>OY728150.1:674458322-676858322 GCA_963277665.1 Viscum album
TGAATGTATCTAGTACATTAAAGGCTACTAAACTAATGGGTCTTTAGAGAAATGACTCTTTGCATCATGAAAATGTTAGGTAATAATGCAATGACTATGGGTAACTGGGGTCGAGGTGCTACAAATACATGATGCTATGTTTTTTAGGCATTTTAGAAGAGTTCTTCAAAATATACTCTATGTGAAAACATTGACGTTTACTAGTCAGAAACATCTTATTAAGTATACTTCTAACTCATAAGAGTTTGTTTTTTCCTTGTGAAACACTAATAATTATGATTATGATTGAGGGATTCGATGGGTAGGAATATATAGGTGAAAATCATTTTCTGATTGGAGGAATCTAAGGCTAGGAAGACAGAGGTACTAATTAACATTATGATAAAGGGCTTCCATGTATAGGCAGATCGACCCAAGATGTCAATCTTATCAATGGCTTACCTATGTGTTTGGTAGATAGAATATTCTGAATGTATAAATCAAGGATCGTTTATCCTAGGTTATTGGATACCATACTATTTGTGATAAAATAATTTTATTCATTTACATGTATTTCATTTATGATACTATTGTAATAGAATGTGAATTGTTTTTTATAATCCTTTTTTAGTTTATTATAATTGATATTAAAATGATACCTTTGTATAAAATTGAAATTATGATTTTTGTGATTACCATCATTCAAATTACTAAGTATGATTATAAAAAATTTATGATAGAATAATAATTTTTCTTCACAATGATTATCATAAACATTGTGATTATGATACATACCACACACACATTTAATACAATTTATTTATAAATAAGACATGCAGAAATAATATTATAATAAACCTCATTATGATATCTTTTTCATCAGACCCTAGGGCCTGTCTGTTGTTTTTTATAAGATGTTTTTTGAATGTTTTTTTGTCAAAATACATTTAATGTAAAATTTTTAATGTTAAAAATGAATGTTTTTAATCATACAACTCATCACCTATTGTATTATATAAATAATGTAACACCCCAAGCTTCCATGGTACGTTTCCTTTTGAATAATGCAGTAGCTTGCATTGTACGCAACTTGGAGTTTTAACACACCACAACCAATCAAAAAACCCATTAGAAATAGTAATACCTAATTTTGGAAATTTTATAAATTTTATTTTTAAAATGGGCTTGATTTTTGAATTTGGAATATCAAAATTATCTTAGGATGAATTTTTGGTAATTATATGAAAACATTAAATTTTCAATTAATAGTGAAAACCTTTGTGTTATTGTTTAAACATAAATTCTTATTTAAATAATTAGTTATATTATTTTAATAAATTTTAGTTCAAAATAGATACATAATACCTATATATGTTAAATGTAATTAATTGGAGTCATTTTATAATAATTTTAGACATATATAATTTTATTTAACTTCTTACCATCTTTTACGAACCTTCTAGGAGCATTTACAAACAATCATAAAATGTAATTTTAATGCTTTCTGAGTTGAAGTTAAAAAATTATAGTGACATGGATGACATTAGTACGTAAAAGGTGTCTCAATATGATGAAAATGTGTTTTTGGTGAATAGAAACTTCTTACTTTTATTCACAACAGTTAAAAGTAAATTAGGTAATTAGGGGTAAAAATGATATTATAATTACCCTAACACATGTCCTAATTCTATTGGATAATTATATATCGACCAAAAACAATATTAGGAGTAAAATATGATCCATTTGGTATACTTGGATTAAATTAGGACATTTATTATTATTTTATTTAAAGATGAGTTAAAAGAGTTAAAATCAATGTTTAAAAACTAATCCACTTTTAATATAGGGTTACCCATAAAATACATTTGACTATAAATATTCATTAGAAATATACAAAGATTTCATACATAATTATATTTTATTGATAATTTTTAGACATTATTTAATTTAATTTTTTTTGACACAATGATGATGCAATAATTACCATAATAAATAAAAATTAAAATAATTTTTATTATAAATATCCAAATAAATTGAAATTGAGACTTATGATAAATCACACTAATTTTATATGTTAATATGACATGTTATGGTTGATTAAATAAATTATATTCAAAGTGGTAAATTTTTTATGTTTTTCAATAAAAAATCAAATACAAAATAGTGTCAATATCGTCATAATTGAGTTTTTAGAACATATACTATATTATTAGTTGACATAATATTCTTAAAAATAAATGGTTAGTCAAAAGGACATAGATAAGGTTATATATATTAATAATGAACGAAATGGAGTTCACATGTATTGTTATAGTATGTTTATTAACCATATAATATACAAATACAAAGAGACCTGGTAAATGTCAAACTATTTAACTTAGAGTTAAATCTTAAAGATAAGTAAAATATGATGTCATAAACCTGACCAAAACCTATTTGTAGTAAGGTTTTTTACCCATACCCACATTAGCATCTAATTAAATCATTTTTGAGCCATTATAAACTGATAAATATTTTTATTATAAAATAATATTTCAAACTTTTGTTAAAGTGACACTCACCTCTCTTATAAAATGGAATTTACCCTTCTCTTAATTTCACACCACGAAATACATTTTAATCAGCCATACCCAACCCAAATATCCTACTGACATTTCTCCCTTCAACATAGAGGCCTTTTTTGAATATAAATCCATCCAATGGAGTTATTTTGATCAAATCAAAATGAAGAACCTGAAATAAAGTAAATATTTCATCACCTCTTTTAAATTTTTTCATCATCCACATCCTATTTAATTGTTGTTTCCATTCTAAAATAACAAATATAGTATCTTCTATATACTGTGATGTTATTATATAAGTGTTACAAAAATATTCATTATTCCATCCATCATATGAATGATAAAGACACCATACGTGCGTACGTACGGATTACCGTCTTGACGTCGTGGTGTAATTTGTTATTCAGACTCTTCATTATTTGAATGGTTATAATAATGAGTATAAAGGATCTAAATAATAAATATAACATGTTAATGATTTTTTATATATGATATAACAGCCAATTACATATGATTTCACCTGTAATATAATTATATTATCGGTCGTGCGTACGTATGGATTTCTGTCTCCACCAACGCGATGAGATCCATTACCCATCATAATCATTGAAGAATAATTTTTATTTTATTATTAAAAATAATGTTTATAATCATAATATCATTCTATATATGAATAAAATATATCATATCCATAATAATCATGACATACATAACCAATCATATAAAATAAAATGAATCTGTTAAAACCAGAAATTATGAGACTACTAAAATATTATTAAGAATGTATTATTATTAGATCCTATATGATATCATATGTATGTATATCATCCTTGATTAATTTAATAAATTTTTTTTAACTATTATATAGGAGGTTAACATACAATCTAATAAGGAAAAATTACAAGGTAAATATTAATTTCACAATCTCTTTATTATCCGAGGTTGTTTTTACGTATGTATCTAGAGGGACCTCTTTATCATCCACATCCATGATTCATAAAAAATGTATTACAAAACATTTTAAATATTTAATATTATATGGGATAAATTCATTTATATCCTTGTTTAAATTTTTATAAAATGGTTAGAAAATAACCGTTCTGTTGTTTTCCAAACAATGTACTTTATGACCTTTTGACAAATTTAGGTAAGAATGGTTTTGTAACTTATATGGAGGGTATGGATATTTTCTGTTGTTATGTCATTGTTAAATCATCCCACACATTCTTATAAGTATTTTTTAAAAATATATGTTTTCTTTTATAATTATGTGATAGTTAAATGATTTTAAAATAGAAAGAGATATTTATTTCCAATAGTTTTCATTTTATCTATGTCAACATCCTTTGAGAGATTTTAAAATTGTTTGATGTTTATTTATTATGATAACAATATTCAATATTTTATTGAATGTTTTGTGATATGTTTTACTTTGTATGTGTTATTTTAACACCATTCATGGTTTATGGTTAAAGTATTAACATTTTATAAGTTAGTTTTAAAAAAATGATTATGTTATGTTTAAACCTTTTCATATGATGACTGTGTTGGACTTAGTAAGTGATAGGTGTAGCCTCTATAGATCTTCGAGGAATTATTAGTACTCATGAGAAAAACTAGTGTCTTGGCATAAGGCCCTGAAAAATATTATTTTTAGTCTTGGCACAAGGCATTGACTATGTTGTTATGAATTTTGGCATTATGCATTCTATCATTTTGAAAGTGTAAATTTATATTGCATGTGATTATTTAACTAGTAGAATATCCATGTGAATATGTACATGGAATTAATTGATTTATCATATCCATATTCTGCCAATGTGTATGTTTAAATGGCTTTGGTTTTAGTCTTATTCACTTCCATAAATGATTATACTAATTTCTGAAATTTTCCACTATATTATTATCCTTACTAAGAATCTAAGCACACCCCATTATATGTTTTATTTTTCCAATGATGTGAAGAATCATATTATGGTTAAGAATCTAGGATATTCTAAGTATATAAGTGTGTTAAATGGGTACAAAATGTTGTTGATGTTTTTATTTCATGATGTAATGCAAAACTTATGAATGTATCTTGTACTTACAAGGCAACTAAATTGATCTTTCTTTCAGAACATGAATCGTTGTATTATGCCATTGTTATGTACTAATACACCGACTCTGGGTAACTGGGGTTGAGGCGCTATAGATTGTATAAGATAAAGTTTAGTGCAAACTCTGGAAACTAGATTTAGATAAACTCTGTTTAGAGCACACTACCCTAAGATAAACTTTGTAGATTAGTATAAAAGAACATACTAGAATCTTGGTAATGTAGATATTTTGTGTATTTTACAAGAAATAAATACCTATCTGGATACGATCAGATAGAGGTGGATCTGATACAGATGTACCTAGGAGTGAAAACTCTGACAAAGAGTATCAGGCTTAAACTGGGGTATCCTGGTTCACGACAGTGGGTCTTGGTGCACTCTTGATTACGACACTCCTAGGGGATATGCTATGAATAATTAAAATTTTCATTACAAACCATTATGAATGATTTATGTGTATATACCTCCTCAATGAAACCATTTTTTATGATTATGGATTATATTATATATTGTTCAATTTATGTTAAGTGTTTTACATGTTTGGAATTATGTATTACGATTCATAAACTATTATAGTGTATGGAATTATTTAGAAATGGTGCCTAGTGGAAGGATTTGAACCCGTATCAATCCACGTAATCAATATAGGGACTTCCCTCCTAATCAAGTTAAATATACTTGATCTGGAAATGCAACTAGTGCTGATCAGCATATCACAATACTGGGACAACTCACTCCGGTTATGAATAATAAAATTTCCCATAAGGATCACCATGATACACAATGCAGAGGATCAATGTTATACCGCTTCATGAGGAAAGAACCACTGACATTCAATGGGAATAGAAATCTATTAGTAACTGAGCAATGGATAAATTCTATATAGAAAATATTTCATTCTTTGGGGAGTAGATAAAATGAAAAAGTTATCATGGTAGTTTCTCACCTCATAGGAGATTCAGATCAATGGTGGTCATTAATCCAAAACTCAAGGGAAGATGAATAAGTATCGAACACAGAATGGATTTAGTTTAAAGCAATTTTCATAGAAAAATTCTTTCCTCGTGACCATCGAGTGGATATGGAAAGTCAATTTTTGATTCTGAGGAAAAAGGAGGATGGGAATGTCACAAAGTATGAGGCTAACATTACAAGTTTAGAAAGGCATGCCACAGATTATATACCTAACCCAAGGAATTAGATTGATCGATCCTTTGATGGGTTAAATCCATTCTCTATAGATCATTAGTCTCACAATTATTCACATCATACGAAGATATTGATTCCTACGCTATCAAGACCGAAAATGAATTCTAGACGTCTTATGACATCAAAGACAAGCAAGAGAAGAAGAGATCTACTGATCACTCTGAAAATTGAAAAAGGGAAAGAAGGGAGAATTTGAATATCCATCTTGTGTTAAATAAAGGAAGAAACAACCATATACTTTCCTGATGGGAATGGAAGTCTATTATAAGTGTGGTGAAAAAGGACACCAAGATAATGATTGAAAGGTAATGAAAGTGGTTTTTAATGTTGAATTATTCAATTGTGTAGAAAAGGGACATTATGAAGATGAACATCATATGCACCAAGGGATCTTACCTCGGAAAATTCCAAGGAAGAATGGCCAAGATTATTTGATCACTACTACTGAGGTTGAATCTCCGAAAGAAGTGGTGGTAGGTAATGTAATGGTTTCCTCAAATTTGGCCAATTCTTTGTTCGATTCTAGATCATTACATTATTTCATATATTCCCAGTTTTCTCTAGAAATTAGATATTTTCAACTTGAATTAACAAGGTAGTTTTCAGTCAAAACACCTAAGGGAAGTATCATCGATCCTATGATTTTTTAATGAGTTCCTTTTAGGGAATATTAATCTT
Source organism: Viscum album (assembly GCA_963277665.1). Taxonomy (NCBI): domain Eukaryota; kingdom Viridiplantae; phylum Streptophyta; class Magnoliopsida; order Santalales; family Viscaceae; genus Viscum; species Viscum album. The sequence goes on from OY728150.1 coordinate 674,464,849, forward strand.
ATTTATTTTATTTATCTCATCTTTAATACCGGGATTCAATTTTATATAATAATCATAACTTATTTTTTTTGGACCATGATGCCAAAATTTATTGCAAGAATTAAGAGGATACAATTTTCTATGATGATAAGGATTATCTTATCTTTAGAGCAGAAATGTCACCACCTGATTATTATCTAGATCCACCTATAGTAGATCTACTAAATTGTATTATTAGGGAGGAAGAGAATGAAATAATTATGGGTTAGGAAAATAATGTTCAAATAGAGGATAAAATTATTGTTCATGAATATGTTGATGTGTTTCCAGATGATTTACATAGACATCCTTAAGAACGAGAAAGTGAGTTTTCCATTGATTTAATAACATGTTCAAGGAACATATTAAAAACCCCTTATAGAATGGCTACTGTGGAATTAGGGGAACTATAGAAACCACTTGAGTAATTGATTAAGTAGGTATTTACACTCCATAGTGTTTCATAATGGGGATACCTTGTCCTTTTTGTCAAAAAGAAAGAGAGATATATGAGGTTGTGTATTGTCGACTGGGATATCAATTCTATAAAAATAATGAACAAGTATAACCTACCTCACATTGATGTTTTATTTGACCATATTCAATGTGAATGTTTTTTTCAATGATTGAACATAGATCTAGATATCATCAGTTCTATGTGATGATTGAACACATTCTAAAAATAGCATTTCGAACCAGGTATGGGCATTATGAGAATATAGTAATTCTTTTTGGATTGACTAATGCACCCTCTGTCTTCATGGATCTAATGAATATAGTTTTCAAGGAATATCTTGATGAATATTCATTGGTATTTATTGGTGATATCTAGGTGTAATAAAAAATATACGATGATCATGAAAATCAATGGCACACTATTCTAAAAACCCTCAGAAGATATGAATTATATGGAATGTTTAACAAGTGTAAATTTTGGCTACATTGGATTTATTTTCTTATCTATATTGTTTCTATCTATAAAATCTATACCGATCCTTCAAAGGCCAAGGCTATCCAAGAATGGACCTAACTGACGAATATAACTAAGGTAAGCAGTTTTGTTGGTTTAGCGGGTTATTATTGATGTTTCATCCAGAATTTTTCCAGGTTGGCTGACTCATTAACAAATATCACACATAAAGGGGTTAAATTTGTTTGAAAAAATGATTGTGAACATGGTTTGTAATAATAGAATAGAATACTATTCAGTTCTCCTATCTTGAATCTACCATCAGGGAACTATGGGTTTGTTATTTATAGTCATGCATCAATGAAAGGAATTGGTTGTGTCCTTATGTAGAATGATTGAGTTATGGCCTATGCATCAAAAAATTTAAAAATTCTGTAGCAAAACTATCCCACTCATGATTTTGAGTTAGCAGCTGTAATATTTTCAATGATTATATGGAGACTCTATCTCTATGGTGAAAATCTGAGATTTATAATGATCACAAGAGTTTGAAGTATATTTTTTCATTGAAAGAGATCAACATGAGTCAAAGGAGATGGCTTGAACTACTCATGGATTATGATTTCACTATACACTACCTCCCGAGGAAGGAAAATATGGAGGCATATGCTTTGAGAAGAAAGGATCGAGGAGATTTGAACAATATGAGAGTTGAAAGTGATCTTATTTTCAAGTATCTAGTAATTTTGGATATAGGAATAACAATGGAAGGTGAAGCGTCAATAATTTTTGAAATGGTTTCCAAACCATCATTATTAGAAGGGATAGCAATTTCATAAACTAATGATGTGGAGTTTCAAAATAATATTAATGTTCTCAATTATGGGATATTGAGTGAATTAGTATATGATGATGGAGTTTTGAGATTTTTGGAAGGATGTTGGGTTCCTAACAAACCTGATCTAAAAAGGGAATTATTGGATGATTCTCATTGCCCCAATTTCTTTATACACTCTACGAGCACCATGATGTATATTGATTTGATGGATCATTTTTGGCAGGACAACATGAAGAGAGAGATTGCTGATTTTGTGTCAATATGTATGGTTTTTCATCAAGTAAAAGCTGGGAGGCAATTGGCAGGAGTATTCATGAAACCTCATTCCATACCTGAGTGGAAATGGGATAATATTACGATAGACTTTCTCATGGGGATACCAAAGACTCCAAGAAGGAGTTATGCAATATGGGTCATTGTAGATCTTCTTACAATGTTAGTAAATTTTCTTGCTCTATGACAAGGTTTACCACTTGAATGTCTAGAAATACTATATATTAATGATGTTGGAATACTCACTGATGTACACCTATCTATTGTTTCTGATCATGACCCCAATTTTACCTCACAATTTTGGAAAAGTCTTTTGAAGGATTAGGATACTAGACTTCGTTTGAGAACTACCAACAACCCCTTAACTAATGGACTATCATAACGGTCTATTCAAACCTTAGAAGACATGCTGAGATCTTGCTAACATGACATTCAAGGTTTGTGGGATCAATATTTACCTCTGGTATAATTATCCTATAACAATAGCTTCCATTACAGTATTCAGATGGAACCATATGAAGTGTTATATAGAAAGAGAGGGTGCACACCAACTTGTTGGGATGATGTTGTTGAAAGAAAACATGTAGCCCTAGAACATGTTGAGGAATCAATGGAAAAGTTTATGGTTATCCAAACCCTCATTAAAGCATCTCGAAGTAGGCAAAGGAGCTGTGCCGATAATCGAATGTATGATTTGTATTTTCAAGTTGGTGATCATGATTTCTTGAAGGTATCTCAATTGAAGGGTGTTATTCAATTCGGTAAGAAGGGTAAATTGAGTCCCATGTACATCGTACTTTTCAAAATTCTAGAATGAATTGAGGATCTAGATTTCCATTTGGATATTCCTCCAAGTCTCTCCAAAGTTCAGGATGTGTACCACATATCACTGTGGAGAATATACATTCTTGAATCAAAAAATGTATTTACCAATGAACAAATTGAACTGGAACCTGATATGTCTTATTAAGAAGAGCCTGTCAATATTCTTGATACTAGAGAACAAGTGGTGAGAAATAGGACGACTCGTCTGGTAAACGTTCTGTGTAGAAACCATAAGATGGAAGAGGCGATGTGGGAACCTGATGAACTTATGATAAAGAACCACCAAAATATTTTTATGTAGTGATATTATTAAAATTTATAGGTTGAAATTATTTTATGGAGGGAAGAATTTAACTCCCCAAGCTTCCACGATATGTTTCACTTTGAATAATGTTGTAGATTTCATTGTACACAACATGGAGTTTTTTCAAACCACAAAAAATCAAACTAGACATTATGAATAGTAATACTCACTTTTTGGAATCATATAAATTTTATTATTAAAAATGGACTTCATTTTATAATTTGGAATATCAAAATTAGCATTGGGTGAATTTTGTGTAGTTTTCTAAAAACATCCAATTTTTGATGAATAGTTAAAAACATTGTGTTATTGTTTAAAACTGACTTTTTATTAAACAATTAGTTCTTTATTTTAAGTTTTTTTGAGGTAAAAATAGATACACAATACCTATATATGTTCTCCATAATTCATTGGAATCATTTTATTATAAGTTTAGATATATAAAATTTTAATGAACTTTTTACCGTCTTTTACCGACCATCTAGGAGAATTTTCAAATTTTCATAAAACTATATTCCACCACTTATGTGAGTTGAATTTCCAAAATCCAAGAGAGGTGGATGTCATCAGTATGTAATATGTGTTTCAATAAGATGAAAATATGTTTGGTGAATAGTAACGTTTGACTTTTATTTACCATGGTTGAAAGTAAATTTTGTAATTAAGGGTGAAAATGATATTATAATTACCCTAACACATGTCCTATTTCTATTGGAATAGTTTAGTTCAACAAAAAATAAACCATGTGAATAAAATATGATCCTTTTGGTAAACATTGATTATATTAGGACATTTATTATTATTTTATTTAAAGAAGACTTAAAATAGTTAAATTCAATGTTTAATAAATTAACAATTTTTAATATTGGGTTACACACAAAATAAATTCGACTATAAATATTCCTAATAATGAAATGATTATTTCATACATAATTATAATTTATTTATAATTTTAATAAATAAATTAATTTAATTTATTTCTGAACTAATGAAGATGGAATAATTACCTTGCTAATTAAATATTAAAATAATTGATATTATAAATATCCTATTAAATGTAAATTCAGACTTATGATAAATTATACTAAATTTATAGGTTAATATGACATGTTAATATTGATTAAAAAAATTTATTGCAAGTGATAATGTTTTAATGGATTTCAAAAAAATAAAATACTTAGTAGTGTAAAAATTGAAATAATTGAGTTTTTAAAATAAACACAATAATATTAATTGATATAATATTCTAAAAAAATAATAGGATCATCCAAAAGTCTAAGATAAGGATATATATATATATATTAATAATGAACCACATGGGGTTCTAAATTCTTGTTATAGTATGTTTATTTACCATATAATATTAAAATACAAAGAGACTTGCTAATTGTAAAACTATTTAACTAAGAGTTAATTATAAAATATAAGGTTAATTTAATGACCAAAACCTATCAAAAACCTATTGGTTGAGAGGTTTGAAACCTATCTATACCTTAGAGTTTAAATAGATGATTTTAGATCCATTAAACACTGAAAATTATTTTATTATAAAATAATATTTCACGCTTTTCCTAAAGTTACCCTCCCCTATGATATAAAAGGGTACTCCCCCTTCCCTTAATTTCACAACTCCAAATACATTTGGGTTGCCCAAAACCTACCCAAATATCCTACCAACAATCATTTGATCATCCTAGGGGCCTTTCATTGGTCAGAAAGCCATCTTATTGAGCCATTTTTATCAAATCAAAAGGAAGAACCCAAAGAAGAGGATAATATTTCATCACCTCATTCAGGTTCTTGTCTTCTTCCACTTCCTCATTATTATTGGTTTCCAATATAAAATAATAACCACATTAACTTCTATATACATTCTTGTTATTATAAAACTGTTAAAATAGTATTCATTATTCTATATGTCATATGAATTACAAAGTCACCATACGTTCATATGTACGGATTACCATCGCCACGTCATGGTGTAGTTTTTTATTCAAACAATACATTATTTAGATATTTATAATAATGAGTATAAATTATTTAAATAATAAATATTACATGATAATGACTCTGTATATTTTTTTTTAAAAAAAGGATGATTCCTTGACCTAAGTGGCCAAGGCACAAAATATATTAAAATAATGATTAGAAGAGAAGAAAATATATGATCATTTAACAATCATTCCCATGGAAAAGAATAAGAGTAGTAGGGAGGTCCTCGCACCAGGTATTATCTTGATTGACTCCCATGTTGGATAATCCATCAGAAAACATGTTTGCTTCCTGATAGACATGTGTGATGATGTAGTTTACATCGGTTAGAGAAAAGTTTCATTCCATCGAACAGGTTGTAGTCGGCCAAGATAGATGAGTTACACCATTCTAAATATCTTGAACGATTGTCATTGAGTCACTTTCAATCCAAAGGTTCTTCCAACCAAAGATCATGAAAGATTTTATCCCATGAATCCACCCCAACATCTATTCTTCATGGGAGGTGGAACTGCCACAATGACCCATGAAGTGGCCTTGGATCTGGCCGAGATGGTTGTTGATGAAAACACCACATCCTGCAGGTTCTGGATTGACTTTGAAGGCACCACAGATGTTGATTTTGATCCATCCAGGGAGAGGGGATCTCCGAAAAACCTCAAGATTTCGATGCAGCTGACTGATGTTTCTCCTGATTTGAAGATGTTTTTGGATTCCAAAGACATGCACGGAATTGTGGGAATAAGCATTTTGTATCAAAGATGCTTCTTTCATGGAAATGAGGATTCGGGTCTGACCTGCATTAATATTGAGTGAGTAGTTTCCATGAATAATAGCAGTTTGATCCTACCAGATTACATGGTGAAGTTTAGCAACTGACGTAAGGAAGAGATTACTCATTTTCTGAGAACCCTCCATCTTTACACATTTCTTAAGATGAGTGTTGACAGGGTCATGAATCAACCATATTCAATAAAATATTTCAGAAATATAGTTCCAAAGAGAATCAGCAGTAGCACATGAAAGGAAGAGGTGGTTAGCATTTTCTCAGTTCTAGTTACAGATATTACAATTATAGAAAAGATGAATTCCAAACGATTGAAGAGAAACCTCAGTGGGAATTCTATTGTGAGTATGTCTCTAGATGAGAGTGAATCATGAGGTCTTTATCAAAGGTTTTTTGATGTGTTTAATCCTGCTAAATTCACTCTCATTGTTGCCTCAAGTGTGATTGTAGTAATGCATTGAGGTGAGCACACCATTGTGAGAGGGTTCCCAAATTAAGGAATCATAGTTATAAGCAAAAGGATATTTTTCCATGATATTTACAATAGATGCAAGAATAAGATATTGTTGAGAGTTTAAAATATCTTTGATAGATATGTTGGTGTTTTCAAGAATTTGATCATGGGGAATCACAAAGATTATAGGTATGCCAGTCGAATTTTTTGGCCATAATTTAATGGAGTAATATCTAGATACCATCCATCTAAAATTATTCATAATATTAGCGAAGGATAGTTTGAGGGCTGGCCAAATGTAAGAATTAATGTAGGTAAAGATTCCATTCATAAGTTTTCTGAGTAATATATTCTTGAGAAATGTGATTGAATCATAAGTATTGTGAAAAAAATTCCAAGTGAATTGAGCTTGAATAGAATCATTAATGGACTTTAAATTTTTTAAACTAATTCCACCATTTCAATGGGCTATCATCAAATGGACCAAGGGGTCGTCACAAGATTTTTTTTAGAATACTTCTGGTTTAGATGATGTTTTTAATAGCTGTGTTAATTATTTGATAATAATAATATTCCATTTGTTGACCATCATGTAGTAGACCATTTTGGAAACAATAGTGGAATTGACTAGGCATGTTTTGATTTCCAGAGAGAGATCATTACCCTTCCATGAGGAGAGTTGGCTGAGGAATTGATCAAAAATATTCACAATGTGGCAGAATTTAGGTCTACCTTAAAATATAGGGACTCCAAGGTATTTGAAAGGGAGATATCCTTCCTTCAGCCCAAAATAACTAATGATGTTACATTTTCTGTTGAGGGGGATGTTCTTCCCAATGAAGATGCAAGATATCTTCCAACATATTTTTTGAAAAGAAACGTCTTCATAATGAGCTAATGATTTATTGAGGTTATGAATGTTTCTTTTGTCACCTTGGAGGAAAAGGATGATGTCATCAGAATAAAAGAGGTGAGTGGGGGAATTTAAATTTCTAGAGACATGAATGGAATTCAGTTTACTATGGACCACCATCTGATTGATCAGACGACTGAGATAATCTAATGCTTTTGAGAAAAAAATGGTAAAGAGGGGGTCACCTTTTCTGACATCTTTGAGGGATTTTATGTATCCTTTGGGGGCAGAATTTATCAAAATGGAGATAGTGGCTGAGTTGAAGATAGTTTTGATAGTAGTGATAAAGGAGGCACTAAAACCAAAACGTTGACAGACTTTAAAGTTAAATCTCCATTCCATGGTGTCAAAAGATTTTCTGAAAACAAGTTTAATAACTATGCTTCCTTCTCTATTATGTTTATTCCTGTTGTTGATAAATTTAGAGGAAAAACAGACACAGTCTTGGATGGATCATCCCTTTATAAATCAAAACTGATTCCAAGAGAAAATTTTTCACTAAATGTTGATAAGAGAAATGGGTCTAAAAAGGTGAATTTTAGAGGCATTATCCACTTTAGGGATAAAGATAAATAAGTAGGCATTGAGAGAATGAGGTTATACCCCTTAGTGAAAAATGTCTTAACTAGATTAGAATCATCGATATGAACCACATCCCAATAGTTTTTGAAGAACCCATTGTTAAATCCATCAGGACCGAGGGCACTATCAGGATTCAGAATAATGAAAATTTCATTGATTTCATGGTCTAGTGGTTGATTAAGAAGGAAGGAATTGTCCGCATCAGTGATCACTAAAGGAATGACCTCAGGGAGGAGGTTTTTGTTATTATCAGGGCCATTGAATATGTTTTCATAGAACAAGACTATATTATTAGTAATGTCATCTTATTTGACAAGAATCATCTATCGATCCATTAAAAAGTTGAGAGGTATGTAGGCCTTCCTAATTCATTGGAGTGAGTTGTGAACTTGGTATTTCTATCCCCTTCAGTTAACCATTTCACTTTTTACACTTTATTTCTCAAATTTTCCTTAAAATGAGCAAGGAATTGAGTTGGATTGCAATGTCAAATTCATTCATAGGTTCAGTGTGGAGATTAAATTTGGTGTTTTTGTTTTTCACGTAATTGTAATATTTCTCAAGAAGGGTAATTTCAATATTTATTTGTTTGGATTTGGAATTTCACTAGGATTTGAGCATTTGATTGAGGTGTTTTAGTTTGAGGTTTCAATCAAAGGCCCCATTGTTGTGAGACATTGTTGACCAGAAATTTTGGATGATATGACTACATTCATCATCATAGATCCATGTATTATTAAAACAGAAAGGTGGGTGAGGTTTACTATGTTTGGATAATATATTAACAAGGATAGGATGATTATCGGAGTTCAATCTGCAAAGTGTAATGTTGGAGATAATGTACCATTGGTCAAAAATAGGGATATTCGTAAAGGTTATGTCCAATTTGGAGGTGAACACATTGTTGTAATGTCTTCTATACCAGGTGTATTTCACACTAGTGAGGTTAATTTCAAAAAGGGTGTTGTACTCAATTAATATTTTGAATTCTCTTGTGGAAATAGAATTTTTAGATGTGCCAATATTTTCACCAGAACTATGAACAGCATTGAAGTCTCCCAAGAGAAACCAAGGGGAATTGATGTTCAATCCTAGATAAGAAAGGTCATTCCAAAGAGTTATTATTTCTAGATATCTGTTCATATCATAAAAAAAGCAATAGAAGGTATGAGTACCATCAATAGTACGGGTTCAAGTGATAATATGATCAAAGATATTAAAAACACTAACATCCTTTAAAGAAACTTGTGAAGAAATCCTTATTGAATCTGAATTAATATTGTTATTGATTGCACCAGAAAAAAAAAATTGTTTGGACATAGGTGAGAATATTTAGAGGGGAATGCAATTTTAGGTTCAATAATAGAAAAAAGAATAGGATGGTGCGTGGTAATCATTCATTTCAGAACATTGGGGGTGTTAGAATTGGTGATACCAAGACAATTATAAAAAAGATCTTTATTGAAATCTGATTTTGTAGTTAGAACACCCTTTCTTCTTTTTTCTAGATCGCTTATTTCTAGTAGTCCTTTAAACCTCAGTGCTACTGGTCTTTTCCTAAGAACTATGAGAGATGGAATTGCTATTATTTGTATGGTGTTTTAATTGTGTATTCATAGTTGGTTCTATAGAATCATTTAAACCTGGAGACATTGTATTCACTTTGGACAGCGGCATGGTAGTATGATTCTATTCCAGGGAGTCCATCATCTCTTACCTATCAGATGACAAAACAACAGGTGGATTCTCATGAGCAATAGGCATAGGATTTTGTTAGAATGAGGTGTGTGCTCATCATTTTTGGTCTTGGAATGAATAACCCTATTATGGTGGGTAGTGTGAGTTGCGAGAGTGGGAGTTGGATTATGGTCATGTGATTTGTTCTCATGCTAGTTTCCCATTGTGGAGTAACATGTAGTTAAAACCAGGCTGTGGTCCATAAAAGAGGCATTGTTTTTTCAGCAATACTGGATGTGTTAGTAGTGGTCAGGTTGCATGAGTACAGAGGAGCAGAATTCTTAGTGAAAAAATCAGAGAAAGATTCATTATAACCATAACGCAGTTTTTCAGACAGAATGGGAAATTCCATAGTAGCATAATAAGGAGGAGGAGAAGTATGAAAGATTGCAGGATCCAGCGAAGATTGTTGTTCGATAGTGTTCTGAGAGATAGACTTATTCGTCTCTGTGGGAACATTAAAAACCTTCATATGTTTGGGTACTAGAACCAAAACTGAATTGTCATATAAAACAGATGCTAGAATCTTTGTCATTCGTGATCGAGATTCTTGGTCCATGGAGGTAGGTTTCACCATGGGGTTAGAATATTGGGGGGTTTTAAGATTTTCCATTGGCTTACCAAATATAGGAGTGGAAATAATCTGGGTTTTCCTGGCACCTAAGTCTGGAGTGTCATCCAAATCAATTCCTTTGGTGTAGAAATCATTATTCTGGATGGAAGAACTAGTATTACATGTTAGTTTCTTCAGTTAATTAGTATAAAAATGCCTTCCATTCAAGATTGGATGATGGAGATTATGCTTTTCTAGGTCATGTTGATAGTTAGAAATATCTGGATGCTCAGTTGATACTCAAATAGTGTATAGGACAAGGATTATAATTCCAATTGAGTGTTGTTGATCATTAATAGAATTATCTTCTTCCTCCACATCATCCACCCATTTGGTTTTTGAACTATCTCCTTTGTGTCTCAAAGTCGGAGTTTTTTGACCCAAAGAATAGATTTCTTTTGGATATTACAAGCAATTCCATAATGGGGACATTGTCTTTTTTATGTATCTTCATTTCCTTCCATTAATTATCATAGGGTTGTATTACCTGGTTCCTAATCAACCTAGAGTTGAAGAGGGTATGCCCTGTGATTATATAGTGATCACAAAACGGGGGTTTTCACTCACATTCCACTCTAATATTACTTTTTTATTCACTGGAATTGAAGTTAATTGAGCTGGGATGTTTTGAGTCATGGTTTATCTCAACCATTACTCTGGTGAATTGACCCAAGTCAACATGTAAAGCACTTTGATTAATTTTATGAGGGGTTTCTATGAATGATACAATATCATTCAGTATTTTTGAGTGCCAAAAAACTAGTTATGCCCATGAAATTTGATCTAGACCTGTGGCAACATGTTTCTGTGTGTGTGCGGATAAATGTGGTGTCCCACTATGAATTTTTAACTAATCCCGGCTTGAGGTTTTGATTACCAGTCACCCAAACTCATTCAAAATAATCATGTCATCTTAACAGTTTTTTATAAATATCTTTTTCCAATGGGAATTAGTTTACATTTTGCAGTATTCCAGCAGTGTGCAATATGAGAATGATGTTCAGTAAGGGGCCAAGGGCGGTTACCTTTGTGGTATGAGATACAAACAATCACTGAGAATTTATATAGTTGTGTGCTCTATTTAAGGGTGTCTGGTTCCTCTTCAACTAGATAACCACCATTATCCAGTCGCATTACTAGAGGGGGATTCTCCATGAAATCATTTCCTTGGTCATATATTTTTGAAGCGTCCAGGAACTAAATCCCTTGGACTTGACCGGTATAATGATGGTTCTAGGAGATATCTTCAGGTGTCTCCATGTTGCTCGTATCCAAGGAATGATTGTGAAAATGTGGAAAATGTGTCATATATGGCTTCATGAAATGTTGAGATTCAAAATGCCCGGGCGTAAGGATGATCTCCATGGGATTGAGGGAGGAGCGAATGAACATAGCGAGAGATAAAAAATCCCTAAACCTTCAAATATTTTAGATAGATATGGCATCCCATCTCTTTATAATCGCATATTCTATATACATGATATACCATCCAATTACATACAATTTCCCCATCAATATAATGATATTATCGCTCATCCATACATATGGATTACCATCCCCACGAACGCGATGATATTCAATCCCCATTGTAATTATTCAAGAATAATTTTATTTTTATGATTAAAAATAATTTTTATAAACATAATCTCATTTTGTATATAAATCAAATGCATCCTATCCATTTAAAACATGACTTATGTAAACAATCATACGAAGGAAAACGAATCAGTTAACATGCGAAATGATGATACAGATAAAATATTATTAACAATACAATATTAGAAGATCAAATATGATATCATATTTATGTATATGATTCTTGTATAATTTTGTAACAATGTTTTTACTTTTATATAGGATTTTAACACACCATAGACTAAGGAAAAGTACAAGGTAATGGTTAAATTCAAAATCACATTATTATACAAGGTTGTTTTTATATAAATATCTACTGGTACTTCTTTATAATCCACATCCATTATTCTTAAAAAAAAATTCCAAAACATTTTTACTATTTACTCAACTATGGGTTAATGTCATTTATACACATGTTTGACATTTTATAAAATGGTTTTAAAGGAATCATTTCATTGTTTTCCAAATAAGGTTCTTTATGACATTTTCTACAAAATTAATGTAATTTTTTTTAACTTATATAGAGAATGTGGCTATTTTATGCCATTTTATCAGTCTCGATGATTTACATACAATATTATAAGAATATTTTCAAAATAAATGTTTTATTTCATAATTTTTTTATTTTATATGATTTCAAAATAAAAAGAGGTATTTATTTCAATTATTTTTCCTTTCATCTATGTTATCATCCTATTATGGATATTAAACTTGTGTGAAGTTGATTTATTATGATAAAAATATATCATATTGTATTGAAGGTTTTGTGATATGTTTGACTATAGATGTGTTATTTTAACACAATTCATGGTTTATGGAGAATGTATTATCATTTCATATACTAGTTTTTATACGAATGTTTATGTTATGTTTAAACTTTTTCATATGTGGAATTCATTGAATATAGTAGGTGACTGGTAGAGCCTGCTATAGCTCTTCAATGAATGAGTATACCTAATAAGAAAAATTATTGTCTTGGAACAAGGACTTCAAAAAATTCTATTTGTAGTCTTGGCACAAGGCCTTGACTATGTGGTTATAAAGTCTGGCATTATGCATTCCATCTTTATGAATGTGGTTATTGATGATGCATGTGATTATTCAACTACTAAAATATCCTTGTGAATAAGTAGATGACATTATTTGATTTTATCATTTCCATATTAAGTTGAAGTTTATGATTAACAGGCTTATGTTTTAGTCTTATATGTTTATGCTAATTTATGAATGTTTCCGCTATATTGTTAGCCTTACTGATAATCTGAGATCACCCCTTTCTATGTTTTATTTTTCCTGGGATATGTAGAAAAATTTTATGGTTGACCTATATGGATAGGCTAAAGATATAAGTGTAGTAAATGGGGACAAAATGTTGTTGTTGTTTATATTTCATGATGTAATGTAAAACTTATTAATGTATCTAGTACTTCCAGGGCTACTAAACTAATCGGCATTTTGGGACATGACTCCTTGTATCATTCTAATGTTATGTAATAATGCACCTACTCTAGGTAACTGGGGTCAGAGCACTACAATTAACATATTCAATTCAATCAAAAAATTAGCATCACGACCAAGTCTTTGTAATACTGATAATAACATTTGGTATCATAAGATATTTCTTTTGTTCATTCTTCATGATTTTTTTCATTTTCATGTTAGTTTCAATTATAGTTATATACTTATTGTTATAAATATTTTTTACAATGATATGTACATTATAATTAAATTTAAATGTATTTAATTGAAAATATTTAAGGATTATATGTTAGATCAATTTATAATATCCATCCCACAATACCACCGATTTTGTATGTTATTGATATTGAATATTGGATAGGTCGAATGAAGAACGTTGTGATCAATAATGGGGTTGATTACTTTGTTTAGATGACTAGAGACTATAAAATTCATGAGAAGGAAGTTGGAACCTTAATCAATAAATAGATACATGAATATAAATTAAATTATAATTCATGGAATTGATTACTTCTTCTAATATATATATATATATATATATCCATATTATATCTTGTGATGAAACCAACAATATTTAACAGTAGATAGAGATTACACAATTTTGTACATGTAAAATTTTTAAATCCTGAATAGACATAGCAAGAGATGATTATCAATAATTAAAATATTATTATGGATAACCAGTTGTTATTGGTCAATAATATTTCATATCATTTGAAAATAGTAAAAAAATCATAGGTGAAAAGTAGTAGATGATAAAATTCTTGTGAAAAATATTTTTGAATTAAATATAGATGAATAGGAATACAAGAAAAAAATGATTAATTGACCAAGAAATAATACTAAATATACAGTTGATGATAATTTAGGAACACTTTTTCAATAAGATAATAGATTAAAAAGAGTTTATGAGAATGTAAGAAAGAAGAATGGTCGAGTATCATTTACTATTACTAAAAATTTAATGAAAGCTCAAACTCTTGAAAATATAGTGATGTAATAAATGAAATAGAAAGTGACTGTTCAATATGACTCAAGTGAATTAGAACATTCATATGATGAGTTAGACAGTATATTTTAAATAATGAACAAAATTTATTGTAGAAATGATTTCCAGTATCATTACAAGATTATAAACATTGAATGGAAAAAAATAAATATTATGATTTTTCTTGTTATGAATGTAAAAGAGATGGACATATAAGACCTAATTGTCCAAAATGTAAAATAAATGATAGAAAGGAAAGATATTTTGTTTTAAAATAGAAAATGTAATACATGCCAAAATGAATGAATTCCTTGATAGCTAATAAATCAAAGAGTTCTAGTAGAGGGGATTCTTATGATGACTCTTTATAAAATAATTTTTTTTAAAGAACAATATTGGTCTCTTTGCTAAAATAGATTTTGAAAATCTATGCCTTATGGATAAGGTACACAGTTTTGTTTCTTTAAAAAATATTTCATTAAATGAAAACCAACCTAATGAGATATGTTATAATTTATTTGATTAAGAAAATAATATAGTAGAAGATAAATTATTACCTTTATATGAATAATTATCTAAATTTTATAAATTTCTTTAAAATGATAATTTTAAAATAAGGAACATGAGAATTAAAATTCTAGAATAATTGTTTTTACAAAATAAGTATCTAATCATTCAAAAGAAAATAATAAGAACTCTTTTAAAACTGATTGTTTTTGTAAAAATAATGGAAAATATAATTGTTAAATTTAATATCATTATTAAGATTTTGATATAGTAATTTGTAATATATATTTGAATCAAAACTAACGTCTAAAACTAATAACAATGAAGTTAAAAATTTAGTTATTGAAATTATATCATAAATTTTTGCATTTTATTAAATATTCAAAAATTTAAGAACTACTAAAGAAGGATTTGATAAAATATACTAAAAACTTCATTCCCAAGGTAAAAGATAATTAATGGGATATTTTGATTCAATAATATTTTTTAGAAACAATTATTTTGTGTTGGAAAATAATATTTCTAGAAAAAAATTTCAAATTGGAGGTCATTGGAATAAAAATTGTTCTTTAATTAAAATACTATATTTACAATCTCATAAAGAACATTTTTTAGTTCAAATATGGTCTACTAAAATTTTCTATTCCATCATTTTCGGACCCATGACACTTTGGGCCCCAAATGTCTAATTGTTTATATTTTACGAAAATAAAGGAAGTACCAGAGGAATTATTATGTGGTCCATGGATAGTGGTTGTTCTTAGTATATTATTGGTAATAAAGTCTTCTTTGGAATGATTAATTAAATAAATAGTGTAAAAATTACCTATGAAGATAATTCCCATGGAAGGATTATTGATATATATATCATTATTACTATTGGTAATGCATTAATATAAATGTTTTATTTGTAAAAATTATTATGAAAAATCATATAATGATAATCAATTATGAGATGGTTGTTACCATATATATTTTTGTAATGATAAATGTTTCATTCACACTTCAATTCATGAATTCATTCTTCCTCTTCATCGGCAAGAGAATGATTATAAACAAAACATAAAAGAATATATGATTCAACACTTACCTTTTATTTGTGCTATGAATGATCAATCTTTTGAATTGAATAGAATGTTATGACATGTAACCTTATGAATATATGTAAACTATCTAGGAAAAGACATGTTAATGTTCTACCAAAAAATGTTTTTCATTCTTAAAAATAACGTTACCATGTTAAATATTGAATTGAACATATGTAAATAATTAAATATATTTGTGAAGCAACAAAAATGAGTTATTTATAGTTAGTTCACATTGATATATTTGTTCTCATGAAAAATTGATTTATTATAGGCTTATATACTCTATTTGTTTTAGTTGATGACTACACTAGTTATATGTGGGTCTTTTTGAATACAAAGAAGCCTTTAGCATTTTGTTATTTTAAAACGTCTGTAGCTAAATAAATAAATTATAAAAACATTCAATTAATAAATATTCATAGTTGTTATGGTCTATAAATTGAAAATTTTGATTTCGAAACATGTTGTAGTAAAAACAATTAATCATTACATTTCAGCTAATTGAACTCAAAATAAAAATAGTTTCTTTAATGAAGAAATTTTATTATTTAGGATTTAAAGAATACCATATTGAATGAATAATAAATTAATAATCAATTTTATGCTGCTGATATTTGAACTATTTGATATATTCCAAATCATGTTATAATTATACTTAATTTTATTAAAATTCATTATGAGTTATAGATAGGTTTAAAACCAAAGGGTTCATACATCATATTATTTCATGGAAGAATAATATTTATGAATGAAAATGATAATTTACATAAATTTTCAGCTAAATACACAAATGTTATACTCATAGATAATTGCACTACTTCAAAGGCTTATAGAGTTTTTAACAAAAATTATAGTATTGTTGATAAAATACAATATATCAAATTTGATAAAGCCTAACGATTTTTTAAAACAATAACTACATACCTATTTTGATGTGTTTTCCAATAAATTATTATCAAAATATGATAAAATTTTATTCTGATATAGATAATAAACAATAAATTGTTTTTCATATATTTACTCTAGAAGAAATTCAACCTTATAATGATGAACATATTTTAAAAAACCCATGTTATATAATTCATAAGAATCATTCCAATAATAGTATCATTGGTGGTTTAAATATATTAGTATGGACTATAATATCATTATTAAATTAATTAAAACATCTAGCATTTTATTCTAAAACTGAAAATAGAATTTCTGGTAAGGCATTAGGTGATAAATATGTATATAAGGGTATACATTAATTACTAAATTAATTCAAAGGAATGAATCGTAGATCTTTGTTGACAGACCCAAATAATCATCTATAATCGGAGTAAAAGCGGTATTCGTAAAATTATTTGATTAAAAAGGAATAATCATTAGAAATAAAGAAATACCTGTTTCTAATGGTTATAATAATCATAATGGAATAGAGTATGAATAGCCCTATGAATCAGTAGCTAGACATGAATATATTCTAATTTTGTCAGCCGTTGTTGAATTATTTAATTTCAATAATTTTTAAATGTATATAAAGTGTGATTTCCATAACATATATGTTAAATTGGATGATTTCATTGAATAACCACATGTATATAAATATATATAACTTATTAAATATGTTTTTAAACATAAAAAAGAATTATATGGACATCAACAACCTTCATGATCCTTTTATGATATATTATCATGATTTTCATTAAAAACAAATTCTATTAAGGGACCTAAGGATCTAAATATTTTTTTTAAAGAAAGTAAAAAAATATTTTGATTATTTTAATTTATGATGATAAAATTATTTTCATATCATCTCATCAATCATTAACATATTTTTTTTTGAAAATATTATGATATTTATGTTTGAAATGTGTACGATGGGTTATTTAACAATATTTCTTAGAATTAAAAAATTTTCAAAATCAATAATAGGATTCTATATATGAACATAATAATTTTGAATATATTGTTAAATTGTATATATATTAAAATAACTGATTTATTAGTTCTCCAATCTGTACCTAAAAAATACATGATCTTGATGATCTTGGGAATCCAATTGATCAAATATTTTTTAGATGTATTATAGAAATTTTACAATACGTAATAACTAGTCATCTAGAATTAATGTATTCTTAATTCTTATGTGAACGATATCAATAAAATTCCATGAAAACCATTTAAAATAAGATTTTTTTTTTTCATTTATAGGGTACCATTGATTTAAGACTATTATATTCTTCTAGAAAGTATTTTTTTAAAATGTTATTTAAATACTGAATTTTTTGGTAATAGAAGGGATATGAATATTAAATCTAGATCTTCTCATTACATAGTTGATTTAGATGTTTTATATATGTCTTTGAAACAAAACTCGGTAGCACCATCCCTAACTAAGACATATATGTGGCAGCTAGATGTTATTGTGCTCATGTGTTGTGAATGCAATAGAGCCCCATTAATTATGGAATGAGTATTACTAAAACTAAAATACTATGTGATCATAGTAGCACCATAGAATTATGAAAAAAGTCTAAAGATCACTCTCATGAAAAACACATAGAGATTCAGAATCACTTTCTTCGAAATAACACATATAAAGGAGATGTCATTTTATAATTTATTTGAATTAATGAACAACATTATGGAGTATTTTTAAAACCAACACATTATCCTAGATTTTAATTCACCAAGTTGATTTTAGGAATGATCATAAAATTTAATAATTAATATCTAATTGATGTTTAAAATATATTCTTACATTAATTTACACCTTTTCAAGCGGAGGGAGGGTATATATGTATAATTCCTTATAATTTGTTTCTTAAATGTTTCTTGTACATAATATATATTTCATACTCTCAATTTATCATTATTTTTACTTATTTTAGAAATCAATATTTTTTGTTCTAAAGAAATTTCACACTAATAAATTTATTATACTCAAAACATTTTCATAATCAATTTTTTTCATACCCCAAAATTTATTCATATTCATATTTGTTTTGTAATCTATTTTTTGTATTTATAATTTTTTTGTTCTCAAAAAACATTTGAACTCCAAAATTTTTATTACTCAATGTATAAAAAAATTATAGTGAAATTTTTCATAAATAAAATGTTTTTGTACCCAAATGTTTTTTCTACTCAGAAATTTTTGTACTCAAATCATTCATACTAAAAACAATTGTGCATTTATTTTTTTGACTCTCAAATCATTAATGCTCATATTTTTTATACTAAATATTTTTTTATTAAGAAGTACTATAAATTTAATCCAATGAATATGATATTTATGATTTATTTCCTTACACACTTTCAATTCAATTCGGTTTATTGGTATTTTATTGTATTTTAAAAAATTATTGGAATAATAAGAAATATGATTAATTTTTTTTTAAAAAAATAAAGCCAACACATTTCAATTTTCTCTATCACCGGATTTTCTTATCAAATATGAGATATAGAATTCCCACGGTTTCATTTCTTTGCTGATATAAAGGGACCCCTACCCAATACCACATCAATATTTCAAAAATTTGCATCTAAACTCTACTTCACTTTAAGTAGATTATTCTAAGATTTATCTTAATAATAAATTTTTTCATACTCATGTTAGAATCCACAATAACATCTCCCAAGACAATAGATCCCAAATATTTCTCAACAATAGAGTTATTCAATGAATGGTTAGTCATCAATGATCATTATGTTAAGCATGATCCATACATTAAATTGATTATCAATTACCAGGGATGAAAATCTATTGTCCTATAAAAACAAAACAACAATCCAGATAAGAATCATGTTGATGAATATATAATTTTTTTTATTTCTGAATATTGATAAAATTTTAAAACTATCATTTCACATGTGTGATAGTGAGATTTTTTTTTAGTAAAAAAAGATTTAAATTTCCTTAGTGTACCACTAGAGGATGAACAAATTTCCCTTCTAATAAGCTTCCAAAATAAAAAAGATAATTAAATAATACAATAAGAATGAAATCTCACATTGAGATTCCTGAGGATAAAATGAAAAATATTCATCTTTCATAAGACATTAATCTTGTTTCTCCTCGGATGATTGGCTTCTTAATACTTCGAATAGATGACATGAAAATATTAAATGTCTCATATGTTTTTATTTGGGATTACATTATAAATTTAAAAAAGAATATTTTTTTTTATATATTCGTATCCATCAAAACATTAATTTAAGGTGATATTACATCTTTATTTATTAAGTTTCCAATGATTCTAATAATGTTATTCTTGAAATGATTGAATTTTTTTAATCACACAATCAGATCAGTAACAGAGAATATATAATTCACAGTAATCAGTGATGATATGATAAAAAGGATAAAATTTCATTATGATTTAGAATAAAATATATTTGGGAAAGATGATGGAGCTGATATATCCAATGAATCCATTGGATGTAGTTAGAATGATTCTAAAGAAACAATTTAGGTTGTGTCTGAAAAAAATCATTGCAAGGTCTGAATCATATTTAACACCAAAGAATCATAAAATTAATAGTTTTGAACGTCTTTCATAGGGTGGAAAAATGAAATAAAAATTAAAATAAGGAGACCCACAATTTGTTCATGACCCTACTCAAGTCATTTCTGAATAAATTTGTACTGGAGATGATGAAAAATATGATGTGGATACAACAATGTTGATAAAAAAATGAGATGTTTTCATAGTGTTAAATTGGTGGGAGGAGTTGATTTATTGAATGTTATAATTGTTATAAGTGAATAATTTCAAGACCAAATAACTACTCCTTATATCCAAGATAAGGGAATTTGAAAAAAAAAATTTGATGATGAATTTTCTCCACAAAAATATTATTAACAAATTTAAATTAGAACAAGAAAATAGTTATATGAGAGAAATAGAACAGTATCTCATTAAGGAGGTAGATATAAATGAATTGTAATAAAGAGAAAAAAAGAAATATAAGAAATGTATGAATAAAAAATTCAAGAAGATGAGAATGAAAAGGATGTTGGTCATGATGAAAAATATCATTCAGATAGAATACTAGTATGATCTTCAGAAGTTACATCATTCATATTTTCATACCCTCGAGTAGCATCTTCAAAGAATTATGCTTAAGGAACTCAATATGATAACAACATTCACATTTAAAATAAAGAGAATTATTGTAACATACCAGGTAAATAAATAAAAAAACATTTTCATATTTATTAATATTTCCGAATTAAATATTAATTTTACATTAAATGGGTTGCTATATTAGATAGCGTACCTGATACTCAACAAAGAATTTCTTTGAAATCTTCCATTGCATACTAGTAATAAAATAATATTATTTTAAATGGTAGTTAACACGTAGCCATTGTATTGGAAGTAATGAATATAAATAACTAAAATATTGTTATATATGTTTGTAAAAGGTTTTTAAATTTATCCAATAAAGGATAAAGTCTTAAAATAATAAAAGAATTCAATTTTAGGCATATATACTCTAATTTTCACTAAAGGTCCACTTATCGCCTATTGATGGAGAACCGTCATTAAATATAGTTTTGGTCACTCTTATACATTCTATTGTACCAAATAAATTCTTCTTTAGAATCGGGACATCAAATTTTACTGTGTCTAATTTTTTGGTATTTTTCCGATAAAGTTCATTTTTTTAATGAATAGTGAAAAATGTTGTATTTTAATTCAAATCCTATTTTTAATATAAATTTTTTATATGATCAGATTATCTTTTGAATTGGTTTTAAAGAGAAATTAGAATATATTTTTACCATTTAATCCAATAGTGGTCATTGGAATTAATTTCACTTTGAAATTGGACTTAAACAAGTGTCAATCTTTTGATACATATTGATTCCTAAAAACACACTATTTGTTTTGACAGCGAGAATTAATTATTAAATTAATTAATTCAACTTATATTTATTGAATTTTGTGAAATATAAATCCTTTTCGAATTCACAATATCAAATATAGCTTAGGGTGAAGTTTTGGAATTTTTCTGAAAACTTCAATTTTTGACGAATAGTGAAACCCCTAAGTGGTACTTAAAAAACTGATTTTTTTTAAATGGAATTTTACCACCTCTATGTTTTGAATTACAAAAATACAACATACATGGTTGTCATTAGTATTTAATATTTTGTTCAATCGTGTTAAAATAATTTTTTGTTGAATAGTATCTTTTATGTTTATTAATCAAGATTAGAGGTAATTAGTGCAGTTTAAGGTAAAAATAATGTTTTAATATTATGAAATGATCTTGAAACATGTCCTACCCTTATTGGATGTGTCATGGCCGACCATTAAAATCCATTGGTCAACTTGGGGACCCAATGGAGCCACTTTGGTTGGAAAATGACATTAATAACTTTTTATTTAATGTTAAAATAAAAATGTCACAAACATGAGTATTTTTACTAAAACAATTTTTAACTGGGGTTATACAAGTTATATTTTTTACTATAAATATTAATTAGAAATATAATAATCTTTCCAACATCATGATATTTTTTTATAATTTTTAGGCATTAAAAAAATTAAATTATTTATGACACCACGATGATGCAGTGATTACCTCATTATTTAACGATTTAAATAAAATGACAATATAATGTAAAATATAAGACCTACAATGGTCAAAAACCTATTGTATTGGTGGATTTAGAACTCTTATCACCTTAACCTTTAAATATATAATTTTGGTACCCTTTTTATCTGAAATAATTTTATAATAAAGTATCTTTTCTGAACTTTCCAAGAGTGCCCCTCATCTCCTCTTATAAAAGGCTCCACTGATACCTACTTACCCACACCTCTCAAGCCTTGGGCTTGGCCATCCCCAGATCATTTTGTCTCTCCACATCCCTATAATACTCCTAGAGGCCTCACGTGTGCTGAATACTTCCCAAGGATGCATTTGAGCTCAAATCGATGAGAGTTACCCGATTTTAAGGTAATGTCTTCACTTGTGTTCTTTTGATTTATTTTGCTTCTCCAACCCCTTAACTCTTTTTATTCATTTGTTTAGTAACAAATCCAGTAACTTCAATATACTAGGATGTTTTTGTATGAATAATTAGAGCTACACTTACACACACCTACATCTAATGGTTAAAGAACATACTATTTCTGTGGATGACGAATTTTTACCTCACGAAATGATGATTGTTCAATATTCTTATAAAACCTTCAAAGGTGGCCATTAAGATGACACTATATTTTTATATGATATATAATATGTTTATGTTTTCCTTAAGCTTCTGTATTTTTCATTTATTTCATACCTTTGTGACTTCCATTATGGGTATATGCGATATATTCATTTTAGAAAGTGCGGACTACCGCCACCTCAAAGTGATTTGATTCGTTAATGACATATGTGGGTTGCATAATGGATGGATTTAAAGATATTATATATGATTTATGTTACATATAAATGATGAATATAATTCGGGAATTAAAATATACATACCTCTCATTTAGTTTTAATTCTATTAATATTACATGGAAATGAAAGTAGCGTTCTTGCGTACGTATGGCTTACCGTCTCTATGAACGGTGCATTTCATTTCTTACCGATAAATGATTATGTAATATAATAATTATATGTATATCCTGGATATATATGATATATATGATATCCAATTCATGAATATCATTCTGGATATAATGAAACTTTGACCACACGAACTACATTAATTGTAAGAAGTCCACTTTCGACTTAAGAACCAAATATCGACAAAACAAAATTTTTTAACATAAATGATTAGATAATGTTAATAACATTGTGATAAGTTATATAAAAGTAATAATGAACATGAAAAAGATTCTTAAGAAAGTTGAAATTAACTCAAGTTTATTATTCATGATGTTAAAGAACAATCGAGTCAAGTCGGACCCGAGGTAACGGACTTCGTATCAATCTCCATTCATTGAGTCATATTTTGTTTTATACACAACTATCTTTTATACGGTGTATAAACCACTTTGACTTTTATTTTTATACAAAAGGAAACTTTTTGTACGAAGCATTTTACTAAATGACAAAAAGGAATGTTTCTTTTAACGTACGTGGTGAAAAATACCTTTTCCACCACCGCGAGTATTATTTGGTCTTTGGCTTACTCAACAAGCCATGATGTTTTTTAAAATGAAATAAATATCATATAATATTTTATGTATATTGGTAATGAAAATGGTTTTTATAATGGATATGTTATGTCGATATATTTAAGTGATATATTGTGATCAAAGTGTGGAAATGTTTTCTTTCCATTATATTTGTTTTATGTATTATGATTTTATAATGGTACTTGGACATTTGATGAGTGGTTAAATGATAAACCATATGAAGGGTGGTGCAGTGAATACTAGGATTAGTGGTTACATTATGACCTCCTATGCATTGGGTATGGAAGTCGGCCATATGTCTATTCCATTAAGTTATATGTGTGGAAGTCGACCGTATGGTTATTCAATTTAATTATGTTTATGTCCCATGTTACCTTCAGATGTTATGTGTTCTTTATATGGGTTTTATAGTAATATTTTGGTTACAAATGGGTAGGTATTGATCTTTTATTTAGTGAAGAGTTTTTACTACTTCATAAAGGTGAAAAGTATTACTTTGATAACGTATACATGGTTTACTTGTTGTTTTGAAAAACTAACAGTTTTCATTCTTTGTGTTTCACTTACTGAGCTTTTTATGCTCACCCCAAGTTTCATTGAAATGCTTTTCACAGGACTTAATGTGGAATAATGTCGAGGATGGGATCAATGGAACGTCATGCTATATAAAACATGGAACTAGACATGTTTCTTTTTAAGAGTTTTTATTTTATGGAATATTAGTAGAAGTTTCAACTTTGTAATCTTTTGAGATGTAATAGTTATGATCTAATTCTATAAAACTCTAAACCTGAAAAGATCCTCAATAGTAATTATTCATTTAATTCAATGTTATGTAATGTTTATATTCGGGGCCTTATAGTTGGCATCAGAGGTCGGTTTAGACAAATTTAGGAAGTTAGAAAATTGTTAAATTATAAATTAATATATGGTATGATTGAAATGATATAGTATTTAATGATTACCATGTCTCTTCGCCAAGGATATTTCTGTGTTCAAAATGATTTTCCGTAGAGGAAAAAAAGAAGCTATATTGGGATGACATCATGAGGCAGACAACCTTCTAAATCAGCAACTCGAGATGGTCGGAATTGGAACGGAATAGTTTGTTGAAGTGATGGAACAATTGACTTAGGCTATAAATGGTGGTGGTATCCATGCATGAGATCATCTAGATCAACCACAGAGGAACATGTCGGTGGTGGAACATTTCAGGAGGCAACATCTCACATCACTCAGAGGATCATCTGACCCTATGCTAGCTGAAGGGTGGATTATAGCACTGGAGAATATTTTTGATGTCATGGGGTGTTCAGAACATCAAAAGGTTAGTCTTGTTGTTTACCATTTTGAAGGTGAAGCAGATCAGTGGTGGTCGATGGTGAAAAATATCAGGGATAGTGATGAGATTGATGATCCTCACTAGGAAGAATTCAGCGGTATGTTTTTGAAAAATATTTTCATGAGGTGGTCTGTATTAGGATGGAAAAAAAATTTCTAGAATTGAGGCAGCAGGATGACTCAGTGGCTGCTTATGAAGAAAAGTTCACTCGACTGGAAGGGTATGTTTCAGACTTCATACGTGATTTTGATAGTGAAATCAACCGTTTTTACTCAGGGATAAATCCAAATTATCCAAGGGATTTAGCTTCTCGTGAGTTCAGATGTTATGATAAACTTGTTCGATGTGCGGAGAAGGTGGAAATGGAGTTTTCCAATGATCAGGTGTTCGTTGAGAAACAACAGAATAAGTGGTGCAGTTGGCAGGAAAATGGGAAGAATTCATTAAAGAAGAAAGGAGGTAAGAAAACCAAATACCCACACTGTGAGAAGTGTGGTAAAATGCACCCTAGAGAATGTTTATCCAAGTCTGGAAAGTGATTTTGAAGTGGTAAGTCTTGTCATATTGCTTGAAACTGTAAGGAATATGATCAAGTGGGAAAATAAAAGTTAGCGGTATGATGTTTTATGTGTAATGAAATGGGTCATTATGCAAATGAGTTTCTAAAAAATAACTCAACTAGGGGAAAGCATCCAAACTACAAGAAGAAAGGGGTGGTGAAATCCTTTTAAACTACATCAGCAGATGTTGGGCCATCGAATGAAGTAGTATCAAGTACACTGTTTGTTTGTTCAGATTATGCCAGTGTGTTGCTTGATTCGGGGTCTACACATTCTTTCATCTCTGAAAATGTTTCTAGTAAAATGGGAATACCATCTCAAGAAATGACTCCTGAACTTTTGGTAGAAACACCTGTGGGAAATGTTGAGGCAAAAATAATTTATAAGAATCTTCCTATCCTTATCTGTGGAAAGAACCTATTTGCAAACATTATTGTTTTACCTCTAGTAGAGTTTGATGTTATCCTGGATATGGATTGGCTCTCTTTTTACTATGCTAGGATTGACTGCAGAGATAAAATGGTCTCCTTTCAGATTGATTTTCAGTTTGTGTACAAGAATGAACCCTTGCTTTTGATAACATATCAGGAATTTGAGAAACTAGTAAAAGATGGAAATGAATGTTACCTTGCACTTATTGTTGAAAATAATGTAACTATTCAGATTAATGATGTGCCAGTGGTAAATGAGTATCGTGATTTTTTTCCTGATGAGTCGCCTGGTATTATTCATGATAGATAAGTTGAATTTACGGTTGACTTAGTTCCTGATTCTAAGCCAATTTCAAAACCCCCTTATCGAATGGCTCAAGTTGAACTTTTAGAGTTAAAGAGGCAATTGCAGGAGTTATTAGATAAAGGTTTCATTCGACCTAGAACATCACTATGGGGTGATCCTGTCTTGTTTGTTAAAAGGAAAGATGGTTCAATAAGTCTTTGCATTGATCATAGAGCCTTGAATAACATTACTGTTAAGAAAAAGTATCCTATGCCTCATATCGATGATTTGTTTGATTAGCTCCAGGGAGATCAGTATTTTTCGAACAGTGTCTTGAGGTCGGGGTACAATCAGTTGAAAGTAAAATAATAAGACATTCTGAAGACTGCTTTTGGTACTAGATATGGCCATTATGAATTTTTAGATATGCCTTTTGGGTTAACCAATGCACTTGCGGTATTCATGGACCTTATGAATAGAATTTTCCATGAGTTCTTGGATATGTTTGTGGTTGTTTTCATTGATGATGTTTTTTTGTTTTCTAAAAGTAAATAAAAGCATGAAAGTCATTTAAGGGTTATCTTGAAAACCTTAAATGAAATGAAACTGTATGGAAAATTTAGCAAGTGTGAGTTTTGGTTACAAAAAATTTCTTTCCTGGGTCACATTGTATCAAAAGATGGCATAACTATTGATCCTTCTAAAACAATAGTTGTTGAAGAATGGCCAAGACCCACAAATGTAACCGAGGTCCGTAGTTTTCTTGGTCTAGCAGGTTACTACCGAAGGTTTGTCGAAAAATGTTCATGGTTATCTAGTCCAATAACTAAGCTAACTTGGAAGGTTGTTAAGTTTATCTAGACAAAATAATGTGATGATCGTTTTCAGCAGTTGAAAAAAAGATTGGTGAATGCTCCAGTTTTGGCACTTCCTTCCAGGAATGGTGAGTTTGTTATCTACAGTGATGCTTTATTGAAAGGTCTTTCTTGTGTACTTATGAAAAATGATCAGGTAATTGATTATGCTTCACATCAGTTGAAAACTCACGAGGAAAATTAACCTACAAATGACTTGGAATTAGCTGCTGTTGTTTTTGCTCTAAAAATTTGGAGGCATCATTTGTATGGAGTAAAGTGTGAAATATATACTGATCACAAAAGTTTAAAGTATATATTCACTTAGAAATAATTGAACATGAGACAGAGGAGTTGGATTGAATTAATCAAGGATTATGATGGTATAATTCATTACGATCCAGGAAAAGAAAATCTAGTGGCTGATGCTTTAAGTTGAAAATGTAATGCTTCATTAACCATGCTACGTTTGGAATGAGATCATTTGGTTTTTGATTTTATGAACTTTGGCATGGAAGTAGTTTGTGGAAGAATTCCTTCTGTTTTGTTTTAGGTATCAGTGAAATCTTCTCTATCAGAAAGATTCAAGAAAGCACAGAAGCAAGACAGTGAGTTACAGAAAAAGGTAGAGCTAGTTCAGAAGGGTAAGTTGCCTGAATTAAATATTGATAATGATTGTGTTCTGAGATTTGGGAAGAGATTGTGTGTGCCTTGTGATTCAAAGTTGAAGAAAGAGTTGTTATGTGAAGCTCATAGTTCTCCATTTTCAGTTCATCGTGGCAGTACTAAGATGTACAGAGATCTGCGGTAGTATAACTGGTGGGATGGAATGAAAATAGATATTGTTGATTTTACTATGAAGAGTTTGACTTGTCAGTAGGTTAAAGCAGAGTGGTAGTTACCGAAAGGGATTCTTCAGCCTTTACCAGTGCCAGACTGGAAATGGAAGAATTTATCCATGGACTTCATTTTAGAATTGCCGAAGACACCTTGAGGTAATAAAGCATTCTCAGTTAATATTGATCGCTAGACTAAATCTTCTCATTTCGTTGCTATACGAGATACTTTTTCCCTAGATCAACATTCTCGTTTGTCTCTTAAAGAGATAATCAGGTTACATGGTGTTCCCATATCCATTGTGTCCGATCGGGATCCCAGGTTTACTTCTTACTTTTGTAAGGGCCTTCAGATGTTGTTGGGTACTTAATAAAATTTTAATACATCTTTTTATCTGCAATCAGATGGGCAGTCAGAACGAACAATTCAGAAATTAAAGGATATGCTATGTGCTTGTTCTATGGATTATCAAGGAAGTTAGAACCAACATCTTTGTTTGGTTGAGTTTTCTTATAATAAGAGTTTTCATTCCAGTATACAGATGGCACCATTAGAGTCATTATATGGGATGAAGTGTCAAACATCAGCCTTTTAGGATGAAGTGGGTGAAAGGAAGGTGATAGGACCATAATTGGTAGAAGAGATGGCAGAAAAAGTTCAGTTGCTTCAGAAACACCTGAGAATAGCATAGAGCAGGAAGAAGAGTTATGCGGATAACCGGAGGAAGGATCTATCTTTCGAGGTAGGTGATCATGTTTTTCTCAACGTTTTACCATGAAAATGTGTGAAGCGATTTGGTAAGAAAGGAAAGCTGAGTCCAAGGTTCATTGGACCATATGAAATTCGGGAGAAAGTTGGATTAGTTGTTTACCAAGTGGCTTTACCTCCAAGTTTATATCAGGTACACAATGTTTTTCATGTTTTGATGTTGAGAAAGTATATGCCAGATCCATCTCATGTTTTGAGCCCCTAGGTAGTTCAGTTGGAAGAGAATATCTCTTATGAAGAACAAACAATCCATATTTTTGACCAAAGAGAGAAAGTGTTGCGAAATAAGGTAATTCACCAGGTAAAGGTTTTGTGGAAAAACCATATGGTTGAAGAGGAAACATGGGAATCTGAAAATTCTATGAGGTATAAATACCCACACTTATTATGATAAGTGAATAAAATTTCGAGGACACAATTCCCAAAAGCGGGGAAGGTTGTAACATCCCAGGTAAATAAAGAATAAAACATTTTCATATTTATTAATATTTTCGAATTAAATATTAATTTTACTTTAAAGGGGTTTCCATGTTCGACAGCATAACCGATACGCAACAAAGAGTTTCTTTGAAATCTTACGTTGCACACTAGTAATAAAATAATATTATTTTAAATGGTAGTTAACACGTAGCCATTGTATTGGCAGGAATGAATATAAATAACTAAAATATGATTATATATGTTTGTTAAATGTTTTTACATTTATCCAATAAAGGATAAATGCTTAAAATAAGAAAAGAATTCAATTTTAGGCATATATACTCTAATTTTCAATAAAGGTCCACTTATTGCCTTTTGGTGGAGAACCGTAATTAAATATAGTTTTGGTCACTCTTATACATTCTATTGGACCAATTATAATTCTCTTTAGAATCGGGACATCAAATTTTACTTTGTGTAAATTTTTGGTATTTTTCTGATAAAGATCATTTTTTAATGAATAGGGAAAAATGTTGTATTTTAATTCAAAACCACTTTTTAATCTAATTTTTTGATATGATTAGATTATCTTATGAATTGTTTTTAAAGAAAAATTAAAATATATTTTTACCATTTAATCCAATAGTGGACGTTGGAATTAATTTCAATTTTAAATTGGACTTCAACTAGTGTAAATCTTTTGATACATATTGTTTCATAAAAACATGCTATTTGTTTTGATGGCGGGAATTAATTATTAAATTAATTAATGAAACATATATGTTTTTAATTTTGTAAAATAGACATCATTTTTGAATTCGGAATATCAAATATAGCTCAGAGTGATTTTTTGGTATTTTTCTGAAAAACTTCAATTTTTGATGAATAGTAACCACTAAGTGGTACTTATAAAACTGGTTTTTCCTTTAAATGAAATTTTACCACCTCCGTGTTTTGAATTCCAAAAATATGACTAAAATTGTTTTCATTAGGAATTAAAATATGGTTCAATAGGATTAAAATAATTTTTTGGTGAATAGTAACTTTTAAATTTATTAATCGCGATTAGAGGTAATTAGTGTAGTTTAAGGTAAAAATAATGTTTTAATAATATGAAATGACCTTACACATGTCCTACCCTTATTTGATGTGTCATTGACGTCCATGAAAATCCATGGGTCAACTGGGGGACCCCATGGAGCCACTTTGGTAGGAAAATGACATTAATATCTTTTTATTTAATGTTAAAATAAAAATGTCCCAAACATGAGTTGTTTTACTAAAACAATTTTTAAACGGGGTTATACAAGTTATATTTTTGACTATAAATATTTATTAGAAATCTAAAAAGCTTACCAAAATCATGATATTTTTTTAATAATTTTTAGGCATTAAATAAATTAAATTATTTATGACACTATGATGATGCAGCGATTACCTCATTATTTAACGATTTAAATAAAATGAAAAGATAATGTAAAATGTAAGACCTATACATGTCAACAACCTATTTTATTGGTGTATTTCGACCTCTTATCACCTTATCCTCTATATATATAAATTTGGGACCCTTTTTATCCAAAAAATCATTTTATAATAAAGTATCTTTTCTTAACTTTCCAAGAGTGCCCCTCCTCTCCTCTTATAAAAGGCCCCCACCTCTACCTCCTTATCCACACCTATCAAGCCTTTGGCTCGACAAAACCCTGCTAATGTTTTATCTCCACATCCCTATATTACATCTAGAAGCCTCACTTTGGGCAGACGTCTTCCCAAGGAAGCCTTTGAGCTCAAATCTAAGAGAGTTACCCGATTTTAAGGTAATGTCTTCCTTTGTGTTCTTTTGTTTTATTTTGCTTCTCCAACCCCCCTGAACTCTTTTTATTCATTTATTTTTTAACAACAACAGTATCTTAAATATACTAGGATGTTTTTATATGAAGAATTATATCTACACTTACACTAACCTACATCTAATGGTTAACGAATATACTGTTTCTGTGGATGTCGAATTTCTGCCTCACGAAATGATATTGTTCAATATTCTTCTAACACCATCAAAGGTGGCCATTACGATGTCACTATATTTATATATGATATATAATATGTTTATGTTTTCCTTATGCTTCTGTATTTTTCATTTATGTCATATCTTTTGGGATTCCATTATGGTTATACGCAATATCTTCATTTTAGGAAATGCGGACTACCACCCCTCAAAGTGATTTGATTCGTTAATCCCATATGTGGGATGTATAATGGATGGATTTAAAGATATTATATATGATTTATGTTACATATAAATGATGAATATAAATCTGTAATTAAAATATACATACCTATCATTTAGTTTTAATTCCATTAATATGACATAGAAATGAAGGTAGCGTTCATGCGTACGTACGGCTTACCGTCTCCATGAACATTGCATTTCATTTATTAAATATAAATGATTATGTAATATAATAATTTTATGTATATTCTGGATATATATGATATATATGATATTAAAATCATGAATATCAATCTAGATATAATGAACCTTTGACCACACGAACAACATGTAATTGTAAGAAGTCCATTTTGGACTTAAGAACCGAATAACGACAAAACAAACATTATTAACTTAAATGATTACATAATGTATATAACATGTTGATAAGTGAAATAAAAGTAATAATGAACTTGAAAAAGGTTCTTAAGAAAGTAAAAATTAACTCAAGTTTATTATTCAGGACGTTAAAGAACGATCGAGTCAAGTCGGACCCGAGGTAAGGGACTTCGTCTCAATCTCCTTTCTTTGAGGCATATTTCATTTTATACGCAACTATCTTTTATATGGTGTATCAACCACTTTGACATTGACTTTTATACAAAAGGAATCTTTTTCTATGGAGTGTTTTACTAACTGACAAAAAGTAATGTTCCTTTTAACATACGCGGTGACAATTACCTTTTCCACCGTCGTGAGTATTATTTGGTTTTTGGCTTCCTCAACAGGTCGTGATGTTTTTTAAAATTAAATAAATACCATATACTCTTTTATGTATTTTGGTATTGAAAATGGTTTTTATAATGGATTTTTTATGTCAATATATTTATGTGATATATTGTGATCAATGTGTGGAAATGTTTTCATTCCATTATATTTGTTTTATATCTTATGATTTTATAATGGTACTTGGACATTTGATGGGTGGTTACGTGATAAACCATATGACGGGAGGTGCAGTGAATACCAGGACGGGAGGTTACTTTATAACCTCTAATGCATTGGGTATGGAAGTAGGCTGTATGGCTATTCAATTAAGTGATACGTGTGGAAGTCGACCGTATGGTTATTCCATTTAAGTATGTTTATGTCCCATGTTACCTTCATATGTTATGTGTTCTTTATATGGGTTTTATGGTAATCTTTTGGTTTCAAAAGGGTAAGTATTGATCTTTTATTTGGTGAAGTGTTTTTACTACTTCATAAAGTTGAAAAGTATTACTTTGATAAAGTATACATGGATTACTTGTTGTTTTGAAAAAAAAATAGTTTTCATTCTTTGTGTTTCCCTTACTGAGCTTTTTTTGCTCACCCCAATTTTTTTTGAAATATTTTTCATAGGAATTAATGTCGAATAGTGTCAAAGATGGGATCAAGGGAAAGTCATGCTGTATAAAACATGGAAGTAGACATGTTTATTTTTAAGAGTTTATATTTTATGGAATCTTTGTAGAAGTGTCTACTTTGTAATCTTTTGAGATGTAATAGTTAAGATCTAATTCTCTAAAACTCTAAACCTGAAAAGATCCTCAATAGGAATTATTCATTTAATTCAATGTTATGTAACGTTTATGGTCGGAGCCTTATAGTTGGTATCAGAGGTCGGTTTAGAAAACAATAGGAGTTAGAAAATTGTTAAATTATAAATTAATTTATGGTATGATTGAAATGATGTAGAATTTAAAGAATACCATGTAGCTTCGCCTAAGATATTTTTGTGTATAGAATGGTTTTTCGCAGTGGAAACAAAGTAGCTATATTGGGATGACATCAGGAGGCAGACAACCTTCCAAATCAGCAACTCGAGATGGTCGGAATTGGAACTGAATAGTTTGTTGCAGTGATGGAAAAATTGACCCAGGCTATAAATGGTGGTGGTATCCATGCATTAGATCAGCCAGATCAACCACAGAGGAACATGTCAGTGGTAGAACATTTCATGAGGCAACATCCCCCATCACTCAGAGGATCATCTAACCCTGTGCTAGCTGAAGGGTGGATTAAAGAACTTGAGGATATTTTTGATGTCATGGGGTGATCAAAACATCAAAAGGTTAGTCTTGTTGTTTACCGTTTTGATGGTGAAGCTGGTCATTGGTGGTCGATGGTGAAAAATATCAGGGATAGTGATGAGATTGATGATCTTCATTGGGATGAATTAAAAGGTATGTTTCTTGAGAAATATTTTCCTAAGGTGGTTCGTCTTAGGTTGGAAAAAAATTTCTATAATTGAAGCTGGAGGATGACTCAGTGGCTACTTATGAAGAAAAGTTCACTCAACTGGCAAGGTATGCTCCAAATATCATACGAGATCTTGATAGTAAAATCAACCGTTTTTACTCTGGGTTAAAGAAAAAGTATCGAAGGGATTTAGCTTCTCGTGAGTTTAAAAGTTACGAAATTCTCGTTCTATGTGCGAAGAAGGTGGAAATGGAGTTTGTCGATGATCAAGTGTTATTTGATAACCAAAATAATAAGAGGTCCAGTTGGCAGGAAAAGGGGAAGAATTCATCAATTAAGCAAGGATGTAAGAAAACCAAATATCCATCCTATGAGAAGTGTGGTAAAATTCATCCTGGAGAATGTTTATCCAATTCTAGAAAGTGCTTTTGATGTGGAATGTCTTTTAATATTGCTTGTAACATTAAGGAAGATGATCAAATGTGAAATGAAATGTTAGCGGTAAGATGTTTTATGTGTAATGACATGGGTCATTATGAAAATGGGTGTTTAACGAAGAACTAAACTAAGGGTAAGCAGCCAGAATACAAGTAGATAGGGGTGGTGAAATCCATTGCAAAAACTTCAGCAGATGTTGGGCCATCGAATGAAGTAGTATCAGGTACACTGTTTGTTTGTTCAGATTATGCCAGTGTGTTGTTTGATTCGGGGTCTACACATTCTTTCATCTCTAAAAACATTTCTATTAAAATGGGAAAACCATCTCAAGAAATGACTCCTGAAATTTTGGTCAAAACACCTGGGGGAAATAATGAGTCAAAAATAATTTATATAAATCTTCCTATCCTTATCTGTGGAAAGAACCTACTTGCAATCCTTATTGTTTTACATCTAGTAGAGTTCGATGTTATCATGGGTTTGGATTGGATCACTTTTTACCATGCTAAGATTGACTGCAGAACTAAAATGGTTTCCTTTCAAGCAAATTTACAGTTTGTGTACAATAATGAACCCTTGCTTTTTATAACATATCAGGATGTTGAGAAACTAGTAAAAGATGGAAATGAATGTTACCTTGTACATATTGTTCAAAATAAAGGAACTGTTCAGATTAATGATGTGCCAGTGGTAAATGAGTATCTTGATGTTTTTCCTGATGATTTGCCTGGTATTATTCATGGTAGGGAAGTTGAATTTACTGTTGACTTAGTTCATGATTCTACGCCAATTTTAAATCCCCCTTATCGAATGGCTCAAGTTGAACTTTTAGAGTTAAAGAAGAAATTGCAGGAGTTATTAGATAAATGTTTCATTCGACCGAGCATATCACCATGGGGTGCTCCTGTCTTGTTTGTTAAAAAGAAATATGGTTCAATGAGTCTTTGCATTGATTATATAGACTTGAATAACATTACTGTTAAGAACAAGTATCATTTGCCTCATATCGATGATTTGTTTGATCAGCTCCAGGGAGCTCAGTATTTTTCAAAGATTGACTTGAGTTCGGGGTACCATTAGTTTAATGTAAAAGAAGCAGACATTTTGAAGACTGTGTTTCGTACTAGATATGGCCATTATGAATTTGTAGTTATGCCTTTTGGGTTAACTAATGCACCAGATGTATTCATGGACCTTATGAATAGAATTTTCCATGAGTTCTTGGATATGTTTGTGGTTGTTTTCATTGATGATATTATGGTGTCTTCTAAAAGTAAATAGGAGCATGAAAGTCATTTAAGCGTTATCTCGAAAACCTTAAATGAAAAGACACTGTATGGAAAATTTAGCAAGTGTGAGTTTTGGTTACAACAAATTTCTTTCCTGGGTCACATTGTTTCAAAATATGGCATAATTATTGATCCTGCTAAAACAAAAGCTGTTGAAGAATGTCCAGGACCCACAAATGTAACCGAGATCCATAGTTTTCTTGGATTGGCAGGTTACTACCTCATGTTTGTTGAAAAGTTTTCACGATTATCTAGTCCAATGACTATGCTAACTCGGAAGGGTGTTTAGTTTATCTGGACAAAAAAATGTGATGATTGTTTTCAAGAGTTGAAAAAAAAAATTGGTGAATGCTTCAGTTTTGGAACTTCCTTCCAGGAATGGTGAGTTTGTTATCTACAATGATGATTCATTGAAAGGACTTGGTGGTTTCCTTATAAAAAATGACCAGGCAATTGATTATGCTTCACGTCAATTGAAAACTCATGAGGTAAATTAACCTACACATGAATTGGAATTAGCTGCTGTTGTTTTTTATCTAAAAATTTTGAGGCATCATTTGTATGGAGTAAAGTGTGAAATATATACTGATCACAAAAGTTTAAAGTATATATTCACATAGAAATAATTGAACATGAGACAGTGGAGATGGCTGGAATTAATCAAGGATTATGATGGTACAATTCATTACCATTCGGGAAAAGCAAATAATGTGGCTGATGATTTGAGTTGAAAATGTAATACTTCATTAACCATGCTAGGTTTGGAACGAGATCCTTTGGTTTTTGATTTGATGAACTTTGGAATGGAAGTTGTTTTTGCAGGAAGTCCTTCTGTTTTGTTTCAGGTATCAGTGATATCTTCTCTATTAAAAAGAATCAAGCAAGCACAGAAGAAAGACAATGAGTTTCAGAAAAAGGTAGAGCAGGTTCAGAAGGGTATGTTGCCTGAATTCAACATTGATAATTATTGTATTTTGACATTTGGGAAGAGATTTTGTGTGCCTTGTGATTCACAGTTTAAGAGATAGTGGTTATTTGAATCTCATTGTTCTCTGTTTTATGTTCATTGTGGCAGTAATAAGATGTATAGAGATCTGCGGCAGTATTACTGGTGGGATGGAATGAAAATAGATATTGCTGATTTTACTGTGAAGTGTTAGACTTGTCAGTAGGTTAAAGCAGAGTGGCCGTTACTAAAAGGGATGCTTCATCCTTTACCAGTGCCACACTAGAAATGGGATAATATATCCATGGACTTCTTTGTGGGATTGCCGAAGACACCTTGAGGTAATAATGAAATTTGAGTTATTGTTGATCTCTTAACTAAATCTTCTCATTTCCTTGTAATACGAGATACTTTTTCCCTAGATAAACTTTCTCGTTTGTATCTTAAAGAGATAGTCGGGTTACATGGAGTTACTCTCTCTATTGTGTCTGATCGTGATCCCAGGTTTACATCTATCTTTTGGAAGGGCCTTAAGAAGTTGTTGGTACTGAATTAATTTTTAATACAGCTTTTTATCCGCAATCAGATTGGCAGTCAGAACGAACAATTCAGACATTAGAGGATATGCTACGTGCTTGTTCTATGGATTATCAGGGAATTTGGGACCAACATCTTTCTTGGGTTGAGTTTTCTTATAATAATAGTTTTCATTCTAGTATATAGATGGCACTATTTGAGGCATTATATGGGAAGAAATGTCGAACTCCAGCTTTTTGGGATGAAGTGGGTGAAAGGAAGCTGATGGGAACATAATTGGTAGAAGAGATGGCAAAAAAAGTTCAGTTGCTTCAGAAACACATGAGAATAGCTCAGAGCAGGCAGAAGATTTATCCGGATAACCGGATGAAGGATCTATCTTTCGAGGTAGGTGATCATGTTTTTCTTAAAGTTTCACCGTTGAAAAGTGTGATGCAATATGGTAAGAAAGGAAAGCTGAGTCCAAGGTTCATTGGACCATATGAAATTCTGGAGAATGTTGGATTAGTGGCTTACCGTGTGTCTTTACCTCTGAGTTTATCTCTGGTACACAATGTTTTTTATTTTTCGATATTGAGAAAGTGTATGCCAGATCCATCTCATGTTTTGAGCCCAGAGGTAGTTCAGTTGGAAGAGAATCTCTCTTATGAAGAACAACCAGTCGAGATTCTTTACTGAAGAGAGAAAGTGTTGCGAAATAAGGTAATTCACCAGGTAAAGGTTTTGTGGAAAAACCATATGGTTGAAGAGAAAACATGGGAATCTGAAAATGCTGTGAGGGATAAATACCCCCACTTATTTGGATTAGTGAATAAAATTGTGATCACGTAATTCCCAAAAAGGAGGGAAGGATGTAACATCCCAGGTAAATAAAGAATAAAACATTTACATATTTATTAATATTTTCGAATTAAATATAAATTTTAATTTAAAGGGGGTTCCATGTTCTATAGTGTACCCGATACGCAACAAAGAGTTTCATTGAAATCTTAGGTTGCACATTAGTAATAAAATAATATTATTTTAAATGGCAGTTAAAACGTAGCCGTTGTATTGGCAGGAATGAATAGAAATAACTAAAATATGATTATATATGTTTGTTAAATATTTTTACATTTATCAAATAAAGGATAAAGGCTTAAAATTAGAAAAGAATTCAATTTTAGGCATATATATTCTAATTTTCACTAAAGGTCCACTTATTGCCTTTTGATGGAGAACTGTCATTAAATATTGTTTTGGTCACTCTTATACTTTCTATTGGACCAAATAAAATTTTCTTTAGAATCGGGACATCAAATTTTACTTTGTGTAAATTTTTGGTATTTTTCCAATATAGTTCATTTTTTAATGAACGGTGAAAAATATTGTATTTTAATTCAAAACCACTTTTTAATCTAATTTGTTTATATGATTATATTATCTTTTGAATTGGTTTTAAAGAGAAATTAGAACAGATTTTTACCATTTAATCCAATAGTGGTCATTGGAAATAATTTCCCTTTGAAATTGGACTTAAACTAGTATCAATCTTTTGATACATATTGTTTCATAAAAACACGATATTTGTTTTGATAGCGGGAATAAATTATTAAATAAATTAATGCAACATATATGTTTTTAATTTTTTAAAATAGACATCATTTTCGAATTCGGAATATCAAATATAGCTTAGGGTGATGTTTTGGTATTTTTCTGAAAAACATCAATTTTTGATGAATATGGAAACCAATAAGTGGTACATAAAAAACTGATTTTTCATTTAAATGAAATTTTACCACCTTCCTGTTTTGAATTTCAAAAATCCATCATACATGGTTTTTATTAGGATGTAAATTGTGGTTCAATGGGATTAAAATAATTTTTTGGTGAATAGTATCTTTTATGTTTATTAATCGCGATTAAAGGTAATTAGTGTAGTGTAAGGTAAAAATAATGTTTTATTAATATGAAATGACCTTTACACATGTCCTATATTTATTGGATGTGTCATGGCCTGCCACAAATCCATGGGAGAACTTGGGGACCCCATGGAGCCACTTTGGTAGGAAAATGACAATAATAACATTTTATTTAATGTTAAAATAAAAATGTCACAAACATGCGTTGTTTTACTAAAACAATTTTTAAATTGGGTTATAAAAGTTATATTTTTGACTATAAATATTCATTAGAAATCTAAAAAGCTTTCCAACATCATTAATATTTTTTAATAATTTTTAGGCATTAAATAAATTAAATTATTTATGACATCATGATGATGCATCGATTACCTCATTATTTAATGATTTAAATAAAATGAAAACATATTATAAAATCTAAGACCTACACATGTCAAAAACCTATTGGATTTGTGGATTTAGAAAAACTATCACCTTATAATCTAAATATATAATTGTGGGACCATTTTTATCAGAAAATAATTTTATAATAAAGTATATTTTCTTAACATTCCATGAGTGCCCCTCCTCTCCTCTTATAAAAGGCCCCCACCTCTACATCCTTACCCCCACGTATCAAGCCTTTTGATCGGCCAACCGCTGCTCATTTTGTCTCTCTACATCCCTATCTAACTCCTAGAAACATTACTTTGGGCAGAAGTCTTCCAAAGGAAGACTTTGAGCTCAAATCTAAGAGAGGTACCCGATTTTAAGGTAATGTCTTCACTTGTGTTCTTTTGTTTTATTTTGCTTCTCCAACCCCATAAACTCTTTTTATTCATTTATTTTGTAAATAATACACTATCTTAAATATAATAGGATGTTTTTATTTGAATAATTCGAGCTAAACATACACACACATATATCTAATGGTTAAATAACATACTGTTTCTGTGGATGGCGAATTTCTGCCTCACAAAACGATGATTGTTCAATATTCTTCTAACACCTTCAATGGTGGTAATTAAGATGTCAATATATTTATATATGATACATAATATGTTTATGTTTTCCTTAAGATTCTGTACTTTTCATTTAGGTCAAACCTTTGGGATTCCATTATGGGTATACGTGATATCTTTATTTTAGGAAGTGTAGACTACCACCCCCTCAAAGTGATTTGATTCGTTAATTCCATATGTTGGACGTATAAAGGATGGATTTAAAGTTATTATATATGATTTATGTCACATATAAATGATGAATATAATTCTCGAATTCTAATATATGTACCTATCATTTAGTTTTAATTCCATTAATATGACATAGAAATGAAAGTGGCGTTCATGCGTACGTACAGCTTACCATCTCCATGAACGGTGAA
Organism: Viscum album; assembly: GCA_963277665.1. Taxonomy (NCBI): domain Eukaryota; kingdom Viridiplantae; phylum Streptophyta; class Magnoliopsida; order Santalales; family Viscaceae; genus Viscum; species Viscum album. The sequence goes on from OY728150.1 coordinate 674,505,355, forward strand.
TTTCATTTCTTACCTATAAATGATTATGTAATATTATAATTACATGTATATGCTGGATATATAGGATATATATGAAATAAAAATCATGAATATCATTTTGGATATAATGAACCTTTGACCACACGAACAACATGTAATTGTAAGAAGTCCACATTCAACATAAGAACCAAATATCGACAAAACAAACATTATTAACATAAAGGATTACATAATGTTTAAAAAATGGTGATAAGTGATATAAAAGTAATAATGAACGTGAAAAAGGTTTTTAATCAAGTAGAAATTAACTCAAGTTTATTATTCATGACGTTAAAGAATGATCGAGTCAATTCGGACCCGAGGTATGGAACTTCGTCTCAAATCTCCTTTCATTGAGGCATATTTCGTTTTATACACAACTATCTTTTATACAGTGTATAAAACCCTTTGAATTTTATTTTTATACAAAAGGAATATTTTTCTATGAAGCGTTTTAGTAAATGATAAAAAGGAATGTTTCTTTTAACGTAGGCGGTGACAAGGACCTTTTCCGTCGTCGCGAGTATTATTTGGTCTTTCGCTTCCTCAACAAGCCGTGATGTTTTTAAAAATGAAATAAATACCATATACTCTTTTATGTATTTTGGTATTGAAAATGGTTTTTATAATGGATTTGTTATGTCAATATATTTATGTTATATATTGTGATCAAAGTGTGGAAATGTTTTCTTTCCATTATATTTGTTTTATGTCTTATGATTTTATAATGGTACTTGGACATTTGATGGGTGGTTACGTGATAAACCATATGACGGGTGGTTCCGTGAATACTAGCATGGGTGGTTACATTATAAACTCCAATGCATTGGGTATGAAATTCGGCTGTATGGCTATTCCATTAAGTGATATGTGTGGAATTCGATCGTATGGTTTTTCCATTTAAGCATGTTTATGTCTCAAGTTACCTTAATAAGTTATGTGTTCTTTATATGGGTTTTATGGTAATATTTTGGTTACAAAAGGGTAAGTATTGATCTTTTATTTAGTGAAGAGTTTTTACTACTTCATAAAGTTGAAAAGTATTACTTTGATAAAGTATACATGGTTTAGATGTTGTTTTGAAAAACTAAGAGTTTTCATTCTTTGTGTTTCCCTTACTGAGATTTTTATTCTCACCCCATGTTTTTCTAAAATGTTTTTCACATGACATAATGTGGAATAGTGTCAAGTATGGGATCAAGGTAAAGTCATGATGTATAAAACATGGAACTAGACATGTTTCATTTTAAGAGTTTTTGTTTTATGGAATCTTAGTAGAAGTGTGTACTTTGTAATCTTTTGAGATGTAATAGTTAAGATCTAATTATCTAAAACACTAAACCTGAAAAGATCCTCAATAGGAATTATTAATTTAATTCAATTTTATTTAATGAATAAGGCTGGAGCCTTATAATGAAATCAATATTGATGAAAATCACAACATGGAATTCGACAAAGATTCTGCTATGACATAATCCAGAGAACATCCTGATTATAGAAGAGATACTAACTCTAACAATACAGTTTAATTAAAAAGAGATCATTTTATTGTTCAAACATTAAAGGGAATATGGATGAAAATTTTATATTTCCCAATTAATTAAGGAATGATTGATTTGGTTTTAGAAAAAAAAAATATTTAATCAAACATATAAGGAAATGAATAATCAAGCATAACAAAAACTATAATGTGTGTGAATAATGTTCTGAGTAACATATATAGTCTTTCAATAATATTGTTATGTGGCCTAATAATGTTAGTGAATTTATCATTCTCCATGAATATTCAATTACATAAATAAAAATTATTGTGATAGAGGTAAATATTTAAATAAAAATTGGATAATGATTGTGCCTAGAAAGTAAAGGATTTTATAATTCTATATGTAACCTAGTTTGATGTAGTCCAAGAAATATATAATATGTTTAATTTCATTCAATTATCTGCATTAAGGTTGTTGTTTTATTATGAGGAGATAGATTATTTGAAAAATCAATATTTTTTTAATTAAACACATGATGTCAATGAAGAGATAATAAATTAACAAGAGATAAATATTTAGGAACATGAATAAAAGATTATTAATCTTGAAGAAAAAATTATATATCAGGAAGAATAGAATCGTAACATGAATCAATTGTTTTATGAAAATTGAAGAAGAAACAAACTCAGAAGGAATATTTTGAAAATATCATGGATGATAAATATGAATTTAATAACATATATATAGTTTTGTTATACCCCATCATGAAAACAAAGAAAATATAGATTATATGAAATTTTGTATTCTTGTATTTTTTAAACAACAATTATTTTTTTCCAAATATATACAATTCAATTGATTGGTTTCCATGTATATTGGATGAATGTAGTACATTAATTCCATATTATAAAATTAATTATTAATTAATATATTTTTCTTTCACTAACCATTTTTCATGTATTATAATACACAACATATTCTTATTTTTAAACCACAAATGGGATTAATGTTTTAGATTGGGTGAAAAATTTTCATAGAAGATGATAAGGATATATATAAGGGATAATGCATTGGTATGGGGGAGTAAATTTTTTATAAGAATGAGAATACGATCCTCATGGAGATTTTTTATCATAAGTGGGTGTTTCTAGTATTTAATAATATATTTTGAATAGTTTTAAAACTAAGGGGGAGATAAGTATAAGTGTTCACTCGTAATACCAAAATGACTTCAAACACTTTTTGGACATAAATTTTTATAAGAAACATTCTTATTTAATTCATGATTTTTGTTCATTCCAAAAACAGGGAGATGCTATATAATGAAAGTTTTTTTATTTTCTTTTCAATGTTTTTAGAAATAGAATAATAATTCTCAAATACTCAATTAAAAAGATGATTGTATCAGAAGTGGTTTTTATAATGACCTTTTTTTATGAAATTGAATTCATATTTTATTATTCAATTTTTCATTTGTTCTTAAGATAAATTCCATTATCATAATAATTCATGTATTAATTCCTTCCAAGATTATCATGTAGAGCCTAAATATGATTTATATAATACATAGTGAATACAATTCATATTATACACTCATTCTAGTCTTTCTAAATGAAAATTTATTCATAATGATATAAAATTTACAAACTAATGTAACTAAAATCATCAGATTCATTGTTATCATAACCATATATGATTATTGTATTGAATTTTTATCATTTAAATAAAAATAAAATTTTATATTATATTATAATAAAGATGATGGTGGACATTCAGTTTCAATATGATCAATAGAGTGACATGTGTCTATGTTCCTTGATTATTTATGGAGAAAATCCAACTGTTAGAGATCATAATGAATGTTGGAATTAATATATATAAATAACATGTCATTCGAATGAGGGAAAAAATTGAAGAAATATTTTTCAGACATTGTGGGAGAGATCATCCAAATCCATTAAATTTTAATATTTTTATGATGAAAAATCGTTAAATGATTTTTCCATATACTTTTAACTCTCTAGTGTTTTCTTTCACCTTTTGTGATGCCAGTTTTAGGGATTATGATTAATGGCCTCCATAGATATGAAGACATGGGTTCTTATCTTTTTAGGATAGAGGGATTACAAGGCTATCTATACAAAGGTGCTGATCATTTTATTGATGAAGGGTTGTTAAGGATAGATAGATAGACCAAAGACGTCAATCGTATCGAGGGATTAGCCCATTGTGGGAGGGAAATTTTTTAAATATATAAATTAGTGGAACTTTATCCTAGGTAATTGGTTAGCCTACACTTTAGTTTAAAATAATTGTTTAAATTTACTCATATTTCAAATCCACTTCAATTATAATAGAATTTTAATTGTTTTATACATAAATATTCCAATTTCGTATTCTACTTATCATAATGGATATGATTTTGATACTTTTGAATTAAATTATATATATTAGGTTTTTGATTAATATCATTCTAATTTCATATAATGATTATTTTTTACATATGACAGAATTTATATTTATTTCTATTATTATTGTTACCACTATGATTATGATATATACCATGATTACTCTAAATATGATTTTTTCTTAATACGACGTATGGTTTAAATATATGAGTCAACATGATTATGATATCGTTTTAATCAAACCCAAGGGAAAGTCCACTTTTCTTTTTATAAGGATTTAATAATTCCTCTTGTTTATATCCTTTACATCTAAATTAATATATGGTTAAAAATTAATGTTTATAAATAGAAAATTAAACTCACTCATCTAGTATTTCATATTCATATAAATTTTCGATCCAAGAATTGGTATTGGAGAAATGTAATTTAATATTGAAACTAACATAAAAAATTATTAATTATATGTAATAAGTGGATAACATGGTTGAACTCACAGAAAATTAGGTTAATATTCATCCAACCAAAAGGATGTGGGAGGTAATGGATTTTTTCTTAATCTCTATTCAGTGAGGCATATTGCAATGATATGCAATTAATTTCAATTTTATGGTATATTTACTCCCAATTGATATGGTAAATAATTAATATATTTAAATTCAAGGTATCTTAGTATTTATTTTAAATTATATAACTCATGTATTATATCATTCAAATGTTATAATTTGTTAAGATATTAATGATTTAATATTATTTTAATCAATATTTATGAAAAATGAATATACACATAATGAAATTATTTTTACATTTTTACAAAAAAACAATTTCTATTTATTCTCATCTAGATATTCATGATGTTTTTAGTTAATTGCAAAATTTTATACTCTTAGGTACATAAAATGTTTGATAAAATTTATTTACTAAACTATATTGGAATTTTTCTCTTCTTTTGAAATTAATTTTTGTCCCAAAAACATATTTTATAAAAATGATTTGAAATTTTATTACTATTAAAAGATAATTTTTATTTTATAATAAATTTGAATCGAAAAAACAATAATCCACCATTGTTTTATAAAGAACATAATTTTATATAGTTTTAAAAAAAATTACAATCGAATACATTTTCCTAAAATACTAAAATGAACTTGAACGTTCCTTCTTTATGATGACCCATTGATTTGAATATTTCATAAAATTACTAAAATGTAGCATACAAATAAATTGGGTTTTATAATATACTATGAATATTTAGTTTTTAATTTGTTATTTTCAATGCGTAAAGAAAATATTTATAGTCAATGTCTTTAAATATATTCTTATGTTATATCATCTCATCAATGAATATAGAATAATATTTTTTATATAATATTGTAAGAACCTAATATATAGAACACTCTCATTTGGACAAAAATTAATTGTTACAACACCTAAATTGTGTTGCATAGTATGTTATATGCAATGAACTAGCGAAATGGGTGGGATAAGTATAGTGAGAAGACTATACCCCATTTATGTAGTCTAATAATAGTGTAAATAATATATCATTAAAAAATAAATCAATGTAATATAAATAGAGGGAAAAAAATTAATGAATTGAAAAGAAGGGAAACCAATATTCTAAAAATAAGGACATAGAAAATGAACAACTTATATTTATCAAAATATCAAATTTAAAACCAAAAAAAGAGTAATCTGACACAAGATAAACACAAGAGACTTCTATCTGGAACCCAGTTCTAGACCCACATAATAACTTCATTCCATCCATTCAGAATCATTATAATCAATAAGAATACATTCCATTTTACAAACCAACATCTACTAAGTATTCTTGGGTAACAATTGTGGGCCGAATTTTGTGGGAGTAAAACAACCTAGTTCGGCCCTTTATTGTATAAAAATCTAGTCTAATAATAAGTTCATAATAAAATGTTATAAATAGATTTATTAATTAATTAACCAATGCTAGAATAATTCGCATTCCTATAGTCTAAAACTATGTCAATATCCAAATGAGTGGTGGGTATATGTTATACCAACACATCTATAAAATGTTTGTTAGAAGCCATTGGGATGGAACAATATCCCTAGTTCATATAATAATGACGTACGTGTTTTAAATGTAAATAATTATACCCATGTTTTTTTCAATATGGGGGTATATATAATTTATTTTAATAGAAATCCCCTGATGGGATTTGATAATAGAAAATCCATCTTGTACTGCAATGACATTCCCACTATCCTATAACATGTTCTGTGTTTTTAAATTCAAATATAAATAAATAAATAAATGTATGTATATATATATACATACATATATATATAATTTTAATTATTTTTATGAATTTATTATTCTTGTTATTATTATGAAAAAATAAGGGTCCAACCAATACCTATAGTTGGGTATAATTGTGGGTATATGTACATTATTAAAATACCTCCATAGGAAATTCATTTGACCACTATCCACCTTTAATCCAACGACTTTACCATTATACATTAACATATTTTATGTTCTTATATTAATATATATATATATAAATTTTTTAAATTTTTATAACTAGTTAAAATATATTTCCAACCTAAACCCTCCTTTTAGTCAAACAATTAGAGTAGGTTATTCCCTGAAAAATAAACCCCCCCACAAAACCAATTTTACTTTCGTAAAAACCTGGGTATAAAGGTTACCTAATACCATTGATTTCATAGAAACATGGGTATAGATCCTGTAGTAAATTATTTACCCAACAATACCTATTCACATGGTTTACAAACATCATGGGTTTTGGGGTGACATATACCCAGAGTTTTTAAAGAACCATTTGTATAGGTGAACCCTATGAAAATATATTTTTTTCTCCATAGATATAGTATTGAACTACAACAATGGTTTTTTTCAAAACTCTGGGTATATCCTATTTCTTATAGTTCATCAATTAATAAAATATATTAAGAATCAACATCGGTACAATTATGAAATATCACTAAGAATGCCTCATAACCAATCTAGCCAAAACAATATTATCAAGTTAATACAAAGCCTACATTATCCAAAAGATAGAATGTCTATGAGCATGTTTGAAAACAAATCCCACTATAACTATATAACCATGGTATAAGAAATCACTATTCTAAAACCATTATAAACGAATCACAACATGGGTCAAGGTTAAGCTCAGTATATAAGTATCTCTACATGTGAAATTTCATAAAATGAAATATATGAATCTTTACATGATTCATGGAATAGTGTGGTATATAAAAATCTTGACATGTGGAAATTGATTTCCTGGTATATATGCCTCTCGAAATATTTTAGGTAATATCCTGGTATATAAAAATCTCATCATGTTTCTGAATTTCATATCAAAACTATGATCATATAACAATATGCACACATTAAACCAACTTGTTAATTATGCTAATTACAATGTTTTATTCCATTTAATAATTTATTTCTATTAATAAATAACTCAATTTTCCATGTTGAATATATATCGTGAAATTACCAAAATCAAAATTTCATTGTAAAATAAAATGAAATCCATTACCAATTCTTATCATCCGAGGTTTTCTTACCCATATGTTCTCTATATGTAATATCACATATTTTATTGAATATAATGGGTTCCAAAGAATAAGACAACATTGGATTATCATCAATCAATTCATTTATTTTATTAATGTGTATATTCATTGGAATAATCATAATATTTCATATGCGTAGTAGTTTAAAATCAAACCATAAGGAAAATATTTAGACCCCAAACATATAACCATTGATGAATGAAATTATACTAATGAACATGGTATAATGAAGTAGGTTCCAGAAGATCACGAGGGGAACCTATATCCAATTCAATCACAATACAATCCAATAATTAACATGGAAATAGATTACACTACTACAATATGATAACTATGATAGTGGAAGGTAAAAAATGTATAACCCCATATCCCAGATAAATCCAATCAAAAGGATGACTATATTGGAGAGTGGTCCTCCAAAATTTCATGGATAGTTCCCTTGGGACAAGAGGAAGAGGTTACATCAATGAATGATAAAAAATTCAACTGCACATCACCGTTTAAAAATATTATTAGGAAATTATATTATGTCTAATAAAGATGCACAATGTGTATTTCTTTTTAGATGGATATGTTGAAAAAAAACATCAGGCTATTTATAATTTTCCAGAACACTACATGATGAGTAATTCCTCTATGGAATGCATTAATATAAATTAATGATCATGTATTATATATTTTTCTTGAAAATATTTAAAAACTATGTAAATTAATTACATGATGTGTAATTTATCTACAGATATCCTTCAAACAATTTCATATTTCAAGAACACTAACCACCTCTAATGGTTTTCAATGTACGGAATACCCTCATATATATTTTATATAAAATTTTTTCCACGACTCTAATAATTCTAATAGAAACCCCAAATCCCTCCATGTTTGGATCTATTCATTATTTATAAACAATATCCACAAACCATGTTTATTTTTATTTAATCTATTGATATTCATGATGAAATAAGACCAATAAAGTTAAAATATGTGGAAAACTCAACTTAATGAAGTTGAAAATCAGAGGGAGAAAGACATACATGGAAAATGACAGGATCTAGAAAACCCTCCAACAAATAATATATCATCCCTGAGATAATCCATGAATCAATTTGGGGTCCCAGCAAACATGTATAATGACTATGCTCACATATCACACACTATATCCCATGTCTCAATCTAAATTCAAATAAAAGGAAAATAAACTCAATACAACATCATAACAAAAACCTAGATATACTTTTCTAATCGGTCCACATTTTATATCATATTCTCTTAAAAATATTCATTTATATAAAACTCAATTCTGATATTTCTGAATTGTGTGAAGGGTTTAGCCGTTATATTTGATGTTATGACACGTGTAATACATCATGATAAGAACTATAACATTTTTTTAGGGTTAAGAATTACACCACTAGACTGACCACTGTTAGTATATAAAATTATCCAACAAAACACGGTGATAGATTACCATGTTTCTTAATACGATGTTTTAAAAACATAGGGAACACACGAAGTAAAAAATAATGACCTACCAAAATATCCAGATGACATGTTCAATGGTTAGAATATGATTTCAGGATACTATGCTTGTTTACCACCCGTTTTCTTCATAAAAAACATTCATAGATATCTCTTATATGAGACAAGGGCCAATAAGGGCTGAATCACATAGAACTAACCACCAAATAGTTGAATGGACATCCTTCCATGACAATCCATAAAAGGTTCTATCGAGATCAAAGATTGAATGTTTTTATTATTTAAAAACACTACCATTTCATTATGTTTCTCCAAAACACATCCAAAATCGAAAACCCAAGCTTATATAATATTTTAAAGATCCAAAATAGTCATCTGAGATAAAAAACCATTCCGGGCATGATAGGATGTGCTGAAAATAAAATGTTATCCAAAATCCTTCTATAGTCCCTACCAAAATAGGGATAGGAAAGATGGATTTCTATCAGAAATTATACTCTATCAAACACCATGAAACTAAACAACCTCACATGTGTTATGAATACCAATATCATAAATTATGAAGGCCTCAGTATAAATATTAGTGTCTACTACAATCATTAGTAAATCAAAATTCACCAGTACTTAATTATTTTTATCGGTTGTTAAAGATGATTTTGTCACAAAATCCTTAGGGACATCCTCAAATTTACACTATGTACTGAGAAAATGATTTGAAATCTTATTTGGACCCTAATTCTCAATGTTCAACTTCTTACATGTGAAATATCTCTCCACAAAGAATGATACCTCCTTCATAATTATCTACCATTAATGTATATATAGATCATGATACATTATTTCCAATACAATATGCAAATTGAAACTAGATGTATGAAACTCCCTCATTATATTATCAAGTAATCCCATATAAATGAATATTCATCCATAGTATAGAATAGAAATCCCACTACCATAAAACCATATCGATGATATCTCCCCACCATATAAACTATTTATTCAAACTAATACCAATGGATCAGAGACCTGCATGGTCTTTACGGTATCCAATATAATGGGAATAGAACATGTCGAAGTCCATTTTACTCAAGCCTATGAATATTAGACATCTATATTCCCGAATGAAAAGAGGGCCACTATCATCGACTCTTTTAAAGACATCAGTATTAAACCTATCTTTGCAAATTAGATAAACTAATTAGTAATGATATTTCCCTTTATTGGAGAAAAATTCAAATTGATATCAAATGACTATAGATACTTGACCCACATACTCTGTCAAATATGTATATCCCATAGGGAAACCTTGTACCAAAGGCTCTGGTTTTTAGTATATACCAAATTCTTCTATCCCATAAAATAATATATTCTAAATACCAGATAATGTACCACCTCTTCTATCTCTAGACCTTGAGTATAGTAATTCCTCTTGTGTGTTCTCAGCTACCTAGAGTCATAACCAACCACTTCATCATCTTACATCAGATCTTTGCTAAGTCAAACTATGGATGCATCATAGTAAATAGTATATTTATACCTAGAAAATGGTTTATTAAGGGTATTTTCTATCCTTTTATAGACTTTTATCTCCAGAAATTCTCACATTCCAGAATATGACTAATAGAACATCACCCCTGCCATGTCCATCCCTGACATTGGTGTTTCAAGATAAAACATGTCCTACATTAATAATTATTAAAAACTTTCTAAAAGTTGAAATATAATGATCTAAAAGACATTAATAAGTTATTATGTTGATACAATAGATGAATCCTTATGTTGGTCCACATACACTCAATCTTCTGAATTGAAATGGACCATAATTATGACATGGTCGATCTAGAAACTAAATTTGGTTAGATTGTAATAGAGATAATATTCTCTTACTTTACTATAGATAATGTTAATATATTGTGAATTATAATCATCTTACATAGATAAAATTAATATGATATAGAATCTAACACCAAAAAATAGTCTAAAATACGATGAATATTTATATTCATCAATTACATGAGTATTAAAGAAGAATTAGTCAACTAAATTAAAATAACAACAAACTCAGACAAGCCATACATACATCAGAAATATATTCATGTTAATTTGAAAGGTCTCACCCCTTACTGAAGGTATCCTGATCCCAAATCAGTCATATGGTAAATCTAAGAACATCATAGTTGATCGGAGATAACATTCATGAATATAGGGAGATACTAGATCATCAATGTTATATAGTTCAATAAATGACATTGAAAACATAGGTTCAAGGAAAAATCAGTCATTTCAGTGAACATAATTGGATAACACCATGGATATGTTGTAGGCCATATAAAACCATTATCTTATAAATCATACGATAGTACATTGAACTACCAAGCATCTGTTGGTGTCATTATATAAGGTTGAAGTGAAACTAGATGTGCTCCCACTACAAACATGATCACTTGCTAGTGTGGAATTTCATAGATCTATTTTAGAAATAAATGCTAAAAATGTTCTATAAATGGAAGAAAAGAAGCACGTTGATTGTGATTATCATATAGAAAAAGACTAACTATTTGAGTCATGGTACAATCCAATCATTCTTGAATTGGTTCTGCATGACCAACCAAATGATCCCACTCACCCTTGTGAGAATAGATGTATTCATATAAAGATACAAAAGTTAACTATCATCCTATAATATTTTATATAATCCTGATATAGAACTATCTAATCAATTCCATGAATTAAATCAAAATCTATCATTTATCTCATAAACGATTTCCAGAGAAACAATATCAACCAGTATCTGTAGAAACATTATTGAAATGTTTGGTATCCTTTTATATCACTTCAATAGTGTATCAATGGTAAATGTACCCTAAAAAAATGCATAAAAATTAAAAAATGTTATGAAAAAATTGATAAAAATGAATTTTATTCTTTTATATGGTATATGAAAACAATAAGGTAGATGATACATGGATCATACCTCTAAAAGTAGATAGTTCATATCCATAATTATAGGATTAGATTACATAGTGTGCATCATACAGGTACCTCTACCAATGGATCTATTTTGAATCAACTTTACAACTCCTTATTATTGGTATCCTCTTTACTAAATTGGTTTACCATGTCCCATGCTTCATCCTAATCAACCAATAGAACCCTAGCTACAAGCATGTTGAGGGGTACCTGATAGCCTTCATTGACAAGGTAAATATCTTTTCCCCTTACCACTACTCTACTATAAAATATTCCCCAAAAAAATCTAATTATAAACCAACCAAATCCATGTATGACAATTATCTTTTGGGTAACAAAAATGTCAGTGATTTTGTAAATGTTTCTATATATACCGAAATGCTATGTTACATAGTCTTAAGATTTCATTCCACTTTTCTATCTTCACATCCCCATATGGCCTTCGAAGAAACTGTTAGAGTGGAACTTCTTACTACCCATTGAAAACATCACCTTTCACACAACAAAAATGGTCTGGTCTCTAATTAGGGTCTCTCATAGATTCCCCCACATTTTTAGTTCATGATTAATGATGTACTCAAAATTTCTAGAATAGAAAATGTTTTCTTAGGACCTGATCTCATCACATTGGCCATCATGATAAAAATCATCCCTAGTGATCTCATCGTCTAATAAATACAGTCTAAAGAGATGTGGGTCAGAGAATCATTCAACATATTCCATCTCTGATATTTCATACTGATTAAGAGAATGATCTCATAATCCTTATCAACCCTTAACATGTATTTATTGATGTGGAATACTAAAATATTCTCTATTATCCCCCGTGGTTACTCATATTTAAATACATATTTCACTAAACTGGTCCACAAACACATCATTGGTTTTCAAATATTATTTGAAAAATTATTCACCATCTTATATATGAGTGTCTCGATAACCATTAAAAACATTAGATTGACTCGATCTAGATCTATATTTCCTGGGGGCTTTTTTCCCTAAATAATTTATTCAAATGTAACAACTGGAACTAATTTTTCAATTTTTACATGATTAATATAGTGAGAATAGTCTCTCCTTCCAAATATCACATAACCCTTAGTATGATTCCTTGAAGAAAAACATCCATCTAATCCTCAAAATCTAGATAATGTTCCAACATAGGGGTTTAGGAGCATGCTAATTTTCACTCTCCAAACAATCCATTTGAAGATAATGAGTATGTATTGTTTTCTATATGATTATCAAACACATTATAAACACGGTAACAGTAATCTCAACCTTAAAAGTTATCTACAACCAAGAATAATTAACTTATTTTCTTTATAAACATGGATTAATAAAATATTAAACATGGAATAATAGATATTTCATTTCAATTATCACATATAATGGATATCTTATGTCATAGTATACAAAAGATAATATATCACATGCATATAAATTTGAGTTGATCTTGAACAATTCATGTAATTTTATATCCATGACTTCCTATGATAATACACACATAAATATTTTACTCCATTCCGGGCCACAAATACAACTATCAAAAAACAATAGCATATTTATAGAATAATCACACACAACATTTGAATCATCATAGGTGAAAAACATAAAAATATAAAATTAGAACATCACAAAAAACAATACCTTAATTGGTCACTATTATTTACCCTATTTATTGTCTAGATAATCCCATACACAAGCTCATTACCATGTATGGACACATTATAGTATCCTTCATTCATTTCCAAAATAGTATATAAATAGTTGGGAAAAATTATTTTTTGATTCAACATTTTAATGTGCCTGATTATGAACCCTCTCTGATTTCAAAAAACGGTTGGTTAAGAGACCTCAAGTATGCCTCCCCATACACCAGAGGCTACTGACTAGTATCAAGGATGTGTTATGTATAGTGGAGAGACTATACCCCTGGTATGAAAAGTCATAGAAGTTCAAATAATCAATATACACAAAATCAATTAGATAAATAGACATAGAAGAATCCATATAATAGAACATGTAAAATAATGTAGACACAAACATGAAAAACTATGGAATAATGAAATTATAGGATGTTGTGCATCAAAATGAATAAATTAAAACCATAGAAAAATCCTTATCTTATATAAGATAAACCAAAAACATCTAGTCATGAACCCCACATGGGAACTATATCCTAACTCGAGTCTATCTCGTAGGCCACATGATTAGAAATAAGGCATGTCTCCCCAATTCAACACTACATCCATGATGTCCACTTTGGTTCTAAATGGTGTCGTGAATATAGTTTCTTTAAAAATATGTATGGAAACACTATTTGTTTAAAAAACTAGTCTTATAAGAATTGAATGAAATAATGAGTTTAATAGTTTTATTAATTAATTCAATTATTAATAATATATAAAAAAAATATTTATATCAATGTCATATTATCTTCGATAATTACTCACTACCCTGAAAATAATAACCATATATCCTTAGTAAAACAAAATCCTACCACAATGACATTCTAGAATGTATCTGAGTGTGTCTCACAACCATTCCAACTATAAACACTAACCACATATATGTTTTGAGATATGAAAATCATACATACTCATTTTTAATCAGTTTTTTAATTAATGATCTATTATGATCAGCATAATGTTTAACTAGTATGAATAGTATCTTCCATAAAATTTTTATAACCGTAATTAAGGGTAAATTAGGTAATTAAGTTTAAAAGTATATTCATAAATTACACTAAAACTCGTCCTAATTAAGTTGGATATGCCTTTTTGGACATGAAATCATTATTGGGACAAATTATAACATTTTTTATTTATTTGGATGACATTAGGGCATTTATATAATTTTATTCAATGGAAAGAATATTTTGTCACACTCTTGTTTGTATCATTTAAAATACATTTAAAATGGGCTAACATAAAGGATATGTTTGAATATAAATAGTACATATAAATATAATATTTTTACCAACATCATGGTAAAATATTTATAATTTTGAGGAAATAATTAATTAATGTAAATGGTGGTATAATGGTGATGCAACAATTTCATTATTAATGTAAGCATGAGAAAAATAATATTAAAAGTATAATTATTAATATATTTTGATATATTTTACACCATGCAAGAATTTTTTGGTTGACTTTGATATTTTATTGAAGTAATATAAAAAACCAATGAAATTCAAAGTTCTGTATAATAATTATAGCATGTCCTAAAATTTCACAAATTACACTTTTAGTGGTAGTTGGTAATGTAATGGTAACTATATAAACACAAAATTGTAAATTACATGATAATACACAATGAAAAAAATAGTTTAAAACATAAAGAAAAAAATAAAAAAATATTGAAAACAATTAAAAATTTGATAGTTATTATTATATATTGAACTATAAGAATCATATATTTGAATGAAATATACTTGGCCCCATTTTTAATAAAATATAATTTATATTAAGTTAATATTTTTAGGAATTACAAGAGTGCCCCTCACCTATCTTATAAAATGGAACCACATCTTATCGTTTATTATTAATTAAAAAACAATTGGGTTCAACAAAACTCTAACCATGAATACATTTAGAATATCAAAAAACATTCTAGATTCCTATTTGGTCTAGGATTTAAATAAATATCTACTTCCATCAAATGGGAAAATAAATAATTGTTCATTCAAACATGTGAACTATCACCTCCAGGAAGTAATATAATTTAGTTTTTATAACCATCACTCAAGGATGATTAAAATGATCAAATTATTGTTAATATATGACATTAATGACATATTAACAATAGTAAGATAATAATATATTAAATATGTTCTTATATTCCAAGCATATAAAATAGATAATATCGTTCATGTCTATGTGTGACCTATCAGCTCCAGGAAGTGATGTGATTTATTTTAAATCACATCATCACATTAATAATATATATAATTATATGTAAAAGATATATGTTATATTATGTTCATTTTATAAAGAAAATTTAATACATGAATTAATTCAATAATGATAATTAGAATGAAAATGTTACTCATGCATACGTACGACTTACAATTACCAAGATTGTAACGTAGTTCAATATTCATAACCATAAATAATGGTTTTACATATAATTATATATAATATGTAAATGTGATTGTTATTTCATGAATATTATTTTTGTGATTATGAATTAATTACCAATTTTGTCAACATACATAATTCCATTGTCATTTTGGACCCATGTAAAAAGTAATAAAAAATATATAACATGAACATAAATAATTCTGTACTTATTATAACATGAAAAGAAGCAATAAAAAATAATAAGAAAAATGATAAAATTTTCCTGTAAATTAAATTATTAACATATGTTTATCATTCTTGATGATACAGAACAGATGTGACAAATCATACTCAGGGAAAGGGGCATTGTCTCAATCTCTTTTCATTGAGAAATTTTTTTATGTTATACACCACCTTCTATTATGTGGTGTATAAAGAAATATTATGACTTTTAATTTCATTCCATGTTTTTAGATGGATTATTTCTATATGGAGTGTTTTACTTACTTTATAAGTGTGAAAAGGAATGTTCTTTTTTTTAACATGGAATGTGATAACATCTTCCCTAACACAATGACCGTTATTTAATATTTTGATTCATCACCATGATTTTTTGTTTTTATTTGAATAAAAAATTGATTCCATTTTCTGGGTATTTTGTAATTTAAGATGTTTTTGAAAATGGAATCATTATTTCAATATATTGAAATTATTTCTTTTCATTGAAATTTATGTTTTATGATTCAAATCACAGAAATATAATTCTATTATGTGTTATGATTATATAATTATACATGGATAGTTTATGGGTGGTTACACAATAAACCAAGTACTTGTGGTTTCATGATAAACCACGGATCGACAGTTATGTCATAACACCGAGTGCACTGGGTTTGTAAGTGGACTATGTGGTTATTCCATTTTGTAAGTGTGGCATGTATGGAAATTGGCCGCATGTTCATTCCAATTTTTTATAACATTTTATGAAGTTACGTTTAAGTGTTATATATGATTTATATTGGTTTTATTTTTATATTATTATTTAAAAAGGTAATAAAAGAAATTATATTCAAGGTAATATATTTACTACATTTTAAGTGTGAAAATTATTACTCGGTGATAAAATATTTATTGGTTTTCATGTTTTCACATGACAAACATTTTTCTTACTATGTGAGTCAATTATAGAGTTTTTTCTCAAAAAATGTTTTAAAATATTTTTCACAGGATTTAAAAGAGAATAAAGACATAGAAGAGACCAAGGGTGATGACTTGATCTGATGAAATAAATGTTTCATAAATTTGTTTTTGAGAAAAATGGATATTGTGTATATGTGTCTATAATGTAATATTTGAGATGTTTTGTATTAATTGTGGCCTAATTTTCAAAAACACTAAACCAAAAATTATTTTCAATGTGATCGAAAGTAAAAATAAGGAAATATCTCAAGATTACAAAAATATTTTCAGTTTGGGGACTTGTAATATGATATTTAAATGAAAAAGAATTAAATAAGACAAGAAATATAAATAATAGTAGATGGGGAATCATAAAATCCCAATTTTATATCCAACATAATTAATGTTGAAAAATTTCAATTCCAAATTAGGGTGGATTCACTATCGATATAGGAGAAGAGATGTAATCGACACATAGGAGGCTATTATATGGTTTCATGGAATAAAATTTTGGTAGAATATTTAATAATGTTTTGGGAAAGGGAAAATAAACCCCTATTTAACAAGTTGTGTAGTTCTCTTCACAATTATCCAAATGTTAATCTATCTATATGAAAACACTCTAACAAGGTGCAACACCTCACAATGTCACTTGACTATACACATCATTGAATTTATGTTGGATGAGAAAAAATTGTAATTCATTCTCACATACTACACAAACTAAAATAGAATATTAATGTTATATTGTGGGGAAAATTCTTTGAGGGATTGCATTATTTTATTCGCAAATCAGACAAAACCCTTAGTATAGAGTCATAATGTTCATTAGTCATTTTTTATGTTTACTAATTCAAGGTATTTTGGAGTTTAGGGATGATATAAGTGACATGGATCATGGATAATTGTAGGAATATTGAAAAGAGTTAATAATATATTTAATAATTAATAATCTATTTTCATAGGATATGAAATTGTTTAAAAGTCCTCAATTTGCTTTGGTGAAATCCATTAGTTACTACTATGGTGAAATTGTCCAGTGGTCAAGATATAACTGACACGATATGTTCATTACACCTGGATTCTATGTAAAAGTGTCTTTTTTTAATTGTCATAATACATCTCAACTACAATTAGGTTAGGTTCGTTAAACCAACATTCCCATGGTATTGTATTTGTGAAAGAATATGATAAAATATTATAAATAAGATAATTACCTTTCATGTGGTTATGATTATTCAATTTAATGATTATTTAGGTTTGGAAACTCCCCCAATCATAACCCCTAACAATAGGTTGATTAGACATGCATTAATGTAATGAATAATAAAGAAATTTTAAGAATGTTGTATATAATAGTAAAATAGTTGTAAAAGTGACAATCAAAAATTAAAAAAGAAAATATCATTATATAAAAATATAAAGTAATGAAAATTGAAACAAAAATAACTTTTTATGAAGAAACCACAAAAATTGAGAAATGTACATTCCAAAACAAATTAGTTACAAAAAATAGTTAAAATATTGAATCATTGAAGAAAAAATCAAGATTTGAAGAATAATAGAGTTTGGTGTGGATATAGACATTAGAATCGAAAAGGTATTTCAATGGTAGAATAATTAGTGGTTGATGATAAAAATACTCACAATGATTCAACATAAATATTAATAGAATGAAATAAATCTATTTGATAATTAAAATGAATGAAAATATACAAAATGAAATGACTGAAATTTAAAAAAATCTAAGATCATGTGGCAGTGGAACATTGGAAATATTAATTGTCCTGGGATGCAGACATTGTGTATTTATTTCATGTCATGTCAAGGATATAGTGACTTCTTTACTGACATATGAACATAATGTTAGACGGTTTCATGCTGGGAAATTTCGATCTACTTTTCCCACCAAATATTATATATATATTTGACTATGTGATTCTTTGAAATATAGACCTCATTTAAACCATTAGAATAATGTATTCATTTCACGTTAAGTTTGAGTCTGATTTTTTTATAATTCATGTGATTCCCATTTCAAAAATTATAGAACCGTTTTTTATTTACCTCAAAATAAATATTCCTTCATCACTCAAGGTAAGATCTTACTGGAGTTTTGCTCATACATTAAATACATGTTTCTATCCATAAGTTTCAATTATTACAATTATTTCCTAATAGTAAATAAATAAATCATTCACAGGTGGTTTATAAAAAATTATTTAAATGTATAGTTAGCGGGATTAACCACAAAAAGAACATATAAAAAATAAATCTCATTCATAAAAAGGCATCCCTTCCCATCACGGCAGGAACCTCCGTTAAGAAAATATATATATTGATAGATCCTCATACTGGAACTCAATGTCACCAATATTCTCAATAATTATATTTAATAGTGATGATGGTTGTGGTATACGATTATTGATGACAATGGATGAGGATTAAGGGAAAACATGGATAATGTAATATAGTAATGAAATGTAAAAATATTTATACAAAAATGAAGAAATGATATGTTACCAATGTATATATAAATAATGATTCATCAGTGATTAGTGGATCACAATATTTATAAAATATGATCACTAAAATTGAGGACAAAATTGTGGAAGGACTATATGTGAAAATAAGTATTAAAATTAAAATCATTGATTTATATTAGGAGTGTCTCTTCATGAAAGGTGAGTGTTTGAACCTCTCCTAACGAATATGTTTCTTCTATTTATGAATGGTTTGGTGAATAAATCACTGAAATTGTGGTCATGCTATTGGAAGTGATATTATATGGTGGTGGATGAGAGTTATTGATCCAGATTATGTCTCTGATTTTGGATGTAGGATCAATGAATGGATCCTCAATTGATGTTTGAAGTGTTAGACCCTTGACATGTCCTTCCTATTTTCCAAAATACTCTTATAGTGTTGTAAGGACTATCATTTTAGAGGGAATACGTACTTGGGTAGTAGCTAGTGAGAAAGTCTATGAGGAAGAAAGGATTTCTTGTAATTGAGAGTGGAAGAATGTGGTGGCAGGTGGTGGTGGGTAGGAATTAAAAATGAAATAGTCTACAAAAGGGATTTATATGTGGTGGATATTACACGATATAATTTTTTTTGATTCTATGATGAATATCCTAGAGATATTTATGGAATGATGTGATGGGTAATGGTGTGGTATTAGTAGTGGTGTTTGTAAAAGAAATATGAGTAATGCTAGAGGTGGGTATAGTTCTAGTAATCAATCATGTCACGGTGCAGTAAATATAGATTGATATTGATTTGGAAGATGTAGGGGTTAAGATATTATTAGTGGATGATATGGGATTTGGATCGTCATTATGTGTATGGATTGGTTGGCATAATAGCACGATGACTAGGTGCATCATCAACATCTTCCACATATGTTATCACCTATCAATAGATGTCACCATCCTGTGTGTGTAGCCACATTTTATAGATATGAATAATCATGATTCCCCTTATAGTTTTGAGGGGTTTTGGGGATAGGTTTTCATATGTAATCTTCTTGAATGACAAAATGAATAATTAAATACCTCATAGTAATTGTGATGTGATTTCTCTTCATGAATGTCCTGTAGATCTTACAAATAATATACCCATTTTGAAGAATAGTCCAAACATGGATGATGTGAGATATAGGGCATCAATCTAGATGACCCCAAAGTGGGAAAATCCATGTAAAATTTAATGATGATTGAGGGAACTATGAATGATACAAATACAATCACAACAGATGATTTTTCTTTTCATGGTAGTGTTTCATAAAATGTCTTCATGTTAATCACAATCCATACCCAATATTTAGTATCTATGTCAATTTTTAGGATTGAGTTGAAATTTCAGGACACCTATTTTTGGTGATTAACATTTGTGAATATCTTCCATCGAATTATAAAAAATCACCAAAAATGAGAACCTATACACATCCTCTGTGTCTGTTGTTGAAGATTTTTTAATTACATCTAAAATAATATAGGATCCCAAAGAATATTTCTCTGTAATTACTCTCTCACACCAATGTGATTAGGGTTAGGTGGAGGCATTCACTAGGGTTAATAACCTCATTTGATTTGTGGATTTTTTCTAGATTGGTTAAATCCAAAAAATATCCCACATAGTATTGGCCATCATGTGGTCAAACCACACCCATCTCGTATTTTCAAAACAATTAGAAGAGTGATGATGGTGATGACAGACACTACCCAATGATCCACTAGAAGAATATGTAGAGTCATTTGATGTGGTAATAAATGATGTTTACGATGAATATGATGAGAATTTTTGATTTATTATTTTTTTATTAAATGTGTCTCTTGATACAGTGGGAGTTGGAAGAGTTTGATCACACTGGGCGCATGGTCATTGGGTAGGGTACAAAATTTTTTGGATCATTTCGGGTTGAGGGTATGGTGAGCATGATGAGAGGAGTGAAAAATGCTTGGGAGATTGATGTAATATAGATAGTCTACCGGAATGGGTTCATGGTTAGATTGAGGGTTCGTGGTTCAGAGGGAATGCATCGTGATGATGTTTGAGCAATGAGAGTGGCGGTGTTCAGTATGAAACCTAAATTAGATGAATTTAAAAATAAACTATAAAAATATTAAGATACATACTGAATAATCATTTAAAATGTCAAAAAAATTCCACTATGTAGTCCCTAAAAAATTAAATTAAATTTATCTATTAAATGGAATAAATATTTCTATTTTCCACATTATAGATCATTTCCTCCAAAAACAATTATAGTATCTATATATACTATCCTAAAGACTAAACTACCATACCACGGACTGTTGAACTTGCCTTGGGTTTCCTCCATATTTGGGGTTTTTTTATTTTCGATATATTGACATTTTACAATGAATAAGACTCTAATATTTCATTGATACCTATTTTAGAATTATTTTTGAATACATAGGGGTTTAAATGTTCTATATCATCTAATGTTAGAGGTGCATTTAGAATTTCATTTTTGTGAATAATAGATCAGTTTTTAATAGTAGGTTGTATATTATTATTATTATGACTGGTCTCATGATCATCTTTTTTATCAGTAACGAATATGGTTTGACAATTTAATGAATCATCAGTTTTATTAGTTTCTTTCTTCTCGTTGAACACATCCATTTCCTCACCAACTCTATAATGAAATTTCCCCTTGATAACATCGGTCATTTTCGTTCTATTGTGAAAAAATGGTCTTCTATGAATAAGAGGTATATCACCATCCTCGTCGAAATCTAAAATGACTAAATTCATAGAGAATATTAATATTTAATATTTTACAAATAATTCCTTGAGAATTACATGAGAATTTATAACTGAACAATCAACATGATAGAGTTCAATCTTGGATGTTTTCTATTATATGACCCCAATATTCATGTAAACATTCTGGGGCATTAGACTGATATTTTTTCTTAGATCTCTAAATGCCTTTTCAAAATTAAATGTACCAATATTTCATCAAATTGAAATATATTTGGGGTCTTGCTTCTTTGCATGTAGTTTTTTAACAACTGTGCAGTAATCCTTATTTTGAGGAAATATTTTGATGTGTTAAATTTTTTCTTTTACATGAGTGAATCTATATTAAAAATGGAGAATGTGATGTTATATTTTCTATTCCCTCAATAAATTGGATATTATTACGAATTTTTTTTAACAATTTAATAATCTATTTATAGTCTTTTTACTATGTTGCATTCAATCCAAAAATGCTCAATGTTTCATGAATGGTGGTATTACACTATAGTTATCACTATTTTCTAGAAGTTCCAAATATAAATCATTCACATATGGTTCTAAATATTATGTTATCCCCTGATTTTATTAATAAAATAATCTTAGCTACATTACCTCAACAACACAATTTTGTAAAAAATACACCACATTTACATCTTGGACAACTACAAAATTATCCTCTTCCCTTAGATGAGGCATTATATTAAGAAGAAATATACCTTTTAAAAAATCAGTTATATTCTTTGATGTTTTCCACATTTGATGTTGTAGAAAAATTATGTATTTGAATCATCATATCATGTTTTATAATCCGTTAACATTATTTTTTTATATTGGATATAATCATTTCGTCAAGATTATTCTAAATCAGTTGTGAATGATGTTTCAGTCTTATTAGAGCTTGTTTTAATTTATGTTTTGGTGATGGGGTAAATTGCATAGAACTTTGAAATTTTTTTTGTAATTAATATTTTATGGAATTATTTGGACCCTTTGGTGGGTAAAAAGGTGTTCCCTGATTTGATTATAGAACCTTTCAAATTATTTTATCAAAGTAACCATGATTTTTTATTTCTTCTAATACAAATCCATGGGTAATTTTTGATGTTTGTACTATTAGGGTTTTTGTTAATATTGGTTATTATTATTTTAATTGAAATTATTACAATATTGATTATGAGATTCTTCAATATCTACAATACAATATTGGTATGAATCTAATCCTCTTCTAATATTGTTGGATTGAATTAAAATTATAGTGTAAGGATGGGGTGGTGGAATAATAGGTATCTCAAATTTATATAGATCTGTTGTTAGATCGACTACTCATATCTATGGAAGGTTTTCCCCTCAACCAATTTAATACTAAACTATGATTTTAGTCTATCACTTTGCCACTTGCTATAATTGTGGGAGAATTTAGATATAATTGATTGGCCAATATCTAGAATATTGACAATAAATCACCCATCAGAAGTAGAGTCTACAATAGTATGTATTGTATGATGGTGTCCTTGATATAATTTATGTAATAAGATCCACATATAATTCCCATGATGTAATAATTTATGTACTATAACCTTGAATCAATAACATTTTTCCTAGTGAATGTTTTCATTTTATTGGGTGAATTTCATATTTTAATTCCAGAACTCCAATGTGTTCATTATTGGAAATTAATTTTCTTACATATCCCAGTCATGATTGACCTCAGAAAGTTTTTTATTTAATTCTCTCTTCTCTCACACAAGGATAATCAATATAATCATAAACTTATTACATTTTATGATACTCTATTGATGATAATGGTATCAAAAACCTAAATAAAATTCAGAAAATATTGTAGGGTTCATCACTTTGAATCCTAATGAACTGCCCCATATTTTTGGAGCATTTAAGACATTCCATGTTTTATTCAAAAAGTGTGTCATTAAACTAGTGTGAACACAATGTTGGTCCTAGAACCACTAATGTATGGTAAAACATGGTCCACATCGGGTGTCTCATATAGTGATGGTTAGTCATCGTGACTATAAGGTGGCACATATTGGGGGTCATGAAGGTGGGATTTTTTAGGATTTTTTCTCTCATAAATTTCATATTGGGGGCATGCATCGATTGTTATAATGATCACAAGATAAAATTTTTTTTGATCTTATGTCTCTAGTCTTAATGATCAATTCAACCTCCATGGAATATCCATAACCATACAAGAAAAAAGGAATGTGAAAATGATACATCATTATGGTGTTATTGATGAAAAGGTTTTAAATCGAAATGTGGAAGGAAACATCGATAGGGGGAAAGTAAATATGAGGTTTGATATAAAGGTTATATGCCTGAGTAATGGTATACCAAGGGAATAGAGTCAAAATTTGTGTCAGTAATACAAATAATTGAATTATCAAATGAAGATATAATATTTTATTTTATAATCACATACTAAACTAACTATAATGGTGTAGTAAAAGTGAGTTTTAGGGTTAATCCTATGAGGAGTACTTGCAATTTAGAATTCAACGAAACAAAACAATTAAAAGTAATTCCAAATCATCACTCATTAGAGATGATATTTTCTAAATATCAGTACTTTGGATTTTAAGAATGGTATTAAATGAAGGCATCAAGGACAATTTTAGAGCTAAAAATTATAGATAGTCACAAATTTAACATAGAATGATCATATTTCTTTGGCTGATAATAAGTGTAAATGTCACCAATTTTTCATTTTAAAAACTATTATATCTACTTAGGATGAAACCATCACATGTTCAGGGTATATCTAGAAAACTAAGTAAATTATTCTATAATTATATGTAGAACATATCATTGTAAAATTGGTATATTTCTACTCAACTCCAATTAGGTAGGTTAGTTTAAACATAGATCACGTGGTCAATGTTTTGAAAAATTAACTGATAAAAAAATATGATTATAATAATTACATTATATAAGGCTACCAAGGTTCAGTCAAATGATTAATTATGTTTTTAAGAAACCTTAAACTCAACCACTAACCCAATGTGGATTAGTAGTTCATGGATGTGATGATCAAAAAAAATAAAATATTAGCAAAGTTTTTCATAATAATAAATCTTTTTAAAAAAGATATATGGGATTAAAACAAGAAATAAATGTATATAAACTTATAGTAATGAAAATCATGTGATAAAATACATTTTCCTCATGAACAGATGAAAAAACAATAAATCTATAATTAAAAAATTGAAACAATGACAATTATTCTAGGGATGAAGAAAAATCGAATAATGATGTATTTACTGATGAATAATGGAATTGAACATTGAAAAAAAACAACAATATTGAATAAAATATTGATATAGATGAAAAAATATGATTAATAATTACAACCACCATTGATTCAAAAAATAATAATGAATGTAATGATATAAATATAAGTTATAACAATAATGGGTGAAAACGTATTGTAAAAATTAATATAAAAGTAAAATATTCCAGGATGTATTACACTGTAGAGAACTAGAAATATTAATATGAAAGATAAGTACATTGAATGTAATTCATGAGTGTCATATACATTATTAAGTATCTTATGTCCTGACATGTGCATGTTATAAAATTCGGTTTCATGTCATTTACTTTAGAACAAATTTTCTGACTGATGAATCTAATAATATCATTAACTATTGGATCCTTAAAAACAAGAACTTGATGAAATCCTTCGATGTCTTGTAATCATTTCTTATTTTTCTAGAGTAAAAATATTTAAGGCTTCACATAATTTAATGGATTCACAACATGTTGACTTTATTTACGTCACACATGTGATTCATAAGTAGTAATTTGGAATTGAAGATATGTGGTGAATGACATCAACACTTTATCTATATGATACACGGTAATTTAAAAATTACAGGTAGCACTAAAAAATTTCTTCCATAATGTCAATAATTTCTAATTCCTACAAAATAATACACAATCCATTACATTATCGAATAGTTCATGAATAAAAAATATTAAATTTTATCCAATATTTATATTTAAATATAGATAATCATGGGGCTTGGCTCACAGTTTTTGAAATTGTACACAACCTATGTGGTTCCCATTTTTATAATTTTATCGGAAAATTACAGGACCATACAACCTCAGGTGCTTTGTTTTACTAATCAGGTGAACCCGTATTTACCAAATACGGTGAAGGGGTGAGATTATCAGTAACCAATAACTAATCCTTTTCCCCAACAAAATTCCCAAAACATATCATTCAAAGCCCAATTCCCCCCAAAACTCAAATTAATACCATATACCTTTCACATTCGTAAAATCACATTTTAAATAAATATATCATTTTTTTGTCATAGATTCACACTCAGATGTTTAGTTTCAGATTTGTTTTCTATCAATGAAATGAAATACTCAAAATCTATTTTACAAATTCAATTGTATAGTAACATAAAATGTTATAATGATGTAGTATTTATTTCCTAATTCCTGATTTATGATATATTTTTAATTTTCTATGGATTTCTTACCTTAGGATTCGTTTCATTTTTCATATTTTTTCCATGGTCTCAGTGATAATCTTATACTAATTTCTCTTATGTTCACCCAATACTATGAAATTGAAATAATAATTTCTTATGATTCATTTTAAGTTGGATATGAATATTATTATGTCATAGGATATGATATTAATGTTATCTTTTGTGAGGAATATTTGGAAGATATATTGAATAACATCTATAAATTAAGTAAACTATGTGTCACTTCTGCAATGACTCATACATATATGTTCTTAGGTGTGTATTTTTATGATAGATAATGAATAATAACATAAAATTATTTATTATATTTGCATGACATGATCATTTGTGTCAAATTAAACAAAAATAATATCCTTTCAAATGGAGTTTCTATTATTGATATTATATTAGTTAATAAAAATCTATATAGACAAATCGATTTTATTTGGACTGTATTGTGGATGATTATTAATATTGTGTATCATGTTGAAAATAATTATCATATAATTTTTGGAAAATTATATCTGTAGAATTACTCTTATATTTTTTTTTAAAATTAATTTTTTGGGGTGATATTATTTCAACATTATCAAAATTGAGTTTATGTTTAATCGTGAAATTAAGATGTATTTTTATTTTAAATAACATTAATATCATCGAAATCATGTGGTACTCAAATCCTCGATATTAGATATAGTAAATTTTTACTAATACAATGTATTATTCCCCCCATGAAATTAAAACTAATTATAATATAGTATACCATTACATCATAGTTGTTAAATTGGTTGGTATGGATAGAAATTAGAAAATTATTAATAGAATAAAGTATTACATTGTATAAATTATATGAAATGCTTATCTATTAATTTTAAATAAAATTAAAATCACTTAAAAGTAATAGTAATGATTTCTATAAAACAATATTTTTCTAATAATAGGTGTCATTACAGATTCAATAAATACATTAAAATCAATTATAACTACATTATGAAAATTGATTTTATCAAATGAGGATCATTTATGAAATCATATTTTCAAAATTATATCGTAGTGAAATTTGATATTTTTTTGATTACATTAATTATTTTGAATAGTGAAAAAACAATTCATTTTATTAAATACTTCATATCGTTTAATGACATTAATAGTTACATTCAGTTATAAAATAGTTTAAAAGTAATAAGAGTTACCAAATATTATAATAAAGAAAATCATGGTCCATTTAATCATTTTTATAATTTATTTTGATACAAAATATTTCAACACTCATTCGAATTTTCCATTTGGAAAAACCATTTTGACGTATCTATGAGTGTAATGTTTTTAAAAAATTAATTATGTCTTTTAGTGGAATTCAGAAAAACGGACTCTATTTTTTTAATCAACATACATATTATTATATGAAAGGAATTATATTTTTTTATCTTTCATCATTATAGAAATTTAAAAAATTAATTCCTATGGTAACAAAAAAAATAGGATTATCAGGGGACAACCATTAAAGATAATTTTTAAAATGGCATTAATACATGTCTAAGGTATATTTAATGCCTATATTTCAACCATTATTAAAATAAAATATTTTTTTCTTATTTTGGGAAACTTCCCCTTAATAATGAAAAGTATATTATTTAATGTAAATAATAAATATCAAAATCTTAGATTTATTTAGAGTATTTTTCTAAGATTGGGAAAAAAGCTTTTTGTGATAAAAAATGATGAATATTTTGAGCCTAATGAATGTAATTTCATACGGGTAAATATTTTTAATTTTACGAACAATAAAATATCATTTTTTTCATAACCAACGAAAACACATTAATTAATTATATAATTTTAAAATAAAATAAATGATAATAAATATATTAAAAATAATAAAAATTCATTTAATTTTTGTATTAAATTAATTTTGATAAAATTATAATATAACATATTGGTATAAAAAAAATATTTTATAATTTTACCATTGTATTTATTTTTAAGGTATAATAAAATGTATTTTAAAATCATACATTATTATTATTTCATAATAAATTATATTTCATTACATAATTTAATATTAATAAATAACATATATTCAGAGAATTTATTTTTATATGTTTAATTATTATACCGTAGTCTTTCAATGGATCATTTTTTGTTTAAAAATAATTATATTTAATCATAAACTATAAAAAACCTTCTTACCATAACAGTGGGTATAAAATATTATTACATGATATATGTGATTTTAATAAAATCAATTTTCAAGATGCATATGATTATTTACATAAAACGTGGTTTATTATTTACAACAAGTGATTAAAAAGAATATAATTAAGATCCTTTTTTTAATCTTAAAATGATAAATTACCTATGTAAATAAACTAGTTACCAATTGTGAAAAATAAGATGCTATAAGGAAACGTAAATTTTGTATAATATCATATTTAAAACAAGTGTTTTCTTTCTAGGACGTGAGTATCAACCGTTTAATCCCTCAGTACAGTTAATTAATTTGGAGGAACTGTATGATATAAAGAAATCATATTATTGAATTGTTATGGGTATTTAAAATAATTCCACTTCTCCTTAATTATAAATGTTTACTCCGTCCCATATCATATGAACATCCCTTAAGACATTTTTCACAACCATATCCTAGAAAAAATCTCTCTCCAATACCCGTAAAAATAATCTTGATCTGCTAGTCTTAAAAAATGACGAATCATAGCATCCATAAGAGTATTTCCAAATGATATTTATTTGATATAAGGTAATCATATTAATTAATACCTTTATTTATTTAATTATATTTTTTTCAAAATTTTTTTTTTCTTACCAATTCCATAAAAATAACAATAGTACCTCCAATATAATTAAATGATTTATTGTAATAAAATAACCTAAATCCATCTCCCCTTCCATAAAATGGGAAATTTATTCACCATATCATGTGTTTGTTGTAATACACCATTTAAAAATTATTTAATAGGATTTCCATAAAAATAGTTCACATGAACCTTCCTACATTCCCTTCCATTTAAAATATACTAATTTCCCCGATGAGTATGGTGGAAAAAACATCACAAAATGATTCGATTTGTTTCACATAATCATTACATGGAATGTAACAATGATAAATTTAATATATGTATGTGATATATTTGAGATAATAATTGTAACACCACAGGTAAATAAAGAATATGACATCTTTATATTTATCCATATTTGTGAATAAAATATTAATATTACTTTAATGAGTATTCTATGCTCGATGGCGTACCCAAAACGCAAGAACGAGTTTCTTGGGAATCTTACGTTGCACTCTAATAATAAAATAATATTATTTTAAATAGTAGTTTACACGTAGCTTTTGTATTGGTGGGAATGAATATAAACAACTAAATTACGATTATATATGTGTGTTAAATGTTTTTACTTTTATCCAATAAATTTTAGAGACTTAAAATACAAATGAATCCAATCTGAAGCATTGAATACACTAGTATTTTTAAAAGATTGTTTTACTACCTTTTGATGGCAAACCATTTTTAAAACAACCTTTTGACAATTTTATAAGCACTATTTATCAAAATAAACACATTATTTATGATGGGGACATATAAATTTAACTTGGCTTAATTTTTGTATTTTTCTGACAATGTTCATTTTTCAATGAATAGTGAGAAATAATGCATTTTACATCAAAACATTTTTTTCATATAATTTAATTATATGGTTATATTATTTTTTAATTTTTTTTTTAAAGTGTAATTGGAATATATTTTTACCATTTAATCCAATGATGGTCATTGGGATTAATTTCACTTTGGAATTCGGCATAAACAAGTGCCATACTTTTCATAAATATTCTTTCTAAAAACCGACTATTTGTTTTGACAAAGGAAAGTTTTTCGAAATTAATTATTTCAATTTATGTGTTTGGAAATTGGTAAAATGGATTACATATTTGGAATCAGAAGGTACAAATTATGTAATTAAGACTCTTTTGTTTTTGGACATTATGAATAGTAACGACGGTAATTATCTTTAATTATCATGATTAATGAGTAATCGGGTAGTTAAAGATAATAAGATAATATCATAATAATAAAAAAATGACCACAAAATGTGTCCTAAGGCTACTGGTTGTCTCATGGCCGACCATGTTATGACTTGTGTCAAACTTGGGGGCCCCATGGAATCACTTTTGTGAGAAATTGACTTTTTATCTATTTATTTTTAAAGAATGTTAAATGTATCAAAGATTGTATCACCTAAGTAAAATATTTTTAATTTTGTCTACATAAATGATATTTTGGACTATAAATATTCATTGGAAATATAAAAATATTTTCTACATAATAGTATTTTTTTTAATTTTTAGACATTAAATAAATTAAATTATTTATGACATAATAATGATGCAGCGATGACCTCATTATTTAACGATTTAAATAAAATGAGAAGTTAATGTAAACTCTAAGACCTAAACATGTCCAAAACCTATTGGATGGGTGGATTTAGAACCCTTATCACCTTATACTCAATACACATCAATGTGGGACCATTAAAATCTGAAACACAATTGAAAATAAAGTTACATTTTATACCTTTCCAAGAGTGCCTCTCCTCCCCTCTTATAAAAGGCCACCACCTCTACCTCATTACCCACACTTCCAAAGCCTTTGTCTCGGCCAACCCCTACTCATTTAATCTCTCCAAATCCCTCTATAACTCCTTGAAGCCTCACTTTGGGCATAATCCTTTCCATTGAAGCCTTTGAGCTCAAATCCAAGAAAGTTACCCGATTTAAAGGTAATGTCTTCACTTGTGTCCTTTTGTTTTATTTTTCTTCTACAACCCCATAAACTCTTTTTATTCATTTATTTTATAACAAATACAGTATCATTAATATAATAGGATGTTTTTATAAGAATTATTCGTGCTACATTTACACACACCTACATGTAATGGTTAATGAACATACTGTTTCCGTGGTTGGCGAATTCCTGCCTCCCGAAATGATTATTGTTAAACATTCTTTTAACGCCTTCAAAGGTGGCCATTAAGATGTAACTATATTTATATATGATATATAATATGTTTATGTTTTACTTAAATTCTGTATTTTTAACTTATGTCATACCTTTACGGTTTCCATTATGGGTAAACGTGATATCTTCATTTACGGAAGTGCGGACTACCACCCCCTCAATGTGATTTGATTCGTTAATACCATATATGGTATGTATAAAGGATATATTTAATGATATTATATATGATACCATACTAGAATTAAAATAATATTATTTATCATTATTTTTTAATTCCATTAAATATGAAATAGAAATGGAAGTAGCGTTCATGCGTACGTACGGCTTACCATCTCCATGAATGGTACATTTCATTTCATATCTCAAAATGTTATGTACTATTATAAGTACATATATATATAATGGATATATATATAATATATTACAACTAAATTATGGATATCATTATTGAATTATGACATATATATATCTCTCATTTTGTTTTAATTCCATTAATATGACAAAAAAATGAACGTAGCGTTCATGCGTACGTACGGCCTACCATCTCCATGAACGGTGCTTTTAATTAATCTCCAAATTCTATAGAATGGTATAGAATGAAAATATACTGGATATATATGATATTTAAAAGATCAATACTATTCTGGATATTATGTACCTATAACTACATGGAAAATTATTTTCCAACAAGTGCAATTTTTGACTCATGTACCAAACATCGACAAAAATGTCTGATATGAACTAATATTATTAACCAATTAATATAACATTAAAATAAGTGATATGAACTGAATAATAATCTTTATAGGATTTCCTTATGCAATTATAAATTTACCAATGTTTATTATTCAGGAATATAAAGAAATGAACAAGACAAGTTGGACTTTAGGTAAGGGATCCTACTTCTCTCGTTCTTTTTAAGTACACTATTTTATGTCATTCCTTCTAAGCTCATATTTATTGTGATTGGGATGTTATTTTATATTAAACTTACTTTAATTTTTATGTTCATATGATGAGAGACCATATTCTCTCTCATCAATCCATTTTGGATTTTTTGAGTGGCGCTGTTTGGCTATCGAATTTTCGTAAGAGATCCAACATCTCTATTTATTTTTAAGTACTCTCATTTATGTCATTTCTTTTAAGCCCATATTTCTTATGTTTGTGGATGTTCTTTTATATTCCTCATAATTTAAATTTTATTTTCATATTATGGGAGACCCTATTTGATCTCATAAATCCATTTTTTGAAGTTTTATGTGGCGTCGTTAGGCTGCCGAGTTTTCGTAATGGATTTTTCATCTCACTTTTATTCTCATGACATTTATGCTACATTTTCCACAATTTCCATTGAGTGGTGTATTTACATCCCATTATTATACACTTTGTGTAGTATAATTTCATTTATGGGTATTCACATCTTCATTGTATGACCCTTCTTCCATGGGGTGTACGTTTCGAAAGATACCCAACTTTTTAAGGGGACCTTTCACCCTCCTTTTTTTAAAAGACTTCTTTTGTTATGTCTTTTAATTCACATACTATTATGTTGGGATACGTTCTTCTATATCATTATTTATGTAAATTATATGTCCATGTGATGAGATCCCCTTTATATCTCTCATCATTCC
Source organism: Viscum album (assembly GCA_963277665.1). NCBI lineage: Eukaryota > Viridiplantae > Streptophyta > Magnoliopsida > Santalales > Viscaceae > Viscum > Viscum album. The sequence goes on from OY728150.1 coordinate 674,539,006, forward strand.
TTTTTGTAAAATTTTATGATACGCTGATAGGCTGTCGAGTTTTACCAAGGGAACTTTGTATCCCAATTTAGATTTCTTTGGGTTCAACATGTAGTTATTCAATATGTCATCCTTTGAATATGTGTGAATAACCATTGATTGTTTTAGAATTAATATTCACTTATATTCGGTGTATTTATATTTGTCACACATAATTATGAGATTGATTTATCCTTAATTTAAGGATACCCTCTTTATAATGGATTTCATCTCATTTTACATTTCTTTTGAGAATTCATTGTTGTTATCCACCAATTCAATCTTATATGGTGTGTATACTGTCCTTTGACATATTATATCATGAATCCATTTATTCTCATGATATTATAAAGTTCGGATTTAATGTTATTCCACTATTATTTGTATTCAAGAGTCTCTCATTTTGTTAAAAACTATTTAACAAAAATATCGTTTTAAATGTTTTAAAGATTTATTATTCGAAATCATTATCTTTAATGTCCATTTTTTTCAAATTTTTTTTCAGTATTTATTTATATGGACATTAATGTTTTAAAATTATAATTCCATTAAAAGCTTCAAAGTGGTATGTGACACTTTGATTCAAAAATCTCTTTTAAATGGTTTTTGAAAATGGATTGATTAATTCAATATCTGGGAATTACTTATTGTGATTGAAAATGAAATTTTGTTATTGAAATGTTTATATTATCAATATTTTATGTGTAATGATGGTACTTGGACATTTTACGGGTGGTTACGTGATAAACCATATGACGGGTGGCGCCGTGAATACCAGTACGGGCGGTTATGTTATAACCTCCAATGCATTGGGTATGGAAGTCGGTCGTATGGCTATTCCATTAAGTATGTGTGGATGTCGACCGTATGGTTATTCCATTTAAGTATGTTTATGTCCCATGTTACCTTTATATGTTATGTGTTCTTTATATGGGTTTGATGGTAATCTTTTGGGTACAAATGGTTATGTAATGTTCTTTTATTTAGTGAAGATTTTTTACTACTTTATAAAGGTGAAAAGTATTAATTTGATAAAGTATACATGGTTTACTTGTTGTTTTGAAAAAATAACTGTTTTCATTCTTTTTGTAACCCTTACTGATCTTTTTATGCTCATTCCATGTTTTTGAAATGTTTTTCATAGGACTTAACGTGGAATAGTGTCAAGGATGGGATCAAGGGAAAGTCATGCTACCTAAAACATGGAACTAGAAATTTTTCATTTTAAGAGTTTTTATTTTATGGAAACTTAGTAGAAGTTCCTACTTTGTAGTCTTTTGAGATGTAATAGGTATGTCCTAATTCTCTAAAACACTAAACCTGAAGAGATCCTCAATGTGAATTATTCATTTAATTCAATATTAAGTAAGGTTTAAGGATGGGGGCCTTATAGTTGGTATCAATGGTCGGTTTAGATAACTTTAGAGGTTAGGGTATCCTCTAAGCATAAGTGGCATTACCATAATGATTAGGATTTCTGAAAGATTCCTAGTTTTAGATAAAGTGAACAAGTAAGTATATAATAGTGTTTATCTTCATCATTAGTACATGATGGTTTTGTTGATATACTCACATTGACCTTTCTGTTTTTAGTGAATGGATGGATCTAGCAGGCACCAAAGAGACAACAGGTTTGAAGGAAACTGTGGTGGTTCTCTGTTTAAGATACTAGATAAAATCGGGGATTTAATTAGGAAACTCATGGTTGTTCTAAACCAACTATCAAGGAGCCATGATCAATCACTTGAACCTTGGTATGTTTTGTAATGAATCATGTATGAGATGACTAATCGATGTGGACGTTACGGTAATAATTATAAAAGTAACCATTAGAGTTTATATGATCCTTACTTTTGAGGTAATTATGGGTTATTATATGATATGCTGGAAAATGAAAGGCATGAGATAAACTTGAGGTTAATATATGTTATGATTATTTTTGAAGATTTTATCTCGTTTTGGGGAATGTTTTAAAATTATATAGTTTTTTAAAAAGGACAACACGCAGACCGTGTGATAACCCGTCGCGTCAGACAAAGCTGCGGGAATCGAACCCACAACCAAAGTGCAACTGGTATTTATCACCTACCACTGGACTACGTGAAGTCCCTGGTTAGTTTGACTGATTATTTTTAGTTAGATAATTTTATTAATTAAGAGTAATTTGATTTTGGGTTATCTATGGAAATTTATTATCATATCATAGAGGATATGTGATTAGGTTAATTACACTTCAATACGAGACTTTATGAGCAACAGATGCTGTTTGGAGATAAATGTTACGATTTAACTTGGAAGACTATGTGACTAAAAAATTCAAATATTTGGGTTTCAATCTTATTTTGGTTTACTTTAATGGATCTTATGGACAAATTTTATATAGAATGGTCCTCGTTGAACTTTGGGTTTTGTTGGACAAATTTTGGAGATTAAGAATAGATTTTCTTTTTATAAAGGGTTATCCTTTTCTGGATTATCTAATCTTGTACTATCCTTTTTGGTTTTGTTTTTGGTTAAATTATAAAGACATGGGATGTATATAGTTCTTTTTTTTGGATTAGGTGATTCTCTATAAGTTTATTATAGTACTCTTAATGTGAAAATGTCTTCCTAAATACTCGTCTTTTGGAGAAAATATGAGTTTGTGTAAGGAATCTAATAAAATTTGAAAGTCAAAAAGATAAGTGATTGTGTTTCATTGTGAATAAATTCCTCAATAAAAAGTAACTTAAAACAAAAATGTTGTCTATTAACTTTTCCTACTGGGGAATCGAATACCGTTTAACCCATCACATGTTTGTGATTTTCTTGTGGTTAACTTTCTCCTATACAAGTTTTCTATCACTCTCCATCAGAACATGACCCTTTGTTTTTTTCCTCCATGTCCATATTTTCATACTTGGAATCCTAGTATGGGTTAACTTGGGTGACCTTTGTACTTATCTTTATTTATTTTAAAGTTATGTTTTTTACCGACTCTTGTTTCGATGTGGGACTTTCCAGGATGTTTCCAAGCCCAATTTTAAAATTGCAAGGACGCAATTCCCAAAAGGGGGGAATGATGTAACACCCCAGGTAAATAAATAATATGAAATATTTATATTTATCCATATTTTTAAAAAAATATTAATATTACTTTAATGGGGATGCTATGCTCGATGGCGTACCCAATACGCAACAACGAGTTTCTTGGTAATCTTACGTTTCACTCTAATAATAAAATAATATTATTTTAAATAGTAGTTAACACATAGTTGTTGTATTGGCGGGAATGAATATAAATAACTAAATTACGATTATATATGTGTGTTAAATGATTTTATTTTTATACAATAAATTTTAGAGGCTTAAAATAAAAATGAATCCAATCTTAAGCATTGAATACACTAGTATTTTTAAAAGATTGTTTTACTACATTTTGATGGAAAACAATTTTTAAATCAAAATTTTGACAATTTTATAAGCTCTATTTATCAAACTAAACATATTATTTATTATTGGGACATTGAATTTACCTTGGGTTAATTTTTGGTATTTTTCTGACAATGTTCATTTTTCAATGAATAGTGAAAAATACCGCATTTTACATCAAAACTTCTTTTTCATATAATTTAATTATATGGTTATATTATCTTTTTAATTTGTTTTAAAGCTCAATTGGAATATATTTTTACCATTTAATCCAATGATGGTCATTGGGATTAATTTCACTTTGGAATTGGGCATAAACAAGTGCAAAACTTTTCATAAATATTGTTTATAAAAAACCCGTTATTTGTTTTGAAAACGGGAAGTTTTTTTAAATTAATTATTGAAATTTAAGTGTTTGGAATTTGGTAAAATAGATTACATATTTGTAATCATAAGGTTTAAATTATGTAATTAAGACTCTTTTGTTTTTGGACATTATGAATAGTAATGACGGTAATTATCTTTAATTATCTTGATTAATGAGTAATCGGGTAGTTAAAGATAATAAGATAATATCATAATAATAAAAAATGACAAAAACATGTGTCCTAAGGCTACTGGTTGTCTCATGGCCGACAATTGGATTCCTTGTGCCAAACTTGGGGGCCCCATGGAATCACTTTTATGAGAAAGTGACTTTTTATCTATTTATTTTTAAAGAATGTTAAATGTAACAAAGAATGTATCACCTAAGTAAAATATTTTTAATTTTGTCTACATAACTGATATTTTTGACTATACATAGTCATTGCAAAGATAAAATGATTTTCTACATCATAGTAGTTTTTTTTATAATTTTTGGACATTAAATAAATTAAAATATTTATGACATCTTAATGATGCAGCGATGACCTCATTATTTAACGATTTAAATAAAATGGAAAGATAATGTAAACTCTAAGCCCTAAACATGTCCAAAACCTATTTTATGGGTGGATTCAGTACCCTTATCACCTTATCCTAGAAAAAAATCAATTTGGGACCATTAAAATCCGAAACGCATTTGAAAATAAAGTTACATTTTATACCATTCCAAGAGTGCCCCTCCTCTCCTCTTATAAAAGGCCCCCACCTCTACCTCTTTACTGACACTTCCAAATCCTTTGTCTCGGCCAACCCCTTCCCATTTCATCTCTACACATCCCTATATATCTCCTTGAATCCTCACATTGGGAAGAATCCTTTCCAAGGAAGCCTCTGATCTCAAATCAAAGGAAGTTACCCGATTTAAAGGTAATGTCTTCACTTGTGTCCTTTTGTTTTATTTTGTTTCTACAACCCCCTAAACTCTTTTTATTCATTAATTTTGTAACATATACAGTATCTTCAATATAATATGATGTTTTATTAGAAGTATTCTAGCTATACTTACACACACCTACATATAATGGTTAAGGAACATACTGTTTCCGTGGATGGCAAATTTCTGCCTCCTGAAATGATGATTGTTCAACATTCTTTTAACACCTTAAAAGGTGGCCATTAAGATGTCACTATATTTATATATGATATATAATATGGTTAATTTTTACTTAATCTTCTGTATTTTTAATTTATGGCAAACCATTATGGTTTCCATTATGGGTAAACGCGATATCTTCATTTAAGGAAGTGCGGACTACCGCCCCTCAAAGTGATTTGATTCATTAATACCATATGTGGTACTTATAAAAGATATATTTAATGATAATATATATGATACCATACTGGAATTAAAATACTACTATTTATCATTTTGTTTTAATTCCATTAAATATGAAATAGAAATGGAATTAGCGTTCATGCGTACGTATAGCTTACCGTCTCCATGAATGGTACATTTCATTTCTTATCTCAAAATGTTATGTACTATTACAAGTACATATATATATATAATGGATATATATGTAATATATTACATCGAAATTATGGATATCATTCTTTCAATATAAAATATATATATATCTCATTTTGTTTTAATTCCATTAATATGGAAAAAAATGAAAGTAGCGTTCATGCGTATGTACGGCCTACCGTCTCCATGAACGGTGCTTTTAATTAATCTTAAAATGCTATGGAATGGTATAAAATGAACATATACTGGATATATATGATATTAAAAACATCAATACTATTCTGGATATTATGTACCTATAACTACATGGAAAATTATTTTCCAACAAGTTCAACTTTTGACTCATGTACCAAACATCGACAAAAACGTCTGATATGAATTAATATTATTAAACAATTATTATAACATTAAAATATGTGATATTAACTGAATAATAATCTTTATAGTCTGTCCATAATAAATTATAAATTGACCAAAGTTTATTATTCAGGAATATAATGAAATGAACAAGGCAAGTTATACTTGAGGTAAGGGATCCTACTCCTCTCTTTCTTTTTAAGTACACTCTTTTATGTCATTCATTCTATGCTCATATTTATTGTGATTGGAATGATATTTTATATTAATCTTACTGTAATTATTATGTTCATATGATGAGAGACCGTATTCTATCTCATCAATCCATTTTGGACGTTTTGAGTGGCGCCGTTAGGCTGCCGAATTTTCATAAGAGATCCAACCTCTCTATTTCTTTTTAAGTACTCTCCTTTATGTCATTTCTTTTAATCCCATATTTCTTATGTTTGGGGATGTTCTATTATATTCCTCATAATTTATTTTTATGTTCATATTATGGGAGACCCTATTTTATCTCATAAATCTATTTTAAAAAGTTATAAGTGGCGTCGTTAGTCTGCCGAGTTTTCGCAAGGGATTTTTCATCTCACTTTTATTCCCGTGACATTTATGGTACATTTGCCACAATTTCCTTTGAGTGGTGTATTTAATGCCCATTATTATACACATTGTTTAGTATAATTTCATTTATGTGTTTTCAAATCTTCATTTTATGACCCTTCTTCCATGGGGTGTACATTTCGAAAGTTACCCAACTCAGTAAGGGGACCTTTCACCCTCCTTTTTTAAGACTTCTTTGTTATGTCTTTTAATTAAAATACTATTATGTTGGGATATGTTTTTCTATATAATTAATTATGTAAATTTTATGTCCAAGTGATGAGATCCCTTTTATCTATCTCATCAACCCTTTTTGTAAAATTTTATGTGACGCTGATAGGCTGTCGCGTTTTACCAAGGGACCTTCGTAACCCAATTTCGATTTCTTTGGGATCAACATGTAGTTATTGAATATGTCATCATTTGAATATGTGTGAATAACCTTTGATTGTTTTATATGTAATATCCCCTTATATTGGGTGTATTTATATTTGTCACACATAATTATGAGATTGATTTATCCTTAATTTAAGGATACCCTCATTATAATGGATTTCATCTCATTTTACATTTCTTTTGAGACTTCATTGTTGTTATGCACTAATTCACTCTTATATGGTGTGTATACTGTCCTTTGACATACTATATCATAAATCCCTTTATTCTCATGATATTATAAAGTTCAGATTAAATGTTATTCCACTATTATTTGTATTCAAGAGACTCTCATTTTTTAAAAAACTATTAAACCAAAATATCATTTTAAATGTTTTAAAGATTTATTATTCGAAATATTTATCTTTAATGTCCATTTTTTTCAAAATGGTTTTCAGTGTTTATTTATATGGACATTAATGTTTTAAAATTATAATTCCATTAAAAGCTTCAAATTGGTATGGGACACTTTGATTCAAAAATATCTTTTAAATTATTTTTGAAAATGGATTGATTAATTCAATATCTGGGAATTACTTATTGTAATTGCAAATGAAATGTTGTTATTGAAATGTTTATATTTTCAATATTTTATGTGTAATGATGGTACATGGATATTTTACGGGTGGTTACATGATAAACCATATGACGGGTGGTGCCGTAATACCAGGACGGGTGGTTACGTTATAACCTCCAATGAATTGGGTATGGAAGTCCGCTGTATGGCTATTCCATTAAGTATGTGTGGAAGTCGACTTTATGGTTATTCCATTTAAGTATGTTTATGTCCCATGTTACCTTTATATGTTATGTGTTCTTTATATGGGTTTTATGGTAATATTTTGGTTCCAAAAAGGTAAGTAATGATCTTTTATTCAGTGAAGAGTTTTTATTACTTCATAAAGGTGAAAAGTATTACTTTGATAATGTATATATGGTTTACTTGTTGTTTTGAAAAACTAACAGTTTTCATTCTTTGTGTATCCCTTCCTGAGATTTTTTTGATCATCCCATGTTTTTGAAAAATGTTTTTTCACAGGACTTAACATTGAATAGGGTCAAGGATGGGATCAAGGGAAAGTCATGCTACCTAAAACATGGAACTATACATGATTCATTTTAAGAGTTTTTATTTTATGGAAACTTAGTAGAAGTTCCTACTTTGTAATCTTTTGAGATGTAATAGTTATGTCCTAATTCTCTAAAACTCTAAACCTGAAAAGATCCTCAATGTGAATTATTCAGTTAATTCAATATTAAGTAAGGTTTAAGGCTGGGGGCCTTATAATAATGATCCATGAAAATTAATATATCACCAACATCCTTACCCTTTAATTCTCTATTGAAATGATTATGTCTGTAATGTGTATTGATGACCTACTATCTCAACAATGTTAGGTGATACATTCTCTAAGTTAGAATTTCAATAGTGATTGTAATAATTTATAAAAAAATAAAAATTATATATATATAAAATTAAAATCATACTGAGGATTAGGTAACAATATTCTATTCACAATAACATGATTTTTTTAAAAAAGGAAACTCAGAAAAAAAGACGTTTAATAACTATCACAGCATAAATAATGAATTATAATTAATGAATGAGTGATTTGAAGTTATAAAAAGATAATAAATTACATTATAAATATTAATATGTGTGTCATGTAAGTTAATAACATTTTTAAAACCAATATATTAGAGATTATGGTGAATTTTACCAAAAGATATACGGGGAATGTGATTTTTTCTTAATTTCCTTTCATTTTGTGATATTTTAATGTCTTATATAAAATTTAATTTATATAATATAAATACATTGCCATAAATATGTAATATCATCAATATTTTATATTTAATGTATTTAATGTTTCATTTGATGTTATTCCTTAAATGGTGTTTATGATTCAAAAATTACAAAAAATTAATCAGATTTATATTTCTATATCATTTTCATTGGAATTTTTGTACATTAATTTTCATTGAAGGAAATTATATATTCTTTTATTACTAAAACCCTTTCATTATTTTTATCCTCTGGTTATTTATGATATTTTCAAGTACAATAACTTTTTCATTTTTTGAAACAAGTTAATATTTATTATGCTAATACATTTAGAATTTATTTATCTCATTGTTCAAAAATAAATCTTTTTTCAAAAACATGTTTTCCATAAAAAATCAATGATATTATACTAAAAATATTAAAAGACATTTTTGCACAAAAATTTCATTTTAAAAATCATTTCAAAGGAAATCGTGCATCATTTTCCTATGAGTGTACTTTTGGAAATCTCGCAAATACATGTAAGGACTATTTTTTAACTCTCTAAGAATGAAAAAAACCATCCTCTAAATTGACCACCCATTTTTTGATGGTTTCATTATATATTTGAAACTGTGTTTCAAAATATTTTTTCACTCTTATTTAATAACTTTTTAGTATTTATAAGTGATTTACAATTCTAAAATAAAATTGTATTCTATAATATTTTTATTTTATTTTTATTTTGTTTTTATTCATCATAGACAACATCCTTATAAATATAATGCATTGGATATATGTTTTATGATACCATCCTTATTCTATGTTTGGATGGAATATTAGTAGTTGTAAATTGGGATCAAGGTTATTATAGTTGGTATCAGATAATGTGTTATAGATATCATTGGTATTTGATTTAGGAGAACATAAATTAGGGAAGATTTACATATGATATATTATTAGGATAAATATCGATTAACATCATAATGATTTAGTGATATAGGGATAATTTAATCGTTCCATGAAATACATCACTCAGTGGAGGTTTGGCAGTTGGCCAACTACAGTCTTCTTCCTTTGATAGAGTTGTTTCTTGGTGGGGCCCCAATCGGGGGGTTCAGTTTGATCGGTGCGTCTGGGGAGTGGTTCAATTTCTAGGTACTCAATGTTGCGGTTTAGGGAATGATAAGCAGTGCTACAGTGGGGGGGAGGGCATTTTTTATCCAATTCTATGGATTTTTACAAGTGTTTATTTTAGTGTTCTGGTGAATATGTTCTCTGGCTGGATCTCATTTTGTTTCCCAGGTTCATCATGATGTCCCTTGTTGGTCATATCATTGTGATACTAGGCCTGAGTCTGGTGAGGGTGAATCTGTTGTTATGATCAGATAAGAACCATGAACAGAGTAGTGTTTTGTTTCAGGATGATCCAGATTCCCTCATTGGTGACAGTCCCTCAGCACATGGTTGGGACCTCCAGTCCAAGGGGAGAATGAATTGAACTCTTGTTCTTTGGATTGTCTTCTGGGCTTCTGTGGCTAATATAATGGTAGTCTAAGGAGGTTGTTGGAGTAGGTCGAGGATGACTTCTTGTTTAAGTATTATGATTGTGTTCTCTCGGAATGGTGAAAGGCTTTGTGAGGTCTACTAGCATAGTTAGGCTCCCGGACATGACTACATGGATCAGCCCTTAAGGAGGTTCCATAGTTAGTTTTTCATCATTTCAGAGCATTATGGAATTGGTTGTTTGATAGGGTATGCCATTTGTCATTGGATCGGGCTAGTGCTTTGACAAAGGACACTTGCTTGTTGTTTTTTCCTCCATCGGTGGAGAGCATTGTCATGTTCAATTGCTGGGGAAGGGTTTTTACACAATGTCAGTTTTTATTTACTTCTTAAACAATCAGTTCTTGATTTGTTTTATGTAGATGATGTTTTCAAGGTTATGAACCTTATTCTAATAAAATGACGGATTGATTATGACAAAACAATTGAAGGTATTTTGTCCATTGGATGGATGAGTGCATAAAAAAGTGTAAATGGTTCTAGAAATGTTATAACTTTGTGTCTGAACTCATAATATGATATATTGATCATTGACTCATTCATCTCAAAACTCATGTTTATATGAATTATTGATCACATATTTTAACAATATCATGAGAAAATATTTTGATAATTTAATTTTTCATTACTATCGATTTTGAATTATTTTAATTGATGACGAACATGAATGAAATATCTCTACTATAATGATTTTTTGGGGGATTATTTTAAGATAGTTAATCATTTTAATGTAATAAATACTATTTTATTTGTTATGGGAGTTCAATATGATAATGGTTTTATTTGATAATATTTTTGAGAATAAAACACTTTGATTTAATAAATGGTATAATAAAATGGTTATATGAGGAATTATGGTTCTATATTTTTTGTCCCTATGTTTTTGTTTATTAATAAAATTATGTTATACATGATCACAGTTAATATAATTATAATATTCAATTTTTGATATTATAATTTGTGGAAAAAAATTGTTTTATATAAATCCGTTGTGGATAGAATGATATTTAAGGAGTAATATTAATTTTGAGGATGTTAATAGTATTATTGGGAATGTTATAGATATTATATTAATATGGTTTTGAAAAAATGATAATAGTGTTTCTAGGTTTTTGGTAATTGCATATGAAAAGGATGGGGGATTGAACTAAAAACCAAGGGGAGACAATAATTGTTTTCCTACAATATACCTATATAAAAAATTTATTTTTATGAAACTATTTTTAATTAAACAGTTTGATTGTTAAATATATTTGTTATTTTTTAATACTTTATATAGGATCAGGTAATTTTTTTATTATTTTTTTAATTATATTTTTGGAGTATTTGTTTTATTTTCTATTATATAAAACAATTATTATTATCATAAATTATTATTTATATAGATTTTAGTTAAATTTAGTGTGGTATATGTTATCATAATTAGATCACCTATGATGAGAAAACATTAACTAATAAGGAAAATAATGAGGTTAATTAGAATGTATGACTATTTATTTTTGGAATAATTTAATATGTGGAATTGGTGTAAATTTTGATGCAAAATTTATTAGATCACCATACAAATGTTTAATTATTTTAATTTTTAGACCTTCTGGTAAAAAAAAACTACTCTATTAAATAGCATTTAAATTAAATAATAATATATTATTAATATTTTATTAAAATAATTATATATTAAAATTTAGTTCTATTGATTCATTTAAAAATAAATTTTTGATATTCTATTATTTGACTAATAGGTGATTAAGAAATTGATTTTAGAAAAAAAGGAGGAATTTTTTTTTATTAAATTAGATATAAATAACGTAAGTATATTTTTTGGTGTTCTCTATGTTACCAGTAAATTAGAACTTCATCAAAAGGAAAATAAATTGAAACAAAAAATTTATCCTATTACCTTCATATCTAATGAATCAGTAAATGTTTCATTGTTCAAAGATTTATATATTTGTTTCTTTTATCAATCTCTTAATGATTCACTTTCTTCTAATCGTTTTTATATATCACCCTCCACATTTATTTATGCTTTTTATTCTTGTATGTATTATAAATCCCTCCCAATATTATCATACATTGGGACTTACTAATGTTTTATTATATATGAACCATATAATATCAATTACCAATATTTAGTGGATGTTATTTTTAATATATTTTTGTTGTGGGTTTTCATTAATGATATTTTTAAATTTCAAATTCCTCATATCTGACTGTATGTTCATATTATGAGGATAAAACATAATGATGGTTGGGAGAATGAAAAACATGATATACAATTTATATTTATTTTCAATAAATTAAATCTCTTCATTAGATCATGGTATAGGAATCACGTGATATTGAGGAAGAACATTCTGATCAATAGTGTGTGGGACACACAACACTAAGCCTAAATGGATAGTAACAAAATGTACCATTAAAACATAGGTGTTAAATTTTTATGTTTGAATACGACTAACAATGCAATTACACGACCCCAAAAGCCTAGGTGGGTACCTTACTTTATTACATTGGAAAAAGATACAAGAAATTGAATCCCAATGGATTGAATAGTTTAGTAGTGTTTGTAAACTAGATACAAATTTTACATTAAAATTATATTTTAAATATGATGTAAAAAGTTTATTCTATTTGAGAAAACTAATACTCATCAATAATAACCATGCATATAAGTCATAATAATCTTCTTGGTAAATAGTGAAATATAAATCATATGAACGGGGTGCACTCAAATTCTCAGTAAGGGTATGGTACATTGGATGAAAGAATCAATCATTGAAAATAAATCAACATTGAAAGGAATATAACTAAGATCACATGTAATTCAAATAACACAATAAGGAATAGAAAATATGGAAACATATATAACTAAAAAATGATATTAAATAAATATTCTACATATATAATGAAACCATTTATTTTTTTCATAGTAAAAATCATATAGACAATAACTGAAATGAATTCAAAATGAAATCAATGATTTAATATTGGTAGTCATGTATCATAAATGCAAACCACTATTCTGCTAAGATCTACTCTCAATAAATGTAACACTACTATATTTTTCCAACTTGTTTGTCACATGAGACTATTGTTGCATTGAGAGGATATCTATAATCGAGCCCCACCTGTTTCTTCAAGTCCTAATCATTCCTCACATATAAAAAAGTTTATTTAATAAGATAATTTAAAATAAATGTTCCAAATACCACATTTAATTTTTTGAATCAAAATGTCCATAAAAGTAAAATATTATCAAATTATCCATTTAATACCATACATATAAATAGAATAATTAAACGATATATCAATGGGATGTACACCACATAAATTTAATAAGAGGAGAATAAGGAATATCTTATAATAAGGAATGTTAGATGTGGGAAAACATTTTTTCTCCCTATAAATGAACAATGTTTAATATATTGAATGTCACGCCCGAACTTTTTTTGAGGTATACGTTTAATTTTAAAATTTTATTTCATAAATTAATTGTCGGTTTATTTAATTGCGTGGTTGGAGTGTGGGCTGAGTCGATAAGCTGAGTCGATAAGAGGCTTCCGTAGTGGCGCTGACAAGTGTGTGTTGGCCTTACGTCGCTTGCCGAGCGCGCAAGGCACAAGAAAGCGGGATAAAATTTATTTTTTAAGTGCGCTGATATACGCGCGTTGGCTTCACGTCGCTCGGCACGTGGTGCCGATGCTCGAACGTTAAATAACCGGATAAATTTTTATTATGGTTTTATTGTTTATTATTGTATTATTATTATTATATTATTGTTATTATTATATTATTATTATTATTGTTATTATTATCTTATAATTATTATGATATTATTATTATTTCTAATGTATTATTATTATTATTATTATTTTTTATTATTATTGTTGTTATGCGGTTATCATTATTAAGATTATGATTATTATTATTACTACTAATATTATTATGTCTAATATTATTATGATATTTGATATTATTATTTTATCTTAAATTGTTTAATTTTTTTTTTCTCCCCCATGTCTAACCCTAGCCGCCACCCCCTTTTTCTCTCTTTTTATTTTATTTTTTTCTTTTCTCTTCCTTCCCTTCTTATTCTCTTCTTCTCTCCCTCCCGCTGGTCCATCGCGTTACCCAGGCCCCCTAAACCCTACCTCCCCTCTTCGTGCAGCCGCCATCTCCCCCTTCTGCCCAGCTTGAAGCGCGACCTCCCTCAAACCGTTTCCCCACAATCCCATCCGGCCCTCTTCCTCTCCCTCTTCCTTTTCCCCTCGAGTCCTCCATGTCACGCTGCCCTGCTCCACGCCAGTCCGTCGCGCGGCCTTCCCTCATCCTCCACCAGCCGGCGCAACCATTCTCCCGGCCCGCTGCTCCCTTGCACCCCCCTCCGGCTGCTCCCGCTCGGCCACCCTTCTCTCGCTGGAGCCTCAAAACCGCACCCAACTGCCCAAGATTCTTCCCCTACCGCCAGACCACCCCTCCGCCTCGGCCGCCCCTGTTACCCCCGCAGCAGACCAGCCGCCCCTACTGCTGCTTTTCTTCTCCTCCTCTTTTTCTCTCCTTCTTCTATTTCTCTCCTTCTCTTCTTCTTCTTCTCCTCTTCCTCTTCTCTTCTTCTTATTCCATTTCTTTTCTTCCTCTTCTTCCCCGTTCCGGCGCCCCTGTTCGGCCTCCTCCCGCGCAGGACTGTTTTTTTTCCTTTTTATTTATTTATTTTATTTTATTAATTTAAGTTATCTAATTAAATATCATGTTTTCTTTTGTTATTATTATTAATATGTTAGTTATTATATCATTATTATAAATATTAATATGTTAATATTGTAATTATGTAAATAAAAATAACAATAATAATATTATTATTATTATATTATTATTATTATTATTATTATTATTATATTATCATTAATAATATTATTATTATTATATTATCATCATTATTATTATTGTTATTATTATTATCATTATTATTATTATTGTTATTATTATTATATTATTATTATTATTAATATTATTATCATATTGTTATTATTATTATCGTTATTATGTTAATAATACTATTATTATTATACTACTATCGTTATTATTATTATCATTATTATTATTATGCTATTATTATTATTAATATTAATATTATTGCTATTATTTATAATTATTATTATTACTGCTATTATTATTGCTATTTTTATTATATTATTATTATTATTCTATTATGTTATTATTATTATTATTATTATTATGTCATCGCTATTATTATTATCATTATTATTATTACGTTAACAATTTTTCTGAACCATTGAGCGTCCTGCTGTTTATAGGACCTGGTTGACGGCTCAAGGCGGTGCGACCGCGGCGCAACTGGAGTCTTGCGCCGTGTTTTCTTTCGCGCCTATTTGAGGTAGGTGATTCCGAACTCAATTATCCTTTGGCGATCCTTCGCATGCTGGTTTGATTTTTCATCACCTTGTTGATTAGTTTTCATATTGACAATTAGTTTAATTATTATTTTTAAATGCACACTCAAATTTGCCAGTGGACTATTTATGTGCTGCAAGTCCTTTCATTTATTGCGGAAACTCACTTTGCCTGGTTATTATTATTTTTCAGCTGTGCAGTGTGTGTTAGGGAGTTCGGATGACGCAGGTTTTGTGTTGGCATGTCAGAATGTGTTTTATTATAAAAAAAGGGGATTTTGGGTGACTTTTTAACCATTAAAAATTTTTGCGACATGTTTGAAAACTGTTAAATAATTTTTCTTAGTGGTTTTCTTAAATAACAAATTGATTTCGTTAAGTTATGCGTCTAGTTTAATTTAAAGCATATGCAGTGCAGTTTAAGTTTTTAAAAAGAAAAGTTTTGGTGCGTCTGTGGCTTTCAAAGAGGATATCAGTGTGCAGGTGACCTGTTTGGCTCGAAGTGCTAATGTGAAATGCTATATGAACTTTGATATTTAGGTGAGCACAAAGAGGGAAGCCGGGGTATTAGGTGGGGAGACTGGGACTAGTGAGCTAGTGTTCCGGAGATGTCCCGACCCGGTTTCACTGGCAGGTTTGACGACTGCAACACTAACTAAACATATGATATCTGAGGGTCGTGGCCTTCTAAGCCACGTGTTCTGAGGGTCGTGGCCTTCTAAGCCACGTTATCTGAGGGACGTGGCCGCCTAAGCCACGTTTCACCGAGACACGACATTCTAGGATCTCGCTAGTCTTGTACCCATAGGACTTTTCCCATCCCTTGGTGCCACCAGTTACCTTGCATGCATGCTAATACATGATATGTCACTTGAACTACTATCCTAATGTGTTTATCTTGGACTGCCTTTCTTTTAAATCATTTTATGAAAACCATTTTCTTTTTCACTTCTTTCTATCTTTATTTCATCATTGCATTTGGTCGTCTTTTGATAGTTGTGCATGGAATCTTTTATTGGTGATATCCTGCTGGGCGATTGCTCACACCCTACTTACACCCTTGGGTGTAAGTAGACTTGTTTACTTCTGATACAGGTAGGGGTCCAGCTTTTGGGATCAGTGGTTCAGGTTGTTAGCCAGACTATCTACGTGGCGTTTTGGTGGTGGCCTAGAGGCGGTGTCCTTACACCGGGCGAAAATCTTTAGGTTGGTTTTTGGTTGTCTTGTTTTGGTGTTATTTGGGTTTTGAGTACTTGTAAACCAAAAACCTGTTTGGTTATCTACATGTTTGACTGTAACCTTTATCTCTGTTTGGTTTACTTTGGTTGGATGCTTTACATTTATTCACACGGGTAAATCGTTCCCAAGGTTTATTTTGATACCCGGGCACTTGTGCCAGCCCGTGGGGATAGGGAACGCCCTTCGGGCCTTACCGCGGGCCGGGTCGGGCGTCGGTTCGGATGGCGACCCGATTCGGTTCGTGACAAAATGGTATCAAAGTAGGTTTGTTTGTGGTTTATGTTATTTGGGATGAGTTGGATTATACATGAGTTGGGTCTGTCGGGGCTTAGAATTCATGTTGCGAGTAGGGTACCTGGCCAGCACGCCTCGTGACAGATACTGAGTCACCATTGGATGTCAGGGTGCTTGTTTCACATTCTTTCTAGGTGGGACGTGCAGGCTGCAGACTGTGCGTGGACACCAGATAAGGAATGTAAAGCTTTTATATGGTTTGTTTTTGCATGATTGGTTTATTGATGAATTATTATCTTTTTGGAAAATTTATTCACTTTTTATTGATGGGTTTCTTTCTTGATTGCTGAACTTTTTCAGTAAGATGCCTCCCCGGAGAGTTCCCATGCATCCACGGGAGGAAGCCGGAGAGAGTTCTCCCGCGTTGCTTGATCAGAGATTTGTTGAGGCGATGGTCCGAGCCGTTCAGGCTTTAGGACAAGGGGCGACTCCTGCCCCCGCCCCTGTTCCAGCTAGAGGGGAAGATTTTGGCTCCAGAAAGGATAGAGCTCAGGAGTTTCTGAGGAGCAAACCTCCTTCTTTCCGAGGTGGTTCAGAACCTCAGGAGGCAGAGGAGTGGCTTGAGAAGATAGAATGCATGTTCGATTTCCTTGACACGCCCGAGGAAGTCAGGGTGAAGTGCGCCTCGTTCGAACTGGAGGGTTCCAGTCGCAAATGGTGGGAATCAGTGGTCCAGGCTGGGAAGCATGAGCACATGAGCTGGAGGGATTTCAAGGGTATCTTCAACGAGCAGTATTTTCCAGAGTTTGTAGCCTATGCCAGATCTCAGGAGTTCATGGAGCTATCGCAGGGGAATCAGAAAGTGATGGAGTATGTCAATCGCATTGCTGAACTGGTACGGTACGCACCTGAGATTGTTTCGAGTGAATTCTTGAAAGCTCGGAAGTTTGAGAAGGGCCTTCGACCAGAAATTCACTCCCATGTTTTCTTGTTAAAGCTGAAGACTTATGCTGAGGTGGTTGATCGTGCTTGTATGGCTGAGATTGACCAGAAGGGAAAGTCGGGGTTTTCTGGATCAGTGTCAGGGTTTGGTAGTGGCAGTTCATCTGAGAAGAAAAGGAAGCGTGATGAGCAATGGAAGAAGGGTGATGGAAGCTCAGGTCATCCTCCCAGGCAGTTTTCATCTGGGGCATCTGGTGCAGGGTCTGTTGTGTGCCATCAGTGCGGAAGGGCAAGGCACATCCGACCTGTTTGTCCATACCCTCCCAGACCATGCCATGGATGTGGAGTGGTGGGACATCTACAGCGCTTCTGCAGGACTGCACGCCCTTATCAGAGTGGGGCTGAATCAGTGGCTTCTAGAGGGGTATCAGTTCAGTCAGAGCTGACCAGGACGACATGATCTCGGTTTGGTGGGCGTGGTGGTAGGACCAAATCATCTTCAGGGCAGAGCCATATCAGGGCAGAGCCTCAGGCAAGCGGTCGTTCTCAGGTAGGGACCAGGCAACTGCATGCTGTGGATCAGGCACCAGCGGGATCTGATGCAGGGCCTTCGACGGTTCGAGGTACTATTCTGGTTGCATCTTCTATAGCTGCAGTTTTATTTGATACTGGTGCTTCAGTTTCTTTTATATCTTCTTGTTTTGTGAATCTGCTGAACCTACCATCTGAGCTTTTATCGTTTGCTATGGAGATGGTAACGTCGTTGGGGAAAAAGAGGGAGCAAGGCCTTAGGTGCCGATCGTGCGCACTCTCTGTGTCGGGTGTCGAGATGGAATTGGATTTCTTGGTCCTTGACATGGACCTATTTGATGTGATCCTCGGTATGGACTGGCTGGTGCGCTTCCAGGCGCACATTGATTGCTATCAACGCCGAGTCAGCTTTACAGCACCAGATGGGACTCCTCAGCTATTTCACGGAGAATGGGATCCTCGGTCGGGACGTGCGGGACCTCCACTCCCTGAGCTTGGAAATCTTGCTTATTAGTTGTCTTCACTCGCGCTGGAGGACGATGGTGGTATTTCACAGGGATGGTTACCCCGTGTAGTGGATGAGTTCCCAGAGGTTTTCCCAGATGATTTTTCAGGCTTACCCCCAGAGCGAGACGTGGAGTTCTCGATTGAGTTAGCGCCGGGAACACAGCCTATATCTCTTCCCTCATATCGCATGGCCCCCACCGAATTGAGGGAATTAAAGATACAGATGGACGATTTGGAATCCAAAGGATTCATTCGCCTGAGCGTCTCTCCATGGGCCGCAGCGGTTTTATTCGCGAAGAAGGCCGATGGAACCCTTCGGTTGTGCATTGATTACCGGAAGTTGAACAAGGTAACCATCAAGAATAAATACCCTTTGCCTCGGATTGATGATTTGTTTGACCAGCTGAAGGGGGAAAAGTGGTTCTCCAAGATTGATTTTCGTTCGGGATACCACCATCTCAGGGTGAGAGAAGCAGATATACCGAAGACGGCTTTCCGAAGCAGGTACGGTCACTTCGAGTACTTGGTCATGCCTTTCGGACTGACGAATGCTCTTGCAGTTTTTATGGCACTCATGAATAGGGTGTTCCACCAATAGCTCGACTCATTTGTTGTGGTATTCGTGGATGACATCCTGGTCTACTCTGGATCTGAGGAGGAGAATGAGCACCACCTGCGCGTTGTTTTGGGCACTTTGCGAGATCACCGCATGTATGCCAAACTCTCGAAGTGCACTTTCCGGATCAGGGAAGTGAAGTTTCTGGGGCATGTCGTCTCAGAACATGGGGTTTTAGTGGATCCCGAGAAGATCAGAGTAGTTATGTCTTGGGAGCAGCCGAGAAATGTGTTTGAGATCAGGAGTTTTCTGGGCTTGGCTGTTTATTACAGGCGCTTTGTCCGGGACTTCTCGCGGCTTGCCTCCCCCATGACCGCACTCACCCGGAAAGGGGTGAAGTTTGAGTGGAGACCATAGTGCCAGACATATTTTGAGGAGCTGAAGCGGCTGTTGACCACTGCACCTGTGTTGACCTTACCGGAGTCAGGAAAGGGCTATGTGGTGTACTGTGATGCGTCAGGTACGGGCCTTGTATGTGTGATCATGCAGGATGACCATGTTGTGGCTTATGGTTCTCGCAAACTCCGGCCGCATGAGAAGAACTATCCGACTCACGACTTAGAGTTGGCGGCAGTGATGCATGCTTTGAAGACATGGCGCCACTATCTTTTTGGGGAGAAGTTTGTGGTATATTCTGACCACAAGAGCCTGGCCTATATTTTCTCTCAGAGGGATCTCAATTTGAGGCAGCGCCGCTGGGTCGAGTACCTGCAGGGTTTTGATTTTGATATTGCCTATACCCCTGGCAAGGGTAATGTGGTAGCTGATGCATTGAGCTGAAAAGTACCAGTGCAGGCGTTGAAGAAGTCCAGCGATGAGTGGACTTTGATGGGGCTCTTTGCCCAGTTGCATTTGGAGAGCAGGGAGCACAGTGGAGGTACTTTCTTGGCCAGCATCCAGTTGACGCCTGCCCTTCTAGAGTTGATTCAGCAGGAGCAGCCTGGTGATGAGTTTTGTCAGTGATCTATGCAGTTTCTCCATGGTGGGGAGACTTCTTCTGATTGGTCTTTGTCTTCCCATAGGGTCCTATGCTTCAAGGGCCGTGCTGTAGTGTCGTTGTCTCTGCGAAAGGTGGTGATGCAGGATAGCCACCAGTCTCAGTGGGCCGTCCATCCTGGTACCACCAAGATGTACTACGATGTTCTCCGGCAGTTCTGGTGGCCAGGTATGAGGCGGGACATAGCCGACTTCGTATCCCGATGTTACACTTGCCAGTAAGTGAAAGCAGAACATCAGAGACCATCTGGCCTACTCCAGCCATTACCCATTCCTACCTGGAAGTGGGACGAGGTCGCCATGGACTTCATCATTGGCCTGCCTCGTACACCTCGAGGGAGGAATGCTATCTGGGTGGTAATTGACCATTTGACCAAGTCTGCTCACTTCATTCCGATCGGAGACACAACGAAGGTAAAGGAACTGGGCCGCTTGTACGTTCAGGAGGTGGTCAGACTTCATGGTGTACCGTCGGCAGTTGTTTCTGACATGGACCCCCACTTTACATCACGGTTTTGGGGAGGCCTCCAGAAGGCTTTGGGGTCGCAGATTAAGAGGAGCACGGTATACCATCCACAGACCGATGGCCAGACAGAGCGGGCGAATCAGATTCTGGAAGACATGCTCCGGGCCTGTGTGTTAGATTTTGGAGGCTCATGGGATAGCCATTTGGGGATGGTCGAGTTTGCTTAAAATAACAGTTACTAGTCTTCCATCAGAATGGCACCCTTTGAGGCGCTCTATGGCCGGCCTTGTCGGTCTCCTCTGTGTTGGGCTGAGGTAGGAGAGACCTCACTCTTGGGACCGAGTCTTGTTCAGGAGACGTCTGAGAAGGTCAAGATGATTAGGCAACTGTTGTTGACAGCTCAGAGTCGCCACAAGTCTTATGCAGATCAAAGGCGGCGGGACCTTGAGTTTTCAGTGGGGGACAGAGTGTTCCTGAAAGTGGCCCCTCGCTTGGGTCACCGTCGTTTGGGGAAACAGGGGAAGCTGACACCGAGATATGTCGGACCTTTCGAGATTTTTGAGCGGATTGGAAAGGTGGACTATAGGCTAGCCTTGCCCTCGCAGTTGACGTCGATTCACGGCGTATTTCATGTCTCCCAACTAAAGAAGTACAACCCCGACCCGTCGCATGTGCTGAATTGGGAGGAGCTGGAGATAAAGTCCGACTTATCTGTGGTCGAGCGACCAGTGCGTATAGTGGATTCTCGGAAAAAGGTGCTGCGTGGAAAGTCCATTCCTCTGGTGCGTGTTCTTTGGCAGCACGGGAACGATGAACACGAGACTTGGGAGCGGAAGTCATGGGTTGAGCAGGAGTACCCATTTCTATTCTCTGATCAGGCTTTGAGCTGACTTTCCGAGGGCAGAAAGTTTTCATGGTGGGGAGAATTGTCACGCCCGGACTTTTTTTGAGGTATACGTTTAATTTTAAACTTTTATTTCATAAATTAATTGTCGGTTTATTTAACTGCGTGGTTGGAGTGTGGACTGAGTCAATAAGCTGAGTCGATAAGAGGCTTCTGCAGTGGAGCTGACAAGTGTGTGTTGGCCTTACGTCGTTTGGCGAGCGCGCAAGGCACAAGCAAGCGGGATAAATTTTATTTTTTAAGTGCGCTGATATACGCGCGTTGGCTTCACGTCGCTCGGCACGTGGTGCCGATGCTCGAACGTTAAATAACCAGATAAATTTTTATTATGGTTTTATTGTTTATTATTGTATAATTATTATTATATTATTGTTATTATTATATTATTATTATTATTGTTATTATTATCTTATAATTATTATGATATTATTATTATTGCTAATGTATTATTATTATTATTATTTTTTATTATTATTGTTGTTATGCGGTTATCATTATTAAGATTATGATTATTATTATTACTACTAATAATATTATGTCTAATATTATTATGATATTTGATATTATTATTTTATCTTAAATTGTTAAATTTTTTTTCTCCCCCATGTCTAGCCCTAGCCGCCACCCCCTTTTTCTCTCTTTTTATTTTATTTTTTCTTTTCTCTTCCTTCCCTTCTTATTCTCTTCTTCTCTCCCTCCCGCTGGTCCATCGCGTTACCCAGGCCCCCTAAACCCTACCTCCCCTCTTCGTGCAGCCGCCATCTCCCCCTTCTTCCCAGCTTGAAGCGCGACCTCCCTCAAGCTGTCGCCCCACAATCCCATCCAGCCCTCTTCCTCTCCCTCTTCCTTTTCCCCTCGAGTCCTCCACGTCACGCTGCCCTGCTCCACGCCAGTCCGTCGCGCGGCCTTCCCTCATCCTCCTCCAGCCGGCGCAACCATTATTCCGGCCCGCTGCTCCCTTGCACCCCCCTCCGGCTGCTCCCGCTCGGCCACCCTTCTCTCGCCGGAGCCTCAAAACCGCACTCGACTGCCCAAGCTTCTTCCCCTGCAGCCAGACCACCCCTCCGCCTCGGCCGCCCATGTTACCCCTGCAGCAGACCAGCCGCCCCTGCTGCTGCTTTTCTTCTCCTCCTCTTCTTCTCTCCTTCTTCTATTTCCCTCCTTATCTTCTTCTTCTTCACCTCTTCCTCTTCTCTTCTTCTTCTTCCCTTTCTTTTCTTCCTCTTCTTCTCCGTTCCGGCGCCCCTGTTCGGCCTCCTCCCGCGCAGGTCTGTTTTTTTTCTTTTTATTTATTTATTTTAGTTTATTAATTTAAGTTATCTAATTAAATATCAAGTTTTATTTTGTTATTATTATTAATATGTTAGTTATTATATCATTATTATAAATATTAATATGTTAATATTGTAATTATGTAAATAACAATAATAATAATATTATTATTATTATATTATTATTATTATTATTATTATTATTATATTATCATTATTATTATTATTATTATTATAATTATATTATCATCATTATTATTATTGTTATTATTATTATCATTATTATTATTATTGTTATTATTATTATATTATTATTATTATTAATATTATTATCATATTGTTATTATTATTATAGTTATTATGTTAATAATACTATTATTATTATACTACTATCGTTATTATTATTATCATTATTATTATTATACTATTATTATTATTAATATTAATATTATTGCTATTATTTATAATTATTATTATTACTACTATTATTATTGCTATTGTTATTATTTTATTATTATTATTTTATTATGTTATTATTATTATTATTATTATTATTATTATTATTATGTCATCGCTATTATTATTATCATTATTATTATTACGTTAAAAATTTTTCTGAACCATTGAGCGTCCTGCTGTTTCTAGGACCTGGTTGACGGCTCAAGGCGGTGCGACCGCGGCGCAACTGGAGTCTTGCGCCGTGTTTTCTTCCGCGCCTGTTTGAGGTAGGTGATTCCGCACTCAATTATCCTTTGGCGATCCTTCTCATGCTGGTTTGATTTTTCATCACCCTGTTGATTAGTTTTCATATTGACAATTAGTTTAATTATTTTTTTTAAATGCACACTCTAATTTGCCAGTGGACTATTTATGTGCTGCAAGTCCTTTCTTTTATTGCGGAAACTCACTTTTTCTGGTTATTATTATTTGTCAACTGTGCATTGTGTGTTAGAGAGTTCGGATGACGCAGGTTGTGTGTTGGCATGTCAGAATGTGTTTTATTATAAAAAAAAGGGGATTTTGGGTGACTTTTTAACCTTTAAAAATTGTTGCGACATGTTTGAAAACTGTTAAATAATATTTCTTAGTAGTTTTCTTAAATAACAAATTGATTTCGTTAAGTTATGCGTCTAGTTTATTTTAAAGCATATACAGTGCGGTTTAAGTTTTTAAAAAGAAATGTTTTGGTGCGTGTGTGGTTTTCAAAGAGGATATCAGTGTGCAGGTGACCTGTTTGGCTCGAAGTGCTAATGTGACATGCTATATGAACTTTGATCTTTAGGTGAGCACAAGGAGGGAAGCCGGGGTATTAGGTGGGGAGACTGGGACTAGTGAGCTAGTGTTCCGGAGATGTCCCGACCCGGTTTCACTGGTAGGTTTGACGACTGCAACACTAACTAAACATATGATATCTGAGGGTCGTGGCCTTCTAAGCCACGTGTTCTGAGGGTCGTGGCCTTCCAAGACACGTTATCTGAGGGTCGTGGCCGCCTAAGCCACGTTTCACCGAGACACGACGTTCTAGGATCTCTCTAGTCTAGTACCCATAGGACTTTTCCAATCCCTTGGTGCCACCCGTTACCTTGCGTGCATGCTGATACATGATATGTCACTTGAACTGCTATCCTAATGTGTTTATCTTGGACTGCCTTTCTTTTAAATCATTTTATGAAAACCATTTTCTTTTTCACTTCTTTCTATCTTTATTTCAGCATTGCATTTGGTCGTCTTTTGATAGTTGTGCGTGGAATCTTTTATTGGTGATATCCTGCTGGGCGATTGCTGACACCCTACTTACACCCTTGGGTGTAAGTAGAATTGTTTACTTCTGATACTGGTAGGGGTCCAGCTTTTGGGAGCAGTGGTTCAGGTTGTTAGCCAGACTATCTACGTGGCGTTTTGGTGGTGGCCTAGAGGCGGTGTCCTTACACCGGGCGACAGTCCTTAGGTTGGTTTTTGGTTTTCTTGTTTTGGTGTTATTTGGGTTTTGAGTACTTGTAAACCAAAAACCTGTTTGGTTATCTACATGTTTGACTGTAACCTTTATCTCTGTTTGGTTTACTTTGGTTGGCTGCTTTACATTTATTCACTCGTATAAATCGTTCCCAAGGATTATTTTGATACCTGGGAACTTGTGCCAGCCCGTGGGGATAGGGAACGCCCTTCGGGCCTTGCCGCAGGCCGGGTCGGGTGTCGGTTCGGATGGCGACCCGATTCGGTTCGTGACATTGAATAATGATATTAATAATTTTATTAACTTATACCATATTCATATATATATTTATGATATCATATATTATCTTTATATATTATTTTTCACCCATTTTATGAAAATATTGTGTTGTTTTAGTTGTATCTTGTGTTATGTGCTTCATTTAACTATGCATGTTTTCGCATGAAAGTCTTAGTTCATTTGAATAAGATATATATCAAAAATCTCTAGATTTATATTAATGTTATAAATTTAATATTTAACATTTAAATATATTTTTAAACCATTTTTAAATCTTGGTTTTTGAAAATTAATCGCATAATGTCATGGATATCGTATGCCATACATACGCAAGAGCAACAATATCATTCTGTTAATTATTGAAAGAATAAGAATATATATGGGTTTTTAATATCCAAAAAAATAATTTAATAATTATCATATATATATATATATACGTCCATTATTTCCATCACTATTCCCATAAAATTAATGTAGTGATGAAAAAATTACACTATGGCGTAGAGACAATATGCTATATGTACACACACACATGGAGTTCTTTTGTTTTTCATGGGATGGATAAATGGTTGAATATGGTTTTACCATATACAAAGAAAAACTATATAATATATATGATACTAGGGTTATAAATTATCACATAAAGAAAAATTTATTAAAATTTAGTAAAATAAATGAACATGGATGAATTATAAAAAAAACAATTACAACAACAAGAGAAGACTTCCTTTAATATTATATTGGGAGATAGAGGATATGTATTGTAAAAACCAGAAACAATAAAACATGACTAAGGATGTAGGTAAGAGAAACTAGAATGGTTTTTCCAAGCTCTTTGGATTACTATTTTGTGATGAAGTGGGGATTAAGGATCCTATCTATAATTGAGTTGATGAGTTATAACAACCTTGGTCTTTATCACACACTTTAAGAAGATTTACTACAGAAAATTGTACATAATATAACTCTGATTATTGAGAGGTCTAGCTTTTTTGGAAATTAGTGACATTACATGACAACATAAAAATTATAAATTCAACATCATTATTGAAAACATCCTTTACATGACATCAAAATTCCCTCACACTTAGCATTTCATGGGATAAAATGAAGACATACATGTGATAAGGGTGATCTATATATCATAATAATAGAGTACAGAAGGCATAATATGAAGAGTAAAATACATGTAAAAAATAGGTATATCAAGAAATCATAAGAGAAACATGAACATAAAGTCATGATATAGTAGCATTATCATAACAAGGAAATGTGGCAACAACATTTAATATAATATTAGCCTGATCCAAGGTTCATTGCACATGGATCAAGAGTAAACCCTCATATAAATTTAATTAGAATGATTAATCCCTCAATTCACTTCAAATATCCTGATTAAATCCTTTTTTCACCTTACATATGATGATACAAATCTTTACACAATGCATTGGAGCGCTATCAGGGCACACCATTTATAATCATTTCATTTCATGAATAATTATTCCACATGGATCATAGAACTTGTATTCAATACAAATAGTAATTAATTTAATGAATAATAGAAGTGTAATAACCTAATTTATGTGCACAATCAAAATGTACATGTTCATAATGGTGAATACCATTTATCGAGAAATGGGTATGGTATTTACTTACATGATGATTTTGGCATGGAAATTTTTGTGGAACTTCAGCAACATAATGGATTCCAATTGAAATTGTAAAACATTTTGATGATATATAAGGGGTATATCATAATTTTTAAAATAAGGGGTCACAGAACCTAATATCCCAACTTATGTAATGTAATTTGGATGCATAATATAAAATAATTTCTTGAATGTAAATGACGATAGAAAAATCACTAACAGAATTTCGACATGGAAATAAGTGTATATTTGAAGCATTAATGAGAGGAAAAGGTGTAAATTCTCATTAAAAAATAATGAGGGAATTACAGGGTAGCTGATAAATCATAAACCAACATTTTTAATTTAAAATAAAATAGTATAACAACATAATGAATCTTGGAAAAAATAAGAAAGGAAAAAAATCCAGTACATGGAAGTGTGGTTCCAAAGGCTAGCGAGGGGCTTGAGGGAGGCTTCATGGGAGAATGGGGAGCCTTGGGAGGATTATAGAGAGAGTAAGTCTGAATTTTTCCTACAAAAAAATGGGTTTGAGTGAAAATATGTTGGATCATGGGTGGGTTATATAGGAAAATAGAGGGAATTCATTATTATTTAGATTTCGAACACAACATAATAAACTAATCAAAAGCACAAACCATCCCATGGTATTTTAAAATTATTTTTTTAAAAGTTTAGTGGTAAAGATTATTTTATATAGAGAATGGATGGACATATAAAAATATTAGGCTTTCTTATGTGTATGTGAGTCACACTCTCATTGAAATCATTATAAAATGATAAAATATATTATAAGTCTTGGTGGGTCCACTAAAGAATAATAAAATTAGTCAAACAAATCTAAAATACTTTATTTAATATTTAAAACATATATTGGATGAATATAACTTTTAAATTATTTCCTTATATCACTATTAAGTCATTATTTTTTCAAAAAATAGAATATATATTTAACCGGTATTTATTTTTTACCCAAAAATTTCACTGTCGAAAAATAATATGAAAAATTCACCATTGGATAATTCTATAATCCTAATTCCAAATATAATATTGATTTCATATAAATAATTTTTTAAATATGTTAAATTTTAAATTTAAAATAAAATTCGGTATTTATTAAAAATTTATTGGTTTTGAAAGAAACATCTTACAAACCATAATAAAAATTATATCTTATTTATTAAAATTATACATCCATATGTATTGAATAAAAATTAATTGAGTAAAAATATTTTCTCAAAATATTATTTAATTTAAAAATATATTATTTCATCAAAATATATTTCTTAAATGAATATTAACAAAAAAGTTTTTTTCTTTAAACACTATAAAAAAATTAACAATAATAAAATGACTGAGTATTCTTTATACAAAAGTAGACAACATATTCATAGTGCTAGGGTATTATTACATAACCCCTTATAAAACCATCATAATTCATATGGTCATGGTGTGTGATGGTGACAGACTCTTGGGGTGGGTCAGATAACAATGCTCAGGTGGTAATCTCTATTAACATCCAATTCTCCAGTAAGCAGTTACATTGAAGATTAATGTGTTGAATCTCATCTAGGGCTTGATCATGGGAGAACTCCAGTATTGCCACATCCTTTTAGAGCTCCATCAAATGGGTTTGATATGGAGAAATTCTACTAGATGAGGCCATCAGTAGATTTTTCTGAGTATATTTGAATTTTTAAAGCTATATATTTATACTAATCATGTGATCAATGGTAAACATATATATAATCAATAATAACAATTTGTAACGGTATTTTAAAATCTAAAAAAATAAAACTTCATAAGTGCATATGTTTTATATAAAAATTTTACATAAAAAAAATTAATTATACAAAGAGGAATTAAAAATTTGGGTCGTTACAATCATACCCCCATAAGAAATATTTCCTTCAAAATTTCTATTTCCCACACTAAAATATATGTTGGTAACACTACATCATCACTTCCTCTAATTCCCACATTGCATCTTCAAATTTCTGGTTTCACCACATCACCTTGATGAGGGGAATTATCTTATTCAGCTGAACATTTTCCCTACGATCTAAGATCTTCAACAACTTCTCTTAATAGGAGATTTCGTTCTAATATGGTTCCACCTCTGGATTTAGTAAATGTAGTGGTTTCAGTTTTTACATTCTCAAGAGTGATACATAGAATACACCATGTTCATGAGACATGTTTTGTGGGAGCTCTAGTCAATTGGTCACTGATCCAATTCGATAAAGGATCTCAAAAGGGATAATGTACCTTGAACATAGCTTTCCCTTCTTCCCAAATCCCATAACTATCGTCCATGGTGATATGTGGTGGAATACCATGTCTCCAACATCAAACACTAGGTATCATCGATGATTATCAACATTGTTCTTTTTACGACTTTGAGTAGCATTAAGGTGTTTCTGGATGATCTTAACCTTCACTTCTATTTCATTATCTATTTTTTTACCTACAAAATTTACCTTCCCAACTTCATCCCAACATGCTGGTGTTCTGCACCTCTTCCAATAATGGGCTTCATAAGGATCAATTAGGGTGATTGAGTGGAAACTATTGTTGTAAGTGAACTCAACCAATAGAAGATGTTCATCTCATCCTAATTTGTTGTCCATTGAGCATGCTTTCTACATGTACTCATGTGAATGGGTATTATGAATATATTGGCAATCTTTTTTATGATGATAATTCAAACTGAAGTATAGCTCAGTATTTAGAGTGTGCTAAAGACTCTTCCAGAAGCTAGAGGTGATTCTTGGATCTGGATCAGATATGGTCGATAGTGGTACTCCAGTCATCCTTACCACTTCTTGGATGTTTGTCCATTCCAATTGATCCAATGAGAAATCTTCTTGAATTTCAATGAAGTGTGATGTATTTGTAATATTATCCAAAACAACATAGATATTATTATTTCCTTTGGATTTCATCAGAAGACCAGTGAAATTTTCCATGGTAATGTTATCCCATTTCTATGTTGGTATGGGTAATGGTTAAATTATACCATTATAAATAGGCCTTATAGCCATCACTTACTAACATTATAAGAACATTTTTTGTATACTCAATGATCTCCCCCTTCATGTTATCCCACCACTATTACTCTTGGATATCTCTATACATCTTTTTATTCCTAGGTGAATGGATAAATTGAAACTTTGTGATTCATCCAAAATTTCATACTTTAACACCAGATATGATGGAATACATAGTCTTATCCCAACTATCAATATTCCTTCTTCATTTAAATTTTACTTTAATGATTTACCTTTTATAATAGTTTCCATTTTCTTTTGAATTTATACATCATCCTTCTAAACATATTTTAACCTTTCCAATAGATATGGGTGTGAAATCATTCATGAATGGATTAATGATGTTCTTTTCCTGATGATTCCCATGTTGATATTCATAAAATATATGAATATTGAATCCTTTTAAATTATCATCAATTATAGAATCATTGTGTCCTTTCTTCATAGAGCATGTTCCACCTTGTTCAATTTCCCAAGAACGTAATGGATTGAGCCATCATTGTCTTTGATCATCCCTAACCACCTTTGATGGTGAATGTTCAACTATTTCTGTGTGAATATATACATTAAGAATTTGTGATCCATATATATTTCACACTTCTCCCCAAATTGGTAAGGTCTCTAAATTGTTAAAGCGAATATTACTGCAGCCAACTCCAGATCATGTGTTGGATAGTTTTTCTCATGAGAATTCAATTTCCTAGATGCATAGCCAATGAATTTTTTCATATTTTATTAACACAGATCCCATTCCCTTATTTTAGTCATCACTAAATACCACAAAATGTTCTCCACTTGTGGGTAATGTGATCATGAGTGTAGTGATAAGCCTCTTTTTCAAATCATTGATGCAATATTTTCATTCATCACTCCAAGAAAACATGACTTCTTTTCGAGTTATCTTAGTATGAAGGTTTTAAAATTACGATATGTTATTCACAAATTGGTGATAATATCCTTCTAACCCAAGGAATCCATAGATATCTATCATGGATGTTGGCCTTGACCATCACTTAATTGAATTTTTCATCGAGGGATCCAAAAATATCTCATTTCTTGTGATGATAAGACCCAAGAATGAGACTAACTTCGACCAGAATTCACACTTGTTGTTCTTTTCATAGAGATTCCTCATTCACAATGTCTCTAATAGGGTGGTTAGATTCTCCCCTTTATCCTCCTAGGTTTTCAAGTATATTATAATATCGTATATAAAAACTTCCAAAAAAATCTTGAGGTATTCTCTAAAGACTCTATTCACTATGTCCATGAATATTTCTAGGGAATTAGTGTGTCTGGAAGGAATTACTAGGAATTCATAGTGCCTAAACCCTGTATGAAAAGTAGTCTTGGGGTAATCATCCATCATCAACCTTACATGGTAATATACCGACCGTAGATCCACCATAGAGAATTATTGTGCTCTGCATAATTGATCGAAATAGTCATCCATTCATGGAAGAGGATACATGTTCTTTATTGTTATTTTGATTAGCTCATGATAATTAACAAAAAATCGCTTTAAAACATCCTTATTCATGACAAAGAGTACTGGTTCACCCCATTGTGAAGAACATGGCTGTATAAACACTTTATCCATACTCTCCATTAGTTGTTTATTAATATATTCATTATTTACAACAACAATTTTATATTTATTTTTGGATATTTTC
Source organism: Viscum album (assembly GCA_963277665.1). Taxonomy (NCBI): domain Eukaryota; kingdom Viridiplantae; phylum Streptophyta; class Magnoliopsida; order Santalales; family Viscaceae; genus Viscum; species Viscum album. Next base: position 674,570,777 of record OY728150.1, read on the forward strand.
CACTCCACAGGTAAAAATCAATCAATAATTTGACATCTCTTCTTGGGGGAAGACCATGAAATTCCTCAACAAACAATTTAGTGAATTCACTCAAAATAAGAATTTCTTCATAGATTGTTTCTTTAGTAGTCACAATCATCTGAGAAAGATATGTGTGTAAATTGAGTAGTAATATCCACACATGAGATGATGGTTCTAAATTATATTTATCCTCCTCCTTGTAATAGTGTAGAATCGGCGGTCGATTCACCATATGGAGATTGATTTCCTTCTCATAGAAATTTGTGTTAGCACTCTACAGAAAAAGCCAATCCATTCCATGAATTTCATGAAATTCCACTAGAGGGAGTATGATGAGGTTTGCTCAGATGTTCAATCCACAAATTGAGACAGGTGAGGAATAATATTCATGGGATGCAATGATTCCTCCATTTCCCATTCTTACCTACATCTCTACTACCAAGATTTGTGGAGGTGATAGGATTGTTCTATTAAACATTTGGGATATAAAATATGGAATAGAACAAGAATCAAAATGTATGATTTGTTTTCTTGAATGAATAACTAGTTCCTGTCATCACTTCATTGTCAGGATTCGCTACAGTGGTCGTGATTAATAAATATTTACCATATTGCCTTAGAGGTTATTTGTTACCTCAAAAATCCATTGGCTTACAAATGGGTTTGCAAAGTTTTCTATTTAATTGTATTTGAAACAATGAAAAATGATTTGTTGATAAAAAATGATAATATCTTCTCTTACATTAGTGTGTTTTACTTTCGGAAAATTAATGTGATGGTTCCCTTTACTTTCACACATTAAGAATTTCCACATTCCCTTTAGGTAATTTCAAGGATTCTTCTTTCCACACATTAGAAAAGTGGGGTTCTAGAATTTATTTACACCATTTGATTTTATCCAAAGACTCTAAGAATTAAAGTCCACTCCCCACTTCATATCCACATGATACACCTAATAATCTTTGATAACCATTTCAACATTGAGAGTACATCAGAAATTTTCCTCATATTTATCTATTACAGGGATCGAGTGGGATTTCCTTAGGCTAGGTTTTATCCCACCATGAAGCTTTCAATATTCCATCCTGGGGTAAAAATAATGCTGTAGGAATATCATGTATGTCATCTGAATATTTCCTTATATGCTTTGGTGGATTCAGCATATTTATTCATTAGGTAAAGGAGGAAACATTTCATCTAAAGTTAGAGGGTGTGATTAAAATATTTATCGAACAAATTATCCTCGAAATCATTACATTTGAATGCCTTGATCTATTCCTCATGATATTTATTTTTTATCAATGTCCACCATTGATCAACTTCACCCCATACGATAATCATCCAAACAACCTTCTCTTATTCAGAACATTAAAGGATAAAAAAGATCTTTTCAATTGAGTTGATCCATTTTTTGGAGATTGAGGGACCAAATGACCCACTAAAATTAGGACTCATTTGTCTCCTGAATCTCTTGATTATGGTTTCTTCATTATTGGTGGGATGAATGATTATATTGACCCATGTTTCTATTCAAAACAGGATATAACTAAGTGATTTTTATGACAATGTTCGCAATTCCTGCTCCAAATGGATTGTGCATCTCATTAGAACCGTCATCACATTGATCTTCACATCAGTTGTTATCCCAAGTTCTCAAATTACTAGACATTGACTAGAATAAAATGAATGTTAGGGGTATCACATAAAGGGAAATCTAATGTTAAAAGGGGTAACATATTAATTATATTTATTTTCTTTCGTTATAAATTTATAGGCTTCAATACAAGTCATCTATGATATACATCCCAACATATATTCTTAGTGGATTTTTTATTCCCTTAACAATGGTTAACAATATTCATATAAATTAACCAATTCACATCCCATGTGAGTGTTGTAACCAAGAACGCAACGAGTCCTGTTAATGTGCACTAGTTCCTATTTGAGTCTACTTCAATGTTGTATTTTCTGGTTTTAACCCAAGAAACATTTGTTCAAGAGCAGAATTTTCTTGTTCAAATAAAAAAATAAATGTAGTTTATTGATACACCACTTAATATATACTCACAGAAATTTATTGTTGTTTTTATTATTCATAGTCTTATTCCAAAGACTTTAACTCAGGTTTTCAAATACTAATCCAAAAAATGGCGAACCATAGCCTATGATACCAAATATAACATACCATCTCTTTATTATATGCTTTAACATTATTTATTACATAAACTTAAACATAAAAAAACTCTGAGGATTTATAGGTCTACTGTCTAGGAAAATTTGGGACATTAGATGACAATATCATATATATAAATACAACATCTTTATAGAAAACTTCTTAAAAATGAACACAACATTCCCTCATTCTTAGAAATGCAAGGGATAACCTAGGCATATACATGTGAATAGGGTGGGCTATAGAGCCTTGTAAGGGAGTACATAAGACATAACATGTATAATACAATACATTTTAGGCCATAGGAATATCAATTTATTACAAGAAAATGTGAACATAATGGCATGATATAGCATGATTATCATAACATTGAAATGTGGAAACAACATTTAACTTGATATTTTCATGATCCAAGTATCTTTGAACATGGAGAATAACGTAACACTCATTGAAATTGAGTTTTCATGAGTAATATCTCATTGCACATGACGTATCATGACACTAATCTTTACCTAATGCATTTGAACGCTATTAGGGATGACCTTTTATAAACATTTTGTTTCATGCATAAGTGTGCCACATGGATCATACAACATAGATTTATTAAAAATCAAAATTTATTAAAAAAATAAGTGGTGTGGAATTCATTAATGAAATTCCTCAATAAATATGTACATATTCATAATGATGAATACCCTTTATGAAAAAATGGTTATGGAATTCACTAACATGATGATTTTGGGATGGAAATTTCGGTGTATCTTATAAAGCATAACGATATCGAATAGGAATTGTAAATTGGGTTGATGAAAGAGAAAGGGGGAAGTCATCAATTAGATAGTATGTAATTCATGAAACATAATTTCCCAATATATGTAATGGAATTTCGATTCATAATATAAAATGATTCATTGAATGTAAATGTGGAGAGAGATATCCTTTAATGAATTTTGGCATGGTAAAAGGTGTACACGGGATAAAATAAAGAAAATGTAAGGGGATTTTCATCATTAAAACATATTGAGAAATTATAGCGGAGTTGCGGAATCATACCCCGATATTTTTAGTTGAAAATAAATGGATATAACAACATAATAAAAGATGGAAAAAATGAGAAAAATGACGAAATCCCTTACTTGGAAGTGTGATACAAAAGACTTGGGAGGGGATTGGGGGAGGATTCATGGGTGATTGGGGAACCATTAGAGGATTATATAGAAAGGAGGGAATAGGTTGGTTGAGCTCCAAATGGTTTTGAGTGATGAGAAGTCGGAGATTGGTTGGTCTTATACAGGAAAACATGGTGAATTCATTATTATCTATGTTTTGGACACTACACATTAAACTAATCAAAACCACAAACCATCCAATGGTTTTTCCCATATTTTCTTTCGAAGTGGAGTGCAAAATGTTATTTTATATGGCCAATTTCTAGTGTTATTAAAACATTTTTTTTCTTTATGTAAAGGTGAGTCACACTCTCAGATAAATAATTTCAAAATGTTCAAATATTTTATAAATTTTGGAGGGTACACTATGGCTCCATAAAATTAATCAAAAAAAATGTCAATTCACATTATTTTAATGGTAAAGCATATATTTTCTTAATACCCCTTTTATATTATTTTATTACATCTCTTTTGGAACATTATGAGGAATTAAAACACTTTATATATTTAAAAGATACATTATTTTTACCCAGACAGTAGACTATCTCATAAAAGTAATAAAAAAATTTCTGAATGATAATTTTGAAGTCATGTTTCAAAAAATAAAACTCATTTTATCGAATTACTTTTCTAAATATTATAATTTTTACTTTTAAAATATTAATTGACATTTTTAGAAAATTCATGTGTTTTGAAAAATCAACTCCCAAAAATTAATAAAAATTATAATTGTATTCATAAAAATTATACGATCATTTATATTTAATAAAAATTGAATATAATAATAATATGTTATGAAAATTATATTTAATTCAAAAATCCCTTATTTAATCAAAATATATTTATTAATTGAATGTTAACTAAATGTACTATATTTTTCTTAAACCATTTTCAATGTAACAATAATAAAATAAATTTAAATTCATTATAAATAATAAATCACACAATAATAGTGATGGTGTCTTATAGAATATCACTTTCTAACAGTCACATATGACTTATGGGTAAGGTGTGATATGGTGACATACTCTTAGGGTTTCTCAGTTAACATCACATGGGTGGAAATCTCAATTAACTTATGCTTCTCCTGTTGGAAATTCTGTTCAATCTTATCTTATTGATGCTCGACTTGGGATTTGTCATGAGAAAAGCCTAGTGATGCCCCCTCCATTCCGAGATCTGACAAATGGGCATCATAGGGATCAGTTCTAGTAGATCAGGTCATCATTTTCTTTATTTGAGTTAATTGGATTTGTTAAAGACATATATTCATACTAATCATGTTATCATTGATCAACAACTATATTACCAATGAGAACTATTCATAACAGTATTTTAAAATCCAAAAACATAATACCAAGTAAGTTAATATGTTTTATATAACCATTTTACATAATAAGGCATTTTATTAGATTTAGAGGAATTAAAAGTTTGGGTCATTACAATAGTAATTTTAAATATCTTCCAAATATTGTAAAACAATAAAGTAATTAAAGGTATAAATACATTTAAATTGCCTATAATTGAATATGGGATTAAATTGTCAACCATATATTACCCCATTTTTAATTATTTAAAATTCTTATGATTTTAAAATAATTAAATAATATTTTAATTCAATAAAATACTAGTATTGTCCAATTTGATACAATTCATTTAATTTGACTTCAAATACATCCACAAAATGTGGGAATTCAAATTTAATTATTTCAATATTATATTATATATCATAAATATCTATAAATGTATTCATACAAATTTTTATATACATAATATATCAAAATTAATACTTTTAAAATAATTATTCTTTCTATTTAATAAATAAATATTTTTAGCAATGAATAATATCTTATGGTAATTAATTTATTTAAAATATTTGAAAATAAATATATTTGATACAACAAATTTAATTAGTATCAGTATAAATATTTAGGTTTGTTAATATCTTTTTTATTCACTATGTGGACACATAATGGGTTTTAAATAAAAAAAGTCTGGACTTTTTTGAACTATCATTGACATAAATAACATAAAATTATATTCAGGTAATGTTGTCCATAAAACTATCATAATTAGACCCTAAAGTTATAATGGTTTAATTTTATTAATGAAATAATTTTTTTAAAAAAAATATTATTTTTTAATCAATATTTCTTATTTTAACACATATTTAATTCAATAACCTCTTATAATGATATTATATATTTTAAAAGTTAAGGATTTATATAATTATAATAGAATTCCAATAGACTATAGAATTTGTAATTATTGGCATTTTGAGACTTAACTTAATAGTTTTCCGAAATGTCATGTCATGAACTAGCCTGGTTACCCTAGTAACATGATAACTCAGTTTTCCATAACATAGCTTGAATGGAATTCTCGATATCAATGTATTGGTGACTATAACCTAGAATCATACAACATGAATGGTGAATGAATTTTCCAAAAAACATAGCGAATGAATGGAAAGACAGTAAATATGAATAAAAAAGAAACTCATCTAAGATTAATGTTCAAGAATTCAACAATGAATTAATGCCCAAATTACAAAAACCCTTGTCCATAAATATGAGATAACAATCCATGTCCCTATAGACACAACTCATCACATCTAAGGATCAACTGGTTAATCATCCTTAATAAAATATTTCCCCCTTATTTAAACTAAGAATGAAATTAAAAAAAACACATCGGGGCATATATAGGGTGTGATATAAAAATCCTAATATGATCTCACCAAGGATTCCATATCAAGTGATAACCATAGGTCAAAAAAACAAGATCATTATATTTTAGAATAATTTTCTTTTAATTTTAAATAATATCTTAACAAATCATTATATACAATTCAAGTGATTGTAAAATAATTTAATAAACAGCCTAACAAGTGATGGTATATTTTTAAAAAATTTAAATAAAAATAAAATATATAAAAAATAGTTTTTATAAATCTAGAAGAAATGCAATTTAGTTGAAAAACATTGTAATATATTTATATCTGAAATATAAAATAATTGGGAAACACCTTCATCTACCAAATATGTTTGAATGTTCCCGTATATTAGACTATAAAGTCTAAAAGTGATAATGGAAATTTGTGCACACACATGTCCCTTAGACTATAGCCAAAGGGGACGGGTCACCATCCCTTCTGGTATGTGACCTGCTCCTTTTCTGTTTTATATCATCGTGTAATAGTATTGTGTGTCCAAATAACTCACAACCTATGTATGAAATCCATGTTCTCTAACACGATCAATGATGGGAAATTTATTTTATGATTTATCAAAATTAAATTAAATTTTATTCCCCATTTAAAATTCTATATTTTTATTTAAAACAAAAAAATGTTTTAATAAGAAACCATCCCCATTAACAACATAAATCCACTTGGTTTCTATTATAACATTTTAATCCATTCTCAAAAGTTTGAGATCAATTCAAAATTTAATTCCAACAATTTCAAAATCCATGTCTATCACTAAATTCATCGTTTCAATTGAAATAGATCCCATCAAATTTATAGTATATATTATATAATTTAAGTCTACCAGTTTCCACAAAATGTCCCCAATTCAATGAAATTGGTGGTTTTTTGAGTTTCCATGGAAAAACCTTTCCAAATATCCAAATTCATATTGGGTTTTAAAAAAATTGATTTTTTTTTATAAATTATTTAAAATTAAAATTTGAAATAAATCAAGAAATTAAAGGATAATTAATTAGTCCAAATGGAATTGAGTAACATCCCTTCTTTCAGAAAACTGGCACTTGCAACAGAATATGTCTTTAAGAATGAAGGTGTCAATGACATAATAACTCAAACAAGAAATGTCTTCAAATAGTATGGAGTGTAGATAAATCAATTTATAGATGATCCATTGAAATCCCAATGGTGGATAAATATATAATGATGTATAATATTCAGAATTCTTACCCAAGAATCCACATTGAATGTACAACGGCGATCAGTTACCGAATGAAGGAACTCAAAAGTGTTATAGGGCTCCCATACCACCATGGGAAGTCATTGGATTGAGATAATATTAACTAGAGAGGATGGAAAAATATATATCATCCATTATTTACAATATAAAACACAATTTGTGTATTACATGAATTTTAATCCTACTACAATTCATGAAAATGTTAAGATTCATAACCAATGAAAAACACATCACATTTAATTTATTACCATTCATAAAATAACTCATGAAACAATAAGTATAATCATGACATGTGATTCCACCTATTTTGAATATTATTACTACATAAAACTTCTCATTGTATGCACATAGAGACTAATACATTGCATTTAACCCTCTGACATCCATCAAAAAAGGTTTGTTAAACCTGAAAGAACTAAAAATACCTCACATCAACATTATTGGTATCCTCTAAATTCATTCTCATCCCTGTCCATTCTATGAAAATGGAATAACCATTTGATTTTTAATGGTATACTTCATAAATTGGTAATGGGATTTTAAAATTTTCACACCATAAATTTTTTTTGTCACTAAAAATCCAATGAAGATTATTGAATGACAAAACGATAAAGACACTACTCTCTTAACAGTTCCTTGTGTTCCCACCAATTTTTATTATTCGATCTATGACACAGTTGCACATGAAACAAATATATAATCCTCCTAAGACGTTCCTTGGTCCCAGAATCAAATATCTTGAATAACAACTAAGTCCATGATAAGTCAGAATCATATCAAGATCATTCTTGCTAAAAATATGTGATGGATCATAAAAATACATTCTCAGTTGTGATATATAGAATATGTTATGTATCGATGTCAGCTAAGGAATAAGTTCTAAATGGAATGTAACGTTCACCACCTACTAAATAACCATGATTTGTCCTATAAACAAAGGAAAAATCTTCCCTTGCTTCCAAATCCATAGATGAAGAAACTAGGGTGAACCATCCATGAAAACCTAACCACAAACTAACAATTCCAAATGTCTACAACAATGATAATCAAAAGATATATATTGTATCGTTTCCATAAACATTCTTTGATGAATTAACTAAATCATTATTTTCATCACATAGATCAAACTTGGTCTAACCAATGAACATTCACCAATATATGACCAATACAATTTAGATTTACACAAATGATCGTAAAATTCATCAATATAAGACATTATGATCGTGGAATAGTAAATATTGTTAAAAGAAAACTCAATATGCTCAAAATGATTTCCCATTCCCACTATGAAGTTAAGAACACATAACCAAAACATATCATCCATAAAATGTATAGATCTCTATGTCTAGCCATCTGACTTTGCATGGTAGGCCACGTAGAGAGGAACATGAGACCCCAACGCCTCTTAAAGGACTCTCAAAAATAAATAAGTGAACCGATGATCCCAATATGATAATATCGATGATGTAACTCCTTTAAAATGATTAATCTATTTTACATATATATTTTTAAAATCCTAATCTTTAACTCTATATCATATTGATATGAAGTAATTCAACATGGCCATCCTTTTTATCACAACCCATATCACATTATTATTTATCTTGGTATGAAGAAACCCCACAACAATGTCCATATATATTTTTTCCAAATTCTTTGTATGGACTAGAAGAAGATGATGTTAACATTATGGATATTTATGCTTGGCCTTCACCTACTAGAATTCTTAATAGTGGGAAATAATCTCATAAATGCCATGTTTCCTACCTTGACACCAGAACCTCTCATGAAAGTCATATAATATCTTTGAGGTTCCTAGGTGTACTACCCATTGGGATTTATGACAGTCCCCCATCATAAAATTCCCTACTTTTTATGACGCAATAATGTTATTCTGATAACATAGAACACCCTATTTGGAGAACAACAAATAAGAAGTTGTATAACTGATATAAAAAGATTCTAAAATACTACAGAAATCATCTTCAATATATTTATCATGAAGAATCTGTTAATTAAGAGTGTATGAAAAATGAAATCTGGTTAAATAAAATTCAAACCCTTTTTCCTTAACTCTAATACGCAACTATGAAAAGAGAGCCATCAAAATCCCTTCTTTCATAAATTCATTCACTCCCATGGTAGGAAGTTTCCTAGTCATGAAATAAACAACAACATTACTTTTCCCTAAGGTGTAGGTTATTTCAATTTCAAATGATTTCATGTACTCCACTTAAAGCTGATAAGAGGGGTTCAAATCTTTTTTTTGTGATGATGTTACTCAAGAATTAGTGGTTTGAATACGTGATATAATTTCATCATAAAGGCAATACCACTAGCTCTTCGTAACATTCATAACATCAGTATGTTCAAGGTCATGGGTTGGAAAATTATTATCATGTGTACAAATATAATGATATACAAAAGAAATATCATTATGGAATTATATATGAATATATCCTAAGACTAAACCCTATGAATAAAAAAGGCAACCTAACCCATCCCAGACTCTGGAATAGACTACATCAGAGTAGTAATCAAAATAAGATTATATTAAACAAAATAATTATGAAATTTATCATTCTAGGAAAACATCACCCCTTCCATGTTTTTTCATTCATTAGAGAGGCCATATGCGATATGCCCTTCATGATCCAACGATAATATCCTACAATGCCCAAAGAGACCTGAATCCTTAAGAAATTTCCAGGTTTCAACAAAGTTATAACAACCTTCACCTTCTCAATATTAACAGATATACCTAGTTTAGACACCACATGTCCCAATAATTTAACATCTTGAATCTAGAAAACACGCATTGAAATCATGGAATAAGGACTACGATTTCTCAGCTGAGTTATAAATACTCTCGAATGATGAATATGACCACCCATGCACTTTGTTTGAAAGAGGGTGTCATCCACAAAGACTACCAAAAAGTATTCTAGATAGTCATGATAAATACTATTCATCCAGGCCATGTATGTTTAATGAGAATCGGATAGACCAAAGGGAACAACATGGTACTCATAATAGTAACACCTTCTCTCAAATGTGGTCTTTAGATTTTTATATAGTTTTATCCATTACTGATGGTATCTAGATAGAAGTTCAATCATTGAATTCCATGTATCCCCTTTCATCTAATCAAATATATCATAAATTTGAGGATCAAAAATGTCTTATTTACCGTAAATTTATCAGGATTTCGGTAATCAGGAAATAAGCAATGTGAACCATCATTATTCTTAATGATTACCACTGGTTCAGCCGAAGGTGACACAGTCGAGCATATATTGTCTTTTCCAAGAATATCATCCAACTGAGATTTCATCTATTTAATTTCTGATAGATCCAATTCGTAAAAGGGGATAGAAAGTGGTTGAGTAACATGAATTAGGTCCATGGTATATATGGCTTCCCTTACCCATGGAAAACAAAATAAAATAAAATGGAACACATTGTAAAACATGACATCAAAATGAAGGTGATCATCACTCAATGATTGTTGATCTAGATAAAAAATCATATATTACATTCCCCAATATCAAATAATAAGGTAAGCCCCTCTTTGACTTTTGGTCCAATTCTACATGAACAGAAAGAGACACACCACTACGAGTAGTAAGGTATAACTATTGGCGATAATAATAAATATTGGATTTTTTGTAAATGAGGCAATCAGTTAAAGAAATGACATTAAGAGGAATCATGTCATGGACCAAAAAAATTCCACACAACTCAACATCTGATAGAGATAATATAGAAGTGGGACTATAGAGACCCTTCTCTCTCTTAAATCTTAGGGTAGTAGTAATATCTATTATATAAGAAAAAATCTCCAAATTAATATCTAACATATTAACTATATATATTGAAATAAAAAAGCGGAAAAAAGTAAAAAATATAACCATCACTAATGATGAATCTATATTAATGTTAACTATCTTGGATGCTGGACCAGTATATGCTTCCTCTGGTGACTCATCGACTACATGAAGTATCTTTATTCTAGATGCATGTGGATGGAATCCGTTTATAGGTGATTAAAAATGATTCCCCTATAGTTATATGTGGAGATGATGATCCTTTTCTACTCTGTGGAGTTTATATGAAATGGAAGAATATCTATAAGTGTCTGGGAGGACCGTAGAAGCTACAGTTCAATGATGTCTCAATTAAAATTCTCTTAGAATATCATGTCCTAAAACACCCAAAAAAATTCATGGGAATTAATCATAGCATTGTAGGAGGTATAGAATGACCCAGTCATCAAGAACTATAATGATAATCATAATGCTTCAACTATCACTTGAAGGAAGTAACACAACCACAAGGATAAAAATGAATGCTCGTCAACCCTCACATTTCCACGAGGTCCATCTAAACTATCATCGCCGAATATATAACATCAACATATGTGGGAAGCACCAGCAAGAAAACATGAGATTCTATATCTAGACAATGTACCATCACAATACAATGATCCTTCATCATATCATTAGATACATTATTCGGTGAATACTACATAAGCTAAATACCCCAATTTGAATACTCAGTCATGGATCTGTCAACCAGCTCAATCTTGAGAAACACTAAATTCTTGGCCAACTACATTGCCTACTGATAGAACTGGTCAATGAAAAGATCAATGAGTCTTTCCGTGATAATATTATATGTTTCCTTTAATTCTCTATCTTGTCCCACCATGTATTGCTCAGTCCTTCCATGATGATGGTGTCACATTTCACCATCACATTGTTTGGTGTCTCTAGAACTCCAACATACATTGTATCATGTCCAACCGTTCCTTATCAGGTGGGGGATCAGTTGTGCCATTATAAACTACTAGATTCAGGTGAAGTAACTCTGGAGAATTATTATGATGAACAACCATTTGAGGATCCATAGATTGTGCTAGAATATGGAGTAGAGGTGGTTCATTTCCCACCTAAACGATAGTTCGCACAATCACCACAACTAGATTCAGGTCGATTAGGGGATTATCTCATTAATGTCTAGTAGTAGATTCTTCTAAGAAAAGGATTTTCACATCTCCTTAGAGCGATGATGCTACACAACATTAGAATACATCAACTAAGTCATAAAATTAACACTCAAATTGAGAAATAAGGAAACCAGATCTCGACCGATAGAATTAAACAGATTTGGATTTCACACTATTAAAATGAAAATAAATAAAATAAATAAAATATTTTGAATTAATTATTACATTAATCATGACAACCGACATTAGTATCATTGTAGTGAGTGATGGCCACACACTCAATCTCGACTACCTCCTACGTGCCAAATGATTTCACATAGAATATTGTCTTCAAGACAATATTCTCTACAGCCTCCACTGATTCTATTTTCCATGAAATATCCTGGAAACCCTAGAAACATGATAACTCTACTAGCCATGACATATGAAAAATGGAATTACAGATCCCTATAGTGTTACATCTACAATCCTTCATAATAGAACATTTAATTGGGTACAAATTTTCAAAAATAGATAGCATTAGGAAGTCAAGAAAGTCGATATACATACAAAATAAACTCCATTGGGATGAATATACTAGAAGTCCTAAAGGATTTAAATCCCAAAATTATACCACCCATGTTCCAAAAGATATGAAAACCCAATCCCATAGATAAAAATTTCACTACATCCAAGGTTAAATTACTCGATTCACCTCCAAAAGATAATTCCCCCTTCTCAAACAAGGAAATAAATAATATACAATCACCCGAAGAAACTATTTGGGTATGAGGTAGAAATCCCAATAGTTTCTCAAAAAATCCATATCAGATGAATATCATATATTAAAAAAATATTTCAATTTTAGAATTAATAGGATTGGAATTTCAATGAATATTTAAACATGACAAGTTATACAATTCAAAATAAGGAAAAATAAATTATGTGATGACATTGAAAGTGATGGAATATATCTAAAACTATTAAAAAATAAAAAATTTATATACAATACTATATATAATTATATATGGAATTTAACGTTTTTCAACAATATTGGAATATTTTTATATCTTGAATATACAAAAAGTGAGCCACATGGGCATCTACTAAATAGGTAAAAATATCAAGGATATATGACTCCAAAAACTATATGTGATCATGAAAATATAATTATACACATGTCCATATGACACTAGAAAAATAAGATTCATCACTATATCATCTGGTATATGACTTATTTCATTTCTGTTTTTCAATGATTTATAAGCGTAGAGTGTGTCAAAATATGTCACAAACTACTTAAGGCATGAAATTTATATTACACAATAATTGAAGAGAAATTTATTTTAATACAGCATAAAATATAAATAAATCCCATACCACAATTTTAAATTCCAATTTACTATTCAGAACAAAAACATATTTTAATGAAAAACATGCCTCTTCAAAAAGAGAAAACCACTAGGTTTTATATCAAAACTATTTAACCCATTATCACATGTTTGATGTCAATTCAAAACTAATTTTAATAATTTCACAATCTAATTCCATAATATAATTCTACAATTTAATTGAAATAGCATCCTTAAAATCTATTATTTAACTCAATTAATTTCCAAAAAATGCACCCCCAATTTAAAGGAATTTGTGGTTTTCCCTATTATCTTACCAAAACAATTTCATATCCCCCAATTCATATGAACTATGTTTTATATAATATATAGAAAAATTTTCAAGAAATTTTATTTAATTCAATAACTAAAATAAATTAATAAATTAACGATAAATAAATTTATTCAAATAGAATGGTAACACCTAAATTTTTCTGAAAACCTATAATCATAATAGACCCCATCAATAAGAATAATGCTGTAGAATATATCTAAACTCAACCTAGAAATGAGATACAATGATATGAATCATAGATCCATTAATTTGAAGATGATTATTTTAAATACCAATGGAGGGGAATGATATAAAGAAGATGATTGAAGAGAAATATTACCCTGGAATCTATACCTTATCTATAACAATTAATAGTGGAACCCAAAAGGGATGGAAAGCTTCATGATCTCCTATGGGAGGCTTTAGGTTGAGAGAAAAAAATTTGGACAGTAGGTGAAAACAAGATCATAGCCAATCGTCCCATTCAAAAAACACATCTGGGATATTACATGATGTGTAACACCACTACACATCTTGAAATAGTTATGTTTTATAACAGCCAGAAAATGTGTTGCTTTAAATTGAAATCCATTCATTAAATAACTATCGATGTGTATAGGTTAGTCACTACATATAATCTTTCACTATGTGAATCAGGTATATATATGAACCTTATCATAGTATGCATGTAGTGACCATTATATGTCATGTAACTTAGTTACGTGGTGTTTAACCCTCGGTTATCCTTTTTATAATGCAAACTGAATCTGATAGTCTAATAAAGCTATGACTTCAACTTTATTGGTATCAAACTAATGCATTCTCCACCTTACCCAGTAAAAGAAATATAAAAAACGATGATAATGTTAAAGACATACATGTCAAATCGGTAACGAGATGTTTCATTTTATATTTCTATATATTTCATATAATTTAACAAAACATTATATATTTTAAAATATAAATAAATCCAATGTTGAAAATATTCATTTCATGATATTTTAAAAAATATCAATTACAAATATTTTCTCAAATAAAAACCATTAATACAAAAATAATATGTCTATGTCATCTTGAAAAATCATGTATGTCATTAGTTAAATCAAACTATTTGTATTCTAGTATTTTAAATAACATTTAATTATTCTGTTCATTAATTAATAAAATAATATATCATCTTATAATCACCATTTAATGTAATTATTTAATTAATAAATTTCATTGTTTTTTATATTCTTTTTAGATTTCAAAATACAATTTATAGTGGAATATATCTCTTATATAACCTCATATTAAAATAAACATCTTTTTAAAATTAAATGTTTGACAAAATTGAATTCATAGAAAATATATTGCTATTAATTGGAAAAAGTCTACCAAATTGCTCCAAAATCTCACCAAATTGGACCAAGGATGATTTTGTTTGAAATTCACTCATCTAATGAAATTAGGACACGTTTTAGGGGTAATATTATAATATTAGTTTTACCCATAGTTTGTTGATTTCCCCAAGACCATGGTAATTAAAACATTACTAAATTTACTATTCATAGGCAAAAAAATTAAAAATGGATATTAATAAATTAAATCGTTATTAATTTATAAATGTAATAATTTTTTCAAAATTTAAAAAAGATATGTTTTGATAATTAATTTAAAATTAATTTCAATAACGGAATGAGAAAACGAATATTTAATATAAAAAATCCAACGAATTAGATGTTCTTATATCAAAATTTAACATGCAATTTATTTCAATGACCACTAATATATTAAATAATAATAAAATTATCTAATTTTTACATTAATACAAATCAAATATATAACTTAGAGCAATATTTTATTTAGAAGAAACTTCTATTTTTAATTAATAAGTAATCAATTCTCATTATTCACCAAAACATTAATCTTTTCATAAAATGAAAAAATTCAAGAAAAGTAAATTTTAAGATCCATACTTAAAATAATAAGTTTATTTTTTCAAATATTATATATATATTTGTGAAAATATAGTTTTTTACATAGGATCTCTACTAAAAGGAGGTAGAGATAATTTTGTTAAAATAATTTGTTTCATCTATAAAACTATTCATTTTTATCTTATTTACATCTAATCTATTGGTTGAATATAAAAAATATTTGATTAGACATATAACATAAAGGCTATAACAATATCATTTATATATAGAATTTCATTAAATTTGTTATGATAAAACAACATTGGGAGAATATAAATATTATTTTTAAAAATATTATCTTATATATTAAGTTTCATATTATTATAATTTCTATCTAATTTGTCATCAGTGCAATCATCCTTATATTTTCAAAAGTTAGTAAATACTACTTATATAAATCAACTTAATCGCTAATTTATATATTGTAATATTAAATAAAAATATTTACAAAATATTTTTTTGGTAAATCTAAGCCATGAATTTAAAATAAGATAACTCATTGGTGTGCACAACATAAGATTAACTTGATTGTTTTAAATAAATCATGAAAAAATTAAATGTATTCAAAAATTAAAATATTGGAATGTTTTTGGTTATTACATTAAATTATTTACTTGCAATTGGAACATTGTCATGATAATATAGGGTTATATATTTGAAGTTAAGCTGTTTTCGAGAACTCCAATCATATATAGGGTTTTTAAATCTATTTCTTAATAAGGGGAAAAATAAAATATGAAGGTCGCACAAAATTGGGCATTCGAAAAAGAAACAATTAGTGTGATGTGAAAATTAGGACACGTAAGGAAAATCAAATGAACATGTTCTATTGAAGAGTGATATATAAAATGTTCATAAGAAACTATAATTTCACAAAAAACTAAATATGTGACAGGTTAGGGGGTGCATTGATTTCTCAGTATGAATTTTGAAAAAATATAATTTTTCTTTCCACGTTCATTTCATATAGTTGAGGGATTGTTTTCATATTTAGAAATATTCTTTAAAATAAATAATAAATTGATTATTTTTATGTCATAGGAATAATATCATCACATGACTTAGTATTGATGTATTATTAACTGATCCCTTACAAATAGAAATATATGTTAAAGATAAATATTCATGCCTAAAACAATTTTATAAATCATATGATCCACAATCCATTCCTTCAGCCATTAAATATTTTTTAAAACCTAAATGGATAACATAGTTTATCCAATATGATGAATCGTAATTTAACATCAAGAAATAAAATTCAAGAATCAACATAATCTATACCAACATCATGACCCATCCAAAATACATCTGATCATTTTCACTGTCCACAATGGTCTTGAAATATCCAAAATTAAATTAAACATTATATTCTCAAATCAATTTGACATAGCTCTCATTATCACAAACCAAATATTTGAATACCTTGATCATATTAATATCATAAATAAAAGACAAATTCTTACAAATCTTTAACGAATATGTATTTTAGTAAATCCCTTATATATCTAATGATTCACCTAATCATATCACCATTTATGTAATAATTCATGAATCCAAATATGCAAGAAATTTAATTAGTATAATTATTTTTTAAACCATTCACTACACTTCATCATATTATTTTGTACTAACTCTTTCCCTATATTTTCTTTGTATTTGTCATTGGTAGTATAAAACATACTTTTATATCATTGGTAATTATATCCATCAACCCAAACCCAATAAAAAACTAAGAAACACTAATCATTGTGATGGAGAATCATTTATAGAATTTCAAATTCATGGAAGGTCTTAAATCATTGAATCCATAAGTTTGACTTATTTTTTCCATTTTCATTACTAAAAAAATATGATGATATCATATACTTATGATTATCCTCTAATTGAATCATAAGGTTGTATTCCTGATTATATGTTTTCATACTTTCTTTTCCACGTATGTCACTAAATTTCCTAGGACCCTCACTTTAACACCCTGATACGAGTATCCTGAATCCAATGCCTTACATTATTACATTGGAATAACATATAACAAATGTCATCCTAATGGACTGAATATTTTAATAGACGTGGTAATCTAGATTTTTATTTGAAATTCAAATTACATTTTAATCATAAAAAAATTACATAGAGAACACTATTATTATTTTATATTAAACCTCCATAGTGGTCATAATAATCTACATGGAAGCATATGGAAAAAAAATTAAAAAGGTGTGAGATAAAATTATCATTAACTGTATTGTATAGTGTAATCTATCATTAATTAATAAAAATAAATCAATATTAAACGTAAATAAATTATAACACATTTCATTCAAATAACATGATAAAGAATAAGATATATTAAGTTAAAAAACCAAAAATATTCCAATTTAGTTAGTAGAATAAAAGAATAATGTATCCTTATATTTTTTCATATTTAAAATCCTATGGATAGTAACTGAATTGAATTTTGAATAAATCCAATGCTTTAATATTGGACATCATTTATCTGGCTCATGAACTAACATAACATTAATATATATTTTCATGATAGTATAAATTACACTAAATTTAAAGAATTATTTGTCCCATGATATTATAGATGCATTAAGGGGATATCTATAATTGATCCCCACCCATGTCTTCAAGTCCAAAAAATTTCATATATATCAAATAATCGATTTAAAAAGACAGTTTACAATCAATATATCCCATACCACATTTATATATTTGAATAATAAGACATATAAATTTAAAAACATGTCAAATGATAAATTGAATATAGTGAAGGTAAATACATTACTAATATTCTATATGAAATAAGACATTCACCACCTAAAATAAATAACTATTCAATAAGGAATATCATACAAAAATTAAGGTGAGATTTGAAAAACTCTTACATTAAAAGGCATTCATATGAATCTGTTTCAACCTCATGAATAATGGTTTTATTAATTTTATTATATTATTAAAGAACCACATCCATATTTTTGATACCATATAGTATCCTATTATATTTTTTATAACCAATTTTTTATAAAATTTATATGTTACTATAGTTTTGGGTATTAACTGATTCTTTTTCCGATGCATGTGTTTTTCTTGAATGTCTCGGTTCTATTAAATATGATAAGTATAGAAAATATATAAACGGAAATTAATGTCATAAATATAATATTTAACAATTAAAATTTCTATGATCCATTCATTAATTTTAGATATATAAAATGAATCGCATCATGACGTGGATATGGTGAGCTATACATACACATGAGTGATGGTATCATTTCATTAATAATTTAAAGGATTATAATCTGTATAGTGTATTGCCTTTATAGAATGAATTTAATTAAATTCTCATCCTATATATGATATTTCCATCATAATACCCATATAATCATTGCGGTTATTAAATAAATTACGCCATAGCATTGTGATTGTAAGTTGTTCTTACCCAGACACAATGCATAAATTTTTTATAGGATTGATAAATGGATTAAAATGGATGTCTAAAACCCATAATCACATGTAAGCATATATATGACCGTTTAGTAATAAATTTATCATCAAAACAACACATGAATGGTTTTAATTTGAAGAAATTAATCTTAATGAATTGATAAAAATGGTTATATATTGTTTGGTAGACATCCATTAATCTATTCATAAGTGATATAGGGTTGGTATTTTGAAAGGATCCTAACCTCTAAAAAAATTGATATTGTAATTATAAATATTTATTGTTTGGTTGAGTTATACGGTTCAAAATTTTATAATGTTGTGGGGATGAGGGTCCCTTTAATAATTGAGTTGTGGGGTCATTTTGAAAATCATGAAAATATTAAAATATTATACGAGTATTATAAGAAGACTTTAAAATTACCACTAAAATAATAGGGGAAGATATTTTTGACCATATCTTCCCCACTTTTAGAATTTTTAACTTTTATGTGGTTATTAAAATATTTAATTATATATTATTTAAATATAATTTTATTATTCTCAAATTTCATACTATAAATTAAATTTGACTTCAAATAAATAACGAAAAAATAGAAATTCCATCATAATTCTATCAAATATAAAAAATATGTCATATTGATTTATAAAATTAATTATACACATTATAAAATCTAAAATATCTCATTAGTAATACTTTTAAAACCATTTATATTATTTTTATATTAATTAAAATAAATATATTTTTGCATTAAATAAGATTTTTATGTAATTTTATAATTTCAAGAAATTCAAAATAAATTTATATAATAAAACTAATTAATTTTTTTTAAAGATAAAAATTTAGATTTGTTAATATATTTATTTTTTCCAACATTGACACAAAAAATATATTTAAAACAAATATTGTGACATTATATTAACTATCATTGACATAAAAAATATATAATTTATTTTCATAGATACATGTATGTTAAAAAACCTCAATTATATACTATTGTGATATAGTCAAATTATATTCATCAAAAAATTGTTTTATAATTAAATATTATTTTTTAAATTTTAAATTTTTTACCCTTTATTTAACCCCTTTAACTCTTAATTTGATATCATGTCATCATACAATATATGTTTATATAGTTACTATAAAATAAAAAAACAAATGAATGATTTATAATTATCATTTTGGGACTTATCATAATTATTTTTCCAATTTTTAAATTTTTATATATATATATATATTATATCAGTTATCAACATAATATTTATTTTGAAATATAACAAAGGTCAATTTTGAAACTTTTAATTTCTTAAAATTTTATAAATTATAAATACACATGATATATTTGAACAAAAAATTTTAACACTTAAATCAATATTCCAGGTTATATATAATAATTATGGATGTCATTAATTGAATTAAATTATAATGTTTTAAATATTTTTAATAGCATTTATTTGATATGTCAATTAATTAATCAATTACTATATCATAATTATTTCAAAATTTTATGTAATTATATTATCAAAAAATATTATACATAAATAAATATGATATTTAAATAAAATTTATATTTCTAAATACTATATATTATCGATTATATATTTTATATAACCCCATATTCAAAATGAATCACGTTTTAAAAATAAAAGTGTGACAAAATTAACTTTTTATTGAAAATAATATTATAAATGGGCTATAGTAAACCATGGGGATAAAAAAGCTCACGTATTCTGCCAAAATATGATTTTGGTTGATAATAACTCATCAAATGCAATAAAAAAAATTCTAGAGTGATTTTAAAATAATATGTTTAGGATTATACCGGTAAGTATAGTCAGAGGCAAATAGACCAATGAGTATTTATTAAAAAACAATGTAGTACATATTAGGATTGTGGAGTAAAAAAATATAGATTTTTCTAAATAAAATAATTATAAATACTTATTAAAATATTCTCATTGAAAATCTAATTTTCATCACATGTGATTGATTAATTTTTATTTAATTTCTAAACAATATACATTGAATTTGAGAATAAATGTATAATATAATTTGAATAAATATAAATAATTTTATATAATAATTTTTTCTTAACATTTTTCAAAAAGACTTGTAAAAACCTGAAAATACAATTACCACTCTTATATATAAAAGAGGTCTGTAGAGGGGTTAATCTAAATTCATAAGCAGTTAAATTGGCCAAAAACAAGGAAATTTTTTATTGGAAATAATAATTTCATCCATTTTAATATTTGGATTGATTGTAAGGATACTATTGGCACATTTCTATGGAATTGACCATTATAATAATTATAATAATAAATAAAATATCCCAAGTTATTTAAAATTTAATCAAGTGTTCAAATAGGGACAACAGATACAAATGAATTTATAATGATTTACATTTTTGTAATAATTAAATTAAATTATAGTGCATGATTTATTTTTATTTATAGTAATTATGTAATTATGTTAAATGTTAATTCAACAATAACATTATAGGTTTTTAATTAATAGAATAATAAAATAAATGATACATGTCAAAATAAAAGTAAATAAATTTGAATAATTAACGTGTTCTATGAATATTTTAGATATATTTATCATAATATAGAAGTTTTTGAAAATTATATTCGAATTACTACATTCTCATGATGTTTTAAATTCCAAATTAAAATAATAGTGTCCAAATTTACATTAATTCTACATATTAATAAATAATATTAAAATAAATGACATGAAATTCCTAAAAATCCAATTATATATAAATTTATTTTTATATGTTTATATATATAAATCATATTCTATTCATGTACCAATGTTCATTTAATTGTAATTATATTGACCTCTAAGTAGTAAAATGCATTCTCACCATGGTATGAGGTAAAATGGAGGTTTCCATGTTAGATGAAATTGTGTTGAAATTAATTATACATATATATAAGATATTTATTTTATATCATATTTTGAACTACTGGTTTTTTATTATGTTGTTATTCTAATTTTTTTATTCATGGCCTGATAAAATGCATAGGGAAAAAATAAATTTCACCATAGGGAAAATAATAATGGTTAATATAAGATTACATATATGTATCTAAATAAAATGTTTAAAATCAAATTTTAAGTGGTGGAGGTTTTTATCAAACATAAAATCCATACAATAAATTAATTATAAATTTTTTAGTCACTTTTGGTGTGCGTTACTTCCAATTATTCAATTGTTTTTTGTTATTTTCATGAATGTGACTCCTTCTCCATATAAAAATGAACTCTATCCGATCATTTACTCACACCACTCTAGAATTTGTTTTTAAAAATCCTACCATTTAATCTAACTATCAACCTTATTCATTATATTTATTTTATTTTCTTCCAAAAACACATTCTATGGTGTTCTTAAGTGGAGATCCAATGGCAGTTTCCCAATGAGTAGATAAATATCTTTACGATGTTCCTTGATTTTTTATTCCTTCAAGAAATTGAATTAATTATTATAAATTAAATTATAATAATACCATTATATCACATATAAAGATATTTTATTGTGTAAATATAATAATCTATGTCAATATTCTTTTCCATAAAATGAAAAATGAAATTGTCATCTATGTATACCATATGCTACCGCTTTACGGACCAACATAACTTCTTTTTCCTCAACACACCCAGACTTGGATATAATTATGTAATATATATATATATATATATTATTTATGATTTCATTATACTTAATGAAATTTTATATCACATGCACATTAATATATTCAATTTTGTTTAAAGTACGATATCCTGACTAATGTGTATGACAGTCTACCGCCTCACAATGTGATGTGACTCATTCTTCACATACACAATACATTGATGGTCATATATATAAAATTAAGGAATTTATATGCTATATATGACATGATATTTATTCTTGAATACTAATATATCCTAGACCTCCTTACCCTTTCATCAGTAAAGGATATTATTATGTCACTCATGTACACATATGCCCAACCATACCCATGATGTGATGTTATGTGATTTATTATCAATGTTCATATTTCGTTAATTATTATAAAATACATATTAGGGAAGTAATTTTTTTCCTAAATATAAAAATAGATATTAATGGATAATATTCTATGACAAATAACATACACATTCATTAAAAACACACATAAAAAAACAAGGACGTTTTCACATAGAAAAATACTAATAATGAATTCTTATTAACAAATAGGGCATAAGATCTTATAAAATTATCAAATATGATGTTAAATGTTATGTAAAAACTCTTTTTTTGAATTTTCTGTTTCTTTTTACGAAAATCACAAACTCTTTATAGATTTCTCAATTATAAACTCTTATATATACAATAAATGTTTTAACAAGAACATTATATTACAAAAATGAATTGATATTTTATCATTATGATTTTCATAAGTTCTTATTAAAAAACAAAAATTCTAATAATTTATGTAATAATTCATTCCATTATTTTTCTAATGATCCTAAATAGGATTTATATCATACACAATGATTACGATTCATATTGTAACATTCCTGGTAAATGAAGAAAATCAAATTTTCATATTTATTAATTTTTTTGAAATAAATATTATTTTTTTTTGAAGGGATGATATATAGGATATCATAATCGACATTCCACAACATGTTTCTTTGGAATCTTTTGTTGCACACAACTTTGAGTTACACTGAAAAATAATATAATAGTATTATTTATTTAAACGACAGTTTAACGCCTAGCCATTGTGTGGGAGGAATTGAATAGAATTAAGTAAAATATGATTAAAAATCTTTGTTAAATGGTTTTACTTTTATCCATGATGAGTTGGACACTTAAAATATGATTGAATCCAATTTTAAGCATGAAAAACTATAATATGTTTAAAAAGTCGTTTAAACACCTTTTGTTCGAGAACCCATTTTATGTATAGTTTTTGTCACTTTTATATGACCTAGTTGACAAAATATACTACTTCATTAGAAATGAGACATAAAAATTTACTTTTGATAAATTTTTCGTATTATCCCGATCTGTTCATTTTTTATTAAAAGTGAAAAATAATCTATTTAATGTCAAAATTTTATTTTCATCTGATTTATTTATATGGTTAGATTATCATTTAAATTGGTTTAAAATTTTTATTAGATTATGTTTTTACCATTTAATTGAATTTTTGTAATTTTAATTAATTTCTCTTTTTTAATTAAACATAATCACATGTTAATCTTTGGATATTTATTATTTACCAAAGAAAAGATTTTAGGTTTTGACAACGACAATAAATTTTATAATAATTTTTACAACATCTGTATTTTCAATTAGGAAAATGGATTTCGTATTTTTTATCAAGAGGTCCAAATTTTTGTAAATTGGTTATTTTTTTATACATATGAAATAGTAGCTTAATTAAATATTTTATTTACTACTGTTAAAGTTTAAACAAGTAATAAAGTGAAAACAATAATATTATAATAACATTAAATAATCCTAACACATGCCTTAACCCTGTTGTATGATATATGTCTTACTATGGGAATCAGTGGGTCGATTTGGGGACCCCTTGGAGGCATTGGTAATTGAAAATTACATTTTATAAAATTTAATTTAATGTTAAGGAAAATGTTACATTAATATATATCTTTTAGTAAAATAAATTTTATATGGGGTTATATAAGTGTTTTTTAACTATAAATAGTCATTAGAACAGAAAAACACATTTCATACATAATGGTATTTTATTTATAAGTTTTATAAATTAAATAACAAATTTTAATTATGACATAATAGTGATGCAACAATTATTTCATTAATGACGGATTCAAATAAATGATATTATAAAAGTTAAAATAAATATAATTTTGTTATTTTGAATTTATTGATGAATTTCTTTGATGAACAATACATATTGAATTTTCATTATTAATGTTTTTTCGAATAAATAAGGTTTTTATGGATTTTTAAAAAATACATGATACGAATGGTGTCAAAATTGACATTATTCATATTTTAAAATATAAAATATTTTATTCAATTTTATAAATTTCCAAAAAATATAATATCGGGAGAAATTGTTTTCAAAAGCCTAAGAATATATTAATGACTCTTTATTTGCATATTCATTATGTTTGGGAAACAATTTTGATACTCAATGTGTTAAATGCATGATAAAATGGTAATAGTAAAAACGGATAAAATAAAAGATTTAAGGATTAAAAAATATCCAAAAAAATATCTAATTCATATTGGATGATTTTATTTTGACTTATAGTCATCATATAATCAAATTTAATGATTTTTGGACCACCAAAAACCGAAAACAATTTTATAATAAAATAATACATTCAAACATTCCAAAAGAGATCGTCCTATATCTTATAAAAGGCCACCACCACTATCCCATTAATCACATATCTCAAACCCATTGGATAGTCCACAATCTGCTCCAAGAATCTCCCAATATATCCCTATTCCACTTATATGATTTCCCTTAGGATGAAGGTAGTTCAAGAACACAATTTGGCCCAAATCTAAGAGAGTAATATTTTTAAGAGGTATTGTTTTCTATAAAATTTCGTCCCATTATTCTTCTTCTTCACACCATATTCTATAATTTTTTTTTGGATTACATAAAAACATAAGTATAACCAATTTACTAGGTAGTTGTTATGAGATGATTCAAAATACACGTACACAATCTATAAGGCCCCATCCTTAAACATTTCTTAATCTTGAGTTATTTCAAGAAAACACATTGAGGATATTTTTCGGTTTAGAGTTTTAGAGAATTAGATCATAAATCATGAATTATATTCTACATTTCAACAAGTGGTTACATAAATGACAGTATTCATTTTTTCCCATCAATGGAGATATATTTAAAATGAAACGTGGATTCTTTCTTAACACTTCCTCGAAACTATCGTCACATCATGTACTTTTCCCTTGACCTATGAAAAACAATTAAAAAACATGGGATGAGCATAAAAAGCTCAGTAAGTGATATAAAAATATGGAATGAAAACATTACTCCTTGTATTCATAAGAATCAATGAAATCATACATTACTCATAAAACAAAATAGTAAAAATGATATCATAACTATCCTAACACATGTACTAATTATATTGGATAAGTTTTGATCGACCAAAAACATCATTATGAATAGAATATGATTATTTTGGTGAACATGTATTAGATTATGACATTTGTTATTATTTTATTGAAAGAAGAGTTAAAAGAGGTAAAATATTTTTTTTAATAACAATACCATTTTTAATATTGGGTTACACACAATATAAATTTGACTATAAATATTTCATAGAAAGATAAAAAGTTTTAATAAATAAATATATTTTATTTATAATTTTTAGACATTAAATAATTTAATTTATTTATGACACAATGATGATGCACTAATTAACTTAATAATTAAGTATTAAAATAATTGATATTATAGATATCAAAATAAATGAAATTTGAGACTTTGGATAAATTTCACTAATATTAAAGGTTAATATATCATGTTTGGGTTGATTAGAAAAAATTTATCAGAATTTATAATGTTTTTATGGCTTAAAAAAATCAAAAACTAAATAGTGTTAAAATTGACAAAATTGAGTTTTTAAAACAAATACTATATTATTAATTGTTTAAATATTCTTAAAAATCTGCAGTTCATCCAAAAGACATGGATATGTTTATATATATCTATAATGAACCACATGTTGTTTTAATTTATTTTTATCGTATTTTGATTAACCATATATTATAAAAATACAAAGAGACATGGTAAATATTATACAATTTTACTAAGAGTTAAATCTAAAAATATGGTTAGTATGATAACCTAAACCGGTCCAAAACCTATTGGTTGGGAGTTTTGAGACCCACCCCAACCATATACTAGAAATAAATCATTTTGGAGGAATTATAATCCAAAAATGGTTTTATTATAAAATAATATTTCAAGCATTCTATAAAGTGAACCTCACCTCTCTTATATAAGGGTACATCCCCTTATCTTAATTTCACACCCCAAAGACATTTGTATGGTCCATACCCTGCCAAAATACGATACCAACATACCTACCTTCATCATAGAGGCCTTTATTTTGTCATAATTGCAACCTAAAGAATCGATTTTGATAATATCAAATAGAAGAACCCGAAAAAAGGTAAATATATCATCACCTCATTCATATTCTTTTCTTCTTACACATCCTATTTCATTGTGGTTTCAATTATAAAATAATAACTCCAGTATATTCTATATACAATGATGTTATTATAAAAATGGTATAACCAAATTCATTATTCTATCCCTCATATGAATGACAAAGTCACCATTCATGTGCACGTACAGATTATCGTCTCCACATCGTGGTGTAGTTTGTTATTCAAACACATCATTATTTGGTTGGTTATAATAATGAGTTTAAATGATTTAAATAATAAATATAACATGTTAATGATTCTGTATATATTATATAACATCCAATTACATATTATTTCACAATCAATATAATGATATTATCGCTCGTGCATACGTACGAATTACCGTCTCCACAAACGTGAGAGATTTATTATACATCATAATCATTTTAGAATAAATTTCATTTCATGAATAAAAATTTTGTTTATGAACCTATATAATTATATATATGAATAAAATAAATCCTGTCCATTACAAAGATTATTATTTAACCATGCACATAAAGGTAAATTAATCAGTTAACACCCAAAAATATGATACTACTAAAATATTATTAACAATGAAATATTATAAGATCATATATGATATCATATATGATATCATGTTTATATATATAATTCTTGTATAATTTAATATCTATGTTTTAACTATTATATAGGATGTTAACATACCATTGAATAAGGTAACATACAAGCTAGGGGTTAATTTCACAATCTCATTATTATCTGTTGTTGTTTTTACATAAGTATCTACCAGGACCTATTTATCATCCATATCCATGTTTCTTAAGAATGTATTTCAAAAACATTTCACAATTTATTAGACTATGGGTAAAAGTAATTTATACCATTGTCTGAATATTTATAAAATGCTTTTAAAGGAATATTTCCATCGTTTTCCAAACAAGGTACTTTATGAACTTTCTGGAAAAATTAATGTAAGAATGTTTTTTAACGTATATAGTGGTTGTGGCTATTTTTCCCCAATATAAAATTGTAGAAGCTTTCCATAATTTCTTATAAAATACATTCAATATAAATTTTTAATTTTATAATTATGTTTATTTTAAAATCATTTCAATATAGAATGAGGTATTTATTTCAAATAGTTTTTCTTTCAACTATGTCAACATCGTTAGATGGATTTTAAAATTGTTTGAAGTTGATTTATTATGATACAAATATTTCATATTGGATTGAATTTTTTGTGATATGTTTGATTGTGGATTTGTTATATTATCACCGTTCATGGTTTATGGATAATGTATTAATATTTCATATGCTAGTTTTAATACTAATTTTTATGTCATGTTGGAACCTTTTCATATGAGGAATGCATTGGCCTTAGTAAGTGATGGGTGGAGCCCGCTATAGCTCCTTGATTCATTGGAAGCTATAATGAGACAAACAAGTGTCTCGTCATAAGGCCTTGACAGTATCTTATATATATGCTTGGAATAAGGCCTTTACTATGTGGTTATGAATTCTGGCATTATGCATTCCATCATTATGAAAGTGGATGTTGATACTGCATGTGATTATTTGACTAGAAAATTATCCATGTGAATAAGTAAATGGAATTATTTGATTTTATCTTTTCCATATTATGTTGATATTTATGTTTAAAAGGATTTTTTTTAGTCTTAAACATTGCCTTAAATGTTTATGCTTATTTATTAATGTTTATGCTATATTGTTATCCTTACTAAGCATCCGAGCTCACCCATTTCTATGTTTTATATTTCCCAAGATGTGAAGAAAAATTTTATAGTTGACCTATATGGATTGGATAAGGATATAAGTGTGTCCAATGGGGACAAAATTTTATTGATGTTTTTATTTCCTGATATAATGTAAAACTTATAAATGTATCTTGTATATCCCCGACTACTAAACTGATCGGTCATTTGAGACATGACTCCATCTATAATTAAAGTGTTATGTAATAAAGAAACGACTCTCGGTAAATGGGGTTGGGGTGCTAAAAATACATGAAGCTATGTTATTGAGGAATATTATAAGAGTTATGTGAAAACACTTATGTGTAAAAACTCTGAGGTTTTTCAGTCACAAACTTCTTACTCAATATACTTGTAACTCATAAGATTTTGTTTTTTGTCTTGTAAAACACTAATCATCATGATAATGATTGAGGGCTTCCATGGGTAGGAATAAATAGGTGTCAATAATTTTAGGATTGGGGGATTCTAAAGCTAGAAACACATTGGTGCTAATTAAAATTATAATTGAGGAATTTCATGTATAGTTTTCAATCTTATCAATTGCTTAACCTTGTGTGTCGTAGATAGAATACCATGAAATTATAAATCAAGGGACCTTTTCCAAGGTAATTGGATACCATACTCTTTGTGGTAAAATATTTTTATTCATTTACATGTATTTCATTTATGATACAATTGTAATAGAATATAAATTGTTTTTTATAATCATTTTATCTATTTTTTTACTTTATTATAATATATATAATAATGATACATTTTTATAAAATCTTAATTATGATTTCTGTGATTATGATCATTCCAAATACTAAGTATGATTATAACTAATTTACGCTAGAATAATTATTTTGCTTTATACTGAATATCATTACCATTGTGACTGAGATACATACTACACTTACTATGAATTCAATTTATTTCATAATAAGTCATGTGGAAATTATATAATAATCATCCTTATTATGATAACTTTTTAATTGGACCCAAAGGGCCTGATTTTTGTCTTTTATAACAGGGTTTTTGAATTCTTATAGTTTAAATACATTTAATGAACATTATTTTAATGTTAAAAAAGAATGTTTTTAAACATAAAACTCACCCCTATTGTATTATGTTATTAATGTAACACCCCAAGCTTCCACAGTACGTTTCCCTTTGAATAGTGCAGTAGAATTCATTTTACGCAACTTGGAGTTTTAACACATCCTGACAAATCAAACTAGCCGTTAGGAATAGTAATACCCACTTTTTCAAAATGTATAATTATTATTTTTTAAAAATGGAAATAATTTTTGAATTTGGAATATCGAAATTAGAATAGGGTAATTTTTTATTTTTATGAAATCATTAAATTTTTAATGAATAGTGAAAAAACACTGTGATATTGTTTAAAACTGACTTTTAATTTAAAAAATTAGTTATATTGTTTTAATTTATTTTTGTTCAAAATTGATTCGTAATACCTATATATTTTTAATATAATTCATTGGATTCATTTTATAATAAGCTTATATATATAAAAGTTTATTGAACGTTTTACCATTTTTTACCCACCTTCTTAGAGTATTTATAAATTTGCAGAATACATAAATTTACAGCTTCTATGAGTTAAATTTCAAAAAATTTAGTGACTCTGTTGAAATTAGAATGTAAAATAAGATTCAATAAGATGAAAATAATTTTTTGGTGCATAGGAACATTAGACTTTTATTCACCACGGTTAAATATAAATTGGGTAATTAATGGTAAAAATGATATTCTAATTACCCTAGCACATGTCCTAATTCAATAGGATAAGTGTAGTTCAACCAAATAAACATTAGGAATAATATATGATATTTTTGGTCCACTTGGATTAGATTATAACATTTATTATTATTATTATTAAATAATAGTTTAAGAGTTGAATTCAATGCTTAATAATTAATCCATTTTTAGTATAGGGTTACACATAATATAAATTCGACAATAAATATTCCATAGAAATATAAAAATATTTCCTATATACTGATATTTTATTTATAATTTTTAGACATTAAATAATTTAATTTATTTATGACACAATGATGATGTAATAAATACCTTGATAATCAAATATTAAAATAACTGATATTATAAATATCCAAATAAATGTAAATTGTGACTTTTGATAAATTCAACTAATTCTTTAGGATAATATGACATGTTAGGGATGATTAAATAAATTTTATTCTAAGTGATAATGTTTTCATGGCATTCAAAATAGTCAAATACTATATAGTTTCAAAATCGACATAATTGAGTTTTTAGAACAAATACTATATTATTAATTGACATAATATTTCTTAAAATCTAAGGTTCAACCAATAGACTTAGATATGTTTATATATATTAATAATGTACCACATGGGGTTTTTATGGCTTATTATAGTTTGTTTGTCAACCATATAATATAAAAATACAAAGAGACAAGGTAAATGTAAAACTATATATCTATGAGTTAAATCTAAAAGAAATGTTTATTATGAATACCCAAACCAGTCAAAACCTATTGGTTGAGTGGTTTTTGACCCATAAACACCATATCCAATAATTAAATATTTTTGGAGCCGTTATAAACCAATTTTTTTTATTATAATATAATATTTCAAGCTTTTCTTAAAGTGACCCTCACCACTCTTCTAAAAGGGTAGTTCCAATTATCTTAATTTAACACATCAAAAGACATTTTTCTCAGCCATATCATTCCCAAATATCATAAAACGTTTTCTACCTTCATATTAAAGGCCTTTATCTGATCATAAATCCATTTTATGTAGTTTTTTTATCAAATAAAAAGGAAGAACCCGAAGAAGAGTTAAATATTTCGTCACCTCTTTCAAGTTCTTCTCTTCTTCCACATCCTATTTCTTTGTTGTTTCCATTATAAAATAATAATTCCAGTATCTTCTATATAATATGATGTTATTATAAATATTTTACTACCATATTCATTAATATATTGATCATATGAATGACAAGGTCGCCATACATTGGTCAATACAGATTACTGTCTTGACGTCATGGTCTAGATTGTTATTCAAACACTTCATTATTTGGATGGGTATAATAATGAATATAAATATTAAAACCAATAAATATAACATGTTAATAATTTTGAATATATGATATTCCATCCAATTACATATTATTTCACAATCAATATAATTATATTATACCTTGTGCGTATGTATGGATTACCATCTCCATGAACGCGATGAGATTAATTCACCGTCGTAATAAATCAAGAATAAATTTCATTTTATGATAAATAATAATGGTTATGAACATAATAAAATTTTTTATATGAATCAAATACATCATATCCATAACAAACATGACATATATAACCAAACATATAAAGGAAAATGAATTAGTTAACACATGAAATAATGATAGTACTGAAATATTATTAGAAAAGAAAAATTATATGGTCTTATATGATATTATATGTATGTATATGATTCTATTATAATTTAATAACAATATTTTATATATTAAATACGAGTTTAACATACCATCGTCTAATGAAAATGTACAACGTAAGGGTGAATTTCACAGTCTCTTTATTTTCCATGGTTGTTTTTATGTAAGTATCTACTAAGACCGCTTTATCATTCACATAAATGTTTCATAAAAATTTATTCCAAAACATTTTTAATATTTACAATACTATGGGTTAAATTCATTTATACCTTTTTTTAAATTTTTATAAAAGATTTGAAAGGAATCTTTCCATTGTTTTCCAAATAATGTACTTTATGACCTTTTCAACAAAATTAAGGTAAGAATGTTTTTAACTTATACGACGGGTGTGTTCATTTTATGCCATTATATAATTCTCAAAGTATCCAATACAATATAATATGAATATTTTCAAAATACATTTTTTATTTTATAATTATGTGATTTTAAAATATTTTAAAATACAAAGAGGATTTAATTTCAAATAGTTTTCATTTATTCTATGTCAGCATCCTTTGATGGATTTTAAACTTGTTTGATGTTGATTTATTATGATACAAATCATTTATATTTTAATTGAAGGTTTTTTGATATGTTTTATTGTGGAAGTGTTATTTAACATCATTCATGGTTTATGGATAAAGTATTAACATTCCTTATGATAGTTTTAATATGAATGTATATGTTATATTTAAACCTTTTCATATGAGGAATGCATCAGACATAGTAAGTGATCGGTGAAGCCCACTATAGTTCCTCTATACATCAATAGGTCTCTTGATACAAACTAGTGTCTTGGAACAATGCCTTGAAAAAATCTTATTTGTAGTCTTGGAAGAATGCCTTGACTATGTTGTTATGACGACTAGCATTATGCATTCCATCATTATGAAAGTGGAAATTGATATTGTATGTGATTATTTGAATAGTAGAAGAGCCATGTGAATAATTAAATGGAATTATTTGATGTTATAGTTCTTATATTATGCTTAATTTTAGGTTTAAAAGGCTTTTATTTTAGTATTATACATTTCCATAAATGTTTACGCTAATTAATAAATGATTCCTCTATATTATTATCTTTACTGAGCATCTGAGAACACCCATTTCTATGTTTTATTTTTCCTAGTATGTGAAGAAATATTTTATTATTGACCAGTAGGGATAATATAAGGATATAATTAAGGACAATGGGGACAAAATTATTTATATGTTTTTAATTCATTATGTAATGTAAAACTTATGAATTTATCTAGTAAATCCAAAGCTACTAAACTGATTGGTCTTTTGGGACATGAATCCTTGTATCATACCATTGTTATGTAATAATACACCAACTCTGGGTAATTGGGGTTGAAGCGCAATAGTTGGTATCAGAGAAGGTTTAGTACAAACCCTGGAAACTAGATTTATATAAACTCTGATTAGAGCACACTACCCTAAGATAAACAGTGAGGATTGGAATAGAAGAACTTCCTAAAAACATGTTAATGTAAAAATTTTGGGTTATTTCCATGAAATATATCCATGTTTGGATAGAAGAAGATAGAGGCGGCTTTGGTACAGTTGTACCTAGGAGAGAAAACTTCAACAAGGAGTTTTGGTATTGACCTAGGGTATCCTGGTACACAACAATGGGCCGTACTGCACTCTTGGTTATGAAAATCCTGGTATATATGCTTTGGATAATTCACATTTTCTTTTCAACCCATTATGAAAGATTTATGATTATATACCTCAATAAAAAAAATTTCATTATAATTGATTAATTCCAAAAAAAAATTCAATTTATGTTAAGTGTTTTACAGGTTTGGAAGTATATATTTTGATTCATAGACTAATCTACAGTATGCCATTGTTTAGAAATGGAACCTAGTGCAAGGAATGAAAATTGTACAATGCACATTATCGATGTAGTGATTTCCCTACTACTAAATATAATTATACTAGAGCTGGTGATGCAACTAGGGTTGATCATCTTCTCACAATACTGGGACAAGTCACTTAGGTTATGAATAATAACCTTAACCATATGGATCACCCTGATCCCCGATGCGAATGAAAAATTTTACACCGCTTCATAAGGAAACAACCACAAAAATTATATGGGAGTACTGATGCATTAGTAGGTATGAAAAGGATAAATTCTAGAGAGGAAATATTTCATTCTTTGAGAAGTAGTGAAATAGAAAAAATTTTCACTGTAGTTTATCACTCATGGGAGATACAGATCGATGGTGATCATTAGTCCAAAACAAAAAAGAAGATGAATAATTACTGAACATATAATGTAGGGAGTTTAATATTATTTTCATAGAAAAATACTTTCTTTGTGGCCATTGAGCGACTATGGAAAGACAAATTCTGAATCTGAGGAAAAGGTGGATGAGAATGTCACTATGTATGAGGCCAACATTACAAGGACGGCAAGGCATGAAGTAGATTACATACATACCTAAAGAGTAATATTAATCAATTATTTCATAGTTAAATTCATTTCTCTATCGATCATTTGTGTCATAATTCTTCTCATCATACAAAGATATTTTCTCAGGAGTTATCAATACAGAAAACGAATTCTCGATGTCTTATGGCTTCAAAGAAAAGCATGAGAATAAGAGTCCTACTAATCACTCTAGAAATGAAAATAAGGGGATGAAGGGAAATGTTGAATATCCATCATGTGTTAAATAAGGGAAGAAAGACCCCAGTACTTGCCTAAAAGTAATGGGAGTCTGTTATAAGTGTGGTGAAAAAGGAAAACAATCTTGTGATTATAATGGATTGAAAGTTCTTGTCAATGTTGAATGCTACAATTGTAGAGAAAAGGGACATTATGAAAATGAATTTCATTTGTACCAAGAGGTCTTACCTAAAAAAGGCCAAGGGAGCAAGGCCAAGCTTATACAATCACTACTGCTGAGGTTGAAGCTCCTAAAGACATAGTGTCAGAAAATTTAATAGTTTCTGAAAGTTTATCCAATGCATTGCTAGATTTTGGATCATCTCATTGTTTCATATCTTCCCAGTTTGCAATGAAAATTAGTTATTTTCAATTTGACTTAACAAGGGTGTTGTCAGTCAAAACACCTAAGAGATGTATCATTGAACCAATGTTTTTTGAGTCAATTCCTTATTAGGGAATATAAATGTTTGTTATTTACTAATCTAAACATCATACCCATGATTGAATTTGATATAATCCTAATAATGGATTGGATTTCAGACCATGATATGAAAATTTATTACCAAAAAAAGGGGGTTACAATTTTCGATGATGATAATGAGTACCTAATTTTAGAGAAGAAATGTCCCGACCAGATTATTATCTATATCCACCTCCATTAGCTCTACTAAATTCAATTATTATGGATGAAGAGAATGAAATAAATATGGGTTATTAAAAAAAGTCCAAATAGAGGATGTACCTATTGTTCAAGAATATGTTTGTGTGTCTCTAGGGGATTTACCTAGACATTATCTAGAATGTGAAATTGACTTTTCCATTGATTTATTTATTGGTTCAGGGCCCATATATAAGACCCCTTATATAATGGACATTATGGAAATAGTGGAAATAAATAAACAAAAAGAGGAATGGATTAATATGGAATTTATTACCCATAGTGTTTCTCCATGGGGAGCCTCTGTCGTATATGTTAAGAAGAAAGACAGATCAATGAGGTTGTGCGACAAATGCATAGAGATCAATGATATAAGAATAATGAACAAGTCTCCCATACCTAGAATTGAATATTCATTCTACCATAATCATCGATACCAAAGTTTCTCAATGATTTACCGTCGATCTAGATATCATAAGTCATATGTGAAGAAGGAAGAGATTCTGAAAACTGCATTTTGAACCAAGTATGTGCATTACGAGTTTACAGTAATGCCTTTTGTATTGAATAATGAACCCTCTTCTTTTATGGATCTAATGAATATAGTTTTCATGAAATATCATAATGAAATTATAGTGTTATTTGTTGATGATATCTTGGTATAATAAAAAATCTATGAAGATCATTAAAATCAATGGCACACTATTCTGAAAACCCTCAAAGGATATGAATTATATGGAATGTTTAGAAAGTGTGAATTTTGGATACAATAGATTTATTTTCTTGGCCATATCGTGTCTAATGATGGAATCTATATTAATCCTTCAAAGGCCAAGAAAATCCATTATTGGCCAGCACCAACATGTATAATTGATGTATGCTGTTTTATTGGTTTATCAGGTTATTATTGACGTTTCGTTCATAATTTTTCCCGGTTGACTTTCCCATTAACCAATATCACATGTAATGGGGTTAAATTTGTAGGGTAAAAAATGTGAAGAATGTTTTTAGGAACTGAGGAGAATATTATTCAATTATATTATCTTGACTCTACCATCAGGGAATGATGGGTTTGTTATTTATAGTGAAGCTTTATAGAAAGGACATGATTGTGTC
Source organism: Viscum album (assembly GCA_963277665.1). Taxonomy (NCBI): domain Eukaryota; kingdom Viridiplantae; phylum Streptophyta; class Magnoliopsida; order Santalales; family Viscaceae; genus Viscum; species Viscum album. The sequence goes on from OY728150.1 coordinate 674,608,063, forward strand.
CTTATGCAGAATGATAGATTTATTACCTACACATCAAGAAATCTAAATATTAATTAGAAAAAATATCTCACTCATTATCTTGAGTTAGAATCTGTAATCTTTTCTCTAATGATATGGATACAGTATCTCTATGGTAAAAAATGTGAGATTTATACTGATCACAAGAGTTCGAAGTATATATTTTTCTTAGAAAGAACTCACATGAGGAAAAGGAGATGGATTTAAATAATCATGATTATGATTGCACTATACACTACCTCCCAGGGAATGAAAGTAAGGTGGCAGATGCTTTGAGTAGAAAAGATCAAGGAGTTTTGAACAAGATAAGAGTTTAAATGGATCCTATTTTTCACGAACATTTAAAAGATGGATATGGGAATAACCAAGGAATGTGAAACATCAATACTTTTTCAAATGGTTTCTTAAACATCATTACAAGATATGATAAAAACATCTCAAACTAATTATGAGGAGTTGTAAAAGAAGATTAATGTCTTGAAAGATGGGAGATTTAGTGGCTTCATATATAAAGATATAGTTTTGAAATTTGGGAAGATACTTTCTGTTCCTAACATACCTAATATAAAAATGGAATTGTTGGATGATGCTTATTTATCCAATTTCTCTATACACCATAGGGGAACCAATATGTATATTGATTTGGAGGATCATTTTTTGTGTGAAAACATGAAAAGAGAGATTTTTGATTTTGTTTCAAGATGAATGGTTTGTCAACAAGTGAAAGATGGAAGGTAACAGCCTGGAGGAGTCATGAAACCTCTTCCCATATCAAAGTGTAAATGGGAAAATATTATGATGTACATTTTCATGGGGCTACCAAATACTCCTTGATGTAATGACACAATATGGGACATTGTTGATCATCTTAAAATGACATCACATTTTCTTGATATAAGAGTATATTTAACTCTTAAAACTCTAGAAATCTATATATTAATGAAGTATTAAGACTCCATGGTGTACCCCTATCGATTGTTTCTGATATCGATCCTCGTTTTACATCCAGACATTGGAAAATACTTCATAAGGCCTTGGATACTGAACATCATTTGAGAAATGCGTACCACCTGCAAAACGATTTTCTATCATAATGAACAATTCAAACCTTACAAGAAATGTTGAGATATTTTTAACATGACTTTCAAGGTATGTGGGATAAATATTTACCTTTGGTAATGTTTTCTTATAAAAATAGCTTCCCTTAAGTATTCATATGGAACCATATGATGCATTATATGGAAAGAGATGTCGCACACCAACTGGTTCTAATGATGTTGGTGAAAGAAAACTAGTAGGCCAAGAACTTGTTTAGAAAACAATGGAAAAAGTGAAGGTTATCCAAATCCACATCAAAGCATTTCAAAGTAGGTGGAAGAGCTATGTCGATAATTGGAGGAATGATTTGGAATTTCAAGTAGGAGATCATGTTTACATGATGGTATCTTTATGGAAGTGTGGTATACTATTAATAAACAATGTTAGATTGAGTCCAAGGTATATCAGACCTTTCTAAATTTTAGAACAAATTGGGGGTGTATCTTACTATTGGGAAAGGCCGCAAAGTCTCTCCAATGTTCATGATGTGTTCCATGTAACATTCTTGAGAAAATACATGCCTAACCAAACACATGCACTCACCTATGATGAAATTGACGTAGAACCTGATCTATCTTATTGTGAAGAGACTGTCAAGATTTCTGATACAGAAGAACACGTTCTATGAAACCGGACGACTCATTTGGTAAAAGTTCTATGGAGAATCCATAATATGGAAGTTGCGATGTGGGAACCTGACGAACTTAAGATGAAGAAAAACCTTAATCTTTTAATACAGTGATATTATAAAAATTTCGAGGATGAATTTATTTTAACTAGGGGAGAATGTAACATACAAGCTTCCACGGTACGTTTCCCTTTGAATAATACAGTAGGTTGCATTGTACGCAACAAGGAGTTTTAACACACCACGACTAATAAAACTTTCCATTAGAAATATTAATTCCTACTTGTAGAAATTTTATAAATTTTATTTTTCAAAATGTACTACATTTTTTAATATGGAATATCAAAATTAGCTTAGGGTGAATTTTTGGTATTTTTCTCAAAATATTATATTTTTGATGAATAGATAAAAACACTAAGTTATTTTTTAAAATCGAATTTTTATTTAAATAATTAATTTTATTATTTATGTTTATCTTAGGTCAAAATAGATACAAAATACCTATATATGTTCATGGAAATTCATTGTAGCCATTTTATAATAAGTTTATATATATAAAATTTTATTGAACTTTTTTTCGTCTTTTACACACCTCTATGAGCAATTACAGATATACATAAAACATAATTTTATCACATCTATGAGTGGAATTTCAAAATTCCAAGATAAAAGGTTGATATCATAATGTATAATTTGGTTCTATAAGATGATAATAATTTTTTGGTGAATAGTAACTTTTGACTTTTATTTACCAGGGTTTAATGTAATTTGGGTAATTAATGGTAAAAATTATATTATAATTACCCTAACACATATACTAATTATATTTTTTTTGGTTAGATCGACCAAAAAAACATTATTAATAAAATATAATCCTTTTGGTCCACTTGATTTAGATTAGTACATTTATTATTATTCTATTTAAAAAAGAGATAAAATAGTTAAATTCAATGTTTAATAACTAAACCATTTTTAATATAGGGATAAACATAATATAAATTCATCTATAAATATTATGAAGAAATATGAAAAGATTTCATACATAATTATATTTTATTTATAATTTTAATAAATTAAATAATTTTATTTATTTATGACACAATGAGGAAGCAGTAATAACCTTAAATTGAAATATTAAAAAAATGACATTATAAATATCCAAATAAATGTTAAATGAATCTTATGATAATTTACACTAATTTTTTAGGTTAATATGACATGTTAGGGTTGATTAAATAAATTTTATTCGAAGTGATAATGTTTATATGGATTTCAAAATAATAAAATACTAAATTGTGTCAAAATTGTCATAATTTAGTTTTAAAAAAAACACTGTATTATTAATTGATATAACATTCATAAAAAATAAGGATTTCCCAATGGAGATAGATAATGTTATATATTTTAATAATTAACTACATGGGGTTCTATTTGCATGTTATAGTATTTTTATTAACCATATGATATAAAAATACAAAGAGACCTCGTAAATGTCAAACAATTTAACTAAGAGTTAAATATGAAAAATAAATATAATATCTTAACATAAAACTATAAAAAACCTATTTGTTGAGAGTTTTTTCACCCATAATAACTGTATCCTATAAATAAATTATTTTTTTCCATTATAAAATAATATTTCAAGCTCTTCCTAAAGTGACCCTCACCTATCTTATAAAAGGGTAGTTCCCCTTCTCTTAATTTCACACCTCCAAAGCCATTTGGATCGACCGAACCCTATATAAATATCCAACCAACTATCCTCCAATCACCTTAGAGGCCTTAAACTGGTCATAAATCCAGCCAATGGATCCATGTTGTTCAAATCCAAAAGGAGAACCCAAAGAAGAGGTAAATATTTCATCACCTCTTTAATGTTATTTTCTTCTTCCTCATCCACTTTCATTATTGTTTCACTTATAAAAAAATTACTCATGTATATTCTCTATACAATGATGTTAATAGAAAAATCTTACAACCATATTCATTATTCTATCCACCATATGAAAGAGAAAGTCACCATACGTGCGTACGTACAGATTGCTCTCTCCACATCGCGATGTAGTTAGTTATTTAAACTCTTAATTATTTTGATGGGTATAATAATGAGTATAAATTATTTAAAGAATAAAAATAACATTATAATGATTCTATATATATGATATAACATTCAATTACATACTATTTCCCCATCAATATGATGATATTATCTCTTGTGAGTATGTACGGATTAGTCTCTCCACGAACGCGATGCGATTCATTCCCCATTGTAATCATTCAGGAATAATTTTATTTTTATGATTAAAAATAAAGTTTATTAACATAATATCATTATGTATATGAATATAATACATCTTATCCATAAAAAACATGACTTACCTTATGAATCATATAAAGGAAAACGAATCACTTAACACTTAAAACAATGATTGTTCTAAAATATTATTAACAATACAATATTATAAGATCATATATGATATCATATTTATGTAAATGATTCTTTTTAAAGTTAATAAAAATTGTTTTATCTATTATAAAGGAGGCTAACATACCATCAACTAAAGAAAAGTACAAGGTAAGGGTTATTTTCACTGTCTATTATCCGAGCTTGTTTGTATATAAGTATCTACTGGGACCTATTTATCATCCACATCCATGTTTCTTAAATATGTATTCCAAAAAATTATTTTAATTTACTATAAAATGGGTTAAATTAATTTATACCCTTGTATGACTTTATATAAAATGGTTTGAAAGGAATCATTTCGTCATTTTCCAAACAAGGTACTCTATGACCTTTTCGACAAACATTAGATAAATATTATTTTTGAACTTATATGGCGGGTGTGGCTATATTATGCCATTATATCATTGTTGAATCTTCCCATATAATATTATAATAATATTTTCAAAATAAATTTGTTCTTTTATAATTATTTTACATTTAAATTATTTCAAAATAGAAAGATGTATTTAATTCAAATAGGTTTAATTTCATCAATGTCAAAATCCTTTGATTGATTTTAAACTACTTTAAAGTTGATATATTATGATACAAATCATCCATATTGTATTGAAGGATTTGTGATATGTTTGAATACGGATGTGTTATTTTAACACAATTCATGGTTTTTGGAAAATGTAATAACATTTGTTTTGCTAGTTTTAATAAGAATGTTTATGTTATGTTTAAACCTTTTCATATGTGGAATACATTTAACATAGTAAGTAATGGGTGGAGCCCGCTATAGCTCCCCGATGAATCAGTAGGTATCATGAGACCAATTAGTGTCTTGGCACAAGGCTTTGACAAAATCTTATTAGTAGTCTTGGAACAAGGCCTTGACTATGTCATTATGAAGTCTGGAATTATACATTCCATCATTAAAAATGTGGCTATTGATATTGCATGTTTTTATTCAACACGTAAAATAACCATGTGAATATGTAAATGGCATTATTTTATACTATGATTGTCATATTATGTTGAAATTTATGTTTAAAAGGATTTTGTATTCGTCTTATACATTTCCTTAAAACTTTATACTTATTTATGAATGTTTATGCTATATTTTTATACTTACTAGGCATCTGATCTCACCCCTTTTAAAGTATTATTTTTCTAATAATATGAAGAAATATTTTATGGTTGACCAGAAGGGATAATCTAAGGATAGAAGTTTGTTCAATGGGGAAAATATTTTTTATGATTTTAATTCATGATGTAATGTCAAAATTATTAATGTACCTTGTAAATCCAAGGCTACTATACTGATCAGTTTTTCGGGACATTACTCATTATATCATGATAATGTTATGTAATAATGAAACGACTCTAGGTAACTGTGGTAAGGGAACCTAAAATAACATATAAATTTCTATCAAAAAATTGTTATCAGAGGCAAGTGTATGTAATACTGATATTAACATTGGGTATCATAGGATATTTCTACTATTCGTGCTTCTTGATTTTTTCATTTTCATGTTAGTTTCATTTACTATTATAATCTTGTGGTTATAAATATTTGTTACAATTATATGTATTGTGGAAATGATTTTCTAGGTATTTAATTGAAAATATTTATTTATTAAATGTTAGTTTAATTGAAAAATCTCAATCCCACAATACTACCAATTTGTTTAGATAATGGTAATGAATACATGACATATCGAATGAAGACCTTTGTAATCAATAATGGGGTTGATTACTTTTTTATATTGACAGGAGACTATAAAATTCATGTAAAGGAAGTTATAAATTTTACAAATCAATAGATACAAGAATATCAATTGAGTTATAAGGTATGAAATACATTAAATTTTTTCAAAGATAAAAATATATATAGTCATATTTTATCATGTGAAGGAGAAAAAAATATTTAAAAGAAGATAGAGATTACACATTTTTGTAGTTGTAATTTTTTCAAAACCTAAAGAGACATTCTAAGAGATAATTATCAGGAATTAAAATTTCATTATGGATAACCAGTTGTTATTGTTCAATAATTTTTCATAACAATTGTAAATTTTAAATAATTCACTGGTGAAAATTACTAGATGATAAAATCATTGTGAAAAATACTTTGGGAATAATTATAGATTAATATTATTCAATGATATAAACTATTGATGAATCAAGAAATATTACTAATGATACAAATGATGATATTTTTGCAACACTTTTTCAATATTAGAATAAATTGAAAAGCGTTGATGAGAATGTAAAAAAGAAGAATGGACGAGTTTCAGTTACTTATACTAAAAATTAAATGAAAGCTCAAACTCCTGAAAATATATTTTTATCATCAATGAAATAGAATGGGATTGTTCAATATGACTTAGGTGAATCATAAAATTCATACGGTGAGTCAGATAATCTCTCTTTAAAAATGAACTAGATTGTTGGTAGAAATGATTTTCAGTATCGGTACTAGAACATCAATATTGAATGGAATGGAAATAAGGAATATGATTTTTCTTTTAATGAATGTAAAAGAGATGTAAATATAAGAAATAATTGTCCAAAACTCAAAATAAATAAAATAAAGGAAAGTCTTTTTGTTTGAATATTGAAAATGTATAACAAGACAAAACAAATGAATTCCATGAAAGCTAATAAATCAAGGATTTCTAGTGGAGGAGATTTATATAATGATTCTTTAGACAACAAAAATTATGGAAAAAAAAATATTGGTCTCAATGCCAAAATAGATTTTGAAAATCAATGCCTTATGTATAAGGTACACACTTTTGATTCTTTAACAAATACTTCTTTAAATGAAAACATCCCTAAATATAATAGTTGTATTTCATCTGATGAAGAAAATAATAGAATAGAAGATAATTGATTACCTTTATATGATGATTTATCTAATTTTATAAATTTCATTAAAATGATAATTATAATATAAATAACTTGAAAAATAAAAGTCCTGAAAAAAAATCTTGTAAAAAATATGTATTTGATCATTCAAAAGAAAATAATAATAACTCTTATGAAACTAATTTTTTCTGTAAAAATAATGAAAATGATAATTGTCAACTTGAATGTCATTCTTAAGAATTTGAAATAGTAATTTCTATGAATTTTTTTTAAATCTAAACTCACTTATAAAACAAATAATAATGCGGATAAGAATTTGGTTATTGAAATAATGTCTGATGTTTTTTCATTAAAAAATATTTTATAAAACCTTACCTCTATTGAAGAAGGATTTGATAAAATGTACAAAATACACCATCCACAATATAACATATATTTAATGGGATATTCTTATTAAATACCATTTTTCAGTAAAAACTATTTTTTTTTTGTAAAATAATCCTTTCGAAACAAAATTTCAAAGTTGAGGTCATTGGAATATAAATTGTTCATTAATTAAAATTAAATATTTATGATTAAAAAAAATCTGTTTAAAATATGGAATACTAAAATTTTATTTTCTAACATCTTTAGACCAATGAACATTTGGGCCCCCATAGTCCAATTGTTTGTCTTTAATGAATATAAAAGAAGTACAAGAAAAAATTAATATGTGGTACAGAGATAGTATTTTTTTCATGGTATATTTTTAGTAATAAACTCTTATTTGAAAAGATTATTGAAATGAAATGTGTATGAATTAACTTCGAAATAATTATTATGGAATGATTGTTTATGCATATATCATTATTTCTTTTGGAAATTCATTAATTTCAAATGTTTTATTTGAAAAAGGTATTAAGAGAAATAATATATTAATAAATCAATTATTTTATAGTGGTTACCTTATGTATTTTAGGATTGATAAATTTGTAGTTCACAATTCCATGCATAAATTCATTCCTTATTTTCAACAGCTTGAGAATGTTTATAAATATAACATAAAAGAACATATGAGTCAAAACATAACATGGCTTAGTGAAATGAATGATCAATCTTGTGAAAGGAATAAGATGTTAGGACAATGTAACCTTACGAATATATGTAAATTATATAGGAAAATACATGTTAATGATCTACCAGAAAATATATTTCATTATTCAAAATAATGCGACCCTTGTCAATATAGAATGAAACATAAGTAAATATTTAAATCTATTAGTGAAGGCACAACAACTAGTTTTTTTCAGTTAGTTCACATTGACATAATTGTTCCTACAAAAACTAGATGTATTGGAGGCTTATATATTTTATTTGTTTTAGTTAATGACTACACTAGATATAAGTGGGTCTATTTTCTTACAATTAAATCTTTATCCTTCTGTTATTTTAATGAATTTTTATCTAAATACATAATTTATAAAAACCATTTATTTATAAATATTCAAAGTTATTATGGTGTATAAATTAAATTTTTTTTTTTGAAACTTGTTACAGTAAAAAATAAATTACTCATTACTTTTCATCTAATAGAACTCATAATAAATATAGTTTTTTGAATGAAGAAATTGAATTCATTAGGATATAAAAATTACCATAATGAATTCATAATAAATTAATAAATAATTTAATGCTGAAGTTATTTGAACTATTTGATATATTCCAAATCAAGTTATAATTATACATCTTATATGTAAAATTCATTATGAGTTATTGACATGTTTAAAAACAAAAGTTTCATACTTCAAAGTATATCAAGGAAAAATATTAATTGTGAATGAAAATAATAATTACAGAAATATTTACCTAAATACACTAATTATATTATCATATGTTATGTTGGTCGGAGTGGATACTCAAGAGGTGGGGGTGTGAATTGAGTTCCAATTTAAAATTTCTATTAAAAACATTTAGGATTAAAACCCCCCAAATTAAGACAGCCCAGTCAATTAGGGCAGTAGAGATATAAGTGACTTATTGTTCAAATGGTTTCTCAAAGGTTTTTTACTCATTAGTACAGTCAGTATGATAACTAATTCTTCTTTTGAAATAAGTTTACTAAACAACTTCTATATACACACTAACCATAAATAACTATCAGAGTGAATTTAAAAACAAATTTATGTTTTTGCTAATATAAGCACTGCGGATAGGAAGAAGAGAAAGTAATGAAAGGGGAACACAAAAATTTAAACAACAGGTTTAGTCTTAAGACAAGACCTAGTCCTATCCACTTGGTGATCAACTGCCACCAAGAAATTATATTAAAAGATATACACATCCTTTATCGGGCATTACCACAGTTTTCACAAACTGTCTTGGTTTTACAACCTCTACCACACTTCTATGTGGGAAAATAAACTTCCAAGCCACACAAGGCTTTTTCGATGGTTATACGTGGGAAAATAATGTAAAGATAGTTTTGTATGGGGATTTTCAGTATACCTTAGTTCAAGAACAAAGTCAGTGTGTGTAACACTACACACTTCTCCCAAATTTAAAGTATTCAAACATAGTAGAGATAATGATAGTAGGGGTGAGTTTAGAATGCTCTGTTGTGTTGGCATATCCACTCTGAACTCATTGGAATGAATGAGATGATGTTTTAGTACTTCCATGTAAGTTGACTCCAAAACAGAGTGTCCATCTTTCAGGTTCTGACTCCCAGATGTAGATATGATCAGCCTCTTGGGTATTATGCACTTTGCAGCACACCATGAAAGCTTGAAGGAGATTCTTTCAATTGATCCTCTTGAAGCTCTGTGTTATTCTGAATGAGTGTTTGAGGATAATTCTTCAGATTGTGTATGGTTCTCTCTTATGAGTGTTCTCTGTATATTCAATATATCCACACCACATTTCTTGTTTCTATATGTATTGGCCGACCAAATATGAATGTCTATCTCTTATATATATATATATACACTTTTCCAGTTCATCTTTTTCTAATTTGGTTAAGCAGAGGCCGACATGAAAAATGTTTCAACCACGTGTGGTTGTCCTCATACATCGTACTATTTCCTTATATGCCTCAAAATAACATTAAATAATGCCAGGGGAATTAATTTTTCCATAAATGACCATTATAATCGTATTAATAAAATTGGTAAAGAAGGAATATAATATCATTAGACTGGTAGCAGGTGCATGTCACACGGTAGACATCAACTGTGGTCTTTCCAACTGTGGACTTCAATGGTATGCTCTTTTTCTATAGGCTTGTAATTGTGGTCTTTGTGTTTAGTGTATGTATTGGAATGGTAGCTATTTAATCTATGTAACAATAGCTCCTTATCAGTGAACTTCAATGGTAGGCTCAATATTAGACCTTAAACAGTAAGATTCTAATCGATAGTTCTGAAACATCAGAATACTTCATCAGCGATCTTTCCAACTGCTGACTTGAACATTTAAGTTCTCAACAGAAGACTAGAGAAAGAGTCTGACAGTGAACTTCTAATTGAAGCTTTTTCATAGTTGTGACCTTGTGACAGTAACCTTTTACCAGTAGCTTTCAACAGTGACCGTAAATCTTCAATGGTGATCTTCTAGAATCAGTGACTTAGAGTGACAGTGAGCTATAATGGTGAATTTGAACAGAATGCTCTTACTAGTATCCTTTAATAGTGAAATTATATTTAGATTAATATAAACTATATGCTAATGCAACAATTTCATGAGACTTAAAATTATATATTTTTTAGGATAAAATATTTATAAATGTAGATTAAAAATATTAGCAACTGACTTAATATATCATGATCAATATTTAAACATGATTTGGAATTATCAAAACTGGTGATTCTAACAATCTCCCCCTTTTTGATAATCATAAATTATGTTAGTGTGTTTTAATGATAGATGTCATATATAATCAAATTATTAAACTAAGATCAAAAAATTTCTCAAGTATTAGAGATTAATACGAGTGTAAAACCAGAAAATAATAGTACCTGGTATTAGAGATAAAGACAGATAAGTTTCAACATACTAGTATATGATCACGTTTCTCCACAATCACATGATTATTCTTGAATTAGAATAATATTTATAAAAATAGAAGAATACTTCTCCCTCTTAATGATTTGAAAAAAGAAAGGCAAATGACAGAACATAGAAATATTATATTAATAAATAGTTCAGTACATGACCCAAAGAGAATACATAGTCCCTATCAAAAAGATATAAGCAGACTCAATCCAAAGCAGCCTCAGGCATGTGATCTTTCACTTTGGAAGAAAAAGATGGAGAATGAGTTGGTGGATCAACATGTTTATGAATGGCACCAGGAATGACCGGAGGGGCAGCAATAGAAGCTCCTGTGGGTCTGTAGTGGGTAGTTCTCTGAGGGATTAGTGGAGTAAGGCTTCTGATAGATTCAGCCGGATACATGGTGGAAGAACCACTGGGTTGAGATGCAGGTAAGGCATGAGGGATAATGATAGTGGTGCAGAACACATGGAGAATGGGTTGAAGATGGTTTCTAAAATCCATAATAATGCTTCCTCCTCTTTCCATAGCAGATAAAAAATCATATTTATTCTCCAAAAACTTATCCAATGTAGGGGTCAATTCTCTCAGCTTGCTGACCTGTTCTTTGAATGCCTGAGTCACTGGAGGAAGCTTCATATTTACTATCAAGAGCTTGAAGTGGTTGGTCATTTGATTCTTGGTATAGACCTTATCAATGTAAGAATCTACCTTATTTTTAATGCCCTATTGAGAAGAAGTAGCTGCCCGCAGGTGGTCACGAACAAAATTGGTGACTTCCACAGTGGTAGAAAGTAGCTGGGAATCAGAGGTGCCACTAGTACTGGCCTGAGCATGCTCTTCCTGGATCATAGTCTTGATCTGATCAATGGTCACATAGGAGCTAGATGAGAGAAAGGGTTTGACTGAGAAAGCCACTGTCTCATTGAATGAATGAGTCAAGTTTCCAATGACCTTCTCAACAAGTGCATCTTTATTGTTCATATGTTCTTTGACTGATTTCTTAAAATCATCAAAAACGTCCAAAAACTACTTGACTACTTCTTTGATATAACTAATCTCAGCATTCACTTGGTTTTGAGAACAGCTCATGGCAGTCAATGAAGCAACTGATTTTCTTAGAGCAACCACATCTCCTGTCCAGCTTTCGATTTGGGAATGGCACACTTTAACATCATCCATAATTTCTTTTATTGGAATAGACACATCACATCCCGGATACAACTCCAAGGATTATTCCACAACCCTCAGTTCTTCAACCATGATTTTGTTCAAATCTGCCACTAATTCTCTCAATGCCTCTTTAATTTCAGCCTTTGTGGACTCAAGGTCCTCCTTGGTTTCCAAACTGCCAGTCATAACTACAGGAATAATTTCATGTAGGATAACAGAATCCCTTTGGTGCTGGTCTTCCTCATCAGAATCTCAATAATTGAGTCCAAGTACCATATATCCAGGATCTGATGACTAACATTTGATGTCATACAACAAAGAATGTGAACCAAGATTCCCCCCTCACATAGAGCTCTCTCATGAGGAATCTCTTCTATCTATTCTGCTCTAGGTTACTCTACAACCTCCTCTACAACTCTAGTAGATTCAACAACCACTTTCTCTTTTAGTTCAACAGTAGGGTGAGTCTTATCCTTCTCTTGGTCATAAATGACTCCCATATCAATGGAAGTATATGCCACTCCTACTTCCTGACCAGACAGTATCATGTTTGTACTATCTATAATAGGGATCAATATGAGTTCTTCTTTTTCATTGTTCTCATCATCAACTTCAGAAACAACATTCTTTCCTTCATCCTTATCACAAGATTCCTCTGTCTCATCCTCTTCAGAGGTGTCCTTCAAAATATTCAGATATTATTCTTCTTCTTCTTCAGTGGTCTTAGTGTCACTATCATTCATAACAGTCTCTCTTCTTGGTAGTTCTTTTGGAGGGATAGCTGCTCTGAAAGCTGCAGTCCTTACACGAGTGTGAGGCAAATTAGGATCACTACCATCATCAATTGGTGTGTTCTCTCTTTCAGAGTCCATTACTCCTTCAGCCTCCTCCTCATCTGAATAAACTGATTCTGGATCATCAGGCTTCAGTCCTGGATCACTCTTGTCTTTTGGCCTAGATGGGTGAGTAGTAGGATCAAAACTTTTCATACACCTTTCCTTCATCATTCACCCATGCCCTATTCCAAGGATTACAGCTAATTTTCATTAATCTGAAAATCACCTTGGAGATACAGACACTGTTCTTGGCCACTACCATTTCTTCTTGACTTCCACCCACACCCATTACATTTATCATTACTAGAATAATCATGGAATGGAATAGTTCATTTGACATTGAGAATGGCTTATTCATATCCTCCAATTGTGCCATCAGTAACCTACGTAGGTTAATTTTCTTTCCATGATTCAGTATGTACAACAAGAATATGTCCTTGTACTTTAGTGTTGTGAAATATCCTCTCCTCAGACTACTTACATGCTGAATAAATTTGAATAAAAGAATTTCTTCACCATTCATCTCAGCTACAAGGATCCTCTTTAAATTTCCATCTCCTAGCAGTTCTTCTAGAGCTTTTTCATATTCAAAAACAACACTATCTGGAGGACCCACTTTCACACCCTGACCAATGAATTATTTTAACTTAATTATTGTGGGTCTCGTTTTTTAATTTGTGTTTTGAACCGGTTTTAAATTAAAAGAAAATCTTGTTTTTATACGAACGCGCGCGCGTATGCGCGCCCTGCAAAGCCCCTAATTTTTGTTAAGGGATTGTTTGTTATTTAATGTGTAGTTTTTGAGAAACGCAAACCATGCGCGCGACCCCGTGCGTGAGACCGTGCGCGGTGTCCACTCTCAGGTGATAATTTTATTATTATTAATTTAGTTAATATTTTAATTAGGGATTTGTTATTCTTTCAGATTTTATTTATTTATTTTATTTCATTTTATTCAATCTATTTATTTATTTTTATTTCATTTTATTTATTTATTTCATTTCATTTTATTCATTTTATTTATTCATTTTTATTTCTATTTCATTTTATTTATTTATTTATATTTCTATTTCATTTTACTTATTTATTTTTATTCCTTTTTTCCTTTTCTTTTTTTCTCTCTCCTTTTCTTTCCTCCCTCACTCTCTCGCTCGGCCTCTTCCCTTTCCCCCCCGTCACGTAGAAACCCTACGTGGAACCCCCCTTCTCCCCGTCTGATTGCCGGCCTCCATCTTGCCGCCTCCCTCCCGTCCGGCCTGCTCGCGCAGCCTCCCTCCCATCTGGCCTGCTCGCGCCACCTCCCTCCGTCCGGCCTACTCGCGCTCGCCGTCCCGGCACCCTCTCCGTCCGGCCTCCCTCACCGTCCCCCCCCCCCCCCCCCCGTCTCCTTGCCGCAACCGCCGTGAATGCTGACCCCCTCTCCCGGTCGTGACTACCGTGAAGGCCACCCCATCTCCATGTTTGCGCAACCCCGCTCCGTCCCAGCCTCCCTCCCTATCAGCGCTACTCACCTCCGGTGCAAACCCTGGGTAGAATTTTCTGCCTCCTTGTATAAGTTTTGGTTCTTGTTTTTTTTGGGTTTTTAGGTTTCCAGAAGTTAGAGTGTTAAATTGGGGTGTTAATTTGTGGTTTAATTTTTCAATCTTATGAATTAGAGTATATTTTGGTTCTCTTGTCGTGCGGATTGGACATGGTTGATGCTTTGCACCGAGTTGTGGAGTTTTTGACACTGAGGGAGGTGGCTTCGTGTATAAACGTTGTTTGCTGAAATATTTTTCTTGTCCAATTTTTTTAGCATGTTCTTCAATTAATTTGTTTTGTGCGAACATGGTTTTGAAGAAAGATTACTATGCTTTGATTTATTATTTTTGTAGGATGTGATGTGATATCGAGTGTGTTTATTTATAAAAAACCCACAATGTGTCATTTAATGGTGTTTTATGAACTGTGCACTTAGTTTATTAAATGACGCAAGGGCTGCGTTTTATTTTGTTGGAGTCTGTTTCGGTATGCTTTTGGCCTTAGAAGAGGTTTTCGGGTGTGTTATTGTTTTATGTTGTGTAATGTCTTTTTAAAATGTTTTATAAGTAGTGCAGATGGCTTATTTAATCTGTATAAATTATGAGATTCATGTTTTTCAATGATTTTGACGTGCGAGTGTTTTTGAAGTGGCGCTATGATATAGTTTGGGTGTGTTTCGTTTGTGTAAATCTTGTGGTACTAATTTTAATGTATTGCATAATTTGTTCTTTTAATTTATTACATGTTTTGTGGAGTGCGCAGGACCCCGCTACGATGGTTTTGGGCCACGGGTGTCGAGGTACCCCGCAGGCACATGCATAAAGTAAAGAATATATATATATATATATATATGTGTGTGTGTGTGCAATGCACCTATGGGTGTGTATATGTATATATATATATAAATGCATGTGCGTGTATGCGCCAAGTGTCGGTGTGAGTGATCGTCGACAAGTAGCGACATGTTTGAGGTAGGTCCTCTATGCATATGCCTTTAGTTTGAGATTCATAATTGCTTGCTTGTTTTAAAAATATGTTTTACATTTACGCTATATCCACATGCTATGAAATCAGGTTACGGTTTCTAGAAATGATTACGTCTTTGATTTGGAAATTTAAATGTATTTTTAATGCTATCGGTCATAAGTGACCTTTTATCGAAAAATTGTTTTCATAAGTGGTTCTGAATTAGTAATGTGTATTTCCAAAGGTGTTTGGCCTTTTGGCGGATTGATTTTTAAAAAGTGTTTCCTTTATGTCATTAAGTATGTTTGGCATCTTAAGAATGTTTTATGAAAGGCCCGTTTGGCACTTTAAGATTTGGTTTGCGAAAATAGAAAACCCCTTTTTAGTCATTCCCCCCAAATTTGAAAATAAAATGTGATGCAAGTGTTTATGAGCAGTTTGTGATATATGTGCCTAGTGTAAAGGCTTGTGCGTGAATGTGGGATGTAAAGAGAGGGGAATGCACTTAAGTAGGGAGTGCGGTGGTGAGAGGTGGAATGAATTTTAGATAAAGAAAGTGTAATGTACTTGTTTGATTGTTTGATAAAGAAAACTCACCACCATTTGAAATAGAGCACAATGGGAAAACTCGGGTATCTACGTGGGTGACCAGGACTAATGCGCTAGATGACACGGCAGGGGTTCGTCCCGGTTTATCTAGTAGGTTTGACGCAACAACACTAACTAAACATTTGAATTTCTGAGGGTCGTGGACTTATAAGCCATGTTTTCTGAGGGTCGTGGCCTTCTAAGCCACGTTATCTGAGGTTCGTGGCCTTCTAAGCCACGTTTCACTGAGGTACGAGGTCTTTAGGTTCCCACTTGTTTTAGCTACCTATAGGGATTACCCATGGTGCTCATTTTCGTCATGCTGCTAATGATGTAACTTTCTTTTCAGCTGTTTCATACTTGATGTCATGTTTGTGAGAATCATATTTTAACCCAAACTGGTTTCTTTTCATTTTGAAATGTTAATGCATGCTTGAAACCTATTTTGAAAATGTATTGGGAGTAAAAGGCTTTACCTTAAAATGCAAACTCGTTGCTTGATTTTGAAAAGAGGGGAAAACATTATTTTAGTATATCTTATTTTCCAAACTGGCATTGGTTTGATTTCTTATTAAAGGAAGGGGCATAGGATGTGGTTGTTTTTTTTTGGCTTTCCTACTGAGCATCTCGGTGCTCACACCTACATTACTTTTCAGTTGCAGGTTTCATTCTTGGATCGCTTTTGGAAGTGAGTGGTTGTCGTACCGTGGTGATCCACGGGGTCACCTGAGGTATGTTGTGTTTCTTTGTTTATTCCTTTTCTGCTGCCACGTCGTTCAGTTTGTTTTCCTTTATTTGTATGCTGGTTCAGTTTATGTTTGTTTATCTTTTTCATGGGCCAACCCGTTACCAACTGGTTTGTTTTGATGCCCGGCACTAGTTGCCAGCCCGTGGGGATCGGGAACGCCCTCCGGGAAATGTCGCGGACCGGGTCGGGTGTCGGGTCGGATGACGATCCGGCCTGGTTCGTGAAAAAATGGTATCAGAGGTGCCCTTGTTATTTGGATTTTCAAGTAGCTTGGTGATAAGGTGTGTCGGGACTCGAGAGGTAGGTTTGCGAAGGACGTCATGAACCCTTGCTCGTCCCGAGACTCGAGTTTCCAGGGGTAGTCCAGGATTTGAATTTTCTTCATTGGATTGGTATGTGTGGATGAGGGACGACCAAGGAAGTGAGCCAGTGTTACGCAGCAGACTTGCATGGAGTAGCGACCCATGTACAGCCCGAGTGCACGGTTCAAGATACTTCTTGTGGTGGATGCCCGCTCGGAGCAAGGTCTGCTAAGCCATGTTACCGGGTTGGTATAACCACTAGTCCCTTATTTTTGGATGTTTTAATGTGAGTTATGTTTGACCTTAATTTTGGTTGGTGTGAGTACATGTCAAAAATGAAAATGGATTTTTGTGAAGGTGGTTTGAATTGGGAATGTGGTGTTAGAGTGGAAAAGTGGTTTTGAAATGGAAATTGTTTTCTTTTAACAAATATGTGGTTTCAAAAAGGGAAAAAATGGGAGCTGTTTTGGAAGTTGTTTTGAAATCTCAGTAATACTTTTTGGAATGTGAATTGGAAAATGTTTTGGAAATTGGAAATGTATCGCTTTGATGATATGTTTTTTTTTCAATTGGTTGAGAATTTTTTCTTTGTGCTTAATGGTCTGATTTGGAAATGATAAGTGTCTTTAATCTACCCTTGGTATTCCTATGAGTGATCACATACATTGAGGTGCGCATGTGGAATGTGGGGAAATTGGTGATGTGAGTGGATGGGTGCTTGAGCTAGCACATGGATATGTATGTGTGAGACTTCATGGGATATCAATGGTGGATATTTAAGTGGTTTTGTTTGCTGAAAAATGGTTTTCAAAAGGGGTTTTTTCAAATGTTTAGAAAAGTGAACGAGGAATTGTTTAGCGTTCTCTTTTCATGTTGGGTATTCCTTTTCGTGAGTTCTTGGCTTTGACGCACTGATTTGTGGTTTGAATAGTGATTTGAGTTTGAGCTTTTGTTTGTGATTGTGGTGTGGAATTTTGTTTTATGATGACTTTTGATTCGGATTCGTGCCTCTTGTTTTGAGTATGCTGCCCAGAAAAGTCACAGAAGTTCTAGTGGGTCACTTCTAGTTGTTGGTTCTACCCAGACTCATAGCGGAGTGGTAGAATTGAATTTTTTCGGTTATTGTCCAGCATATGCAGTGATAGTGATCTATCGAAGGTAGCGGACTGGCTTGGTGAAATCGTTGGTGTTTCCAGGTTGTTGGAAACTCCCAAAACTATGAGAGTCCGTGTCGGTCTGGGTTCGTTTGAAGGTGCAACTCTGGATTGGTGGAGGAGATAACCCTAGTGTCGTTGCATGATGATATGACTTGGAAGGTGTTTAGGACCACTCTCATTAGATGGATTATATTTGTGGAAGCGAAGGCGATGGAAGCGACAAGGCTCGTGAGTGTCCAGCAATGCCAACGAATAGTGAAGGCCTACGTTGGGCATCTCAAGAAGTTGGATCCCTTTTCTCCAAAGATAATGTCTCAGAATCAGTTAGTGTTTCTCTTGTGTGGGGTCTTCGTCTATTGTTCAAGGACCGGTCCCCTTTGGTGTTTGGGATGGTTCCCCATTCTGTGAGAGTGAGTCAGAGGAACCCATCTCAAACAAGTCTTCTTTACAATTCCATCTTCTACTAGTCAGGCCACTCTCTTGTTTGCTCCTAGTGTGCTCGGTTTGGGTACTTTAAGCTGCCATGTCATCATCCTCTGAATGCCTGCCGTCAGTGTGGCCATTTGGGAAACATAGTGAAGTTCCGCTAGCGGCTTCGTCAGGAGGAGTCTCGACAGTATAATGTCAGCTCCTGACTGCGGGGCAGTAGATGCTTCAAGACATCAGAGCTCCAGCCATAGGTCTCGGAGTGATGCTTTTCACGCAGTCAGGAATCGTCTGGTGTGGGGAACCTTGGTCTAATTTTTGTCTCCAATGATTAAAGGGGGACGGTCTGAATTTCCCTGTTTCATATCTCCCATCTTTGAAGGTTCTATATTGTTGTAAGAGGCGTAAATGTCTCTTTTCCTCGTTGTAGTCTTTGTTCTTTGATCACCCCGCTGTGGTTGTAAGAAGGCATGGTGATCTCGTCTTTTTGTAATTCCGGTAGTTGCGTCTCCTCAAGTGTTACCCGTTTTGTTTTAGTGCATGCTCGTTTTGGAGTTTCTCATCTCTTGTGGAAGTGATGAGTCATGGTTAAGTTCGTTATTTGGTTGAATTAATCTGTGGGTTTTCTCATGTCGCAGTGGTTTCTGGTTTTGGATTGGAAGTTCTCATATCGGGTTATACTGGTTGGTTTAAGCTAGTCGGTTCTTAAATGGTGGGGAGACACACCATGAATCTCGTCGTTCCTTTTTCGAGGTTTGGTATGTGTGGCGGTTCCCACTTGGATCAAGTTAGCAGTTCCAGAGTTATTTCATGTTAAGAGCCTCAATGTCGGTTGTCCTAGTCGGGTTCTTGTGGTGGGGAGAACCCTCCTCTTTTCCTGATGGTCCTCCTCTTCTCAGTTTCCCTCAGAGATGGTCGGGTGTGACTAATGGAGTGAAAAGTCATACCAAGTTCGTGATTTTGTTGACCTCGTTCAGTTTTGAACTCAACATTATTTCCTCGTTTGGCTTGGCGACTTTCTGGGGGTAGAAAGTTTTTGTGGTGGGGAGAATTGTCACACCCTGACCAATGCATTATTTTAACTTAATTATTTTGGGTCTCGTTTTTGAATTTGTGTTTTGAACCGGTTTTAAATTAAAAGAAAATCTCGTTTTTATACGAACGCGCGAGCGTATGCGCGCCCTGCACAGCCCCTAATTTTTTTAAGGGATTGTTTGTTATTGAATGTGTTGTTTTTGAGACACGCAACCATGTGCGCGACCCTGCGCGTGAGACCTTGCGCGGTGTCCGCTCTCAGGTGATAATTTTATTATTATTAATTTAGTTAATATTTTAATTAGGGATTTGTTATTCTTTCAGATTTTATTTATTTATTTTATTTCATTTTATTCACTCTATTTATTTATTTTTATTTCATTTTATTTATTTATTTCATTTCATTTTATTCATTTTATTTATTCATTTTTATTTCTATTTCATTTTATTTATTTATTTATATTTCTATTTCATTTTACTTATTTATTTTTATTCCTTTTTCCTTTTCTTTTTTTTTCTCTCCTTTTCTTTCCTCCCTCACTCTCTCGCTCGGCCTCTTCCCTTTCCCCCCGTCACGTAGAAACCCTACGCGGAACCCCCCTTCTCCCCGTCGGATTGCCAGCCTCCCTCTTGCCGCCTCCCTCCCATCCGGCCTGCTCGCGCAGCCTCCCTCCCGTCCGGCCTGCTCGCGCCACCTCCCTCCGTCCGGCCTACTCGTGCTCGTCATCCCGGCCCCCTCTCCGTCCGGCCTCCCTCACCGTCCCCCCCCCCCATCTCCTTACCGCAACCTCCGTGAATGCTGACCCCCTCTCCCGGCCGTGACTACCGTGAAGGCCACCCCATCTCCCTGTTTGTGCAACCCCGCTCCGTCCCAACCTCCCTCCCTATCAGCGCTGCTCACCTCCGGCGCAAACCCTGGGTAGAATTTTCTGCCTCCTCGTTTAAGTTTTGGTTCTAGTTTTGTTTGGGTTTTTAGGTTTCCAGCAGTTAGAGTGTTAAATTGGGGTCTTAATTTATGGTTTAATTTTTCAATCTTATGAAGTAGAGTATATTTTGGTTCTCTTGTCGTGTGGATTAGACATGGTTGATGCTTTGCACCGAGTTGTGGAGTTTTTGACACCGAGGGAGGTGGCTTCGTGTATAAACGTTGTTTGCTGAAATATTTTTCTTGTCCAATTGTTTTAGCATGTTCTTCAATTAATTTGTTTTGTGCGAACTTGGTTTTGAAGAAATATTACTATGCTTTGATTTATTATTTTTGTAGGATGTGATGTGATATCGAGTGTGTTTATTTTTAAAAAACCCACAATGTGTCATTTAATGGTGTTTTATGAACTGTGCACTTAGTTTATTAAATGATGCAAGGGCTGCGTTTTATTTTGTTGGAGTCTGTTTTGGTATGCTTTTGGCCTTAGAAGAGGTTTTCGGGTGTGTTGTTGTTTTATGTTGTGTTATGTCTTTTTAAAATGTTTTATAAGTAGTGCAGATGGCTTATTTAATCTGTATAAATTATGAGATTCATGTTTTGCAATGATTTTGACGTGCGAGTGTTTTTGAAGTGGCGCTATGATATAGTTTGGGTGTGATTCGTTTGTTTAAATCTTGTGGTACTAATTTTAATGTATTGCATAATTTGTTCTTTCAATTTATTACATGTTTTTTGGAGTGCGCAGGACCCCGCTACGATGGTTTTGGGCTGCGGGTGTCGAGGTACCCCACATGCACAAGCATAAAGTAAAGAATATATATATATATATATATATATGTGCAATGCACCTATGGGTGTGTATATGTATATATATATATATATAAATGCATGTGCGTGTATGCGCCAAGTGTCGGTGTGAGTGATCGTCGACAAGTAGCGACATGTTTGAGGTAGGTCCTCTATGCCTATGCCTTTAATTTGAGATTCATAATTGCTTGCTTGTTTTAAAAATATGTTTTACATTTACGCTATATCCACATGCTATGAAATCAGGTTACAGTTTCTAGAAATGATTACGCCTTTGATTTAGAAATTTTAATGTATTTTTAATGCTATCGGTCTTAAGTGACATTTTATCGAAAAATTGATTTCTTAAGTGGTTCTGAATTAGTAATGTGTATTTCCAAAGGTGTTTGGCCTTTTGGCGGATTGATTTTTAAAAAGTGTTTCCTTTATGTCATTAAGTATGTTTGGCATCTTAAGAATGTTTTATGAAAGGCCCGTTTGGCACTTTAAGATTTGGTTTGCGAAAATAGAAAACCCCTTTTTAGTCATTCCCCCCAAATTTGAAAATAAAATGTGATGCAAGTGTTTATGAGCAGTTTGTGATATATGTGCCTAGTGTAAAGGCTTGTGCGTGAATGTGGGATGTAAAGAGAGGGGAATGCACTTAAGTAGGGAGTGCGGTGGTGAGAGGTGGAATGAATTTTAGATAAAGAAAGTGTAGTGTACTTGTTTGATTGTTTGATAAAGAAAACTCCCCACCATTTGAAATAGAGCACAATGGGAAAACCCGGGTATCAAGGTGGGTGACCAGGACTAGTGCGCTAGATGACACGGCATGGGTTCGTCCCGGTTTATCTAGCAGGTTTGACGCAACAACACTAACTAAACGTTTGAATTTCTGAGGGTCGTGGCCTTCTAAGCCACGTTTTCTGAGGGTCGTGGCCTTCTAAGCCACATTATCTGAGGGTCGTGGCCTTCTCAGCCACGTTTTACTGAGGTACGAGGTCTTTAGGTTCCCACTTGTTTTAGCTACCTATAGGGATTACCCATGGTGCTCATTTTCGTCATGCTGCTAATGATGTAACTTTCTTTTCAGCTGTTTCATACTTGATGTCTTGATTGTGAGAATCATATTTTAACCCAAACTGGTTTCTTTTCATTTTGAAATGTTAATGAATGCTTGAAACCTATTTTGAAAATGTAGTGGGAGTAAAAGGCTTTACCTGAAAATGCGAACTTGTTGCTTGATTTTGAAAAGAGGGGAAAACATTATTTTAGTATATCTTGTTTTCCAAACTGGCATTGGTTGGATTTCTTATTAAAGGCAGGGGCATAGGATGTGGTTGTTTTTTTGGCTTTCCTACTGAGCATCTCGGTGCTCACGCCTACATTACTTTTCAGTTGCAGGTTTCAGTCTTGGATCGCTTTTGGAAGTGAGTGGTTGTCGTACCGTGGTGATCCACGGGGTCACCTGAGGTATGTCGCGTTTCTTTGTTTATTCCTTTTCTGCTGCCACGTCGTTTAGTTTGTTTTTCTTTATTTGTATGCTGGTTCAGTTTATGTTTGCTTATCTTTTTCATGGGCCAAACCATTCCCAACTGGTTTGTTTTGATGCCCAGCAGTAGTTGCCAGCCCGTGGGGATCGGGAACGCCCTCCGGGCCATGTCGCGGACCGGGTCGGGTGTCGGGTCGGATGATGATCCGACCTGGTTCGTGACACCCACTCGAGAGTAGTAATCATATACTCCTTCATGAAAGACTCTCAAACAGGCATCCCACTCAGCAGATGTGAAACATACTTCATTTCCATTGACTCTGGATATTAGCTAATGCGCATCATCTTCCTCTTCGAACATCATATATTCATAGAACTCTTTCATAAGCTTCAGTTAGTATGGTCCATTGTTATTGAGAAAACATTAAGTCCATCCTTGGGCATCTAGTACTTCCCGTACTAATGATTTGGTCTTCAGCAGCCATTCTTCACATAACTCCTTCTCATAAAAGATTTGTCTCATTGTCAGATGCGGGTTCACAAGTCCCGTCGGAGTATTACTGGTGCCATTGGATTTTGCTTGAGTTCTATATGGCCTTGGCGCATCCTCATTAATAGTCTGGGGTCGCTTTTTTCTATCCATAGGGATTGAGAGTGGTTCAAGGGATCATGTGAAGGGTTAGGGCTTAGGAATTTTGATAGCAAGGATTGAAATTGAGAGAGGAAGGTGGATTGATATATGTTCGTTGCCATTGGTTTTATCATTTAGGGATTAAAACAAAACAAAATAAAAATAATAAATAGGAATAAAAACAATTAAAATTCAAGCTAAAATAAAGACAAACAAAAAAGTATCCAATAGTGAGATGTACTAGTAAGGTACACCGGTGTGGTGCAATGGTGAGGTATAATAGTGAGGTCCAATTGTGAGGTCCAACTATGAGGTCTAACGGTGAGGTCTAACTGCAAGGTCTAACTGTGAGTTCCAACTGTGAAGTTTCAAGGTGAGGTCCAACTATGAGGTTTCACTATGCTAAGGTTAATTATACATAACTCTTGTTTGATGTAACTTAACCTCTCATAATTTAATGGCTTTGTGAATATATCAGCCAATTGATGTTCAGTTCCAATGAATTCATGAGTGATATCACCCTTTTGATAATGATCCCTCAAAAAGTGATGTCTCCTATCAATATGCTTTGAACTAGCATGAGATAACAGTTTTTTGGAAATGTTAATAGCACTTCTATTGTCACACTTTATAGAGACATGTTTGAATTGATATCTATATTCCAGGAAAGTGTGTTTCATCCACAGAATTTGAGCACAACAACTACCCGCAGCTATGTACTCATCTTCCGCAGCATATAATGCAACAAAATTCTACTTCTTACTACACCAAGATACTTGTGATGTGCCTAAAATGTGACATTTCCCAGAGGTGATTTTTCTATCTAACTTTAAACCATAAAAATAAGCATCATAATAACTCAACAAATCTAAATATTTTCCTTTTAGATAAAATAATCCTATGTTATGAGTATTTTTGAGATATTTAAAAATTCTTTTTACAGCAGTTAAATGAGATTATTTTGGATTTTCTTGAAATCAAGCACACATGCATTATCTAAACATGATGTCAGGTCTACTGGTTGTAAGATAGTGTAGACTTCCTATCATACCTATGTAGTTGTATTGATCCACTAGTTCTCTAGTTTCATCAGCATCCAACTTACATGATATACTCATCGGAGTGTCAATACCTTTACTACCATCCAATGAAAAACTTTTTAAAATATCCTTAATATGTATAGTTTCATTCAAAAAAATTCCATTTTTATTTTGAATGAACTGAAATCCAAGGAAATATTTTATTTCTCCCATTAAAATCATTTCAATCTCATTGTGCATCATTTTTAAAAAATCAACACATAATGAATTTTTAGAAGATCCAAAACAATATCATCCACCTAAATTTGTACAATCAAAACATATTTAAAAATCCATTTAGCAAAGATGAGGATCATATATCCCTTTGATAAAACCTTTTGAAATAAGAAAAGAGTTGAGCCTATCATACCATGCTCTTGGAGCTTGTTTTAAGATGTATAAAGGTTTAGTTAGATTAAAAACATGAATGAAAAAATCAGTATTTTTAAAACCAGGAGGTTGTTCGAAAAATACATCCTCAACTATATTACCATTTAGATAATCACTTTTAACATCCAATTGATAATGTTTGAAATTCAGATGATCTTTATAGGCAAGTAGTATCATAATAGCTTCTAATCTAGCTATAGGTGCAATGGTCTCCTCATAGTCTATTCCTTCCTCTGGACTATATCCTCATGCAACTAACCTGGCCTTATTTCTAACTGTATTCCCAAACACATCTACTTTATTCTTAAACACCCATTCAGTGTCTATGGTCAATGTGTCATGGGGCCCTTCCATTAATTCCCAAAATTTGTTTATTTTGAACTGATTTTGTTCTTCTAGCATATCCATTACCCAAAATTCATCATTGATAGAATCATTAATATTTTTGGGTTCAAGCTATGAAAGAAAATCATGATGTTCAACCTGGTTTCATAGAGAAGCTATGTTTTGTGTTCCTCTATTCTAATCTCCTAAAACAACATCTAGAGGGTGATTCTTAAGAGTCCTAGTACCTTTAAGAAGGGTTGAACTAGATTATACATTGTTGTCTGTTGGTTTAGAATCGGTAAGAGCAGATTCTGTAAAATTTCCCGAACTGGATACTTTTATAGGGGATTCAAAAGTTTTATCATTAATGTTTAGATTTGTCAAATCTTCCTCAATATTTTCAATAGAGGATTTAGGCTCATGCGGATCAGTATCATTAAATTTGATATGAACTGATTCTTCCACACATTTGTTTTTTTTATTGAACACTCTATAGGCTTTACATGAAATAGAATAACCCAAGAAAATTCCTTCATCACTTTTGGGAGAAATTTTTTCAAGATTATCTTTAGAATTAAGAATAAAGTCTTTGCAACCAAAAACTCTACAGAAATAAAACTTAGGCTTCATATTATTTCAAATGTCATAAGGGGTAATTTTAAGAATAGGTCTAATTAATATTCTTTTGTTAAAATGACAAGATGTATTTACAGCTGCAGCCCAAAAATAAATGGGTAAGTCATATTCATTAAGAATAGCCATTGAAATTTCTTGAAGGGTCC
Organism: Viscum album; assembly: GCA_963277665.1. Taxonomy (NCBI): domain Eukaryota; kingdom Viridiplantae; phylum Streptophyta; class Magnoliopsida; order Santalales; family Viscaceae; genus Viscum; species Viscum album. Next base: position 674,634,329 of record OY728150.1, read on the forward strand.
TATTTCTACATTATATAACTACATAATGTGGAGGTGTCTTAGGGGATGAAATGTTATAACAATAGCCATTGTGTGAGCAGTACAATTCATACTCATGATTCTCAAACTCTCGGTCATGATCAATTCTCAGGGTCTTAAACTTATGTCCACTAAGGTTTTCTACAGACTTGGAATATTCGACAAAATATGAACAAGCATCACTTTTGTGGGCTAGAATGAATACCCAAGTATACCTAGAGATTTCATCTACAAGAACATAATCATAGTACTTCCCATTTAGACATGAAATTCTTGATGGTCCAAAAAAATACATGTGAACCAACTCAAGTGGTTGAGAAGTTGAAACTTCTTTCATTGGTTTGAAAGAAACATTGTGTTGTTTTCGGTTTTGACATGGATTACACACTTTATCATTTTGGAATTCTAATTTAGGTAGGTATCTAACTAAACATTTCTTATATATATTCCTAAGTGAGTGTACATTGCAGTTTCCTAATCCTCTATGCCACAACCAAGACTCATTATGAAAAGAATTTATGCAGGAAACATTTTGTTTGGCTAAGGAGTTTAAATCAACAACATATACCTTCTAATTTCTACATGCAGTGAAAAAAAAAATCAATTTTTGAATTTAAAACATTGTATGAATCATTCTCAAATTTAAAATTAAGGCCATCATCACATAACTGAGATATTCTAAGTATATTATACTTTAATCCATCAACAAAAAGTACTTTAGAAATTAATATTGTATTAGGGTTACCAATCTCGCCTAAGCCGATGATTTTTCCTTTTGCATTGTCACCAATGCGGACATGCCCGCCATAAACTTTAATTAGACTCTTGAATCAAGAATCTTCTCCTGCCAAATGTCTTGAACATCCACTGTCCAAGTACCATAGGGTCTTATAGGAACTCATTAAGAATCATTCCTTCAAAAAAGATTAAACATGGGATAATTTTGGTACCCATATCTTCTTGGGTCCAGAATGGTTAGCCAATAAAAATTTGAGAACCCATATTTTCTTTATAGATTTTCTAAAATCAAAAAACATAATTTGAGACATAAATAAATTGTTAGTTCCATTAGAAAATTGTTTCTCAAAAGGTGATATAGAATTATGAATGAAGTGTCTAGATTTTGGAACAAATTCGATTTTGCTAATTTGTCTCTATCCAGGCTGATATTCTAGGCCAGTTGTATATTTTAGAGCAACATGTTTTCCTAGAAAATGTTTCATGGTATCCCTACTAGCAGTGAACTTCTCAATATCCTTTTTTAATTGTTCGTTAGATAATTTGAGCTGAGTTTTCTCTTTCAACATTTGAGCATTCTTTTATTTTTCTACACTTAGATCTGTTTTAATATTACTAGAAAGGCTTGTTGCTTCTTTAAATATTTATATTTAACTTTCAGTTCATTGATGGTATCTTCAAGTATATTTCAATATTAAAACATTTCATCCTTAGACATATTTTCATCATTATCTAAATCATTGTTATTTCAAGGATAATAATCATTTAGAATAGGGGTATTAGGTTCCTCAGATATGTTATTCATGAAGAACATGTTGGCATGATTCTTTTTAGAATTAGTGGATTCTGATTCACTTGTGTTGTCTTTCGAAGAAATCTAGGTTGCTTGCATGGATTTCATATAATTCTTGTCCTTATAATCATATTTCTTTTTGTATTTTACCTTCAGACAGTCATCTTTGATGTGTCTTTTCCTATTTCATTCATTGCAGACTTTATCATCTTCCTTATCAGATTTCTTCCAATCCTTCTTCCACATACCTTGTTTATCATACCTACCCTTGCAGTTTGGTTTTATGAAAAACATCTTCTTCCTATAGAACATCTTAAATCTCTTGTCTATTTGGGACATTTCATCATCACTGTCTGAATCTGAATTTTAACTAGTTGAACTTTCAGTAGGTACATGTCTTTTCTCGTTGTCTTTTCTCTTTGAAGCAGTAGACTTGAATGCCACATAATTTCTATTGGGTTCACCATATTCTTCTTTTTTTTTCACATTCAATTCCCCTTCATACAACATTTTTTACCAATAAACTCCTTAAAAGGTAGTTCGCTGATGTCACATGACTCTCAGATAGACACATAAGTGCCTCTCCATCTGTCAGGAAAACATATCAATATTCTCATGATCTGCTCCTTTTCTGGAACAGCTTTTCCCAATGAACTCATGGTGCTGAAAATCTCATTAAACCAAAGGTACATGTCAATAATGGGTTCATTAGGTCTCATTTTAAAATTATCATATTTAATATTATATTATTTTAATCTCATTTCCTTCACGTTGGATGTTCCTTCATGATAAACAACCAAGGTTCCCCAGATTTGACGATCTGTTTTACATGCAGAAATTCGATTAAATTCCTAATCTCCTAAAGAGAAGTAATGTGAATTCATAGCTTTACAGTTATTGTTATAATCAGACATTGTAGCATCATCCTAGGTAGATCTAGCAGTCTTGGGGATCTCATAATCTGATTCTATAGCAGACCAAATATCAAAACCAATACTTTCCAAATGAATTTCATTTTGATTTTCCATTGAGCATAATTCACACCATTAAAGAATGGTGGCATGTTATTAGCAGTACCTTCTAGTCTATTTTCCATAACATGATTTTTAGAAAATATATTAAGGAGATAAAATTTAGAACTGACGGAAATTTATGAACTTTAAGGTAAAACTAAAATCACAGTTTGAAAAATAGAGGGATTGAAAACATTTTATAAATAAAAATGTTTCCACTGATATCAAATGTTGGATGGAGATGATACTAAAGAGGGGGTGAATTGAGTTCCAATTTAATATTTCTGTTAAAAACTTTTAGGATTAAAATCCTCCAAATTAAAACAACCTAGTCAATTAAGGCAGTAGAGATATAAGTGAATTATTATTCAACATGTTTCTCAAAGGTTGATTACTCCTTAGTAGAGTCAGTATGAGAACTAATTCCACTTTTGAAACAAGTTTACTAAACAACATAGATATACACACTAACCAGAACTAACTATCAGAGTGAATTTAAAATAGATTTATGTTTTCTCTAATATAAACACAACGGATAGTACTAAAATAGAGTAATGAAAGGGGAACACAAAAATTTAAACAAGAGGTTCAGCCTTAAGAAAAGACCTTGTCCTCTCCACTTGATGATCACTTGATTCCAAGAAATTATATTAAAAGTGATACACATCGTATATCAGGCATTACAAAAGTTTTCACAAACTTTCTAGGTTTTTCCACCTCTACCATAGTTCTACGTGTGAAAATAAACTTCCAGGACACATAAGGCTTCATCCATGGTTATACTTGGTAAAAAAATTTAAAGATAGTTTGGTATGGGGATTTTCATTATCCCTTAGTTCAAGCACAAGAGTCAGTGTGTGTAAGACATACAAAATTCTCTAAAATGTAAATTATTCAAACAATGTAGAGATAGAGATAGTAGGGATGAGTTTAGAATGATCTATTGTGTTGGAAGATCATCTCTGGACTCGTTGGAATGAATGAGATGATTTTTTGGTCCTTCTCAGAAAGTTGTCTCCAAAACAGAGTGTCGCAAATTTCAGGTTCTGACTCCCATATGTTGAGATGATCAGATTCTTGGGTGTTAAGCTCTTTGCATCACACCACGACAGCATGAAGGAGATTCCTTCAATTGTTCATCTTGATGCTCTGGGTTATTCTGAATGAGTGCTTGAGGATTCTTCTTCAGAATGTGCATGGTTCTATCTTATGAGTGTTCTAGGTATATTCAATATATCCACACCACTTTTGTTGTTACTATATATATTGGCAGACCGGCTATGAATGTCTCTCTCTTATATATATACTCTTTTCCAGTTTAGTTTTTTCTCATTTCGTTCAGTATGGGCCAAAAGGAAAAATGTTTCAACCATGTGTGGTAATCCTCGTAAATCGTACCATTTCCTGATATGCCAGCGAATAACATTAAATAATGTCACGTGCGTTAATTTTTCCTGACATGACCGTTATTATAGTATTAATAAAATTGGTAATGAATGAATTGAATATCATTAGACTGGTAGTAGGTGCATGGAACACGGTAGACATCAACTATGGTCTTTCCAACAGTGGACTTCAACAGTAGTCTCTTTGTCTATAGGCATGTAAAGGATGACATTGTGTTTAGTGGATGTCATGTAATGGTAGCTATTTACTCTATGTAACAGTATCTCCTTATCAGTGAACTTAATCGGTAGGCTCAATAGTAGACCATTAACAGTAAGCTTCTAATCGATAGTTCTATAACATCAGACTACTTCATCAGTGACCTTTCCAATTGCAGATTTGAATAGTGAAGTTCTCAATAGAATACTATAGAAAGAGTATGACAGTGAACTTCTAACAGAAACTTTATCATAGCTGTGACCTTGTGACAGTACCCTTTTACCGACAGCTTTCAATAGTGACTGTAAATCTTCAATGGTAATCTTCTTGCATCAGTTAATTAGAGTGACAGTGACCTGTAATGGTGACTTTGAATAGAAGGCTCATACCAATAGCCTTTAACAGTGAACTTATATTTAGATAAATATAAACTATAATCTAATGCAGCAAAGTCATGAGACTTAAAATTATACATTGTTTAGGATAAGATAATTATAAATGTATATTAAAAATATTAGTAACAGACTTAATATATCATGATCAATATTTAAACAAGTTTTGGGATTATCAAACTAGTGAGTACAACATGTTATTCCCCTACATCTATGGCTTATAGTGTTTTTAATAAAAATTATTGTATTATTGAGGAAATATAATATATCAAATTTGATGTAACCTAACCTTTTGTTTTATAACAATCAGAACTTAAAACATATAATTTCATTTTCCAAACAATGATTATAAAAAAATTAAAAAATATAATTCAAGTATAAAGAATAAACATGAAATTTATTCTGAAGTATTCACTCTGTAAGAAATTCAACCTTATATTGATGAACTGATTTTACAAAACCCAAGTTAGTTGATTCATACGAATCATCCCTATCATAGTGTCATTGGTGGTGTAAATCAATCTATAAGGACCGGAATATCATTATTAAATGAATTAAAACATCTAGCATTTCAACCGCAAACTGAATATATAATTTTTGGTAAGGCATTAGGGGATGAATAATAGATTTAGGACATACAATAATAATTAAATAAATTAAAAGGAATGATGTTTGGACCATTTTTGAAAGACCTAAATAATCATCTACAATCAGAGTAAAAGGGGTGATCACAAAAATATTTGATTAAAATTGTATATTCATTAGAAATAAAGAAACACTAGTTTCTAATGGTTATAATAAAAATAATAGAGTAGATTATGATGAATCCTATGCTCCAGTAACTATGCATGAATATATTCTAATTCTATTATCTTTTGAATAATTCGTTAATTTCAATCTTATTCAAATGTTTATAAAGTGTGATTTAAATCTCTTATATGATCAATTGGATGTTTTGGGTGGATAAACTCATGGATATTAAGATAAAAAACCTCTTAAATATGTTTTTAAACATAATAAATCATTATATAGACATTAATAAGCTTTAAAAGATTTTTATTGTAAATTATCATGATTTTCATTAAAAAAATCATGTTAAGAGAACTAATGATCCAAATATTTTTATAAAGAATATAAATAAAAATGCTTGGATTATTTTATATTATGATGATATCATTATATTAAAATCAACTCATCAATCATTAATTTATTTTTTTTCAAAAATATTACGAAATCTATGTTTTAAATGAGTATGATGGATGAGTTAATATTCTTTTATAGCATTCATTTTTTATCAAAAACAATAAGGTTATTATATATATTTCTTCAAAATATTGAATATCATATTAAAATATATGGATATTAAAATTACAGAAGTATTAGTTCCCCTATCAGTACCTATTAAATACTTCATCTAGACGACCCTGATAATCCAATTGATCAATTAATTTTTAGATGTATTATAGCATGTTTACAATACGTAAAAACTAATCATCTAGAATTAATGATTTTGGAATTATTATTTGAAAGATAAAAATAAAATTTAAAGAAACCCCATTTAAAAGATGTAAAAAATAAATTTATGTTATTTAAATGGATCCATGGATTTATGACTATTCTATTTTTCTACAAATTATTTTTTAAAATTTTTTTTGGATGCCGAATTTGTTGGTCATAGAATGGATATGAAAAGTCCATCTAGATCTTGTCATTACATAGGTGATTTAGTGTAACATCCCAGGTAAATAATGAATTTGAAATTTTCTATTTTTATTAATATTTGTGAATCAAATTTTAATATTACATTAAAGGTAATTCTATGTTCGATGGCATACACAATACACGAAAATGTTTTTTTTAATCTTACATTGCAAACTAATAAAATAATAATATTATTTTATATGGAAGTTAACACCAAGTCATTTTAATGGCGATAATTAACATAACTAACTACAAAATTATTATATATGTTTGTTAAATATTCTTACATTTATCCAATAAATGTTAGAGGCTTAAAATGTGAATGAATCCAATTTTAAGCATAAATATTCTAATATTCATTAAAACATCGATTAATCGCATTTTGATGGAGAACCCTTTTTAAAACTAATTTTTGTCAATTTTATATGTTATATTTGAGAAAATAAAATCCTTCTTTATAATCGAGACATCAATATTTACTATGTGTAAATATTTTTTATTTGTCCGATAAAGTTCATTTTTTAATGAATGTTGAAAATGCTGTATTTTAATTCAGAACCTCCTTTTAATATAATTTATTTATATGGTTCTATTATATTTTTAATTGTGTTTATAGTTTATTTAAAATATATTTTTTCCATCTAATCCACTGGTCTTCATTGGAATTAATTTCACTTTGAAATTGGACATAAACAACTGTCGATCTTTTGATAGATATTGTTTCTTAAAAACACGTTATTTGTTTTCAAAGTGGGAATTAATTATTAAATTAATTAATTCAAATTATATGATTTTAGTTTGGTAAAATTGAAATTATTTTTGAATTTGGAATATCAAATTTAATTGGGATAAATTTTTGGAATTTTTCTGACAAATGTTCATTTTTAATGAATAGTGAATAATACTGCCTTTCACTTCAAAACGGATTTTTCATCTAATTTAATTATATTGATAGATTTTCTTATTAATTGGTTTTAAAGTGTAACTGAATTATATTTTTATCAATTAATACAATGTTGTTCATTTGATGTAATTTCACTTTTCAATTGGATATAAAAACACGTCAATCTTTTGATAAATTTTACTTTTTAAAAACCCTTCATTGGTTTTGACAACGGAAATTATTTTTAAATTAATTTCTGAAATTTCTGTGTTTGGAATTTGGTAAAATGAATTACATATTTTTAATTAGAAGGTCCAAATAATATAATTATTACCTTTTTGTTTTTGGAAAATATGAATAGTTACGACGGAAAATGTCTTTAATTATTGTGATTAATTAGTAATCGGGTAGTTAAGGGGAATAAAATAATATCATAATAATATAAAATGCCCCGATAATATGTCAAAATCCTCTTTTTTGAGTCATGGACAACCATGGGATGATTTATACCGAATTTAAAAGCCTATGGAGTCACATGGGAGTAATAGTGCCATTTATGACTTTATTTTTAAAAAAGAAGTGAAATATAACAAAGGATTGTATATCCTAAGTAAAACAATATTAAATTTTTTACATAAATGATATATTAGACTATAAATAGTAATTGGAATGATAAAAATATTTCCAACATCATTAAATTTTATATTATAATTTTTAGACATTAAATAAATAAATTTATTTATAACACCATGATGACGCAGTGATTACCTCATTAATAAACGATTTAAATAAAATGAAAATATAAGGTAAAATCTAAGACATAAATTTGTTGAAAACCTATATTATGGGATTATTTATAAGCCTTATCACCTTATCCTATAAATATATCATTTTGGGAGCTTTAATATCTGAAAATCGTTTTATAATAATGTATCATTTGAAGACATTCCAAAAATGATCGTCCTCTACCTTATAAAAGGGCCCCACCTCTACCCCCTTACCCACACCACTAAAGCCCTTGGCTAATTTAACCTCAGTTCATATTATCTATCCACATCCCTCTATCACTCCATGAATCCTCCATTTGGGCAGAAGTCTTTCCAAGTAAGCCTTTGGCTCAAATCAAAAAGAGTTACCCGATTTAGAGGTAATGTCTTCTCTTGAGTTTCATTATTTTATTTTCCTTCTTCACTCACCAATATATTATTATTATTTGATTCCATAGTAACAAAAGTATCCTAAATATACTAGTATTTTTTTATTGTAAGTATTCTACCTACACTTACACACACCTCCATTTAATTGTTAAATAACAAATTGTTTCTTTGGCTGGTGAATTACTGCCTCAGGAAACTATGATTGTTCAATCTTCTTTTAACACATCTCATGGTGCACATTATGATGGAACTATATTTATGTATGAGATATATTATATTTATTTCCCATATATGATTCTGTATTTTATATTTAAAACATACCTTTATGCTTTTCATGTTGTGCAAATGCAATAATTTCTTATGAGGAAGTGTAGACTACCGCCCCCTCAAGTGATGTTACTCGTTCATGCCAAACAAGGAATTTATAAAAAATGTATTTAATGAAATTATTTTACATATATAAAAAATATATTATACTGGAATTATAATATATTTATGTCTCATTTTGTTTTAATTCTTATAATATGACAATGAAATGAAAGTAGCGTTTATGCGTACGTACGACCTAAAGTCTCCATGAATGGTGCAGTTCATTTTTTACCACCAAAAGTTATGGAATAGTATAAAATGAATATATAAAAGATATATATGATTTTTAAATCATTAATACCATTCTGTAAATGATTTAATTTTAACTATATGGTCAATTCTCTTCAAACAAGTTCATTGTTGACTCATGTACCAAACATCGACAAAACATATGATATGAACTCACATAATTAACTAATTATTATAACATGATAATATGTGATATTAATTGAATAATAAAAATTAATGGATTTCCTTAATCAATTAATAATTGACCAAAGTTTATTATTTAGGAATATAATGAAATGAACAAGACAAGTCAGACATCAGGTAAGGGGATTTCTTATCCCACTTTTAATTCTGTGATATTTCAATTATTCGCCAATTATCTATTGCATGTGGTGTATTGTGTATTTACAGTTGATAAATATTATCCTGATTATATTTTTATTCACGGTATTATGTGATTCATTTTATTCATATTATCTTTTGTCATCTGACTCGATTTATTAAAACGAGGTTAGGGGTTTTTATCTCAATTTTTATTCCCATGAGATTCATGTTATATTTTCCACTATCGACATTGAGTGGTGTATTTAATGCCCATTATTCTAAAATTTTTGTGATATAAATTTATTTAAGGTTATTTAAATAAACATTCTATAGTTTTTCTTTCATGGGGTGTACATTTAAAATGTTACCCAAATCTGTAAGGGAACATTTCACCCTCCTCTTTTTAAAAGACTTATTTTTGTTATGTATTTTAATTTACATATTTTTAATGTTGGGATATTTTATTATGTATCTTTTTGGATATAAATTGTATTTCCTAGTGATGAGATACACTTTTTATCTTTCATCAACTCATTTTCTAAATTTTAAAGTGGCGTCGCCAGGCTGTCGAATATCTATAAGGGAGCTTCTTAACCCAATTTCAATTCATTGGGTTAAACCACTACTTCTTTATTATGACGTACTATGAATATGTGTGGATGTAATATTATTTTTTTACACTTAATATACAATTATATTGGGTGTATTTATATTTTTCACCCATAATTATGTAATTCATTTATCCTTAATCTAAGGATACCGTCTTTGTAAGGGACTTCGTCTCAATCTCCTTTCTTTGACGAATACATCAATTTATATATGACCTTATTTTATTAGTTGTATAATAAACCCTTTTGACTTTTAATTTCTTTCAAAATGAATCTTTTTACAGAAATTGTTTTACAAAATAAAAAAAGGGAATATTTTTTGTCTTACGTATGCGGTGACGACAACTTCTCTGCTGTAGTGACCAATATTTGAGATTCGGCTTCCTCTACAAGCCATAAATTTTTTAAATGAAAACAAAATACCATGTTTTACTTTATTTTTGTATTTAAAATGTTTTTGATAATGTATTGATTATATCAATGTATTTTATTGATATCTTTTGATTTAAATGTTCAAATTTTATGTTTCCTTTATGTATGTTTTATGTGATACGATTATGTTATGGTTATTGGGAATTGATTATTAAGATGGGTGGTTCTGTGATAAAATAATGTAGGGTGAGCCCCAAATATCACTCCAATGTCTTGGGTAACATGAAGGAGTTAAACATTATGGTTTATCCAAAGAGATTTAGGGAATATAATGTGATGGGTATTCCAAATGTAACTATGAGGGTTACTCCCTACGTAAAAATGTTATGAATTCATCAAGTTAACTTTATGTCTTAGAATATCTATGAGTTATTCATAAATCTTATGATTTCATGAGGTATGTTAATGTGATTATGTTTTCTGAGTAAAGTATGATTTCATTGATTCTTATGTTTATATGGACTAATGTTTTCTTTTCGTATTTATATCCCTTACTCATCTTTTTATGCTCAAGTCATGTTTTTGAAATGTTATTCACAGGACATAAATTGGAAAAGGGACAAGGATGGGATCATGGAAATTTCATGGTGTCTAAAACCTGAAACTAGACATGAATATTTTGTTCAAGCGTTCTTATTTTTTGAAAAAAATGGAAACTGAGGTGATGTGTATACTTAGTAATCATTGAGATGTAATACTTATGTACTAAATCTCTAAAACTCTAAACTTGAAAAGATCTTCAATGTGAATTATTCCTTTAATTCATGATTATGTAATGTTTTTAGGTTGGGGACTTATATTTATAAGTTTATTATTTGCCTATGAAACAACACTTGGTAGCACCTTGCCCTAATAAAGCCAAATATGTGGCATCTTGATGTTATTGTGCTCATTTGTTGTGGATGAAACACACACCGACTAATAATAGGATGATTTTTACTAAAAATAAAATACTATGTGATCAAAGTAGCACCATATAATAAAGAAAAAATAATATAGATCACTCTTATGAAAAACACATAGACATTAGGAATCACTTTCTATGAAATGTCACATGTTAAGGAGATGTCATTTAACAATTTATTTTAATGAATAAACAACAATATGCTATACATATAAAAAAAATTCTGTATCCTGGATATTAATACACTATGATGATTTTAGGAATGATCAATATAATGTAATAATTCTTATCTAATTATTGTTTAAATTATCTCCTTAAATTATGTTACTCACTTTCAAGGGTAGGGGGTATATATGTCTGATTATTTATAATTTGTTTCTTATAATTTTATTTAAATAATATATATTTTATACTCACATTTTTTTAATTTTTACTTATTTTAGAAATAAATATGTTTAGAACTAAAATAATTTCATTCAAATAAATTTATGATACTCAATAAATTTTCATAATCAATATTTTTCATACCCAATTTTTTTTTCATATTCAAATTTTTTTCTAATGTAAATTTTTTTAATTATAATGTTTTGATTCTCAAAATAATTATTTACTCCATTTTTTTTTCTCATAATATTTTCATACTAAAAAGGTTTTTTTAAAAAAAAATTCATACGTAGAATTTCCTTGTACTCAAATTTTTCTGGTACTAATAAATTTTTGTACTAAACTCATTCATACTAAATTAATATACATATATTTTTCTGACTCTCAAATATTCAATGCTCATATTTTTTATACAAAATATCTTCTAATTAATATGAAATATAAATTGAAACCAATTAATATGTTATGGGACTCATATAGGTATGATTTATTTCAATACACTTTTACAATTCAATTCTGTTTATTGGTATTTTATTATATTTTTTTAAAAAATAGGAATAATTAAGATTACGATACATTTTTAAAAAAAATTAAAAACTCCATATTTACATTTTATCAATCATCAGATATTTTAATCGAATCTATGATATAGAATCCCAATAGTTATATTTGTTTTCTTTTATAAAGGGACCCCTACCCTATCCCATGTCAATTTTTCAAATATTTTCACTGATCATCTACCACCCTTTAGGTAGCTTAGTCTAAATGTTATCTTACTAATAAATTTTTTCATACTCATGTTAGAATCAACAGTAAAATCTCCCAAGACAATGGCTCTCAAATATTTCTCAACCGTATAGTTCTTCAGATAATGGTTTTTCATCAATGATTATTATGATAAGAATAATCCATACAAAAAAATGGATTATCAATTTTCAAGGTTGGGATTCTATTTTCCGAGAAAAGAAGAACACTAATCCAGATCATATTCATGTTGATGAATATATAAATTTTATTATATTTGTGATGATTTATAACATTTTAAAATTTTCATTTAACTTGTATGATAGAGATATTATATTGTAAGTAAAAAAAGCAAGAAATTTCCATAGTGTACCAGTAGAAGATGACAGTATTTCCCTTCATACCAGGTTCAAAAATAAAAAGGATTCTTAAATAATACTATAGGAAATAAATCTCACATTGAGATTCATGAGGATAAAATGAAAAATATTCATTATTCATCAGACAATCATCATGTTTCTCCTTGGATGTAAGGCTTCATAATACATCAAATAAATCTCATGGAAATATTAAAAGTCCTAGATGTTTTTATTTAGGATTACCATGACAATTTCAAGAAGATATTTTTTTGGGTTATATCTTTGTAACCATATAAAATTTTTATGTAGGGTGCTATTACAACTCTATTTATTATGATTCTATTGATTCTGATAATGATATTATTTAAATGTTGTTAATTTTTTAATCACACAATCAGATCAGTACCAGATAATATTAAATTAATAGTAATTAGTGATGATATAATAAAATGGACAAAATTGCATTATTATTTAGAATCAAGTATATTTGGGAAAGATGATAGATCTCATGTATCCAAATAATCCATTGGAGGTAGTTAGAATGTTTCTAAAGAAACAATACTGATTTTGTCTAAAAAATTAATAGCATGTTCTGAATATAATATAACACCAAAGAATCAAAATATTTATAGTGATGAACATGTTTCTTAGTGTAGAAAATCAAAATATAAAATAAAAGAAAGACACCATCAATTTGGCTATGACCATACTGAAGTCATTTCATAAAACATTTTTACTAGAGATGCTCGTAATGTTGATGAGGATATAACGAGGGTGATAAAGAAAAAATGAGATGTTTTGATATTGATAATTCGGTGAGAGGAGTAGAATTTATGAACGATATAATTGTTATCATTGAATAATTTCAATAATAAATAACTAATCCTTTTTCCATATATAAAACAATTTGAAATAAAACATTCGATGATTAATTTTACCCAAAAAATATTATTATGTTATTTTAATAAGAAAAAGAATATAGTGATATGAGAGAAATAGATCAATATCTCAATAATTAAGGATATATAAATTAAATGGAATAAAGAGAGGAAAAATAAATAGAGGAATTGTATGAATAAAAAATTCAACAAGTTTTGCAAGAAAATATTGATGGTCGGGATGAAAAATATCATTCTGATAGAATACTAGTATGATCTTCAGAACCTAAATCATTCATATTTTCATACCCTAGAGTAGATTCTTTAATGAAACATTCTTAGAGAACTCAATCTAGTAACAATTGTCACATTTTAGATAAAGAGAATGACATCATGATTGATGAAAATCACAACATGGAATTATAAGAAGATGATAGTATGACATAATCCAGAGAACACCTTGATTATAAGAGAGATACTAAAGAAAATAATACAATGTCATTAAAAACTGATCATTATATTTTTCAACAATTAAATATATTTTAGATGAATATTTCATATTTCTGAAGGCATGATGGAGAGATTGATTTGGTTTTAGAAAACAAAAACAAAATATCCTATTTAATCAACCATATATAATAATGACAGATCAAGAATGATTCCAATTTTAATGTGATTGAATAATGTTTTGAGGTACATATATAGTTTTTCTAAAATATTTTTTTGAGGTCTAATATTGTTAGTGAATTTATCAATGTCCATGAAAATTAAATTAAATACAAAAGGCTTGGGAATGAGGTAAATATTTAATTCAATAAATGGGGCAGTAATAGTTCTCTAAAAGTAAATGTTTTTAGAATTATATACGTAACCTAGTTTGAATAAGTCAAGTAAATTTTAAATATGTTTAATTGAATTCAATCATAAGTATTAAGGATGTTGTTTTATTATGATGAGATAGATGATTTGAAAAATAAAAATTTTTTAGGAAGGATAAAATTTTATTTGAATGAAGAGATAATTAATGAATAATAGAAAAAGATTTAAGAACATGAATAAAAGATTAGTATTCATGAAGAAAAAATATTATCTAAAGAATAATTGAATCGTAACAAGAATCAATAGTTTTTTAAACATTGTGGAGGCAATAAAAACACATCAGGAATCATTGTCAAATATGATGGATGATATAAAAGAATTTAATAAAATAAATATAGTTTTGTTAGACCTATTAAAGAACAAAAAAGAAATGAGGATGAAATGAAATTCTAAACTATAGTTTTTTAAAAAATCAATGATTTTTTTGAACTATATACCATTCATTTGATTGTTTTCCATGACTTTTGGATGAATGTTAGTACATTTATTCTACATTATAAAGTTCATTATTAATTCATAAATTTTTCTTTCACTAACCCTTTATAGGTATTATAATACACATCCTATTCTTATTTGTAAAACCCAAAGGAGAGAAATGATTTACAGTGGGTGAGAAATTTTCATAAAATATGATATTGATATATATAGTGGATAATACATTGGGAAGGGGGAGTAAATGTTTAATAAGAATGAGAATATGATCTTTATGAATTTTTTTATCATAAGTTGGATTTACTGGTATTTAATAATATATTTTGAATAGTTTTAAAACATAGGGGGAGATATGTATAACTGTTCACATTTTAAAAAAAATTATTCAATCACTATTTCATCTTAAATTTTTATAAGAAAATTTCTTATTTATGTCTTGAAGTTTTTTTCCTAAAAAGAGGAGATTTTTATTTAAAAATACATTTTTTTATTTTTCTATTCAATGTTTGGGAATTAAAAAAATATTTCTTAAATACTCAATTAAAAAATGATTATATCAAATTTAGTTTTTATAATGACCTTTTTTATGAAAATGAATCGATATTTTATCATTCTGTTTTTAATACCTTCTTAAGATAAAATTCATAATCATATTATGTGATGTAATAAATCATTCCAAGAATATCGCCAGGAGCCTAAATATTATTTATATCATACCAAATGAATAAAATTCATATTGTAAAGTCATTGTAGTCTTTCATAATGACCATTTATTTATAATGATATAAGTCATACTAACTCTTATAAATGAAATCACCATACTCATTGTTATCATAACCATAGAAGTTTATGTTAATGATTTTTTTTCATTTTAATCAACATGAAATGTTATATAATATTATAATAAAGATTATGGTGTACATTATGTATCAATATGACCAATATAGTGTCAGGTGTCCATTATCATTCCTAGTTTATGGAGAAAATCCAACTTTTGGAGATCATGATGAATGTTGGGATGAATGAATTTAAATAATTGGTCATTTGAACATGATAAATACATAAAGCTATATTTTGTTGACATTGTGTGAGAGATCATGTAAATCCATTAAATGTTAATATTTTTATGATTAAAATTTGTGAAATTATTGTTCCATATACTTGTAACTCAATAGTGTTTTGTTTTTCCTTTTTTGTTTACATTCTTGTGATTATGATTAAGGGCCTCCATAGATATGATGACATAAGTTCTAATCTTTTGAGGATAGTGGGATTCCAAGCATTGGTATACAAAGGTTCTGATGATTGTTTTGATCAAGGGTTGTCGAGGATAGACAGACAGACCAAAGATGATAATTGTATTGAGGGATTACCCCAGTGTGGGTAAGAAAGAATTTTTTTAATGTATAAATTAGTGGACCTTTATCCTAGATAATTGGGTACACTACTACTTTGATTAAAATAATTTTATTAATTTACTCATATTTCATTTCCACTTCTATTATAATGGAATTTTAATTGTTGTATATATACATTTTTCTTATTATGTATTCTATTTATCATTATTGATCTGATTTTGATACTTTTGTATTAAATTGTACATGTTTTTTTATTACGATCATTATAATTACATAGTATGATTATATTGCACTTATGATTGAATTTGTATTTTGTTTTTCTTTGATTATTATTACCACTGTGATTATGATACATACCATGATTACTGTTAATATGATTTATTTCTTAATACAACCAATGAAATACATATTGAAATAAACATGATTATAATATCTTTTTAATTAGACCCAAGGGATAGTCCAATTTTCTTTTTATAAAGATTTTTTAATTCCTCTAGTTTACATACTTTTTAAAAAAAATAGTTATATGGTTAAAAATTAATGATTATAAACATACAATTAAACTTACTCTTGCAGTTTTTCATCTACATATAGATATTCTGATCAAAGAATTCATATTTGAGAAAATCTTTTGTAATATTGATTCTCACATTAAAAAAATTATTAATGATATGTAATAAGTTGATAACATGTATAAACTCATAGTAATTTAGTATAATATTCATCCCAACAAAAGATAGTTTGAGGTAATGGATTGTGTCTCATTTTCATTATATTAAGGCATATTGCATGTATATGGACATAATTTCTTTTATATTTTACTTCCATTCCCCCATTGATATGTTTAATAATAAATATATTTAAATTCATGGTAACTTAGGCTTCATTTTATGAATTATAATTCGTGTGGTTTATCATACAAATTTAATAAATTAGTATGATATTAATGATTTAATCTTGTTTTAATCAATGTTGATTAATCATGAATACTCTCATAATGTTATTTTCATGTTATAAAAAACCTATTTAAATTTATTATCATCTAGATATACATGTTGTCTTCAGTTAATTTTAAAATTTTATACTCTTAGGTACATAAAATGATGGATAAAATTTATTTACTAAAATATCTTGACATTTCTCTATTCCTTAGAAATTCATTTCTGTCCCAAAAAAATATTTTATAAATTTTTTTTGAAATTTTAATACTATGAAAATATATTTTTGTTTTTATTTTAAATTTGACTTGAAATAACAATATTCATCCTCTTGTTTTATAAATAACGTAATTTAAGGCACTTTAACAGAAATTCCAATGGAATACTTCTTCTTAAGATACTATGAAGAAATGAAACATTCCTTCTTTTATAATGACCCATGGATTTGAATATTTCAAAACATGTCAAAAATGTAACATTCAAAAAAATTGTTTTTCTAATATACTCTTAATATTTCTTTTTTAATTTGTAATTTTCAATGTGAAAAGTAAATTTTTATTTGTGAATGTTTTTAAATATATGTTTATGTCATATCATTTCATCAATAAAAATAGAAAAATAATTTTTATATAATATTCTAACCACCCCTTATTTGGAATTCTCTCATTTGGGTAAAAATTATTCATTAGAAAACCTATATTTTGTTTCCTAGTCTATTAAAGGCATTGAAATAGAGAACGGGGAGTGATATGTATAGTGATAAGGCTATACACTATCGACAAACTCTAATATTAGTTTAAATAATATATCTAAAAAACGATATTAGTGTAATATAAATTAGGTAAAAATATAATTTAACCAAAAAAAGAGAAATCAATACTCTAAAAATGAGGACACTTGAAATGACCCACTAATAATTATCAAAATATCAAAATAAAAACAAAAAAATATTCATCTAACACAAGATAAACTCAAGAGACTCCCATCAGGAACCCTGTTCTGGATACATATAATAACTCCATAACATCCATTGAGAGACATTGTTATCAATAAGAACCTTTTCCATTTTACCAACCTATATCCACTATGTCTTCTTGGGTAACAATCGGTTGGACGAATATGGTGTGAGTAAAACAACGTAGTTCGGCCCTATAATTTATAAAAAAAACTAGTCTAATATAAAGTTCATCATACAATGTTATAAATATATGTATTAATTAATTAAACACAGCTAGAATATTTCCCATTCCGATAGTCTAAAATCATGTGAATATCCTAATGAGCGGTTGGTATTGGTTATACTAACACATCTATGAACTGTTTTTTAAACCATCTAGATTTAACTATATCCACGGTTCATATACCACTGATATATGTTTTTTCAATGTAAATAATTATACCCACGGTTTGTTCAAAATGATGGTATATGTCCTTTATTTTAATATAAATCCCTTGATGGGATTTGATAATAGAAAATGCATCTTAAATTGCAATGACATTCCTTCTATCATATAACATGTTCTGTGTTCTTATATTAAAATATAAATAAATAAATGAATGAATGTATATATATATATATAATATTCCTTATATTTATGAATTTATTATTATTGTAATTATTATGAAAAAACAAGGGGCCAACCTATACCCATAGTTTGGTTAAATTGATTGTATATGTAGTTATTAAAATACCACCATAGGGAATTCATTTGACCAATATCCACCTCTAATCCAATGAATTTACCATTATCCATTAATAATTTTTTTGTTATTATACTAACATATATATATATATATTATTTATTTATTATTATTATTATTAGGTAATAAAATTTCCCACCTATACACAACTTTTAGTCAAACTTTTATGGTTGGTTATTCCTAGGAAAAACATTCCCCCCCACAAAACCATTTATAATTATTTAAAAACATGGGTATAAGGGTTACCTAATACATTGGATTTCATTGAAACATGGTTATAGATCCTGCATTAAATTATTTTCCCCAACAAAACATATTAACATTGTTTACAAAAATGATGGGTGTCGGGATGACATATACCCACAGTTTTTAATGAACCATTTGTAATGGTGAATTCTATGAAAATATTATTTCTCCATGGACATAGGATTGAACTATAGCAATGTAATTTTTCAAAAGTGTGAGTATATCCTTTTTCTGGTAGTGAAAAATTAATAATTTATATTAAGAATCTGCATTTGTACAATAATGAAATATCACTATGCATGTATCACAACCAATCCAACCATAAAAATATTATCAAGGTAATAAAAAGACAACATCAACCAAAAGACAGAACGTCTATGACAATGTTTGACAAAACTTCCCACTATAACCATATTTCCTTGGTATGTGAAACATCTAGTCTAAGCGCATTATAAAATAATCACAACATGTGTCAATGCTAATCATAGTATATAAGCATATCAACATATGCAAGGGTATATAAATAGATATAATAATATTTTCATATTTTATTGAATAGTGTAGTATATAAGAATCTTGACATGTGGGAATTCATTTCCTAGTATATAAGCCTCTCATAATATTTTATAGAATATCTTGGTATATAAAAATCTCATCATGTTTTTGAATTTAATATCAAAACTGTGATCATATAAAAATATGTACACATGAAACCTACTTGTTAATTATAATAATTACATTGTGTCATTACATTTGATAATTTTTTTCTATAAATAAATGATTCTATTTTGTGTGTTCAATCTATATCATGTAATTTCTGGAATCAAAATTTCATGGTAAAAACAAATGAAATCGATTACCAATTCTATATCATCAGTTTTTTTCCCATCCAAATATTCTCTATATGTCATATCACATAATGTATTGAATTTAAATGGTTCCAATGAATAAAACAATATTGGATGATCATAATTCATTTCAATTATTTAATTAATGTGTATATTCATTGTTATAATAAAAATATTTCATATATATTATAGTTTAAAATCAACCCATAGGGTAAATATTTAGACCCCAAACATTTAACCAATGAATAATGAATTCTTCTGACGAAAATGGTAAAATGAAGATGGTTTAGAAGATCACAAGGGGTTCTTATATCAAAATCAATCACAATAGAAACCAATAATGACCCTGGAAAATTGATTACAACACAAAAGTATGAAATATATGATAGAGGATGGTAAAAAACGTATAACATCATATCTAAGATAAATCCAATCAAAAGAATGACTATATTGGAGATTGGGGATCGAAAATTTCGTGGATGGTGCACTTCGGTCAAGAGGAATAGGTTACATCAATGGAAGACAAAAAATTCATACCCATATCACACTCTAAAAATATTTTTGGGAAATTGAATTATGTGTAATGATGTTACACAATGTGTATTGATTTTCAGATGCATATGATGAAAAGAACATTGGTCTATTTATAATTTTTCATATCACTACATGATGTGTAATTCCTCCATGGAATGCATTCATTTCACTTCATGATCATGGATCATAGAATTTTCTAGAAAACAGTTATAAATTATGTAATTTCATTACATGATGTTTAAATTACATACGAACATCCTTAAAACAATTTCATATTTCTCGAACGCTAACCAAATCCAATATTTTTCAATATACTGAATATCCTAAAAAAAAAATTATCAAATTTTTTCCATGACTATAATAATTCTAATAGAAACACCAAACCTTTCCATGTATGGATGCATTGATTTTTTTTAACAATATCCACAAACCAAGTTTACGTTTATTCAATCTATAGATATTCTTGATGAAATTAGAACAATAAGGATACAATATGTGGAAAACTGAACTGTAAGATTTTGGAAATAGAGAGAGATATATATACATGGAAAATGAGAGGATGTAGAAAACTATACAACATATAATAGATCATCCCTGAGATAATCTATTAATCAATTTGGGGTCCCAGTAAACAAGTATGATGGCTACACTCACATATCATGAACTATATCCCATGTATCAAACTAAACTCACCTAAGAGGACAATACTCTTGAACCAATGATATAATAATAACCTAGATTTACATTTCAAATAAGTCCACATTTTTTATCATATTCTCCTTAAAAGATTCATATATAACAAACTAAATTCGGATATTTCAATATTTAATGAAGGGTTTAGCTGTTATATTTTATGTTATGACACGTGTAATACATCATACATAGGACTATAACATTTCGGTAGGTTTAAGCAATACGCCACTAGATTGAACCATGAAAATAAATCAAATTTTCCATCAAAACATGGTGATAGATTACCATGATTCTTAATACAATGATTCAACATCCTAGGAAACAGTCGAAGTAAAACATAATGATCTACAAAAAATCCATAGGATATCATCAATGGTTAGAATTTGATTTTATCCTACTATACATGTTTACCATCCGTTTTATTCTCAACTAAACATGCTTAGATATCTCTTATATGAGAAAATGGACAACAAGTTCTGAATCACGTACCTCTAACCATCAAGTAGTTGAAAATAACATCCTTCTTTGAAAATACTTGATAGGTTCTATCTAGATCGATGAAATAATGTTTTTGTTATTTGAAAACTCTACCATTTCTATATGTTTCTTCAATGTACACCCAAAATCCAAAACCCAAGATTCTAATGTATGTTCTAGAACTGAAATAGTCCTCTAAGATAAAACACTATTCTAGGGATGATAGGATATGGTGAAAATAACATGTGATCCAAAAACCTTTTATAGTCCATACAAAAATAGGCACCAGAAATAGGGATATCTATCATTAATTATACTCCACGATACACCATGAAACCAAACTACCTCATATGTGTAATTAATTTCTATATCATAAATTCTGATGGACTCAATAAAAATATTGGTGTCTACTGTCGTCATCTGTAAATCTAAAGTCACCAATACATAATCATTCTTACATGTTTTCCTATATATTTTTATCACAAAATATATAGGGACATCCTCACATTTCCATTATATAGTGGGAAAAGGATTTGAAATCGTAGTTGGACTCTAATTCTCAACGTTCATCTACTAACACGTGAAATATCTCTCCACAAAGCATAATACCACCTTTATAATTGTCTACATTATTGTCAATATAGATCGTGATACATAATTTTCAATACAATATGCACCATGAAACTTGATGTCTGAAACCCTCTCATTATATACTCAGGTAATCCCATATAATTGCATACTCATCCATAATAAAGAATAGTAATCTGACCACCATTAAACCATATCGATGATATCTCCTCACCATATAAAATATTTATTCAAACTAAGATATATGGATCAAAGGCCTTCTTGGTCTTTATGTTATCTAATATAATCGATATAGAAGATGGAGAAGTCGATTTATCTTGAGCTTGTGATTCCTGTACATCTAGATTCACATATGAAAAGGAGGCCACTATCATCCAATAATTGCAAGATATTGGTAATAAACCTATCTTTGTAAACTAGATCCATGAAATAGTATTGACATTTACCTTTCCGGGAGAACAATTCAAATCGATATCAAATGAAAATAGATATTTGACCCACATACTCTGTCAAACATGTAGATCCCAAAGAGAAAATACGTACCAAAGTCTCTTGTTTTCAGTATATAAAAAATTACACTATCCCATAAAATAATATCTTTTAAATACTAGGGATTGTACCACATTCTCAATCTCTATATCATGAGTATGTTAATTCCTCTTATGTGTTCTCAGCTGCCTAGATCCATAACTAACCACTTGGTCCTCCTGATTCATAACATTGCTATGATTAACTATAGATGCATCATAGTAAATTGTATATTAATACCTAGAAGGTTGTTTATTAAGGGTATTTCCTAACATTTTAAAGACATTTACCTTAGGAAATTCTCACTTTCAAGAACATGACTAATAGAAAATCACCACACTCATGTCCATCCATGACATTGGTGCTTCAAGATGGAATAATTCATAGATAAATAATTGATAAATACTTTCTAAATGTATAAATATCAAGATCACAAAGAAATTATTGAGATATTCTATAGATAAATTAGATAAATCCTTATAAGGGTCCACATACACTCCATCTTTTGAGAGGAAATGGACTGTAATGTTCACTTCTTCAATCTAGAAACAACATTTTGTTATGTAGGAATGAATATGATATTCTCTTATTGTACTAAAGATGTTGTTATGATATTTTTAATTATAATGGATGACATGGAGTACATTAATATGATTTAGAAACTAACACCAAAAAGTATTCTAAAATAGGATGAATGATTATATTCATCAATTACATGATTACTAAAGGTGAATTATTCAATTAAAATAAAAATAAATACAAACTCATACAAGCCATAAATTCTCTAAAAATATTTTCGACTTAATTAGGATTATCGCACCCCTTACTGGTGGAATCTTAATCCCAAATCCGTGATATTGATAAATCAAGAACCTCTTAGCTGATCGAAGAGATCATTGATGCATCAAGGGAGATACTAGATCATGTCTGTTATATAGTTCAATCTATGATAATGATAACATAGGATCAAGGAACAGTTAGTCATTATAGTGAATTGAATACGATAACCCCAAGGATATGTAGTAAGCCTTATAAATCCATTATCTTATAAATCTTATGATAGTACATTGAAATCCCAAATATCTGTTGGTGTCATTCTTTATGGTGGAATTAAAGATAGATGTGCGCCCACCCCAATCATGATCACTCGCAAGTGTGGAATGTCATAGATCTATTTATGAAATAAATCCTGAAAATATTATATAAATGGAGGAATAGAAGCATGTCTCCTTTGAATATCATATAGAAAAAGACTGTCTACATTAGTCATGATGCAATCCAATCATCCTTGAATTTTTTTGCATGACCAACCAAATAATCCCACTCACCCATGTGAGAATAGATGTATGCGTATAAAGATTAAATTGTTAACTGCCATCCTATAATATTTTATATAATCCTATTATTGAACTATCCAATCATTTATATGAATCAAATCAAAACCTATCATTTCTCTGAGAAATGATTTTTAGAGAAACAATATTCACTGGTATCTAGAGAAAAATTATTGAAATGTTTGATATCATATATATCAATCCAATAGTGTATTCATAGTCAATGCACTGACCAAATATTGAATAAAAAATAACAAATATTTTGAAAAAAATTATAAAAATGAATTTGATTATTCTATATTAATAAATTTTAGGTTGACGATACATGAATCATACCTTCGATAGTAGATATCCCATATCCATTATTGTAGGATTAGACTACGTTGTGTGCATCATACAAGTACCTCTTCTAAGGGATATATTTTTAATCAACTTTAATACTCCTTATTGGTAATTTCTCTACTATATTGGTGTACCATGTCCAATGATTCCTCCTAAATGACTAGTAGAACCCCAGCAACAAGCCTACTGAGGGGTACCTGATAGCCTTATTGGACAAGGTACATTTTTTATCCCCTTACCACTACTCTAGTGTAGAATATTCCCAAAAAATCTAATGATTATCCAGCCTAATCCATGTATGAAAATTAACATTTGGGTTATGAAACTATGAGTGATTTTGGAAATTTTTCTACATATATATAAATCTAATGTAACTTAGTCCTAAAATTTCTATCCACTTCCCTAGCTTCTCTTCCCCAAATGAAATTTGAAGAAATTGTTAGAGTGGAACTTCTTACAACCCAATGATATGATATCGTTCACCATATTAAAATGAATGTGTCCCTACTTAGGGCCTCTCATAGATTCCCCACCTTTTTGAGTTCATGATTCATTATGTACTCCAAATTAGAAAAAAAAGAAAACATTTACATAAGACTTGATCTCATCACAATGACCATCATGATAATAATTTTCACTGGTGATCTCATCATCTAATAAATAAGGTCTAAAGAGATGTGGGTCGGAGAAGAATTCAACATATTCGACCAGTGAAATTCCATAATGATTCAAAAGCATGATCAAATAATCCTCATTAACACTCAACATCTATATATTTAAGTGGAATACAAAAATAATCTCTATGATCATCCAAGTTTACACTTATTCAACACATATTGCAGTAGAGTGTTCCACAAAAATGTCTATGGTTGAAAAATATTATATGAATAATTATTCACCATAATATATATGAGTGTCTCAATAACCTTTAAATACTTTAGATTGACTCGTTGTAGATCTCTTCTTCCAAGGGGCCTCTGTCCCTAAATAATTTTTGAAGATGTAAGAAATGGAACAATTTTTTAGTTTGTACATGATTAAGATAGTGAGAATATTCTCCCCTTCCAAATATCACATGACCATTACTATGATTTCATGAATAAAAACATCCATTTAATCCTCAGAAGCTAGATAATGTTCCAACATAGTTTGTTAGGAGCATGCAAATTTTCACTCTCCAAACAATAAATTTGAAGATAATGAGTATGTATTTTTTCTACATGATAAACAGAATCATTAGAGAACTTGGTAACAATACGGTCAACCTTAATAGTAGACTACTAACAAGAATAATCAACTCATTGTCTGTATAAACATGGATTATTACGAGATTAAACATGGAATAGTAGATATTTCATTTCATTAATAACATATAAAGTATATCTTATAACATAATCTACAAAAGAAAATATATCACATGCATAAAAATATGACCTAGTCATGAACAATTTGTGTTATTGTATATCCATGAATTCCTATGATAATGAACACATAAATATTTCACTCTATTACAGGACATAAATACAAATATCAAATAACAATAGCATAATTAAATAATAAACACATACAACATTTGATTCATTAGAGTTTAAAAACATTAAAATATAACAATTTAACATCACACAAAAAAATCCCTTAATTGCTAACTATTATTTACCCTATTTAATGGTTAGATGATCCCATAAATATTCTCATTACCATCTATGGAAACATCCTTGTATCCTTTATTCATTTTAAAAATGTAAATAAATAGTATAGAATAAATTATCTTTTTATTCATCATTTTAATGTTCCTGATTATGATCTCTCTCACATTTCAAAATATTGTTGGTTAAGAGACCTCATGTATGCCTCTCCAAACATGAGAGGCTACTGGCTAGTATCAAGGGTGTGTTATGTATAGTGCGAAGGATATACCCCTGGTATAATGTGTCATAGAAGTTTACAGAATCCATATAAACAAAATAAATCAAATTAATAGACATAGAGGAAATCATATAATAGAACATGTAAAATAATGTAGACACCAACATGACAAAATATGAAATAATGAAATTATAGGATGTTATATGTCAAAATGTATGACTAAAAACAATACAAAAAAGAATCATCTTATATAAGATACACCAAATAAATTCCAATCAAGAACCCAACATGTGACCCCTATCCTAAATCGAATCTATCACGCATGCAAAATTATTAGAAATAATGTTTGTTTCCCTAATCCAAAACTACATCCATGATATCCACGTCGGTTTTAAATGGTTTCATGAATATAGTGTCAGTAGAAATATGTAGGTAAAGACTATTTTTCTAATAAACTTGTATTATAATAATTGAATGAATAATGAGATTAATAGTTTTATAAATTAATTCAATAATTAATTATATATAAAAAGTTATTAGGAACAATGTCATATTATCTTTGAGCATGACTCACAGCCATGAAAATAATAACCCTATATCCATGTTAAAACAAAAGAAAACTCAATGAAATTTTAAAATGTCTCTCAGCGTGTCTCACAACCATTATAACTACAACCATATAACCATGGTATAAAATATAACTGGGATAAAAAAATGATATTAGCATAACAACATGTTTCTGGCCCCAAAACAGTATATATGTGTAACAGCCTGAGATTTTATGAAAAATGTTCCTTTTAATTTTTTTTATGTCTTGTGTTGTACGCTACACCAAAAGGAGCTTGCACAACACACATCCTTGACTTGCCTTTCATTACACGCAATCGCGACCTTCCTCGATAGCGTGTGTTGTACGCAACACCACGTTTCGCTAAACAACGATATGCTATTAAGATATTATTAAAACTAGCTGTTGTGAATAGTAATAACCAATTTTTTAAATTTTGTAAATTTTATTTTTCAAAATGGACTTCATTTATGGATTCGGAGTATCGAATTTAGCCTAAGGTGAAATTTTGGTACTTTTCGGATAACTTTCATATTCTGATGAATAGTGAAAATTACTAAATTATAATTAAAAACAACTTTTTTAATCGAAATAATTAATAGTGATAAATTATTAATTTGAGTGGTTTTAAAGTATATTTAGAATATCTTTTTTCAATTTAATACAATGTTGGTCATTGAATGTAATTTCACATTTAAACCAGACATAATCAAGTGTCAATATTTTGATAGATATTGTTTCTTAAAAACACGTTATTTGTTTTAACAGCGGGATTTAATTATAAAATTAATTAATGAAACTTCTATGTTATGAATTTGGTAAAATAGACTTCATTTTTGAATTCGGAATATGAAATATAGCTTAGGATGAAATTTTGGCATTGTTATGAAAAACATCAATTTTTGATGAATAGTGAAACTACTAAGTGGTTGTTAAAAAATGAATTTTGCATAAAACTTAATTTTACCACTTCTGTGAATGGAATTTCGAAAATCCGACAGACACGGTTGATATCAGTAAGTAAAATTTGGTTCAATGAGATAAAAATAATTTTTTGGTGAATAGTAACTTTTTACTTTTTTTACCGCGGTTAATAGTAAATAGGGTAACTATGGGTAAATATGATATTACTATTACCCTAACACATGTCCTAATTCTATTGGATAAGTGTAATTCGACCAAAAACAACCTTATGAATATAATATGACCATTTAGGCCCACTTGGATTAGATTATGACATTTAATATTATTTTATTTAATGAATAGTTAAAATAGTTAAAATCAAAGTTTAATAACTAAAACATTTCTAATATGGGGTTATAAATAAGATAAATTCTACTATAAATATTCATTAGAAAGATAAAAATATTTCCTACATAATTATATTTTATTTATAATTTTTAGACTTTAAATAAATTAATTTATTTATGACACAACGATGATGCAGTAATTACCCTTTTAAGGAAATATTAACATAATTGATGTTATAAATGCTCAAATGAATGTAATTTGAGACTTTTTATGAATTCCACTAATTTTATAGGTTACTATGATATATTGGTGTTGATTTAATAAACTTGGTTCGAAGATATAATTCTGTTATGACTTTCACAAAAATCATATATCAAATAGTGTCAAAATTAACACAAAATAGTTTTTAAATCAAATATTATATTATTAATTGTTATTTTATTCCTAAAAATCTAAGGTTCGGCCAAATGACTTAGATAAGGATATATATATTAATAATAAACAATTTGGGGTTCGTTTGGCATGTTATAGTAAGTGTATTAACCATATAGTGAAAGCAAACAAAAAGACACGGTAAAAGTTAAATTATTTAACTTAGAGTTAAATCTAATTAATAAGGTTAAAATAATACCCTAAAATTGTCTAAATCCTATTGGTTGATAGGATTTAGACCCATCCCCACTTTACCTTCGAAATAAGACCCTTTGGAACCATTATTAACCGATTTTGACTTTAATATAAAATAATATTTTGAGATATTCCTAAGGTGCCCCTCTCCTCCCTTATAAAAGGGCACCTCCTCCCTCTCTTCCTCACACAACATTGAGCCTTCATGCTCGTCCAAACCCTGCCAAAATCCCTTCTCCACTTCCCTAGTATCATTCTAGAGGTTCTGGTCTTCTTCAAAGACCATCCATAGTTCTTTAAGTGGAGGCTATGAAAAGGCGCGTCAAAAAGAGGTAATATCCATTACCGATCTTTTTCAATTTCTTTCTTCTTCAACTTCTTCTTCTTTAGTTGTTTCATGATAAAGTAATAACATCAGTATTTCTTATATACTGATATGTTATTATAAATATTAAAAAACTCTAATTAACCTTCTATCCATCCTACGGAAAAAGGAAATCACCGCGTGTGCGTACGTACGGAATACCGTCTCCACGCCGTGGTGTAATCTATTTTCTGCCACCACCATAATTGTATGGGTAGAAAGGTGTAATGAGTAACTATATATGATTATTATAAAGTGATATTGATACTAAAATATTATACATACACTTCAACACAATTCCACGACCATGGGAACGATATCATCGCCCTCGCGTACGTACGGACTACCGTCTCCACGACGTGATGAGATTCATTCTCAATAATTAACCATTCATGAATGATTATAAAGTATATATAATAAGTATTAATGAAATATATGACCTAATAATGATACTGTAATTATTTATATTTATATGTATGTCATCTACTTAATTCCATTCAATTCAATAAGGAAACGAAAACAGCGTTCATGCGTACGTACGGACTACCGTCTCCATGAACGGTGTATTTCATTCCATTTACTGATTTATTATATATGTATATTCTGAATATATATATATAAATCATGTTTTATATTCTGGAATTAAGTAATCATGATCTAAGTAATCATATGAATAATTACAAGTTAAAAACACGAACGACAAATGAGACCATTTTACCCAAAACGCTACTTTAACATGAATTTACAAAAGAACGGGTAATATAAAGTCATAATTGGACCATATAAGATATAATAACAATGAATATGATTCTGGAATAAGTCAATAACATTATTTAAATCATTGTACAGGAGGTTCGGACACTTACAAAGCAAGTCGGACCTAAGGTAAGGGAAATATCACAATCTCATTTTTATCCGAGATTGTTTATACTTTAGTATTTACTGGGGTGTATTTTATCATCCACATCCATGTTTCCTAAATATGTAATATTATTTCAATTCTCCTACAATTTTTTAATTCCTATTTTACCCTTCGGTGAGTTTTTAGTAAAAGATATGAATGGAATCTTTTGTTGTTTTTCGTACGAGGTACTTTTTTGACTTTTCCGAAAAAAGTACGAAGAATGTTTTTTTTTAACATATACGACATGAATGGATTTTTAAAACATTATTTCCAAGAATATTCCTTTACAAGTTTTCAAGTTTATTTTTAATCAACTTCTTTTATTTTAAAGTCATATAACATGTTATGAAAGGAAAAATGTTTTTGAAGAAGAAAGGATATTTTCCTCAAGAATGGAGTTCAAGTGTTTTATCAAAATTATTTTCCATCTAAGATAATAAAGGGTTCTGTTTTTATCCCTATTATTAAATTTATTTGATCATGTTGTGATGGAATTATTTTTATGAATTCCTTTATCTTATATGAATTGTTTTATGATGTCATGTTGTTTAAGAATTCCATTTTTATTACATGGGTTACGCTATGATGTATGGTTTATGATTATGTGGCACACATAAGAAAGGATTCATTATAAGATGGGTGGGACCTATATCTCCCTCCAATGCATTGGGTAAAGATTTCATATCTCATGAGATAGACATGGCTGAAATGGTAGGTTATACTGGTTCAGTGAAACAGGACTGAAACGAGGGTTACTCGATTCAGAAAGGGACTTTGTCCACCAAGATAGTCTTGGCAATGAGTCTTGACTAACAAGAAATGATTCTATATGATTATGTGTGTATGCCACAAAGTTCCATGTTTTATGTTATGATTATTGGGATTTCATTTCACTTCTATGATTTATCCCATGTTATGAAATTATGCTCTCTTTTGCAGGTTAAGATTTCCAAAAGTTATGTTCTTATGAATATGATGTGATTGATTTTTCTTTTGTATACCCTTACTGAGCATTTGAGCTCACCCTTTTATGTTTTCTTTTCCCCAGGATATAAAGAAAGGTTTTTGGTAAAAAAAGGGAAGATCTTTATGAGAGATATTGAAGATCTTTCACCATGATTAGAAGATTACGTTCCGAGTTTCCAAAGACACTAAACTATTACGATCCTTGTGTGTGTGTTTTTGTTATGTACTAAGTATTATGCAAATGTAATGTAATGTCCATGTACGTCAAGCTTCGGGTCTCTACAGTTGGTATCAGAGGAAAGGTTTAGTCAACCATTGGAAACTAGGATGCGAAAGTGTTAGTGAGATCCCTAGAGATATTTCTAAGGTATGTCTAGGGATGCCCCTAAGGATAAGTATACGTATAGGATACAGTCCTATAACTATGGTAAAGATAATATAATTTAACCTAAGAAGATAGATAATTAAGTTACTCCCCCTTTATTATGATTTTTTCCTCTCATACTATTCTTTTTGGGTTTTAGACGATGGCTGGAACCCGAAGGAACCATGTTGATCAATGCAATGGACAATGCAATGATTGTCCTCATGAACAAACAAATGTTATGGGAGATGGAGTGAAAAATATTATTGCTATCCTTACACAAGCTATGAATCATTCTGGACATCCAAATGAGTAGAGAAAGGAACGGTATTCTATTGAGTCCTTCATGAGGCAACGTCCACCTTCTTTCAGTGGGACTTCTGATCCACTTGTTTCTGAACAATGGATCAGTACCACTGAAAAGATATTTTCAGTTCTTCAATGTTCTGAACATGATAAAGTCATCTTAGCAGTATATCGTTTTGAAGGTGAATCTGATCAATGGTGGAATCTTATCAAGAATACGAGGCCAAGAGATGAAATTGAGTCCATGGAATGGGACGAGTTCAAGAACTTGTTTTTCAGTAATTACTTCCCTCGTATTCTTCGAACAAAGATGGAGAAGGAGTTTCTTGAACTAAAGCAAATGCATAATGAATCTGTTGGTATATACGAAGCGAATTTTACAAGACTTTCAAGGTATGCATCTGGAATTATCATCCAACCTGAAAGTAAAGTTGATCGATTTTTCAGTGGCTTAAAACCAAGTCTTCGCAGGGCATTAGCTATAAGAGACTTCAGTAGCTATGAAGATGTTGTGCGTTGTTCTATCAAGGTAGAAATGGATTTTGGTGTTACATATCCATCTCATGGTTTTGAGAAGAAACGAAAGATGGAGTTCAAGGAGAAATCTCAGAATAATGGTGAAAAGAAGATGAATGTTTCCTTATGCACAATGTGTGGAAAGAAGCATGGTGGAGATTGTCTTAAAGGGACTAGAAAATGCTTTAAGTGTGGAAAAGAAGGTCATCGAGTAGCTGAGTGTCGAAGTAATGGAAAAAGGGTTTCTAATGATGTGAATAAAGAAAACACTACAGAGAACGCACCACCAACACTTCAATGCATCAAGTGCAAGGAAATGGGGCATTATGCTAATAAATGCCCTAATCCAAGGGTTAGTGATGATCAAGATGAGGAACCATTTAAGGAAAAGGACAAAGGGAAGTCACATGAGATCACTATTGTAGATGTTGAATATGATAACGATGTGGTGGAATGATTAAGTGTTTATGTAATGGGATTCCAAAATAATGTTGTATATAGTATCGTGGAATATTGGAATATTTGTGTTTTCGATTTCAATAATTTTATGGTACCGATAACCATGAAAAGTGATTGAGACAGTTTTGGTAAACAGATAATATGAGCATAATGAAGGGATAAGAAGATAATGAGATGTTTGATTGTATTCATGAGCTCATGATTGATATAAAGACTAAGTGATATCATGGTTTGAGTATATATAATTTTTGGATTTTGGTATGTGGAAAGAGATAACTTTTGACAGCATTCATGTTTTCACTAAGGTTCAATGGGTATTCAAGAGAATACGTGATTAAGGCCTTTGAATGTTTGGAATGTGACCAACAAGACATATCTTATGATATATGGGGATCAAGGACAGTATTAAATCTCTGGTAATCATTTTCACGATATTATGAGAGTGGACTGCAGTATTATTGATAAGCCTAAAGATTAAAATGGATTATGTTGGACATAAGTTAGTATTGTTTTAGGATAGAAGATTTTCAATATTATTGATGTGATGTTATAGTAATGTAGTTTTAGAAAAAGGACAACCTGCAGGACGGATGACAGCCCATCGCGTCGGACAAGGATGTGGGAATCGAACCCACAACTGAAGTGCGACTGGCCTTTATCGCCTACCACTGGCCTACATGAAGTCCCTGTTTAGTAGAAACTAGTTTTATTATATTAAGCAGTATGATATATGAAGTATAAGTCCATTTTTGGAACCATATGTGATTAATCTCACTATAGATCGACTTATGTATATAATTTTTGTTAACCTTTTGTTTAAGACAGATGGAATAACCCATCATTCTATCACATGATCTGATAACACTTCACGAATAACAAATTCAACTTCATTTATTTAAGATATGAAGTGGAAATTGTTCAAGGCATGAACAACAGTGAGATTGTACCAAAATAAAGAAAGTATTTATTCTAATTCAAATTTTCAACTTTAGGGAAATGATCTTGAAAACCAAAAATGTTGTCCTAGTGATCTTATACCTGATGAATCAGATGGTACCTTAGATCGTCACAAATTTATGGATTTGTGATTACTGGCTTTTCCATAGACATGTTCTCTACCACTCTCCATCATAACAAGATGGTTAGATTTCTCTTCCATATCCATATTTCCACATATGTGGAAACCCAGTGATTAGTTTATTTGGGTAATCGTTACATTTCATACTTTAGTTTTTAAAGCCACGTTTTGGTATTTTTTTAACGATGTTAGTTTCTATTAAAGAAACATTCGAATAGTAAACCATTTATAACCCCGACGAATTTCGAGGGCGAAATTCATTTTAAGGGGGGTAGAATGTAACAACCCGAGATTTTATGAAAAATGTTCCTTTTAATTTTATTTATGTCTTGTGTTATATGATACACCAAAAGGAGCTTGCACAACACACATCCTTGACTTGCCTTGCATTAAACGCAATCACGACCTTCCTCGATAGCGTGTGTTGTACGCAACACCAAGTTTCGCTAAACAACGATATGCTATTAAGATATTATTAAAACTAGCTGTTGCGAATAGTAATAACCACTTTTTGAAATTTTGTAAATTTTATTTTTCAAATTGGACTTCATTTATGGATTCAGAGTATCGAATTTAGCCTAAGGTGAAATTTTGGTACTTTTCGGATAACTTTCATATTCTGATGAATAGTGAAAATTACTAAATTATAATTAAAAACAACTTTTTTAATCGAAATAATTAATAGTGATAATTTATTAATTTGAGTGGTTTTAAAGTATATTTAGAATATATTTTTACAATTTAATACAATGTTGGTCATTGAATGTAATTTCACATTTAAACCATACATAATCAAGTGTCAATCTTTTGATAGATATTGTTTCTTAAAAACACGTTATTTGTTTTAACAGCGGGATTTAATTATAAAATTAATTAATGAAACTTCTATGTTATGAATTTGGTAAAATAGACTTCATTTTTGAATTCGGAATATGAAATATAGCTTAGGATGAAATTTTGGCATTGTTTTGAAAAACATCAATTTTTGATGAATAGTGAAACTACTAAGTGGTAGTTAAAAACTGAATTTTGCATAAAACTTAATTTTACCGCTTCTGTGAATGGAATTTCGAAAATCCGACAGACATGGTTGTTATCAGTAAGTAAAATGTGGTTCAATGAGATAAAAATAATTTTTTGGTGAATAGTAACTTTTTACTTTTTTTACCGCGGTTAATAGTAAATAGGGTAACTAAGGGTAAATATGATATTACTATTACCTAACACATGTCCTAATTCTATTGGATAAGTGTAATTCGACCAAAAACAACCTTATGAATATAATATGACCATTTAGGTCCACATGGATTAGATTATGACATTTAATATTATTTTATTTAATGAATAGTTAAAATAGTTAAAATCAAAGTTTAATAACTAAGACATTTTTAATATGGTGTTATAAATAAGATAAATTCGACTATAAATATTCATTAGAAAGCTAAAAAGATTTCATACATAATGATATTTTATTTATAATTTTTAGACTTTAAATGAATTAATTTATTTATGACACAACGATGATGGAGTAATTACCCTTTTAAGGAAATATTAACATAATTGATGTTATAAATGCTCAAATGAATGTAATTTGAGACTTTTTATGAATTCCACTAATTTTCTAGGTTACTATGATATATTAGCGTTTATTTAATTAACTTTGTGAGAACATATAATTCTGTTATGACTTTCACAAAAATCATATATCAAATAGTGTGAAAATTGACACAAAATAGTTTTTAAATCAAATATTATATTATTAATTGTTATTTTATTCCTAAAAATATAAGGTTCGGCCAAATGACTTAGATAAGGATATATATATTAATAATAAACAATTTGGGGTTCGTTTGGCATGTTACAGTAAGTGTATTAACCATATAGTGAAAGAAACAAAAAGACACGGTAAAAGTTAAATTATTTAACTTAGAGTTAAATCTAATTGATAAGGTTAACATAATACCCTAAACATGTCTAAATCCTATTGGTTGATAGTATTTCGACCCATCCCCACTTTACCTTCGAAATAAGACCCTTTGGAACCATTATAAACCGATTTTGTCTTTAATATAAAATAATATTTTGAGATATTCCTAAGGTGCCCCTCTCCTCCCTTATAAAAGGGCACCTCCTCCCTCTCTTCCTCACACAAAATTGAGCCTTCAAGCTCGTCCAAACCCTGACAAAATCCCTTCTCCACTTCCCTAGTATCATCCTAGAGGTTCTGGTCTTCTTCAAAGACCATCCCTAGTTCTTTAAGTGGAGGCTAAGAAAAGGCGCGTCAAAAAGAGGTAATATCCATTACCGATCTTTTTCAATTTCTTTCTTCTTCAACTTCTTCTTCTTTAATTGTTTCATGATAAAGTAATAAAATCAGTATTTCTTATATACTTATATGTTATTATAAATATGAAACAACTCTAATTAACCTTCTATCCATCCTACAGAAAAAGGAAATCACCGCGCGTGCGTACGTACGGAATACCGTCTCCACGCCGTGGTGTAATCTATTTTCTGCCACCACCTTAATTGGATGGGTATAAAAGTGTAATGAGTAACTATATATGATTATTATAAAGTGATATTGATACTGAAATAGTATACATACACTTCAACACAATTCCACGACCATGGGAACGATATCATCTCTCATGCGTACGTACGGACTACCGTCTCCACGACGCGATGAGATTCATTCTCAATAATTAACCATTCATGAATGATTATAAATTATATATAATAAGTATTAATGAAATATATGACCTAATAATGATACTGGAATTATTTATATTTATATGTATGTCATCTACTTAATTCCATTCAATTCAATAAGGAAACGAAAACAGCGTTCATGCGTACGTACGGACTACCGTCTCCATGAACGGTGTATTTCTTTCCATTTACTAATTTATTATATATGTATATTCTGAATATATATATATAAATCATGTTTTATATTCTGGAATTATGTAATCATGATCTAAGTAATCATATGAATAATTACAAGTTAAAAACACGAACGACAAATGAGACAATTTTACCCAAAATGCTACTTTAACATGAATTTACAAAAGAACGGGTAATATAAAGTCATAAGTGGACCATATAAGATATAATAAAAATGAATATGATTCTGGAATAAGTCAATAACATTATTTATATCATTATACAGGAGGTTCGGACACTTACAAAGCAAGTCGGACCTAAGGTAAGGGAAATATCACAATCTCATTTTTATCCGAGATTGTTTATACTTTAGTATTTACTGGGGTGTATTTTATCATCCACATACATGTTTCCTAAATATGTAATATTATTTCAATTCTCCTACAATTTTTTAAATCCTATTTTACCCTTCGGTGAGTTTTTAGTAAAAGATATGAAAGGAATCTTTTGTCGTTTTTCGTACGAGGTACTTTTTTGACTTTTCCGACAAAAGTACGAAGAATGTTTTTTTTAACTTATACGACATGAATGGATTTTTAAAACATTATTTCCAAGAAGATTCCTTTACAAGTTTTCAAGTTTATTTTTAATCAACTTCTTTTATTTTAAAGTCATATGACATGTTATGAAAGGAAAAATGTCTTTGAAGAAGAAATGAAATTTTCCTCAAGAATGGAGTTCAAGTGTTTTATCAAAATTATTTTCCATCTAAGATAATAAAGGGTTCTGTTTTTATCCCTATTATTACATTGATTTGATCATGTTGTGATGAAATTATTTTTATGAATTCCTTTATCTTATATGAATTGTTTTATGATGTCATGTTGTTTAAGAATTCCATTTTTATTACATGGGTTACGCTATGATGTATGGTTTATGATTATGTGGCACACATAAGAAAGGATTCATTATAAGATGGGTGGGACCTATATCTCCCTCCAATGCATTGGGTAAATATTTCATATCTCATGAGATAGACATGGCTGAAAAGGTAGGTTATATCGGTTCAGTGAAACAGGACTGAAACGAGGGTTACTCGATTCAGAAAGGGACTTTGTCCACTAAGATAGTCTTGGCAATGAGTCTTGACTAACAAGAAATTATTCTCTATGATTATGTGTATATGCCACAAAGTTTCATGTTTTAAGTTATGATTATTGGGATTTAATTTCACTTCTATGATTTATCCCATGTTATGAAATTATGCTCTCTTTTGCAGGTTAAGATTTCCAAAAGTTATGTTCTTATGAATATGATGTGATTGATTTTTCTTTTGTATACCCTTACTGAGCATTTGAGCTCACCCTTTTATGTTTTCTTTTCCCCAGGATATAAATAATGGTTTTAGGTAAAAAAAGGGAAGATCTTTATGAGAGATATTGAAGATCATTCACCACGATTAGAAGATTACGTTCCAAGTTTCCAAAGACACTAAACTATTACGATCCTTGTGTGTGTGTTTTTGTTATGTACAAAGTATTACGCAAATGTAATGTAATGTCCATGTACGTCAAGCTTCGGGTCTCTACAATATGAATCTCATGATGTTATAGGGAATGGCTCAGTATATAATGATAAAAACATATATTATGGCATAACACCGTATATAACCTTCTTATCATGTGTTAGGAAATATGCTGGTATATAATGATCTCAAAATGTTTTAGGAATTATCCATAGACCATGTTGTCCAATATTGACCATTTTCATAATTATGAAATTATTTATTATCCATAAGTTTATTTGTACTAATATTTTCCACTAATACATTTTGGGCTCTAGTTATTGATTAAATGTCATGTTTTCTTAGTTATTAACCATTTTATATTTATTATTACATATATAATCAAGGTAGTAATTTCATTTATTAAGTGGAACGTGTGTTTAAATATTCACATGGGCATATTTAATATTATTAATTGATTATTCATTATTTATTCATGAAATTTTTATCCCTAGAAAACAATAACTGACTATTTCTGTGATACTACATATTTTTTTTCCATGGAACCGAGGAAGTGTATTTTGGTAGATATGGAAGGATATACTAGATGGAATTATAATACTCTTGGAGAACAATTTTGTTATAATTTTTAATTAAATTATATTATAGTTGTCATATATGTATGTTTATTTACATTATTATTAATCTATTCATTCTATTGGAATGTTATCACTTATATCTAGTATTAATTTTTTTTAAATAGACTACATCCTCATACAATAGTTGTGGGAGCCTTTTTTAATTAAATTATTTCGGATTTGGTTGACTGGTAGAAACATTTTAAAATATATTTGGTCAAATATTAGGGATTTTATGATTAAAAACCTAGAAGAAATACATATTTATCATGGAGAAACCATAATACTGTTAATACGAGAAGCAAACTAAGAGTCTATAATCTACTATAATAAAAAGATGTGGAAACATTGGGGAATGTTCTAATGAATTGAATAATATATATTATACAATTTTTTTAAATGTTGATATACATACCATAGAGGGTATCCGATAGAAATATTATTACAAAAAACCCTGAGTATAGAGGAGTGTGTAACATCACTAGATTTGTAACTACTCTATGGGAAAATCTCATTTCACGTAAAACAATTAAAATACTCTTATTAAATATTCCACTCATTTTTGAAATCATTGGAATTTATTTATTCAGAAGATTTTTTTGGAGTGAGGAAATTTTTTAATATTGATCATTCTTATATAAAAACATTACCCAATGATAAATAATTATGTATGAAAAAAATTAAATTAAATTTAATGTTAGTTCACATCCCATGATTTTTTTTCTTGTTCACTACTATATTTAGGGAAAAATTATTAATTAAATTGTGTATTATATTAATAGATTTTTTGGGATTATGATCTTATAAAGGATAATGCATTTTTAGGTAGATATAGATTTCCATCAGGGACACATGAGATTATTTCAATCTTATGGTTAATTATATGTCATTCTAAGACAATTGGATTATGATAGTAATATAATAAACTACGATTTGAGGAAATTGAGAAGTATAATAATATTGAAAAAAAGTCTTATTCTCATACAGACTGAGTCGATGTTCACCATTTTTATTAATCAAATAGTCCATCGATATCATAATGTGTTTCCCAATTTTTTGAAATTTTACCACAATAGATGGATGTTTTAGTTTATATTTACAAAGTACCTAGTATTGATTCTATCTCTATAAATCATTATCATCAATATATAATTCTTCCTATATATTGATTCATAGTTTGATGATATTGAATCAAAATAATTCATGAAGAATAATATGTCTTGGTGAGGTTATCTAATGCATAATTCTATGACGTGGGGAAAATGTATGTCATAATAAAATGACTATCATATGACATCCTAAGTAAACATTAAAAATAAATCTATTATTACATGTGTGAATATTTATTTTCATTAGTTTATTATATCTTATATTTATTTTCAAAATTCATTCTATAATTATGTGAACATCAGTTGAGGGTTTCCAAAAATGATATATAAAAGGAATATATTCATATTTGATATAAATATAAAGAATTATTATAGATGTAGAAATATATAATGAATGTAACAAATGTTTTTATTAATGTCATAAACATTATTTATCATAACTTGTTGTATTAATTGTTTATTAAATTTATTGGTGATATATTTGTACACATATGATCTGGTGAAGATTGTTGAGAGAATTCATATATATTAAGAACATGTGAAGTACTAATAATTTGATTAATAATTATTAAAAGTATTCAATTCTAGATAGAATTTTTAATACATCATGAGAGTGTAATGTTTTTAATATTTAGAAAATGGATGCAATGATTTTTTATGGATTCCTATGAATGCTTTAAATATAATGATTCATAGGAATTGTGGGGTATTATAACCAATTCTTCTAATAAATCACCCACCATGATACACAGATAGAATAATTTACTCTGATGTGATTTGTTACTTATTGGGATGTAACATTTAGGCCTTTTTTGTATATATTAAGAAGAGGTGTAAAACATAAACTATTATTATTTTATATGTCCTTAGGAAG
This sequence comes from Viscum album, assembly GCA_963277665.1. NCBI lineage: Eukaryota > Viridiplantae > Streptophyta > Magnoliopsida > Santalales > Viscaceae > Viscum > Viscum album. The sequence continues at coordinate 674,675,037 of OY728150.1, forward strand.
GTCTATGTTGTATACCAAGAATTTTCATATTTTTGTTTAATTCATCTGACAATATAGGAAGGGTGAGTAGTGTTATATTGAAAAATTACAATGTGAAAAAATTATAATAAATACCCAACTAATGATCATTAATTGGTCGGTACATCCCATATATGTAAAGGTTAGAAATTTTATTTATTTTTGAATATTTTTTGTAATCTCCAACCCAATTCCATTAATATAAATATTTTCTAAAATGATTTAAATATTTGAAATATGATTGGGATTATGAATATTTAACTTTTCAAAATTAATAATCTATATTCTATTTTAAAAGTGAACTATTTTAAATATTATCTGAATATTGAGTCTGGATATTATTTATTATGAGATTAAAATGTTTTGTGGGAGATTATTAAATTTTCTCAGTGTTGAATCACTAGTTTATGTTGTAATATAGTTAATTTTTCAATGAATCATTGACCCAAATATCATCAATTAATGATTTGGTGATGTAATATTATTTATTATATTTTTATTTCCAGGTATATTTTAATTTGTTTTATGTTTTGTAGTAGATTATCAATTTTGACAAGAGATAATATTGTTTTATTCCCATATATAAATTTATTTTTGATATAGTAGATTAGTTAGAGAAATTAATGGATGATTTTGTAATGATTGTGAGGGGAATTATTTACTATAATATACCCTAAAATCTTATGAAATTCAAGAAATATAATAATTTATTTATAATATAAAAGAATGTTATGTATATGGCCATAGTTAAAAAATGATCCATAAGAATAAATATTATAGGGGATATGTATTAATTCGATAAATGCATGATTTAAAAATGTTATTCAATAATTCATTTTAGTGAATGATTAAATTCATAAAACATGATATGCCTAATTGAGGGACTATATAAGTGATTCAATTCCATGGCATGGATATATTTTCATGTTAAAATATCATAGCCTCTACTCTCTATGTTTAAATGAAATCTTGTACAAAACAATTATCATTCTAGATTCACTTTTATATCATGATTGATGAGAGGTTCCCACTGAATCATATATTGATTAGATACAACCCACAAAAAATAATAGATGTTGGGAGGTCTTTATCTTCCTCTATTATATCCTCTTACAAATATTATAAGGATAGAATCAGTGTCTTTATAGGTACAAGACCCAAGACTATTCATCATCTATAATTATGTTTCTTTTTGAGTTTCAACAATAATATAATCATTTTTAGTTGTGTCCAATTTGATTTTAATTTTTTTATCATATATTAATATATTCATAGTATCATTATAGTGGTATTAGACAATAATCATCAACAATTATTTTCAAAATAATGTTTTTAAGTAATGAAATCATATATTATATTTTAGGTCATATTTTGAATTTCAAAATTAATAGGGGTTTTAATCTATTTTTAGTTATATAATATATGATGTTTTTCATTGTAAACGTGTCATGTTATAATCCATAGTTATTCATTATAATAATAATTGTCTAAAACATAATTATTTATATCATATTTGGTGGTAGATGGAGTCATAATGGATTATACCATTGATAAGATCCATTTTTCATATCACATTAGTGATTATCATATCCTAATAATGATATAAATACTATCATGGAATAATAAATACAAATTTACAGATCAATATATTACATTATAATTAATATAAACACTATTCTATATTACTCTTCTTTATTATTAATCCACATCATAAAAAACAATGATATAATGGACCGTGAATTACTATCACATATGCCAATAGAATCACTTCATTATGTTACATGAGGCATAATGTATACCATTATTTCTATGTTCTATAAACATTAACTTATGTTATCCAACCTAGTAGATAGTTAATTTAATGTTTCCACTAGTTTTACGGTGTGATTTGTTTTAATAGTTAACCATACATATCCATGAGTTTTATATAGGATTTTCAATCAAAAATAAATTAATATTGATAATATATTATGTTTTCAATCTATCTAAAAATTTTATTCATTATTTTTTATTTTTTTTAATCATTAAATGTGATATAATGAAAAAATTATATTTTTCATAATTTTCATTTCAAATTAAAATATACTATTTATAAATATTTTATAAATCATAGAAAATGTAGTATGGTATATTTATTAATTAAAAACGTGTATATATATTAGTTATTAATGGTTTATAATTAATTTATTAATTTTTAAAATATTATATATAAAAAAATATCTATAACAAACAATTTTAATATCCAATACCTCAACCTAGTCATATAACCTATCTTGTAATTTAGATTCACATTTTTATACGTATTTTATATCAATAATTTATAATTTTTTTGAAAAAATTGAAAAATATAAATGTGTTTCTATTGACTATTTTAATTTTTTTATAACAATATAATGTGAATTATTCATTTGATAAGTCTTATATTATTAAACTATTTAATATATATGAAATTATGTATTTATAATTTATATTGTTATGTTTTAAATGACATTTTTTTATATTTATGTTATATTGATTTTTAACATAAATTAAAAGAAATATAAAATAGTATTATTTCATATAGTATCATACATTTTTGAAAAGTTTATATACTATTAATTATATTAATGATTACATATTTGAGAAATACAAATATTTTTTAATATTCAACTAATAAAGGAAATTAAAAAATAATAAATATATTATAAAATATTTTTAAGTCTCTTAATATATTATTGTTTCGTAAATTATTTATATATTAAATTAATTAATAAATATAAAAATAATTTCATTACACTCTATTTTATTCATAAATATAAATAGATTATTTTATGAGTGGTGTTATGATTTTATTAAATTATTTAAACTCCTAAAATAAAATTTAATAAAAACAAATAAGGATCTACATGCAAGAAAAAATATTTTGTTTTGTTTTATCCTACATGAAAATTTCCATGTTCTTGGTTATTAGGGTATATAAAAATAATAATATACTTTAAATATAATTGTTCTTAGTATTATGATATAATAAAAATATATTTTCAGAAATGTTCCATGTGATAAAGGAAATACTAGTTTGATTTCTCATAGTCTTAGAGGTTGATACAATGTTGCGAAAGGTGGGAGTTGTTTTTCAAAAAAATAAAGCTATCTCATATAAGGATTATTGATATCATATGACTATAATCATTTAAATTATATAAATTTAGTTGTTTGAGAAATTTGAATCATTTGGACAAGTATGAATATTTAAAAATATTGTTTATAGTATCATATGTTATGAGTAATGAAAAGAGTCACGCGTTACTGTGGATTAAATATCATTATTTAGTGATAGAAATCATATTACAAAACTTATCATTATAATGATCCATACAATTGTGTTTCAAGTATTGGATTTGATTTCCAGATTAAATTCTCTTATTTTCAATGGTAAAAAAATTTATACAATTTTTATCATACTATGTAGGTTCCTAAAAATGTCGGATTCCACAAGAAGATATTGTTTGTGGGATTAAAGTATTAGTGTAACCTATATTGTTAGGTTTTTAATTATTCTACTAGTTATTGGGTTACACATAAAATGATAATACCCTGGGTTTGGAAAATAGAGTAATGGTTTTTATTATATCTATATGATAGACATGATGAAGGTATTCCCACTAAACCATTAAAGATCCATATATGATATGATTAGAATAATGAATTACATAAATTTATATGTGTTGAGGGTGAATCTATTGGATGGTAATTTATTAAATTAAATTATATCATTTGAATTCAAAATGATAATATTTATTTAAAAATTATAGATCATTTTTTGGGATGGGAAAATTAACAGAAGTCTTTATAAAGTAAATTAATACATGATGACCATATAATAAAAAATAGTTTTATAGTATATGAAATCATGTACACAAAACATAACATTTTAGATTAATATTGAAATTAATAATCATCATTTATTAATAATCATTTACATTTTTATAAAATTAATTTTTTTTAAATAGGTAAATTAATTTTATTATGGTAACCCATACACATGTAAAATGATATTGACGTAGTTCTCCAATTTTATCATGATATTTATGGGATAAAAATTTCACTACCATATGGTTTTAAAATAATTATATATTTTATGTATAAAGGAAAAATATTTCACTCATGTACTGAAGAAACATATGTATTGAAAATTGAATATTGCGTATAAAATATTAGTTTAATGATTATTAGGGATGTATAATTAATTTTGTAAATATGGTTGGAATGGTTCTTGAAATAATAATTAATTTTTTATTTTTTAAAAAGATTTATCAAAATGGTGGGGTTATATGTACTACCTTTTAGATATGTTTTTTCTAGAACTATGTTTTCTATATTAGTGGGTAAATTATTGATGATTTGGAAGAAAAGATAATTATAGTTTGTAACAATGTTTTTAATATAGAAAATCAAATTCACTAAATAAAAATGGTTTATTTTACCTGATGGGGTATTGTTTCCATTATATGGTAATTTACATGGCCACCGATAGGTTTATATTGAAACTATATAAAAATTCTGTGAAAGTTATTAGTATTATATAAATAAATTGGTCATTAAAAATGTTGTAGGATAACAAATCTATACTAAATTTTTTTATTATGTAAGAGTTGGAAATTATAGAATAAATTATTTATTATTGTATGTTTAATTAAAAAAATATGTTCAATGGATTTTAAAATATTGTTATAATGAAATGGAATGATTAAATATCAAATGAATTTTACTAAATTTATTGATCCCCACCCCAGATGCCACGATTACATCGTTACATTATTATAGTTGTACTAGATATAATGGATCAAATACGAAATAATATAATATTTTACTAGACCTAGATATCTAGACATATAGTTAATTCCATATTATATTTGAAAACATGATATATAATATACTATTTTCATGATGAACAATGCTATACCATTTAGAAATATTTGAGCTTATATGATCAATAATGGTATGCGTATAATGGATGATATTATAAATACCTTAATAATATTATATATTTAAATGTAAATATCTAAAAAAACATTCAATTGTGTCTATAATATGAACATCCGGATTAATATACCATGAAAAAATAATGGTCAAATATTTAGATATAAGTTATCTCATGTGTGTGAAATTTTATTATAGATATTTTAAATAATTAAATAATCACATTTATTTAATTGATGAAAATTATAATGAGGTAACACATTACATCAGAAATTACAAAGCTATTGTCAATCCCTTATCCTATGAAATCATATATAAACGATAAACCCTCTTCCAAATATCCAATCAAGTCCATGTAATGAAACAAACTGATATATCGAGGGGATTTGGTTGGACCCTCCCAATACATACTAATTTAATTTAATTCATTATATTAATGGGGTGAAGCATATTATATTTAGACATTCATATTGAATTAAATTAATAGGAAATGTTTATAATTTCCCCGATCAACATAAATAATCATAAATCGTCAAGAGTAAAATGTAAAATGGAATCAATACCGCACCTCCACAGAAAAAAATAATCATAAGTTATCTAGATAAATAATATGTATTATATAATTACAATATATTCCATGTAAATATTATGAAATATCATTTTGGTTTTTCCAAAATAACAATATGTAACATAAAAGAATTATTAATATATTCTTGAAGAAAATTTCATTTAAATTTAAAAATTACATTATCATACAATAAAAATTTAATAAAAATTTAATAAAATAATTCCTTTCAAAATAATATTGAAAACATATAGTGGATGAATCAATATATTGGGAACTCCGGGTGGTGTGAAATTCAACATATATGGAATGTGATAAAATAAAAAAATTTCTTTAACAGTTTTTTAATAATGTAAAAAATTTAGCCATTAAAAATGAAAAGATGATTAAGTTTAAACCATATTACTGAATAAAAAATTTAGTAAATACGGAATTTACCAATTTATGACTAAATTTAAAAACATCATTGATAACATTGTTACAAAACATATACATAAAAGAGAAATATTCCAAACAGTTTAAATAATAATATATTTTTTATTTAAAAGCATGACTTAGGGTAATGATAATATAAGATAGGAAAATGAAGGAATATATGTTATTTACATAATTATAATGAGGATATGATAATATATATTGTTATGTATATAAATTTCAATTGTACATCCAAAATTATAAATACATGTAAACAACCATAAATAATGAGAGATTATGGATGAAATTATTTACTTATGGCCATTTTCATGTTTATGTGTCCTAACCTCAAATATAATAAATATATATTTATAATATATATATATATATATATATTATTCATCCATAAACATATATTAATAATACATTATATAATTTACTAAAATTCATTTAACAATATATAATTTTAATTTCATTATTATTATCATATATTCATGCAATAACTACAGCCTTTTCATTTAAATAACGGTTTCGTAGTTTTAGTCTGTATAAATTTATCATGGATACATTCTCTTTTGAATTTTAATAGTTATTTAATTATAATATAAATTAATTATATATATTTATATATAAATCCATTTATGGTAGATGATACAAAATAAAATTTTACAATTTAGGGAGATGTTATGTCTTATGTGTGCAAGAACTCTATTTAAATTTTTTACAATACATTAATATATAAAAATATATCTAATATTTAATCACTTTAGAATCAGTATAATAACATATATATCATATATATTCAATAAATTGGTTTTTATTTCCATCCATGTAAATATAAAATAAAAAACACCTCACATCACTTTTTCGAGGCAATTGTCCACTTATAAACCTGAGTGACATTATCCTTTAACAATGGATTGGATGCTAATGTGGTAGATGTTATATAATAATTAATGATATATAAATATATAAATATTTCATATATATATATATATATAAATTAAATTTATAACTATAACTATATGTGATTGATTTGGATGGAAAATAAATTACATTGTTTCATGAGATGATAGTCTTCCACACACATGATCTACAGTTTCATTTCATAATTTATGGAATTCGGGGTGAATATATGTGATTAAATTAACATAATAATTTTTTAATGAAAGGGTGACTCTATTTTTAATATTATATCAACAGTGGAGAATATTTAATTGGGGAAATGTAATAAATAATCTAAAGACACGTGGTTTTGAATTATACAAGATCTTTATAGAACCTATTTGACTAAAAAATCATTTTTATTTTCCAGAAATCCTTAATAGGGAAAATAGGTTACTACATACACTATGTGGGATCCAAATTAAATAACTATTATATGAAATATGAAATTCAAAACCCACACCAAACCCATGGATACCTCGACCCAAACATGACTGCGTCAGCCGGATACATGTTGCTGCTATATGCAATCATCACCGAGGTATTCCACTGTTATCAACATCAACACCGCCCAAACCGCTAGAGAAGACGACTGGAGAAAAAAAACAGATTCATAATTATGATACGGGACCCCTTTTGAAATTTTATATTACAATTAAAATTCACAATGTAATTATACTAAAACATGATTAAAATTGGATATATAATAAATGGTTAGATAATAGAAGGTATATTATGGAAATCAAATAGGATTGTCATAATTTTTTATTAGAAATAATACACGTATCTTTTGTTTTAATCTAATATAAACACATTTTAAAATTAACTTTTGTAACGTACTTTTTATTTACTTCTCTCATAATTATGAGAAAAAAAATATTTTTAAAATAGTATCATTAATTAGTTTTTATTATTCAAAATATCGAATCCATTTTAACAATTTTATTTTATAATATTAGATTAAATTAATTATAAGTTTATCTTATAAAAATTTTAATAATGTCGATTTCTAATGAATTATTATCATAATTACAAAAACTATTTCATTAAAATTTAATAATATTTTTTGGTAAAATGATATAATTTCAATAATTAAAAATGTTAATGGACTATTTTTACTTAACAAATATTAATATAAATGGATCATTATAATTTCTAAAAATAAAAGAGAATGCTTTCAATTAATGGAATTATTTTTCTCAAACCATTATGCAGACTAATCATCCTATGAAATTATAAATATTTTACTCAAATATAATTTTGGAATTATAATTTAATAAAATGATATTTACATTTATATATAAATTTTCTAGAATTCATTAATTTTTTGTAAGATATTTTTACAAGTTGACCAAACAATTTTTTTTATAAAATAATTACTTTTAAAAATGATATAATTAGTCTTATTTCATGCATATAAAGAAAATATATATATATATATATTGAATAATAGTAAATACACTTTATTAAAATAATTCTTCATGAGTAATTGAATTACAATTTTTAGATAAAATCACATTGTGTCATTAAAATAGTTCTTTCTGAAAATAATTTTTTTATATTCAAATGGTTTTTGTTATCAATCTAAATCGATAAATATAATTTAATTTAATTAATACATGTGTTAACAATACATACTTCCAAATTTTTTTGGTAATATCTATATCATATATTTTAAAAACTAGGATATAATGATATATTATTCTTTTATTTAATTAGTAGCATATATTTTAAGAATCGAAAAAGATTAAATTTATTTAAATTGAAATATATGATTAAAAATTGAGGTATTATATTAATCCACCCATAAAATAGTATCCTCAATATTTTCATATTGTCACATGATGAATACTTTTGGATAGATATTAATTATAATTTTTAGGTTCCCATGTAGCATCTTCTATCTATTAATTTCTTCAATGTTCAATTGTGTGTCTTGTTTTCTGATTCATTGGCACATCTCCTATACTTTCTAGAATCAAGATAACTTATTTATATAAATATATATCAAGTTAAAATTTCACGTATTCATAGGTGAGAACATTAATTTGAGTGTTCATTTACTTCCATACTAACGATATATGGATCATATCATGAATATATAATAGATATTGTTTAATTTACAAATAAAAATAATAAACAACCATTCATTACATGAATTGAAATTATCAGATGTTTTGGTTTATATTCCCTTAATTATTTATTCATATATAACTCTTCCATTTAGATACATTCCATAAAACAATATCTATCTCCTAAAATTCCATATTATTTCTCTTTCATTAAAAATAGATCTTTTTTTTATTTTGTGCCTCTCTGATATTTGATATAAAATTATTTTTAATTATTATTTTCTATTATGATAGGTCTAGGATTATAATATTCCATTCAAAAATTTCATCCAAAAATATTAATTGTTACATCTCTTTCCAATTAATGCTTTGTACTAAAGCATTTTAATTATTCAAAGGAATCTATAATTTTTATGAACTATTCTAGAGGTAATTGATAATACAAAACAAAAATTATAGTCAGTATTGATAGAATTATACTGGTAAAATAATGATTGTATAATACTATTGGGATTTGGATAATTTTTTTGTGATAAGATGTTCCCCAAGGAATCATGTTTTTAAGATACTTTTAAATCTTTTTCCAGAATTTTGATGTAAATCATGGATTACAATCAGACACAATTTATAGAGATATTCCATGATGTCTTACAAAATAACAAATACAGTGTCATCTTAGAATCTCTAGTGGTAAATCATCTCTTGTAATAGGGAAATATTCCTATTTTTTAATTAAATCAATAATAACCCATATTACATAATTCATTGTAGGATTATTTTTTAATCCATTAGGAAATTCCACGTCAATTCCACATCATTTAAACATTTTTATTGGGAGAGGTTACATGACACAAGGATTCCATTTCTCGGCCTTTACCACTTGACAATACAAACATTTTAACAAACAATCATAAATTTACAACTAAAACATATCCCAAAAAATATGTTTGTCAAAAATTTGTACATCATTGTTCTAATAGAATGAATATATATATTTGATCCATGATAATAATCTAATAGTTTACCTATCACCATAAGTATATATGTAAAAGATTGTTTCATTCCACATTTTATATCCCCATAAAATAATGAATTCATTGAATTTTCCATCAATCATATATTTCATTTTATTTTGGAAGTTGTCTTATTTAGGATATGAGACATGAAACATTTCCAAAAAATTGTGTTTTGAAGGAATTTTATATAGGGACGATATACCCCTATACATAATGATTTTTGTATACATAATTACTAGATTCATTATCATAAGATCCATGTAAATCCTCATTCTGGACAGATCTCCATGATATCTTCTACTAAATACATATGTTTCCAGATTTTCCTTCCCTTATTTGTTAGATATTAAGATATATTAATCCTTCAATAGATTAATCCATCATCATTATTTCATATTAAGCACTTTATGTGAGAACATGTCCATAAGTCTGTTATAATATTTGAATATATCACATACTTCCATTAATACATTATATATACACATCATCAATTAATTTTTAGTTTCTACTAACCAAATTGTTCGAGTTAAACTATTTTTTTTCATTAATATTTAGCTATATTATTGAAAATAAAATAACATTATCATTATGTAAAAGACACAAACATGTCCCCTCTTCAATGAAACTATAAATATCAAAAATCCATCATTTTTCCATGGTACAGATAAATTTTACCATTCACTAATTTCTTCTTTAGTTATTTAAAAACATTCTTATCAATCTGTTTTCTATATTAACATTACATCATTACTGGTCTATTTTGATACTGAGTTAGATAAATGGGAAAAAATTAATAAATCACTTATACTTTGCTTACTAACCAATAATGCTACATATCCATGAGATGTTTATTATTGGTAGTTATTCTTGGCCGGCTTAAGCCTTAAAACCATCTAATAAGATATTATACAAGAAAAAGTTTGGACAAGAAATTTACCATTTTGATGATATTTTTTGATATTTAACAATTAACGATAATAAAATTTAAATTTTATTATCTAAAAAATATTCTGAAAGTGATCCACATGGTAATCATATATAATAAATTAATAAAAATATATATAAATTACCACATAAATATAATCAAGATATTCCATGAATAATTTATTCATTAGAATCATAAAAATAAATTGTGAATTTGTCTATCCAAAGGGAATTAAAATAAACATGTAATGTAGACACTTTATACGAAATGATGTCTCTATAATATCATCCATAAATTACCATAGATTATGATTCATGTAGAAAAGGTCAATATAAACAAACAATTGATCTCTAGGATTTTTGATAAATAAGCCATTAATGCATCGTGGTTAATAAATGATTATTATGATAATAAAATTATTTCATCTATGATCACTCCCAATATCATTAATTCATCTAACATCATAATTAAATTATTATGGTTATCTAAATTCTTTATAAAACATAATATAAATCCCTTAACACACATATCAAATAAATTTTACTTCAAATAAAGTACATAAATATTTTTCTTCATATAGATAGTCGTTGATATAGGTAACCAATTGGTGAATAATTTAATGGAATGATAAACCCCACAATATAGTATACTAAAAACAAATTTATCATGAAATACATCAAAGTATTTAGGAACAATATCTACATCCTCATTTTGAATATCACCTTTTATATTCGTAGCTTTCTCCCACTATTCATTTCTATAAATCGCATTCTGAAGGGCCTCTTGGATTTTATCTATACATGACTGAAATGATGATGCATCCCATATAAAGATAAGGAATTACATATCTTTATCAATAATTGTAAATTTATTAACCTTTGATTAAATTATTTCATGAAGTTATGAATTAAGAAAACATAATAAAGATTATATCAAAATATAACATAGGGAAAACAACGAATTCTTAAAATGGGGAATTATTATGTCTAATAATGAGAACTAAATAACACATTATTATTATTCAAATACATCCACTATGATTTTCTAATAATCACACCATTTTTGAGGTTCTAGGGAAATAATTAATTATTATTAAAATAGTGGATGATCTGAAATTTTGAAATTACACATATTCAAATAATGAAATATAAAAATTAATAGTAATTATTAAAGTACCAACCAATAAATTCTTTGTAACATTATCATTAGATATATATTTTTTTAATATTCTTGGCCTTTAATGGGGAAGAATAGAATGATTCTTGGTAAAATCATTTTCATAGATACTAATATACTAAATGATAAAGGATTGATCATTGGATTCTAATGAAAGTCCATTTAAAATATGAGCATGGTGTACATTCTATCAATACATGTATAAAAGTACCATTCATATCATGAAATCATCAATGTGTTTAAAATTTCATTTTTTAAATGTTGTAAATGTAACCCTTAATTATTTCCATCTACAATATTTCATTTTATTGAGATCTCAAAATCCATTTTCTTATATTTACTTACGTATAATTCAAATGATTTTGTATAGTTTTTCTCATTCCTGATATAACATTATTATATACTATTATATAATGTGAAGGATTCATAGTATACTTCTGTCTATTTTAATTAATTTAGATAGTCACATAAACAATAAGTTATAATCATTGGAATAAATATTTAATCCACTAACTACCTGATAAAAATTTACAGTTTTCTTCAAACAATGATTAATTTTAAAAATGTTATTTTTTCAAACAAAATATGTATACCCCAAAACATTCTTATTGATATTGAGTTTCCTTTCAAAAATAAAATTCCTCAAGTTAATTACATATCACACTCATAGTTTACTCTTTATCCTTAATGTTATGAATCAATGACCTCAAATGATCGAAGTCAATTGAGATATGATAAACATCCATGTAATACTTATATATATCATTACGTACCAAAATAATAAATATATTATTCAAGAAACATACTATTACTATATTATAAATTGATTTTTTGTTCAAATTAATAATATATTTTTCTGAAACATAATGCTATCAAACATTTTTTAGATATAATGTTGTTATGGGATTTACCACGTCGATGTGGTTATTAATTGTATCCTGAGTTAGTTACTCCATTGTAGTTATAATTAATTCCAATCTAACAGTTTTTTCTGCTCATGCTTTATCATCTTTCCTAGAGGGGAAATCCCAACACGGATTATGTGAATTGATACAGATCCAATTTTTTCCACTAGGAAACATGTCTGAAAAGAAAAATAAACTATATTAGATCACAAAATAATGAATCATAATGTTTAATTTTATATCTATTGAAACACATAAGAAAATTTTATGATTTTTAAATAGATAATATTATTATCTTAAACATAGCTACATTGAGAATGTTATAAAACCATAAACATATTTTGATATCATTCATAAAGGGTTTTAATGAAAATATGAATTAGAATAAGAATAACCCATTGGATTGTCTAACTAATTCTACAATAGGGCCCATTATTGCGCACCAGAATGGAATTGATTCAAAGTCCAATGCAACCATTTTAGATTTATTATCCCTTAGTGAAATTGTTCCAACACCGCATAAAAATAAAGCAAAATACAATGATGTATTAAAAATGAAAATAAATAATATCTATCAATAATTAATATTATGATATTATAATATACATATTTCTTTTCATATTGTCTATCATAGTGTTATATAGTATAATAGTTTCTTTGATAAATTTATTTTCAATGGTTTCTACTATGCTCTGTCTAATAAACATCACTACTAAACCTAACTATTGTAACCCAGAGTTGGTTCTAATGTTATTTTATTGTTATTATAAACCTAAAAACTCATCACAAAGGACTAAATAGAATAATAGGCATGGAAATCTAGACAACTAAATGAACCTAAAATTATAAATTAAAATTATAAATACTACACAGTCCTTTATTAGAGAAAACCAGTATTCCCTTCGGCCTATCACTACATATCAATGATAATACATTTCATAGAATCCTTCTGGAAGGAACTATATGAATGGATTAAGATTGGATTCATGGTAAGGGTAGGTGTACAATATAATCTATCATGAATAAACAATACAAAATCAACATTTAATGGGAAATATAAAAAAAACATCTAATTTAAAAAATTAACATTAAATTAAAGAAAAATATATAATGGATTAATGATTATCAAATAATTATATATAAATAACCTAATGATTTATATATATATTCATGGATTTAATAACTAAAAAAATAATAACATAGGTATAAAATATAATCACATAATTAGGGAATTCATAATCTTGTACATCATTAACATACCATCATGTCCTCTTGAAAAGAATACATTTATAAATGTGTAATTTATCAAAAAAAATATGCAAACTCATATATATAAATAGACCTTATAAATCATCAATTGAATCTAATGAGCCCCACACATATAATAATATGAAATGGTCTAAACCTATATCATGCATTAATTTGTGAGAATGATGTGTTTTTTGAGGTCTAGGAGGTCATTGTTACTAATTTTAACTAATTAAAAAACTCATAGACATTGAATGTTTTCCTATGGTCCCACTAACTTGAAGTACACACACATACATTTCCTTAGTAGTGATGGCTAGCTATTGTTGGCACCATGTTGTTCAATCGCCATAGGTCTCTCATTAGCAATGAATTTCTTATAGTCGCATATCCAACATTGCCTTGCCCATTCATATCTCATCTCATATTGACTCACTGATGGTGGATGGGGTTTAATATTGTTTTCACTCATCATGTGGTGTCTTATTTCACTGTCAATCACTAATGGTGACACATGTTTCATTTAGTGATCCCTCATCTAGTGGTGTCTCTCCTCATGGTGACTCACTAATGATGGAGCATGATTCATTTGGTGGTCTCTCATCTTGTGGTTGTTTTTCATTTGGAGCTTCATCTCATAGTGACACACTAACAGTGCAATCCATTTCATTTAGTTTTCACCCATACAGTGGTGTATCACCTCATGGTGACTCACTGAAGATGGAAAGAATTTCATCTTTTGGTCGCTCATCCAGTGTTGGCTCTTCTAGTAGTGTCTCGCAGGTAGTGACTCACTGATCTCGGCTACTCCTAACAGTTCCCTAGGAAATGTTTTTCAAGATTCTCTCATATTATCCATTCTTATGTATTCTATGACATAAAATGATTTCCAAACTGTATTTTAAGGGATTTTATACCAATTCAAATCACATAAATCTCATATTTCTTTTCCTATCTTTCATGTGGTTTTGAATGGTAAAAGAAAATTTTCATGATTAGATCTACCTATAATGTAAAATCAAAAGCATATCTAAACCACTTCTCTATTTAGATCATATGATGCTCTAGATATAATTATCCCCCTTATTCTTTCATCTTGAGTTCTCATGTTACTTGATTCGATGAATCCTTGTTTCTATAAAAATTGAGTAAAATTTTGTATCTTTTTGTTTGAGCATTCCTCGATGTTCATCCTGCATCATGGCTAGCCCTACCACTATGCGACCATGAAATAATTATTTACAATTATTATAGGTAGGGTTTACATAATCATTCTTAACTATATATCATGGGGGTAGGTGTATGACTATTTACTCTTTAGAGACAATTTAATTAAAATAAAAAAATAAAATAAAATTGGATTATGATTAATCTGTAGGGGTGGATAAATGTAAAATATGTTCTTGGTATGTTTTTCTTTGATTGATATTTTGATTTGTATGGGCTAATAACTAATGAAAATAAATATTGATGGGGTTCCATGTTTTCTCAAACAATGTTTTTGGACTTTTTTGTTTCCTATTGAATGATTATATGTGAAAATTATTAACCATATTTATCCGTGTAATAGATGGATGCCCCATGATAATATTTTTTTAATAACTGCACAATTAACATTTGGAAATTAATGAACGGATTAATTCTCATAAATTAATTATGTTTTTCATAGGTTCTGGAAATTATTGGTTTGTGGTAAGGTAGTTTACATGGGTTTGGTTTTATTGATATGGTGATTTGGGAATCAAATGATTGTCTAGTAGGGAAATGAAACTAGTTGTTATTTGATATTTTTTTGTTGTGGTTGTGAGTTGGGGTTTGTGTTGGTTGGTATGGTAGTCTAGTACGAACTAGTTTAAAAAAATGATTTTGGTTGGTATGGGTGATTATCTAAAGATAACAAGCAGAAAACATCACCTAATACATTGAGGTATAGGGGATGTTTCATTAATGTGACGTGAATTAATTTACCATGGGTATAATTATGTTTCAAATATACAGAAGTTTTGATGGTGTGAAAACAAATTGGTTAATTTATTTTGGAATTACATCAGTTGGTTTGATTAAATAATTGGAAATGGTAAAATAGATATCCTAGTAATGTTAAATGGGGTTATGTGGCCTGATTTGTGGTGTTGAAAATTTCTAGCCAGATGTAAAAGGTGACATCTTTTTGAGATGTTTTATTGTATAATAACCCATAGAAGGGGATTGACTATTTTTTTATTAATTATATATTATTGTTTTGTTTATTTTCTCTATACACACCCCTCCCCTACCAGTGAACATTATTATGGATAACTATATTGTCGTGGGGTAGGGTGTCTTTCCCAACATCACAGTGGGTGAATGGATCCCTGGTCCCAAACACATCCCTGGTCCCTCTACTAGGAATTTTTATCTGATGTTTCACTAGGCAGGATGTAATGAGATAGGTTTTCAATGGTGTATTTTTGATGAGTTGAGATTTTATTCCTATGTGTCTATGTGATGAGATGAGATGGGTTGTGAGTCCCATCTATGTGAGGGAAATAAGTTTTATGGCAGCCATGTGAGAAGGTGGTATGTGTTGTGAGGATCAGGTGTTTATAAGTGGGATCTATTGTGATTCTTGACTGTGTACAGGTTGGATGTGATATGGGATATTCAGAAAGAGTTGGTGAACCATGATTTTTTCTTTTGGGGTGTGAGAGCAGATAATCTATGAGAAAGTAGTTTGTGGTATCCTATCACCAATGTGATTTATATTATATTACTTGACTGGTATTACTTGGGGAAAATTCCATGGCATGGTTGGGTTTGGTTAGTATATTGGTATATGTGACAATTTGGTTTTTCCATATTCTCACAGGGGAATTAGTATGCTTATTTCACATATACAAAAGAGACATTAGATTTCCTATTGAGTATATATATATGGTCACCCTATTTATATATTTATATTTCAAGTTTCTAGTATTGTTTCAAGAACTTTGTTGAATTATACTAGCTTAGATTTTAGACAGTTGTGGTATTGCCACACTATTTTTGTTTTTGGGTACATAGTTTGGAGACATTTATTTGTATCATTTATATTAATACATGAATCTAGGATGGTTTGGGTTTCATTTTCATATATTAAATGGATTTTATTTTTTTCATTCATATTTTATCCAAACCCTATTTATATTATATTGTTTAATTGTTCCAATCTAGTGATGATTGTATACCCTTGGTGTTAGTCACCCTCCATGGGCCAACTAGAGGAGGGACTCAAGGGCTCACTATCTCCTGTTCTTCACATCCATCATAAGAGGGTTTTCTTTTGAGGAAGGAAGGGGGTTGTAACAGAGTGGTAGAAAATTTAATGTTATAGAGATTGGAATGAGTATAATGCTAAGAATATTGAGAATTTCATCAGATTTTATGGAGACAATTCTCATTGGCATTTGTATGGGAAGTAGGCTAGGGATAAAAGCTAGGACATTGGATTTTAGGCCCCCCCTGATCAATTTCATAGAAATTGATCTTATTAAACGAAAACATTAGATGAAACTATTTGCAGTGTAGATACCTAAGAAATGTATATGCACCCTATTTACTTGTGTTATTGTTTGAATTGGGTTGTTTTGGGAAGGTTAAAATTAATACATGAGAAAAATTGAAATAAATTTTAATAAAATTTAATAATAATTGGTCTTAGGAAATCGCTATTTATCTTTTATCCATTGTCCCTAGTTATTTTCCACATGTGGATCGAAATGTAAAGGTATAAATGCTATTATGGTTGATCTCAATAGGGATGATCCATTTGAGGGTGATGATCAATGGAATAGGAAGTTGTCGGCCATCCAACAGTAGACTTTGTGGAAGTATGAGGGAATATTATATGATGTGGTGAAAAAAGGTTTGTTAGAGTAGTTGAATATCACCATTATTTTGATTCAATAACTAATGGTATATTGTGCCTATTTGGGGGTATTTCATATCAATGTTGAAGAGCGTTAGTGTAAGACATTATATCTGGGGGAACAGAAGGTGGAAGATGTTATGTGGGTTGAATTAGAAAATGAGTTCTAGGGAGAGATTCTTTTGACAAACATGGAGGATGAGAAGATGAAGGATCTTATCTTCCTTAAGTAGGGGAGTTTATAAATACTTGTTCTAGGTATTAACATTAAGGAACCTCTATACTTTCCACCAGATATTTTTTTGAATAAGGAGTCTCGTGCGAGATGTATAGATGAGTAACTCCATCATTCTATCCAGTAAGATTCTACTCATTTTATATTGGCAATGTATTTGGAGGTATGGAAAATCTAAGATGTTATTGATTATATTCACTCTCAAGGAGGTCTATAGAGAGAGGTATGTATGTTGAGTTATTCAAGTGGTAGAGTAGTCAGTGGTAGGTCTCAAGGAACAAGACCATCAACTTTTTGACTGACATGGAGTTTACCTTGAAAGATTCCCTATTGACCTTGTTTTCATTATACTCTTCTATTGGATTTTTGATGATGTGTTTCTTATATAGGGTTCATGTCCATCATTATAGCTTGTTCCCAGTGGTAACTTGAGAGGAGTTTGGTGGAGGTGGACAGGTTCAGTACCGACCCTACTGTAGTTTCCAGTGATGTCATTTCAGCAGTATGGGAAGTAGGCATTTATCCACTGAGACAGGATGAAGTTGGTAGAAGTGGACCATAAGATGTTAAAAGAGATTAGACACCATGAAAAAATCCAGAAAGTTTAGGGGTTCATATGGAAAGAGGGAGTGGATATTTGAATTTTTAGTTTCACACAATATAAAAATAAGTTCTAGCAGTCCAAGATATCATTACAGGTACAATTAGTTTGTTTAGTACCCTCTCTTGTTAATTGATTGATTCTGAAGATTCACACACCTATTTATTACCTGATCAAGGACATGTTTTCTTACTAGATGTAATGAGGATTCACATTCCCCTAGTTCTACATATGGTAATCAGATTCCAGGCCAGCTAGTTTAATTTGGGCTAGGGGTATAAACTAATGGTGGGACTACATCAGTCCTATGGGGATATTTTATCACTATAGATGTAACCATATGATATCATCCATGGAATCAACTTGTCATATTCCATAAAATCTATTATCATATGATTCTAGAGTAGAGTCATGTTTTCTGATGTGGTTGGTCATCATGTAGTTTTTTTCGATATGTAGACTTATCTGGAAGGAAATCAGCATGTGGGGACAATATATTTCATATTATCTTAGTTTTTGGTGGAATCAATTGATACTGAAATTGTGGAGGTTCTATGGGTTTATGGAGATTTCGTGGATGTATTCCATGAGGTGGTTTAGAAAATAACCCCTTGTCATGTGGTTGAGTTCTTCATAAATTTACAATCTACTACATCTCTTATTTTGATGGTGTATTATCCGATGGATCCTTCTAAGTTGAAAGAGTTGAGGATTTAGGTATATTGTATGATGAAAAATTAATTATTCTATCTTAGTGTTCCGCGGTGTGGTGATCCAGGGTTTTTTACAAAAAAAGGTTGATGGTCGTCTGTGTTTGAGTATAGACTACCAGAGGTTGGATAAGGTGACATTCAGGAACAGTCACCCTCATCCATGGATAGATGATTATTTTGACTAGCTGAGTGGGGCTTTATGTTTTTTCACAATTCATATTTATTCATGATTTCATATATTGTGGATATAATGGGGTGATATCCATAAGGAATATTTCCAATTTAGTAATGAGATCTTTGATTTTATATTCATGCCCTTCGATGTTACAAATTCAATAATTATGCTCATGCAGCTTATGAAATCCATGTTCCATGAGTTCTTGGATTTTTTTAATCGTATTACTCTATGATATCATAATCTGATCTAATTTAGAGGAGGATCATTTCAATAATCTTAGAACAATCTTAAAGGTTCATTGATGTCGACACCTCAATGGATGATTTTTTAATGGTATGTTATGGACTAGGGATTTTTATTTCCTCAGGCATGCGATGTATGTGGGAAGAATTAGTATAGGTGGTGATGCATGATCTTGTTGAACATGGTGATTCATTGGATAGATTTCCATAAGATAGTAGGAACCAGTTGTTAATTTTTGAAAAGAAGTTTTTAAGGTTGTTCTGTGCTAAGGAGTCCTTTCTGAGTTTTATTGTTCACCCTTGTCAGTACATATTTTAGTTTCCATTTTGTAAACTAGTACGTGAATGCAATTTTGGTGGACCTATATGAACCATGCAGTGGCAGTGTTTGTGGCTTGGTGTTTGGTTTGCTAACATGTAATAGTCGAGCATCGTGTTCTTGGTGGCATATTGTTGTATATGAATGTCCCCGGGTTGATATGTGATGTAATATCCATGGATTTATTCATAGGGCTACCCAGAGATTATGGAGGTTGTGATATTTTCTGGGAGGAGGATGATTAGTTGACAAAATTGGTCCACTTCATTGAGATCATGGACTAAGGCATAGTGGATTCGTTGACCAAGAGGTTCGTGGATGAACTTCTTTAGTTTCATGGTTTTAAATGATCTATTTTATCAAATTTGTATGAACATATTACCTCACAAGTATGGAGGTGACTATAGTATGCTCACAGCGCCCACATTTTCCTCTATACTGCATTCTATATTTCTATTTATGGGAAGACCCAGCAGACAATTCAGAGTGTGAAGGATATATTGTGGGAATTTATCATAAAAATTGGGGGATATTTTGTATGAAATCTTCCCCTAGTGGAGTTATTTTAAAATAATTTCATTCAATATCATATTGGCATGGCCCCATTTTAGTATTTTTATGTGAGTTCACGTCATTCTCCATTGTGTTTGAAATAGGATGGGGAAATATCATTCTTGGGTCTAGATGAAGTTCAGAGCACAAAGGAAAAGGTTCAGCATGATCATTAGAGGATAAAAGTAGTATATGAATGGTACAAGACATATGTCGAACATATGTGTAGGCCCTTGGAATTAGTGTTTTGGGGACCACATGTTCCTAATGGTTTCTCGTAAAATAGGGAAGTATAAGTTTAGAATAGGGCATAAGCTTTATCCTATGGTTTCTAGACCCTCTGAGATGTTAGGGAGAGTTTGCAAGGTGGAATAACTAGTTGTGTTTCCACCATAGTTAGATAGGATCCATGATTTCTCCCACATCGCTTATCTTTGTTGATAACATCATGATGACTTCCCTGTCATTGATTGGAGAGATTTGGATATCGAGGAAAAAACAATGATTATGGGGTGGTCAATAGAGATCCTGGATCATCGAGAAATGTTTGTTCATTGATGAACCATATCATTATTTTGTGAGTTATGAATGCATGGAATCCATTAAAAGTGTACATTGGAGAGTGATATGTAGATGTAATACGAGTACCCAGAGTGTTTTTTTAGTTTTTCTTCGCATGTATTTCCATTAAGTGTGATGTATTGTCCTTTTTATTTTATTATATGAGGTTATATTTTATTTTGATGGTGTGTTGTTTGATGTATGAAAATGACAAGACATATGAAAATTGGTGTGTTAGATTTGTAATTGGTACACATTAAATGTGATGCGATTAAACCCATGTATTTAATAGAGTACCACCAATTGAGGTCAGTAGATTGTCATGGGGGATGTGATTCCCTGATATGTGTGATTAGTATGTTTTTGTTGATGTTCTTGTAATTTTAGGTTTGTGGTCATTCACACTTGGCACCTCAAAACCTCTTTTGAAAAAATCTTGGTTTGTAGATGATAGTGAATGTGTTCATGGAACTAGAGTTTTCCACTCCTTTGTTCAAAAACAGACATGTGGGTTAAAAATTGATGTGCATAGTTGATATTTGTCTTTCTAGTGTTGTGAGATCCTAGAGGGTAATATTGAGGGGTGGGTTTTCAGAACCTTCTTCACTTTTCTTCAGAGTTGGTTTTGAACACTCACGGGAGAGAATTATATGAGAAATTTTTGATGTAACGAATTAGACCACTATGATCCATTAATTTGATAGAATATAGTGTTTGAAGTTTTTTTGGATGTCAAGATGAATCATTTCAACACATGGATAATTTCAAAATCTTACATTTTTTAAAAAACGGCTCACCCTAGTAGTAGCTCACCCAAGAAGTCAGTCAGTGGAGGTGTATCACCAACAATGGATTTTTGGATGTGGTTTGTTGGTGGTGGCTCACTAGTAATCTCTCATTAGAGGTCAGTCACTGAAGATGGCTCTCCAGTTATCACTCATATAGTGGTTCCTCATCATGTAGTTTATCTCATCATTGAGAACCAGTAACGGTGGTAGGTCATTCATCTTGTGGTCACTATTCTAGTGGTGTATCACCTCCCAATGGATCACTAATGATGGAAAACATTTCATATAGTGACCTCTCATACAACAGTACCTTTCTTTGTGGTAAATCACTTAATTTGGAGGGAATTGCATCTGGTGGTCTCTCATCTAGTGGGGCCTCCTCCTGTGGTTTCTTGAATACCCATGACTCTCTGACTGTGGTAGGCATTTCATTTGGTGATCACTCATCTAATGGTTTATCACCTCATGATGACTCGTTGATAGTGGATGGTGTTTCATCTTCCCATATCTCATCAAACAGTTCATCATCTAAAGGTGGATCTTGAGTGGTTCCTTCCAATATTCTTCCACAAGAACATTGTTTATATTTAGTCCCTATTTTCCCTTTTTCGATTTTCATTAACATAAAATTCTATTCAATCCTTATTTGAAGTTATTGGAGACTAAATCAAATCCATATATCATATCATTATGTCCCAGTAGTTTTGGAGTATTTGTAATGGTCAATGTATGTTACCATGACTAAATCAACATTTAGAGGAAAAATTATATATCAAAATAATTTCTCTATTTAGATATACTGATGGTTGAGATAAATTACTCCCCTAGTCCATCCTTCTTGATTTATCTTGGTATGGGATTCCAAATAACATTCTTCTTTTACAGATCGAGTAAGAAATTTTAGATTTTGGTTTTTTCTTTCCTTCGTGGCATTCCTAATGTATGTCTGGCCCTACTTTAATGCATCCAAGAAGTGTCGATCTCCATTTCAACCATTTAAGATTTCCTTTATATTTATTAATTGTGAATCATGTGGGGTGGGTGTATTCATTTATCCCATGTTGATATATTTTAATTAAAATAAATATAATACATTTAATTTGTAAATGTTCAATATGTGGGTGTCAAGAATAGTGAAGTTGTCCTTGTTTTGTTTTATTTTTATAGATATTATGTTTTATATTTTCTAAATACTCACTAAAAAATGGGTCCATTAGGGGTCCATGATTGTGAATATAATGGTTTCTGTAAAGTTTTTTTCTTTCCTTTTGAATGATTATATGGGAATATTATTTGAAATTTAATTCAACTAATAAATGGATGCCCTAAAATCATATTTTTTTATGATAACCCATAACTTAAAAAGTTGAAATTAGATATGGTATACCTTTTTAAATCATAAATATGTTTTGTGTTGGTTATTAGGACTATGTGACTATGTTTATGGTCTAGCACAAGGGGTTGGTTTGATTGATATGGTAATCTAGGAATCATATGATTGTGGAGTATGAGAGTGAAACTAGTTGTGTTGTGATTTGTTTCTTGGTGTTGTTGTGAGTTGGGGTTTGTTTTAGTTGGAATGGTGAATGGGTTAGGATATATTTTATGAAGGATTGTAGATGTTGGTATTCATGTGTAACCATTGATAACATGAAATATTATTCAACCCATACCAAGAGGTACTGATGATTTTTCTTCAATGCAAAGTGTGATAATTTTATATCTAGGTTATTATGTTTCAATGTATCTTGGGTATTGATGGAGTGAAAAATTAATTATTTAATTACTTTTGGAAATACATGGGTTTTTTCAAAAGAATGGAAATGGTAAAATGATTCTTCTTGGTATGTGAAATGGGGTGTTGTATCTTATTGTGTGATATTGTCTATTTAGAGGTAGCAGAAAAAGGTCATAGCATGGTGAGTTTTTTATCTATAAAAAAACCCATAGGTGAGGTTTTATTGATTTGTATTAATTATATATAATTTTATTTACATGTTTTGTCTGCATACTCCCCACCCTAGTTGAGAACTATGTTCATAGAAACACAATAGTCATGGGAAAGGGGGTATTTCCCATCATCCTAGTGGGAGGATAAATGAATAGCAAACAACTCTTCCATTTTCCATCATCCAATTGATGACAAACAAAATTTCATCAGGCATAATAAGATGACTCATATTTTCCATGTGTGTTTGGGATGATTTGGTATGTGTTTTCCCTAGTGTCTTTAGGATGAAATGAGAAGTGATGCGTGGTCCAGGAGTGTGCGAGAAAGGGATGATGTGTTATGATGACAATGTGTGTGAGGGAGATAAGTGTTGTGATGACCATGTGTGTGAATACAAGATATGTTGTGTGGTCTGTGTGTGTGTGTGAAGGATGTGATATGGTAGATTAAGAAGAGGTGGGTGTTCTATGATAATTACCATCGGGGTGTGAGAGTGGAAAATCCATGGGAAAGTGGTCAATGAAACCCTATCATTAATGTGATTTATATTATATAACATGAACATAATTAATTGGTGAGCATGCCTTGGTGAGTATGGTTTTGGTTTGATATCCTTTATCAATGAATGTTTGGTTCTCTAGTTTTCTCATAGGGTCATTAGTTTTCTTCTTTATCACGTCGAAAAGAGTCTTTAATTTTCTAACAATGTATACTTATATCATCACACTATTTATACATATAAAAGTTTCAGGTTTTTGGGAGGATTCTCCATACTGTGATGGACCTCACTAGCTCAGATCCTTAATAGTTTTTTTGGTGCTCTTGTTTTCATTTTGGCTGGATACATTGGATACTTTTATTTGTATTAGTTAAATTTATACAATCATGTTGGATAGTTTGGGTTTCATTTTTATATTTATCAAGGATTATATTTTCTTAGATTCATTTTATCTCTCTATCCTATTTATTTTATAAATCGTAATAACCCCCATATCATTTGATTTCTACATTTTTAGAACTAGTCAACATCCTAGGGCCTACTAGATGTGGGACTCAGGTGTCCTTATCACCCTTTCATCATTGTCAACCTAGTTGGGGTTTCATTGTGGGGAGGGGGTCGGAACATTACATGTCCAATTCATTCCTCATATGAAGGGTATAAAACATAATATATGTAATAAATTCAGAAAAAAATCTTATGAAAATTAAATAATTTCACTGTAAAAAAAAATTATACATAGAAATTTGAAAAATGAAATAAAAATTATATATCCCTAGAAAAATATATCATATAACATACAATTAAATGATAATAATTTTTTCATTACAATATAACCCTATTAAATCAAAATAAATATCACCGTCTTTTGTTAATAAATAGAAATAACAAAAAATGATTGTTAAAACATTATTGATGAAATTACCCTCTCCATTTTTAAATAAATCTAAAAATATATATTCTTTTCTATTATATAAAAGGATTTTTGAAATAACATTATAAATATGAATTTTATTTTAGAAATCTAGGAGAATTCATTAGGCTGTGACATTCAATACATTATGTATACTGAAAAAATACATTCCATACTCTTTTTATAAAAAGTCAAAATGTAACTTGTTTAGAAAATTGCATGATGATTAATTTTAAAAAAAAATTAAAATTTTGTCATGTGTAACAGTTAATTTAAAAAATATTTTATGGATAATAAAATAATTATTTAGTTTTTTTATAAAATATAGATATTAAATCAGAACATTTTTGTTCTATTTGAAAAATAATTTTGGGTTTCATTGAAAATATGGTTTTGATATGTTGATTACAAAAATACTCATAAAAAAGGTAAAAAATTTAATTCATCAATATAAACATAATAAAATAAAACCTAATATTATTTATATTGACTGAGATTATAATTACACCAAGAGTAACATAAACATATAAAATCATGAATAATGGTGACATGGTAAAATAAAACCATACCTCAATTTTTACTACCTCAATATGTGTTCAAACATCATGTATAATAAACATTGATTTATTTTGCATCTATTGAAAAATATTTATCATATATATAATGTAACACCCCAGGTAAATAAAGAATATGAAATTTTTATATTTACCCCTATTTGTGGAAAAAATGTCAATATTAATTTAAATGGAACTCTATGCTCGATGGCTTACCCAATACTCAACAAAGAGTTCCTTTGAAATCTTACGTTGCACTCTAATAATAAAATAATATTATTTTAAATAGTAGTTAGCACATAGTCGTTGTATTGGTGGGAATGAATATAAATAACTAAATTAAGATTATATATGTGTGTAAAATGTTTTTAATTTTATCCAATAAATTTTAGAGGCTTAAAATACAAATGAATCCAATCTTAAGCATTTAATACACTAATATTTTAAAAAGATTGTTTTACTACCTTTTGATGGAAACCCATTTTTAAATAAAACTTTTGGCAACATTATAAGCTCTATTTTTCAAAATAATCATATTATTTATTATTGGGAAATAGAAATTTACCTTGGGATAATTTTTGGTATTTTTCTGACAATGTTCATTTTTCAATGAATAGTGATAAATACTGCATTTTACATCAAAACTTCTTTTTCATATAATTTAATTATATGGTTATATTATCTTTTTAATTTGTTTTAAAGTGTAATTGGAATATATTTTTACCATTTAGTATAATTATGGTCATTGGGATTAATTCCACTTTGGAATTGGGCATAAACAAGTGCCAAAATTTTCATAATTATTGTTTCTAAAAAACCCGCTATTTTTTTGGACAACGGGAAGTTTTTTTAATTTAAATGTTGCAATTTATGTCTTTGGAATTTGGTAAAATGGATTATATATTAAGAATCAGAAGTTCCAAATTATGTAATTAAGACTCTTTTATTTTTGGACATTATGAATAGTAACGACGGTAATTATCATTAATTATCTTGATTAATGAGTGATTGGGTTGTTAAAGATAATAATATAAAATAAAAATAATACAAAATGACTACAACATGTGTCCTAAGGCTACTGGTTGTCTCATGGCCGACCATGGGATGCCTTGTGCCAACCTTGGGGGCCCCATGAAATAACCTTTGTGAGAAAGTGACTTTTTATCTATTTATTTTTAAAGAATGTTAAATGTAACAATGAATGTATCACCTAAGTAAAATATTATTAATTTTTTATAAATAAATGATATTTTGGACTATAAATCTTAATTGTAAAGCTAAAAATAAATCCTACATCATAGTATTTTTTTATAATTTTTATACAATAATAAAATTAAATTATTTATGACATCATGATAATGCAGCAATGACCTCATTATTTAACGATTTAAATAAATGGAAAGATAATGTAAAATCTAAGAACTAAACATGTAAAAAACCTATTGGATGGATATATATGATATTTTAAACATCAATAATATTCTGCATACTATTTACCTATAACTACATGGAAAATTATTTTCCAACAAGTTCAATTTTTGACTCATGTACCAAACATCGACAAAAACGTCTGATATGAACTAATATTATTAACCAATTATTATAACATTAAAATATGTGATATGAACTGAATAATAATATTTATAGGAGGTCCTTAAGAATATATAAATTGAACAATGTTTATTATTCAGGAATATAAAGAAACGAACAAGACAAGTTGGACTTGAGGTAAGGGATCCTACTCCTATCTTTCTTTTTAAGTACACTCTTTTATGTCATTCCTTTTAAGCTCATATTTCTTATGATTGGGATGTTCTTTTATATTAATCCTACTTTAATTCTTATGTTAATATTATTAGAGACCCTATTTTCTCTCATCAATACATTTTGGAAGTTTTGAGTCGCGCCGTTAGGCTGCCGAATTTTCGTAAGAGATCTAACCTCTCTCTTTCTTTTTAAGTACTCTCCTTTATGTCACTTCTTTTAAGCTCCTATTTGTTATGTTGGGGGATGTTATTTTATATTCCTCTTGCTGTACATTTTATTGTAATATGATGAGAGACCCTATTTGATCTCATTAATACATTTTTGGATGTTTTAAGTGGCGCCGGTAGGATTCCGAGTTTTCGTAAGGGATTTTTCATCTCACTTTTATTCCCATGAGATTTGTGCTACATTTTCCACCATTTCCAATGAGTGGTATAAGTACTTCACATTATTCTACTATTTTTGTAATATAATTTTGTTTATGAGTATTTACGTCATTGTTGTATTGTCTTTCTTTCATGGGCTGTATGTTTCGAATGATACGCAAGTCGGTAACGGAACCTTTCACCCTCCTATTTTTAAAAGACTTCTTTTGTTGGGTATTTTAATTCACATATTGTAGTGTTGGGATATGTTTTTATATATCCTTATTGATGTAAATTTTATGTCCAAGTGATGAGATACCCTTTATCTCTCTCATCAACTCTTTTTCTAAAATTTTATGTGACGCCGTTATGCTGTCAAAATTTTACCAAGGAAACTACTTAACCCAATTCCGATTTCTTTGGGTTCAACATGTAGTTATTGAATATGTCATCCATTGAATATGTGTGAATGAACATATATTGTTTTACAATCAATATCCACTTATATTGGGTGTATTTATATTTTTCACACATCATTATGAGATTGATTTATCCTTGATTTAAGAATACCTTCTTTATTATGGATTTCATCTCATTTTACATTTCTATTGAGACTTCACTGTTTTTATGCACCAGTTCACTCTTATATGGTGTATATACTGTCCTTTGGCATATTATATCATGAATCCCTCTATTATCATGATATTATAAAGTTCTAATTAAATGTTATTCCTTAATTATTGTATTCAAGTGTCTCTCATTTTGTTAAAAACACATTAACTAAAATATCGTTTTAAATGTAACAATGATTTATTGTTATAATTATTTCTCATTAATATTCATGTTTTCAAAATGGTTATATGGATTTATTTATATGGATATTAAGGGTTTAAAATTTTAAAATCTTCAAAGTGTTATTGGACACTTTGGTTCAAAAATCTCTTTATTAAATGTTTTATATGGTTTGGAAAATGGTTTTTTAGAATGGATTCAATATTTCAATATCTTAAAATGTTACATTGTAATTACAATGTCGGAATGTTATAATTTTTTGTGCTTAGTTTATGTTCTATGATTATGTTATGGTTCTTGGGAATTGTTTATGAATACAGGTGGTTCTGTGATAAACTAAGGGCGGGTGAGCCCGATATAGCTCTCCAATGCATTGGGTAATGCGAAGGAGTGAAACGTTAAGGTTTCTCCGAAGCGATTTAGGGAATATACTATGGTGGGTATTCCAAACATAACCAAGAGGGTTACTCCCTACGTAAGAATGTTATTAATTCCTCAAGTTACCTTTATGTCTTATGATTTCTATGATTTATTCATGATTTTATAAGGTATGTTAAAATGCTTATGTTTTATGGGTAAAGTATGATTTCATTCATATGTATACATGTACTCATTTTCCATTCCATATTTTTAAATCCCTTACTGAGCTTGTTATGCACATCCCAAGTTTTTGAAATGTTTTCACAGGTCAAGGTAAGGGTACATGATATGGTGATAGTGTCAAAGAAGTGTCAATAAAAAATCCTTGTTTTATTTTAAATATGTTTCTGTTGAGGGGAAAAATGAATTCTATCTTTTATGTAACCACTTTGAGTAAATGTGAAATGTAATGCATGTTTTATGATCTAATTCTCTAAAACTCTAAACCTGAAAAGATCCTCAATGTGTAATCTTGTAATAACTCAAGATTGAGTAAGGTTTAAGGCTAGGGCCTTATAGTAGGTATCAGAGGTCGGTTTAGATAACATTAGAGGTTAGGGTATTCTTTAAGCATAAGTGTCATTACCATAATGGTTAAGATTTCAGAAAGAGTCGTAGTTTTAGATAAAGTGATTTAGTATGTATATCTCAGTGTTTATCTTCCGCATTAGTACATGATGGTTTTGTTGATATACTCACACTGACCTTTTTGGGTTTAGTAAATGGCTGGATCTAGAAGGCACCAAAGTAATAGTGGATGTGAAGGAAACTGTGACAGTTTTTTGATCAAGAAACTGAATGGTATGAGAGCTGCAATGAGAACTCTTGTGCTTATCCTCTACCAACTATTTGGAGTCATGATTGACCGCCTAAACCTTAGTGATTTCTCTAAGGAATCATTTATGCGAGAAACAAATCCCTACGGAAGAACAGGTAATACTCATAATGGTAAATGTGTACAAAAACCAATGTGTCAAAGATGTGGAAAGAAACACCTAAGAAAATGTTTCAAAGGGATAGAAATATGCTATAGATGTGGAAATGAAGGTCATTAAAAAGAACCTTCCATGGAAAAAGGAAGCATCCAGTTGACTCGAGGAAAGGGAAAGATGTTCTTTCTGAGGCATCAATTGAATGTTTTAAATGTGGTGTGCATGGTCATTATGAAAACTCATGTCCTACGAAGAAGTTTCGTGAATGGGATCACCAAGATCGTACAAATGTTCATTTACCAATACCTAATTCCATTCCGATTGAGGATGAAGAAACTGAAAATGACCAATCAAAGGTATGGATTATTTCATGACTATTGTTTTCCAATTTTGGAATCATAGGATATGATTCATGATTTTGTTTGTAGGAAAGAAGTATTTCAGAATAAGTTGGAAAGGAATGGTTAATGGATCAAGAAGAATGTTGAATGAGTACGATGTCAACATATAAGGGCTTCAAGAGTTATGGTGAAATTATTAAGAGTATTAAGTCTCTTTTGATGGTGGGGTTACATTAGATGACTTTTCATATTATGTGTAACCCTGATGTTTAATATATGAAAATTTTATTCAAGGAATAGTTATCTGTTATTTTGTGAACATAGTTATAAAGAACCATTGGGGTTTATATAATCCTTACTTTTGAGGTAATTATGGGTTACTATATGTTATGATTGAAGTGAAAGGCATGAGATAAAATTGAGGTTAAATTATGTTATGGTTATTTTTGATGATTTTATCTCTTTTTGGTGAATGATTTGAGAATTATATAGTTTTTTAAAAAGGACAACATGCAGACCGTGTGATAACCTGTCGCGTCGGACAAAGCTGCGGGAATCGAACCCACAACCAAAGTGTAACTGATATTTATCGCATACCACTGGACTACGTGAAGTCCTTGGTTAGTTTGACTAATTAATTTTAGTTATATGATTTTATGAATTAAGAGTAATTTGATTTTGGGTTATCTATGGAAATTTATTATCCTATCATGGAGGATATGTGATTAGGGTAATCACTCTTCAATACGAGACATTAAGAGCAATTGATGTTGTTTTGAGATAAATGTTATGATTTAACTAGGAAGAATATGTGACTAAAACCTTCAAATATTTGGGTTTCAATCTTAGTTTTGTTTACTTTGAAGGAATTTATGGAAAAATTCTTTATCGAATGGTCCTCGTTGATGTTTGGGTTTTGTTGGACAAATTTAGGAGATTAAGAATATATTTTCTTTTTATAAAGGGTTATCCATTTCTGGATTATCTAATCTTTTACTAACCTTTTTGGTTTTGGTTTTGGTTAATGTCTAATGACATGGTAATTATATAGTTCTCTTTTTTGGATTAGGTGATTCTCTAGATGTTGATTATAGTACTCTTAATGTGAACAAGTCTTCCTCAATACTCGTCTTTTCGGGAAAGTATGAGTTTCTGTAATAAATCTAATAAAAGTTGAAAGTCAACATGATAAGTAATTATGTCTCCTTATGAATAAATTCCTTAATAAAAATTAATTTAAAACAAAAAAGTTGTCTATTAACTTTTCCTACTGGGGAATCGAATACCGTTTAACCCATCACAGGTTTGTGATTTTCTTGTGGTTAACTTTCTCCTAATCATGTTTTCAATCACTCTCCATCAGAACATGACCCTTTTTTTCCTCCATGTCCATATTTTCATACATGGAATCCTAGTCTGGGTTAACTCAGGTGACCTTTGTACATCCCTTTCATTATTTTAAAGTTATAGTTTAATTTACTCATTTGCCAATGTGGGACGTTCAATGTAGTTTTCAAGCCCAGTTTTATAAATGCGATGAAGCAATTTCCAAAAGGGCGGAAGGATGTAACACCCTAGTTAAATAAAGAATATGAAATTTTTATATTTATCCCTATTTGTGGAAAAAATTTCAATATTAATTTAAATGGAACGCTATTCTCGATGGATTACCCAATACGCAACAACGAGTTCTTTTGAAATTTTACGTAGCACTCTAATAATAAAATAATATTATATTAAATAGTAGTTAACGCATAGCCGTTGTGTTGGAGGGAATGAATATAAATTACTAAATTACGATTATATATGCATTTTAAATGTTTTTACTTTTATACAATAAATTATAGAGGCTTAAAATACAAATTAATCCAATCTTAAGCATTGAATACAATAGTATTTTTAAAAGATTGTTTTACTACCTTTTGATGGAAAACAATTTTTAAATAAAATTTTTGACAATATTATGAGCTCTAATTTTGAAAATAAACATATTATTTATGATTGGGACATAGAAATTTACCTTCGGTTAATTTTTGGTATTTTTCTGACAATGTTCATTTTTCAATGAATAGTGAAAAATACTGCATTTATATCAAAATTGATTTTTCATATAATTTAATTATATGGTTATATTATCATTTTAATTTGTTTTAAAGTGTAATTGGAATATATTTTTACCATTTAATCCAATGATGGTCATTGGGATTAATTCCACTTTTTAATTCGGCATAAACAAGTTCCAAACATTTCTTAAATATTGTTTCAAAAAAACCCGCTATCTGTTTTGACAATGGGATGTTTTTTTAAATTAATTATTGTAATTTATGTGTTTGGAATTTGGTAAAATGGATTACATATT
Organism: Viscum album; assembly: GCA_963277665.1. Lineage (NCBI taxonomy): Eukaryota > Viridiplantae > Streptophyta > Magnoliopsida > Santalales > Viscaceae > Viscum > Viscum album. The sequence continues at coordinate 674,708,248 of OY728150.1, forward strand.
TGTAATCAAAAGTTCCAAATTATGTAATTAAGACTCTTTTGTTTTTGGACATTATGAATAGTAACGACGGTAATTATCTTTAACTATCATGATTAATGAGTAATCGGGTAGTTAAAGATAATAAGATAATATCAAAATAATAATAAAAGACCACAACATGTGTTCTAAGGCTACTGGTTGTCTCATGTACGACCATGGGATTCCTTGTTCCAAACTTGGGGGCCCCATGGAATCACTTTTGTGAGAAAGTGACTTTTTATCTATTTATTTTTAAAGAATGTTAAATGTAACAAAAAATGTATCACCTAAGTAAAATATTTTTATTTTTGTCTAAATAAATGATATTTTGGACTATAAATCTTCATTGGAAATATATATATATTTCCTACATCATAGTATTTTTTTATAATTATTATACATTAAATAAATTATATTATTTATGACATCATGATGATGCAGTGATGACTTCATTATTTAACGATTTAAATAAAATGGAAAGATAATGTAAAATATAAGATATACACATGTCCAAAACCTATTGGATGGGTGGATTTAGAACCCTTTTCACCTTATCCACGAAATATATCAATGTGTGACCTTTTAAATCCGAAACTCATTTTCAAATAAAGTAACATTTGCTTACTTTCCAGAAGTGCCCCTCCTCTCCTCTTATAAAAGGCCCCCACCTCTACCTCTATACCCACACTTACAAAGAATTTGACTATGCCAAAACCTACCCATTTTGTCTCTCAACATCCCCCTCTAACTCCTTCAAGCCTCACATCGGGCAGAAGTCTTCCCAAGGAAGCCTTTGAGCTCAAACCAAAGGGAGTTACCCGATTTTAAGGTAATGTCTTCACTTGTGTCCTTTTGTTATATTTTGCTTCTCCAACCCCCTAAACACTTTTTATTAATTTATTTTGTAACAACTCCAGTATCACCAATATTATAGTATGTTTTTATAAGAAGGATTCGAGCTACACAAACACACACCTACATCTAATGGATAAAGAACATACTGTTTCCGTGGATGGCGAATTTCTGCCTCCCAAAACGATGATTGTTCAACATTCTTTTATCACCTTCAAAGGTGGCCATTAAGATGTAACTATATTTATATATGATAGATAATATGATTATGTTTTACTTAAGATTATGTGTTTTTAATTTATGTCATTCCTTTATGGTTTCCATTATTGGTAAACGCGATATCTTTATTTAAGGAAGTGCGGACTACTGCCCCCTCAAAGGGATTTGATTCATTAATACCATATGTGGTACATATAAAGAATATGTTTAATGATATTATATATGATACCATACTGGAATTAAAATACTATTATTTATCATTATGTTTTAATTCCATTAAATATGAAATAGAAATGGAAGTAGAGTTCATGGGTACGTACGGCTTACCGTCTCCATGAACGGTACATTTCATTTCTTATCTCAAAATGTTATGTACTATTATATGTACATATATATAATGGATATATATGTAATATATTACATCTAAATTATTGATATCATTATTTAATTATAACATATATATATATATATCTCATTTTTTTAATTTCATTAATATGACAAAAAAATGAAAGTAGCGTTCATGCGTACGTACGACCTACCGTCTCCATGAACAATGCTTTTAATTTATCTCCAAATGCTATGGAATGGTATAAAATTAACATATACTGGATATATATGATATTTCAAACATCAATACTATTCTGGATATTATGTACCTATAACTACATGGAAAATTATTTTCCATCAAGTTCAATTTTGACTCATGTACCAAACATCGACAAAAACGTCTGATATGAACTAATATTATTAATCAATTATTATATCCTTAAAATATGTGACATTAACTAAATAATAATATTTATAGGAGTTACTTAAGAAAATATAAATTTACCAAAGTTTATTATTCAGGAATATAAAGAAACGAACAAGACACGTTGGACTTGAGGTAAGGGATCCTACTCCTCTCTTTCTTTTTAAGTACACTAATTTATGTCATTCTTTTTAAGCTCATATTTCTTATGATTGGGATGTTATTTTATATTAATAATACTTTAATTCTTATGTTCATATTATGAGGGACCCTATTTTCTCTCATCAATCCATTTTGGATGTTTTGAGTGCCACAATTATGCTGCTGAATTTTCGTAAGAGATTTAACCTCTCTCTTTCTTTTTAAGTACACTCTTTTATGTCACTTCATTTAAGCTTCTCTTTGTTATGTTGGGGGATGTTCTTTTATATTCATGTTGCTGTAAATTTTCTTGTAATATGATTAGAGACACTATTTGATCTCATCAATCCATTTTTGGATGTTTTAAGTGGCGCTGATAGGCTGCCGGCTTTTCGTAAGGGATTTTTCATCTCACTTTTATTCTCGTGAGATTTGTGCTAAATTTGCCACCATTTCCATTGAGTGTTATATGTACTGAACATTATTCTAATATTTATGTAATATAATTTAGTTTATTAGTATTTACATCAATGTTGCATTTTCCTTCTTTCATGGGGTGTATGTTTCGAAAGATACCCAAGTCGGTAAGGGAACCTTTCACCCTCCTATTTTTAAAATACTTCTTTTGTTGGGTCTTTTAATTTTCATATTGTAATGTTGGGATATGTTATTCTATATCCTTATTGATGTAAATTTTATTCCAAAGTGATGAGATACCCTTTATCTCTCTCATCAAATCTTTTTCTAAAATTATATGTGATGCCGTTAGGCTGTCGAAATTTTACCAAGGGAACTTCTTAACCCAATTTTGATTTCTTTGGGTTCAACATGTAGTTATTGAATATGTCATCCTTTGAATATGTGTGAATTTCCTTTTATTGTTTTACACTCAATATCCACTTATATTGTGTTTATTTATATTTTTCACACATAATTATGAGATTGATTTATCCTTGATTTAATGATAACTTCTTTATTTTGGATTTAATCTCATTTTACATTTCTATTGAGACTTCATGTTTTTTATGCACCAGTTCACTCTTATATGGTGTATATACTGTCCTTTGGAAGAATATATCATTATTCCCTCTATTATCATGATATTATAAAGTTCTAATTAAATGTTATTCCTCAATTATTGTATTCAAGTGTCTCTCATTTCGTTAAAAACACTTTAACTAAAATATCGTTTTAAATGTTTCAATGATTTATTGTTATAAATATTTCTCATTAATATCCATGTTTTCAAAATGGTTTTAAGGATTTATATATATGAATATTAATGGCTTAAAATGTTAACAGCTTCAAAGTGGTATGGGACACTTTGATTCAAAAATCTCTTTATTAAATGTTTTATATGGGTTGGAAAATGGTTTTATAGAATGGATTCATTATTTCAATATCTTAAAATATTAAATTGTTATTACAATGTGGTAATGTTATCTTTTTTTGTGCTAAGGTTATGTTATATGATTATGTTATGGTTCTTGGGCATTGTTTATGAATACAGGGGGTTCCGTGATAAACTAAGGGCGGGTGGGCCCGATATAGATCTCCAATGCATTGGGTAACGCGAATGAGTGAAACGTTAAGGTTTCTCCGAAGAGATTTAGGGAATATACTGTGGTGGGTATTTCAAACGTATCCAAGAGGGTTACTCCCTACGTAAGAATGTTATGAATGCCTCAAGTTACCTTTATGTCTTATGATTTCTATGATTTATTCATGATTTTATAAGGTATGTTAAAATGATTATGTTTTATGGGTAAAGTATGATTTCATTCATATGTATACATGTACTCATTTTCCTTTCCATATTTTTATATCCCTTACTGAGCTTTTTATGATCATCCCAAGTGTTTTAAATGATTTCACCGGTCAAGGGAAGGGTACATGATATGATGATATTGTCAACGAAGTGTCGAGAAAGAATCCATGTTTTATTTTAAATATGTTTCCGTTGCGGGGAAAAATGAATACTATCTTTTATGTAACCACATTGTTTAAATGTGTAATGTAATGCATGTTTTATGATCTAATTCTCTAAAACTCTAAACCTGAAAAGATCCTCAATGTGTAATCATGTAATAACTCATGATTAAGTAAGGTTTCAGGCTGGGGCCTTATATATAATACCCAATATGATTTAGTTATAACATTATATCACTAATTTATTAACAATTTGTTGTTCAAATCATTTTTACAGGTATTAACTATTAGGTTTTCATGAGTGATTTGTTCTAGATGATTAATTAATTTAACAATTGTAATCATTAAAACACCTAAAAAATGATTGTAATTAATAAAATAAAATATATTTTTATTAATAATATGTTTATAGTCATCCATAAATTAAATTTATTGAAAAATAAATTACAATATCCATTGATATTGTAGGATGTATGTATGCCTAAATATTTTCATTCATTTATCAAAAGGATGGAATTAAATAATTTTAAATATATATTCATTATTAAATAATAAATCTTAAATAATTTATATCATATATATTATTTAATTCATTATTTATTAAAAAATTGCAAAAATAAAACAAAAAACTTGTCACATCACTTTGAAGAGGATATAGTCCACACTTATAACTAGCGATGGTATTATTTTTCATCGGATTCTAATGAAATATTTTAGATTGGATATTATTAATACTATGTTATCATTATGACATAAAATCATATGTAATACATAATTATATATTCCCAAGATAAATGGTGATCAAAATGAAATATATCTTTTCATGAGGTGGTATTCTATCAAATAAACTATAAATGAATTAATTTACAATTTTCTGAAAGAGGGTATTTATATAGTAGTATACATTAACAAAAATAAAATGATTTATATATATTATATCATTGTTATTCTTCAAAAATATTTTTAGATGACTTTATGGTGGTAGGGTATTAAATTTAACAAATTCACATGGGTGGAAACAATAACTCTTCTTTAGAGAACGTCATTAGGGTTATCAATAAATCCATTGCAGGATGGTATTATAAACACAATTGAATCTTTGTGAAATTTTAGTGAATTAGGATTTGATTTTATAATGCATTGGACAAAAGGCCATTTTGGTTTAGAGTGAATATGGTGTTTTTTATTTATCTGTTTGGGAGAGGTCCACATGTAAATTTCAAAAAAGAAAATAAAAATATAATGTAATTAAATAGAAAAATGCATCCTAATGGACATAAATTAGAAGGTGGAAATTTATCATCTCTAAATATTTAATTCCAATAAGATTTTAGATATTTCCAATTGGTGAGCATACCATTATAATTTGGTATAACACCCCAGATACTCGTTTTATCCATAACTGTGATAATAAACAATTTTCATTATTTAATATTTATTTTACAATTTATTTTCTATACTATTTAATGTTATTAATTATTAAGATTCCACATATGTAACCGATTTTAACAATATTAATTCAAATAATTATATAAATTTTATTTAAAATTTATCCTCAAAACATTATGAAATGTCAGTTTTCCAAATAAATTTTATCCATGTAAAAAATATTTTTTATCCTATTTTTACATAAAATTGATTCCTATTATATAAATGTAATTAAATATAAGAGAAATGTAATAATATTTATTTAAATAAAACATTACAGTTTAATCGAACTTTTGGAATACCTTATATGAAATGTTGTTTTTAATAATAATTAGAATATTTCTGTATTCATTGATAAAATAAATATTTTTTAAAAATCATAACAAATTAAGTATATTATATTTTTAAAATTAATATTTAAAAATTTATTATAATTTTTTCATATAAATTTTCTAATATAAATCAAATTTCATTATATAATAACTAAGAAAAATTTAGTGAAATAAAAATTTTGAAAAAATGAAATTATTCATAACACAATCATAGAAAAATAATGAGATGAGTGGGGAAACAAATGATTGAAAAAAATAATATATATAATTGAATAAAATCATCCAAAAATAGTTATTAAATTTATTCATTATGTTAAACCCGCATTATATGTAGAAAATGGTTTTTTAGAGAATTATTTCATTTACATTCAAATAATATTTACATTAAATAAAAAATAATTGATATCCATTGAGACATTATTAGATTAATTGAAACAACATAATTAAATAAATTTAGTTTTTCTAGTTAATACCGATTAATATAATGTGTAGGATATAATTTTATATGGAAAATTTAAACATGCATTTTTTTGAATTAAAAACAATATAAAACATCTATATTTTTAAAGAGAAATATAATATAAAATATCATGGTGTTACAAAAGTTGTACTGTATTTCTATCTGACTAAAAAAAATTATTTTAAAAAAATAGATATTAAAAACATGAGATCATATATTTTATATAAATAACTTCTGAAAAATCATATTCACGATCATGGTTTGAATGGGAGATATAAATAATAAGTTTTCTTGAACTTTATTAATTAAATTATGAGGAATAATGTTCTAACTAAAAAATTGTAACAATATAATGAATAATGATTTTTATGAAAATTTATACAAATCATATAATACCATATATCATATAGTTACAATAGTTTCTTCATCAAACAAACCACTGAATGAGATAAGTGTTATTTTCTAAAAAAGTGATATTTTCATACTATTGAATGATATTATGAATATAATATAGTTTCCACTAGCCTATTTAGAATATGTTTTAGTGTTATAGATGTATAAAACTAATAAAATAATTATCATAAAAATCATTATCCAATTTAAATATTATAGAGTATCTTAAAATAATTATATTTTTTACTACCTCAATACTAATAAATACATAGATTTAAATTTCAAATGAATTAAATAAAAATTTATATCTAAATGAGTTTATGATATTTTTTATGTATGTAATTTTTTGTGTGTCATTATATACCAATATATTATCAATGGATGTTTTTTATTATATATAGCACCATTAAAAATACAGATTTTTTTATAGGAGGTCAATCATAAACATAAAATAAACAAAACCAAATGAGAGAGTTTCATTGATTCATTACAATAAAAGGTATATAAAAATCAATATAATACCAAAATAATAATAAAATAATTTTATTCTTCATCATTAAAACATAAATCCCTCTAATATCAAATATCTTTAAAGGGTAACCAAGGGAATAACAAGGCAAAATGGGTGGGAAAAATCCTGGAATGTAAATATAAAATGAAATTTGCATAATTCAAGGATAAATTTCATAGAAACTTCACATGGAGGACATAGATCTATCATGAAGTTTTTTAAACAATAATCTCATACATATGGGATCATGAGGAAAAAATACCCAATGCAAGTTATTTAAATATAGGTCCAAAAATAATCACATGTTTAGGATTATGTGTACCACATATGTAAATCAATCATAATGAATGAAAGAAAGAACTCCCCATGGACAAATTAGTTTTATGACCATTAATTAAAAAATGATCAAAGTATATTGAAATGGGATACATAGAAAAAAGGAATTAATTTTTTTAGCTTCATATTTGCATACCTATGCATTGTTCTCAAAATATTGAATTCATTGTGAAAATTTTAATATAAATTGAATTTTATACTATGTATAAATGGAAGTTCAAAATAATATTTTCAAGAATATTTTAATGAATTTAGTAACATTAAGAAAAATTGAATTTCCTTTAAAAAAATATTTAATCTTAATCTTTTAAAAAATATATTTATTTAATAAAATCATTAGTGTAATTTATGTATTTAAATAATATATATGTAAAACCATTAAGGTATAATATTTTCACCCACGTCATGGTTTATTTTAAATAATGTATTTGAGAGATATAAATAATATAGCTATTACCACATAAACTGATGATTGAATAAGTGATATATACATATGTAAGGAAAATATATTCCTAATTTTAAATAATTACATTTTATATATGAGAGAGATAGAGAACTTGATATGGGAAATATCATGACATAAGGAAAAAGGGTCATTAAAAGTTATCTCGTTCCTTATATTCCAGAATTCATAGGAGCATCCACTTAATGAAATGAAATATAAATTTCATTAGAATTATTAAATAATAAAAAACAATATCAATTATTATTTTTTATTTATTATATTATTATGTTCATTTATATTCATTTTAATGGGTTAATATGTAAAAAAAATCAATGGGAATTCATTTGATGTTTCTTAGGGAAGATCACTTATAAATAATCAATGACATTAATATAAATAATGAATAAAAATATATAATTCATGTGATATGGTATTAATTTCAAAAATTGTATTTTATTTTCTCACATTTTCATTCATGATCCGATAAATAGATGATCGACTTATTATAAATTTTATTGATATAAAATTAGTTAATTCAGCTGGTTTTACTATCCATCATAAACTTGTTTTTTTGAATATAATATTATGTCCATATATTTATTATAAAATAAATTTTATAATATATATAGGAATTATTATATTATTTAATTGTAATAAAAATTTTATCACTGGACATGAAGATGGTGTAAATTAATGATGAATTTTGTTCATGGATAATTTATGTATTAGTTGAGTACCATATCATATATTCATATATAATATTATCATTTGGTATAAAATCATCTTTCTATCCTTGTTTTATATCACAAAACACTCAATTTATTTTATTAAAGAGAAGGAGAAAGGGGATGGAGAAAGGTGATGATCATAACTCAAGGAGGACTGAAGAAGGGGAGACCGAGAGCATCCACAATAGCAACATTCATACCACCCGAGGGAGGGATCCAGGAGATTCAAAAACCATAAGAGGAAATGATTAGAAAGCACTAATGGCAAGAAAGTATTCCAATCGGTTTCCCTCACGCCATCTATGAGAAATCTCAATGCCATTATGGAGGAGATCCCTGCACTTGCGAATGTGGTACGTGATGTTCCAAGGAGGGGCGACGTCTCCCTTAAGAGAACTCAAAATAATTTTAGAATCAGTATCCACATATTGATGGTAATGTTTCTAGAACTGCCGATTTCTATGCCATCAAGCATGGCCCTCGCCTCAGCCAGCAAAGAATCGCTAATCCCATAATATATACTGAACACCAAGAAAACTGATCCATCCAAGTTTGGAACCACTCCAACCCCCTCATTATCCCCTATCCACAAGAACCATATGAATTTAGTTTAATGCCATGAGAGTGGGTCCGTAAAACCCAAACGCCAGTCGACATGGGACCAGGGGAACCAGACGGATGCCTTCTTTCCAAATAATGATGCAAGGAGGGGGCCGACTCCTAGTTTCCATGAAAACATGCCAGCTCTGACACTAGAAACCTTGTTTTAATAACCCTGTTGTGGGAAAATGGATGATCGGTATGGTTCCTCTCATAATTATTAGCCTACAAAAAACACCATAATCCTGCAACTAGAAGAATGGAGCGGGCCACTTCCTCACGCTTATTTGAAGCCCATATGAACTAGCACCAAGACAAATCATCATAAGAATTAGCTCTTCCCAAAATATCCATGAACTCACCAATGTCTTTCCAGACGTGGACTGCCCATACAATATAAATGAAGTGGTGAACATCGAATTCCTCAGAAGGAGCACGACAGCATGTGCATCTTGAGGCCATAGGAATACCTCTCTCCTAGAATTCCATCTCTGTGGGAATATCCTTGGTGTGATCTCTCCATAAAAGGAAATTATACTTGGTCAGGAAATTATTACACAAGAGAACTGATTCCCAGGTGTTCGTAATCGGCTGACGGAGAAAGGATATACTGTAATCCATGGTTAAAAACCTACTTGAGGAGCTGGCCGCGAAGATGCACCTATCCGGGGTGCCATCCAACCTGATGCTCTGGAAGAAATTTACCTGATTTTGGATGAGTATTACATTGATGAATGAGCGGTGAGAGCTGGCCTCCCTGAATGAAATGTGAGGATTAGGGCAACCTAGGAAGCCAAGCATCCTGGTACCCCAATTGCACTCCAAAAATATGATGTATCCCCATCAAAGAATCCATTGAGAATGGTTCTGGAGGAATGTAATGTTCCAGCAAAGAGATTTCCACATAGAGGAAGTTTTCTGACTTGTAATCCTTAAGAGATATCCATATTTCTTTCTTATTAAATAGCTCCATAAAGAGTTACCCTCATTCACATCCCAATCCAGCTTACAGTGGAAGAAATATATAGATTCCCTGAAGTTCATCACATTGATACCCCCAAGATCCACAATTTTTTCCAACCTACTAAACAAGGACCATCGACCCCTTCCCTCTCTGTGGGAATCCCATAGGAAGGATTTCCGTACATTCTCCATTTGGATGATAGTTGAATTGGGGAACTTAAGGATAGAAAATATTTGAATGGGGATCGAGGAAAACACACTGTTGATGAGGGTGATCCTTCCTCCAAAGGAGAGGAATCAGTTCATCAAATTGTTATTGCGGTTGTTGATCCTCTTAGGCATGTCCTCCGAGTTGTGAATATGAATTATTTGAGGAGAGATTGGAGTTCCCAAGTAAGTAATGGGGAAACGTTTCACCTGAATTCCATGAAAGGACTCAATACCACTCCTACGCCTTCCCGGGCAGTGAGAAGAGAGATAGACCACACTAATCTATTTATTGATAACATGGCCGCTCTATTTAGAATATTCCTCTAGAAACATAACAAAATTATTTACCAATGTTCTCCTTCCATTGATGAAAAACATAGAGTAATATGAAAATATGATTTGTGAAATCCCACTAAAATGAGAGCCATGGTGAAAAGTATGAACTATGCTAGCCATCATTATAGAGGAGATGAATTTTTTATGATAATCCGGGGCCAGTATGAAAATATTCAGAGAAATTGGGTCCCCCTATCTAAGTCCTCTTACAGATTTGATGAACCCTCACGATCTTCCATAGAAAATGATGTTGAACCACAATGAGCTAATTAAATGGAATAAAAGATCAACAATGGTCTCAGATAATCCTATACTATTCATGATGTGAATAATGAAGCTCCACTCCAGATGATCGTTGGATTTTTCCATGTCATATTTGATAATCACATTCGATCCAATCACCTTCCTATTGATATCCCAAACCATATCCTGGGAAAACCTGATAGCACCCTGAATTGATCATCCACAACTGAAGGCATGTTCTTCCAACAAGATTCATCCATGCATGAATTCAGAAAGTCAGATGTTGATGATGGTGGCCAGAACATTGTATGAAAAATTACACAGGCTACTAGGTCGATACTGAGAGATAGAGGAAGGAGATACAACCTTCAGAATAAGGATCATATTAGTAGCACTAACAATGCGAGGGGTATAAAATCCCCTAAAAAATTCGGGGATAGCCACAATAAGTACCCTATTGATGATGCTCTAGGCTACATGGTAAAAGGACCCTGAAAAGCCATCCGAGCCTGGGGCACTGTCCGAGATAAGATATTTAACTACCTCCCAAAACTTTTTTTCATTTAGAACACTTCCATGAAGGCCATTCGCATGGAATGAGATACAGCTGGGGATAGAGTCAAAGAGGCCTGACCATCCTGAGGGGTAACCATTTGGGATATGAGAACTCGGGTCACACAATAATGTTTTAAAATAGAAGTAGTCCACAGCACTAATCAGATCCGAATAACTATAGAAATATCCGTCCTCAAGGCAGATATTAAAGGTCTATGCACATTGATTTTCCATTAAGGATGCATGGATGAAATTAGAGTTTTAGCCTCCCTCCATAAGCCATAAATTGTGAGATCTCTCCCCAAGGCATCTTTCCTATTCTAGAAGAAGTTCATTCCAGTGTTGTTTCTTAAGTTAAAGTGCACCAAAGGTCTCCTCATTCCATTCTTCTTCCAGGTGAATTTTAATTCCCTCTATCTCCTTAGAAATATCATCCAACTGTGCATGCTCTGACCGATGGGTGGAGGACCACGCCATGAGGGCCTGTTTTAGGCGCCATAATTTGGAACAAAGACCCACCCAGCCCTCACTCTCATAGAGGGATGTCTATGACTGGTTCACAGGATCCGAAAACATTGGATGCTGGAGCCAGCTTTTGGAGAAGAAGAAGCACCTGAGAAAATGGTTTACACATGGGGGTTATATAAACGTCTATTGAAGTTAACCCATATATCTTCAATAAATTTTTTTTATCGATTGGCTAACATTCATTTATTTTTAGCAATAAAAGGGAAAATAAAATGATGTAATACAATGATATGTTGTTGATTATATTAAAAAATTGTTTTATTATATAACAAAATGGATTTTTTATTTCTGATTATGAATTTATTATATATTATAAAATTAAAAATTAGACAACACTATGTCTATAAGATTCCAAATAATGTGAGTGATTGACTGTTATATTCACTAAATCGTTGTATGAATGTCATATTTGTTAACATATATATTCAGGTAAGATATATGGATATAGTAGAAAATTATTTCCATCAACTAAAAACACAATTTAATTCAATCTATCTCCAATTAATGGATTTCAATTTTATATTTATTTCCTTATAAAATCAAAGGGATTATTTTTTAATCTTAACACTAAGGAAACATGACATTATTAATTCTAGTGTGCATGTAATTAATATTTGAAATATCTTAAATATTATAAAAAAATTCATTAATGATTTTCTTATATTGGTGAATAACTCCTAAATGGGGAATCTAATTAGAAATTTGATGTTGATGTTTATTGAAGAGCATTTGGTTTACACATGGAGGTTCATGAAATTGGAGTGTGTCCAATGTTTTGGTTGGGAATATTTGTGGGAATACCCATAAGAAAAAAATAATTGATAAAATAATTCAATTAATTAAAAAAATCAGCATGTTTTACGTATATACATTTGGTTATGAATGAATCATAGTTTTAGCTGCATAAACATGGACCCGTTTTATTGAGATTTGTAGGAGATTACATGGGACTCATGAATCATTGATCGATGTGTGATTAAATGATCCCACCAATGTTAATAATAAATATTCTTTCTTCAGTGTAAATATATCCAAATCATGAATGAATTTTCTTTATTGTGTGGGTTTATCCTCATTTTCTATTTCCACAATGAGAAAGAATTAACTGGGACATGGGATTAGTATGTGAATCAATCGATTTACCCTTAATAATTTATTTTTTAGGGATTATTGAGACAATTTTATTTTTTCATATTATTCAGTAATTCTAATAGAAAAATTTTAGAATAACTGAAAACATCAATGGAACATTTTGATTATTTGTGATTTTTTGGATTTCCCTCATAGTTCATATTGACATCATTGAATTAATTTATTTTTGTCATTTTTTAAACAAATATAGAAAATACAGTAACTGAAAAAAATATTATTGTAACAGAATATTTATACTATAGATCCATGTTCACCATGATGAAAAGTTCAATCATGGATGATGTTGATGAAATAATTGGATTGGATTGATGATCTCTATTCATTATTATGAGATGATGTTCAAAACAAATGTCACAAATTAGTGTTCTTGAGATGTAAAATATGAAAAATTATGGCGAGAAGTGTTGACAAGGCCCGACCAGAGAAGATCATTTCTTCACATGAATGTATTTATTTAGAACCATATACGATGGAGACATGTTCATACATGGTGGAAAAATATAGAGGTCTAGAAAATCTTGGGTTACAAACCATGTAATCCTTGATCAAACATGGACACTCGATATTGTTTAGTTCTAGGGTTACATGGAGAAGATAAATATAATATGGAATGTGATAGCTATCACACCACATGTGAACCTTACTAGGTGAATCACCATGTACAATAAACTGTTACTAGAAATAGCCAGAAGTACACTAGATTGGACACACTGTGTACTCAAGAGCATTCATGCACAGTGGAACAAAAACACAGTCAGGAGTACATTGGCTTGAACACTCCATGTACCCAGACACATACATGGGAAGATTCTATCACCCACTGTTTTGATCTTCTATTAAAGGGACATGTTTTGTTTTCTAGTAGAACCCCTAAACTAATTCAGTGATGTCTTGGATGCCCTTTATTCCTTAGCTTGAACATGTTCTACCTTGTTAAATTTACTTGATCATTCCCCTGGGGTTATTATTGAACCACACACAGTGCATATTTTGGAGATTCCCAACAAGTAACATCCTTCCTGGATAGTGTTTTTTCATCCTTATGTGTATCCCAATGTAAAATTATATATTATTATAGACCTATGAGGGGTTCTTGGTTTGATAAAGACTAAAAATATGTGGGTTATGATCTCTTATATACCAGGTTAATCCAAATTAGGATTTTGGTAAAGCCCATGGATTATGGAGTGGTCCAAATTTTATGTATTTATATCTTAAAATATGAACTGTGTACCTTTAATGATGAGTCTCGATGTTCATCATACCTTGAATAGATTCCATCTGTACTATTTCACTTGTGGATTATAAACTCTCGGATGATTGCAATGTAGAACCTCAAAGATATAATACTTGGATGTCACTATAGTTGTGACATTAACATGATATTATGTGTCTATGTTTTGTATATCTAGATATATTTTTTACATATTATTTTTTCATATACATATGATGAGAAGAATACATTTATTAGTGATTCTATTTTTTTCACGGTGTCTTACTGGGCATTTATAAACACACTCTAGCATGTGATCTAACCACAAAATGATATCCTATACTAAAGAATAATAATTTGATGATTACATAGAGGGACTGAGAAATGGTGGTGAATATTGAGAATGTTAGACTGAGGTGTGTCCCTATGAATACCTTATTGGTCATCTGAACCCACTTTTCAAGTATGAATTATTTTCATTTGATTTATGATGTGTTTTTATTTAGGCCCTTTACATTCCATTACTTGTTATTTCACTCTAATGGAAGGATTTATAGTTATATCAATCCATGGTTATCTGTTGTTAATATTTCATCATTTTATGGGATTATAGTTGATTGTATTTGTATAAATATTTTATGTTATAACTTACCATGTTTTTTTATGATTACTTGATGTAGATATCTATCCCCTGGTCATTCAATGTTGTTCATAGGGTAGTCATGGAATGTGTTATGTTGATATGGATCGTGATAGGGATTTATAAAATTAGTCGATTATACCGTAGGAAATGTCTGATGATATTATTCTAGGTAAACATTGAAATGTGGTTTGAGTTCACCATCCAAGACACTAACTATAGTGTTCTAATGATGGCTAATGAATCCATACACTAAGAATACGGAATTATTCATTTTTACTTGGCACAAGTTGAAATTTATTTAAGAAAAAACATTCGTACATGATTTATATATAAATGAGATGTGTTTTTCTATCTATCGTTATATAGATCTCTGGATATTTTATATGATCATATTTTATCCTGTCTATTTTTGGATTCTCACAATGATGTATTATTGTAAGGATTCGAGGGAAGATACCTCATTTTCGTATTCATTTTCATGATGTGTTACTTATCGATTGTATAAAAGTATTACCACCACCATTCATGCAATATATGGAACTATGAGTACCATTTTTATGAGGTGTGTAGGCCAATAATACTTCATGAGTTTCGTTAAAAATGATCCATCACGTTAAATGTAAATCCTGACCAAGAGGCATCCATGGACCGACTTGAGGTAGTGAAGTCATTAATCTTTTTTATTAGGAGACTGAAAAACCTGATGGTTGTCCTTGATGCAAGAAATTATCATATTTCTTCCTCATAATGGTTGTGTTTAGCGACCATGTCGAATGATATTTATACTCTAGAATTTTTTGAGTTTGAGTTTCTTTTTATATATAATTTTTTTCCATATATATTGATCAATGTATTCATACTATTTCTTATATAGCTTAAATATTTTAGTGAGAGAGCGTCTATATATTCCTCAATGTTCACAAAACCCTATTGGTACTAAATTTATATTGTATATGTTTTGTTCATTCAGGTTCATGCCTTAATGAATGGTCTATGATGGTTCATCAGATCTATAGTTATACCTCTTGAAATTCCAATCTATGTTGGTATGTGTGATTATAAATTATTGGTTGATATTTTCCTATCTATTAAGAATTATATAGTAGGTTCCTGTAATGGACACGTAAGAGATGAGTATTCAAAGTATGTTGTAGATGTCTGGTATATGGATTGATACGTGTGAGATTTTTTAGGATGATATATCATGATAAAGGTTATGTGGTTCATGTATTTGAGTATTGATATAGTTTGAATATGGAGATGTTATTCAAATATTTTAATGGTTCGGGACATATTTCTAGGGATTGTCTAACAAGTCATGTGTATAATTGAAACCAAGATGAAGTGCCACCTATTTAGATAGAGATGTAGGGTATATTAGATCTACATAGTGTAAGACATGTAAATGGAGTTATAAGAGATGTTGTAGGTGGTAGATTTATTGACATGTGACCACCACCACCCCCTAGATGGTTCACTCAATGATCTGTGAGCTTGGAGAAATTGTGGAGGGATACTCTAGGCGGTCGAAGAAAATTAATAAGGGGATCCATGGACAAATCGATGTATGATATTAGTTTTTTATAAAATACATACATTACTACTATAGATATCTTATATTCATTCCTTTATTTCCAATTATCTAGTGCAATACTTAGAGATTTTGGAAAAACCCATTGACGAACCCATCCACTTAGAGACTTGTAATGGATAAGAAATATAATTAACACATTTATAATGATGGTGTGACCTACCTAATGCTTGGTGGTGATACATTAATTTTCTATATATATGTATCCATGATGAGTTCCTACACACACATATTAGATATTGATTGTTTACACATAACACATATCTAAATAAATTTTTTAATGAAGAGGATGCAGTGTGTCTATAAGGACAATATGATGTTTTACATTCTGGGATAAATGGAATACTTGTGAGAGAAATATAGAATAATGTGTAGAATGGTGTATATGATTACTAATAATCTTGATATCGTGACCCTTAATATAGTGGACGAAATGAGTTTTATTTTTTCATCAGTGGTGGAAGAGTACATAGAAATCGTTCCCGATGACTTTTAGGTTAACTCTCTATTCAGAGATATATTCATACACTGATATACACCTTGGGATGACCTTGATTTATATTCCAACATATAAGATGACTCTAATATATCTTGATGAGGCAATGGTATTGTTGGAGGACATATAGAGGAAGATATAATTCTACCATAGGGATTCTCTATTTGGATTCCCATTTATTTCACTAAGAATGTTGAAATATGTTTGAGGATTGTATGAGATACCAAAACCTACACTATATTTACCATAATAAACAATTATCCACTACATATAATAAATGGAATCATTGACCTATATATATTCAAATAAGGGTTCATGACAATCGACCTCAAATCAGACCATGACATGTATTGAGTATTCGAAGAAGATATTTAAAATATCAACATCTAATGTTTTTAAATTCACTAGGTGTACATTATAATTCATTTTGAAATGATGAAAATCATATAATATTTCACTGGACTCATAAACATGAATTTCAAACCTTTATATGACCGATTTTTATAATTATTCATCAATGATATTATACAATAATCAGTATTTCAGGTGGAGAATGTGCACAACCTGATGATGGTTCCAGGCATTCTCTAGGGGAACATGTTTTTTCGTAAGATATTTATCTTACAATCATGGTTTTCTGTGGTCCACATGCCAACAAGCCCATACCTGAGTGTTAAGGTCTCCTACATGGAATCCAAGAGATGCAGGATCAAAATAGGGTGGAAGAGAATTTTTGGGTACTCTACCAGTTACGATAGAAGTAATTGTAGCTGTAGTGTTCGGTATTGTAGTAACCGGAACTATTCACTCAATTTGGGCCTTTAAGCCACAGTTTTCAGCCTATGGGTCTCAAGGGACTTTCTAACATCAAATGTCTTTGGGACAGAAGGCCTTCGGGACATGTAGACCACGAAGTAGCCCAGTTCACATAGAACAAGCCCCAGACGAAGATCAGAGCAACAAGAGTAGAAGCCACTGGAAGCAGAGCTAACCAGATTAGAAGAATGAGAGGGTATGGAAACGGCCATCAGAACCAGGATCACTGCATCTTTGTATGGGTTAATTCTAGATGATAAAAAATGCAAGGTGGAGAGTTAGGTGATCAATGTCGCAGAATATAGGGAGGGGAAGATCATGTGGGCTGGGCCTACGGGTCATGTATTGGGCACGGTATGTCTTTGGGCGTTCAGGTCATGTATTGCGGGTCAGTCAGGCCTTGGGGTTGGGCCTACGGGTCATTTAACGGTTCCCCTTAAACCATTTAACTAGGGATCATCCATAATAAATTAATAAATGTAGGCCATTGGGACATTCGAGTAGATATGGTCCACATTTAGGGACATGTTATCTTAGCATATAGAATAGAGGTGAACCTAGAAAGGGCTGACACAATGGTAGCTTTAGATCCACCATAGAGTTTGACATAGAAATAGAGAATCCTAGTATTGGTTGTATAATATTAGATATTAATACATTATTACTTAGGACATCATATATCTTATTTCTTTTAGCTTAAAGTTGGATAGATTCATGATGAAAAAGTTCTAACAACCATAATTTTAGGTGTTTAGGAAGAGTTTTACAAGAACTATAATCTTATTATTTATTTATATTAGTGTCATGTACATAGTTTTCTATAATGAACCAATTTCTAGACTTCGTGGTGTTTTGATAAAGAGTTATATGGGGATTTCCTATGTTAAACATCAGTCACGACAATTAGAGATGAAATACACAACCCATTTTCATGACAGAATAATGGTCGCCTTGTCACTTATTATTTTAAGACACTACAAGATGGGTATGCTATTTATCATATATTATAATAATAAGAGTATCAATTATATCTTATCTTATAATGATAGTTGTAATAGATATAGGTTGTTGATATAGATCCTCTAAGAATCTAACATCGAGATTTTATATACTCATGGGAATTGGAACATTGTATTAATTGACCTTAATACGAGATATTTTCAAAAAATTTAATTAGAAAATGGAGAAGTTTCGCCCAATATGATCTTATTAGATTTTATGAAGTCCTGTAGAATTTACTTATTTTTTATGGACATATGACGGTTCTAGTTATGGTGAGAGAGGGGTCCCTATAGAGGTCTATACTTTACCCTCAGTCATACATCAAGTTGCGGTGAAGATGTACCAAGAACATTTGTAGTTGTTCTGGTATCTAGAAATAAATAAGAGTGATAATGAGTTTTTTACTTGATTATTTTCTAGTAAGGAAGTCATGGTTGAGTAGTAGGTTATGGTGGTTCATTCTCAAAACCTTTTTGATCCATCTTGGAAGTGTGATGTGAAATCTATTAACATTGTGATGGGTTTTAATAATACATATAAGGGAAGAAATTCTGTGTTGATGATCATAGAACGACTCTCATGGTCTTCTAATATCCTTGAAATTTAATAATAATTTTTTTCAGGATAATGGGATTCCATTATGAAGAAGAGATTGACTAAATCCATGGATATCCCACAATGTATGTTTCTGACCATGATTATTACATAACAACTTGTTTATGGAATGAAAGGAAGGATGCCTCTAGGACTCATCTGTGTTTGTGCACAACATTGAACCCCAAGTATAAAGTCCATAGTGAATAGACATTTTAGGTCCTGATGGTTATGTTGTGGGATTTCATGTTATATTCTGATTTTAGTTTGCAGGATAACCTATAATTGGTTGAGTTTTTGAAAAATAATAGATATAATTCTACAATTTGTGTGGTACCATTCGTGGCTTTTTACAGACAATCCAATAGGAAAATACTAAGCTAAAATGACCTTGGAGTGTCTATACTTATGGTCTATAGTTTGTTACATCATCTTTTAAGAAGGATCATATACTCAATGTGAGGATTAGAACTCAATATATCCATCCTATGTCCTATTTATATTGATGATGGATGCATTTACTGTTCAATGAGGGAGAACATGTGTTTCTAAAAATTTCACCTTGATGAGGGTGGTGATGATTTGTCATGGATAGAAATCTACATGAATATTTCAATGGACCATTAATTATAAAATATGTTGTTAGTGAGGTTTCTTACCACATACAGTACCATGATAGTTAGACCGGGTTGACATTGTTTTCCATGTGTCATAGATTAGGGGGAATGCTTATGACCACTCATATGTTATCAAATGGTGTGAGATGGACATTAAGGATGTAGCTACTTTTTTGAATACATTGTATATATTGATAACCCATATGATAGAATCTTATATGGGTGTGTAGTTCCATTATTTCATGTCTTGTTTTAGAACAATAATATTTAATATAAATCTTAGTAGTGGGAGACACAAATTCATTCGTAGGACTGATATTTATATGTCTAACATTTCTATTTTGGCATTTCATGGTGTAATGCCCCATGATGGGGTGATTTAAATGAATATATATTTCCTATTTTTTATTCAGAATATTTAATATATTATTTTATAATGTAAGACCTTAGATAATAGGATATTATGTGGAATACTATTCCCAAAATTTAATTTTTAAATATATTAAATATATCAAAAATTACGCACCCACAGGTATCCAAAAAAATTAACTGACTAATAATTTTGAATCAGAAAAGAAATCAGCGGGCTCTATTGAGTTATGAAGAATTTTTTACCATTATAACATTCTAGTTGTGGACATAATAGGTCATTCAAGTTTGGCGTGGTCATGTGAGGAAATTTAATTGAATCAATTAATTCAATTAATTCCGTTAATTTATTTAATTTAAACACTATGTGATGGTTTTTCTGAAATTTATTTGGTTATGATAGAATATAACAATCATTCAAAAAACCCTCAATCTATTATAGAGTGAACTATAGGATCCACAATCGGAAATTTATCACCAGATCCAAGATCATCTATATATGTGTGACAAAACAAATAGATCTAGCCAACAGAAATGATTTTAAATCATTTTTCTCCTAAAATTGATACAAATAGAGGTAAGAGATTTTTATTTTATATATTTATCGCCATTTTCATATCCAATTTTAATTTTAATCAATTGAAGAATGTATTTATTCATGTATTGATTGCATTTTGGAAATGCATTTACTTTGGGAGGATTGCTATGAGACATTTTTTTGGTTGGATCTTCATTCATTATTATAATGGAAAAGGATTGGGGGAAACTAAAAAAACCATGCTTCATTCATAATGTTAATTCATAATGTATTTATCACACCATTATTCACAATACCATCATTACTATTGGGTTTGGATAGTGGCCCAAAAAAAGATAAAATCTCAATATCCAGTGAATTCATGACAATGTAGATTATAATATAATATGCATGTTTTGTTCAATGATGTGACTGATATTAGATAATTTTGTATTCATATTTGGATAATTATGATTACTTTTGTTCATTATAATTGAATGGAGTGACTTCAAATGGTTTATCCAAGCATTTTACGAGAGTTCATGATGGCCTGTTTCAGGAAAGACATGGTTGGATATACTGTTTTCTTCTATGGTGAGGAAATTTGATGAACCATAGGTGATAATGAAATGATTTTCCCAATGTTAAAGAATTTTAATTCTATAAAATCATTGGTCAGAAGCATGTGTTATGGGATCACACACTATATGGGACCCCCTTTTGTGGTGTTAGGGTTCAAAATATATGTCAAAAATCACATAACATGTGATAATTGTAAAACTACATGTGACCATGACTAGGTGGAGCAGTGTGTTTTGTTAAGATTACATAGATAGAAACAAGATTTCATAGGATTGGACACACAATTTACTTTTTCTTGGACACTCTCATAGGGACACATACATATTCTGTGGTTCACGGTCTAAATGGAGACATGTACTCATACATGGAAAGGGATATGGGTTGTGAGACAGGGGTAAGATATAGTTATAAAGGGATATATTTTGTAATTCTAGTACATTAAATTTACCCCTTATGTCATGTCCTAGATCCCTATTATCATTACCTATGTAATTTTCGATTATTTAAGTTCCCTTTACCTTTTCCTATGTGTTGTTATAAAATCACATCCATTTTATGGTTTAGTGATCCCCTCGGAGGAACTTCAATCATGGATAGAGTTGTACTAATCCCATAGTGATTCTAAATGTGAGATCTTGTATCATCATTTTACTTGGTGGGTATAATTGAATCATCATGTAAAACAATATATAGTTGTGGATCAATTATATAGAATCGTGAAATATATTGTGTTTTTGGTATACCCAATGGCTATAGAAGGGATCCCCTTTCTATGTAATGAAATCGATATTATTCTATAATATAACTATGTTGACACCTGAGGAAAAAACATCATATATAGAAACTAACATTACTATTGGACATAGTGAGTGTGATCTCCTAGATGAGATATATGTGAAACAAGTAAATTGAAATCATAGGATGGAATTATAGTTGTGAAATTATGTTTATAATTTGTATATATGGCGAATATATCTGTATGTTCATTTTTATGTTATGTTTTAATATACCAGTTATGATATGAATATTTTTATTCCTAATGCAATTTGATTAGTGACTTCTAGGTGTCCTATATAGTATTTTTATACTCACCCATGGATGGTCATTTCCACACATGTCATGTCCAATACATATGACTAGCCATTTGAAAAAGTCCAGGAGGGACCAGGACCAGGAGAAGAATAGTGAGATATAGCATCCGAGGTGTGTTGTTGTGGTAAACTTGATAACATTCCTATCAGTAAACCACCCCCATCAAACATGAACTAGTCACCCGATCAGATCTGCAGCAAGGTTCGAGAGGTGTTTCAGATCCTCCTAGGCTAGCGAAATGTGCTAAGGGAATCAAAAAAGTAAAACAATGTAATAATTTTACATAATAAAGAATGGTAACTAAAAAAAGGAATGATGCACATGATGTTAAATGAATAATTAATACTAAATGGATAAACTATTGTACATATGATAAAAAATAATACAATAACTATATAGAAGAAATCAAAACTAACTAGATGATCACACTATATCCATGTGACCTGACGGGTCACTCTTAGACACAATGATCAACCATCGGTCAAGGGGAAACAATATCATTCTTTGAACATCACAAGGGGTAAAATCAGAAAAGGACTACTAGTGTGTGTATAAAACTTACCTGGATTGCCTGATAAAACAATCCCAATGCATTTCCTTTTAAATTTTTGGAAACATCAATTTCATGCATGAACTAAAATCTTTATAAATTAATATTTTATATACATTTTAATTAAAAACAATGTATGTACCATTTATATTATTTATTTCAAAAAACAAAATGATATTGTTAGAGATATATTAAAATTTTCAAGGGGAATGTGGTGTTTATATATTCAATTTACTAAAAATTTAATAAGCACATTTTCTTTGAGAAAAATGTTTATGAAAACCATTTTAAAATAAACACACCATAATCCAATAAATAATTATACTTTAAGGTACCATAGTATCACACAACAGGGGAACAAAAATAATCATAATAGTATCTCAAACATCAATATAAGTGACTAATTCTAAAATACATAAGAGTTCATAGGAGATCTAAAATAATACAGAAGACACTAATACATGAGAATCCATCACAAGTAGCATCCCACACATGATGAAAACAAAACCCTCGAAATGCTCAAGTACCCTTACTCCAGTCAGACAGATGGAAAATCCCATATAAATAAACCCAAATACTTATCCACATACGATGGGACATTGTTTAGTACATCAACTACCATGGCAATAATCATTCTTATAAACATATCATAGTTTTCTAGGCTCCCATATCTCATGTAAAATGGGCGTTGATTCAACTAATTCTATCTGATCATAAAATCACATGTATATAAATATATAATAAATAAACAAAAACATTCCTCAACCTAATCCATCCAATAAATTGACTCATATTTCATAGAATTAATAAAACCTAAGGAGTACATATATAGTACTTCCAATAATGAGTCGTGAGGATTCCATATCCAGGACATTTTCCCTATTAAAAATAATAAGTCATGAGAGTCTTTCCTAAATGGATTTCGAAATAAAACATTTCCACAATTTTCACAGTCTCCAAACAAGCCTTTAAACTATTAGAAAAACCAATGTTTTTTGACACATGAATTGATATTTTTTGTAAATATATGTAAACACATCAATTTACAGATCGAAACATTTTCAAATTTCCATTACAAATTTCAGGATGCACAATATGGGAAAAATATTTTTATAAAAATTCAGAATGAAACATTTACCAAAGACATATGTCAAGTACCTTTTAAATTCAAATACCCATTTGTTTATAAAAAATAAAAACACTTCATAAAACAAATTAAGAAACCAAAATGTTGTTTCAAATTATTCCACCACCTTTATAATTTAAAAAATATATATTTTATCTAAAATTTAGCATATAATAGCCAACCACCCAACTAATCACACATTAATCATGCACTATTTAACAAAAAGATAACTCATATTTGAAACTCAAAAAGTTGAAAAAAAATATCATTCCATATTTTGATTTAAATATCTAAAACATATTTTATGTATCATTAAACTTGAGAAAATTATAATAGAATTTTATTTAAATTTCTATGTTTATAAGGAAGTAACGATATTATTAGCATAAAATGCCCAACACACCCTTTAATACACCAATCCAGTCATCCTAGGATCATATAAGGATATATAAAATGAAATTTAGGTCATAAAATAATAAAATATAAGATAATTAAATTATAAAGGCCTCAAAATGGAAGAACTATATGTTTTTTATGTAGGTTTACAAAATTATTATTTTTAAACATGCTAGGTTAAAAGTATTTTTAAAAATACTCCACAAAGGCGACATCCAAGATGCCTCTTTTTGCCCGAGTGAAAGGCATCATCCTAGATGCGTCCTTTCCCCTTAAACAGAAAAAAAAGTTAAAAAAATATTTTTATTTTTATTCTAAATTTTTTTGTTTTGTTTTGTTTATAAGATGTATAAATATATATAGAAACAAAACCGAACAAAAAATAAAAATAAAATTTTCAGCAAAATTTAACTGCTATTTAAAATCCAGCAGTTCTGCAATTACATTAGTCTGGATTCTAACAGAAGCTCTCACCCCGAGCTCCCTTTTATAAGAGAGCATACTCAGGAAATCATTTTTCATTTCTGATGTGGGATTCTGGTTCTCCCTTTCCTACGCAGAACATTCTGCATTTCCGATGTGGGAATCTGTTTCAATTACGTGACATTGAAAAACTATAAAATAAAAAATATAACCCCAATATAAATGAAACATAAAAAATGGAATAAAAATATAAAAAATAGTTGGAAAAAAATATTTTCGTATAAAATGATGATAAAAAATAATTTATAAGCATTAAAAACCACTTACATCAATCTTAAAATTGTTTCAAGTATCTGGCTTTGAAATCATATAAAAAATAAACTACATGAACAATATAAATTAAACATAATACATGGATTAAATATATAAAAAATAGCTGTAAATAAAAATAATTTCACAACAAATGTTGATGGAAAATAATTTATAAATTTTCAAAGACACCTAAATTAAATTTAAAACTGTTTCAAGCACATGACTTTAAAAGCCTATAAAATATAAACTATAAGACCGATGTAAATGAAACATAAAAAATGGATTCAAAAAATAACAAATACTTGAAAATAAAAAGATTTTCAAAAAAAACATTAATGGAAAATAATTTACAAGCTTATAAAACCTCCTACATGAAATTTAAAAAGGTTTCAATTATGTTTCTTTGAAATATTATAAAATTTAAACTATAAGACTGATATAATTCAAAGTTAAAACATGGATTAAACGTATAAAAAATTATTTGATTATAAAATTAATTTTATTAATAATTAATTATATAGTAAATAATTAGTTAATTAGAAATTATTAATAATTAATTTTATAATAATTAACCAATTAATTAGTAATATAATGACTTTTGATAATTAAAATTTAATAATTATAATGAAAAATTATAATTTATTATCATATTAATAAATATATTAACAATTAACTAACTAATTACTATATTATAATTTTTAATAAATACTAATTAATAATCATAAGGAAAAATTATAATTTATAAGTATATTACAAATTAATTAATTATAAAAAGGGCCTCGACTATATCTATCTCAAAAAATTAACTAATTAAATATTATATATTTAATAATTATATTACTAGTTAACTAATTAGTTATTATATAATTATTGATTACTAATTACTAATTAAATAAGTTCAAATCATATAATAAATAATTATATTAATAATTAAATAATTAATTATTATAAAATCAATAAATATATTTATATGTAACTAATTAATTATTAAATAATTAATAATTATATTTGTAAATAAATAATTATATTATTAATTAACTAATTAAATTTTATATAGTTAATTAATAATAATTACTAATTAACTAAAAAATTATTACACAATTGTTTGTTATATAATTGATAATTATATTATTAATTAACTAATTAATAATTAATAATTATTTATTATTAATTAATAGTTATAATGAATGATTATAATGAATATTTATAATGAATAATTATATTAATAATTAACTACTTAATTATTATATTTTTTTAATAATTACTAATTAATAATTATAATGAATAATTATATTACTAATTAACTAATTATCTATTATATAATTAATAATTATATTAACAATTAACTAATTAATTATTATAGAATAATTTTTTAGAAATAGCAATTAATAATTCTAATGAATTATTATAATTTTTAATTTATTTACTAATTAACTAATTATAAAAATGGCCTCGACTCTATCTTTGTCAAAAAATTGACAAATTAACAATTATATAATTAATAATTATATTACCAATTAACTAATTAATTATTATATAATAATTTTTTTAAATACTAATAAATATTTATAAAGAATACTTAATTTAATAATTTAATAATTTATTATTTGTTTAATCCATGTTTTAACTATGAATTATATCAGTTTTATTGTTTAGATTTTATTAAATTTCAAAGCAACATACATGAATCATTTTTAAGTTTCAAGTGGGTGGTTTCGAATACTTATAAATTATTTTTCATGCACAATTTTTACGAAATTATTTTTATTTTCAACTATTTTTTATATGTTTAATCCATTTTTTATGTTTCATTTATATCGGTCTTATAGTTTGTATTCTATACGATTTCAAAGTCACATGCTTCAATCTTCTTTAAGTTTCATGTAGGTGTCTTTGAAAACTTATAAATTATTTTCCATCATCATTTTTTATATTTATAATCCATGTTCTAAGTTTCATTTATATTAGTATTGTAGTTTATATTTTATAATCTTTCAAATTCACGTACCTGAAACATTTTTATGTTTCAAGTAGGTGGTTTTGAAAGCATATAAATTATTTTTTATCATCATTTTTTATGAAATTATTTATGATTGCAACGTTTTTTTATATTTTTAATCCCTGTTTTCAGATTCATTTATTTTGGTCTTATAGCTTGTGTTTTTAGTCTTTCAAAGTTGAAACAGAATCCCACATCGGAAATGCATAATGTTTTGCGCAACATGTAATAATAGTAGTTTGATTTCAGTAGAAATAAAACATGTAAACAATAATGTACAATCAATTCCTATATCTATGGCGAGGAGATTCCATCCCACATGGTGGTCTGCAAATAGGACTTCCTTGTCGAGTGCGCAATGGAGTATGATGACCTAGAGAAGGATAATCCTTGGGCACTAGAACGTCTACTATCGCATCCTCCATCTGTGTGTCAGTGGGAGGAGCTGTCAACTAAATCTCATACTGCGAACCAGATCCTTCTCCCACTATGGTGTTAGAAGGGCATGCCTCCCTCGTAGTGGAGAAAGAAGCATGCGATGGAGCTATACCCCAAGATGGAAATGGCTCTAGAATCCAAGGTTGTGAAAGATATGGAACACACGATGGAAAGAACTGTAGATATACTATCATGAAGGATGGATCCCTTGCCACCATAGGCACATCCTGAATCAGTTGATCCTGATCTACTAGAGGGAAGACCAATGCCTGTGGAATAGGTGATGCCTCACGTGAAGAATGGCGTTGTCTACGTCGTCGTGGTTGTGGCTCATCAGGTCTAGCAGTAGCTACATGATGTGCCTATGTGGTAGGAACCTCCTCTCTCTGAGCCGGACCTGTGAAGATACTCACAAAAAGCGCACAAAAAGATTCCCTATCCTATAGTGTTGTAGCATGAACGGATGCACGGCTAAAGACCCACTACTCCTCTTCATCACTCATGCAAACAAGCTACTCTATGTGGTATACCTGTCAATAAATTTATATAGAATTAAAAAATAATTCAATAAACAAACTAATGGAAATTTATTGACTTACCATACTCTGCATCACTATGCTAGATTTGGTATGATACAGTATAGACATCACTCTATACCATGGGGCCTAATTAACCTGCTATGAAAGAGAGAATTGATTCGTAGGATCACCCTAAACACAAAACTCTGCATGTCTATTCTAGTAGTCGATAAAACTGGAATGTACATGGGACCAGTTATCATCATACCTCCCTGTCAGCTTCATCCCATGAAGCTGGTCTGTCTGTCTCGATGGTAATAGAATCGTCTGAGTACGGAAAAACTGGCGCATGACCCTATCAGCATGCTACCACTCAATAATATGTAAGTGAATGAGGGGTACTACAACCATAGAATCCTAAAGCCCAACAGTGCAGAATGCTGGAAAATGGTCAATAATACTCTAGTTTGGAAGCCATGAAATCTGAAATGACAAGTGATTTTGTAAAAAAAAACACCTAACTAAAAACAAAAATTGATGCAAATATTAAATATGTTAGACTTTGATAGACTGTATATATATACCTAATCATGTAAGATACAGTCCAAATGTAGCCGATATATGCCCAAATGATGTCTTGGAATCACGTCAATATTGTGTCACTGACACCACCTGTAAAAGATATCAACGATATAGAAAAATTATGAGAAATTATAGTCAATAACTCATTGTAGAAATAGACACCAATAGAAATGATTTATCATACCAGCATCCATGAGGAGCATCAGGAAGTACCTCTATCTCGACTGGCGGACTAGCAAGGTCCAGGTGGAATGCTGGGATGCGCTCCCATTCCCACATATGAATAAGGATGACACATCCTCCGAGAACATTATGGTCCCTGTGAGAAATCATGCATAATGATATGTATATGTATTCCAAGAAGGATGATCACCATCTTTACGTCCTAGTCCAATCAATGACCTATAGTAGGGTTAGATACATCATATGCACTTGTATCCCCGAGTGATCAATACACATGATCCCGCCAATGAGCCATAAGATATAAGCATCTACGTAACGTATGATAGTGTGCTCATCATCATCATCCTATTGATGTGGAATCTGCTACTCCAATGAAGGCATAGATATGGACGATCCATCTGTAGCCCTATGGCCGGACAAAATATCAACACCTAACAAGAACTGAGCAAGGTCTGGCCAAGCTACACTGGTGAGACAAATAATGGGTCTCCCCTGGATAGGCATACCGAGAAGCTCTGCGACTTCCTCAAGGAAGATGGTCATCTCTCCCTCGGGCAGGTGGAATGTGTGTGTCTCTGGTCTCCATCTCTTAATGAGGGCCGCAATTAGGTAATGATCTAGAAATGTGAAATATGATATGGCAAATACATAGAATCCAGCACGGTGCAAGTAAGGTCTAATGGCATGTGGAGGCTCCATGTGATGAAAATGGTGTGCTCGACGCACCTTCCCTAATCGATCTAGACGAACCTCTAACATGGCCTATGAAATATGGGTACGCTGCTGAGTGAGTAATATGGTATCATCCATGTCCATATAAACAAATGTAATGAGACGTAAGTGTAAAATGTAAATATATTGTTATGGATTAGATTAAGTTAAATAATGTCAATTAGTAATGATGTATATTGAATTTGTCTAATTGTATGTATTCAATAACATATGATAATATTTATGATACATTAATTTTGTAATATAATAGTTTACTAGAATATTCTACATGTTTAGGTTTTGGTTTAGGTTTGAGGGTTTAGGGTTAAAAATTTTAATATTACCGCTCAAGAAACATGTTTATGGGTTAAAAAAATTTACATTACAATATGGGTTATGTTTTCTGCTTTCGGCTTTATTATATATCGTGCATCACAAACTCTATCCTTGTTCGTAGGCCAGTCCATCTCATTACGCATCTTACTCGCCTTCGGTCTCCCATGAGGATGTAAATGATTCATGTCAGGTATCACAATAGGCTGACCTTCAGGCATTGGTATATAATGATACTCCCCAATAGGTTTTTGTGGTGCAACATAATAGTTAACAATGTTATCCATCCAGTGAAATAAATCAACATATGCTTCCCAGGAGATATTCACAGAGTCACATGATACGATGGACTGTGTACATGGAAATTGTAAGGCCTGAATGTTTCCACATTAGCATTGACTTGTTTCCAGTAATACCACTATTTTTCCCTGACACAATTTTTGATGGGGTCTAAACGCTCTATAACATCATATCGAGAGCCTTCTATTCGAAAGAGACATACGTGATAACCCGAAGCTTCTTCAATATTATTTTCAATCTCTCGTTGAAGGTGCCTTCCATATCTTTTCCCTATTGTATTCTTCCTGATGCTATTTTTTTTTTCTATCCATAGAGTACTTCATGCATCGATATAATTTCTCTTGAACTAAGGCAGTTATAGGTATCTTGAGAAGCCATTTGATGATACCATTGATTCACTCCACAACGTTTGTCTTCATGTGTCTGTACTGCTTCCCCCTGTCGTATGCCAATGTCCATTTCCATTTTGGAATCAGCATCATAAAATAAAAAAAATTGATTCGCCTGGTGAATATATTAAAAAAGTTCTTCAAAATTCCATTGGTCCTACTCATATTCTACAAATCATAGATGATATTTCACATAAATTGATTTTATATTTATATTGAAATGGTAAAACAGAATGAACAGAATGTGTGCCTAGACTCGTGATTTCCTTCTTAATCGGTTAGTTGTGGAATTTTTTATGCACATTTCTAGAAATGTGTCTAATTCAGAACTGATGATGTGTATTTGGGTATTTTCATGTATCATGATTTGAATTGATTTCCTCATTAATTGAACTATGGAGACCAGATATCGCAGAAACACCCCGAATGTTGGTGAAATGGTTGCTAATACATGCCAGAAACCAACTCAATGAATCATATTTTTCATTCTCTACAATGGAAATGGAATGTGGAAGAGGTGAACAGTTTCCATCTTGGGTTTCCACAATCAACAACACTCCCTTGTATTTTCCATACATAAATTTTCCATCAAATAGAATAAACTGTTTGCAGAAATGAAATGCTGAGATATAGGGATGGAATGCAAAGAACAACCTATGATATTGAACACGAGATGGATCAAGTCAGTTTTCACGAGACACATGTTCATTTGTATCCATATGGAAGAAAACTTGGTTTTGATTCCTCAATATGGCTTTCAAAAGTGGCAACACAGATATAAGTCATCCCAATCACTATAGACCATCACAATTTCCTTCTGTTTCGCTATCCATGCCTTATTATAAAAAATATTATAACCGAATGTCTGTTGAATCCTCTATTTCACAATGGATACTGAAACATATAGACATGTCAGAATCATCTCAACAATAATAGATGACACAAATTATGCATCCAATGAGTATTATCTCGCATGAGGCTTGGCTGAACACATGTATGGGCCACCTCAATCCTTGAGATTCTCCAACCACCAAATGTAATGTCTGGAATCGCCCTCAAGAGAAATATAAAATCATCCCCATACTTCTCAAAACATATAAAATATTTACTATGGATTGATTCATTTACTACATAGTTTATGTGTCTCTCAATATGAAATCTATTTAGCTTGATTTTTAAGTCATCTTTACTAGGAAAATTGATTCCAATATATAAGGTTTCTTCCACCTCACTAAACCTATCTGGTAAAACACCAGGGAACTCAGTTGCTTGTGTGAGAACAGTTTTGTCAAATGCATGCATGCATGTCATTGCATCTGACCAAGATGAAAGGAGTGGTGGATGATTTATTATTGGTCGAGGTTGATGTAAAACTAATGCATTTCTCGAAACGTCCTCCATATCTTCTGTTGGTCCCTCCACATCTGCACTATTGTCACCATATGGACCATCATTAAGAAACTCCTCATCAAAATTCAGATTAACATGTATATCTAGAAGACCATCCAGGTTTTCCTCTTCTGTTGCATCATTTGGAATAGGATCAATTTAATGGGGTGGACTGTCTTCAACCACTCTGTTAATTCAACATCTTCCTACAATTTGTTAGCGCATTAGTAACCAATAGAAAATACAGATGTGACAGTGTTGTCGAAAATTTCTAATGTCTATAGCACATAGACACGATCTCCTGATCTGAACCTTGATTTAAGGAACCATGAATTCTCTCAAGAAGCTCACTTATGGATACACAATCTGCTTTACTAACCACCATAATTGTTTTATTACTATAAGAATCTCATTGCTCAGTCTGAATAATCTCCCCATAGCAGTACATACATGCAAACATGACTCTCTACGTCAAAAATGTTTCTTTCACCAAAAATATGATAGTGAAACAAATATTAACAATGATGTTTGAACATATGATGTTAATTAGAATGTGATATTAGGGCGCCTTTCTATACCCTAAAATAATCTATTGATGTTTGACCATATGATATTTCTTAGAATGTAATTTTAGGGATCCTTTTTTTAATGTGTTTGTTTTCTTCATTTCACTTTATATTTCCATCAGTATCATTAGCTAATCAATATATGGACCTATGTTGTAATGCTATGTTATTTATGAATTATTCTATAATTAATTATGTCAAATAGTAAATATTATTTCTAAACTATATAATATTTATATTTTAAAACATTTTGTTCTCAATTTTATTTTAATAACTTATAATTTTCATTTTAAACTGATATTCTTAACACAGTTTTTAACTATGAAATCATTCTTTAATCGCTATTTAATCATTATTAGGTTATTCTATAATTATTTATTCATTAGTCATTAATCAAATTATATTCATTTGTTAATTGTAATTAACAAAAATTAATTAGTTAATGAATATGTCCTTATTTGATTCTATAACATTATATTTATCATTTTATCATTGATAAACATACTGATTTGATATTTCCTTTCAAAGAAATGTAAGTAGTTAATAAAGAAAATATGGATCATCTTAAGAATATTCCCCAGGACTGTCAAACCAGGATGCAGCAAGGCCTATTATCATTCACTAGTTCCCATTCGAGTCTATTTCAAAGTGGTGTTTTCAGGTTTTAACCCTATGTACATCTATTCCAGAGCCACACCCACTTGTTTGTACATAGAAAAAAATTTAATTTCATAGATAACAACATAATACTTAAGCTACCATAATTTCAAAATACTAAATCCTAAGATAATATATATTTAATCAATACTACCTAACAATAATTAATTCAAACTATATATAACTAATTACAGAAAGTAAATAACCAAATATTAAGAACTACCTAAACTACTTTAAAAATAAAATATTTAAAACTAAAAAGAATTATATTAATTAAATAAAAACATTAAATTAAATAAGGAATCAAACCTCTAAATTAATATTCGTAAAAACTATCACAACAAATGAATTTTTTAGAGAGAGAGATAGAGAATTTTGGATAGAAGAAGTTAAGATTAAATTTAGAAGATGGGGGGGGGATGGCTGCCCTTTTATAGTGATTTCGGACACAAAAGACATAGTTGAAGCTTCCTTTTCCAAGTCATAGATCCGGGACAAAGGCAATGCAGATGAGAAAAGGCAGAATCTAAGATTCCACCTTTGTAGTATAATTTAAAAAAACTAAACTAATCAGTTTCTGTTTTTTTAACAAATTTTTAAATAAGACTCAAAGAACTACATATGATTCATGGAGGAATGAAAAACGCATTCTCATGATTTCTCATTGTGGGTCTCAAAACACTAAAAATAGAAAATAAAACATATACAATCAAAACCACAAACTAAATGATGGAAAAACAAATTATAATGAAATGGGTATACTTAATGGGGAGAATCAAATTGTGAGGAGGTGGTGTGCCAGCTGGGGGTCCTACTGGAAGAGGTGGTTTGTCAAAGGAGTTTAACAAATGGAAGGGGAAACCAGATGAGGGAGAAATGATGGCTAGGGGAGACAGTGATTCGATGTGGGCTGACCGGGGTGACAACAGTAGTTATGGTCAGGTCATGGCAATGTTGGTTGTGAATGGATTGGCTGGGGTGACACCAATAGTTTCTGGCACCGGAGTGAAGGGCATTGAAATTAGAGTTCAATGAGCAGTAGGGTGTTATAGTTGTAGGGGGGATTCTCCATTGGATTGTGTGTCTATAGAGTGCTGGAAACCAGTGGAAGAGTCGGCTTCTAGAGTCACTAATAGTGGTAGGGAGGCACTAGTAGTGGGATACTCATGCTGGCCATGGGAGAAGGATAAGGTAAAATGTGGGGAAGGGAAATGGTAAATAAAACCCTAAAAATTAACAATAAAAACCTATATAAAAATAATAATAAATTTCTCATAAAATTAATAATAATAATAATAATAATAATTTATTATAATTTAATATATTTAATAATTATTCAATGTCAATAGTAATAATAATAATCCATCTATATATTATAATAAATGTTTTTATTAAAATAAAACTTTTATTTTTTTAAATTTTATTATTTAATTAAAACTATTAATTATTTAATCATTGAATTCATGTTTGTTTCGAGTATGTCCAGGCCATATAGTTTCATGAGCACCACATGATTTCCAAAGAGTTTATTTCTTGTTTACAAGGTTATATGAAACCTAAAACACATAATTTTTAAGTCAAACTCAAAATTTTATTTTGGGACTCAACATGTACCCAAGAAAAAATTATTCCAGGACATGGAAATTATAAAATAAAAAAACTAAAAGTTATGGTGTGTGAACATTCTCCCAAATAGAACACTTTACACTCCCAAAAATCCACAACACATTCAATCCAATTGATCAACACCTACGTATTCCAAAAAAACACTATCCAACATATCAATCTGAGAAAATTTCATCGACCTCCAATGGGACATAACCCCATTTATCTAAATAGATTACAAATAGAGTAGAATCTAGAATGGACTCCCAACCATTATAAATCATTAATCATATGAAAATATCTTAAGAGAAAACTCAATGAGACCCACTACTGGTCTCCCAACAATAAAAAAACATCTAATAATTACCAAACGAGTCATTATATTGATTCCAAAATTGGGCCCTTCCACATAGGCCTATCATCAACATCTAAAAGGAAAGAAACATGCAAATTTAAACTACCCAATCTTGAAGGGAGAGGATAATAACTAAGACAATACATTTCATATATACCAAAATACCCCAACATAAGTTGATGTGAGGGAAGAGGCACAGTGTTTGAAGCACTACAACCATAACCAACAACCACCCACAACTCCATAACTAAGAATGGATAAAATCCATTACTACACCTGATTCACAAGGGCGGCCCACACTATGATATTGATTGGGGAATCACATATTAAATGGAACATTATATATATAGAATGAGGGAAATGTTTTCCACTCTCTTAACTAGAGGTAATTCATGGCGACATAAAAACCATAAGAGAGATACTATAGCTACGTCTTTGCAATAGAGGAGGCACAAAATTTAATAGAATCCTTAAAACTTTTGGGTACATTTTTATGAACTATATTCACTTTAAGGCCTTTTGATAAAGAACTGATGTATGAAGAATCTATTCCTCATATATATGAGATTGTAATCGATAATTATTATATGAATTACCTGTTTATATATAAAGGGAAAGACCATAATTATGGAAATGTAACAACACATTCAATGGAAACATGATTTCTTAAAAAGACTCCCAAAATTCATTACATTTAAAACAAAACCTGATCGGACAACCACCATTAAATAGGATCCCATAAATTGGTATGAATCTTTCAAAAAAAAAACTTCAAACAATTTCCCAACATTACACCACTTCTGATATTTTCCGGCATACAACATTCTAGATACTCCCCAACTGAATTTCTTTATGTGACCAAAGCATCCACATAAATGGTAGGGATTTGTAGAATTTAGAAATGATGACTTATTAGGGCCCAATATTCAACAATGATGTCACACATAGATCTCATTCCCTGAATAGGTTGATGGATGATCCCATGGAATTTTAATTCAAGGACTAACTCCATCATCTTTTAACAAATTTCTCATCTCCATTCCAGAATCATCCCCACTACTCCATGGGATTGAAGGATAAAGGACTACCTTGTGCACTCCCACCATCAATGATATAACATGAAAATATTTCCTTACCACATTGGAAGAAATATTTTGATTGAGTACTAAAAACTTCGAATGTATGTTGGAATAAAGCCCAACCTGAAAACATCGAGCCTTCCTCGAATCCTTGTTAGCATACCCTGGATCATGATGGACTACGTCTAAAAGGATATGGAAATAATCCATCACTTATCCATCATCCTGATACATAAAACCACTATCTACCACCTTTATCACCATTTAGTTCATAGTGAAATTCATTCAAAATAAAAAATCCTTGAAAAATCCAAGGTAAGATCTTCGCTGGGTGTGTTCGAAGACACCAACATCCATCGCATCCACTGTTAACCTTCGTTCATGATAGTTGAAAACATAATATTCAGTGAATTGGGAATCCAGAGGAGGTTAATGTTTCTTTTGATCATTCTCAACCAATCCTTTTCCGTGTAAAGTTATTCATTCACATAAAAGAGAGGTGGATCCATCTTATAGAACCCCATCATAAAATCCTTAGGTTGATCAACAGTACTATGATAAACCATCAAAACTCCAAGGAGATAGCAGTTGGAAAATAATGTGTCAAGATCTAAATCATGTTCATCACAAAAAAATCCACACAAATGAATTCCAATTAAATGACCATCTTTAAACATAATTAAACATGAAATATTACATCAATATGTTTCTTATAGAAACATCATTAAAATTTTAAAAAACATGGTGGGTTAAACACTTTCCATTATGATTATATGGATTTTGAACCACATACATGTTTCTGTGTCCCTGAACATTCATCACATGTTCCATTTCTAGCACTCATAAACATATATATATATAGACCCCCATGTAATCGAGCACCCATTAACACACAAATACCCAAAACAAGGAAACAACATTTCCCAAAAACAAACCATTCAACCCCTTTCAAAAATCATATACCTTAAAAAGTTAAACTAAAAACCAAGTAAATAATTCATTTAGTTCTAAGCCTATTCCATTTTATTAAAAAAAATACCCAAATGAAACATTTCATTTCAAACAACCATTTTCCAAAAATAAAGTTTATCTGATTCAAACCCTTATCAAAAAACAAAGGAGTACAAAAACAATTATGAAAGGGAACTAGTGTCAGTGGGAGACATGAATATATTTCTGGTGTACATATTCCAAACATACCACCAATTTTTAGATCCTCCTAGGTCAATTCCTCCTGCTCCACATGGAAAGCGAAGCCCTATGATCTTATGGAGGCCATTGGAAGAACTCCCCTTATCATATCCTAATCAAAAAACAATCACCAAAGACCATAGAAACTAATTAAACAAGAATTACAATGGAAATACAAGGATATAAATGAGAAAGAGGTCACAACGTTATTCCTATGATTACCCATCATGTACATAAAACCATAATCCATTTAACTTGACAACTCAAATAAAAATGGGAACTTTATGAATCAAGGTCCTCTTTGAGCATACATTCTCTAATACCATTTTTTCATGAAAAAAACTAGGTCTACCCTGAACCGGTAACCTGATCAGATCCACAACATAACCATAGAGGCATTCCCGATCATCCCTATATTGGGATAAGTCCTAATAGAATCAATAGAGTACAACAAGGGAACAATTTTCATCAATAATAAAATCGAAACTAAATAGAAGAAGATTCATAATTTGTTCAATGAATATATAAAACTAAACTGAATGCCTATTTAACAAAAGTAACATAACCACACCACAACAATAAAAATAAAATGACAATAAAATAGATAACCACAATAGCTCTATGAGTCATGACAGGTAACTCTCCAACACAATAATCAACCATCGCTCAAATAGAATGAATCACAATATGAGAAATATAAAATGGATAAAAATAGAAAAGAACAAAATGAATGAGTATACAACAGATTAGGATAGCATAATAATATATTCCTAATTTACTTCCATTAAAATTAACCAAACATCAATTTCTTGTTTGAACTAAAATATATAAAATTAATTTTTTCTATACCTTTTACATTAAAAAATTACAGCCCATTTACCATTATTATTTCCAAAAACAAAATAATACTATTAGAGTTATATGATAATTTTCAAGGGGAATGTGGTTTTTATATTTTTAATTTTCTTAATATATGATGAAAATCATTTTGTTTATAATAATTATTCCAAAAGGCATATAAAAATCTGCACGCATCTTTCCAATGAAATAGTGCACAAGAAGGTACCATAGTAATCAAAACACAAAGGCAACTAAAATAGTCATAGAAGTATTTCAAAATCACTACATGGGACTAATACCAATAATAATTGGTGAATCCATGAGACAAATAGTAATCTTGAGTACAGAAATACATTTGACATCACCCCTATATCATTCCTCACATGATGAAATCAAAATGCTCAATACGCATGGCCACCCTAACTCGTTTAAAACTTAGGGTAAATCCCATATAACTAATCCCACATACACATCCACCAACTATGGGCCACGGCTCATTACACTGACTAGTAGTGTGATAATCATTCTTAGAAAATTCTCTCAATATTTGAGGTTCCCATATCTTATGTAAAATTCAGGGCGACTGAACTAATTCCATCTGAGCATCCAATCAAAACTATATATACAATAGATAAATATCAACATGGATCACCTCGATAAATCCTATGAATCGAATCACATGCCATAGAATGTATAGAACAGAAGGAGTCCATGCTATTGACTTTATGTAATGGGTCAATAAGATTCCATATCCAGGACATCCAACCCATTAAACATATCATGTAATAAGAGTCATTCAACATAGGATTTTGTATCAAAATTTTTTCACCATTTTCAAAACTGCCAAATGGTCCATGAAACATCTCACAAAACCAATGTGTACCGACAAAAAATTCAAATTTTCATAAACCAGTATAAACACATTATTTTACAAATAAAAAAAATTAAAATTTTCATTTAAATATTTCATGATAAAAAATACCAACACAAACCATTTTTATAAAAATTCCAAATGGGCCATTTACCAACGATACGTACCTAGAAGCTTTTAAAAACAGATATCCTATTCTTTATAAAAAGAAAAAACACATGTGAAAACCACATAGAGAAACCCAAAATGTTGTTACGCATGCTTCCACCAAATTTATAAAATGAAAAAAATTATTTTATGTCACTTTTAGGAAATAAAATTTAATCGAGAAACCAATATCACATTTGGGATGAAATATATTAAAAAACTCGTATTTAACAGTCATCAAGGTAAATAGCCGATATTTCAACCCATAATTTGATTTTTAATTTCTAAATCTAGTTTAAAGTATAATTAACTATTTGTGAAATCTAACAAGTTATTTTAATCACTATGTGAGAAAATTTACAATGAAACACCACTATAATCACAAAACAAAGCACAAACCACCATTTTTCACAATTAAAAACTCATCAAAGAATCATATATCAATATATATAATTTAATTAATGTCTAAAAATCCAAAAATTGATGATTTGAATTTATAAATCCTTGTGCATGGAATACCTATCTCATATTCATGGTGGAATGAAAAACACACACTAGAGATTTCTCCATGAGGGTTTCAAACCCATAAAAAAAAATAAACCCTCAACAATAAACAACCCTAAACTAATTTAGGAGAAAACTAAAAATTTTGAAGAGGGGTATACTGTATGGGGGTAACTCACATCAATAGAGATGGTGCATCGGGGGAGGTGCATGTTGGTAAGGGAGGATGTAAGAGGGAGTTGTGTTGGCTGGGGAGAGGTCGGTCATGTTTAGGCTGGCAAGGGAAATGCCTGTGGGGTGAATGTATGATGGGGTGATGTTTCTAGGGTGAAGGTTGTTCAGGATGACACCGATGAGGTGTGAATTAATTAGATAGACATCGACAGGGGTACGGGGCTGGAGTACCGGGCACTAGAATAGGGCTGTCTCCGGGCAAGAGGGAACAGGAGAAGGAGGGCACCACAGCATGAGGTGGCTGCACCACTGGATAATACATTAATGGAGTACTGGCCATAGGAGGATGTGATGGTTTCTGGAGTCACAACAATGGAATGAGAGGAATTGGAGGTGAGATTCTTGCACCACACAAGGGAGAGTGATATGGTATGACATGAAAAATGTAATGGGTAATTGAAACACTAGAAAAATGAAAATAAAAATAAAAATAATATATATAATATTTAATCTTTAAAATTATTAATAATAATAATTACAATAATTGAATATAATATAATGATATTAATAATAATTTTTTTCATTAATAATAATAATAATAATAAATTAATATTTTCATCATCGTCTTTATTATTATTAAAAAAATATTTATTTTAATTTTTTAAATTTATTTATTTTAACAAAACTATCATTTTGATACTCAATGAATTTTTTTTGAAGATGAGCAGGCCACACAGTTTTTTGGCCATCACAAAATTTCGAAAAACAGTGGTCTTCCCAAGTGCCAGGTGACATGAAAGGTAAAACACACCTTTTTTAAAGAAACTAAATACATATTTTGGGACTCCACTAAAACCCGAAAAACATTATTAAAGGACATGAAAATAATAAAATAAAATAACAACAAGGATTGGTATGTGGCAGGTCCTCACTAACATTATAGACATGACATGTTTTTAGTTTCCGTATGGTTTACATATATATAGAATATATTCTTTATAATACATGTTTTTATACTATAGGTTGGGATTTTATATGTATCGATAAGTGGTTATATTATTTATATATTTATTCACTATAATGGATTATCGATATGTGCATGTGTATAGATTGTAACGACCCAAAGTTTCATTAATGGAAAATCCCTCTTGATCCAGTTAAATGTATCTTTATGAAAAAAATGTTTTTATAAGATGTCAACTTCATTAGTTTTATGTTAAGATATTTGACCGTTACTTTTACAGCTGTTGAACAGTGATCATCTGAGTAGTATAAATATAAGGCTTTAACGAAACCATTTCTACTCAGACAAAGGAAGCGATGGCCTCATCCAGTAGAATTTCCCCTTACGAAGCCGATTTGTCAGAGCTCGGAAAAGAGGTGGCGTCTTTGGGCTTTTCCCTTGACCAAGCCCAAGATGAGCTTCATCAAGTCAAGCTCGAGTGTGATCGTCTACGGGAAAAATGGAAGTTGATAGAGATTACCACTCGAGCGATGTTATCCGAGAAACCCCAAGAGTCTGTCACCATCACACACCTTACCCTTAGGTCTTATGCGGCTATTTTAAGGGGTTATGTAACAAATAAGTAGCACCATGTTCATGTACATTATTTTTTGTATATAATAATGAATATAATTTTTTTTATACATTGTAATTAGTTTTTAAAGTACAAATGGTGTTTTTAGTTATTATTTAATTTAGAATTATATTTTATTAAATTAAAGGATTTTTGAATTAAATAATATATTAATAAAATATTATTATTAATATTAAATTAATTTTTATTAAATATAAAGGATCTTATAACTTTATGAATGCAATTGAAATTTTTATTAAGGTTTGAAAGCCATTTCTGTCAAAACCCGTGAATTTTTTATGAATGTCGGTTTTTATTTTAAAAGTGAAAATTCACATATTTAGAAAATTATTTAGATAAAATACATATTATTTTTGGAATCAGGACGTCGAAATTATCCAACGGTGAATTTTTCATAATTTTCTGAGACAGTCAAATTGTTGGGTAAAAATTAAATACCATTTAAAAATATAATGTGTTTTATGACATCATAATGACCCAATGGTGATGTAATAAAATACCATAATCCTTATGGTCGGCCAATATGTGTTTTATCATTAAAATAATGAAGTTTTGGGTTTTTTTACTTACATTTCAAAGCATTAATGGAGCCCTCAAGACTTATTCAACACTTTGACTTTTTAAATTAATTTCCATGGGAGTGTGACTCACCTCCACATAAGCAACCCTAATTTTTTAATAAGTTCGGACCTTGGACTTGTAAAATATTGTTTTCCTCTTTCCTTTTCCAGAAACCATGGGCAAATACCATGGGATGGTTTGTGTTTTGGATTATTTTAATATAAGGGGTCCCAAACCTAAATAATAAAGAATTCTCTCACCTTTCCTATATAAACCCACCAAAGCTCCCACTTCCTCCTCACTAAAAGCCCTTGAAGTTCTTCCAACCTCTTCCCTGCTCTCTCTATAATCCTCTCAAGGTGCCCCAAGCTCCCAAGAAGCCTCTCACAAGCCTCCCTCTAGCCTTTGGAAGCACACTTCCAAGTAAGGGGTTTTCTTCCTTTCTCATTTTTGTCAATTTTCATTAAGTTGTATTGCCCTTTTATTTTCAATTATGAATGTTGGGGTATGGGTTTTCACCTCTCCCATACTTCCCTCTTATTGTTTGAATGATGGGAGAACCCTTTCTCTCTCATTAAATGCCTCCCATGTACACCCGTTACTATGCCGAAATTCCGAAAGGACCTTCTCTATCTTCTTTTACATTCAAGCAATACTTTTGTATCATGAATCTAAATTCCATTTCTATTGTTGGGACATGTATATATATGATCTCTTTACTGTCCATTACATGTAAATATGATGGAAAACCCATTTCTCTCTCATCAACCATTTTATGAATTCTTATGTCACGTCGTTACGCTGCCGAAATCGCACCGATTTTCTAAGCCAATGTCTCTGTGTAGTGAATACCATGCCCATTTCTCCATCAAGAGTATTCACCTTTATGCACATTTACATATTGATTATAAAGTTTCATGTATGAATTCCACATTCCTTTATCGTGGAAGAAATGATTATGTTTTATGAATCCATGTTTTATGATCCATGTGGCACACTTATGCATGAAATGAAATGTTTAAGAAGGGTGCGCCCTTTATAGCGCTCCAATGCATTGGGTAAAGTATAGTATCATGATACATCATGTGCAATGAGTGTTTACTCATTCTAATTCAAGTTCAATGAGGGTTTACTCGTTCTTCAAGTGCAATGAGGGTTTACTCATGCTCCATGTGCAATGAGCCTTGGCTCATGCTAATTCAATGTTAAGTGTTGTTGCCACATTCCCATGCTGTGATTATCATGCTTTATCATGCCTTTATGTTCATGTTTCTCTTATGCTCTATTGATATTCTTATTTCCTAACATGTATAGTACTCCTCATGTTATTCATTGTGTACTCCCTTACTGGGCTTTATAGCTCACCCTTTTCTTATGCATGTCCTCAGGTAATCCCATGCAATGCTAAGTACGAAGGAATGTAGTGGTCATGTAAAGGATGTTTTCAATAAAGATGTTTTATTTCAAGTTTAATGTTTTTATGTAATGATCCTAATCCCCAAAGACACAAAACCTCTCTATCTTCTTTGTTGTATCAAGTGAAGTTTTATGTAATAAAGCATGATTAAGTTATAATAAAAAGAAGGGTTGTCATAGTTGGTATCAGAGGATAGGTTTAGTTATTTTTGGGATTAGGAAACCCTAGTAAAGCCTTAGATACAAGACTAAGCATAATAAAAACATCACTACGTTTTGGTAAATACTAAGTAAGTGGTTTATCAAACAAATACATCCCTGTCTGGATACGAGCAGGTAGAGGCGGCTCCGGCACAAATGTATCCTAGGGGTAAAACCCGAAAACACCGCTTTGAGCTAGACTCGAACGGGAAATGGTGAACGACAACGGGCCTTGCTGCACTCTTGGTTACGACACTCCTGAGGGATATGTTTTGATAAATTCACAATCTTAGTATGAACCCTTATTAAGGGAAAAATGCCCCTAAGAATATATTTTAGAAGGAAGATCATGAAAAGCCTGGATTGAATCCTATAGACTCATGAGTTAAAGAGATTAAGGTTTATTTATAAGTCATCAACTTTTTTCTTTGGATTACCCTTTATGTGTTACCCCTAACTTTCCTTTTATTCCAGCCAATGGCCGGTAATATGAGAACTCGAGCTAACAACCGTTGTGAAGATCAGTGTGATGATTGTACTTATGATATGCCCAATCCAATGGGAGCAG
Organism: Viscum album; assembly: GCA_963277665.1. NCBI lineage: Eukaryota > Viridiplantae > Streptophyta > Magnoliopsida > Santalales > Viscaceae > Viscum > Viscum album. The sequence continues at coordinate 674,752,892 of OY728150.1, forward strand.
GAATCGCGAACTTTGTCACGCTTTTCTCTCAGCTAACTCAAGTTTTGAATAGAAACGCTGGTCAAGAGGAATGTTCAACCCCCCCTAAGATAGAACAAGTCGCTATTTAAAGCTTTATGAGACAAAGTCCTCCTACTTTTAGTGGATCATCCGATCCCACGATCACTGAACAATGGATCAACTCCATTGAAAATATATTCTCCATCCTCCAATGCTCTAAAAAAGAGAAGGTTCTCCTGGAGGCTTATCGTATGGAGGGTGAAGCTGATCAATGGTGGACGTCGATCAAAAATACGAAGCCTGAGGAGGAGATCGAGGCTTTGGAATGGAAGGAATTCCGGAAGATGTTTTTCGATAAATATTTTCCACGCACCCTCCGTCTAAAGATGGAAAGGGACTTCCTTTCCCTCAAACATAAAGATGAAGAATATGTGGGAGCCTACGAGGAAACCTTCAAAAGGCTTGCACGATACGCTTCCGTCTTTGTCGTTACCCCCGAATGCAAGGTTGACCGCTTTTTTGGTGGGCTGAAGCCTAGCTTGCGGAAAGCATTAGCGATCCGTGACTTCGACAGCTATGAAGAAATTGTCCGATGTGCCCTCAAGGTTGAAATGGAGATCAGAGAATCACAGGGGTATCATGGGGACAAGAAGCATAAGGTGGACTTCAATGCTAGTGGTCCTATGGATAAATCCAACGGCGCTAAGAAATTCCAGCACCCCACTTGCCAAAAGTGTGGAAAGAAGCACCCTGGAAATTGCCTTAGGGGGACAAGAAAATGCTTCAAGTGTGGAAGAGAAGGGCACCTAGCTGTTAACTGTCAGCAAGAAGGACCAGCGGCTGCGACAGAGGAGAGGAATGCTCCGTTCGAACCTCAACGCATTTTTCAATGCTTCAAATGCAAAGAACCGGGTCATTTTGCAAATCAGTGCCCTAATCCAAGGGTTATCGGAGGCAATAAACAACCTCCAAGACAGCAAGGAAGAGCTTTTGCCATCACTTCTACCGAAGTGAACCCCGACAACGAAGTGGTGACAGGTACGCTAGTTATTCATTAAAGAATAGCGAACGTACTTTTTGATTCAAGTTCTACGCATTCTTTTATATCTCAAAAGTTTAGTAGAACAATCCATGCACCACCACAAATCATGGATGTAAAGATGTCAGTGAGTACGGCAAATGGGCCAATCATTGCATCCCATGAATATAAGTCCTCCCCTGTTATAATATGTGGATTGAATTTCCCGGCGAACCTTGTCATACTCCCTTTGGTGGAATTTGATGCAATTCTTGGCATGGATTCGCTTTCCTTATATAGAGCCAACATAAATTGTTGCGAGAGGGAAATCACACTCCATATGGAGAATCGACCCCCGATTCATTACAAGTGTCAGGAGGAAGATGAATCTCCTTTAGCTCCATCATCTCAAGCATGGATATTACTGCCTTATGAGCACGCATTTCTGGCTCAGATGATTGAGTCCAAGGAAGAAACAACCCTTGAAGAAATGCCTATTGTGAGGGAATTCACTGAAGTATTTCCCGAGGAACTTCCTGGTCTTCCTCCAAGAAGAGATGTTGAGTTCTCAATTGAACTTATACCTGGGGCGCTACCAATATCCCAGACTCCATATAGAATGGCTGTTGCTCAGCTTGAAGAGATGAATAAACAACTACAAGAGAATCTGGATAAAGGGTTTATACTCCCAAGTGCATCACCATGGGGTGCACCAGTCCTCTTCGTCAAGAAGAAGGATGGGTCAATGCGGCTTTGCATCGATTATCGTGAACTTAACAAAATCACGATAAAGAACAAGTATCCTCTCCCAAGAATCGATGACTTGTTTGATCAGCTGTGTGGAGCACAATACTTCTCCAAGGTGGACTTGCGGTCGGGATATTATCAAGTAAGGGTGAAGAAGGAAGATATCCCCAAGACTGCTTTTCGTACAAGGTACGGGCACTACGAATTCATAGTAATGCCTTTCAGACTCACCAATGCTCCAGCAATATTCATGGACTTGATGAATAGAGTCTTTAGAGATTACCTAGAAAAATTTGTGGTAGTCATTATAGATGATATTCTAATATACTCCAAAACCAAGGAGGACCATGAGGAGCATTTAAAAACTGTACTAGAGACTTTGCCCAAGGAGAAGCTCTATGCAAAGTACAGCAAGTGTGAGTTTTGGTTGAAGGAAGTCTCATTCTTGGGTCATATCATCACAAGCAATGGGATATCTGTGGACCCCTCCAAAACAGATGCAATTGAGGGATGGTCGTGGCCAACATCGGTAACTGATATCCGTAGCTTCTTGGGGTTAGCTGGATATTATCGACGATTTGTGAGAAATTTATGACGATTGTCCAACCCTCTTACCAAGCTAACTCGAAATGGAGTAAAGTTTTCTTGGAGTTATGAATGCAAAAAAAGCTTCAAGGAGTTGAAAAGGAGACTTATCACTGCACCCGTGCTCACTTTACCCACAAGTGGGGAGATTTTTGTGGTATTCAGTGATGCTTCGAAGAAGGGCTTAGGATGTGTGCTGATGCAGAATGATAAAGTGATATCCTATGCCTCAAGGCAGTTGAAAATCCATGAGGGAAACTATCCAACGCATGATCTGGAGTTGGCGGCGGTGATCTTTGCCTTGAAAATCTGGCGGCATTATCTCTATGGAGAGAAATGTGAGATATATACTGACCACAAGAGTCTTAAATATATATTCAAACAGAAAGAGATTAATATGCACCAGAGAAGATGGATAGATCTCATCAAGGATTATGACTGTTCAATACATTACCACCTTGGGAAGGCGAACAAGGTGGCGGATGCCCTAAGAAGAAAGGATCCAACAATTCTATCAATGATGAGAATTAAGAAGGATCCAATCTTCTTAGACTTGATGAAGATGGACGTGGGAATCATAAAGAAAGGAACATCATCAATCCTTTCACAAATGATTTCTCAACCATCTCTTTTGGAACGGTTAAAGGATGCCTAAAAGGATGATGCGAGAATCCAAGAAAAAGTGGAAGCTATCAAAAAGGGAAAATCCTCAGATTTTAATGTTAATGAAGAATGAATTGTGTGGTTTGGGAAAAGACTATGTGTTCCATCATGTTCGGAGCTGAAGAAGGAACTTTTGGATGATTCACATAGTTCAAATTTCTCTATTCACCCAGTGAGCACAAAGATGTATCAAGATCTCCGAGAAAAGTTTTGGTGCGATAATATGAAGAAAGAGGTCGCGGAATATACATCAAAGTGCCTGGTGTGTCATCATGTGAAGGCAGAGAGGCAGAAGTCTAAGGGGATGATGCAACCATTGCCCATACCAAAATGGAAATGGGAGAACATCACCATGGACTTTGTCACCGGACCTCAAAGGACATCCAAAGGCAACAATGCAATCTAGGTTGTTGTGGATCGTCTTACAAAGACCGCACACTTCATTGCTATTCGAGAGGATTTCTCTTTGGATCAACTGGCACAGATATATATCAGGGAAGTGTTAAGGTTGCATGGAGTACCACTATCTATTGTGTCTGGCCGGGATCCATGATTTACCTCTAAGTTTTGGAAGAGTCTTCAACATGCTCTGAATACTGAACTGAACTTCAGTACGGCCTATCATCCTCAAACTGATGGCCAATCCGAGTGGACAATCCAAACATTTGAGGATATGTTGAGAGCATTCTCAATGGACTTTGAAGGAGGATGGGATCAACATATTCCTCTAGTTGAGTTCTCTTATAATAATAGTTTCCACTCGAGCATCCAAATGGCACCATATTAAGTCCTGTATGGGAAAAGGTGTAGAACACCGGCATGTTGGGATGAGGTCGGTGAACGTAAGCTGCTTGGACCAGAAATGGTCGAAGAAATGGTGGAGAAGGTGAAAACCATTCAGCATCATATCAAGGCAGCCCAAAGTCGACAGAAGAGTTATGCAGATAATCGTCGACGAGACATTGAGTTTAAAGTCGGAGACATGGTGTTTTTACGCATATCTCCATGGAAGAAGGTCATGAGGTTTGGAAAGAAAGGTAAGTTAAGTCCAAGGTACATCGGCCCATTTGAGATTCTTGATCGTGTTGGGGCTGTGGCCTATCGACTAGCACTTACACCTACTATGGCCAAGGTGCATGATGTCTTCCATGTATCCCTCTTAAGGAAGTACATACCAGACCCTTCACATGTACTCTCTTCCGAGGTGGTACAATTAGAAGACGATATTTCTTATGAGGAGCAACCAGTGAAGATCTTAGATCGTAGAGAAAAAGTTCTACGAAATAAGACAATGCCCCTCGTCAAGGTGTTGTGGAGAAACCACAAGTTTGAAGAAGCAACTTGGGAGTCGGAGGATATGATGAAGCTAAGTTACCCACATTTTTTTTAGTGTGGGAAAAGGAAAATTTCGAGGGCGAAATTTTTTAAGGGGGGAATGTTGTAACGACCCAAAGTTTCATTAATGGAAAATCCCTCTTGATCCAGTTAAATGTTTCTTTATGAAAAATTTTTTTTTATAAGATGTCAACTTCTTTAGTTTTATGTTAAGATTTGTGACCGTTACTTTTATAGCCGTTGAACAGTGATCATCTGAGTAGTATAAATATAAGGCTTTAACGAAACCATTTCTACTCAGACAAAGGAAGTGATGGCCTCATCCAGTAGAATTGCCCCTTACGAAGCCGATTTGTCAGAGCTCGGAAAAGAGGTGGCTTCTTTGGGCTTTGCCCTTGACCAAGCCCAAGATGAGTTTCATCAAGTCAAGCTCGAATGTGATCGTCTACGGGAAAAATGGAAGTTGATAGAGATTACCACTCGAGCGATGTTATCCGAGAAACCCCAAGAGTCTGTCACCATCGCACACCTTACCCTTAGGTCTTATGCGGCTATTTTAAGGGGTTATGTAACAAATAAGTAGCACCATGTTCATGTACATTATTTTTTGTATATAATAATGAATATAATTTTTTTTGTACATTGTAATTAGTTTTTAAAGTACAAATGGTGTTTTTAGTTATTATTTAATTTAGAATTATATTTTATTAAATTAAAGGATTTTTGAATTAAATAATATATTAATAAAATATTATTATTAATATTAAATTAATTTTTATTAAATATAAAGGATATTATAACTTTATGAATGCACTTAAAATTTTTATTAAGGTTTGAAAGCCATTTCTGTCAAAACCCGTGAATTTTTTATAAATGTCGGTTTTTATTTTAAAAGTGAAAATTAACATATTTAGAAAATTATTTAGATAAAATAAATATTTTTTTTGGAATCAGGACGTCGAAATTATCCAACGGTGAATTTTTCATAATTTTCTGAGACAGTCAAATTTTTGTGTAAAAATTAAATACCATTTAAATATATAATGTGTTTTATGACATCATAATGATCCAATGGTAATGTAATAAAATACCATAATCCTTATGTTCGGCAAATATGTGTTTTATCATTAAAATAATGAAGTTTTGGGTTTGTTTGACTTACTTTTCAAAGCATTAATGGAGCCCTCAAGACTTATTCAACACTTTGCCTTTTTAAATTAATTTCCATGGGAGTGTGACTCACCTCCACATAAGCAACCCTAATTTTTTAATAAGTTCGGACCTTGGACTTGTAAAATATTTTTTCCCTCTTTCCTTTTCCAGAAACCATGGGCAAATACCATGGGATGGTTTGTGGTTTGGATTATTTTAATATAAGGGGTCCCAAACCTAAATAATAAAGAATTCTCTCACCTTTCCTATATAAACCCACCCAAGATCCCACTTACTCCTCACTCAAAGCCATTTAAGTTCGTCCAACCTCTGCCCTACTCTCTCTATAATCCTCTCAAGGTGCCCCAAGCTCCCAAGAAGCCTCTCACAAGCCTCTCTCTAGCCTTTGGAAGCACACTTCCAAGTAAGGGTTTTTCTTCCTTTCTCATTTTTGTCAATTTTCTTTAAATTGTATTGCCCTTTTATTTTCAATTATGAATGTTGGGGTATGTTTTTTCACCTCTCCCATACTGCCCTATTATTGTTATAATGATGGGAGAACCCTTTCTCTCTCATTAAATGCCTCCCATGTACACCCGCTACTATGCCGAAATTCCGAAAGGAACTTCTCTCTCTTCTTTTACATTCTAGCAATACTTTTGTATCATGAATCTAAATTCCATTTCTATTGTTGCGACATGTATATATATGATCTACTTAATTTCCATTACATGTAAATATGATGAGGAACCCATTTCTCTCTCATCAACCTTTTTATTAATTCTTATGTCACGCCGTTACGCTGCCGAAATCGCACCGATTTTCTAAGCCAATGTCTTTGTGTAGTGAATACCATGCCCATTTCTCCATCAAGGGTATTCAACTTTATGCACATTTACATATTTATTATAAAGTTTCATGTATTAATTCCACATTCCTTTATCGTGGAAGAAATGATTATGTTTTATGAATCCATGTTTTATGATCCATGTGGCACACTTATGCATGAAATGAAATGTTTAAGAAGGGTGCACCCTTTATAGAGCTTCAATGCATTGGGTAAAGTATAGTATCATGATACGTCATGTGCAATGAGTGTTTACTCAGGATAATTCAAGTGCAACGAGGGTTTACTCGTGCTTCAAGTGCAATGAGGGTTTACTCATGCTCCATGTGCAATGAGCCTTGGCTCATGCTAATTCAATGTTAAGTGTTGTTGCGACATTTCCATGCTATGATTATCATGATTTATCATGCCTTTATGTTCATGTTTCTCTTATGCTCTATTGATAGGCCTATTGCCTAACATGTATTGTACTCCTAATTTTATTCATTGTGTACTCCCTTACTGAGCTTTATAGCTCACCCTTTTCTTATGCATGTCCTCAGGTTATCCCATGCAATGCTAAGTACAAAGGAATGTAGTGGTCATGTAAAGGAAGTTTTCAATAAAGATGTTGTATTTCAAGTTTAAAGTTTTTATGTAATGATCCTAAGCCCCAAAGACACTAAACCTCTTGATCTTCTTTGTTGTATCAAGTGAAGTTTTATGTAATAAAGCATGCTTAAGTTTTAATAAAAATATGGGTTGTCATATAGATACAATATGAAAATTCCTCTCATGTGTATGATATGAAAACTCGGTGTTGGTCGCAATAACATGTCCTATTTTAGGAGGGATTTGGGAAATCATGGAACAATCCCTTTTGGGATGGGTCATAATTGGCCAAATCATATAATATAGTGTAAAATTTAATTTCAATGTGTTTGAGAAGTAATTATATTATATGATCCACACGAAAATATAATGGTATGAATAAAATTAAAATGGTAATGGCAATTGTGTGAAAATAATAAATATATAGATGACTTTATTAATCATTTAATAAGATTAAAAAGTCATTATTCATTCATTAATGTGATTCATTCATATTAAATTAAATTAAATTTACTAATGTATATAAACATATTTTTAAATTCATTAAAATTGACTACAACACCTAAGAAACTATATATATGAGACACATAAATTCAGTGGATTTTAGATTTATTTCAAATTTCATTGTTTCTTATTTCTAAATAATTAATCTATCTTCCAATCTATAAATTTTAATTTGATAATAACATTAATGTCAAAGGTGATGAGGGGGTCCTACTCAAACTTTTTGTTCCATGGTATAGTAATTGGATACACAGTTTAAGAGGGAGACCCTTAGCTACCTATAAGTCCTCATCTTCAAACAATTGATATGTTGATATTATTAGTATATCAACAGGAAGATGATAAAAAATATTCTCCATTTCATTTTATACATGGGAAACTCATTCAAAAATTGTATATCATGCTTTTATGGGAATTTTTTTAATTATTATATAATTTAATTTTTAATAGGTCTAATTGTACCATATATGTTTGCCTTAGGATAATAAATATGTATCAAAATGTTTCTTTACACTTTTTAGGGATCATTATTATAAAAATATTACAAGATTTTTTCATGATTTTTCACTTACCATTATTTTAATAAAAAAATTAGTAAAATCAATGAATGTTCATGTTATAATACATTTTCAAAAGGAAATTAAATTATTTTTCTATGTATTATTTAATAAGATTCATTGGATCCAAAAAATAATATCATAACCATATTCCTATTATAGTTCTTTTCCCAAATAATATTCATTTATTTATCACAAAAAAACCACATTTTTGGTATGAATGGATAATACACAATTGATCCACACTAGAAAAGACATTTAAGAAATATGAAATTCCACTGATCCATCCAATGAATATATAAAAGGGAACTATAGGATGTTTTTCATGACCATAATTTTTAGAATATATCGTTTGGTTCTAGTACCTTGTATGCTTTAACTTATTATTATGAAATAAAAAACTCATTCCGTATGTATTATTTTTTTCATTTTCATATTTACATGTATAATATAAGAGGTTCAATATTTTAACTCATGTCCATGTATCCTATTATGATGTAAAATTATCCTAATAAATAAAAACTACCTTTGTTTCCAATACATCAATTACAAAAAATAATTATCAAGTAAAACAATAAAAAATATAAATTAAATGACAATATGACCTATATCAAATTCATTTATCTTATTTTTCATCATTTATGAGTTAAACTATCCATCATAATTGAGAAATGAAATCCTAATTGAGGACTCATGTCCATAAAAAACATTGTCCTCTCATATGGACAATATTGGTCAAAAAAGTTGTAAATTGTGTTTTTTTATACAATTATACTTACAATTAGAGGTATAGGAAGAGTCCAAAAAATCCAACCAATATTAAACTAACAATAAAAAACCCCATCCTTCCTTGATAGATAAACCTCACCACCATGGTAAATATCTATCAAAAAATAATTATTTGAATACACCATAAGGATAGTATGATTATTACCAATTTATCCACTAATACATTATCAATCACAATTTGAGATTTTTATTGATTTAATACACCCATCCACATATGAGGATAATGTCATTTATATGAATTATATCCACATAAAATACTTGTTGAACAAAATATCTACCTTCAAAATGATTTTAACCATTTTTAAATTATTTATTCTCATAATATATCTAGATATAAATGAAATCATCTAGATAATTTGACAAATAAATTTGAATGATATTTTTTGGAGTGATGGGGTGAGATGAGGAATTTTTTACACTATCGAATCATTGAAAACATCTAACCATAGTTCCTTTTAATTAGGGTATAATGTTATTCTCTAAAGGAAACTATATAATAATAATACATACCAATATTGTTTTAGTGAATGTTTCATTATCCATGTTAAAATCATATTTCTATATATATGTATATATATAAATATTTCATCGTTGTGATATGTAGATTTGGATGAGGAGAAGGAAAAATATTCTCCTACAACAAAAGGATTCAGAATATGTTAATTAAATAGAAATAATATAGTCTAATGATCCATTAGGCCCCAATTAAAATACAAATTTTATGTATTTTAATAAATAGTTACACTTGTAGGCCTATACAATCCACTCATGATAGATTATAAATTGAGGTAAACTTTTAGAACTCCTCAGTGAGAAATAAGTCTGAAAATATTTTATTAGTGATGGACCCATTAAAAGGGTAATGTTGAAATCAAATTTTATATGTGATACATGAAATTTCAAAGTGAAAAACTTCTCAATGTGAGATAATGGAAACAAATTGTGATTCCCCACCCTATATAGAGGGGTATGGAATCGAAATTAAATTTGAGGAAAAGATATAATCCATATAATTATACAAAGTCTAATCATACTATTGAATTCTTTGAGGAAAGGTGTTGTGATTTTATTTTTGGTCTTTTATATTATTTATAAGATGTTGAATATAAGTTAATATTTTTTCAAAATAATATTTATAATGAATAATCTTATATGGTTCAATTATAATATCTATCATAAATGATTTCAGTATTACAATTCTGAAGGATGTAAGTGGGTGATGTATTTTTCATTTATCCAAGTATAGAATACAATACATTGAATAATATGAAAATATTCAATAATGCGTTTTTATTACTTAGAGTAGGTCAATGTAGAGTACTAATCACCAGAATATTCCACTCTAGTTTGATATTGGAAATAGATTTTTTCTTGTTGTATCTCCTAGTACTGAATTTTGGAGAATTAGAAATCTAGTGAAGTGAGATCCATAGTTTATTAAACTATTTCAGATTTTTAAGGGCTTAATAAGATTTTTTATTATTTAGAATGAACACCAAATTACATTTTAATCATGACTTATATCATATATTTCATCTGATTAAATATAAAGAAAATATATATCATGTAATTCAATATGATATATGGAAGTAGTTAGATGATATATTTATAGAAAATATAATGCTTATTATTGGTTTCTATTAAAATATGATTTCCTTGAAAATTCATTAAAATTATACATGTGTTAAAATTGAATGAACATGTAATTGTTTATAAAGGTACAAGAAGTTGATATGAGTCCCCAACAGTCAGTTTTTATCTATTGTGACACTTACCAATGCTCCTCAATGATGTAAATCCCAATTATGGAGAGTTTGAAATGACCTTAGTAATTGTGTAATGAATTAAATTTTATATTAATGTTTTATATTTATTTCAATATTGGTTTTTATGTATTTTTTTAATATCAGAGAAATTATGGGTAAAATATGGTCCCCATACTAGAATAGGTCATGTAGTAAACATAAGGTTCCTGGAATGGGTACCGATTACCAGGTGGCGGTGGATGTTAGGTAAATCACCTTTAATTCCATAATATACCTAGTAGTTGTTTTATAGAAAATTTATATCCTAATATGTGGATATCTAATAACAAATTTCCATTTACAATAGAGATTTTATTTCGCTCTAAATATTGGATTTATTCTTTTTTTGGTCATTTATATAAACCATGTTCCCCCTAATTTGTCACATCTATCGAATAAAATGGAGGATTGATTTCTTCCTATTTTTATTCATAATTAGAATCAAAAAAATTTCTGTATTAATCTCTTAATTAAAATGATGAAATTTTTTATTTTCTATAATGAGGCATGAGGTTTCCATTATTAGTATATAATTTAATCACATTAATTCTAGTTTTGCACGATTCTTTATTACATCAATTCTAAAAATGATAAAATCATTATTCCTTACTTAAACTATGATACATGATATATTTTGGTAAAACTATACATCCTATGTTATTTTATCTAATTATGTAATATATTATATGAACTATTATGTTGTAAAATATTTTATTTCTTGTTGTTTCTAATTGGAAATTTATTATTTGATAAGAAAATAATTTTTTCATTATGTTATTATAGATTTTTATTTTTTATTATTTCAATCACTTTTTGAATATAGAAATTTCATTGTTAAAATTATTGAATAGAACAGATATATGGTAGAATAATATACATTACTTGATTTATTAGTAAAATAATTATTTATAATGGGACAATGATGAATAAAATTGATTTATGGGTCATGAAATCGTTTTATTAAATGTCTTTAGTTTCATATAAATTCATATTTTGTATATATAAATTTAAATTCATTATTTAATAAATTTATTTAATTATATACACATTTATGTTTGAAAGAATTTTTTTACATGTTGTTAATATGCGAAAATGATTCTCTAAATAGTTCTAAACATAAAAAATGTTTTAAAAGAATCTATTTGTTTTAGTAAACATGAAATTTAGAAGAAATTTGGTGTAAAGTTGATTGTGTATATTAAAAATTTCACTTTATGATAAGAATATTTATATAAAAACAGTAAAATGGTTACATAATTTTTATTGTCTATTAATTTTGTTTAATTTTTATTAAATTTATAAATATTTATTTTTTTAACATATTATGGTTAATATATTCAATAACATAAAATGTGGTTGATATTGTTGATTATTTTAGGAGACATTTTTTTGTTTTTAAATAAATAAATTTGGATAACATGAGGTTGAATTGGTAAATTTTTAGTGAAAATTAATTGATTGAATGTTCATTCTACATAATGATTTATTTAATAATAATTCCAATAATATGGTTACATTAATAGATACATACATTTATATGAGACTATATATTCTTATTTGACGTCATGAGTTTTTATTGGACTTGATATTTCCATGAAATTATATTATTCCCTGATATTAGAATTTCCTTGATGTAAGCATATGTAATATTTGAATCCCTGATTTTTTAACACTATATAATATTTAACAACATGATTTTATAACATTTTATATGGTTAGTAAAATCATAGAAAGAATTCATGATATTGTTTTATTATTTCACTATAGGACAACACATTATTAAACATTAAAAATGGTATTTTCTTACTAATTACTATTATAAATTATCGTAATAAAAAACATGCGATTTTAATGGTCATAGTGGGTCCTATGGTGAATATATTTTCACTAAATGTCTGTATAGGTCACTCTAATATTATTATTATATTCATAATTATTTATGTAAAGTCATGGGGCTTCTATAGTCGGGATTTTATTTTTGGAAACCACATAGAGATGGGTTTTTATACTTATGTATTCTTATTAAAGAGGGTTTTGTCATCCAATTTTATATTTTATGTTATTATTTTCATTTGTACATTCTTACTAGTATTTGAAGCCTATTTTTTGTTTCCATGTATGGCATATAAATTCATTTCTTCAATGATTTAATGACATATTTGAAAAAAAATATTGATTTTCAAAATTTATTTCTCTTTGTTTTATTTAATTTCTATTTTTTGTAATATACCATTGGATGAATCCTAAAATCTATAATTGATAATCTTGGACACTAAGTGCTAGTCACCAACCACTAGTGATTGGGAAGAGGATATGGGGTCATGTTTAATGTCTTCTTAGATGAATGTTCATCAAAATTATGTTAATTATATAAATTTGTTGTTTTTTTAATTTTGTTTGTATAGAAAAAGTTGTTCCATAATAATTTCATAAGATATATGAAGACCTACATATGAAGATGACTGATAGAGGTCTTTATATATATGATGGTCAGGTTCCTGAAGCTAATGGTAGTTGGCCATGACTATATAGCAAAAGTGAAAAGCTATAAATTGTGTATAATTAACTATTATTTTATTATAACAGGTGGGTTTGGTGGTTTAAATAGACTATATAATAATAATATGAGGACAAAATGAAATTAACATTTTTTTCCACCAGAAGACAGTAGTTGTGGTGGTTCACTCTAAAGGTAATCAATGGTGACCATTATCATCAAAAATAAATTTTTTAATACTGGAATTTTTTTGGAGCATAGTCAATCCTAAAGGCCCAATTATAAACTGGTGTATGTTTATTCATTTGTGAAAATATTTTGAAATAAAATTAAGTATATGTCATCTATTATTTATTTTTATTTAGGTAATATTCTCTTGATATATTCATTTTTAGAACTTAATTTCCAAATTGGTTGTTGGGATACATCATATTTTCATTTAATGGATGTTATTTTGATTGATTTTCTCACATCGTGAAGTACTAGAACATGTTCTGTAACAGAAATTTTTTATTTAATATTGATTTGTGGTTCCGGATATAACATGTGGTTATAGTGCCTATTATTATGAATGAATCATATAATAATGTACCTGACTCGACAATAAATATTAATTTCGTTACACATTACCATTTTTATGTGATATATTATATATTATTGGAATGATTATGGATGAATGAAAATTATAGATTAAATATTTGAAGGGAGATAAATTTGATTTTTGAGGATACAAATAGTATATGGTGTACTCTAGGTGAACTCAAAATTACATTTAATGGTGTAAAAAATCAATAGATAAAGATATTAGGATAGTATTGATATGAAGTCACATGATGGGATGTGGATATTATTTTAAATACAAGTTTTTTACACATTTTATGAATTTAATTTATATGTATAAATTAACAAGACTATAGAAAATATATATTAGAAGCCTAAAAATGAATAGACTACTCTTAAAACATTTTTTATTCTATAATATATTTTCTAAAGGGAGACTAATGACTGATCATGTCAATTGAATTAACATGATTTAATGTCATTTTTATTTATTAGGAGTTATCATTATAGAGAAAATGTGGACTATACTTTGGATATCATCACAACAAATGTCCTTAACCATGATAGCCTCTTTATTTAGTAATTATAGTCAAAAGACAAAAATTATGTTTTTTTATGTCAGTTATTTCATTTTGAATGACCAAATCATCAAAAGAGAATTCTACTCAGACGGCATAATAGTGATCATTGTGGAATTTATATTATATTCCATACAAAATAGGGATTCAATCAAATTAATAAATTTGATGGAGTGACATAAATATAAGTAATACCATCCCATTTTTATGAAATATTTGATGAATTTGTTTCTTAATAATGATTTTTGGGATCACATTGTTAATTTTTTGTGGGGATAATCTACATAGTGAAAAAATATTTCACCTTTAGATGAATAATTTGTCAACACAATGTTATATATCCATCTAAATAATGGATTATTTTGATTGGATTTTCATTTCATTATATATCTAAGATTTGTAGAATCATGTCCTTTTTATCCATATGATTATTGAAATTTTTTTCATATCGATTATGACAGTCTTATGATTTTAATTAGTGACAATGTGAATATTATATTCACATATCGATAGTGTTTTTAGTTCAATAGAGTTCAATAGATACATCATTCATGTGATAACATATAATTTTTTGGACATGATTATGAAGAAATATTCTATAAAATGTTTGTATATATATTGTGTAATATCTCATAGGTAACCAATGTAGTTGCTTTAATAATCAAATATAAAATTTTATATCTAATTCGAAGGCCACAGAATGAAATAAATTTTAACATGTTAGACTATTGCAGACTAGGATTGTGTTATTTTCATATAGGAAAAAAGGGTGAGATGAAAATTCATGTACTAACAAAGAAAGTGACTCTAAACCTTGAAAATATTCATTTTATAACATGTTAGAGTAACACACTAAAATTTAAATGTTAAATTTTATATTCAATAGATTTTATTAAAAGTAACACCAACTGTAAAAATTGAATATATTATCCCGATCTATAAAAATGTAATTACTATCATTTATAAATATAATATATTATATATCATGTAATACACACTAAATCAAATTAACATTCATTACATGGAGTAGTTACCATACTCGATCGCTTTCATTACAACAATGATCATCCTACTATGATAGCTTATATTACATCAATGATCACGTTCCTTCAAATAACAACGTATTAATAAAATATTTTTATTAAATGTAAAATTATATATCCTATTCATTTTGGTCACAATAATGTATATTTTTTAATCAATTATAAGAATTTATATTTTAAATAAATATAAAAATAATTCATTGGATACCAATTAATGAGAAATGTAAACAATAACTAATTGACTATAAAAAGAATTATTATTATGTTGATGTTTCCAAAGGTGTTTTGGACTAATAAAAATATCTAATTAAATTTAGTTGATAATTTTAATAAAATATATCCGGTATTTATTCAAAAAAAAATATTTTTTATATTCATATATTAGCTTTGATAGGAATAAGAAAAAAACCCGATTTTACATATAAAATACTATATTTTTATTAAGGATTTTTAGTTTCCATTCAAGTGTGGCCGCATTTTAAATTTTAATTTTGAAACATTAATGAATTTAAAACTTCAAAATAAATAACAAATTTTAAATAAAATCAATATAATTTGTGTAGGTTTATTTTTTTTTTCTGAAACATTATATTTTTTAATAATATGTGAAAAATATTAAATTTTAGTTCCAATATTATTATTCATCTAATTAAATTATGAGGATAAAATATGTTTTTTATTTGATATAAATATTAAATTAATAATATCTTTATAAATTTATCCTATTTAATCCATTACAGTCAATTTAATTTAAAAAATTTGTATAAAAATAGAAACATTTAGGTTGTTTTTACTATAAAAAACCCACATTGTCATCTTGTCTACAAGATTATATTTATATTAATTTCTGAAACTTATGTTTTTTGAATTTTGAAAAATGGGTTTCATATTTTCAATCCGAATAATTTATATTTTATAATATTTTCATATTATATTCCAAATAGAAATAATATTGAATGTTATTAAAATTAATTAAAATTATTAAGTTGAAATTAATCTTAATAAGAAACTATATCTCAATATTAATGGCACAAATGACATAGAAACTCGTTGATAAGATATTGGATGGAAAAATTTAAACACTATAGTTTCTTTTATCAATTTTTTATATTATTGGATTAACATTAAATTAGAAAATTTTCAAAGGAATTACATTGAAAATATATTACAAGAGTTCCACTCATTATCCATTATAAATAATCCTCCCATCCTCAAACATATTCATTTATCTCATCAATCATTGTCTATAATAAGAACTAAAATAATAGCTACTCAACATCCCTCCCCTCAAACTAGATTCCTCCCCTTTGGAATACAATAATCCATAGAATCAATTTGGTAGAAACCAAAAGATGTTACTCAATTTTTATTTAATGATTTATCTGAAGATTTATTATTTTATATCTTCTTTATACTACCTCTATTCTAATTATTCCATCCATGCATAAAAACAACAATATAAATAATATTTTATGATGTTATTATGTTCTTATTTCGAACTAAAAGTACACACACACCAATATAATTGGTACTGTACATACTGTTTATGTGAACGTTGATCTACCTCCTCATGAAATGATGATTGTTCGTTCTTACTCTACCATATCTAATAAAGTCCATTATGATATAAAATATATTTATATATGATATACATGTTATATAAAATTTATTTATTCTTATTTAATTATTTTATAACACATACCTCTATATATTCAATTTTGTTGGAATATGATAACATCATTTGTGGATGAGAGGACTACCACCTTCTTAAAGAGACTACTCATTCAAGATATAAATAGAATGGATAGATTATGGATTTAATATATTATGTTACATATATAAAATATATATCATAATAAAATTATCACATACATATGTATTATTCAATATTTTTTCATTTAAATGTAATAAAGAGATTAATGTAGAATTCATGCTTATGTATGACCGACTGCCTCCACAAATGGTTCACATCATTTCATATATCCAATTATTATAGATTATATATATATATGATCATTATATATTATAATTATTTCATGAATAAAATTATTTATATGATGAATCCACAATTTAATTATTTAAAACAACAACTAATAAGTTCAAACTTACTCGATAATAATAGGAAATCAACACCTGAAAAAGCGAAATCAATTAATGTGTCTCATAAAATGGGTAATGATATATTATATGATGTTAATATATGCTATTATAAAAATTATTATGGTTATGATATTAGTTAGTAAAAAATTATAAATGAATATAAAGGAGGATAAAGGATACACTACAAAATGGAAGGATAATGTAAAGGATTTCATCTCAATTTACATTCCATTAAGACTTATTTTTAGTAATTCACCTAGAGTATTCTATATGGTGTCTATAATACCCTTGAAATATATTATCATTAATATCCTTATTTTCATCATATTATAATCTTAATTTTATTTTTTTACCTATATTGGGATTATTATTAATGTGTTTCAATATGGTATGGGACACATTGGAATGTTTTATAGATTACTCACTTAAAAATTTTTCTTAATGATTATCCTCAAATACCAATATTCCTTTTGTGATTATTAAAAATTTATGAAAATAATCACTTTATTGTAATCATTTTTACTTGAAATTTTTTTGAGTATCCATGTTATAATTCAATGGAATTTAATATTTCATAAATTGTATGCCATTTTACTTACTATGTCTACTATGAAATGTATTTTTTTATTTTAAGGATATTGTGATAATACAATATTATTTATTCAATATTTAATCTTGATAATGAATATTATTTATTTCAACTATTCATTATGAGTAATATATTGGATAAAGAATAATGGTAGGATCCCATATATTATATAGCCCCTATATGAATTGATAGATTCTCATGATTTAAATAAGTTCACTAAATTTGTTGGGTCTCCATCTGTAGTATTAAACCATCATTCTAATGGACTTAATGGTATATGTTTTCACGTGCCTCAGTCATGCTGTCCATTAAGAAATAATTTTCATCATTTTGTTCTAGTTATAATTTGTTGATGATATTTTATGTTGAAATATATATAGATACATTTAATTATTAGTTCATCGATAAAACGAAATGGGTTTCAGTTTCATACCTTTACATTTTGACTTTTACTTAAATAATAATTGAATTGAAGTATATTTTATATAATAACATTTCCATGTTTATTTATATTGACAGATTCATTATTTATTCTTCTTTACATAACATTACTAATCATCTGAGCTCACCCTTATTATGATTCTATCCCAAAGTTACGATGAAGAAATCATTGATTATGTATTCATGGCTGTAGATTATCTAATTTTGGAATGTATCATGTTTCTATATTTAATTTCCAAATGTATTGTATGTATCATGAATATAATCTGTATTTCCAAGAATATTAAACATATAAATCATTTAGTATTTGATTCCTTATATGTATGATGATTTAAAATAATAATTCATCATCTCTCTACTCTTATGTTGGGGTGTTACTATTGTTATCAAATGAAGATAAGAATAAACCATGGAAACAAAATTTAGAAAACATAGATTAGGGAGAAAAACCCTCATATGAAATTTGAAGATATTTATAAAATAACATACTATAATTTTTTATTATGTAGTTATTTTGTGAAAATTCTACTAAATACATCCATGTATATATACTACAAGTGGATGTGGATATAGAATAGATATACCTAGGATTTGCAACAATGTCATGCAGTTTCATGTTTGAATCGAGGTGAACTATTACATTACAATGAGCCTTATAGTGCACATATTTTAACACTCCATAAGATATTCTTAGGATAGTTAAAATTATATTTACCTATACTTATGCTGGATTCAATAGTAATAATTTCCAAAAAGTAACATAAATTTTGTTAATAATATTTATAATTCATAAATTCGAGTTATGTGCAATACCATATTTAAAGTAATCCTAATATCACAATTTTAGGAAGAACTCTTCTATATAGAATTATTTAGAAATTGACCCTAGTATAAGTAATGATATGTCCACCCAATCATGTGTTCCAATGTGTAAGAAATGTTGTATCTTTTATGCTCATAATATAGTATTTTTATGTGAAGTTGGGTCCAATGTTTTCACATAAAGTGAGGAAATAATATCACATGCTAATGAAATAGTTAAATAATACACCAAGTCCTATGGCATAGACGGGATAAAATAGAGTAAGAGGGTGGTAGAGAGAAATATAGATAAAGGGAAAATAGAATTATTGATTTTCACACTCATGATAACTATGGAATGAATCACCCTAGTAAATTCATAAAGGTAATGGAAGATTGATATAATTTTGTAGATAATATCTATCATTACTTTGATTTCAAGGGTTAGAAAATTGTATCCAAAGTACAATTCTTCAACTGGTAGCAGATGCACCGCTATTAAAATAAATTTCACAATCATCAATCGAATGTACCATAAATAATGATATTAGATAATGATAAAGTAATTCTACTATCTTAGATTAAGATAAATGACTCATATACATATTCAAGAATTTTTTCAATTCATTATTTTATCAGAAATTTGTTGGTTATATAAATTATGGAATATATTAGGATTTTAGTATAGTAATTTTTTGTTATATATTTTAGATCATATATTGAATGGTACAATGAAATTTTATTCAGTAGAATGTAAAAATATTCATAAAGAACATGATAGTGGGTAAAGGAAACCATTGCAACATTCCTAATGTGGTTGTAATGATGATGTAATGACTGATTTTGAAAACATCTGAATATCTTGGAAGTTATTATTACTTGTCTAAAAGTAGTCTATGCTATCATTGACGGAGTTTAAATTTTTTTTTGAAATATATAGTATATACAATAATATTTTTCCATTCATATGGAATATGAAATAATACATGTATCCAATATGGTTTTATGGAAATTCAAGTTATTACCTTATTTCAAGAGAATTGAATATAATGTTATTGACATGTTTAGATTGTGAATATTTAGATCTTTTTTAAATTGATTGAAGGGTGTTGATAAGATCATTTTGGAAATACAGTGACATTTTTTTAATTTTATTGGATTGAAATTATATAGAAATGATATACTTTGATAAGATGGTTTATGTTAATCTTTTGATCGTATTTTGACAGATAAAAAATTATTTTTTGTTAAGATAGAACCCCATTTAAGTTCTAAGGGGTAAAACATAATGACATTTAAAACATAAAAAAAACATTACCAAATGGTGAAAAATTTTTGTCTATAAACAATCCAAACTATAAGAAAAAATCCCCTCATGGAGTCAAAAACATTCACTATATAGTGAATATGGTTCTGTGAGATGAAGTGGAAATAGTTCAATGAATAAAAAAAGGACATGATTGTGTTTATATAAATGAACCAAGTATTTATGTTTTCTTATATTATTATGGATTTATATAATGCCTTAATTCCATATAATATTATGTTAAACCGAAAAATATGTCCCATTACTTTCATTTTCGAGGAATCAAATCGCCCCTCAGATCATTAATGATTAACGAGAATGTGGCTATTAGATTTCTCTTAACCATGATCTATATCATTTTCCATCAGAACATGATTA
Source organism: Viscum album (assembly GCA_963277665.1). Classification (NCBI taxonomy): domain Eukaryota; kingdom Viridiplantae; phylum Streptophyta; class Magnoliopsida; order Santalales; family Viscaceae; genus Viscum; species Viscum album. The sequence continues at coordinate 674,773,779 of OY728150.1, forward strand.
TTTTATATTTACTCTAAATACATATTTCCATTTCATACATATGTTCTCCAACTATAAAAACCTATTTATCTGACAATTTTACATTCATTTCCCTCTTATTGTGAAGATGTCATATTAATCGTATTTGTAATGTGGGTTATTCAACTATTGTTATTTTCAAATATCAATTCCCAAATTACCAAGAAAACTTTTAAATTGTAAGGGAGAAATTTAATTAAGATATGGAATATGTAAAACCCCAAAATCCTATATTGAAACATTATATTAAATAATGTTTATGACACGTAACAACAAGTGTAAAATATAGATTATATTAACCAGATACATTTCTATATAATTAGAATAACAAATAGATATAATATATTCTATATCATTAAATACATGAAACAAAGAGTAATATTTATTTAAACTTAGGAGATACCTTCCTCTATAGCATGCATTATTTGTAAGAGGGACCTTCCATGACAACCTGCGTTATACGTAAGACTATGTTCCACCAAATAACAATGTATTATTAGAATATTATTATTTAATATAATATGATATCACCTAGATATTATGTTAGCAGTTATGATTAGTGCATTATAATTAATGAAAAGGTATGGTCTGTATAAATATAAAATTAATTCATTGTGAACTGGTTAATGTGAATCAAAAATAAGAACTAATTTGATTTAATTGAAATATTTTAATTTTTATTCTTCCAAGGGATTTTTATCGTGATGAAAATAATTAATTAAATTTTTTTAATGATTTTAGTGAAATATATATTTTATATATTAAATTTAATTGTTAATATTCTTCGATTATTTTTGATTGGAATAATATAAGAATAAACCCAACTCTACACAAAAAATACTATATTTCTATTAATGTGTTTTTCCTCTATTTAATGGTTAACCCATTTTAAATTTTAATTTTGAAAAAATAATTTATAAAATATATAAAAATAAACATCATATTATTAACCCTAATAATTTGGTTTTTGTGAATTTTTGATATTTTTGTAAAACATTTCATTTTTAAGGAATAGTGAAAATACTGAATTTTAGTAAAAAAACTTATTTTTATTATATTTTCGTTATAAAAATAAATTACGTTTCGTATTTGTTTTAAATTTTAATTAGATAATATTTTTACAACTAATTCCATTAAGGTCATTATAATAAAATTAAATTTGAAATTGAGCATAAAAACATTGTAATCGTTTTCACGTTTTTACCTTAAAGACACGCTTTGTCATCCTATCTGTGGGATTACATTTAAATTAATTTATATCACTTATGTTATAAGAATTTTTTAAAATGGAATAAATATTTTTTTTCTTCATAATTTATAATTTTCATTAAGTTAAATTTATTTTTTACAACAAAATAATTCAATGTAATTAACACAAATTACAAATCTTATTGGAAAATTGAGATTAATAATTGATTAATCCTCAAACATAAGGGCCCAAATGAATTAGACAGTTGTTAAAAATATATTGGATGGCCACATACTGACCATATCATGCATTATATATACTTTTTTCTATTATTTTATAATTATTAAATTTTAAAAACATCTATGGAATTCCATTGTTAAAAAGGTTTAGGAGTGTAACTCCTCCTACACAAAAAAAATACATCCCCTCAACCAACATCTTCACTCATACAAATAAAATAGTTATTGGCCAATATATGACCAATTATATTCTAAAAATACCACCCTTAATCATTTAATAATTCCCTTAGGATGAACTAAATCCATCAAAGCCTTTTCATACAATTAAAAAAAGTAACCTGATTACAAGGTAATGTTTTCTTTCAAAATATTTAGTTTTATTTCCATATTACACGACCTAAACTATTATAAATTCATTAATATAAAAAATAATATAATAAAAATATTTGGATCTTTATGTTGTGATTTTGACCAACACTTACACACAACATATCTAATTTGTATCCAACATACCATTTATGTAAATGATGGACTACCACCTAATGAAATGATGCTTTTTAGTTCTTCTATTACCATCTCTCATAGTAGAAATTATGATAGAAACTATTTTATATATGATATATATGAAATTTATAATTTAGTTATTCTTTTATAATTATTCTTTAACACAAAACTCAATGTATTCAATTTTTTGTAACTACATTAACATCATGTGTTGAAATGGTGACTCCCACACCCTCAATGTGATTTGACTCATTCATGCAATATATGGATTGTATACAGAATGGTTTTGATAAACCTATATAAAATATATATAAAATAAAAATTATAGTTTAATTATAATATAAATATGTATTATTCACATTTTTATTCTCTATATATAATAAATAAATGAAAGTAGTGTGCAATCATATGTAATACCTATCATCCCTATGAATAATTCACTTCATTTCTCATATGAAAATATTAAAGAATATTATAAATATATAAATACTGATAAGATCATATAATTAATTAATCTTTAAAAATAATTATATGATAAACCCATGATCTAATAAATGATAATAATAATAAAAATGTTAAAACATACTTGAGAAAACATGGTAATTAAAAGCCAAAATAGTGACATTAATGATGGTTTGTTGACAAATGATTAATGTGATGTCATAATAAGATATTATATTTTGTAACAAACAAGTGTTTAGATATTATATAAGATATTGAAAAATTTTCAACCAATATATAGGAGGTTAAATACCACATAATAAAAAGAAATATAAGGTAATATTTTTCGTCGCAATTTAAATTCCATTGAGACATATTTGTAGTTATGCTCATAATTTCCCTTATATAGTATATATATTAACCTTAACAAATAATATCAGGATTATATTAAGTCTTATGACATTATAAGTTTCATTTGATGTCATTCCTTCATGATTATTATTATTTAAATGTTTCAAGGGGTTATGGGACACTTTGGAAGGTTTAAAGTTTATTCTATTCAAGAATTTTCATAATGATTATCATTGAAAACTTTTTTGCCTTTTTAACTATTAAATTTATACTGAATTAATATCTTTATTTTTATCACATTTCATTTTAAATTTACATTAGTCTCTATATTTTTATACAATGTATTTTTTTTATTTCCTAAACCATATTCTATTTTACAAATATTGTTTACTTTGAAAGTAATATTATAATTTGGGGAAAATATTTGTAATTACATATTTTTTATTGAATATAGATATTAAGTAATTAATATTATTTATTTCAACAATTATTTATATGTAATTATTTTGACTAGAAAAGAAAATTTTATACCGGAAAATATATAACTCCTTAATGTATCAACATGTTTTCCTCAGAGAATTAAATTGGCCAAATTAAACTATTTTTTATCCATCATTTTAAACTGTATTGTGAATGGTCTTGATAGTATATGTTTTCAGGTTCTACAAACATGAATTTAAATTAGAAAAAATATCCCTGATTTGTTTAATTTCATTATTCATCCTTGATAATTTATGTTAACATATATATGGTGACATATCATTTTTAATTCATTGCTTAAATAAAATGTGTTTTTGTATCTTACCTAACAATATTGAGATTTACATATAAAGTTATTGATTTCAATGTGTTTTCTATTAATCACTTTTCCATGTTGATTTATTCTCCCAAATCCATTATTACTTCCACATTACATTCCAATACAGAGAATTTGAGCTACCACATATTATGTTTCTATTTGCAATTTATGAAGAAGAATGATTTTATATGCTTACAAGGACTTGATTTATTTAATTTTATAATGTATCATGTTTGTATTTCCTTTTTCCCAATGTATTATGGGTATCATGTATGTAAAATGGCTTTCGATGAAAGATAATAGATCGATCCTTATGTATTTTCTTGATGGTAATAATTTAAATTTAATAAAATAATTGAATATTTACCAAGCATCTAAGTTAGGGAAATTATATTCAGTATGAAATAATATTACAAACCCCATTAAAAATAGATTTAGAAAAAATATATTAGGGTGAAACACCCAAAGATATGAATTGATTATAAGAATAAAATAATATACACGAATCTTTTTTATTTTGATTTAACCTGAAAATTCCTAAAAATAGATCCCTATATGGACAATACATGTTGACGTGGTTCTATCCCAAATGTACCTATGAGTAATAACTCAAAAAAGGCTCTTTAGGCCTTTATCGGGGTATCCAGGTTCTTAAAAAATGGTCCTTACTCGATATCATGTGTTAAACTACATAAGGATACACATAGGATTTATCACATTTTCTTTTCCAATGAATTATATTTATTTAAAATTAAAAATTTCCCCAAAGTAAGAAATATCATTGATTCTATGATTTAGGAAGCATAAATTAGTGTTTTGTGATTTACCATAATTATTTTTGTACAATGTCCATAATTATAGGATCTAATATAGTATATTACTTTTTTTATAAATTGAAAAAATTAGAAGGAATGCTAATTCCACCAATTAAAATTGATATATAGATTTAGAAGGATCATATTTTTTATGGTATTCGGATGTCATTTCCATGGGACATAGTTTCCTATAAATTTTCATCATATGAAAATATTATATCATTTAATTATTATATTGGTATATAATTTCCCATATTATATGGATTTGACGTGAACCTAGACAATAAGAGGATGTAGAGAAAAATATTTATATAATTAAGAAGTGGATTAATTATTTTCCCACATGTGATAACTATGGAATTAATCACCCTGCTAAATACTTTAGTGGAATGTGAATGTCACACATGTGTTGAAATACATGCCAGCATTAATTTGATTTTATGGATTAATAAAAGTTTTATAATGTAAAAGTATTCATCTACATGATGATATTACTCTATGAAAATCAGTGGCTCCAGATTCCAAGGAATATACTAGAGATGATGCTATTGGATAATGATCAAGATATGATATAGCCAAAGCTGATAGAAATGATTAATATGAAAATTCAATAATTAGTTCATTTGAATAATTTTTTATAAATTTACATGTTATAAGAATTATTTAATATTTGAGTATTATACATTAGATCATTTTTGATACATATTTGAGGCCATATACTTAACGGTACTAAGAAAATTTATTCAGTAAAAATATAAAATTTTCAAAAAAAAACATGATTGTTTGAAGGTAAACCTTTAATACATTCATAATTTTGGTAAAATGATAAAGAAAAGATATATTTTTCAATAATTGACTATCATTGAACTAATTAATGGCTTTTCGAAATGTTTTCTAATCTATCTTTGTTATATTTTACCACTCTTTTGGATTTAAGGAATATATCTAATAAAATTTTTCATACATAATGAAAAATAAAGAATGCATGTTAAAATAAATTTTTTAATGTGATATAATTTATTTCCATATTTCATGTGGGTACATGAAAAAATTAATTCACATGTTTGTAATGGTAAAATTTAGAGGTTCTATATATTTATTGAAGGATTACGATATGTTCATTTTGGAAATCCAGCAACCTTACTTACAATGCATTAGATCAAAATATTTCAGAAAAGGTAACCATTTATGAAATTTTTTTTGTTGATAATTTTATCTGGTGTTGACAATTGATATATTAAAACACTATTTGATTAATCATGTTTAGTGAGATGAAATAGAAATAGTTCAAGGCATGATCAAAGGATAAGATTGTTCTTAATGAAATGTACTAAGTAACTAAAAATTATTTCGTAATCATAGAAAGTTAAATAATTATTCCAATATAGGGAAATTAATATTGAAACAAATAAATTTATATCACATCCATTTCAGATTAATCAAATGGACCCTTAGATCATTATTGATTTATTGTCTTCTGAATAGTAACACTTTCCTAACCATGTTCTCTATAACTCTCCATCTTAACCAGATTGTTTAGTTTTTTCTCAGCATCCTTGTTTCCATTTCCCACCTATGCTATCTTGCTAAGGAACCCAGTTACATGACCATTATAATTTCATTTCTCTATAATTAGATAGTTCTATTATTAACCTTATATATAATTTGGGTTCATGAATGTTAATTATATTATGATATGAAATCCTTGATTTAAGAAATTAATTTTTTTTATATTGGGATGTAATTTAATTATTTTATAGAGAATTTAAAACCATGAAATTATAATTTGAATCATTATATTCAATACTGCTTATTATAAGTAACGCTAACTAAAGAAATGGATTATATTAACCCGATTCATTACTATATATTTATGAACATAATTAAATATAATATAATATATCGATTTTATTGCACACAACACCAATATATCATGAATTACAAGCACCAAATACCTTCCACAGCTGTTTGCATCACACACAAGACCGAATTTCCAAAAATAACAATGTAATATTAAATTTATTTTATTTAATATATTATGATATATCCTAGAAATTATGTTAACTATTATGAATAGTATATTATATTATGAAAAATTATTATATATATATATAATTAATTCATTATTAAAAAATAAATCGGAAATGAAAGTAAGAAACCATTGGATATAAAATATAAATATTATTATTCATATGTTTCCAAAATAGTATTGTAGTAATAAAAATAATTAATTATAGTTGTATACTTATTTTAATATAATATACATGTTACATATTCATGAAAGTAATTCTTATATTAATCCATTAGGATATATATTCATATGAAATAACCAATTTTGCATAATAAATAAAATATAATATTTATATTAAGGAATTTTTTCCATCTCATAATGGATAATCCACTTAAAATATGAATATTGACACATTAATTGATTTTATATATCAAAATAAACTTTCTATTTCAATTACAAACATAAATATTAGGATAGGGCGAACCTTCGATATTTTTTCGAAGTGCTTTTTTTGTGGTGAAGAATACTGAATATTAGTTTAAAATGAAATTTTATTATAATTTATTTATTAAGTTACGTTTTGTTTAATATATTTTTTAAAATTTTAATTAAATAATATTTTTATAAATTAATGAGTTTTACTTCAATAGAATCAATTTCAATTTTTAATTAATAAAAATACCATAACATTTCTTTTGTTGTTTTTACCACCAAACCCTACATAGTCATCAAATTTTTTGAATAAAATTATATTACTTTATCCACTAAAGTGATATTAATTTGTAAAATTGGATTAAAAATTAGGAATACTCATTATTTATAATTTATAATAAATTTTACTTAGTTTTTTATTAAAATAAGAGTGAATAAAATTAAAATTCAGTACAATTATTAAGGTAAAATTAAAAATAATAGACCAAACATCAATCATAAGAGACCAAATGATATAGAAACATGTCCAAAATCCATTTTATCTAAATATTTATACCCAAACATATCTTTTATATATTTTTCATTATTATAATATCTACTTTCAAAGTGAATATCATATATGGAATTCCATTTTTAAAATATTACAAGAGTGCCACTCCTCATGCACTATAAAAATGCATCCCCTCCTCCATCATCATCACACCTCATAATCCACATTGTCTTGACCATTATCTTCCAAAAAATTTACTAAACATAACTCTACTCAGTTTATAATATTACCCTTGGTCAGAAATAAATACATGAAAGTCATTTGGTACAAGCAAACAAAACTTACCAAATTAAAAAGTAATGTCTTATCTCTTGATTTTTGTTTTTATTTCAACTTACACTGCTTAAATTATTATAATACCATTAATACAAAAAACAAACCAGTGTCATAAATATTTTTTTTTAAGTCAATATATCTTCCTAATATTACAGACACCCTCATCTTGTAGGAATCGATCATACTATTTATGTGAATGGTGAAGTACCACCTAAAAAAGATGATTGCTCATTCTACCTTTACTAACTCTCAAGAAGGTAATTATGATAGAAAATATATTCATATCGGAAATATATGATATTTATAATTTTTTTATTCTTATTTAATTATTTTAAATCTATTGCCTCTGTATATAACATTTTTTATAAATAATGATAACATATTTTTTTGAAGTGAGGACTTCCACCCCCTCCAAATTATATGACTCATTCCCTCTATACGTGGAATGTATAATGGATAGTTTTTATAATCATAAGTAAAATATATTAGATATATATATTACTATAATTTTAATATAAATATTTATCATTAAAGTTTTATTCATTTAAATATAACAATTAAATGAAGGCGGCATTCATGTATACGTTCGATCTACCATCTCCACGAACAAAAAACTTCATTTAATATCTCTAAATATTATAAAATATTATAAATACATATATATTGATTATATATTATTATCTTGTCATGGAATACATTATTAATAGTATTTAACCATTATCTAATTAATGATTATGAAAAAATAACTGTTTTAAACTTATTTGAGAATACTATGAAAATAATTTCTTCAATAATGAAATTAATGAATATTTGTTAACGAATAGGTAATTATATATTATAAAAAGTTAATATATTGTATTATATACATGTATATAGATATTTTTTGTTGTTAACATATTTTTAACTACTTTAATGGGGGATAAATACATCTAAGTAAACACAAAAGATATACTATGGGATTTATTATTAATTTATATTACATGGGGACTAATATGTAGTTGAGTCAATAGTTTCTTTATATGGTGTATATACCTACCATGACATATAATATATTGTAATTAGTTATTATTATGATATTATATGATTAATTTAATGCAACACATTAATGCAGACTATAATTTATGTGTTTCAATGTAGTTTGGGACATATTAGAATATTTATAGATTTTTCACTAATGCATTTTCTAAATGATTATCTTTGAAAACACACGTCCTTTTCTGATTTTCAAAAATATGTTGAAACAAAAAAATTACGTTAATTGTTTTAATTAGAAATTTCATCAAATATTCATATTATATTACAGTGGATAATAATTTTTCATAAACCATATTCTAGTTAACATATAGTTTCCAGTTTGCTAGTTATTTGATTATTTTGGGAAAATATGGATAATTCTGTATTATTTGTTCATTAAAGATATTTCAAAATGAAAATTATTTATTTAAAATATTTATTTTGAGTACTTATTTTTATATGAAATGAAGGTAGTATCCCAGACTACATATAGCCCCTTGATGCATCGATAAGCTTTCATGAGAGAAATGAGATGGAAAATTTAAATCAGTTTCTATCCATATTATTAAACCATCCAGTGAAAGGTCTTCAAATTATATTTTTTTATATTACCCATACATGATTTCCATTATGAAATAATTTCCCTCATTTAGTTTTTTTATTCATGAAGAACATTTTTTCTTAAGATATCTATGGATAAAATTTATTTTTAGTCCATTGATAAAATAGAATGTGTCTCAGTTTCTTACATTAACAAAATAATTCATTCTTCTATAGATAATTAATGGAATATGATTTAGGTTAATCAACATTCCATTCTAATTTATTCTCTCTAATGTATCATTTAATAGGCTTTACATACACAAAGTGGTCATTTGAGCTCACACTTATTAAGTTTTTTCCTCATGTTATAAACAAGAAAACTTTGAATAAGAATACGATGATGTAGGTTTTTAATTTTATTATCTATCATATCTATATTTCATATATCCAAATGTATTATTAGTATGATTTACATAATTTACCATTCCAAGATTGATAAATTTATTGGGCCATTAGTATTTTTTCAATTTAAGCATTTAAATGTAAGAAAAATAATGAACCCACGCTATGAATCTAGGGATGGTGCATTACAATAAGAGTTATATTCTAGGAAACGTGAGTGTGGTGTAATTTTCCAAAAATGGAGTGTTAAATATGTATCAAATGTAATAGATCATGTATAATTTTTTTAGATGTAATGATTTTCATTATAATTAGTTGTGACATTATTATTTTATCATCATCAATGATTCAACATGAAATATATTTTTATATTTTTTTAATAAGAACCAAAAAATATGATAATTTCTCTTGATGTATGTGGATCTATTAAATTGTTTTAATTTATTGAATTATTGGTTTTTTCATATTAATTTTATTATAATTAAAATTAAATATCATGTTTTAAACCTAAAAATTTGTAAGATATCGCATTTGAAAAGTGGTTTATCATTGAATATGGAGTTTCCTTTATTTGAAATTGAAAGTGGAATTTCAAACCATAAATAAGAATTACATTGACTTGAAATTGTTTTACAATAATTAGAGAATGGTTTTTGAAATGGAAACTAAATATGATTTCATAACGGGAACCTTGTGCATGTTGAGATAGAGAGACATGTATCATTAGTGTGTGTAACACCACTACAAGGTATTGACCTATATGCCACTATTCAAAAAAAGTAGAAATTGTTAGTTCATATCCATCATTAAGCCTTGTTATTCTTATGACTTTCTAGTATATATTTTCCCATAGTCTAGTGCATTGTTGGTGTGTTCATTATTGCCTTTAGTTTTTTATTACATGATAGATTTTTACGTGGATGTTGGATCAAATATGTAAATTAATTTTTTTCTATAAAAGGTTTTTTTATATCATTGGATTCAAGGGATAAAATTTGTTAATACTTGTTGATTAATTGTAAAATTATTTCAAATTTATTTATTTATAAATCTTTTTATAAAACGTTTATTTAAAATTTTATGTTTTGAATTATTATTAGTAGAACTAATATATATATCACAGTGGCATCCTATTAGTCCTTGTTTCTCACAACCTAATTGTACATGTCAGATTATATAGTTACTTATTTTCTAGGATTAAAGAAAAAGGAAGAGTATTATATATAATGGAGGATTATCCTTACATTGTCATTTCATTTTGGACTAGATTTAAGAGGTGATGTTTTCTCACATGGATTTTTTTTTTCTAAATTGACCTATTTTATGGTTTATTCTATTTGGATAAGTTATTTCTTCTATTTCATCAACATTCCATTATAGTATTTTATCCTAATTTTCTTATATACAATACATTTTTTGTAATCATTATTAACCCCAACCAATGACGGGCAGCAATGTGTGACTAGGATGGTGGAGTATAGTTGGTTTGTTAAATTTAATATTATGGTTTTCTCATTTCATATTTAGAATTATATAATGAGAATGTAATAAAAAAATTCATTAGATGTTGATTTTTTTTTTGATAATTGAGAACACCTTTAGGATTGATGAGAACATGGAAGATGATTTTTAGAATAATTAATCATATAAGAGTAAAATTTTTTATTTAAAATAGAGACCATACATTCAGGAAGTTTCAAAAGGAATGTATTTCATCAATGAACATGATCATTTAGAAGCACTAGATGATTTGTGGACTATAATATCATGGTTTAGGATTTTAGAAGTTTGCTTTCTAAATGATGCAACTATTAAAAGAATATAATGAAAATTAAATTTAATGTTCTATACTAGGATAAAAAATATGTTCATGGGACATGAATAGAACAAAAATTATTTCATCAAAATAAATATTTGAGGGAATCAGATACATGAATAATTGGATTGCTTCAGTAATTCGTGGAATACAGTGTTAGTCATGAAAGATAATATGTGATCATTAAATGAAAATATATTTTATGAGATGAAAAATTTTTATATGAAAAGAATCCACTATAGAAAAAATTAATATAATGGTTAAATGTTAACAATAAATTAAAAAATTGTACTATTATATTATTAGGAGTTAATGGATTTCAATAAAAGGATGGTGAGAGGACCCTAGATCCTATAATAAAGAGTCATTGGTTACTTTATATCGGTTTTATTAAATATAACCAATCATATCCAGAAGGAATAGATAGTTTAACAGGTTTGGAGAGAAAGAATCATACATGGTGCCCTTATTACACTAGTAATTAATTGTAGTTCACGACAAAGGATATTAATTTGTAGACTAAAAAAATTAAAAAATGATCATATTCTTAACCAAGGGAAATGAAGGACAAATAAAATGGTGATTTAAAATACTCATTAAGAGTATAATATAGTTGAATCAATAAATCTTAAAAAATAAAGTATGATAAATAACTAAACACACCATCCATATATTTAATGACATTATTTTATAATGAGAGGATAGAACAATTATTTTATGTATATGTAAATAATTAGAAATAAACACAATTTAATCAATCACCTATACAAAATATGAATTGATCGATAATATCATACTGAGAATCATATGGATTAGAAATAGCTAAGTTCTTAATAAAAGAAATTATTCCAATAGGACAATATGATCATATAAATCACATTATCTATACTATTAGGACCAATAAGAAGGGGGTTTCATCATTATCAGTAAAAACTAATTTATTTTTCCCAAATTATTCATCTCATGCGACAACTATTGCTTTGAGAGAATACAAACAACTAAGTTCCACCACTATCTTCAATTCCAAATATTTAATAAAAAATAAAAATGATACATTTACTTCAGAAAATTCGTAGTAATTGAAAATAAATAAATATATTCAATAAAAAATATGAATTTAACATTATGCTCATGTTAATAAGATAACATTCAAAATAATAATTGTGTGTAAATTTGATACAAGAGAGAAGAAATACCCATATCAATATACAATAAATTTCTATATAGAATGTAATATTCAATAGATTTTTATCCTAAATTAATGGGGTCATATATTCACTATTGGAAAACAATTAGATGCATAATAATAGAATACTACTCAATGTTGAAATTGAGATGAATTCCCTTACCTATAGAATCCAGTTGGTTGTAAATACATTAATATCCTATTTAGAGGATTTATAGAATGTTATTAATTTATTATATATCAAAAAGTACCTGATCTTAATCATTACATAATCTAGTTAATTCAACTAGTATAAACTTATTACTGTCGTAAATATATTTTAAGTTTATATATTTTGGAATTTCATGAATATTTTATAAATATCAACCCAAAAACTTATAAAAAGTATTGTACTAAAACTATATCCATTATTCATATTTACAATAGTTCTATTAAAAACATGATATCGTTGAATAAAATTTCATCACAACATTCTTATTGAATTATCCTTTTCTCATAACCATTATTAATCCCTATGAAAAGGAAATTCAATCATGGGATGAGCAGAAAATGATCTATAAGGGATGCAAAAATAATTAGAGAAACCACTAGTACAAGAATAATTCAAATCAAATGAAATCATTTTTACAGTGACATAATTCTCACCCATAAAGTAATATATAAATATTTTCAGAAACATGAGGTTTCTATAAAACATAAAAAAAACAAAATTAAAACAATAATATTATCTTGGGGAATTATATATGTATAACTCTTGGATGCACTAAGAGGGGAAGGGTGAATAAGGGTGTCAATGTTTTCTTTTAATGTGATGGATCTTTTTCCCACTGTGGTCGAAATCCGATAAAACTGTATGATGGATATGAAAAAAAATTAACAATCACGTGAAAAAATACCACCCAACACTTTTATGTGGTTCACCATAAAGTGCTATGTCCATGGGGCATAAAACAACAATGTGTTGGTTATACCAAAATTCAATGATATTCAATATTTTTGGAGTAAAATAGTGTGGTCATAATCACTCTATGCTAGGATCACTGCATTTAAAAAATTCATGGATAGCTCAGTACATCCCTCAGAACACTTCCGTGAACTCCCCTATGATCACTACCATGGGAGAAGTCTTACTTAGTTTTTTGACTTGAGGGTCTTATCAACATATGTCATTGATATATTTGTATCATTCCAGCATGATACACCACATGAATTGATTTTGTTAATAGAGTCACTTGGAAGAACTGATTACACACAACCGATAATCAAAATCCTGTCATAACTATAACAAAACAAAGGCAAGTAAATCATTAACATGAGAACACAATTTTGGAATTGTTAGGGAAGATGAATTTCATGAAAACCATACTTTCTGTGCAACAATTATCTATAACACAACCACATTGAACCGACCACTTGGTATTTTCATTCTAAAGGAATACCTTTCACGAATGATCAGCTATCGTCAACTCATTCATACACAAATCATTCACTCAACAATGTGACCAAATATTTTTCCAAAAATTCATATGTATTATATGGGGGTAACCACATATTTATAGGCCTTTGATGACCCTACGTTCAATATCATGGTGTTTCTTTGTTGGTTCAAGTATGTTATCTTCTAAGCATGGAAAACCCCTTTTGTCATCTCATTGGGCTTGTAAGATTCTTCTGCTGAACACCATCATTCACGCACCATTATGTCTTTCATACACATTTTTTCTTTTTTATATTTTGATGCACTAATCCCAAAACAAGCCGAGCATGATTGTTTCTAAACACCCTTCAATCATGCAGGCAAGTCACATTACCAAAACCAATTTTTTATATTCCATTTTTTCGACCCAAAAATTTGGAAAACACTGGGAAATGTCACCACCTTCAAAACATCTTTCGACTTGAAAGATATTATACATTTCCTTGCAATATTCATAGTCTTGAATGTAATGATTGACAAAAATCCAAAAACATATTTCATTTCTAGCATAGAATGACTATTTTTTCAACAATATAAATAATATTTTAACCTTCAAGGTTACCATATTATTTGTAACTCTTAGGGATACCTTACAATGTAACCCCCATTTCTACCTTATGGTCCAACCATCAAAGTTACACGTAGAGTAACCATATGAATGAACTCAAACATACACATGCGCAATTATTTAATGGGAGATATAGGTCCCTACAATCATCATAAAAAATTCCAATGAACTAGAACATAATCATAAAACCAGATTACTTACATCATAAAAGTCATTCCCCTAAAAACTAAAATAAAATAAAGTATATTTCTTAATGAAATGGTCCTACATATATCATATATTTTATGTGAGAATTGATAAAATAAATGTAATATGTGTATAAACTACAATTAAAAATAATATAATAGAATAAAAATTCATTTCACAATTGAAAATAGTACTACATAATCAATAAAATAGAATGTTTAACAATGAGTGGAAATTCGGTTACTATTTCCAATACCTAGAGTTCATCTTAAATAAAATTAATTTAAAAATCTAATATAATGGTTAAAAGAGTGTTATTAATATTTTGAGGAAACCTAACAATGTTTATAACACCTAATGTGATCATTTTATAACTTCATTCCACCCATTTATTTATGATGTTTTGTTATTTCCATTGTTTCATGTGTGTGATTTAAATGGTTTTGATGGTCGTTTCTTAATGGATATTCGTGACAAATGGAATCAACGATATAGAAGTGGAATAAAATAGTATTAATAATTTTCCATAACATTAAATGTTTACATAAATCATTTTTTCACATAATATTTTGAATCATCACATTAAACATTAATTTAACACCCCGAGCTTCCACGGTACGCTTCACTTTGAATAATATAGTAGTGTGTGTTGTACGCAACTTCGTGTTCTAACACACACTACGACAAATCAAAGTAGCCGTTATGAATAGTAATACCTACATTTTAAAATTTTAGACATTTTATCCCTCAAAATGGACATCATTTTTGGATTCGGAGTATCAAATTTTTCCTAAGGTGAAATTTTGGTACTTTTCGAATAACATTAATATTTTGATGAATAGTGAAAATTATTAAATTTTAATTAAAAAGAACTTTTTTAATCAAAATAATTATTATTGATAAATTATAAATTTGAGTGGTTTCAAATTATATTTAGAATATATTTTTACCATTTAATACAATGTTGGTCATTGTACATAATTTTACAATTAAACCGGACATAAACAAGTGTCAATCTTTTGATAGTTATTATCTCTTAAAAACACGCTTTTTGTTTTAACAACGAGAATTAATTTTAAATTAATTTCTGCCACTTCTGTGTTTTGAATTTGGAAAAATGGATTCCATATTTGGAATCAGGATTTTCTAATTTTTTAAATAGGTAACTATAATTTTTAGACATTTTGAATAATTTCTTCAGTAAATATTTTATTCACCATGGTTAAAGGGTAAATATGGTAAAATAAGGGTTAAAAATAATATTATAATAATACTAAATTACCCTAAAACGTGTCCTAACATTATTGGTTGATACATGTCCGACCATGGGCATATTGGGGTTGATTGTTGGACCCCATGGAGACACTTGTAAGTGATAATGACACTTTATATTAATTAAGTTAAAATAAATACAAAAATGACATAAGCATATATCATTTAGCAAAACAATTTTTACATAGGGTAATATATTTTGGATTTTAGACTATGAATATTCATTAGAAATATAAAATGATTTATTACATAATGGTATTTTATTTATAATTTTTAGACATTAAATAATTTAATTTATTTATGACACAATGATGATGCAGTAATTACCATAATAGTGAAAAATTAAAATAATTGATATTATAAATACCCAAATAAATATAATTTGAGACTTTTAATGAATTAAAATAATTTTCTATGATAATATGACATATTAGGATTTCTTTAATTAACTTGTTTCGAAGTAATCATTCTGTTATAATTTTTCCAAAAGTAAATTATTGAATAGTGTCAAAATTGACATAAAAGAGTTTATAAAAAAAATATTATATTATTAATAGATATTAAATTCTTAAAAATATATGGTTATGCCAAGAGACTTATATCATGATATTTTTATCATTAATGGACCACTTGGGGGTCTCTTGGATGTATATTGTATGTTGATTTACTATATAATATAAAAATACAAAGTGACATGGTAAGTGTCAAACTAATTAACTAAGTGTTAAAACTAAAAGATAAGGTTAATATAATGACCCAAACCTGTCTAAATTTTATTTTTTGAGTAGTTTTAGACCAATCCCCACCTTAACGTTTAAATAATCCACTTTGGAGCCATTATAAACCGAATATGAATTTATTATAAATTATTATTTCTAGCTTTTCCAAAGGTGACCCTCACCCCTCTTATAAAAGGACATTCACCCTTATCATTAATTCACACCTTCAAAGCCTTTTGGAACAGCCAAAACCTGCCCAAATACTCTCCCAACTTCCCTTACTTCATCCGAGATGCCTTCATTCAGTCAGAAAGCCTTTCTATGGAACCCTTTTGATCATATCAAAAGGAAGAACCCGAAGAAGAGGTAATAATTTCACCACCCTTTTTCAATTTCTTTTCTTCTTCCACTTCTTCTTTCATTGTTATTACCATTATAAAATAATTAATACAGTATCTCCTATATACATTAATATTATTATAAATATTGTACAACCATATTCAGTATTCTATCCATCCTTTGAATGACATGTCACCATACGTGCGTACGTACGGCTTACCGTCTCCACGTCGTGGTGTAATTGTTATTCAATATATTATTATTTGGATGGGTATAATAATGATTTTTAATTCATGTAAATAATTAATATAACATTATAATTATTCTGTATATATGATATAACATCGAATTATATATTATTTTAATATCAAAAGAATGATATTTTTTCCCGTTCGTACGTACGGATTACCGTCTCCACGACGCGATGAGATTCATTTCCAAGTTCACCATTCATCAACGATTATAAAAATATATATTAGTAATAAGTATATAATATATGACATAATAATTATAATGGAGAGATATATATATATATATATAAGTATTTATGTACTTACATATATCTTATTCACTTCCATTCAATACTATAAGTAAAACGAAACAGCGTTTATGCATACGTACGGACTACCGTCACCATAAACGGTGTTTTCCATTTCATATATATGTATATTATACATTTTTATATTCTAAATATATACGATATATTTATCATGTTTTATATTCTTGATGTATTTAAATCATGATCTAAGTGATACAACCAAAAGTGCCATGTTAAAACATGTACAATAAAGAAAGTGATTATTACCCGAAATGTTAACATAACATGGAAATTAGTATTAAATGGGTAATATAATTTCATTAATGAATCATGTATGATATCATAAATATTAATATGGTTCTGTTATAATTTAATAACATACTACGATCTTTGTACAGGAGGTTAAACGTACCCTCAACCAAAGGAAAGTGCAAGGTAAGGGGTTTTCATCTCACTCCTTATTCCCGTGAGATTCATGCCATATTGCCACCATTACCTTTTGAGTGGTGTATGTACTGACCATAATTATATTCATTTTGTAATAAAATTTAATTTATGTGTATTTACATATTCATTGTATGATGGCTCTTTCATGGGTTGTATGTTTCGTAAGTTACCAAATTGGTAAGGGTTTTTCATCTCACTCATCATTCCCGTGAGATTCATGCCATATTGCCACCATTACCTTTTGTGTGGTGTATGTACTACCCATAATTATATTATTTGTGTAATAAACATTAATTTATTTATATTTACATATTCATTTTATGATACCTCTTTCATGGGTTTTATGTTTCATAAGTTACCAAATTGGTAAGGGGTGTTCATCTCACTCCATATTCCATTGAGATTCATGCCATATTGCCACCATTACCTTTTGTGTGGTGTATGTACTGCCCATAACTATATTATTTGTGTACTACACTTTAATTTATGTGTATTTACATATTCATTGTATGATACCTCTTTCATGGGTTGTATGTTTCGTAAGTTACCAAATTGGTAAGGGTTTATTTCGCAATCTCTTCATTATCCGAGGTTGTATATACGTAATAATCTACTGGGATCTCTTTATCATCCACATCCATTACTATTTACAAGAATATGGTTTAAATACATTTATACACTTGTTTGACTTTTTATAAGAGGTTTATAAAGGATTATTTCCGTCATTTTCCAAACAAGGTCCTTTTTAACCATTTTGACAAAATTAAGGTAAGAATGTCTTTTTTTATCTTATACGACGGGTGTGGTTATTCTCCACCGTTATTAAACCTTTGAATGTTCCTTCAGAATATTGTAAAGATATTTTCAAAATAATGGTTTTCTCTATAATTATGCGACTTTTAAATGATTTCAAAAAAAAAGAGATATTTCTCTCAAATTGTATTGATTTCATCTATGTCAACATCCTTTGATAAATTTTAAACTTGTTTCAAGTTGATTTATTATGATACAAATCATCCACATTGTATTTAAGGTTTTGTGATATTTTTGACTATGGATGAGTTATTTTTATTCCATTAATGTTTTATGATTAAATTTATGACATTTTGTATGTTAGTTTTAATATGAATGTTTATGTTATATTTCATACACTTCTTAAGATGAATGTGTTGGACTAGTATGTTTCGGGTTGGGGATCGGTAAAAGTAAGCCCTCTGGGTTGGTGTCTGGTTATTAGAGGCACTCCGGGTTGGTGTGTGGTTATTAGAGGCACTCCGGGTTGGTGCCTGGTTATTAGAGTCACTCTGAGATGGAGTCCGGTTACAGAGGCTCTCCGGGTTGGGTTTCGGTTATAGTTATCCCTTAGGCCTTGGAACGAGGCCTCAACAATGAAATTAAAGTTCAGCATCATGCATTCCATCATTATGAATGTGTTTAGTGATATTGAATGTTATTATTCGATTAGTAGAATATCCATGTGAATAAGTAAATGGAATTATTTCATTTTATTTCTGCCATATTATGCTGAATTTCAAGTTTAAAAGGCTTTCGTTTTAGTTTTATACATTGCCTTAAGTATTTATGATTATTTTTGAAAGTTTCCGCTTTATTTATTACCCTTACAGAGTATTTGTGATCACCCCTTTCTATGTTTTCTTTTTCCCAGGATTCCATGAAGTTTAATGTGATTGATATATAGGGTTAAGCCAAGGGAATAATGGCATTCATAAAAATTATTTATATTGTTTTGTACATCTTAGAGTGCAAATGTAACATTCATGTATGTGATCAATTTTTCCATGACGGCTAAACTGATCGGTCCATCGGGACTTGATTATTTGTAATCATGCCAATGTATTAAAATAATGTACCAACTCTGGTTAACTAGGGTCGGGCGTTACAGTTGGTATCAGAGGAAGTTTAGCAATAACCATGGAAACATGATTTAGATAAACTATGATTAGAGAACATAGCCCTAAGATAGACTTTGAGGATTAGTATAGAAGAACATCCTAGAATTTTGGTATTGTAGAGATTTTGTGAGTTTTGCGAGACATACATCCCTGTCTGGGTACGAGCAGGTAGAGGCAGCTCTGGCACAGGTGTACCTAGGGGTAAAACCCGAAAACACCGCATTGACCTAGACTCGAATGAGAACTGGTGCACGACAACGGGCCTTGTTGCACTATTGGTTACATCACTCTCAGGGGATATTCTTAGGATAATTCACATTTTCATTAAAAACAATTATGAAGGGCTTATAAGTGTATACTTACTCAAAGAAAACATTTTTATGATTATGGATTATATCCATAAACTATTCAATTTGTGTTAGGTATTTTACAAGACTGGTAATTATCCATTGCAATTCATAAACTGAACTAGTTTATGCTATTGTATAGAAATGGCGCCCATTAGAAGGAATGTGAACTCCCGTATTACATATGAGCCAAAGAGTAAGAAGGATCATATCTTTCGTGGTGCTAATCCAGAATTTTGAAGTGAAATATTTTCCCACGTGTTATCATAATATGAAGAAATAATATCATGTGTTGATAATATGAGTAAATAATTCTCAAAGTCCTATGGCTTTGAAGGTAAACAAGATAAGAAAAGGATGTAAGAGAGAAAGATGGATAATGGGAAGAGGGAAAAGAAGAATTTTCCCATATGTGATAACTGTGGGAAGAAACACCCTAGAACTTGTTTGAAAAGAATGGGAGTTTGTTATAAGTGTGGAGGAAAAGGGAATAAAGTACATGACTGCAAGGGTAAGAAAATGGTTTCAAAAGTACAATGCTTTATTTGGAAGGAGTTTGGACACTACATGAACAAATTTCCCAGTCATCAGACAATACCGAAAATGATGCTATTGGATAATAATCACATTATGATACTACCAAAGATGAAGAGGAATGACTAGTGTTCTTATGTTGTTATTTTAGAATTATTTCATTTAAGTGTTGTATCAATGATGTTCTAGAAATAAATAAGGATTCTACTACAGTACTATTTAATTAAGGATTTGCGATTTTATGGTACTAAGAAAAGTGACTCTACAACGAGTAAATTTTTTTTGTTAATTACATGGTTGATGGAAAGATAAACCTTAATATGGTCCTAATATTGAGGTAGTGATTTTGGAATAAGAGATGGTTGATTTTGGTATTTCAGGATGTTGCGGGGTTGTAAAAGAATATATTAGGAAGGCGTTCACATGTTATTTCCTGGAAAAAAGAATCCTCATTGTGTTTAACTTCCTTGTAAATTTGGGACTGTGAGTTTGGATAATAGTATTTTGGAGAAGTCTAATGGTTTGAATGGATTAAGTTTGAAGGGTTATATTTTTTTGGATTTTTTTAAAAGGACAACACGCATACCGTGTGATGACCCATCGTGTCGGAAAAAGCTGCGGGAATCGAACCCACAAACATAGTGCAATTGGGATTTATCGCCTACCATTGTGCTACATTAAGTTCCGGGATGGTATAATGCAGTTTCTTTACATAAATGGTCTGATATGTGAATTATAAATTCATTATATTTGGAACCATATACGATTAGGATAAATAGAGTATTTTTTATTTGTATTATGTTTTGGGGTTAAAGATGAGTTTGTGGTAGAAATTTATTAATGGATAAAACTCTAATTATAAAGTCAGTATATATCCTTATGATCATAGCCAATCTCATAAATAAATTACTCAACATTAAGAAAAGGATCCTAGAACAAAAATGTTGTCCTAGATGGAACCTTAGATCATCACTAATTTATGTCTTTGGGATTGATGGTCTTTTCAAAGACATGTTCTCTACCACTCTCCATCAGATAATTGATGGTTATATTTATCTTCCATATCCATATTTTCCTACATGGAACCCTAGTATGTGTTATTTTTGGTAATCTTCATAATTTACACTCTTTATTTTTAATAGAGGCCTTATTAATTCATTTTTTTGATGTGGGATTTCAACTAAGATATTTTTAAACGTCAAAAATGTGTTATCCTAATACCTTATGATTTTTTGAACCGATGGTATTTTAAATCATCATAGACTGATGAATTTAAGGGCCTCAATTTTAAACATGTTTGTGATTGATGACCTCAATCACTGCCTATAAATATTTACGTCTTTCCTCCAATAATATATCTATGATTTCCACTGATGTCCTCCTAATCGAGAATCATAAGTTTGTGTTGACCCTTTCATTTCTCTTTTCATTTTGTTAAGACTAAATTTTATTAACCAAATTTCTGATGTGGGGTTTTCCACAATGATATTTTTAATTTTCAACTATTATTTTCAAAGAACAATATCAAATTGCGAGGACGCAATTTTTTTAAGGAGGGGAGAAAGTATCACCTCGAGCTTCCATGGTATGCTTCTCTTTGAATAATACAGTAGCGTGTGTTGTACACAACTTCGAGTTCTAAAAAACACCACGACCAATCAAAGTAGTCGTTATGAATAGTAATACCTACTTTTTAAAATTTTCAAAATTTTATCTCTCAAAATGGACTACATTTTTGGATTCGGAATATCGAATTTATCCTATGTTGAAATTTTGGTACTTTTCGGATAACTTTAATATTGTGATGAATAGTGAAAATTACTAAATTTAAATTAAAAACAATATTTTTAATCAAAACAATTCTCAGTTATAAATAATAAATTTGATTGATTTTAATGTATATTTAGAATATATTTTTACCATTTAATACAATGTTGGTCATTGTACATAAATTTACAATTAAACCGGACATAAACAAGTGTCAATCTTTTGATAGTTATTATCTCTTAAAAACACGGTTTTTGTTTCAACAACAAGAATTAATTTTAAATTAATTTCTTCCAATTATTTGTTTTGAATTTGGAAAAATTGACTCCATATTTGGAATCAGGATGTTCAAATTGTGTAATTAGGTAAATTTTATTTATAGACATTTTTTATAATTACTTCGGTAAATATTTTATTTACGATGGTTAAAGGGTAAATCTAGTAATCAGGGTTTAAAATAATATTATAATAATACTAAATTACCCTAAAACGTGCCCTAAACTTATTATTTGATACAGGTCCAACCATGGGAATATTTGGGTCGATTTATGGACCCCATGGAGCCACATGTAAGTGATAATGACACTTTATATTAATTAAGTTAAAATAAATACAAAAATGACAAAAGCATATATCTTTTAGAAAAACAACTTTTACATAGGGTTATATATTATTTCTTTTCGACTACTAATATTAATTAGAATGATAAAAAGATTTAATACATAATGGTATTTTATTCATAATTTTTACACATTATATAATTTAATTTATTTATGACACAATGATGATGCAGTAATTACCATAATAGTAAACAATAAAAATAATTGATATTATAAATACCCAAATAAATATAATTTGAGACTTTTAATGAATTAAACAAATTTTTTAGGATAATATGTCATATTAGGATTTATTTAATTATCTTTTTTCAAAGTAATCATTCTGTTGTGATTTTTACAAAAGGCAATTATTGAATAGTGTCAAAATTTACATAAAAGAGTTTTTAAAACAAATATAATATTATTAACAGATATTAAATTCCTAAAAATATATGCTTCGGCCAAGAGACTTATATCATGATAGTTGTGTCATTTATTGACCACTTGGGGGTCTCATGCTTTTATATTGTATGTTTATTAACTATATAATAGAAAAATACAAAGTTACATAGTAAGTGACAAACTTATTAACTAAGTGTTAAAACTAAAACATAAGGTTAATATAATGACCCAAACCGGACTAAATTCAACTGGTTGAGTAGTTTTCGACCCATAACTACCTTAATATTCTAATAATATACTTTGGAGCCATTATAAACTGAATATAAATTTATTATAAAATATTATTTCTAGCTTTTCCAAAGGTTCCCCTCACCCCTCTTATAAAAGGACACTCGCCCTTCTCATTAATTCACACCTTCAAAGCCTTTTTGTTTGGCCAAAACCTTCCCAAATACTCTCTCAGCTTGCCTCACTTCATCCTAGAGGCCTTCCATTAGTCAGAAATCCATCCTATGGAGTCATTTTGATCAAATCAAAAGGAAGAACCCGGAGAAGAGGTAATGATTTCACCACCCTTTTTCAAGTTCCTTTCTTCTTCCACTTCTTCTTTATTTGTTATTACCATTATAAAATAATTAATCCAATATCTCCTATATACTGTAATATTATTATAAATATAGTACAACCATATTCAGTATTCTATCCATCCTTTGAATGACATGTCACCATAAGTGCGTATGTACGGCTTACCATCTCCACGTCGTGGTGTAATTGTTATTCAATATATTATTATTTTGATGGGTATAATAATGATTTGTAATTCATGTGAATAATAAATATAACATGATAGTTATTCTGTATATATTATATACCTTCCAATTATATATTATTTTTATATCTAAAGAATGATATTTTCACTCGTGCGTACGTAAGGATTACAGTCTCCACGACGCCATGATATTCATTTACAAGTTCACCGTTCATCGATGATTATAAAAATATATATTAATAATAATTATGTAATATATGAAATAATAATGCTACTTGAGATATATATATATATAAGTATTTATGTACTTACATATTTCTTATTCACTTACTTCTGTTCAATACTATATGAAAACAGAAACAGCGTTTATGCGTACGTACGGACTACCATCTCCATCAATGGTGGTTTCCATTTCATATATATGTCTATTATAAATATTTATATTCTAAATATATATGATATATTTTTCATTTTTTATATTCTGGAAGTATTTAAATCATTATCTAAGTGATACAACCAAGAGTGACAAGTTAAAACATGTACGATAAAGAAAGTGATTATTACCCGAAATGTTAACTTAACATGGAAATTATTATTAAATGGTTAATATAAAGTCATAAATGAAACATGTATGATATAATAAATATTAATATGGTTATGTTATAATTTAATTACATACTACGATCTTCGTATAGGTGGTTAAACGTACCCTCGACAAAAGGAAAGTGCAATGTAAGGGGTTTTCATCTCACTCCTTATTCCCGTGAGATTCATGCCATATTGCCACCATTACCTTTTGTGTGTTGTATGTACTACCCATAATTATATTCTTCGTGTAATACATTTTAATTTATGTGTATTTACATACTCATTTTATGATACCTCTTTCATGGGTTGTATGTATCGTAAGTTACCAAATTAGTAAGGGGTTTTCATCTCACTCCTTATTCCCGTGAGATTAGTGCTATATTGCCACCATTACCTTTTGTGCGGTGTATGTACTTCCTATAATTATATTCATTTTGTAACAAACTTTAATTTATGTGTATTTACATATTCATTGTATGTTACCTCATTCATGGGTTGTATGTTTCGTATGTTACCAAATTGGTAAGGTGATTTCATCTAACTCCTTATTCCCATGAGATTCATGTCATATTGCCACCATTACCTTTTGTGTGGTGTATGTACTTCCCATAATTATATTCTTTGTGTAATACGCATTAATTTGTGTGTATTTACATATTCATTGTATGATACCTCTTTCATGGGTTGTATGTTTCGTATGTTACCAAATTTGTAAGTGTTTATTTCGTTATCTCTTCATTATCTGAGGTTGTATATACGCAATAATATACAGGGATCTCTTTATCATCCACATCCATGTTTCTTAAAAATGTAATTCAATACATTTTTACTATTTACCAGAATATGGGTTAAAGACATTTATACCCTTTTTTGACTTTTTATAAGAGGTTTATAAAGGAACCTTTCAATCATTTTCCAAACAAGGTCCTTTTTAACCTTTTTTACAAAATTAAGGTAACAATTAATTTTTTTAACTTATACGGATGGTGCAGTTATTATCCGCCATTATTACACCATTGAAGATTCTTTCACAATCTTATAAAGATATTTTCGAAATAAATGTTTTCTTTATAATTATGCCCCATTTAAATTATTTCAAAAAAAGAAATATTTTTCTCAAATAGTATTGATTTCATCTATGTCAACATCTTTTGATAAATATTAAACTTGTTTCAAGTTGATTTATTATGATAAAAATATTCCATATTGAATTTAAGGTTTTGTGATATTTTTTACTATGGATGAGTTATTTTTATGCCATTAATGGTTTATGATTAACGTTTTGTCATTTTTTATGTTAGTTTAATTACAAAAGTTTATGTTATATTTCATCCTCTTCTTAATATGAATGTGTTGGACTATATATGTACTTGGGCTGTTACATTTTCCCTATAGTCTTTAAAAAATATCCTTGAAATTTTATTCACTAATTTAATAATTGAGGACCCCTTTTCGAAGAAATATTTTATGATTCTCATATTACATCATGGACCACATGGTTAATCAATAAAACCATAAACCATAGGATTAAATTTCTCTATAATACATTCAATTTATGGTCAATAATTTGAAAAAAGCATTTACTCATTCAAAAATTCATCTTATAACAAAACTAATTCTTGTCTTAAATCATGAGACGAATCTAGAACATATATTTACAACATTGAAACATGAATTACATTTTCTACCTGAGAAAATCTTGGAGGAAATGATACTGAGTTGTATGTTTGTCCAAATATCTCAATGATTTCACAATGTCCAATTAACTATGGAGTTAAATTTCCTTACCTACCAAAACAATTAACACTTTCCCATGGTGAGGTTCTAGAAAAAACATGATCCCTAACCTAAAATAAAGTCATTCCTCCAGTTATCTACAAATCGTTGGGGCATGCTCTGAGTTTTCATCATGGGTTGTGGGATCTTCTTCACTTTATCATCCATGTATTCTACTAATTATAGTCTCATCAACAACATTTCCCCTACATCATAAGAAAATTATGGATTTCAAAACTTCTTCAAATATAATTCCTTAAGATGTTACATTTTTATACTCTAATAAAAATTGTTATTATAAGAAATATCAACTAATGAAATTTTCTAATCCTAACATCCCTGTCATTCCATTGAATAATATCGAAGTATATCCTCCATTGTTTGGGTTTTTTCATCAATATTTCTAACATATTGAGGATATAAGGGATTAAAAAAATTTAATTCTATGGCCAATGTCCTTTTAAGGGCATTTCATAAGTTATAATTTAACATGGTATCATTGTACGATATAATGGAAATATGAACTTCCTGTATCCTGAAAATATCATTATGTTACATTCAATAATGATTATCTAAATGAATAGTATCTCAAAAAGGAAATAAATGTGATGATTCTGTCTTCTGATCAATAATAACTAAAATCACATTATTATCTCGAGATGTATTTGGTTTCCCCAACAAGAATTATCAGGATATATTTTCTCATTTCCACTCTGGAACTGGAAAAGGCTTAATCATACCATTTTGAAGTATTTGATACGTTTTAACCTATTTACATGTCAAACATTTCACAATAAAATATGAAATATTTCTATTCATTTAATCCCACCAATAATACTCTTGAATTTTATTGTACAACATAATAATTCAAGGATGATTTTAAAATAGAGAACTATGAACTTTACAAAACAACTCTTTCTTCAACTATGAATCATAAGTGACAAATAAAATTTTTACAAATATTAAAACACAATCTTTAACAACATTAAATTCTCAAAACATTAAATTTTCACCAAATCTACCTTCTTTTTTACTCATCGTTTTCCATATATGATTTCCTAATTCTATATGATAGAGACAACTACATAAAAACCTGAAACAAAAAAGAAGAATTTCCTAAACCAATAACATCCAATAATAATTCATCAAATAATCAATCACGTGGTTATCTTCCAAATGTAACATGGTTAATTAATCATGTTATTTTCGAGTCAAGGCAACAACAACTTTCTTCCCTTTCTTAGATTGTAATTTATCTCGAAATAATAATACTTTATTAGTTTAATCCATCTCATCTACATCATGATCATTTTGTTCTGTGTAAATATATACTTCAACCAATTATGGTCGATATATATATATATAATTTTTCTCTGTATAAATGATGCATCTATATGATAAGAGAAAAAAATATAAATTGCTAAATCCATATCATGTGTTGGAAAATTTAACTCATGAATGTCTTTTTTATTTAATCATATCCAATTACATGATCATTATGTAATTGGACATAAAAAACTCCCTTCAATTAAGCATCAATTTAAATTATAAAGTCATTATTTTTGGATTGTAGGTATAAATCTCCAGCATTCACCAATATCTTCTTCAATTCTTGAAAAAATAACATATTCTTCTGTCCAAATACATTTAAAAATATTTCTTGTTAAATTAGTTAGGAGGATAGATAAGCGGGAAATGTTTTTAGAAAACTATATATAATAAGCTTATAATAAAATAAAGTTGGAAATCTATTTAAAATACATTTGCCTTTACAATTCATCACCCATTTGTTTGTAGGAAAAATTATGATAACATCCTTATAAATAATGTCCCTACAAAAAAAATCTGTTGTAAAAAATATAATTTTTTTAAAATTTCCCAAATATCATATTTTCATTGAGTGTTTTCTAGACAATTCTCTTATTTTCACGATCCTCGTAAATTTTTGAAAAGACAAAAATTTCATTAATAATAAAACCACAAACATATAAAAATATTCATAAATTATTATATTCAAAATATATATGAATAGAACATTCATATTTTTCAAATAATATGAAATAAAAAGACACTTAATACCCATATTTTATACAAAAAAGCCTATATTAGGAATTCCATCCTCCATCACCTTCAGTATATTATACCTGAATATATATTCCATCATAAAAAAACAATGAATCCTAAAGATGATCGAAAAATACATCAATATGTGGAAATAGATACTTATTATTAATAATAGTAATGTTTTTCGAAGCCCTATACTCAATGAAAATTCTCATGTAATAATCACTATTTTTAATGAGAAAAAATGGGTTACCCAATGGTGAAGTTTTGGGATGAATGAATCCTTTTTTAACAATATCCAACAACTAATTTTTAAATTCACAAAATTCCATTTGAGGCATTTCAGATTGGGGTTTTGAAATTTTCATAGCATCAGGAACCAAATCAACAGTAAATTCAACTTCTTGATCAATTATATAACTATGAATCTTATTATAAAAAAGATCCTTGTATTCATTTAACACTGAAACATCATTAGTTTTCATATTTCCCTTGTTTTCAACAATATTATAATGATAGATTTAATTTAAATATTTAAAAAGTTTCTCATATTCCTAAAAAATTATCAATTTTATGGATTAATTCTTGAATAAAAAATGTAATTCATTATGAAAAACAAATACTTTATCATTACAATCAATCTTATTAGGATGAAAAATAATATCAACCTATAATGGCATGGATCTCTCTGGTCTATTCCTTTGTGAAAATACATTGTTTGGGGTGTTGTGGGAGGCAATAGTATCTCATTTCAATAGTTCTGCACAAATCAAGATTTCCATCCATAAATGTATTGGTAAGTCATATGGATAGGCCATGTTAGTGGATCAATTCTGTGAATCACCCATTGATGAGCCATTTCCAACAACTTGTTAAAATTCAAGATTCTCTAGATTTTCCATATTCACCACTTTTCAAAATTTATTGATGTAATATGTTTTTAAAACCATATTCCACTATTTTTGTACACATTTCAATGGATTTAAATTATATCATTATTTCCTAATTCCCATGGGTGAATTATGATATTCTGAAATCATAGTCGTGATTGGGATCCAAATTTTAGTACTTTTAAAACCATTGCATCATTGATAGAGGATATCTCCTTTCTGAAGTTGAGATATCTACCTTGAGTGATTCATTTCCCCATTGATACCATCCATCTCCAAAACCCTTAATCAAGAGAAATCATATATTTTTCATTGTACTTGGAATATGTTTCCATGGAGCAACGTAGACACCTTATTTTTGTGCTAGGAGTTGTGGATGATCATTTATTTCTCAAAGTATGGATCCCTTTCCATGGAGCCTTGCGCACACCTTGTGTGCTGTTTTGTTCTATTATGTGACTTGTATGGCTATGTGATGATGCTATTGAGGTGACCATGATAGTTGGTGTGGTCCAGATGGAGTATTATAATCGTAGGATAAGAGATTTTTTGATTGTGGAATGGATGATCACTATAAGATATGTGGGGCTATATGTTGGGGATATGCTTATGTTGGTGTTACTAGGTGTGATTGGTGTGGTTTTGTTATACCGCGAGGCTATTAGGTTAGTTGTGATGAGGAGTGTTGTGGGGTTTGGAAGAATTTTTTCTATCTTCTTGTTGACAGGATGTAAAAGGAGGTATGACATTGATGAATGATGGTGAAATTTATTATAATTAATGTTACATGGAGAGGAATGTAATGTGGGTTAATTTAACCAGGGTTGTTTCTTCCTCTGTGTGACCATGGTGTTGAGATTTTTGTTTTCTATGGGTGGTAGTTTCCCTGGTAGAGATAGAATGAATTAATATTTTCTTTAAAAACGAATGACAAATAATTAAATGAGTTGGCTGGGGGTATGTTTTAATTGTAGATTGTTTTGGATTGATTTCATTTATAAAATTTTGAATTTACTATTGTTGTTGATAAATAATGCATTTAAAGGATTCAATAATGAAATTTGTGTGGACTGGTAGTTTATTAAAAAATACCATAGTTAGGGAAGAGTGTTTGATACATATATATATATAATAATCATCCTTGGGATTTTCTATACTCACCACACATTAGTTGAGCAATATGTGTCAAACACCTCCACTGTCATGGTGTTGTCTATCATTTCCCAAAGTCCAATGGGATGACGGATGGATTTTTATTGGATATTCCATGATCCATCTTCTATGAATTAGTATCCCATGACTCCTTAGGATGATTGTTGAGCGATTAAGAGGCCTAGATGTATGCAGATGTTGTATGCTTTCCGAGGTGTCTTATGGATGAGGTATGATGTGAATTCCCTAGAGACATTGGGATGAAGAGTAGTTTTGGCCCTGGAGTCTGTGGATGGTATGCGATGTGGTATGCGGACCAGGAGTCTGCAGGTGTGACCTGATGTGGAATGTTTCCATGGTTGTGTGGGAGGGATGTGTCTGGTTTCATTTACCCAATCTGTGAGACTGGCTATGAGGCCCAGGTGTTCGCATGTAGGTTTTGAAATGGAACTCGTGTATGAGTGTGGGAGCATCAGGATGTTTTTCATTAGGTTATGAGCAGCTAAACATTAGGAAGTGGTGTGGGGTACCCATGCATTGATGTGCTTATAATATTACATTAATTGTTTTTTTTATTTGGTGAGTGTGCATTGGTGATATAGGAGTGGTTATCATACAAAGTTATATGTTATAGGTCTTTGTTGATTTCAAAAATGGGTGTTAGAATGTTTCTACAACATCTGAATGGGTGACTTTGGATTTACATACTAAGAATACATGTATTCTCACACTACTAATATAAACTATTTTTAGGTTTCCAATAGGATTACATGGATAGTTTCATATTGTACTATCTCAAATAATGACAATTCATGTTTCACTACTTACCTTTTCTGGTCTTACATTATTTGGAGACTTTTTTATTTGTATCAGTATTAATTTGGAACATTCATGTAGAATGGTTTGGATTTTATTTTATTAATATATAACTTTCATCATGTTATTTTATGTTTTTACATATTATCTATCGATCATGGTTACAATAAAAGGGTAGTTACACCCATTTTGAGATATTTCTATACCCATAGTGATGGTCACTACTATGAGGCCAACTGGAGGTGGGAGTCAAGGGGTCATTATCTCCCTTTCTTCTATCTCAAGTCAAGAGGGGTAACTTTGGATGACGGGGTCATAATATTATGGTATCATAGGTGATGGAAGATATTTAAAATGATGTATGGTGTTATGGAATGTGAGGATTAAATGGGTTGGTAGGAAAATAATATCAGGTGAACATGGTGAATGGTATAGGATATTGAAGTCTAGCTAGAAAGTGATATTATAGCCCCACCTCATGATCTATGGAAAGGAATATGATCATACAAAATGACTAAGTGAGGATACAACGTTTTCTGGGTAGTGACCCTAGGAAAGTTACATCTGTCATAATGTCATTTTTTACTATTTCGAATGGGTAGATTTTTTATTTTGAAATGGGAAATTAATTGAGATAAAAGATTTAAAATAAATCATAAATTAAATTTCATACTACTCAAGCTTAGTAGTCCCTTGTTTTACTTTTTCATCTATAGAACTTGATAATCATTCTCTTGAGGTACATATATTTTTGGATCAATAAGATGATCCAACTTATTGAGTATGGTAGATCAAGTATAAGAGGATGAATCGTGGAAGAAGATTTTTTGTTCTTTCCACTTATAGGATCAAATAATGTATAACGATATCATTTTAGATATGGAGACAGAGAGCAGTCTCAGGGATATTTTTATTTTCTTTAGTTTTATTTTGGATATGAAGTAGTACTGGGATCCACTGGAAGATATCTAGATGTAGGTAGCTTTTCATCAGTGGTGGACATCATACCTAGGATAGAGAAATAATGTTCACATTCTATTGGTAGATTTTGATAGGGTGTTCTAGAAAAAATTCTATTATTTTACAATGAATGATGAGAAGCAACATGAGATAAACCCCCTCTAGTAGGGGAGTATGTTAGTTTTGAAGTTAGTAATAAACTTCAAGGATCTTCATTTCAACACTTAGAATCTATTTCTGGATGGGGAGTCTCATGTTTGATGCCCTGAGAATGCACTTTGTACTTCTCTCCATTACAAAGTTACTCCCCTCACATTATCGATGTACGTGTAGATCTAGAAGAATGTATAGGTTGTTTATAGGATATAAATTAATATAGGTATACTATGAGAAGGGCGATCTCTTAGTTCTTCTATTTTAATGTCATATAAAACTATGTCTTAGGTACCAAGGAATTCTATGATTTGATCCGTGGGTAGACAACCTCAATAGTATTCATTTTTTCCTTCTGTCACCCATGCATTTCCTAGGAATAATGGGATGACATTTTTTTACTGCAGATCCAATTTCCACCTTTAGAGTCAGTTCACATTGTTTTTTCGAGATCAGTTTGGATGAGGCGGGCAGGTTTTGTGCTCTCCTAAGAAGTAGTTGTGGGAAATGTCGTTTCAGCAGTAAGGAGTGTATGGTCATGCTCCGTAGAGGGAAGACAAAGCAGGTATATGCCGACCTCATGATGGTAATCATGGACATTAAAATGGGCATGTCTAGGATGTGGTCAGCAGCAGAGTGGCCTAGGATATCGGCATTGTCAATTTCAAGTTGTAAATACAGTAATTACAGGAGGTCACTATAGAATTCAAGTTATTATTAACTTGTTTATTACTCCTTTTGTGCCTTGTTAGATTTAGGAGCTTCACAATCCATAATTTCACCCAATCTAGCCCATTATCTTGTACTAGACATAGATAAGATTTCAATGACGCTGGGGTTTAGAACCCTAATCAGAGGCCCGACTAGCTTGTTTCATGTTTTTTTAGAAGTAGACTAATGATGGGGCTATATCAATCTAGAGGGGATATTTTTATACTGTATATGAAACTATATGAATTTATTCTTTAAATTAACTATTTTTAATCTTTATAGGTTTTTATCAACAGATTTCAGAGAAAAGACATGATTTTATACATGGATGGTCAGTGTTTGTCTATTGTTGGAGAGTGGAGTTGTATTAATGGTTGTGGGCATGTGGGTCCTCTTCTTTCCATGTTGGTAGAGATTTTAATAGAATAAATGAATACTAATAAGGTTTTGGATCTCGATGTTTTTTTGGAGTTCTTTGATGTTTATCCTGATGAGGTTTTGAATCCACCACCTCGATGTGAGATTGACTTGGGTATAAAATTGTATCCCGACGCTTCACCACTTTTGATGGCTCTGTCTCTGAGAAAACCTTTTGGGTTGCAGGGGTTGACAATTCAGAATGATGAGATGATGAATAGTTGCTTTATCCAGCCCAGTATGTCATCGTGGGTGATCTAGTGTTGTAATTAAAGACGGTGGATGATGTTCTGAGGATTTACATATACTAGCATAGGTTTAATCAGATAATGGTCATGAACCCATACCCACAACTGAGTATATATGATCTTCTAGACCATATGAGGGGAGAATGTTTGGTCGTAATATCAATATATGGTCCCGATATCTCCAGTTGATGGGGAATGAGGATGATATAATGAAGACTAATTTTTGGTGAAGGTATATGAACTTTGAGAATGGGATTATGTTGTTCGGTGTTAAAAATGCACTATCCCTGTTCATGGGGCTTATGAAAAATTTTTTCCCTATGTTTCTTGACTGGTCTGTTTACTTATTTTTCAATGAAATCCTGATCTACTAATGTTGAAGGGGGTATGATGAGCATCTCATGATTTTCATGGAATTACTTCAATTCCAAGTACTCTATTGGATGTTGTTCAAGTCCATGATATTTAATTATATGTACACTTCCATGAGATTGTGGTGTCTCATCATGGTGTAGTAGTAGACCTTCTATGTTCAAGTTAGTTATTTTTTGAAAATATCATATGAATTTAATAGTGGTTTTGTAGTATTCAGAGTCTAGATGGATATAATCAAGGAATTGTAACCAATTTCTCTTGATCATAGTCTCCGTTAACATACCTGACCAAGAGTGGCCATGATTTTCAATGGAGTGATCAGTGCCAAGAAAAACTAGACTATCTGAAGGGGAAGTTGGACAATGCACTATTGTTCCGATTTTCGAGAGGAGTGCATGATATTTGAGGTCTTCAGTGACTTTTATCATCTGGTTTTGATGTGTTAAATGTTTTAATAGTAGGGAGTTATATCATGTTGTTCTAAAGAATTATGTCACTAAGAACATAACTAATGTACCCATGATTTGGAGCTTGCAACTGTTGTGTTTTTTTTGAGGTTGTGGAATCATTTACTCGTGGGAGGGAACATTGTGGTAGTTATGGATCTCAAGAGCTTGAATAATATCTAATTCTAGAGAGATATGATCTTGAGATAGTGGATTTGGATATATTTTCATTAGGATTATGATTTTTAGTCCTCTTAATCCTCATTATTGGTGAATTTCATGGATGACTGCTTGAGTAAGAAGTCACAGAAGGAGGGAGATTGGGAATCTGTGGAGCCTTGAAAGATGATAAAGGAGTTGGAAGAAATCCCCATAGATATAGTAATACAAAGTTACAAAGGTTTAATGTTTCAAATTGTGGTTAAATATTTATCGATGAAGATGGCTGAGAAGTCTCAGTGGGGAGAATCAGAGGCCGAAGTAATTTGTGATCACATTGACCATGGTGTTGCTCCAGATTCTTGGTCGGATGATGTTAACAATCAGATGTTATTCCATGGGAGGATTTTTTTATATATTAGAGTTTCATTTGGGAGTCCTCTATGAGTTTCATATCACACCATTAGTGCTAAAAAAAATTTACAAGGTGTACATTGGCTTTAGAGAGCAGTTTTGGTTACCTAGAATGAAATCGAAAGTGGTAGAGTATGTGTGAAATTTCATGGTGTTCTAGTAAGTGAGGGTTGGACACCAAGTTACCAACGATTTTCAACAAACCTTATATTTCCCCTAGTTGAGATTAGATGGCATTTCAATAGATTTAATGATATGGTTACCTAGGGATCAGGGAAGTTGTGATTCTATCTAAGTAGATGTGAATTGGATGACGAAGTCGGCTCACTTCTTGGATATTTAGGAGTCTTGAATAGTTGATGCCTTAACAGAGAGGTATGTATATGTTGTGTGCAATTGAATGGAGTTCCAAGATCCATAATGTTGTTCATGATACATAATTTACTTCATGATTCTATAAGGGATTTCATCTTGATTTTAGTGCTCAGTTATGGCGCAGCACCACGATCTACACTCAAACAAATTGGTAGAATCAAAGTAAAATCTAGACATTGGAGTAAATTCACCAAGAATGAATATTGGTCTTTATAGGATATTGGTTATGGAATATTCCCATGATATAGATTGATTACAATAATATCTATCAATCTTCCATTTTCATTGCTCCATTTCAATCATTGTATAAAGGGCTGTGTCATTCTCCATTTTGAAATAAATTGGTTGGGGAGATATCTGATCCTGGACCCAAGGTACTATAGATCATGGAAGATAATGTTTAAATTAATCATGGGAGGACAAAAATCTCTCTTAATGGGAATAAAATTCATGTCGATCTAAGTAGGAGTCCATTAAAGTTTGATGTTTTGGACCAATTTTTCATAATGGATTCCCCATGACATGGGAAGCAATGGTTTAGAAGAAATATTAAAATTTCTTTGAGGTGTTGGGGATAGTTGGAGAGGTGGAATACTAGTAGATGCTACCAAAATATTTATGGATGTTTCACGACTTATTTAATGTCTCACAACTTCATCAGTATCTTCAGGAATGACTCCCATGTCATTTACTAGGGTGAGTTGGATATCGAGGATGAAATGATGTATGTGGAGCATCATGTATATATATTTGTTCATTGATATAATGTTCTTCATGAATGTAACATTCATTTGGTTCTTGTGTTGTGGATTCATTGTGGCTTGGAGGAGAGTAATTTGTAATTGGAGATGTATTAGTGTTTCTATTATCCAATTTTGTTTTGAGTGATGTTGTGTTATCTTTGAAATTGTGATATGATGTTTGACCTTGTTTGTTTTTAGATTAGTGGATTCATTATTCCATGATGTTGGTTAATTTCCTAACACTTGAAAAGGGGATGGCCAAATTCATAATAAATATGAAATAATTGGTTTTCAATTAATCTAGTTTGGGCGAGTTAGTATCGCACATAGAATATGTATATTGACATGGATGAAGGAATTCACTAACATATGTGTCAATATAGATTCTTCTTGTGTGGGGTATCTTGTGATCATTTTGGTTAGAAGGTGTTAGAGGATGTGTTCATTGATGTTGGTGTTTCACTGAAAAATTCAATGAACAAAAGGTGGATTCTTATTGAGCATCGACATGTTTGGTTGTTAATAGTGATTCAAGTATAGTAAGATACTTGATTTGAATCTTATGGGGTGGTTGTTCCAACTAATATTTCATCAGGGATTGGTTTTGAATAATTTGGGGAGAGAAAAGTATGATAGATATCTTATGAAGTGCCATGGAACCCTATGGTCCATTCTATTGTGAAAATTTAGTGTTTGGGGTGTTCTGGGAGGCAACTGTAGCCTATTTCATGTGTTTTCCAAAACTCCATCATTTCCATCAGTAGGTACATCGGTAGGTCATGTCGGTAGGTGGTGGAGAAATGTTGGTGTTGGTAGGTTTCTTTGGTAGGTGGCATCGATTAGTTGTTTTGGTGACTCAGCCATTAGCGACTCTCGTTAGTGACTCACCATCAGTGACTCCCATCATTGACTCTCCATAGGTGAGTCACAACTATAATGACTCAAACTTTTATGAAAAAAATTCCTTTAATTAAATTAAATGTATTATGGATATAGAAAAAACCAGCACAAAGTTATTCATTATATTCAATTTTATTTAAAATATTATTAATTATTCTTAAAATTGATATATATCCATTGAATAGTGATCTCATGACTAGAATAAATAAAGGATTTTAACAATTTATTTTGACAAATACAATGGAAGTGAAAACCTCAACTAGTAGGATTATAACCTATGAACCCGTTTATAAGAGTTTCGAAGGGATATTTCATTTATGGTATTTTCTCTAAACAAATTCCGTGTAGAGACTTAACAACATAAGCATGGTAGATATCGTTTATAGGAGAAGTTCAATCTCATCAAGATCGAGACACAACCATATTTACTGAACAACCCCATGAAAGACCCGCCATCAAAAACCTTACCTCTTGTATGTACATGTACTAAAAGGATGCGTATAAAGACCATATAATTACAAATATATAAAATTTTGTTTAATGAATAATAAATATATATTTCCTATTATGATTACATTGTAAATAATTTAACAGGTACAAATAGTATTATTAGATAATATACAAATTAAATTAAGAAATTTTCATTGATGAATCAATGTAATTTTTAATTAAATAAAATTTTAATAAATTATTATTAATATATTAGTTTGATTAATTATAAATGATCATAAATTTTTTAAGATGTCAAATGTAATTTTTTTAAGATTTGAAAAATAGTTTGGTCAAAACCTATCAATTTTCCATAAATATTGGTCATTATTTTAAAAGACGAAATTCACATATTTAAAAAAATATTTATATAAAATGAATATTCTTTTGGAATAATGATGTGGAATTTAACCAATAGATAATTCTTCAAAATTTTCTAAGACAGTATAATATTTGTGTAAAATTTAAATACCGTATGAATATATATTGTGTTTTATGACATCATATATACCCAGTAGTGATTTTATAAATTAATATAAAATGTATATTCGAAAATATATATGTATTTTTTTAAAAATTATTTAATTAATGTTTATTTTAATTGTTTTATAAGTCCTTAAATAATCATCCATGACATATAAAATATTTTAAAATTTTAAAATCATTACCATGAATGTTTGCCTCCCCTCCACATAAGCAAGTGAAATATTTTAATATGTTGTAACATATCCTTAAAATAATACATAGTACTCCCATTTTCCAGAAACCATGGTAAATAACAATGGAATGGTTTATTTTTTAATATTTTATTGTTTAGTGTCCAAAACCAAAATAATAATCAATCCCCTCACATTTACTCTATAACCCCACACAAGAACCCACTTCTCTTCATTCATACACTTTGAATATAGTCCACCATCTATAACAACTCCCTAGAGTCATCCCAATGTTTCCATGTACTCTGATGAAGCCTCCCCCATGCCTTTGGGAGCCCACATCCATGAAAGGGATCTTCATCACTACTTGTTCTTCAAGATCCTCTTTTATGTCATGCTTTTTAATTCCCATTTCCATGATTTGGGTTATGTTCATTAATAAATCATTAATAACTAGTTTATGTATACATGATATTATCTTAAATTCACTCCCATTAATCCCCCATATGGTCATTTAAACCCACCTATTACTATACCAAAATTCTTTATATGATTTCCCTATTCTCATTTTCAATCAACCATTTATTTTACATTATACATCTCAATTCTATTTAACATGTTTGGATATAATGTTCCATGATAACCTTACCTTTCATACAATGTATAAAAAATAAGATACCCCTTTCTCTCATATCATCCCAATTTATGAATTTCCATATTACAGAATTATATAGCTGAAATTACACCATATTATTCCAATACCAAAATCAGTTTGTATTGAATACCATACCCATTCCTCTATCAATGGTATTCAACTTTATAAACACATTCATAATGAATGGTTACTTAAATGTATGAATTCCACATTCCTTTTTTGTGGAATATATTAATATGTTGAATAAATCCATGTTATAAGATATATAAGGCACATTTAAGATTTATATTGAAATGGTTATGAAGGGTGCACCCTGATAGAACTCCAATTCATTGGGTAATGTTTAGTATCATGATGAGTCTTATTAGGAAAATGGTTTTCTTGATTCTCATATAGGAATTTTTACCAACATGTTGCGATAGTTGTTTAACATGATCCGTTATATTAAAGATATAATGTTTTAGGTTGTTTCCTCATATCTATGTTATGATAATCATGATATATCATGCCATTATCTTCATGTTTTTCTTATTGTCCATTAATATTAATATTTCTAAAAATATATTTTATTTACCATCTTATTCCTTGTTTAATCCCTTGCAAGGATTTATAGCTCACCCTTTTCTTATTTATGATCTCATGTTATCCAGTATAGTGATAAGTATGGAGGAATGTTGTGGTCAAGAAAAATAAGTTTCCAATAAAGATGTGTATTTCATGTTTCAAGTTGTTATGCAATATTCAAAATACGTAATTATATTTGACCTATTGATTTTATATGTTTTTATTATTTTGATGTTTTCTGTAATGAATCATGTTTAAATATGAAATAAAAAGTAATATTGTTATAGTTGCTGTCTGATGATAGTTTTAGTTATTTTTTGGATAGTGATTAGAAAACTCCAGTGAAGGCCTTATGTATGTGACTATGTAAAGAATAGAATCCTGAAATTTTGGAGATCATAGACTAATTTTTTTATAAAAAAACATCTATGTATATATATGTGAATAATTATATGTGGTTAAGAATTGATTTATCTAGGTATAAAACTAGAAAAAAATTCTTTAAGGTTGAATCGAATGAGAATTGGTGCATGAAAATGGGACTTTCTGTACTCCTACTTTGACAATACCAGGAGAGTTGATTTGGTAAATTCATAGTCATAGTATGAATCATTATTGACAGAACCAAATAAACCCTTATGAATATGTGTTAGGTTGTATGTCATGGATAACATAGATCAAAACATTGAAATTCACAAGGTAAAGAGGAAAATGTAATTTATAAGTTTGCCCTTTATTCGTTCGATTCCTCTTTATGTGTTTAATAGTTTATTACACTCATCGATAAAACATTAGTGAAAAAATTATGACTAGAATAAAAATTTCAAATGTAGGGATTTCATCCATTGTTTTACATTTTCATTAATATCTCTCAAGTTTAGTAGAATATTCCAAACATCACCACAAATCATGGAAGTTTATATTTTAATAATAATGGAAAATGGGAAAATTATTGAATCCCATGCATATGACTCCTCCCCTATCACAATTTGTGGATTGAAATTGTTATTGAACCTTATCATACTTCCCTTGGTGGAATTTGATGCAATTAATGTAATGGATTGGATTTCCTAATATGGTGTCCACATTAATTACAACGAGAGATAAATCAATCTCCATATTTTGAATCGACCACCAATTATATAAATGTGTAAGGAGGAGGAAGAATATTCTTCAGCACCATCATATCAAGATTGAATATTACATCAATATGGGAACACATAGCTTTCTAATAAGATTAATTCCATAGAAATAACCATCCTCGATGTCATATCTATTGAAAGGGAATTCACTTATGTGTTTCTCAAGAAATTGTATTGTCTTATTCATATAAGTTATTTATAATTATCGATTGATTGTTTACATGTGGTGTTGAAAATTTCCAACACTCCAAATAGAATAGAATTTTGGAGGTTGAGGAGATATGTAGACAACTATAAGAGAATCTGGATAAATGGACTATACTCCCAAGTGTTTCACCATGGGGTGAACCAGCCGTCTTTGTCACGAATAAGAATGGGTTATTGTGTCTTTCACTTGATTATCACGAGCTGAAAAAAATCAAGATAAAGTATAAGTATTCTTGGACACACATTGATGACTTGTTAAATCAACTACATGATGAAAAATACTTATCCAAGGTGGATCTATGGATGTGATATTAACAATTAATTATGATGAAGGAGGATATCCCCAAGACTGCTATTATTTCATGTTAGGAG
The DNA here is from genome assembly GCA_963277665.1 of Viscum album. Taxonomy (NCBI): domain Eukaryota; kingdom Viridiplantae; phylum Streptophyta; class Magnoliopsida; order Santalales; family Viscaceae; genus Viscum; species Viscum album. Next base: position 674,815,514 of record OY728150.1, read on the forward strand.
AACTATGAATTCAAAGTAATTTTTTTAGACTCACAATTTCCCCAGTAATATTTATAGACATCATCAATAGAGTCCTTAGATATTACCACAAAAATTTTATGGCAGTCATTATAGATGATATTATAATAAACACCAAAACCAAGAAAGATCATGAGGACCATATGAGAACTATGCTAGAGGCCTTGTAAAAAGATAAGATCTATGAAAAGTACAAAAAATGTGAGTTCTCGTACAAGGATGTCTAATTATTGGGGTATATCATCAACCTTAGTGAAATATTTTGGATCCTTCCAAAACAAAAGGAATTTATGGATGACTGAGCCCGACATATGTGATAGATATCCATAGAATCCTAGGGTTATATTGATATTATCACTAATTTGTGAGAAATTTCTCATGATTCTCAAACCATCATATTATGATAACTCAGAAGGGAGTCATGTTTTATTTGAATGGTGAATGTGAATATGGATTCATAGAGTTGAAGAAGAGGATTATCACAGACTATATACTACCACTACAATCAAATTATAATCTTTTCATAATCATCAGAAATTCCTCTAAGAAGGGCCTTGGAATAGTGTTGATGTAGAATGAAAAATTCATTTCCTATTCTTCAAGGCAGTTGAAAATCCATGTCGAAAACTATCACATGAATGATCTCGGTTTGACGTTGTGATATTTTCATTGAAAATATACAATAATTATCTCTTCGAGGAGAATTATGAAAAATATACAAATCATAAAAGTCTAAAATATATATTCAGACAGATGGAGAAAAATATGTTCCAATGAATATGGTTAGAGCTCATAATGTATTGTGACTACTCAATCCATTAACATCGTAGGAATGATAATACGATCGTAGATGCTCTATATAGAAAGGCCCAACAATTTTATCATTTTTTAGAATTTAAAACGATCTAATATTATTATATTTGATAAATGTGGTCATGGGAATCATAAATAATGTGACATCATCAATCTTTCCATATATTATTTCTCATCCATCTCTTTGTGAAAGGATAAAATATTATAAAAAAATATAATGTAGGAATTTAGAAGAATGTGGAAAATATAATAAATGGGAAATCCTCAGATATAAATGTAAATGAATAATAAATTTTGAGATTTGGTTCAATACAATGTTCTCCATCAAATTCCGAGTTAATGGAAGAACATTTAGATAATGCCCATAATTTGAATTTATCCATTCATGGAGGAAACTAAAAGATGTATCAAGATCTCTGAGAGATATATTTTTGGATAACATGATGAAAGAGATAAATAAATATACATAAATGTGACTACATTGTCATTAAATAAATGAATAAGGAAAACGTAAAAGGGGATTATGCAACAATTACTCATATGAACATGGATGTTGGAAAACACTACCATGAAATTTTTCACCAGACTTTGGAAAAAATCCAAAGGAATCAATTCTATCTGGGTTGTTATGGATCATCTTATAAGGATTAAAAAACATCATTTCAATTAGAAAGGATTTCTCAATAGATCAACAATCACAAATAGACAGCCTGGGAGTGGGAAGGGTGCATGAAGTACATCTATTAATTTTGTCCGATCAAGATCTAGTATTCACCTCATAGTTCTAGAAGATTATCCAATACGCTCTGAAAACTGAGTTGAAATTCATCACAACCTATCACCCTCAATCATCTAGTCAATATGATGTATATATCCCATTACATGAAGAAATATTGGGAGATTTTTAAATGGACCAAAAAGGCATATGATACCAACATATTCCATTGATTGAGTTCTATTACGACAACAGTTTCTACTCAAGAATCAGAACATATTCATATTAATCCCTTTATTGGTAGTGGTGAAGAACACAAACATGTAGGGCTGATGTTGGGGATTGATAAAATATATTACTGGAAGTGGTCGAAGAAATGGTGGATAAGGATAAGACCATCCTAAAGCACATCAATGCTACCCAGAGTTTCCAAAAGAGCTATGTTGATAATATTCAATGAAAAGTATTAATTAATTTTGTAGACATTATATTCCCCAAAAAATATCAATGAAATAGTGTTATTAGATTTGGGAAGAGTGGAAATCATATTCCAAGTCGCATCCTCACTTTTGGGATCCATGATCACATCCGACCAGTGGCATATCAGCTAGAACTCCCATGAAACCTATCTCAAGTGCATGATGTAATATATGTATCTCTCTTAGGAAAAAACATACTAGACCCATGAAATGTAATATGTGTATAAACTATAATTCCCAATTATATAAAGGAATAAAAATTCATTGCACAATTAAACATATTACCTCATAATCAATAAAATAGAAGGTTAACCAAACGAATGGAAATTCTGTTACAAAATCCAATTCTTCGGGTTCATCTTACATAAAATTACATTAAAATACCTATATAAATGTTAAAATAGTGTTATTAATATTTTAAGGAAATATAACCTTGTTTTTAACACCTAATGTGATTATTTTATAACATCATTCCACCCATTTATTAATGATGGTTTGTTATTTCCATTATTTCAAGTGTTTCCTTTTTATGGTTACTATGGTCGGTTCATAATCGATATTCTGGTACAAAAAAATCAATTTTCTAGTCATGGAATAATAGGTATTAATATTTTTCCATAACATTAATTTTTTTCATAAATTATTTTTCTACACATATGATTATGAATCATCACAATAAACATTAATGATATTTTTTTAGATACATATGGCGGTTTTATGATGATCACAAACTGGATTCATATAATAATTTAATATATTGTATATATATTAAACACATAACATAAAAGAGGTTATATAATAGACATTATAATCTATTCCAACCATGAAAATGTTTTTATGACCAGTAATGAATGTGGTAATTAAAATTGAAAAGATAGCATCCACAATACCAGTAAATTGACACAGTACAGATGATATTTTTATTTTTAGAATAAGTGGGATAACATAAGAGGAATGATGATGAATTTTTTTATAAAAAAGATAAAATCATAGTATATTCATGATACTAGAGAGGGGATTTTACATTTTTTTAATCAATATATTATAATTTTTACCAAAACAAGAAATATTGTTTTTTTCATGTGACTAAATATAGTAATTAGTGAATTTTAGTTCATTCTAAGGGTTATTACCTAAATTAAACATCATCCATGGCTCAATAATTTTTGTATTTAGCTTATTTATAAATTTTGGTATTTTTACATTCTTTATAAATTAATATATTTCAAAAAAACTTAAAAAAATTTAACCCAACCATTTTTTAGTTTATATATTTTAAAAATGACCAATATTTTTCAATGAAAATTTTTAAATAATAATAATTTAATTTTTAAATGCATTCATAATTTATTTGAAATATAAGAATATGAAAACTATAAATCATTTTATATCACCTTTAAAAATTAATCAAGGTATCATAATATTATCATATAACCATAAGATAACAAAATAATAATTTATGATTATATTATATATATATATATAACATCTCATTTCTCCTAAGGCGGCGGTCAAGGGATGTTCCATGGGTGATGCTACCCTCTTAGATAGAGTGCTTACAGCTCCTTGCTGGTATAACTATTGACGTGACACATGTTTACAGGGAGGCGAATCAGGTTGCTGATGCCCTGTCAAAGAAAGCTATTTTGGACTCTTCTTCAGAATGGTCCTTTCATGCTCCGGTTTGTTGCACAAACCTTGTGGAGGCTGATGCGGGTGGCATGATTTTCACCAGATATTGTAAAACCCCCTTGTACTGCTGACCACCTCTTCCCCCCTTTCTTTTTTAATAAAATTTGGTAAGAGTGAGCTTTCGCTCCTGGGCCTTTCGATTATATATAACATCTCATTTAAACTATTGAAGAAGTCATAAAATTGTAATTGAATATTTATAACCCCAAAAAATACCAACAATTAATTTATAATTTTTTGAATAATTCTATCCTTATTAAATGATATAAATTTATCATATTTTCACTAATCATATTTATGAAATTTATTTATTCTTTATTAGGTATTGTTACTATTCAGTTGCCCAATTACTATTCCTAAAGGTCAAGTAACTCATCCATTATTTTATATTCTATAATTTCTATAAATATTTGTTTTTTAATTATAAATCAATAATGAATTAAAATATTTAATTCCAAAATAAAAATAACATATTTTCTATGCATTTTAGTTTTGACATTCTCACCAAATTCTACAAAATAATTCAATGAAATTTTTAGTCACTAATTTAATAAGTGAGGATCCCTTTCCCAAGAAATATTTTTTGATTCACACGATACTTCATTAACATTTTGGTTTATCCATTAATCCATAAACTGGTGGATTAAATTATTCTATAATACTTTCCATTTAGGATCAATAATTTAGAAAAAAAATTCTTCATTACAGAATTTATCTTCTATGTAAAGTACTACTCATCTTAAATCACGAGATGAATCTAGCACATACATTATCCATATCGAAACATGAATAACATTATGTACCTGAGAAAATCTCAGATCAAATGATTCTAAGTAGGAAGTTGGTACAAATATCTCCATGATTTCATAATGTCTAATGAACTATGGAGTTAACTTTCTGTACTTACAAAAACAAATAACACTTCCCATTTTGAGGTTCTAGAAAAAACATTAACACCAACCACAAATGAAAATTCATTACTCTTGTTATCTACATATTGTTACAGAATGCTCTATGTTTTAATCATGGGTTATTGCATCTTATTCACTTTCTCGTATATTTTTTCTACTAATTATTGCCTCAATAACCACATTTCCATTGCATAATCAGAAAATTATGGAGTTCCACACTGCATCAAATATAATTTTTCAATATGTTACATTTTTATACTGGAATAAAATATTTTATTATAAGAAAAATCACTAAATGAAAGTCTAATATCATAAAATCCTTTATAGACCATTGAATAACACTGTAGTATATCCTCAAATGATTGATTTTTTCCCTCAGTCTTTACATAATATTTTCTGATAAATGGGAGTTAATTTTTTAAATTCAATGGCCTTTGACCATTCAAAGACCTTTCATATGTTATAAGATAACCTGGGATCATAGTCAGATTAATGGAAATAGTAACTCCATGTAACCTGACAATATCATTGAGTTACAGTCGATAATGACGATCCAAATGAATAGTATCTCTAAAAGTTAGTAAATGTGATGATTTTGTCTTCTGTTCAATAATAACTAAAATCACATTTTAATAATCAGATGTATTTGGTTTCACCACCATGAATTCCAGGGATATAATTTCTCATTTCCACTTTGGAACTGGGAATGTCTGGATCATCCCCTTTGGTAGTTGATGATCTATTTTAACCTATTGACATTTCAATCATTTCACAATAATATTTATTTATTTATTTTCATTCCATATAACCGATAATACTCTCAAATGATACATTACAACATAATAATTCCAAGATTATATTAAAAAATGGAATTATGTGCTTTACAAAATTCCTCTTTCTTAAACTACGAATCACAATGAATAAATAATCTCTTTACAAATCATAAAACACAATCTTTACGAACATTAATTTCTAGAAACATGTCAGTTTTACCAATTCTACCTTTTTGTAACTCATTGTTTTCCTTATATGATTTTTTAATTCTTTCAAATAGAGATGACTACACTGAAATCTAAAATAAAAGAAAAGAAATTCATACACCAATAACATCCAACATCAAATTCATTAAATAATAAATCATGTGGTCATGTTCAAAATGTATCATGGTTAATTATTCATGATGTTTTTTATCAATGCACCAGGAACATTTTTTTTTTCTTGGATCATAATTTTATTTTAAGTCATATTACTTTATCAATTCCATCCTTCTATATTGCCTCATGTTAAATTCATTTTGAGTAAATAAATACTTCAACAAATTATGGTCAATTTATATATCTCATTTTTATATGAATAAATGTTACATCTATATTTTTAGAAAACAAACCAAATCTTCTATATCTAGATCATGTGTGGGAAAATTTGACTCCTGACTGTCATTTTTTTAAGAATAAAAAATTAAATGATCAGTATGTAATTTAACACAACCAACTCCCTTAAATTTAGCATCACGTTTGTTAATAAAATCACCATTTTTGGATTTGTAGGTAGAAAAATCAAGAATTCACCAATATCTTATTCTGTTCTTGAAAAAATATCATATCATTCTATCCAAATAAATTTAAAACGTTTGATGTTAAATTAGTTTGGAGGATAGATAATTGTGCAATGTTTTTATTAAAATATCTATAATAAGCTGATAAAAAAATGAAACTGTGAATCTATATAAAATATGAATTTCTTTAAAATTTATCACCCACTTTTATTTCGGAGGGATAAAATTTTATTCCATCCATATTAATAATCTCTCTGTAAAAAGGATTCTACTGCACAAAGAATCAGATTTTCAAAATTTCCCAAATAACATCATTTTTTGAGAGTTTTCAAGACAATCCTAAAATTTTCATGATGATCCTCATAAATTTTTTACGAGAAAAAAATATAATCAATACAAAAACTCAAACATATAAAAATATTATTGGAATATTTTATTAATAAGATATATTAATAGAACATTAGTATTTTTCAAACCATATGGAATAACAAAAAACACACAATGCACATATCTTGTATAAAAAATCATACATTAAGAATTCCAACCTCCTTCACCTTCAGTATATTATACCCAGATGTCTAGAAAAGTTTTTAAAAATACCAAGCTTCCTAAATATGATTGAAAAAGACATCAATATGAGGCAATGGCTACATATTATTAATAACAGTAATGTTTTCAATGCCCTATACTAATTGAAAATTCTAATGTAACAATTATTATTTTTAATGAACAAAACATGGTCACCCCATGGTGATGTTCATAGAGTAATGAAGCCATTCTCAAGAAACTCCTACATCTGATTTTTAAATTCAAGAAGTTCTATTTTAATAATTTCATTATGGGGTTCTGAAATTGGCTTGGCATCATTAACCAAGTCAATGGTAAAATCAACTTCATGATCAATTGTAAAACTGGGAAAGTCATTAGAAAAAATATCCTTGAATTCATTTACCACTAAAACATCATTATTTCAAAAAAATTCCTTATTTTCTACAATATTATAATGATAAATTTTATTTACATCTTTAAACAGTTTCTCATCATTTTAATATATTATCAATTGTGTGGGTAAATTATTGAATTAAAAATTAAAGTGACTCTGAAAAATAACGTCATTGTCATTACAATCAATCTTATCATGATGAAAAATAATCACAACCTATAATTTCATGTATCTCTCTTGTCCATTACTTTGTGAAAATACAATGTTTGGTGTGTTCTGGGAGGCAACAATAGCTCATTTCAATAGTTTTACACAAATCAGTATTTCCATCTGTAAGAGTAAAGGTTGGTTTTGCAGATAGGTCATGTTAGTGGGTCAATTTGTTGAATCACCCATTGATGATTCATTTCCAACAACTTGGTAAAATTATAATATCCCTATATTTTCAATATCCACCCAATTTCCAATTTATTTGATGTAATGTGAGGTTAAATCCATATTTATCTATTTTGTACCCATTTTAATTTATTTAAATTATATCATTATATCCTAATTCACATGGGGGAATAAATTTAGTCAATAATCATGGTCTTGATCGTGATCCAAATATTAGGACATTTAAAACCATTCCTTCGTTCATAGAGGCTATGGCCTTTCTAAAGTCATGATCTCTCCCTTGTGTGTTTACTATCCCCATTGATACCATGAATCCCCAAAACCCCTTATCAAGAGATATAATATATTTTCAATTTCACTGGTATATGTTTCCATGGATACATGAACACACCATGTTTTGGTGAGGTGTTGTGGATGATCATCTATTTCTCAAAGTGGGGATCCCATTATCTTTCTTAACATTTTTGTCTCATGTGGGGTGGGTGTACTGATGTGTTAATGTGGGTATGGATGAAACAGATTATTAAGAATGATAAATTAAGGGATGTGAAGAAGATGATGATGATAGTATTGTTAAATATGTTATCCTTGATCCATGTGCTGATATCTATAGAGTGTATGCTACCTAAAAATCATGCTCATCAGTGGTATCTATTTAAACACATGTATGGATCATAAATACATTTATTTGATTTCATGTTGAATGGTTGTATATATGAAATTGATTAAACAAATGTATTCATTTAAATTAATGGAATCCCCCAGATCAGATTAGATCTATGATAAAACTTGTTTTATCAAAGTGGAACTAAAGAATGAGTTTTTTCAAAATTTGAATACAATTCTCCTTGTTTTGGGTGGTTGTATATTGTGTGTTGTTTCGTTCTTTTCTGTGACTTATAAGGCTATGTGGTTCTGTTATTAAGGTTACGACTATAGTTGGGGTGGTCCAGATGGTGTAGTGGAATCTTATGATGAGATATTTATTGATTGTGGATGGATGTTCATTGTATGAGAAGAGAGGTTTTACATTGGGTATATGAATATGTTTTTGTTACTAGGTGTGATTAGTGTGGTGTTGTTATAAAACAAGGCTATTAGGTTGGTTTTGATAATGTGTGTTGTGGTATTGGATGAAAGTTTACAGTCTTCTTTCTTAGAGCAAGGACAAGGAGGTTTGTCATTGATTAATGATGATAAAATTTATGGGAATTGTTGGAACATGGAGTGGAATATGATGTGGGTTAATTATTAAAGGGTTTTTTATTCCTTTGTTTGATCATGGTTTGGGGCTTATTATTTTCTATGGTTTGTAGTTTCCTGAGTAGATATAGAAATAATAAATAATTTTTTTAATAATGAATGGAAAATTTTTAAATGAGTTGACCGGGGGTATGTTTTAGTTGTGGATTGTTATAGATGGATTTCATTTATCAACTTCTGAATTGACTATAGTTTTTGTTAAATAATACATTTAAGGGTTTTAACAAATACTTTTTTGTGGGTGGGTATTTTATTGAAAAACACCATAGTTTGAGATATGTTTTAGATACATATATATATATACTTTACATCAATGGTATTTTCTATATTCACCCCACAATAGTTGAGATATATGTGTCGAACACCTCCACATTCATGGGGTTGGATATCCTTTCGCAACGTCTCAATGGAATTATTGATTGATGGTTATTGGATATACTATGATCCCTCTTCTAGGAATTATTATACCAAGATTCCTTGTGATGATTGTGGTGTGATTGTGAGGACCATATGTTTGTAGAAGAGGTATGCTTTCCCAGGTATCTTTAGGATGTGGTGTGATGGGCTTTCCAAGGTGACATTTGGATGAGGTTTAGTTGTGGCCCTGCTTTCTGTTGGTGCTATGTGGCCTAGGTGTCTTCAGGCGCGATGTGATGTGCAATGTGGCCAAGGTGTGTGTGGGATGGATGTGGTGGGATTATTTTTCCCAATATGTGGGACTAGCTATGAGTCTCAGTTTTGTGAAGGCAGGTTTTGGAATGAAACTTTTGGAAGAGTGTTGGAAAATCAGTATGTTTTTCATTATATTATGTAGAGCTATGTAGTAGTAAGTGGTGTGGGGTACCCAAGAATTGATTTTCTTACAATATTACATTAATTTATTTGTGTTATTTTGTGAGTGTTCCTTGGTTATTTTGGGTGTTTATCAAAACATGTTAATGGTATCGGTCTTTGCTGTTTTCTAACAGGGGCATTAGTATGCCTGTACAACTTGTCCATGACTGACTCTGGATTTCCCTACTATGAATACATGTATTATCACCTTACTTATATATATTTTATTTTTAGGTTTCTAGGAGGATTACATAGACCTTATGGAAGATACTAGCTCGAATCATGATAATTCATGTGTCACTACTAATCTTTACCGGTCTTACATTCTTTGGATACTTTTATATTTTTAACAATATTAATTTAGAACATGCATTTAGGATTATTTGGATTTTATTTTATCAATATATATCTTTCATTGATTTATTTGATTTTTGTACATCATATCTCCCAACCATGGTTACTATAAAAATGTAATTACACCCATTTTGATAGATTTCTATATCCGTGGTGAAAATCACCTCTCTAAGGCCTACTAAAGGTGGGATGCGAGGGGTCATTATAACTATTTATTCATTCATAGTTCAAGAAGGGTATCTTTAGAGGATGGGGTTCATGACAGAATGATATTAGATATAATGAATTATATTTTGGATGATGTATGGAGTTATGGAAAGTGGTGACTTAATGGGTTGGTAGGAAAACAATGTTAAGTGAACTTGGTGCATGACATAGGAAATGAAATACCATATAGGAAACATTATTGTATCTCCCCTTGTGATCTAATGAAAGGACTCTGATCCTACTAGATGACTATGTGAGGCAACACCGTTTGTTGGGTAGTGAACCTAGGAGTGGTACATATATAATAAAGTATTCTGTTCCTATTTGAATTAGGTTAATTTTGTAATTTTAAATGGGAAATGAAATGAGGTAAAAGAGTTAAAATAAATCATAAATTAAATTTCATACTATTAGAGTTTAGTAGTCACTTTTTATCTTTTTCATCTATGGAACTTGATCATTGTTTTCTTCAAGTACAGTAATTTGAGGCTCAGTAAGATGATCCAAAAAATTAAAGGATGGTCGATCAAGTAGAAGAGGTCAATTAGGGGAAAAAGACCTTATTTTCGTTCCACTGGTATGCTCTATGAATGTATAACAGTATCTTTTTTTGATATGGAGACAGAGAGTAGTCTCTAAGAGCTTTTTATTTACTTCAATTTGATATGGGATCCAAAAGAGTATTGGGTTCCTCTGGAAGTGAGCCAGATGCAGGGAGCTATGCATCAGTGGTGGACATTTTACCTAGGGGAGAGAATGACTATTGACCTTCTATTGGTATATTTTGATAGGGAGATCCATGTAGAATTCCATTAATTGACAATGAAGGATGATAGGTGACGTGAAATACATCCCCTCTTATAGGGGAGTATGTTTTATTTTGAGATAGTGATCAACTTCAATGATCTCCTTTTCAACACTCAGAATCTATTTCTGGATGAGGAGTCTCTAGTTAGATGCATAGAGGATGCACTTTTTCCTTCTCTCTAGTAAACTGTTACTCCCCTTACATTATCAATGTACTTTTTGATCCATCAAAATGTAGAGGTTGTTTATAAGATATAATTTCAAGTTGGTATTCTATGTTAAAGGTGATATCTGAGTTATTATATTATAATGTCATCTAATAGTATGTCTTTGGTACCTAGGCGTTCTATGATTAAACCCATGGGGAGTCTACCTCAATAGTTTACATTTTGACCTTATGGCCCCTATTGATTTCCTCTGAACTAGGGGATGTGTTATAATTTTTTCTAGATCCCATGTGAACCTTCAGAGTTAGTTCCCAAAGTATTTTTGAGATCAATTTGGTGGAGGTGGGAAGATTTAGAGCCTTCCTATGCAATAGTTGTTAAAAATGTCATTTCAAAATCAAGGAATGTATGTCATGTTCCATGAAGGGAGGGCATATCAGGTTTAGGATAACCTCAGAATGGTCAATAGGGACATTGACATGGGAATGTCATGGATGTGGTAATCAGTAGACTGGTAGAGGATATAGGCATGGTCAGTTGAATGTCGTAAATACCGTAGTTACAGGAGGTCCATAGACCATTCAAGTTTTTATTAACTTGTTTAGTACCCATTTTTGTGACTTGTTTGATTCAGGAGATTCACACTCCATAAATTCACCCAATCTATCCCATTCTCTTGGACTAGACATAGATAGAATTTCTATGACCTTGGTGTTCAGTACATTAATTGGAGGCCAAACCAGCTAGTTTCATGTTTTCTGGTGATGTAGACTAATGTTGGGTCTAGATAAGTCTTGAAGGTGTCTTTTCTAACTGGATACACAACTACATGATATGACCCTTGAAATCGACTGTTTCTAATCATTATTGGTTCTTATCGATAGTTTTCAGAGTAGAGTCATGATTTTATACATGGATAGCCAGTGTTTGGATTTCATTGGAGAGTGGAGTTGTATTATAGGTTGTGGTAATGTGGATCCTTTTCTTTCTATGTTTTTCAAGATTTCAATGGAATCGATGGATACTGATATGTGGGCTGTTCTCAGTGATTTTTGGGAGTTCTATGATGTTTATCCCAAAGATGTTGTGACTCCACCCGCTCGATGTGACATTGTGTTGGAGAGAGACTTGTATCTTGATGCTTCACCAATTTTGAGGGATCCTTATCCAATAACACCTTTTGGGTTGTGGGAGTTGATGATTTTTAACGATGATATGATGAATACGGCACTTTTCTGGCCCATTGTGTCATCATGGGTGATCCTGTGTTGTTCTCAAATAAGGTAGATGGTGTACTGAGGTGATACAAAGACTACCATAGGTTTAATCGGGTAATTTTCAATAACCATTACCCTCTCCTAAGTGTAGAATATCATTCAGAACATATGAGGAGGGAATGTTTGTTCACTAAGATCAATATACAGTCAAGGTATCCATAGTTGAGGTTGAATGAGGATGATAACCTGAATACTAAATTCTGGTGAAGGTATATGAACTTTGTGATTCGGATTATGTTTTTTAATATTATGGAAGCACTATACATGTTTTTAGGGATTATAAACAATGTTTTCATTAAGTTCCAAGACTTTTCCATCTTCTAATTCATTTATAAAATCAAAATCTATTAATGTTCTGGGGGGTATGATGAGCATCTCATGATTGTCATTGAATTTCATAGAGTATAGCTACAATATTAGATGTTTTCAATGTCCATGTTATTGAAATTATAGGTACACATAATTGGGATTGTGTTCTCATAGCAGGGTGTAGTATTGAACCTTCAATGTTCATGGTAGTTTTTTTCTGGAGAGGATCCCCAGAATTTCATAGTGGTTTTCATTTTTCTCATCCTCAAAGGATATAATTGAATATTTTTCCCAATTTCTCTTGATTTGAAACTTTGTTAATAGCCCTGACCAATAATGGCCTAGCAATTTTTTGGTGCGATCACTGACAATAACTATTTGACTATATGAAGGGGATGTTGGCTAGTGATCTAGTTTTCTGGTTATCCAGTGGAGGGCGTGATATTCATGGTGTTTCGTGATTCTTATCATATGGAATTTGGGTGTCAAGTATTTCAATAACAGAGTGTGAAATCTTATGGTTCTATAAAATTACGTCTCCAAGAACATAACTAATCTAAATGTGTTCTAGAGCTTACAGTTGTTGTTTTTTTTTGATGTTGTGGTGACATTTCCTCATGGGAGTAATATTTATTCCCCGCATGATATAAACTTGAGATAATGTATTTTGATAGAGATTCATCAGGATTATGATTTTGGGACCTCTTAATCCTCTAGAATAGTGAATTCCATGGGTGAATCCTTGAGTAGGAATTCATAGAAGGAGGTAGATTGGGAATCTTCAGAGACATGAAATGCGATATAGGAGTTGGAAGAAATACACATAGTTATAGTAATAATTAGTTACAAAGGTTTATGTTAATATTATGGTGAAATATTTTTTGATATAGGAGGTTGAGGAGTCTCAGTGTGGAGAATCAGAGGCAAGAGTAATGTGGGATCACATTTACCATGGTGTTTCCCTGGAAAGATGGTCGGATGATATCCAAAATTACATATTGTTCCAGGGGAGGCTATTTTTTCTAGTAGCGTTGCATGATGGAGTCCTATATGAATTTCATATCACACCATTAGTGGTAAACACAGAAGTTTACAAGATGTACATTGTCTTGAGAGCGCAGTTTTGCTAACCCAGAATGAAATGGGAAGTGGTAGAGTTGGTGTGAAATTAAATGGTGTTCTAGCAAGTGAGGGCTGAGAATCAGATTACCAGTGGGTTTCTACAACCCTTAGATTTCCCCAAGTTGATATGGGATGAAATATTGATGGATTGCTTCATATGGTGACCAAGGGATTCGGGAAGTTGTGATGTTATTTGGGTAGTAGTGTAACAACCCGTGATTTTATGATAATTATTCATTTTAATTTCATTGATTTCTTGTGTTGTACGCTACACCAAAATTAGCTTGCACTATACGCAAAGCCATATTATCTTGCAGTATACGCAACACCATTCTTGGCTTGTGTTACACACAATTTCATGTTCGCAACATTATGTATAGATTTTGTTTAATGTATAAATGAAATATGTTTTGATTATGTTATGCGCAACACCAAACAGAGCTTTCACTATATGCATCACTGACTTGGTTTGCATTACACGCAATCAAGACCTTCCTCGATATCATGTCTAATACACAATACCAAGTTTCACTAAACAATATATTATTATAATATTATTATGAATTAACTGTTATTAATTTTAATAGCCTCTTTTTAAAATTTTATAAATTTTATTTTTCAAAATGTATTTCATTTTTGGATTCGGAATATCGAAATTATCTTAGGGTGATTTTTTGGTATTTTTCGGAAAACTTTTAATTTTTAATGAATAGTTAAAACACTAGGTTACTATTTAAAACCCGAATTTTTATATAAATAATTGTTTATTTTATATAAATTTATTTTAGGTCAAAATTGATACATAATACCTATATATGTTCAATGTAATTCTTTGGAGTCATTTTATAATAATTTAAGACATATAAATTTTTATTGAACTTCTCACCGCCTTTTACCCACCTCCGAGGAGAGTTTGAAAATTTACATAAAACATAATTTTACCGCTTCTATGAGCGGAATTTCGAAAATACGAGAGACATGGTTAATATAAAGGAGTAAAATGTGGTTAAATAAGATAAAAATAATTTTTGGTGAATAGAAACTTTTAACTTTTTATTTATCACGGTTAAAATTATATAGGGTAATTAATGGTAAAATGATATTATTATTACCCTAAAACATGTACTAATTCTATTGGATAAGTTTAGTTCGACCAAATACATCCTTAGAGATAAAATATTATCCATTTGGTCCACTTGTATTAGATTATGACATAAATTATTATTTTATTTAAGGAAGAATTAAAACAGTTAAAATCAATGCTTAATAACTAAAACATTTTTAATATAGGGTTATACATAAGATAAATTAGACTATAAATATTAATTAGAAATAATAAACCATTTCCTACATTATTTTATTTTATTTATAATTTTTTGACCTTAAATAAGTTAATTTATTAAAGACACAATGATGATGCAGTAATTACCTTATTAATGAAATATTAACATAATTGATGTTATAAATACCCAAATAAATGTAATTATAGAATTTTTTTGAATTCAACTAATTATCTAGGTTAAAATTACATTTTAGTATTTATTTAATTAACTTTTTTCTAACTAATCGTTCTGTTATGATTTTTCCAAAAATCATGCACCAAATAGAGTCAAAATTTAAATAATATAGTTTTTAAAACAAATATTATATTATTAGTTTTAATTTTATTCCTAAAAATTTATGGTTCTGCCAAATTACTTATATAAGGATATATATATATTAAAAATTAACAACATGGGGTTCGTTTGACATTTTATAGTATGTTCATTAAGCATATAGTGTAAGAAAACAAAAAGACATGGTAAAAGTTAAATTATTTAACATAGAGTTAAATCTAAATGATAACGATAAAATAGTAACCTGGACTTGTCTAGAACCTATTGGATGAGATTATTTTGACGCATCCCCACTTTAGCATAGAAATAAATCAATTTGGAGCTACTATAAGCTGAATAATACTTTATTATAAAATAATATTTTAAGATTTCCTAAGGTGCCCCTCTCCTCCCTTATAAAATGGGAACCCATTCCCTCTTCTTTTCAAACCCTTTTGAGCCTTCATTCTTGGAAAACCCATGCCAATTCCACTTCTCAACCTCTATAGTTATATCATAGAGGTTCTGGTCTTCTCAAAAGACAATCTCCAGTTCCCTAAGAAGAAGTTTAAAGGAGGTGCGTTGAGCAATATGTAATATCTTCTACCGATTCTTTCATGTTTTCTTTCTTCTTCAACATCTTCTTATTAGTTGTTTCATTATAACATAATAACCACAGTATTAATTATATACTGATATGTTATTATAAATATGAAACAACCCTATTTCACCTTCTATCCATCCTACGATTAACGAAATCACCGCGTGTGCATATGTACAGAATACAATCTCCACGTCGTGATGTAATCTATTTTCGACCACCACCTTACTTGGATGGGTATAATGGTGTAATGAAATAACTATATAATATTATTTTAAAGTTATATTGATTCTGAAATATTATACATACGCTTCAATTCAATTACACAAACATGGGAATGATATCGTCGCTCGTGCATACGTACGGACTACCGTCTCCACGAGGTGATGAGATTCATTCTCCATGTTAACACTTCATGAATGTTGATAATGTATATAAAATGAATAATAAAGAAATATATTACATAATATTAATACTTTATTTATTTATATATATGAATTTCATCTACTTAATTCCATTCAAATCAATAAGGAAACAAAAACAACGTTCATGTGTACGTAGGGCCTACCGTCTCCATGAACGGTGTATTTCATTCCATTTATTGATCTATCATATATGTATGTATATTATGAAAATATATATTATATATATAAATCATGTTTTAAATTTTTTAATTATTTAAATCAGTATATAAGTAATAATATCAAGAACAACAATTCCAAACACGTACAATAAATGAAACGATTTACCCAAAACACTGCTTTAACAAGGAATTTACAAAAGAACGGGTAATATAGAGTCATAAGTGAACCATATATGATATAATAAAAATGAATATGATTCTGTAATAATTCAATGACATTATTTAAATCATTATGCAAGAGGTTTGGATATATACGAAGCATATCGGATATAAGGTAAGTGATAATTTTGCAATCTCATTTTTATCCGAGATTGCTTATACGTAAGTATTTACTGTGTTATATTTTTCATCCATGTCAATAAAAAATGGTTTTCATAAAGTGTTTAATATTCCTCCATGTATTTTTAATGTCATTTTTACCCCGCTTTGACTTTTACATTAGGTTATGGAAGGAATCGTTATTTTTTTACCATACGTGGAACTTTTTGACTTTTCCGACTAAAGTATGAGGAGATTGTTTTTTAACTTATACGACATGAATGGATTTTTTTGGTTTTATAACTACATATATTCCTGAAGCTTTCTATTAATGATTTTATCATTATTTTTAACAAAAATATTTTCTTTTTAAAATTGAATTGCATTTTGTGAAAAGAAATTGATTTTGATGAAGGAAGGATATTTTCCTCATGAATTTATTTCATGTGTTTTATCAATACCATTTTCCATATAAGATGACATTATTTCATATGTGTATGTTTCTAGTATAATGTCTCTATTAATTACATTGTTTCACTTTTCTTATGATTAAATGTTATCCATTTTTTTATATGGATTATGTGATGATGGGATGATGTTTATGAAACCCATTTTATTCTTTGGGTTATGATAAATGATTTATGTAAATTTTATGGCACAAGTAAGAATGATTTAATTATGAGATGGGTGGAATCTATATATCCCTATAATGCATTGGGTGAAGATTTATATCTCATTAGATAGACATGGATGGAACAGTAAGTTAATCTGGTAAAGTAATACATGACTGGAACGAGGAGTGAACTCGATTCAGAATGTGACTTTGTCCACTATGATGGTCTTGGAAGCAATGCCTTGGCTACTATGGATGTCATATCACGTTCTTAATGGTTTTCCACAATTACATGTTTTATTCCCATGTTATTTTATATTGATTGAATTTCTTTTATGATATATGACTTCTGTACTTCCAAGATTTATGTCATTGCTCAAGATTTTGATGTTTAGATTTTATGTTCATGTTTTTGCATTCAAATGTTTATGGATTGTTTTATGTTCTATATGTTTACCCTTACTGAGAATTTGATCTCACCCATTATATATTTTCATTTTCCAAAGATATAAATAATGGTTTTAGGTAAGAAAACAAAAGGGAAATATCTTTATGGGAGATTTTGAAGATCGTTCACCACGATTAGAAGATTATGATCCGAGTTTCCAAAGACACTAAAATATTACGGTCCTTGTTTGTTTTTTTGTTATGTGTTAAGTATTCTGAAAAAGTAATGTAATTTCCCTGTATTTCATGAATTGGGTCTCTACAGTTGGTAACAGAGGAAAAGGAGGTAGGAATGTATTCGATCTTTGGGAACTCTCACATGTGAGCGTTGGATGAAGCATGCCTCTCCGCCCAAGGGCTTCATGAGGAAATGGCTGCCACTGGGGATGGTGGTGTGTCCCACCAAGGGGGTGTAGCTGCCCATGGAGTGCCCTAATAGGTATCAATTATAGTCAACTGGAAATAATTCCAGACAGTTACATTTGGTATCATAGGAAAGGATTAGTTAAGCTTTGGAAACTAGGATGCAAAAACATTAGTGATATCCTAAGAGATATTTCTAAGGTATGTATAGGGATGTCCATAAGGTTAAGTATAAGTATATGTTATAGTCCTAGAATTATTGTAACGATATTATAATTAAACGTAAGATGTTATGTATTGAAGATAATCCCCATTTTTTATGTTGTTTTCCTTGAATGATTTTTGCCTCTCACACTGTTCTTTTAGGGATTTAGACGATGGCTAGAACCCGAAGGAACCATGTTGATCAATGTAATTGAAAATCCATGATTTTCCTCCCGATCAACCAAATGTGATGGGAGATGGAGGGAAAAATATTATTGCTATACTTAAAGAATAAATGAATCATTGTGGACTTCTAAATGAGCAGAGAAGGGAACAATATTCTATTGAGTCCTTCATGAGGCAATGTCCACTGTCTTTCAATGGGTCTTCTGATCCAGATGTTGTTGAACAATGCATCAGTACCATTAAAATGATATTTTCCATACTTCACTGTTCAGAACATGAAAATGTCATTTTAGCTGTTTACAGTTTTGTAGGTGAAGTAGACCAGTGGTCGACTCTAATTAAGAATACAAGGCCCCAAGATGAAATTGAATCCATGGAATTGGACGGGTTCAAGAACTTGTTTTTTAGTAAGTACATCCCTCGTATTATTCAAACAACGATGGAAAAGGACTTCCATGAGCTTATGAAAAAGGATGATGAGTCTATTCATATATATGAAGTGAATTTTAAAAGGCTTGCAAGGTATGCATCTGGATTTTTCATCCAACCTGAAGTAATGTTGATCGATTCATCAGTGGCATAAAACCAAGTCTTCGAAGGGCATTAGCTATAAGAGACATCAGTAGCTATGAAGAAATTGTGCATTGTGCTATCAAGGTAGAAATGGAATTTGGTGTTACATATCTATATCATGGTTTTGATAAGAAACTAATGATGGAGTTCAAAGAGAAATCATAGAACAATGGTGACAAAAAGATGAATATTTCTTTATTCTAAAAGTGTGGAAAGAATCAGGGTTGATATTGTCTAAATGTTACTAAAAAAAGTTTCAAGTGTGGAAAAAAAGTTCATCACACAGCTGAGTGTCGATGTAATGGGGAAAAGGTTTCTAAAGATGTGAATAGAGAAAATCCTACATAGAAACGCTCCCCAACACATCAATGATTCACATGAAAGGAAATGCGGCATTATGCAAATCAATGCCCTAATCCATGTGTTAATGATGATCAACGTGAGAAACCTCTTAAGGAAAAGGATAAAGGGAAGTCACATGAGATCACTATTTGTGATGTTGATTATGAAAATCATATTGTGTATTGATTATGTGTTTATGTAATGGGATTTCAAAATAATGTCATGGAATCACATTTATGGCATTGTGGAATTTTAGAATATCTATGTATTTGTTTTAAATAATTATATGGTACCGGAAACCATGAAAAGTGATTGAAATATTTTTGGAATGAATATGATATGCGCATAATGAAGTGATAAATAAAAAAAATTAAATGAGCTCATGAATGATATAAGGAAAAAGTGATATCATGGTTTGAGTATACAGAATATTTGGGATTTTGGTATGTGGAAAGAGTTATCTTTTGACATCACTCATGTTTTCACTAAAATTCTATGGTAGTACATGATTAAGGTATTCACATGTTTGGAATGTGACCAACAATATATATCATATGATATATGGGGAATAAATGATGGTATTCACTTGATCGGTCGATGAAATTTCTAGTAATCGTTTTCCTTATAATATGATATTGGCCAAATGTATTTTGGATATGCCTAAAGATTGGAAAGGATTATATTGGACATAAGTTAGTATTGTTTAAGGAAAGAACTTTTTTCTATTTTATTGTAGGAATGTTATTATAATGTAGTTTTAGAAAAAGGGGCAACCTACAGGACGGGTGATAACCCATCGCGTCGGACAAGGCTGTGGGAATCGAACCCACAACCAAAGTGTGATAGGCCTTTATTTCTTACCACTAGCCTACAAGAAGTCTCTAGTTAGTAGAAACTAATTTTATTAAGAACCATTATAGATGAAGTATATGTCCATTTTGAAAATCATATATGATTCACCTCACCATAGATGGACTTATGTATATTTGATAACTTTTTCTAACATTTTATTTGAGCCATATTGAATGACCCATCATTCTATCACATGATCTGCTAACACTTCACAAATGAAAAATTCAACTTCATTTCTTTAAGAGGTGAAGTGGAAATTGTTCAAGGCATGAGAAACTATGTGATTATACTGAAATAAACTAAGTATTTCTTCTAATTAAAATTATTAAACATTTGGGAAATCATCTTGAAAACCAAAAATGTTTTCCTAGTGCCCTTATATAGAATGAATCAGATGGTACCGTAGATCATCAAAAATTTATGGAGTTGTGATTGCTGGATTTTTCATAGCCATGTCCTCTACCACTCTTCATCAGAACATGTTGATTAGATTTTTCTTCCATATCCATATTTTGACATATGTTCTCCTGTTTGGAAACCTAGTGAATAGTTAATTTGGTTAACCGTTACATTTCATAATTTAGTTTTTAAAGTTCAGTATTGGTATTCCTATTTACGAAGTGGGTTTCTATGAATGAAACTTTCAAATAGTAAACCATTTATAAATCGGACGAATTTTATGGGTGAAATTCATTTTAAGGGGGTAGAATGTAACAAACCGATATTTTATGATAATTATTTGTTTCAATTTCATTGATTTCTTATGTTGTATTCTATAACAAAATTATCTTTCACTATACGCAACAACATATTAGCTTACAGTATACACAACACTCTTGTCGGCTCGTGTTACAGACAATTTCAAGTTCACAACATTAATTATAGATTTTGTTTAATGTATAAATGAAATATGTTTTGATTATGTTATATGAAACACCAAATGGATCTTTCACTACACGCTTCCCTGACGTGTCATGCATTACGCGCAATCAAGACCTTCCACGATATCTTGTGTAGTACGTAATACCGAGTTTCACTAAACAATATATTATTATAATATTATTATGTACTAACCATTATGAATAGTAATACCCAGTTTTTGAGATTATAGAAATTTTATTTTTCAAAATGGACTTCATTTTAGGATTCAAAAGATCGAAATTAGCCATGGGTGATTTTTTGGCATTTTTCTCAAAACATTCACTTTTTGATGAATAGTGAAAACACTGGGTTACTATTTAAAATCCAAATGTTTATATAAATAATTATTTATTTTATTTAAATTTATTTTAGGTCAAAATTGATACATAATATCTATATATGTTCAATTTAATTCATTGGATTCATTTCATAAGAATTTTAGACATATTAAAATTTTATTGAACTTTTCACCCTATTTTACCAACCTCATATGAGAGTTTAAAAATTTACATAAAACTTAATTTTACCACTTCTGTGAGTGGAATTTCGAAAATCTGAGAGACACAGTGAATATAAAGGATTAAAATGTGGTTCAATAAGATAAAAATAATTTTTTGTGAATAGTAACCTTTTACTTTTATTTACCACGGTTAAAAGTAAATAGGGTAATTATGGGTAAAAATGATATTATTATTATTACCCTAACACACGTACTAATTCTATTGGATTCATGTAGTCCGACCAAAAACAACCTTAGGGATAAAATATTACCCTTTAGGTCCACTTGGATTAGATTAGGATATTTATTATTTTTTTATTTAAAGAAGAATTAAAATAGGTAAAATTTATGTTTAATAACTAAAAAATTTTAATATAGGGTTATACATAAGATAAATTCGACTATAAATATTCATTATAAAGATAAAATGCTTTCCTACATGATGGTATTTTATTTAAAAAATTTAGACCTTATATAATTTAATGTATTTATGACACAATGAAAATGAAGTAATTACCTTATTAATGAAATATTTACATAATAGATATTATAAATAACCAAATAAATTTACTTTTATACTTGTTATGAATTCCACTAATTTATTAGGTTAATATTATATGTTAGTATTTATTTAATTTAATTTTTTATAACTAATCATGCTGTTATGATTTTCACAAAAATCAATTACCAAAAAGTGTCAAAATTGACATAAAATAGTTTTAAAACAAATATTATATTATTAATTGTTATGTTATTGATAAAAATATATGTTGCTACCAAATGACTTAGATAAGGACATATATATTAATATTTAACCAGTTGGGGTTATTTTGTCTTTTTATAGTATGTTTATTAACCATATAGTGTAAGAAAACAAAAATACACGGTAAAAGTTAAATTATTTAACAGAGTTAAATTTAAATGATAAGGTTAAAAAATTAACCTAAACTTGTATAAATCCTATTGGTTGAGAGGATTGCGACCCTTAACCAATTTAACTTTTAAATAAATCATTTTGGAGCTATTATAAGATGAATATGACTTTATTATAATATAATATTTTAAGTTTTCCTAAGGTGCCCCTCTCCACACTTATAAATAGGGCACCCCTTCCCTCTTCTGTTCAGACATTTTTGAGCATTGAAGCTTAGAAAACCCCTGACAATTCCTCTTGTAAACCTCTATAGTTTTATCATAAAGGTTCTGGCCTTCTCAGAAGACCAACACTAGTTCCCTAAGAAGAAGTTTAAAGGAGGTGCGTCGGGGAAGAGGTAATATCTTCTACTGATTCTTTCAAGTTTTCTTTCTTTTTCAACTTCTTCTTCTTTAGTTGTATCATTACAAAGTAATAACATCAGTATTAATTATATAATTATATGTTTTTATAAATATGATACAACCCTATTTCACCTTCTATCCATCCTACAGAAAATGAAATCATCGCGCGTGCGTAGGTACGGAATACCGTCTCCACGCTGTGGTGTAATCTGTTTTTGACCACCACCGTACTTGGATGGGTATAATGGTTTAAATAAATAACTATATATTAGTATTGTAAAGTTATATTTATTCTGAAATATTATACATACACTTCAATACAATTCAACGATCATGGGAATGATATCATCGCTCGTGTGTACGTACGGACTACCGTCTCCACGACGCGATGAGATTCATTCTCCATGTTAACCATTAATGAATGATTATAAAGTATATATAATGAATAATTATGAAATATATGACATAATAATGATTCTAGTTTTTTGTATATATATATGAATTTCATCTACTTAATTCCATTCATATCAATAAGGAAACGAAAACTGCGTTCATGTGTACGTACGGCCTACCATCTCCCTAAACGGTGTATTTCAATCCATTTATCGATATATCATATGTGTATGTATATTATGAATATATATTATATATATAAATAATTTTTTACATTCTGGATTTATGTAAATCAGGATATATGTAATAATATTAAGAACAACACGTCTAAACACGTATGATAAATGAAACGATTTTACCCAAAATGCTTCTTCTAACATGGAATTTTCAAAAGAATGGGTAATATAAATTCATAAGTGTACCATATATGATATCATAACAATGAATATTATTCTGTAATAAGTCAATGACGTTGTTAACATCATTATACAAAGGTTTCGGATACATACGAATCATATCATACATAAGGTAAGGGATAATTTTAAAATCTCATTTTTATCTGAGATTGGTTATGTATAAGTTTTTACTGGGGTTATATTCTTCATCCATGTCAATAAAAAATGTATATCATAAAGTGTTTAATATTCATCCATGTATGGTTAATGTCATGTTTAACCATATTTGACTTTTACTTTGTTTTATGGAAGGAATCTTTCTTTTGTTTAACATACGATGAACTATTTGACTTTTCTGATAAAGGCACGAGGAGAATTTTTTTTTAACTTATACGGAATGAATAGATTTTTACGGTTTTATAACTCCTTATTTTCATGAATCTTACTATACAATATTTAAGGATAATTTTAATAAAAAATATTTTAATTTAAAATATAATGGAACTTTGTGAAAAGAAGATGATTTTAAAGAAGAAATGATATTTTCCCCAAGAATTTATTTCAACTATATTATCAAAATCATTTTCCATAAAAGATGACATTATTTCATATGTGTATGTTTTAGGTATAATGTCTCTATGATTTACATGGTTTCACTTTTCTTACGATGATATGATATCCATTTTTAAATGGATTATGTGATGTTGGGATGATGTTTATGAAAACCATTTTATTCATTGGGTTATGATGAATGATTTATGTATATTTTGTGGCACAAGTAAGAATGTCTTCATTATGAGATGGGTGGGACCTATATCTCTCTCCAATGAATTGGGTATAGATTTATATCTCATGAGATAGACATGGCTGGAATGGTAAGTTAATTTGGTACAGTAATATAGGACTAGAATGAGGAGCGAACTAAATTCAGAACGGGACTTTGTCCACTAAAATGGTCTTTCCAGCAATGCCATGGATACTATGGAAATCATATCATTTGCTTAATGTATTTCCACAATTACATGTTTTATTACCATTCTATTTTATCATTATTGATTCTCTTTTATGATATATGCCTTATGTACTTCCATGATTTATTTCATTGCTCAAGATTTTGATGTTTAGATTTTATGTTCACGTTTTTGCTTTCAAATGTTTATGGATTGATTTATGTTCTCTATGTTTAGTCATACTGATAATTTAAACTCACCCTTTATATGTTTTCTTTTTCCTAGGATATAATGAAATGTTTTAGGTAAGAAAACAAAGGGGAAGATCATTATGGGAGATGTTGAAAATCTTTCACCACGATTAGAATATTATTATCCGAGTTTCCAAAGACACTAAACTATTACGGTCCTTGTGTGTTTGGTTTTGTTATGTATTAAGTATTCCGCAAAATTAATTTAATGTCCATGTACGTCAAGCTTTGGGTCTCTACAAGTAGTGAATTTGATGACGAAGTTGGCGCACTTTTTGGAAATTAAGGACTCATGCATAGTTGATGCCTTAACGGATAGGTATATAGATTTGGTGGTGCAACTGCCTTGATTTCCAAGATCACTTATCTTGGACCCAGATAGAAATTTTACTTCCTAAGTCTAGATAGTTTTTATCATGTATTTAGCACTCAGTTATGCATCTGCACTATGTTCTACCATCAAACAAATTGGTAGATAATATGGAAAATCTATACATTCGAGGACTTGCAACAAGAATGAATATTGGGATTTAGAGGATCTTGGATATGGAACATTCGCTTGGTGTGGATTGATTACAATAATATCTCTCAATATTCCATTGGAAGGGCTATATTTCAATTTCTACATGAAGGTATATTTTGTTCAACATTAGGATGTAAATTGGATTGGTATACAACTATTCAAGGCTATGGGCTAGTTTATATATTGATAGAGAAGGGTTATATTATTTGTGATAGGACAAAGGAGTCACTTAACAAGAAGAAGTAGCATGTCGATCTCAGTTGGAGTCCCTTAGATTTTTATGTTTGGGACCACATTTTCTTGATGGATTCCCTTTGACAAGGGAAGTCGAGGTATGAAAGAGGGAGTAATATTTCATCTAGGTGTTGGGGAGATTTGGAGAGGTGGAAACCTAGTTGGAACTACCATGACATTTTTTGAAGGTCCCTAACATCATTAATGTCTCAAAACATCATCAGTATCTTCATGATGACTCCCATGTCATTGAATGGGGAGATTTGGATATCTAGGATGACATGACATATATAGAGTAGCATGTAGAGATCCAAGATCATTGGGATAAGGTTCTTAATGTATGTATGATTCATTTGGTTCATGTTTTGGTGATGCATAATGGCATGGAGGGGGGTACATTGGAATGAGATATGTACATGTGTTTCTTGTACCCAATGTTGTTTTGAGTTATGCCTTGTTATGATTTTAAATGTAATTAGGAGTTTGGATATTATTAGTTTTGAGATGAGTGGTTTATCTATTATAGTAAGTGTTTTAATTTATTACCACGTGAAATGGGGAATAACAAATTCTAATTAGAGATGAATTAATTGGTATGAATTTAAACATGGGCGGGTGAGTGAGTAATCCATATAGCAGATGGTATATTGACATGGTGGAAGGAATTCCCTAAAATATGTTCCATGATAGCTGGTTCTTTTGTGGGGTGTCTTGTGATCATTTGGGTTATAAGGTGTCATAGTATTTGTTCTTCAATGTTGGTGTTTCAATCCATATTTCAAACAATATAGGCTGGATTATTGTTGAGCTTCAACATGTGTTGTTGTTAATAGTGTTTCAGGTATAATACGATACTTGAGTGGTATCTTATAGGGTGGTTATTCCAACCTATATTTAATTGGGTTTTGGTTTTGAATTATTTAGGGAGAGAATGGTATGATATATTTTTGATGTAATTACCTAAAACCCATAGGTCCATTCTTTTGTAAAAATTTAGTGTTTGAGGTGTTCTGGGAGGCAACTATAGCATATTTCAAGTGCTTTCCAAAAATCATGTATTTTTATCAGTAGCTGCATTGGTATGTCATATCAGTAGGTTTTGAAAAAATGTTTTGTTTGTAGGTTTCTTTGGTAGGTGGTGTTAATTAGTTGTGTTGGTGACTCATCCATCAGGGAGTCACGTCAGTGAGTCACCATCGGTGACTTGCATCGTTGACTTGCCATCAGTGGGTCCCAACTATAACGACCAAAACATTTAGGAATAAAATTTATTTTAATTAAATTAAATTTCTTATGGATATATAAAAAATGCACACTAATTATTTTATTATATCCAATTGGATTTGAAATACTATTATATATTATTACAATTGATATATATCCATTGAACAGTGAACACATGACTAGTATATATAGAGTATTTTAACAAATTTTTTTGGTTTATACAAAGGATGTGAAAGCCTCAACTAGTAGGATCATACCCTTTGAACCCATTCATTAGATCTTCCAATGGATATTTAATTTATGGGATTTTCTCTAGACAAATCCCATGCATAGATACGACAAATTATGTAATGTAGAAATCGTTAATGGGAGAAGTTCAATTTCATCTAGTTCAAAACCCAACCGCATTCACCGAATGACTCCAAGAATGACCCACCATAATGCACCTTAACCATTCAGTGTACATGTACTAAATGGATATGTATCAAGAACCTAAAATTACCAATATGTTAATTATTTTTTTTAAGAATTGTAAACATTTTTTCTTATTATGATTACATTGTAAATAATTTATTAGGTATATATAGAATTATTAGATAATATTCATATTAAATTACGAAATTTATACAGCTAAATCAATTTATTTGTTATTTAAATAAAATTTTAATAAAATATTATTATTAAATTACTTTTATTAATTATAAATGACTTAATAATTTTTATGATGTCAAATATAATTTTTATTAGGGCTTGAAAACTGTTTTGTCAAAACCCTTCATTTTCCAATAAATATATGTCATTATTTTAAATGTGTAAATTCACATATTTAGAAAAATATTTAGATAAAATGAATATATATTTTTTGGAATCAGGATGTTGAATTTATATAACTGTGAATTCTTCATAGTTATATAATATAGTTGAATAATTGTGTAAAATTTATATTCTGTATAAATATATAACGTGTTTTATGTGATTATATTTAACTAGTAGTGATTTTATAAAATTAAATAAAATGTAACTTCAGAGAAATATATTTTTCTCTTAAAAATATTTTAATTTATGTATATTTTAGTTATATTATAAATCCTTAAATAATAATCCATGTCATATAAAATATTTTAAAATTTTAAAATCATTTCCTTGAATGGGTGTCCCCCTCCAAATAAGCTAGGGAAATATTTTAATATGTTGAATCATATCATTATAATATAATGCATACTAAACCCATTTCCCAGAAACTATGGGAAATTACCATGGGATGGTTTTTATTGAATATTTTATTGTATTTGAGACCAAAACCATAATAATAAATAATCCCCCCACATTTCCAATAAAAACCCAGGCAAGAACCCACCTCTCTTCACTCAATCTCATTAATGCTAGTCCAGCATCTATACCTACTCCCCAGATTCTTTTTAGTGTTCCCATTAACTCTAAAGAACCCTCCCCAAGCCTTTGGGATCACACATCGACGGAGGGGATCTCCCTTACTCCTTTTTCTTCAAAATCCACTTTAACGTCAGGCCTTTTAATTCTAATTTCCTTCATTTGGGATATGTTCTTACGTACCTAATTAATAACCAGATGATGTATAAATGATATTATCTTATATTCACTACCATTAATCCCCCTTATGTTCCTTTAAACCCACCTATTACTATAAATAAATTCATTATGGGATATCCCTATTATCATTTCCATTCAAACATTTATTTATATTACACATCTAAATTCCATTTCACATGTTTGGATATAATTTTACATGATCCCATTAATTTCTTCCCAATGTATAAATAATAAGATACTCATATCTATCTTATCATCCCAATTTATGATATTCTGTATGGTAGAATTATACAGCCAAAGTCACACCATGATTTTCCATTTCCAAAATTAGTTATATTGAACACCATACCCATTCCTATATCAATGGTATTCACATTTATAAACACATACATATAGAATGGTGACTTAAATGAATGTGTTCCACATTCCTTGTATGTGGAAGAAACTATGCTCTTGAATTAATCCATGTAATATGATATATAATGCACATTTAAGCATTATATTGAAATGATTATGAAGGGTGCACCCGAATAGCACTCCAATGCATTGTGTAATGTTTAGTATCACAATGTGTCTTATTTGTCCACTGGTTTTCTTGATTCCCATTTGGGAGTTTTTCCACCATGGTTGGATAGTTGTTTATGAGGCTCTTTTATGTTAAAGATGCAATGTTTAAAGTTGTTACAAAATTTCAATTTTATGATAATCATGCTATATCATTCCATTATCTTCATTTTTCTCTTATGTGCCACTGATATTACTATTTCCTGAAATATATTTTATTCATCATCTTATGCCTTGTTTACTCCCTTAATAGGAATTATATCTCCACGATTTATTATGTATATCCTCATGTTATCCCATTCAATGATAAGTATGGAGGAATTTTGTGGTCAGGTAAAAGAAGTTTTCAATAAATATGTGTATTTTATGTTTCATGTAGTTTTATAATATTCATAATCTCTAAATATAGTAGACCTATTGATTTTATATGTTTTACTAAGTTATGTTTTATGTAATAAATCATGTTTAAATATGAAATAAATAGTAGGGTTGTTATACTTTGTATCTGCTCATATGTTTAGTGGTTTTCCAGATTATGATTATAAAGCTATAGTGAAAGCCTTATTTACGTGACTAAGTTATGAAAAGAATCTTGAAATTTTATTCAGAATATATTAATTGTTTTATAAATAAAATTCATCCCTAGAAATATATTTGAACTAGTAGGTGTAGCTCAAGCATTGATTTATGTTGGGGTAAAACTAGAAAACAACACTTTGAGGTCGAATCATATGGGAATTGGTGCATGACAATGGGCCTTTCTGCACTCCTAGTTCGAAAATCCAAGAGGATTTGATTTGGTAAATTCAAAATCATAGTATGAGACATTATTAAGTGAAAAACCCCCTATGATTATATGTTTGGATATAGATCAGGGATAAAATTGATCAAAACATAGAAATTAATAAGGTAAGGATGAAAATCCAAATTTAATGGTATCCCTTTTTTTCATTATATTCCTCTTTATGTGTACAATAGTTTTTGATACTCATCCATATAAATTTGGGGAAGAAATTAAGACCAGAAAAAAAATGTCAAATGTAGGGTGTTCATCTATTGTTCTACACTTTCTTTTATATCTATGATGTTTAGTAGAAAAATTCAAACATTAATACAAATCATGGAAGTAAAAAATTTAGTAATAATAGAAAATGGGTAAATTATAGCATCCCATGCATATGAATCCTCCCCTATCACAATTAGTGGATTGAACATACCTATGAACCTCATCATACTTTCATTGATGGAATTTGATACAATTAATGGTATGGATTGGGTTTCCCAATATGGTGTCCATATTAATTAACACGAGAGATAAATCACTCTCCATATAACAAATCGACCCCTGATTCTATAAAATTTAAAAGAGTGGGAAAAATATTCTTTATCTCCATCATCTCAAGATTAAATATTACATCTCTATGGGAACACATGACTTTTTAATATGATAGTGTCCATGGATGAACCATCCCCGAGGACATACCTATTGCAAGGGAAATCACTATTGTGTTTCGCGAGGAATTGTATGGTCTTCCTCCAAGATTTGATGTTAAATTATTGGTTGATCGTATACCTAGGGTGTTAAAAATTTCCAACACTCCATAGACAATAGAATTGTGGTGATTGAAAAGATATGTAAACAACTATAAGAGAATACGGGTAATTGGTTTATATGCCCAGGTGCTTCACCATGTGGTGAACCAGCCGTCTTTGTCAAGCATAAGATGGGTCAGTGTGTATTTTCTTTGATTAACATGAGCTCAACAAAATAACATAATGAATTAGTATTCTTGAACATGAATTTATGACTTGTTAAATCAACTATGTGGAGAAAAATAATTCTCCAAGGTGGTTATATGGTCGATATATTACCAATTAATGTTGAAGGAGGAAGATATCCCCAAGACTACTATTATATCATGGTAGGAGCACTACGAATTCAGAGTAATTCATTTTAGATTCACTAATGCTCCTTCAATCATTATAGAATTGTTCAATAGAGTCTTTAGATATTTCCTCAAAAAATTTATGGTAGTCTTTATATATGATATTCTAATATACTCCAAACCAAATAAGGAGAATGAGGACTCTCTAAGAACTATTATAGAGGCCCAATAAAATGACAAGATCATTGAAAATACAAAAAAAAATTGAGTTATCCATGAAGGATATGTAATTATTGGGTAATAATATCAACTGCAATGAACTATATTTTGTTACTTCCAAGAAAAAGCTTTTGTTGGATGTCTGAGGCTGACATTGGAGATATATATCCATAGAAACCTAGGGTTAGAATTATATTATCACTAATTTGTGAGAAATTAACCATGATTGTTAAACCATCTTAAAAAAACTCTGAAGGGAGTAATGTTTTATTTGAATGATTAATGTGAAGAAGGATTCATAGAGCTGAATAAGAGGCTTATCACAGACCATATACTCACACTACAAACAAATGGGGAGATTTTCATAATCTATGGAAATGCTTAGAAGAAGGTCCTAGGATGTGTACTATTGAATAATGATAAATTCATTTATTGTGCCTCATGGTAGTTGAAAATTCATGTTGAAACAAATCACATGCATGATCTGGTTTTGATGTTGTGATATTTTCTTTGAAAATCTAGAATTATTTTCTCTTTGGGGAGAAGTATGACATATATACATATCATAAAAGTCTATATTATATATTCACACAGAAGGAGAAGAATATAGGCCAATGATTATGGTTAGAGCTCATAATGTACTATGACTACTCAATCCATTAACACCCTAGGAAAAAAAATAAGTTGTTAGATTCTCTATATATAAAGGACCAATCAATTCTTTAATTGATTATAATTTAAAAGGATATAATCCTCTTTTATTTGATGAATGTGGTCATGGGAATCATAATGAATCGAACATCATCAATCTTCTCTATGATGATTTCTCAACAATATCTTTTAGAAAGGTTAAAATATGATAAAAAATGATATTGAAATTTAGAATAATGTTGAAACTATCATAAAAGTGAAATACGAATATTTCATTGTAATTGAAGAAGGAATTTTGATATTTGGTTCAAGACTATGTTTTCCATCAAATTTTTAGTTAAATAAATTTTTTTTGATGATTCCAATCAATTGAATTTATCCCTTTACTGAGGAAACATGAAGATGTATCAAGATATCTGGGAGATCTGTTGGTGGGATAACATGATGATAGATATCAGTAATTATACATAAATGTGACTAAAATGTAATCAAATAAGGGAGGAATAAAAATGTATAAGGGGATGATGCAACCATTAAAAATGAAAACATGGATATTTGAAAAAAACCATGATGGAATTTTTCACCAGACTTCGAAAGACATCCAATGGAAAAATTCAATCTGGGTTGATATGGATCGTCTAAAAAGGATTAGATACTTCATTAAAATTTTACAGGATTTTCCAATTGTTCAACTTGCACATATATACATCCATATAGTGGTAAGGGTGCATATAGTACCACAATAAAATTTTTTCAATAAAAATCTCGGATAAACCTCATAGTTATATTAGAGTCTCCAATACGCTCTGAACACAGTGTATAACTTTAGTATGACCTATCACCCTCAAACAGTTGGTCAATATGAGGGAACTATCCAAACACATAAGGATATCTATAGATATATTTAAATTGAATAAAAAGGCATATGATACCAACATATTCCATTGGTTGTGTTCTCTTACAAAAACTATTTCTACTCAATAACCCAAACAGATTCCTATGAATCCCTTTCATGGGAGTGGTGCAGAACATCGACATGTTGGGATGAAGTTAGGGGATGAAAAATTCTATGTTCATAAATGGTCGAAGAAATGGTGGAGAAGGTTTAGAAAATCATTAATCACATCAAAGATGCCCTGAGTTAAAAAATTTCTATAATTAAAACATTCAAAGAAAACTATAGATTTATTTTGGAGACATTATATTCCCCATCATATCTCAATGGCTAAGAGTTATGAGATTTGGGAAGAGTGGAAATAATATTCCAAATTATATCCTCCCTTTTGGGATCCTTGATTGCTTTAGAGTATTGGCCTATCGACTAGAACTCCCACAAATTCAAAATCATGTACATGATGCATTCCATGTATCTCTCTTAAGGAAGTACATAATACACCCATGAAATGTACTCAATCCAGAGGAGGTACCATTAGATATTGACCTCTCTTATGAAGATATGTCAATGATGATTTAATATTGAAGAAAAAAGATCTAAAAATAAAGTAAATTCCCTTCATCAATGTGTTATGGAAAACAATATTGAAGAAAAACCATGTCAACCAAATGAAGGAAAAAGACAGACTTACCATCATCTGTTTCAGTTTGGGAAAAAGAAATATCAAGGGATAATTTTTTATTGGGGATCATTGTAAGGACCCTATATTTATAAATAAATTTACCTGTCATTTAATTAAATTTAATTTTTTATTTTGAAAACACACTCACTCATTTTTTATAATATTCAATTGGATTTAAATGAAGGTTATATATCCTTACCGTTAATAATATATTTTTTGAACAGTGATCACATGATTATTATAAATATAGGGTTTAGTAAATATTTTTTTACATAGAAAAAGGAAGTCATAGCCTCAACCAGTTTGATCATACCATATGATGTCCATTTATTAGAGATTCAAATGGAGGTAGAATTTATGGGCCTTCCCTTAGTGTAGTCCTATGCTGAGATCCAACATCTTAAGCATGAGAGAAAGCATTTGTGGGAGATGTTCAAGATCATCGGAATTACGGCTCAAACCATGTTCACTAAACAACCCCAAGAAATCCCCAACATCAAAGACCATAGTTTTATGGAGTATACTTTTGTACTAAAGGTATTTGTTAAAAAATTATATCATTATGGACAGGTGAACTATTTTTTATAGAATAATGAATATATTTTACTTATTATGTTTAATTTTTAAATTTTTTTTGAAGTAGAAATAACATTTTTGGATAATATACAAATTCAATTAAGAAATATATTTTGATGAATTAATGGATATTTGAATTATAATACTCATTAATAAAATATTATTAATAAATTACTTTTATTATATATAAAGGATCATATAGCTTTTATGATGTAAATTATTATTTTTATTAATGTTTAAAAACCGTTTTTTTCAAAACCTATCAATTTTTTTATAAATTTTGGTTTATATTTTAAAAGTGTAAATTCAAATATTTATGAAATAATTTAGATAAATTTTTTTTTGGAATCAGTAGGTTGAAATAATCCAACAGTGATTTGTTTCATAATTTCTTGAGACTGTCAAATTATTAGGTAAAAATATATATCAAATCAATATAAAATGAGTATTTTGACATTATAATGACTAAAAGGTGATGTGATAAAATAATATATGTATTTTAATCATCCAAATATATGTTTTAATTTAAATAAATGTAATTTTAGGTATATTTGATTGGTTTTTAAAAGCCTTCGAGAATCCTGAATGACATATACAAGATATTATGATATTAAACCCATTTCATTAACTATGTCACTCACCTCCACATAAGATAGAGAAATATATTTTTATCATTGTCTTTTATCCATATAATATAATATCTACCACTCCCCTATTTCAAAAACCATTTCAAAAAACCTTTTTATGCTTTGTGGTTGGAAATATTTTTGTATGTAGTGTCCAAACCCAAAATAAATAAGAATTCCCTCATATTTCCAATTCAAACGCAACCAAGAACCCATTTCTCTTCACACAAGCTCACTGATGCTTGAGAAACCTCTAACCCCTACTCCATAGAGTCCTCCCAATAGCACCCACATTCTCCCAAGATGAATCCTAGAATCCTTTGGGACTACACATCCATGTAAGGGATCCCCGTATCTCGTTTTTCGTCAAGAACCATTTTTATGTCATGCCTTTTAATTGAGAATTTCTTAATTTGGGGTCAATTATTCAATTCTTCATTATTATCCATTTGATGTATATATTATGGTATCTTTCAATCACTCCATTTAATACCCCCTATGTTCCATTAATCCTACCATTTACTATAGCAAAATTCTATAAGGGGTTTCTTTATACTCGTTTCCATAAGTGAATTTATATTATATTATGAATCTAAATTCCATTTCACATGATGGGATACTATGTTCCATGATCCCATTAAATTAAATACCATATATAAATGATGATATACAAATTCTCCCTCATCATCCCAATTTATGAATTTCAATTTGGCGCTGTTATGCTGGAAAAATTACCGCACAATTTTCCATTCCAGAAAAAATCATTTCGTGATTTCCATAACAATTTATATATAAAGGGTATTAAAATTTATGTGAATATACATATTAAATGAAAACAAAAAAGTATATTTCTACATTCCTTGTTCATGGAATAAATGATGATGTTGAATGAATCAATGTTATATGATCTTTGTGACACACTTAAGCATTAGATTGAACTGATTATAAAGCGTGCATCATGATAGCACTCTAATGCATTGGGTAATGTTTTGTATCATGAGACATTAGGTTGGGATAGCAGTTCACCGTATTCCATTATAAAAATTTTTCCACTCATGTTGGTAAAATTGTTATCCTAATTCATTTATCTTAATGATGTGTTTTTTAAAGTGGTTTCCACATTTCCATGTTATGTTAATCATTCAATATCACACATTTAATTTCATGTTTCTCTTGAAATCCATTGATATGAATATTTCCTATCATGTATTGTATTATTCATGTTATTCTTTTTTACCACCATTCTGGCCATTATATCTCACCCTTTTCTTATGTTTGTCAGGAGGTTATCCAAAGAAATGCTAAGTAGGAAGGAATGTTGTGGTCACGTAAAAGATGTTCTCAATAAAGATGTGTATTTTATGTTTTAAGATGTTTTTTAATGTTCCTAAGTCCCAAATACACTAGAAATATCTATCATCTATGTTTTATTAATATCATTTTGATTTAATAAATCATTATTAAATATGAAATAAATTGAATGGATGTAGTAGTGGTAGTTACTCTCTATCGGAGAGCCGCATCGATGACACACCATTAATAGCTCATATTGGGGACTATTCCATCAATGAGTCTCAACGGTGACTCACCATCAGTAGATCATTTTATTTTCTGACCCATCGGTGAGTTATTTCGCATAGTTTGTTGATATTTCATTTTCACTTTTTTTTTCAGATTCACACCTTTTACCTATAATTTCACATAAAATATGTTTAAAATCATATTTAGTTGTTTCTTAAGCTATTAAAATAATATAAATTATATACCTATATCATAATGATTGGGGGAATTAATTTAGTCAAAACACATGGTCCTAATAGTGATCTGTCTTTTAGGGATTTAAAAACCATTCTCCTCTTGATACAGGATAAGGCCAGCTAAGTACGAGATATGTCCCTTATGTTTTTCCTTTTTTTCGAGATACATATCATTAATAGAACCACTATTCTTAAGTGATAATGTGTTTTAATAAGGTTTTGGATGAAATTTCCATGGATCTTTATGAACACCGTATTTTGAAACTAAGAAGAGTTTCTGATGGTCTCTTTCAAGAAGTTGGGATCCATTCATCTCTTTTATTGTTTTTGGGTATCTTGCACATTTAGTGTTCTAATTTATTTTTATGTGTATGATTGAAACCAATTTTAAAAAATTATTAATTAATTTATTTAATGATTATGATTAATATAGTTTTGTATTATATGTTATACTTGATCCATTTTGATATTGTTAATGGTTTTATACTTTCAAAAAGATGGTCATTAGTGGTCTCAGTTTATGCACCTATATGGATTATGAATAGTATTTATTGATTTAATAATGAATGGTTTTATATATAAAAATGATTAATGATTTATATTTGAATAAATAAAAGTACATCCATTGATAAAACGTGTTTTATGATAACCCATATTTTATCAAAGTGAAAATAAATAATGAGTGATTTCAAAATTTGAATGCACATTTAAATATTTGGTGTGGTCGTCTATTGTGTGGTGGTATCATTATATTTTATTCCTTGTAAGGCTATGTGATTCTAATTTTTATGGTACAACTGTAGTTGGGGCGGTTTAGATAGTGTAGTGGAATCTCAGGTTGAGAGATTGATTGATTGTCGAATGGATTTTCTATGTTAGGGAAGCGGGGAAACATGATTATTTTAGGCTATGTTTATGTTACTGGGTGTGATTGGTGTAGTTATATTATACAATGGGAATTGTAGGAGGGATTTGATGAAGGATGTTTTCAGGTTTTTTAGTTTTTTGGGGACTTCTTCTTGAGAATAATTATAGGGTAGTATGACATTGAATAATGATGAAGAAAGCGGATTGTATGGGTGTTAAATGGAGAGGAATGTGATATGGGTTAATTTTAACATGGTTGTTTCATCCTTGGTGTGACCTTTTTGTGGGGGTATTTGTGTGATTTGGATTATAGTTTCCTTGTTACAGATGAAATGAATAAATTTTATATTTAATTAATAATCAATATTGTCTAATGAGTTGGATGGTGGTATGTTTGAATTGTGGATTATTATGGATGGATTTCATTTATAATCATATCAATTGACAATTGTTGATGTTAAATAATCAATTTTTTGGCAGTATAAAAGTACATTTTTTGGGATAGTTGTTTAATGAAAAATACCAAAGGTTTTTTCAAGTGTTTGATACCCATATATATACCTATACTTCCTTGTGATTTTCTATATGCACCCACCCTAGATGAGAAATTTTTCTTGAACACCCCCACATTTTTGGGGGACTGGGTCCATTCCCAAGTTCATAGGGGGGGGATATATGGTGATGGTTATTGAGTCTTCCAAACTCACTCTTCTAGTAATCAGTTGCCCAAGAAAATTTGATCATGTTGTGGTATGATTGTGAGGTCCATGTTACATCGAGAGAGGTGTGTTTTACTAGATCTCTTCAGGATAAGTTGTGATGTACATTCCCATGTATCTTATGTATGTGTTGTATTTGTATCCCATGTGTCTACTAGTGGGATGTGATGTAGTATGTGTCCCAAGTTCATGAAGGTGAAAGGTTTTATGGTATGTGTCCCCAGTATGTGCAGTTGGGATGTTGTGAGCTTTGTTTTTTCCCTATTGTAGGATTATCATGGTGACCCAAGAGTGTATAGATGGGTTGTGAAATGGGTCTTGTGGATGAGTATGGATACCATAGGATGTTTTTTAGGTTATGAGAAATTAACCAGTGGGAATTTTCTCAGGATACCCAAACATCGATGTGCGTGCTATATTATATTATTGATCTGCATTAATTGTTGAGTGTGCCTTGGTGAGATTGGGTTGGATAGAATACCTTGAACGATTTTATTGTTTTATGAAATTTTCTCTTAGTATAATTAGTAATATTCTCCCACATGTTCATGAGTGACTTTGAATTTCCCAAAAAAGTATACTTGTATTCTCAACCTATGTATGTAAAAATATTTCCATGTTTCAAAGATACTTACATGGATAGTGCTAGAAGATACTATATTAGATTGTGATAGTTGATGTTTTGCTACATTGAATTACATTTGATACATGAATGGGGGAAATTGTTATTTGGTTTTGTATTCCTTTTCAACGGGCATGTTGGATGGTTTGCTTTTTCTATTACTAATATATATCTATCTTGTAGTTGATTGTGGTTATTACATATTATCTCCCAATCTTGGTTATGATAAAAAAGTGTAATGCCTCATATTTTGTTAGATTTGTATAACCATGGTGATGGTCTCATCACTAATACCGACTAGAGGTGGGACTGGAGGTTTATTATCCCTATTCCTTCAATTCCAGCTCAGGATGAGCATCTTTGGATGGAGGTGGTCTGACAAAACCATACCCATAATGACATTAAACTCAACTAAGTGTAAATCCATAATGTTTACAGGTAATGTCTTTCCACGGACTATGACTAGAATAATATTATAATACACATTTATTGTAACATTTCCCCTTTATTTTTGTATCCATATGTTCTGATCACATATATTTCCATGATATTCAAAAATTTACCAGAAACATTATTAGAAATAATGGAATATATTAAATCCATATCGATCAACACATGGAGAAATATTTGAAAAACAAGGTAGCGAATACCACTTCATTAGATTGACCTATATCAACTGATGTAGTACGAAATGATCTCACAACACCTTTCACCTTATAATTTTATCATTTCTATCATTTTGTTCTTTCATTGACAATGTATTTTTATAATGGTCCATCACACACCATTTAAAACAATTTTTAGTTTTCTTATCATAATTGAACTTATGTTCATTTTAATTAAAATATTAGAACATATGTCGAAATTTAACACATTTGAAACACATACATTTTTTAGTAAAGCAATCCCCAGTTTTATTTTTACCACACACTTCAAAAACAAGAAATTAATCATTTTTAGCTTCAAATTTCATTGATTGGTTCTTAACCATAATCTTCAATATATAAATATATTTCTATATATTTTAAATGTAAACATTCTCATAAAAAATTAATTTTGACCCCATCATAACATTATAAAAGATTCTCATAAATTTTCAATTCTCAGGATGCAATTTTCCTTCGATATCATGGCTAAAATTCTGGGTAATAATAGATGATTTTTCTATCATGATACTAAATATTATTTAGATCATAACATTACAATAGAATGATTTCTTCTTATACAACTCTGTTGAATTATACAACATTTGTTTCAAATCAATTATTTTTTTCCAAAGTATATTGAAATAAAATAGGTAAATTATTTTCTGAAAATTTATTTTTAAATATATACCATTCCAAGACATAAATATCCTCACTATCCCTGATAGTCACGACCATTTTACACCATTGGTCAACATTAAAATGAAAATGATACATGGAAGGGCTAGCATTTGGATTATTTAACAACCCATGTCATCCAATATCTTTTTCAAGTGATTTAATCTATCCTTCATCCTATACAAGGTTTGAAGATCCATTGAAAGCAGGATGGTGTTGCCACATAAAATATTACACTATTTTGATGTTTCTTTTTGGATGCCCATGTTGTTGTTTTTTTGAATGGATTAAAAATCCACTACTTCTTGATTTAGATAATCCATTTCTATTACAAACATCTCATTTTCAATCCATACTATTCATGGATGCAAATTTTGAATGATATGAGCCCTTAGTTTCATCATAACATCTGCTTCCCTATTTTTTCTGTAGAAAACAATTCCATAGAGATATATCATAGTTGAATAAATATGGTAATCCTAAAATGCTATATCATTTCAACATTAACATAATTATATACTATTTCATATAATTCCATCCAATGATGGGATGCTCAATAAACATGGGATGCGCAATAAAAATTCATTAATGGATATACAAATAAGGATAGAAACCATTAGTCCATGAATACGTATAAACATATGGTATGTTTTTCACAAATACATAGTTCTCACCCATAATGTATCATATAATTACTTTTTGAAAAATAAGATTAAAACAAATAAAGAAAAAATATATAAAACAATAACATTATCTTTAGGAATTACATAATTAATATCGTAACCATCACTAATACTTTACAATGTAACCCTCATGACTAACTTATGGTGTAACCATCATAGTTACACTTGGAGTAACCATACAGTAGGCCTCCAACATAGACATACCTAGTGCATTGAATAGATAAATTGGTCCAACCCTTAATAACCAAAAAATATATATATACATCATATTAATTATTCCATTTAAAAATTAAATTAAATTACAAAAAGTTGTTTAAAGAAATTTCACTAACAAATATTATATATTATAATTAATAATTTATGAAAATAATGGAATATGTGTATAAATTATAAATATAAATAATATAATAAAAATATGATTCATTTCAAAAATAAGACTAGTACCACATAACAAAAAAGATAACAGGTTATCCTAAAGAATGGTAATTGGGTTAAGAATTCCCTTAGCATCAGTTTTTGTTAAATAAAATGTTATTAAATATCTAGTATAATGGTTTATAGAGTTTTATTAATTTTTTACAAAAACATTACAATGTATATAATGCCTTAATTTTTTAAATTTATAACATTCTTACACCATCTTATTTATAATATTTTTTTATTTCCCTTATTTTGGGTACGTTCGTTAAATAGATTCCATGGACGATTAGTAATCAATTTTTATACAGAATAGAAAAAAAAACTCTAGACCTATACATTAATGGTATTAATATTTTTCTAAAATATTAAAATATACCACAAATAATTTTTTTATATATGATGATGAAACCATTTAAATGGGTTTCAGAACATCCCTGAAGATAGTAATGGAAATTAAAAATACATCATCCACGATGTTGGTAAATCAATACATCACTCTCAATGATTTTTATTTTTCAAATAAGTGGGATATGATAATAGTTTTCATGATGTAATATTTAATAAAAATGATATAATTATCTTATATATAAGAAAAAATATTTTTCAAGCTTATATTATAATGGGATATAAAGAGAGTATAATAAAATAAAAATAATTGAAAAGAAAATAAAATAAAACGAGAGGGGACTTTAACCCTTTGATTTATCCTCCTTGAGAACCTCATTAACACCATGGGTTTTAAACTTTTGCTGATACCAAGAGTTTTTGTATGTGGGGAGTTGGTTTGGAAGAGTATTGGATATAATTTGGAAAATGGTCAAATCGTAAGAGGAATGAGGAGAAGAATCGATGATGGGTTGTATTTAATGTTAAGGAGTGGGGGGGCTCCCATTTGGTAATTATTATTATATTATTTTTCTCAATAAAAGAAATAGTTATGGTTCTTGTAACAAAATACATTAATTAGTGCATCATAGATAGATGAAAGGATGATTATCATAGCAAAATGTCATATATGACTCAATAATTCCTGTATTTATATTATTTTGTTGATTACATTATTTCACTATTCATGAAAAACCATGTATTACAAAAAAACCAAAATATAACCCCATCCACTTCATTACGTGTAGTGTTCTAAATGAAATCAACTTTATCGGAATAGTTTTATTTATACATGTGAAATTTAATTTTTATATCAAATAATTATATATTCGAAAAAATATATATAACTGATTCAATAACACATTGAAAATTTAATCAATGTCACATAAAATTATCTTATAACCATATAAATGAATAAAAATAATTTATAATTTCATTTTATGTAAGTACATTTTCATTTATATTATTAAACTATTCATAACATTCAAATTAAATATTTATAACTAAAAAAACAACCACACATAATTATATTATTCAAAAAATTATTTACTTCTTCAATGGTATAAATATATCATATTTTCACTTGTAATGTGGATTAAATTTATTTATACATTATTAGTTAATGATAATATTCTTTTGTCCATATTGTTATAGCTAAAAGTCAATTTACTATTCCATCAGTTCAAATTCCTTAATTATCTAAATATAAATTATATCATTACATTTTTATAATGAAATTATATATTTAGTTCCAGAATGAAAAATATTATTTTATAAGTACCGGGTTCATTAAATGAACCATATTCATACATAGGAAATCAATTATAATCATCTTATTTCATCGTATCACCTGTTTGTTAATACTTTTATTATCCTTTTTTAGGTGTTATCTTCTATATTTTCCTATGCATGTTTTGTTATCAATGTAACAATTATTTTACATTGGATATAGTTAGTCGATCGCCATAAATATATTAATTCCATATAATTAATATTTATTCATTATATAAAATTTAATAGTATTTATTTAATGGTAAATGTGGAAAATGAATCATGTCATGTCGTGGAGATGGATGGTCATACATATGAAGAAGTGACGATATCATAACATTAATGGTGAATGTCCATGGAAGTGTAATTTATATTAATTTTACAATAATAAATATAATTTAATAATTTACATATATATATATTATATTTCTATAATTAAATACATTTATTTAATGTGGTGGTGGAAAAAAATATATCATGGCACGGAGAGGGTAAGACATAGGTACACATGCATTGTGACTTAATTTTTCATCAGATTGATATAAGGTTAAAGTTCTTAGTTCTATAATAAAAATTACATATATGCAGATGGATGAAACCATATTTATTAATGAATTACGAAAACAACAATAGAAGAGGTAGTGAATATGAAACAGACACGAAGGAGCCAATAATGATGATTATGTGTTCTTAAAAGAACATACTTTAATCTCTTCTTGGGGGATCTTGGGATACACTTTCATAACAATGTAAACTAGAAAAACATAACTATGTATGATTGGAAGTGATATTGGTAACGTTTTGTTGTGATAGATTGCTATGTATTTTTTAAATAATTGTAGGATGTGGTTCCCTTTTATAATTGAGGTTATGGGAACATTGAGAAACTCCAAAAATATGAAATTAATATAAATTATATTCCAATTCCAAATTCC
The DNA here is from genome assembly GCA_963277665.1 of Viscum album. Lineage (NCBI taxonomy): Eukaryota > Viridiplantae > Streptophyta > Magnoliopsida > Santalales > Viscaceae > Viscum > Viscum album. Next base: position 674,859,370 of record OY728150.1, read on the forward strand.
CAAAAAATAAATTATTTCAAATATAATATAATTATGGTAAATGTGCTATCATTTAATAATTTTTGGATAGGTATTGGTCACACTTATATATTTATCATTTCTATTTAACCCTTATTTAATCTATTTCATTATTATCATGACAACATTGAAGTTACAATTCAATGGTTAAAATAGTTATAATAAAATATAGAAAAACCCTTCAATGGTTCATTGATGAAATTGTAATCTTTATCCAAATGAGTAGGATTAATTTATTCATTCCTGGAATTTTTTACCACTTAATAAAATATTATTTACATTCAATTATCAATAATGTAAATTTTCACAGTGTTCATTGACTATAAAAATATCTATTCAATAGTAATATATTAAAAAAAATTTAATAAATCTATATCATTCAATTGTCACCTAAAAAGTTTTTTATGACATTGACTATGTCAAATAATATTTATTTTAACATTATAAATATATGTTAGTTGTTATTTCAATAAATAATATCATTACATCATCGTGATTTTTCATTCATTTAAGGTATATATTTTAAAAAAAAAATTAAAAAATATTTATGTTTTCGAAGAGAATTACTTTATCTTTAAGTGTACAATTTATACTCGATGATAAATTCTTGACGACACCATATTAAAAATTATATAACTATTAAAAACATTAGTCTCTCAAGTTTGAGTTTCTTTAAATTAAAACAATGTAATGGGATTAAATTCATCTCGGATAATCCTAGAATTCAAAAATTTAGACTGTGGATAATGTTATTTAACAAAAACCCATCAAATAAAATTAGGACATGTTTTACAGTAATTTTCTAATCCTTATTATAATTATTTTAACCATAAATTATTTTATTTACACCTAATTGTGGTTATAAAAATGACTAAGATTACAATTAATATTTTTTAAAAAAGAGCCCAATTTACGAAATTATGACATTATTATTACATATATATATTGTTTTAAAAATATATGTCGCTATAATTAATCCCATAGACATGAAAATAATGTTTGGTTTTAAAAATAAAATGATCAAAATTGTCCTATATTTTTCTATATATATTAGATAAAAATTTACCTAATGAACCATTTTCGATTAAAATATGATTAATAGATCTGATTTAACATTAGCCCCAATTAATAATTAAAAAATTAAAAAATAAATTATTTAGATAAAAATTTGTTTCCAATTAAAATGAAATATTTTTCATTATTTTTATAAAAATTGTAACTAACCCTAAAAATACAAAATAACACTAATTGAAGTTTAAAAAATATGATTTCAAACCGCTACTTTATTGTTTTCATGAAATATTTATAATCCATCAAAAAATAGGATTAAAACATTTGTACCATTAAATGGATGGAAAACTGTATTTTAGAGAAGTGTATCTTTTATGCGTAAAATATGATTAATTTTCAATCATTCCTAGAAAAAACAAAGGAGGAATTCTGAAAATTAAATGAATAAGTTGTATATATATATCATTAATATAATCTCATAATAGTTATATTTTTAATTTTATTGCCATAAAACATAGTTGTACTAATTTATATAGTTTTTAAAAAAACATTTTTTTTTTCAAAGGGGTTTTATTTTGATTTATAATTAATACATTACAAAAAATATTTATATATACATATATATACCATATAATAATATTTAAATTCACTGAATCAAATTCAAAATTTAACATTTATCAAATAATAGTAATGTTAGAAAAATAATATTTAATCATATATCCTGTTTTGTTTTATCATGGCCTTACATACATTATATGCTATAGAAGAAATTAGATTTATTTCTGCACTGTAATACTATAATATCATGAGGTTTTATAATTATTATTACTTAAAAAAATTTAATACATTGAATTTTCATGAATAAAATGATGATTATTTGTCTTCATCATACCATCTATAGGTTCCCATGTCCCTTCTTCTAAATTATGGTTTCTCAAAATAAAAATCACCAATATATTATTTAGATTTCTCAAAACATTTTATATAGTTTTAAGTATCTCCCATTTCTTTTTATAGTAAGATAAATCTCATTTCATTTATATTTCTTCATTAGTGACTTCATGAATTGGGTCTTCCATGTACTTCCATAATAATGATATATAAAACATATCATTCGAAGTGGGTAGACATTATAGAATTTCAAATTAAAAAAATACAGCTCTCATTGATTATAGAACATCGAATTGTCAGATGTATCATGGGAACATTTTTTGTAACTTATTGAACCCTATCACTCCCTTAAATGGAGATACATTATTAAATTGATGATCAACCACTTGAATGTAAAAATCATTTCTTTAGTGGATATAATAACTCTACTACCTACATTGAACTTCTTAATTTGATCATGAATAGTCTTAACATTTGTCGTTGACTATTCAATATATTATAGTCCTAAGAGTTTCCATTCACAAAATACATCCCAAAAAATTGTTATAGGAAGTCCATTTTTATATAATTCTTCAAAAGATTCCATTTGGATTACTAAATTGAAAATATGATAATAGGAGAATTCAATAAAATTAAAATAATTATCCAATATACAGGTTAAGTGAATTGAGAATGATATCAACTTGTATTATAATGGTTCAGTATTCCTTTCAGACTATACATCAATTTTCAGATTATACATAGTTTTAAAATTAGTCTCAGTATCATGATCCATATTACGACACTTCTAGAATTTGTATGTCAAACAAGGATCATGATTATACATAATCGATTGAGGTAGACTGTTATGTCTTTCAACATCATTAATATAATGTATTTTTGTTAAATGATGATGAAAATATTCTCATTAATAATGAAAATATGCCAATTTGGTAATGTGATCAACAGTAACACTTATCGCATTATTATTTCATTGGGTATTCAGTAATATAATCATTATGTTCATTACAATGTAATCCCACATCTTCATAGTAATTAGTAGATGTTACATGACCCCTTAAGGGTGTTTTTTCTTAGCTTTCACGTATTGAAAAACTAGGAATCCTAACACATAGTCATAAATGTCCCACATTGTGTTATATGAAAACAATTTCCCCTCCTGTACATATTCATAATTTTGTTTCTAGGGCGTATAGATGAATTTGAGCTATGAGGATTATCTAGTAGTATAATTTTTATCATAGGTATTGAAGGAACACATATCCGAATATCAAATTTCTGCTTTATATCATCAAAAACAATACCTAGAAATTTTATATCACATAGAGAATTCATTTAATTATAAAATATATCAACGTAAAATTATGATATTTTTAAATTTTCTAATTGGGAAGGTTTTTCAATCATTTAAAAAATTTAGTGTGGTCTCCTATTAATTAATAGTAATTATATCCATTTTACTAAATCCATGAACAATAGATGTATTTAAATCCCCATTCATTTTAGAACACAATGATCCTACCAATATATGGGATTTTCTACCATATATTCATTTCATATATTATAATATATTGAGAGATAGTTATCTTTTATAAACTCAAAACATCATATTTTCCTCCAGTTGAGTACATTCTATGATAATATGTATATAACACTGTAAAAATATATATACATATATATATATATACCATATTTCACCTTAGTTATACTATCTAAATATCATTTGAGAATATTATACCACTATAATTTCTAAATCATCTCTTTGATAATATTATTCATGTGTCGTCAAATGCATTAATACATATGCAATTACATTATAATTTTGTATATGCACACAATCGAGTATTTAATCAATGAGACACTATATATGACAATAATATCATGATGTTATTGTAAGAATTGTTGAATTGAACAATATCATATTAAACTAAAAGAAACATTCGTTAAATTATTTATATCTAAAAAACATTACCAATTTTTGTGTGAGATTTCTTATTAGGTTACCTAATTGGGAAAAATTATGAATGAATCTCCGATAGTCACATTCCAAACTAATGAATATATGGAAATCTGTTATGTTAATCGGTTTAGGTAGTTATTGGGCTACCTATTCCTTAATATGATGAACTGAGATTGCATATATATAAATAGGATGTCCAGGAAAATATATTTTCTAATGGAAGAATTCATAATTTTCTAATTTAACGTAAAAAAACTTTCTTCTAAGAGACAAAATAATAATATTAAAGTTATTCACATGGTCCTCAAAACCATTATAATACACAAATATATCATCAATTATTACAAAATGTTGTTTATATATTTCTTGAATACTCATTCATTAGAACCATGAATGTAGAGGGTCAATTAGATAGTCTAAAAAAGGTTAAATTAAAGTCATAATTTCCATACCTCTTTTGAAAAGATATATTTTTATATATCTTCCTCATTTAGTCATAATTAGTTATATCTATAAAAAAGTTCAGTCCCTAAAAAATATTCTTTTAAAAGATGTTAATCATGTAATTAATCAATGTAAGGCAGGGGATATATATTTATTATTGTAAAAGAATATTCATTTATATAATGAATTCACAATATCATGAATCTATATTTATTATTGAAAAAACCAGGGAATCCCCTTGGTGAAACAATTGGGTGAATAAATTCTTGATCACTAATCTCCTATTGTTCATTCTGTATATCAAATAATTCCATAGTGGCCACTCTATATGGAGTATTTTATCATGGTCTTACATATGGAATGAAATCATTAGAAAATTTGACTTCATGATATGGGGGATGCTGATGTAGTTACAATTGAAATATATTAATGATTTACTATAAAATAGGAAAATATATTAATTCATGATTACCTTCAGAAGACATAAGTGTTTTTATTACATATTATCTGATATTTTCATTCAGTATAACTAATTGGGTAAGAAATAGATATGTACTTAATGATGATGCTTCTTCCTTAAAGATAAGGAATTATTGATCCTCTACAAAAATATTACTCTCCTAAATGGTGTAATATATTTTTGCATTATATTATTAAATAAAATCCATAATAATGAATATTTAAAATTCAAACAAATGTATTATATAGTGAACAACAAATAATTCAAGTTTATGTACCATAATGGTGAAAACACAACACATCATTGTTCATATGAGGAATCCATTAAGATTTTCGATAAAAAATCCCTCATTTAATAATAATGGAATTTCATAATTTTCATAGGAAACTGAGAAGATATAAAATAATATGAGGATAAAAATTCAAATAAATGATTGTCTATAATTTAATATATGATTAATATTGATGCCAATATATAATTATGTACTTCAAACTCAAATGCAAAGATCCCTTTGGGTTTTAATTATATAATTGGACTATTTTTTGTAAGATTCCTATAATTCTTGGGTAATTTGATTGAATAATAGACAATGTTTTTTCAGTTGAATAACTAAGTATCTTTTTTTTTCATTTCACTCATGAGGAAGATGAACCTATCTATGCACATGTAACACACTCTCATTACCTTTAAACATTTCATGGCATGTTTTTTTCCAAAAAACTAAAAAGATTGAAAATTCATCATTCCAATATTCTTATTTTGTGCATCACCAATCGTAGGGTTCTCCATCAGGCCCTTTTTATATTGATTTTATTTAAATAGATAAGATCTATAAAATTAATTCCCTATTTTTTGGAGAATACTAATATTTCCTGATATGGTTAATTTTTTTGGAATATTGGTTCCCATTGGAGGTTTGGGGTAAGAATATAAATTAAATGATCAATCAATCTCTTTTGATTATGTATATAACATCTATCAAATTGAGGTAGTCTTGTAAACATTTACCTTTTTTCAAAACACTTTGATCCTCTATTATCATTATGATAAATAAATATCTCTTTATATCAATTTTTTTCATTAGGAATAAATCTGTAAGAAAATAATAATATAAATTTTATCCACGTCATATATTATATTTCATATTCATAAATTTTATTTTGGATTAATGAACACCATTTATTAGGATTCTCTCTTAGATGGTATATATCTAGTTTCACATTATCAATTCCATTTAATACCAAGGATTGATATATCTTATCACAAGACTAATTCCACTAATCAAATACAACATTATTAAATGTCAAACAAAACAATGAGGGATTATATCACATGAAAAGATCCTTTATGGGAGACTCATGTTTTGGTACAAGATGTTTCTCTATTATGGAAAGGTTATTTTTTATAAATTAATTATTCTTCACTAATATTATCATTATCTATTCATTTCCCATATAAACTTTTTCTACTTAATATGTGGATCAGTTTATACAATGTTTGTGGGTGTCGATTCCCTTCCATCAATTAGGTTATATCCAAAAATAACAAAACACAATGATTTAAAAAATAATCGTCATGATTATTGAACCATAAAATTAAAATTCATCTAATTGTATAATTTTTTAAACACAAAATTCAATTATATTTTATATGATGCTTTTTTTGTTTATACTGAAAGATAGTTCTTAATGGTTTTAATAAACATATTATGATACCAATAGAGACAAAACCAGCTCAGTAACCTAGAGTCAATTATTAAATTATTTAATTGTTATTAATTAAAAGTAATCACATCCTGATTGATTGAATATTATAGATGTTTTTAAAACAAGATATATACATGGTACCCTTATTACATTATAAATTAAATGTATTACATATAAATAAGAATGTAATTTACATATTTTTTTAGCATTTTATCAAATCAACATCATAAAAGAGGAATAATACAAAATAAAATAAAATGGTGAGAATAGATACTCAGAAAGAATTACATATAGTATAAGAGGTAAAGAATAGTCAATATAGGGTGATAAAAAAACATAACACACATTCCAGTTAATCTATAACATTTTCATCCTGAGTGGAAAAGGCATAAATGTGACCAAAATATAAATAACTGGATACCAGTTTTTTTAATCAATAACATGTGAAAAATTTCAATCCCATAATAACATTATATTAATAATCTAATGGATTACTAAAAAATATTTATTACGGATGGAAATATATACTATTGGATGCTAGTATCTCATACATCACAGTATCTATACATTCAAGACATATTCAAATGATATATTGACCATTATTGGTAAAATCGATTTAATTTGGAAAACATATTCATCTAATGAGACTACCAATCCATTGATGTGATATCTATAACCTGGCACTACCCATATCTACATATCCAAAATACTTATTTATATATCAAATTTATCAATTTAAATTGTTATTCAATATTAATTATTGATTAATATAAATATTGAGAAAAATAAATATATTTTACATTTCTCCCATAGGTTGTCAAATAGCATTTATGTAAATACTATATGTAGAAATGGTACACGACATAAGAAATAATCGAATAAATGATTCAAGAAACACTGATATTTAATGAAATATTTAATGATTGGTGATCAAAAATTAAAAGGATAATATATACAGAAAGAATAATATGTTGTTTGTATGTTATTAAAATATTCCTCAATGAAGATATATTTAGACGATTTCACATACCAAAAGCATCCTTTTGTTTGTATGTGATTTAATGTCATTTATAGTTATATTGAATCAAATTATTAATTTATACCAGAAAAAAATTTAATATTTGTTTAAAAATTTCATATTATAAAATATCATGTTATCAGATGTTTGTTAATCTTTTCATTAATCTTTTTTCTTGTATTAACTACTCCATTTTCGTATGAATGTTTTGTAATGGAAGTCTCTTACCTTGTACATTGGATATAATTTAGTCGTAAAAAGAATAATATTACAATCATAGTTATAATATCTATTCATTATAATCATTTTTATGTTTATTATTTAATTGAGAACATGTAAAATTAATCACAACAACTTGTGGAGATGGTAGGTCATTCGTAAGCACGAGCGATGCCACTGTTTCCTTAATGGTGAAATGGTAAGGAAGTGGATGGTATATTAATTCTTCTTGAGTGAATATCATATTTTAATTACAATATATGTTAATTATTTTTATCATTTTAACCATGCACTTAATGTGGGGACAAAAAAAATTACACAATGGCGTGGAGATGTTAAGTTGTATGTACGCACATGTGGTGATTTTATTTTTCATAGGATGGATAACATGAGTAATATGGTTTCACCATTATCCAAAAAACATATAAATATATTTGTGATAGTATTTTTTATTTATCATGTAAAAAACACATGAATATGAATTGGATGAAGAAATAGACATGAACGAGTCAATGAAGACAATTGCCAACTCATTAGAGGACATTCTATAATATCTTCCCTAGGGATATCAAATGGTATTTTATATTAACCAAATCCTATATAACATAAATAAGGTTATTAATAACTGAAAATTGTAGATTTTTTCAATTCTTTAGGGCTTATTGTGGTGTTATTAAGTGATGGTTGGGCGTACCTTTTTCAATTGATGTGATGAGCCCCTTTAGAATCACTTTAAATATTAAATTAAACGATATTAATTTTCAATTAATAATATCTATAAAATGAGTTATTTAAAATATATTATGATTATGGGTCGAAATAGAAATATAAAATAAAATTTATATTACTTTATGTCCCATTTATATCATTATTAGTTAATTTTATGGCTCATTTAATCAACATAACTCTTACAAGGAATACATTGATTATATTTTTCAGGGTTAATATAGTTATTATAAAATGAAAAATGACCCATGAATAGATCAGTGATTTCACTATAAACTATATCCCAATAATTCGGCAGAATTTATGATATATGTGAATTTTAATTCATTTAATAAAATATTAATTATTTTTAAATATGATTAATATCAATTTTTTCAGAATTCATTGACTTTAAAAAAATATCAATTTTGGAATATATAATAAAACCAACTCCTTTATTTAATCCCTAACATTTCAGTGTCTTCTATTATTTTTTTGGATGAATTTAATTTTCTTAGTATAGAACATTAAATGCATCAATTTTTTGTAATTTACATAATTTCCATTTTTTTATTAATGTAACAATTATTTTTTATATCAATTAATTAAACAATTAATGGACCACTATTTTAAAATATTATTAAATAATTATTTATTTCGTAAAAATAAATACATAGTTATTTTGATGAAAATAATTTCTGTATTTGTCAAAATACTATTTAAATTTAATGAAAAATTTAATATAACAAAATATTAATGAGGATATACTTTTTGAAAACATTATTGGGATATGATTTAGTTTTTACAAAATTAATGTAATCTAACATGATTAATTTCATCCAATCTACTCCTATATGGAATAAATTCTTCACAATGATTTTTTTATCCATAATAACTCATCCAAACAATTACAATCAGTGTTATAGTAATTTCTTAATGCTTATAATAATTATTCTTACTATTACTTACATTATATACCACTAACTGTGGTAATTATAATTACTATATATACTATTTATATTTTCAAAAAAAAAAGTGTGTAATCATTAAATTTTTTTTTAATTTTATATTAAAAGTATGGAATCCATTTTTCACCATTAAAAACACATATGTGGCTGAAATTAAATTACAATTAATCCAATAAATGGGAAAAGAAAACGTTTTTATAAAATTAAAATGTTCAAAAGCATACTTGTTTATATGTAACTTCACTCAAAATTATTACAAGGACATATATTATATTAATATATGTATATTAGAACAAAATATACATCCAAAATATTAAAATATGATTTATCATTATAAATTATTAATATGAAAAATCTGTTTTCAATTAAAGAAAAATATTATTCATTATTCATTTTAAAAAAAATTCTATTTTAAAAATTAAAAAAATAATCATATGAATATTTGAAATTAATAATTCTATATTGAAACTTAAATTTAAAAAAATCTTATACAATAAAATATTAGTTTTAAACCAATTGAGCCACCAAAATGTGGGAAATTTTTTTAAAAAAATATTAAATCTTTCATAGGTAAAATTTCTTTTATTTTTCTATAATTCCTAGAAAACATTTGTGATGAATGTTAAAAATTATATTTAAAACAATATAAATGTAAATATAATTAATATCATCCAAAAATTTATGTTTGATTAATTTTTTTTATAAAAAACACATATATAAAATTAAATAGTTTTTCAGAAAAAGGCATCCTTTTGTTTTCAAAAGTGTTTTATTTATATTTCAAACTAATTTTTCACCCAATAATTCCTTATATATACACTTATAAACCATGACAAAACTATTTAGTTAATATTGGTTTACAACCATCGAAATAATGTATTGTTTATAATGTTTTTGTTAGAATAAAAATATTTAATGTTATATCATGATTTTTTTTGCTTCATGTGTTGTGAAACCTATACTATCATAGAAATTGTATGTATTATACAATAATAGTACCATAAATTATATGGGAGATATATTACTCCCTCCTCTATATTTTTTATCCACGACATTTCAATGAATAAAAATTTCTGGGTGGTCCTCCATCATAACATCCTTTGGTTTCCATGTCACGTCTTCTATTTTATGGATTCTATAAAGAATAATTACTAATGAGTAATATGATTCTTCACCAGTTTATCTATAGTGACAAGAATATCGATAGTATCTTCTTTGAAAGACATTTAATATTTCAATTATATGCCATCATAGGTGTGTACATGTATTGGGTTTGGCATGTACTACATTAATAATGATATGTAGAACACATCATGATATTGGAGAGACATGGTGGAATTTCTAATTGGTAAGGTAAAACTCTAATAATTTATATAATTTTGAATTGTTCAATGAATATTTGGTTATGTTTCCCTTTACAACAAAACCTTACGAAGACCATCTATGGAGATACATTCTGAAATCCATGATCATGATTTAGAAATTCCAAATACTCTATACAGTTGTCAACATAACTCTTTTTCCAACATTCATCTACATTAATTTGATAATGAATTGTATTTATCATTTTTATTTTCTCATAAATATATTTTGTTCATATAATTTTCCTTTCACCAACTTCATCCCAACCAGTTCAGATATGAATTTTATTTCCATAAAATGCTTGATATGACCCCATTAGAATACTTTAATTAAAACTTTTTTTATAAGAAACGACTAAAAAAGATAAATATTGATCCCAAATACCGGGAATTTTTTGTGAGAATTATTTCAAAATTTCATAAAAGGATTGAATATTCCTTTTATAATATCTATAATTTTTAGGCTGATATATGGTTCTCAAATGAAACATTGTATCTAGATCCTTCTAAAGTCAATTACATAATTTTTATTTTACATTGGTATATATATCAGTTAAAAGTGATAATGGTGCACCATGATGTTTTATAACATAATTAATATATATACATAACATGATATAAAGAGTTGAATATTATCTTATAGCTAGAAATTGTTTTAAATTTCTAAGGAGGTCAATAATTACCCTTATATTCTCATTATTTTGATAGATCATTGTTAATGCATTGACATAGTCTATAGTAATTCCATCACACATCCTCGGATGAATTTAAAGGGGTTTATTACTCCACTTTTATGTTATATATAAACATTATATTGTTTAAATATTATTCATATTGACACATACTAAATAATTTCTTGGTATATATAAAATAACAAAAAATAATCATTCAAATCCATATAGAAAATTGTTCTACTAGGTGAATATTGAAATTTGTGCAATGAGAATAATATAGTAGTTCCCTTTATGCTCACTTATTTATGGAAGATATAACCTATTTAAAATTATTATAATTAAATATTCACAAAAACCTAATTCCAAATTTACATAACATATATCATTAATTTAATTAAAAAACTATCATCATTAGTTTGTGATCCTCTTATCTTTTCCAAAGAGTATAGTTTCAAAATAATTTGAAAAATGAGTTGTGTCTCAACATCTATAAATATTTCAATAGCCATCTTTAATACATCCATGAACATGAAATCTCTCAAAATCCTCTTCAACGTGAAAACATGAGATCATTCATTCTTATTTCATGTTCTAACATATTTTTCATTTCTGGATAGAAATACATTTAGAAATAATAATCATTTAGAAAATAAAGACATAATTATTTACACATGATAAGGTATTAATATAAGACGATTTATGTCAGACTCATTTGATCAATATATATATATATATGACATATTTTATGATATATATAGTGTATCCATTTCCTTATAGAAAATATTATACCTAGAAACTCTATATCATGATTTGTATAATTGTTTCATGAGTCTTCAACCTACATGATTCATATGAAATATAATTACCTATTTTTATTATGAAATAACCCATTCCATTATTCGATTAATCTCTGTATACAAAAAATCCCAAATTTTTTGATAGTGTAGTAAAAATTGGAATATTGAACAGTAACATATTAAATTCCTCAAATTACTTTTAATATTCTTTGTTCCATTCCATATTTTCCCCTTTAAATGGGATTATGTTGAATTTGTTGGAATATCATGACAAAAAAATGAATGAATCACTAATAGCGACCTAGAAAACCCAAGAAACTATGCACATAAGTTTTGTTGATTTTAGTAGAACATTATTGTACTTCCATTATCCTTTAATGATCATTTGAGATTAACTCAATATAGAACAAATGACCATGAAAAGAGATTTTTTTAATCCATAATTCACCCATTCAAAAGTTATCATATAAATATTTTTCTTCATATAGTCTCAATAATAATCTTATGGTTATTCTCAAAGTCCTCGTAGAAACTATAACACATTTTGATATCATGTATAAATATTAAGCCAATTTTAATATATTACTTAAATAATATTTTAATTAGATATATGAAAAAATAGATATAATAATTGAGTCCAAATGACATTACAATAAACCCATAATGTCAATACCCCATTTGATATTCTACCCTTGGATTATATTTCTTCAATAATCATAATTTATGACACCCAAAAAGAATTATATTTATTGAAATATATTGGAATCCACAAAGTAGATCAATTAAATCATAAATGGAGGTAGAGGATACATGTACAATATTATAATAACATTTATTACTCCATAATCAATACACAACCATGTAGATCCATATTTCATCTTAACAAAAACAATTTGGGATCCATATTGAGAAATAGTAGGGAAAATAAATCCCTTATCATCCCTCTTAACTAATTCATTCATCAACCCCAATTTTTATGCAACTTCCATTCTATTGGGAGTCTTTGATATTGGTCTTTAAGAAAAAATAAAATAAATAGAAAAATCAACTTCAGTCTCTAGGGGATATTAATTTGTTACCATTGTAAATATATAAATCTATTACTATAAAGTAGGTGATTTATTTGTTTTAATATTACATTATTCATTTTTATATGATGTTTGATCTTCTACTCTATGAATTTCATTTGTCGATCTATAGGGGTAAGATCTAGATAAATGTATAATGATGCCTTTTTAGGTTAAAATATATGGAATTATACATCTTCATCCCCAATTTTAATGTCATTATTCATAAAATAAATTATTGTACCATATTTTGATTGCTATTATATACTTGATATTATATCAACATCAACTTTATGCAAGATATTAATTTAAAAAATTAAATAATGCTTAGGTATCATAATTGTGACAACCTATATCATTGTTGTATTTTTTATTTTTAATAATTGTGGTCGATAAATAATAATATGAAATTTAATAACAATAGAAGGAATATGTTATTAAAAAAAGAAGAAAACTAATACATATTAAAAAATAATAATAAACATAGCTACTTAAATAATCTTATTATGAGTATTATAACATGATTGGGACACCATTGATCAACATAATGATGTCCAAAGTGAGACCCACATCTCTTAGATCATCTATAATTATAAAATTGGAAGAATGAATAATATCTACAATACAGTGAATAAGAGGATAGTGTATAACCATTTTGGATGCAAGAAATAAAATTTGTGAGATTTTTATTCATTAAAATTGAATAATTGTATATTTATTTATAATAATATTTTTATTTACCATTAAAGAGTATTTGTTAATGTTGTGGTTATTTTTGTAAAGAGATCATTAGTTGTTATGTGAAATGATATATATTTTAAATAATATTAATATTATAGTTGAATATTATAAACATAATAATAATTAAATTAAAATAAAAAAAAATTAATTAAACAAATGAATCTATTTTCCAATAATTATATTATTTAATGAAATGTTACATTGAATGAATTTTTTTACACTGAATATTTATAAAAATATTATTTAAGAGAAAAATAATAAACCACTAAATACAGCCTAGTGCTTATCCACTAATTAGGTGGGACACTGAAAATATATTATTGGTATTTTTTGAGTTCATCTAATTGTATAATCCCATAGAGTAGTTCTGAATAGGCATAGATCCCATCGAGGTCAATTGGACCTGAGTATTTGGCCTACTAGGTTCATAAAGATCTTGGGACGTATCCCCTAAATCATGTATGTTAGCCTCATGTTCTATGTTCTTTGGATTTAAAAGTAGTAAGAAAACTAATTTTCTTATTAATTTTCTCAAAAATAAAATTCTTTTATATTTGCGATGGTAACTATGAACACTATTTATCTTCCTTGAAAAACAACATTTATAATCTTGGTCGTCCTTATGATCAAATCCAAACCATTTTGTCTTACCTTCTTTGATCATTATCCCCAAATATTTCAACTAGTAATCCTTTATGTTGATGCTTTCTAAATAACCTCCTATGTTATTACATATTTATCATTTCTTTTCACCATTCACACCAATGATTAGTGAAATATATGGATTAATTAATAAACAATAAACTAAACCCTTGACTCAATATTAGAATTTTTTTGTTTCTTTCCCACTGATTCCGATATAGGTTATATGAATTATTAAAATAAATCTTCCATCATCTTAGAAACTCTAAACATTATTGATTATGATTATTGTAATATTTTAACAGACACATCTTTGTATTGTTCTTTTTTTCATATTTTGAATTTCCTTTTCATACATATATATTTATTATTCAATGAAACATAAAAAATTATGAATTTTATATATTACATTAATGGAGAATAAATTGATCAACACAAAATTTAATAAAAAACCAATGTTTAACTATTATGTAAAAACTTAAAATGAAATATCATACCACCATTCATTTTCTGAGAACATGTTATATACGCAACAAACCCACTATATAATCCCTTAAAGGAAACCCGATTCCAAACATCAAAACCAAAATAACATTCCCTTTTTCGATCTTAATCATGATCATTTTCTTGTAATATTTTACCCTTGATTTTATATCATGGTATATCATTAAATTATTGTGGTTTCAGATGAATTTGGAGGTGTTTGAAATTTGTCTGGAAGAAAGTGCGGGCAGTGTGTTGTTGTCGCATGATTATTCCAAACAGGTTGTCCACCTGAGAAAGCTGTATAAGGCCCAAAATTGAAGATTATCACGTTTTCTAAATAGTTTATAATAATATAAACCATATTATTAGAAACCATTAACCCTTAAGATGAGGTTAATGGTTTGGGTGCATAGTTTGTAATTTTTATTTAGCCAGCCAAGGATACCATTTGGGCATTAATGTTTTCTCCGAAAACATATTCTGAAAATACTAAACCCCTAAAATTTACCCTTTAGTAATCCCCACTCATTCTAATAAATTCCCATTAATTTTTTGGAGTCCCTATAGAGTATTTGTAGTCCCTCAAACTCAATTCTTGATTAATTAAATATCCAATTATTTGATTTACATCTTTTCTATTATGAAATATCTTCCCATTTCGATTTCTCTCTCTCATCAACCATTCACAATGATGATTATATTTTTCTACGTAATTGAACAAATTGATCTATATTTTCATTGAAATTGATCCATTTGATAATGGATCAAAATTTTGGTTCACAATACATACCTTCATTGTAAAATTTATCATTTCCCTTCAATTTTGGGATTTTCGAGTTGGAAAACACTGATCATTGGTCATGAGGTATGTGGTATAAATTTCAATTCCCAAGGTTTTGATTTAATCTAGTTTATTTATTTTTAATTAAAATTTAATTTGTTTTGATATTCTATCTGAAAGGTAATTTATTAAATATAATTTCAATGTGATAATTAAATGGGATGAATGTTTAGAAATTGAAATAGTTTAAATTATGGTTATCAAATTATTGGTTTACTAGGATTATGATATTGGATGATTAATGTGATTATGAATTGATGGATTTGGAAATTATGGGGATTATGGCTTAACATAGATGTTAATTGGATAATATGATTAAATATTGATAAATAAATTAATTTTGAATCATACATATTATTCCATGGGATTAATTTGAAGCATAATGAATGATTTGATCATTAAAATGGAATGTCATGATGTGAACTACTGATAAGAGGATTGATAATGATTATCCCTTAAGAAAAATTATATGTTTGACATATTTTATTGATTGATAATGAGTTTGGAACATATATTTATTCATCAAAATAACATATATGATCATTAGTGTGGGGTACATTCTAATGCTTCAGAAGACCATAATCGATAATAATGACGTTTGATATAGGGACTGATGCATCAAAAGACTATATTGTTCTAACGATGACATTATAGACCAATATTATTGGCGTTCCACTATGATGTTCAGATTACATGTTATGAATTTAATTTATATAGATAATGAAATAACATTTCATAATGAATTGTTTTTTCTGGGTTATATGGTTCAGACCCTAAAACTAGCCAATGAAAATATTGATGGTTCAAGTTCCATAATGAACCTATGAATTTATGTAGTAAAGTAATCAATTATTGAATATTTAAATTTTTTAATTTATCACATATACATGATTGTTTATATAATTTTATACACAAATATTGATTGTATATTATCTTAGACAATGTTTTCTGTTGCCTAGTGTTTTTTACTCACATCGAATTCAGGCTATCTAATTAGTACCCAAATAAACATCATCTGGGTCAGATATGAAATATATTAGATATCATGGATTGTATAGACCATGTTTGAGGGAACCAAAAAATATGTCGATACCCACATAGGAGTTTTAAGAGTTGTTTTATATTGGTTTATCATCCAATAGTTGACACTAATTTTTCATGACCAATATTAAGATTTAGTATGGAATTTTTTTTGTTCCAGTTCATCATTTGATATTGAACTATTATTGGTTGTAGTATTATTTTAGTTATTAATTATATAATTTGTTTATAGTGTGTTTACTTCCACATTGGTTTTTATTTGATCGATAAGGTATAGTCTCACCATGATTTATATTAGACCATCTATTCAAGTATTCATCATATGGAATATATGGTGTAATTCCTGAGGTCATCTGGCCTACCGGATTAGGGCACTAATTTCTGGCCCGAATTTTAGGATGTCTACTAGTGGTATCATATGGATATTTTATCTATTTTATTTTAACTTAATATTTTATGAATCACATACAAGATATTATGACAATTTGGGCCATTATAATGAGCTCATATCTGGTAGTAGATATCCCATGTATATGGATGAAACCATGATCCTAGGGTTGGATTATTGTTATACATTTGTGTTGTAACAGTTGAATACTACATCACCTTGAGTGATTAACTTGTAGTGTGATGTTCTTATTTTTTGATATTTCTTTTATTTTAATCAAGGATTGGTATAGAACAATATTTGACTATATAGAAATCTATATAAGAACCCATGAATTATTGTGACATGCATCATTTTAGGCAGCCACATAAAACACGGTTCTTAGTGAGATGTTTAAAAAATTATTTTCTGTATTTATATAAATTAAATTAAAAGTTTCATAGTATTCATTGGAATTTCAAATGATTATTTATATTATAAATTAATATGGGAAATAGGTTTCTAGTAAAAACATATATAATGATACTTTATTTTCCTATTTTTTTCCTGACCTATAAGATGGATGGTTAAGGGTAGTGATAGTTCCATGGTTTTGACCATGATGAGGGGTATGTGGGATGACTTATTATGGATTATTTTATGTCACTATTAAAGAAATTTTTTAATGTTGTATAATGTGACCTAATTTATGGGTTTCAAATTATAGATATATTCCTCCATTAAGACCCTTATTGAGAGGTAAACATACGAATATGGATGGAATTGTGCCACCAATAGTGGAACATGAGGCTTCAATAGTGATGATTGAGGATGCGAGAGATAATATCTATGATATGTTTTCTCATTTTTTGAATTTTATTAAAAAATACTTGGGGAGGGTTATCAAGACTATGTTTCATCTGACATGGGAGTTCTAGTTACGTCCCCCTCCAACATTCATCGGAGAAGGTGGACCTATGGAAGGTGTGTTCTGGATTGAGTCTATCCAGATGATTATTAAAAACATGGAGAATATTGGGATATATATATCAACATTTTCTGCATATATGATATGTGGTAAAAAAATATTTTGTTGGACATCTTGTATATGGATGAAAAATTTTAGAATATGGAGTGGAATGATATTATAGACCTGATCTTAGAGCACAATTACCCATAGAAACTCAAGGAGGAGAAGGAAGTAGATTTCATGAGGTAAAACCAGGGATGTAGGTCCATAATGGTCTATGCAAGACATTACTAATTTTCATTTCATTATTATCGTATTTTTCAGCGAATATTCTAATTACAAAAATAGTTTTATGATGGAATATATTTTGGACTAATTCCTTCGATACTATCAATTTTCTTAAGAAGTTATTAGAGGTGTTGAATCATGATGACATATCTAAGGGATACCTGAAAGAAGTTTTGAGTAGATGAAAAGAGGATTCTAATAGACAACCAAGAGGTGAATTTTTCGAGTATAAGAAGCGTCAATATCAGAATGTTTACCAGATATGTTTATAATTGTGAGAATAGGGGAATTGAATAGATTCTTTGAATCTTTCTCAAGTTATTTTCCACCAGTACAGTAGGTCGGGTAACATATATGGACTGTTAACGCAGCCAACATTATAGTTGTGATATGGATTTAACACCTCGAACCTAGTTACCCATAGTGGGTGAATTATTTTAATATATTGGAATGATTACAAGGAATAGTTTCTTGAATGACCTATCAGTTTAGCAGCCTTGGATAATAGGTTAAATATATGAACATTACTTTACAATTTATATAATAAAACACAACATAAATAATCCGTTGAGAATTCCATTCTTACCCTACCTTAACTATGGAAATCAGACATAATAAATTTTTTCACGTCATTAGAAAAATAAAACATGAGAAAGGGGTGAGCATTGATGCTCAGTAAAGATAACAATACAACAGAAACCATAATAAATAATCATAATCATTTAATGAAATGTATACGACTAGACAAAAGTATTTTAATCAAAAAAATCATCATAATATGGGAAATATAAATCAAATAATGTCATTTACTTATTCACATGGATATTAAACTAGTTGAATATTCACATGTAATATTAAGAGAAAATTTCATTATAATGGATTGAAAAATTCCAGACATCATAACCACATAGTCACGGCCTCTTTACATTACTATAAATAAAGATTTTGTCAAGGCCTTATGAAAAGACACTAGTTTGCCTCGTGAGACCGACCGATGCATCAATGAGCTATAGAGGGATCCACCCGTTACATACTACGTCCAATGCATTACTCATATGAAAATTTTGAAACATAACATAATCATTTATATTAAAACTAGCATAAAAAATATCAATAATTTAAACATAAACATTGAATGGTATAAAAATAAAACATCCACATTCAAACATATCATAACTCATTAAATACTATATGGAATATTTTATTATAATAAAACACCCTCAATAAAGAATAATATCCTGTAAAGGTTGTAGATATAGTTGAAAATAATTAGTAAAACTCTTTGAGAGAAATATCCCTTTTGTGAAATAATTTAAAAGTCACGCCTTTTTTTAAAGGAATTCATTGAATAGATAAATTTTATTCAAATTTCCCCATACCACTTTCATACTTTTGGAAGGAATTGACATTTTAAAACCATCATGTCTATAGTAATAAATCTTTAAAATCATTTCTAAAATATGGATATTAATTTAAAAAAATTAAAAAAATATATCATTAAAACATTTAGAATAAAGATATTGATAAAGATTATCATCCAAAAAAAGATTAAATAGTCATTTTGAATACTTTTTTTTGAAACATGGACATGGATGATAAAAATTTCCAAGTAAATAATTAAACATAAACAATCTTGGAAAATAATGAGATTGAAGAATAAACCCTTACCTTGTAAATTTCATTGGTCATGGGTAAGATTAAACACTTTTATGATAACCATGGTAAGATATTAAATTAAAAAAGAACTATATTAATATTTATTATATCACACTTTATTAATTATATTCATTATACTACCCATTTAATAATAATTTATATGTTAAAATAACAATTCGGGTAATAATCATTTTCTCTGTCATTCATGTTTTAAATTTTTATTCTTGATCATAATAGTTATATCATGGTTTAATTGCTTGCAGAATATAAAACATTATTTATGTATCATATATATTCATAATATAAATATGTATAATAGATAGATATATGAAATCTAAAACACTATTTATGGAGATGGAAGGTCATACATATGCATAAATATTATTTCCATTTTCATATTGTATTGAACAAAAGTTAGTGAATGAGATATATGTTAATACAGATATATATATATATACAGTAGAATTATTATTAAATATACTACATATTTATTAATAATATATATTTTTATAATTATCATTGAATGGGTAATGTGTAAATGAATCTCATCGCATCGTGGAGACGGTAAGCCGTACGTACGTACGCCGGATGGTATCCTTCTTTTAATGGTTAAATGGTATGTAATTGGATGGTGTATAATATATAAATAATCATTAAAATTTTATATTTATTATTTACATCAATTATACTCATTATTATATGAATCAAAATAATGATTTGTTGAATAACAAACTACACAATGAAGTGGAGATGTTAAGAGGCACGTACATAGGTACAATGAATTTTTATTCATAGAATTGGTATAATTATGAATAATGTTTTACCATATATATAATAACATTGTAGTATTTATATTTTACTAGAAGTATTATTTTGGTATGGAAACATAAAAAAATAGGATGTGGAAGAAGAAAAGAACTTTGGAAGAGGTGACAAAATTATTACCACTTCTTCGAGTGCATCCTTTTGATTTGATCAAAAGGGATCCTTAGGTTGGATTCTGATCAATGTATGGACTCTATGTTTAATTGAGTGTAGTTTGGAAGATATTTGAGCAGGATTTGGCGGAGCCAAATGTCTTTTGATGTCTGATTTGGAGAGAAGGGGAAGTACCCTTGTGTAAGTGAGGTTATGGTCACTTTTGGAAAATGTGGAAATATTGATTTATTATACAATCATATATGTATTATAATGTTTTCAAAAAGATTTATTTTAAAGATTAGGTAGAGATGGTTTGAATTACTCTCAACAAATATGTTTTATATTGGTTCATGTCACCATATTAACCTTATATTATATATTTAACTATTAATTAAATAATATAATAATTACAATGTCTTCTTTTATTTTTATATAACATGGTTAATAAAATTAATATAAAATTACACAACAACCCAATGGTGTTCATTAATGAAATATATATCAGTATGTATTTCCATTTGTCAATCCTTATGTTTTTATGGATATTATATCTTTTAATATTATTGTATGTGTTTTAAAAACTAATTTATGTCAATTTGGACACAATTTAGTATTTGGTTTTGTGAAAGTCTACAAAACGTGATTACATTAAAAAAATACATTAAATAAACACTAAGATTTAATATTAACCTAAAAAATTTGTGTAATTCATCAAAAGTATCAATTTACATTTATTTTGATATTTATAAAATCCATTATTCTATTCATTCATTAATATGTTAATTACTGCATAATCATTGTGTCAGGAATAAATTCAATTTTATAAAGTTTAAAAATTACAAATAAATTACATTGATTTAGCAAATCGTTTTATATTTATAATGAATATTTATAGATGATTTTATCTTATATGTATCCTAATATAAAAAATGGTAATTATTAAACTATGAATTTAACCCTTTTAACTCTTTTTTAAATAAAATAATAATAAATGACCAAATCAATTCCAAGTGGACTAAAAAGATCATTTTTTAATCCTATGATTTATTTTTGTTGAAATAAACTTATCCAATTGAATTAGGACATGGGTTAGTGTAATTATGATATCAATTTTACCTTTAATTGGCCATTTTACTTTTAACCATGGTAAATAAAATTTAAAAGATACTATTCACCAGAAATTATGTTTATCCTATTGAACCAAATTTGATTTGTTGATGTCAATTGTGTCTCTCAGGGTTTTTGAAATTAAATTCACAGAAGTAGTAAAATTACATTTTATGCAAATTTTTAATTGTGCCTTGAAGTTGTGTAAAAGATGTTAAAAAAATCAATAAAATTTTATACATCTAGTTTTATTATAAAATGAATCAAATGAATTAAATTGAAATAATATAGGTATTATGTAACTATTTTTACAATAAAATAAATTTTAATAAAAATTATAATTATTTAAATAAAAGTCAGTATTATACAAAAACATTGTTTTTTCACTATTCATCAATAATTGAATGTTTTCAGAAAAATTCAAAAAATTCACCCAAATTTAATTTTGATATTAAAAATAAAAAAATATTTCTATTCTAAAAAATTAAAATCAAATGAGTTATATTAATTAATTTAAAATTAATTCTTGTTGTCAAAATTAGAAAGCAGGTTTTTAAGAAATAAAACCATTATACGGTTGACATGTGTTTATATACAATTTAAATGTGAAAATACATAAAATTTCCTACATTATATTAAATGATAAAACATTAAAATAATAATAATTTAAAAGCACAAAAATTCATAATTAAACATTATAAATCATTTAGATTAAAGAAGTTGTTTTGATCTAAAATTTGGTATTTTTCACTATTCATCAAAATATGAATGTTATTAACGAAGTACCAAAAATTTATCAGAAATAAATTTTTTTATTCAACTTATAAATAAGAATTTATTTTCATTAAATTTTATAAATAAAAGTTTCATGATTTAGAATTAAAAAGGGTTCTCCATTTAATGGCGGTAAAATTGATTTTTTTCGAAAAATTCTGCTTTTGTCTTGAAAAATAAATTTCTTCATATATTATATATATGAAAGACATAATATAGATTCTAAAACTAAATGTATTATATTAAATTCAATATTAAGATAATACTATTTCTAACCTCTTTCTGAATGACTAGTTTGGCAAGTCGTGGTGCGCTCGAACTCAGTGTTGCATGTAGGGTAACTTATTGAATTACATTAAAGATATAATGTATTAGGAAATCAGGGGGTGTTAAATTGTCTCATCCTTTAATAAATAGTCTCCTAGAAATTTGAAATTGTTCTTCGAAGATGAAAGGTTAATATAGAAATTACCTTTGTGTAAAACCCAAATTTGAAATAGGGTTAAAAAATTTAGACTTAATAATAGGGAAAGGGAAAGTATAAAGGATCCAACAAATTAGGGTTTTGAATAAGAGAACATTGGTGGAATTTATAGGCACATAATTTGAGGGAAAACTTAAATATTTATCAGGAGTCATTGAGGTCATCATTCACAAACAAGTGTAAAATTGAGGTCCATAAATCCATCAATCTAAGATGATTTAAAATATCATCGGTTCAACAAAAAATAAGGTATTAAGATAAAAAAAATTTGTTTTAAGATCCTTTCCCAAATGTTTATGGATTAATTTATAAATAGAATAAAAAATTAAATGACAATTAGATTTCTGACCTTTAACTAATTTATACCAAAAACTCATCATTCACCCAAAAAGATAATAGAACTCAAATATAATTCAATTTATCCTAATAATATTTGGATTCAAGAAATAAATTTATAGTTAATAAATCTGAAATTTTAAAAAAGTACATTATACAGACCAGGACATCATGTAGGCCAGTGGTTGATGAATCACCCTTGTAACCCTTCGGTTGCGTGTTCAAATCTCGCAGCCTTGCTGGACATGACAAGTTATTGCCCCACCTCTGGGTTCTTCTTTTTATAAAAATCCAAAAGTAAAATTAAAAATAATTTAACTCTAACAATAGTATCCATTGAATAACATAATCCATTCAAATCATTAGACTTATCCAAAATTATTCTATCTAAAATCATAGACCAATATTTATAAGTAATGGGAACATAATGAAGATCTATTTTTCCACATAATTACTTGTGAATAACTTCATCATGTAATATTTTAAAACACCGTAACAACCTGAATTAACATAAAACCATACTGATTACATTCATGCTCCATTATTCCTTATATAATACTAGATATACTACTTATATAAAAAACGTTTCAAACTCCAACAATGAAGGAATAAACAAACAACTAATCAGTTACATGGTTGTCAAGAATATCCAATATAATTTATCCAAATAACCATATCTTATTTCAAAATCACTACCTTAGAAGCATAACCATATTAAGGTTTATCTTTAATTCTACTATGTATTTTCCAAAAGCATTAACATTCTATTGATTTAATTTTCTTGGAACAATATAATCTCCATTCCTCAATGAAAATAGTGTTGCATAAAAGACTTATTTATTTCCTTAATTCGTATAACTAGTAAATCATTGATAAAACACTCAAATTACATATTTCATTAATAAAAATATATGAACACCAATTATTAGCCTTTATCTTCAGTGGTATCATAACATGATTATTTTCCAATATCATCATTTTGGATATAATCTGATGATTGGGACATTGATTCTTGTTGTGTCCCAACTCCATGTAGATTAAGAAGTGAATATTTGAAACCTTTTTCTTACCCTTGTAATCAAAAATTTGGGGACCCTTTTCTCTACACTCATAACAACTCTCATTCCTTTCATGCACTTGACACATTTATTCTTTCCACATTTATCACATATGGGAAATTTTTTCTATCATTTCATCCTTTTATCCATCATTTCATCTACCACCCTCTTCTTCTCTATCTTCCCTTAAAACCCATACAAATAAGAGAACCATTACTTATCTTATTAATACGTGATATTTTTTAATTATATGATGAGAATATGTGGGAGAATATTTCCCATAAAAATGTTGTCTTAAGACCATAAAATATATGATCCTTCTTAGTCTTTGGATCATGCATTTTGTTGTAGTTATCATTCCTTCTACTATGAACTACTTCTAAACAATGTCATAAACAAAGTTTGTTTATGAATCACAAAACATAAATCCAAACATGTAAAATAACTAATGAAAATTTAAAATTTATGAATATAATCCATAATCATAAAAAAATTCATTAAGTAAGTAGTTACTCATAAATACTTCATAATGGTTTGTAATGAAAATTTTAAATATCTTAATCATATCCACCAAGAGCCACATTACGAAGAGTGTAGAAAGGCATACTGTCGAGTACCAGCATAACTCAGGTCATGCATGAAACTCCATGTTGGATTTTTCACTCCTAGGTACATCTGTTCTAGAGCTCCCACTACATTCTTGTATTCAGATAGGGTTGTATTTCTTTGAAAATTCACTAAATCTATACATTAACAAAATTCTAGGATGTCCTTCTATAATATTACTAAATAACTATCGTAGTGTAATGCTCTCTAATAAGAGTTTATCGAAATCTAGTTTCCATGGATTGAACTAAACATCCTCTATTACCAACTCTAACGCCTCAACCCTAGTTAACCAGAGTCATGGAATTATTTTAAAAAATTGGCATGATTTTAAAGAATCTAGTCTTGAAGGACTGATTAGTTAATCAGTATTGGAAAATAGATTACATATATGAATGTTACATTTAAATTTCTAAAATAATACTAAACATAAATAATCTATTGAGAACTCAGTTATTCCCTTAGCATAATCCTGTAAATAAATCATTTTAAACATCATTGCATCTAGGGAAAAATAAAACATAATAAAGTGAGGAGATCAAATGCTCAGTAAGGATAACAATATACAAGAATCCATAAAAATTAAGCATAAAAGTTTAAGGCAATGTATAGGACTAGAACAAAATCCTTTTAAACATATAATTCGGCATAATATGTCAATAAAAAAAATTCCATTTAATTATTCACAATGATATTCTACTGGGAGAATAATCACCTGAAATATCAATAGCTAATCGTAATGATGGAATGAATAATTTCGGACATCATAACCACATAGTTAAATCCTCTTTCCCAGACTACAAATAAAGATTTTGTCATGGCCTTGTGCCAAGACAATAGTCTATTTCATAATATATCATGTTTAATTGAGGATCTATAGAGGGCTCCACCTATAAATTACTAAGTCCAATGATTTCTCATATGAAAATGTTGAAACATAACATTAACATTCGTATTAAAAATATCATATGAAATTTTAATACATTTACCTTAATCAAGGGATGTTATAAAATTAGCACATCCAAAATAAATCATATAATAACTCATTAAATACAATATTAAAGATCATATTATAATAAATCAACCTCAATCAGGAATAATATCAATCAATGTTTCCCATACCACATTCATACTTTTTAAATGAATTTACATTTAAAAAAATAATGTCCATATAAATAAATCCTTAAAAACATTTTTAAAACATGGAAATTAATTAAATACAATTAGAAAAAAAAATTAGTAAAAAATTTAAAATACTGACATTGTTAAACATTCACTTCCACAAAACCTTGAAATATATATTTTGAAAACGTTTTTATGAAACATGTACATGGATAATTAAAATTTCCTTGTAAATACTTACAATTAAACAATCTCATATAATAATGAGATTGAGGAATTGGCACTTACCTTTTACATTTCTTTGGTTGAGGGTACAATTAGACTCTTGCATAATGAGAAAAGTAAGATATTGAATTATTCCATAACAATATTCATATTTATGATATTATACGATATTCATTTATGTCTTTATATTACACATTTAATAAAAATTTCTATGTTAAAATAATACTTTATGTAATAATTGCTATTTCTATCATACATGTTTTAACTTGTTATTGTGGATCGTATTAAATATATATGGATTTAATTTCTAATAGAAGAAAAAAAAAATATATATGTATCATATATATTATGAATATAAATATAAATAATATGTAATAAAAAATCATTTATAGAGACATTTGGCCGTACATACGCATAAACACTACTTCAGTTTTCATATCTTATTGAACGGATATAAGTGAATGAGATATATGTAAATACACACAAACACAAATAAATAAATATATATATATATCCATTATCATTATTATTTCTTATATTAAAAACTTAGTAATTATATATATTTTTATAGTCATCATTGAATGGTGAACATAGAAACGAATGTCTTCGTGTTTGGAGACGGTAAGTCGTACGTACGCACGACCGATGATATCAGTATATTGATGGTAAAATGGTATGTAATTATATGTAATATCATTTATAATGGATCACTAACATGTTATATTTATTACTTACATCAATTATACTCATTACTATACCCATTAAAATAATGAATTGTTGAATAACAAACTACACCACGATGTGGAGACGGTAATCATACGTAAGCATGTATGGTGACTTTGTCATTCATAGGATTGACGGAATAATGAATAAGGTTGTACAATTTTATTATTAATTTATAGTATATATAATGTACTATAGTTATTATTGTTTTGTGAGTACAATATTGAAATAATATGTTGAAGAAGATGTTGAAGAAGAAAATAACTTAGTAAGAGGTGATGAAATTATTACCACATATTCGGGTTATTCCCCTTCATTTGATCCAACAGGATCCTTTGTTTGACTTATGATAAATGTATGGAGTCTAGGATGAAGTGGGGTAGTTGGGAGGATAATTGAGCAGGTTTTATCCAAGCCAAATCGCTTTCTATGTGTGATTTTGAGACAAGGGAAATTACCCATTTTTAAGAGTGGTGAGGGTCACTTTAGGAAAAGCATGTATTATTTTTTAATTATAAAATCATATTAGTTTTATAATAACTCCTAAATATTTTAGTTTTAGGATAAGGTAGTAATGGGTTGAAAACCCTTCAACCATTTTGTTTTAGACAGGTTTAGTTCACCATATTGACCATATCTTTTACATATAACTCTTAGTTAAATAGTTTAACCTTTACAAAGTCTTCGTGTATTTTTATATTACATGGTTAATAAAAATAAAATAAAATTCCAAGGGAACAAAAAGTGGTTCATTATTTAAATATACATCATTATTTATTCCCTTTGTCCAATCCTTTTAATCTTAGGAATATTATTTCTTTTAATAATATATTATTTGTTTTAAAAACTCATTTATTTCAGTTTTGACACTATTTTGTATTTGGATTTATTAAAAGTAAAAAAAAACTAGATTAAATTGAACCAATAACCATAAATAAACACTTAAATGTCATATATCCTCAAAAATTATTGGAATGGAAGAAAATATTTAATTTAAATTTATTTTGTTATTTATAATATAAAGTATTTAATTCATTCCTTAATAAGGTAATTACTGTATCATCCTTATGTCATAAATAAATTTAATTATGTGAAGTCTAAAAAATATAAATAAAATTTCATGATTTAGGAAATATCTTTATCTTTATAATGAATAATTGTAGTCTAATTTATCCTATGTTTAACCCTATGATAAAAATGGATTACTAATTAAAAATAGATTATAACACTTATAACTATTCTTTCAATAAACTAATAATAAGTGTCCTAATCGAATAAAAGTGGATGAGAAGGATAATATTTCATTTATAAGGTTAATAAAAATAAAATAAAATTCCAAGGGAACAAAAAGTGGTTCATTATTTAAATATACATCATTATTTATTCCCTTTGTCCAATCCTTTTAATCTTAGGAATATTATTTCTTTTAATAATATATTATTTGTTTTAAAAACTCATTTATTTCAATTTTGACACTATTTTGTATTTGGATTTATTAAAAGTAAAAAAAAACTAGATTAAATTGAACCAAAAACCTTAAATAAACACTTAAATGTCATATATCCTCAAAAATTATTGGAATGGAAGAAAATATTTAATTTAAATTTATTTTGTTATTTATAATATAAAGTATTTAATTCATTCCTTAATAAGGTAATTACTGCATCATCCTTATGTCATAAATAAATTTAATTATGTGAAGTCTAAAAAATATAAATAAAATTTCATGATTTAGGAAATATCTTTATCTTTATAATGAATAATTGTAGTCTAATTTATCCTATGTTTAACCCTATGATAAAAATGGATTACTAATTAAAAATAGATTATAACACTTATAACTATTCTTTCAATAAACTAATAATAAGTGTCCTAATCGAATAAAAGTGGATGAGAAGGATAATATTTCATTTATAAGGTTAATTTTGGTCTAAATAAACATATAATGTATAATTAGAACATGTATTAGGGTAACTATAATATCATTTTAACCTTTTGTTTCCCTATTTACATTTAAATATGGTAAATAAAAATCTTAAGTTAATATTCCCCAAAAATTATTTTCATCCAATTGAACCACATTTTAATTCATTATATAAATTGTGTATCTAGTATTTTTTAAATTCAATTCACAGATGTGGTAAAATTACATTTTATTCTAATTTGAAAATGTGCCTAGAAGTTGTGTAAAAGATGTTAAAAAAATCATTA
This sequence comes from Viscum album, assembly GCA_963277665.1. Lineage (NCBI taxonomy): Eukaryota > Viridiplantae > Streptophyta > Magnoliopsida > Santalales > Viscaceae > Viscum > Viscum album. The sequence continues at coordinate 674,889,268 of OY728150.1, forward strand.
AATTTTTATACATCTAATTTTAGTATAAATTTACTCTAATGAATTACATTGAACTGATATATTTATTATATATATATTTTTACTTTATGATAAATTTAAATAAAAATTATAATTATTTAATTAAAAGTCATTTTAAAACAATAACACAATTTTTTCACTATTAAATCAAAAATTGAATGTTTTCAGAAAAATACCTAAAATTCACCTAATGCTAATTTGTGTATTCCAAATCAAATTTTTTTTTATATTTTACCAAATTAAAAAACATATGATTTTCGTTAATAAATTTAAAATTAATTCATGTTGTCAAAACATGAAAGCGGGTTTTTATGGAGTAAAAACCATCAAATGATTGACTTGTGTTTCTGTACAATTTAAATGGGAAATTAAATCCAATGACCTAAATTATATTAAATGATCTAAATATAATCTAATTATACATTAAAACCACCCAAATTCATAATTTTACATTATATTTTGTTGACATCAACTGTTTTGATAATCTCGATTACGTTTTAATTTTTTTTGATAATAATATCTATATGTTAAATTATGTTCTCCTTCTATTGAGTTGACATATATATAAAAATAATAATTTGAATATGTTAATAAATGTTTATCTACGTTTATACATGTTTTGAAATAATACTAACTCACTTTGGATATGATTTTCATAGAACAGATAAGTATTAAGTATTTGTGTCACTGTTACAGACCTAACGATTAATAGTCACTGATAAAGACATAGTCTACTGGTAAGAAAATATCACCGATAGATGGAGTCTACTGTTATAATAATGAGATATCGATAAAAACAGATAACTACCCTTATGTATTCTATCGATATGAATAGACAGCTATCGATATGATGTATACAGATACAAACAGACAGCTATCGATATAGACGAGTTACTGATTGAGAGAGCCACCGATTCAAGAATGATACCTTAACAGAAGAACCACTAATAAGAGGATCTATCCATATAGAGTCACTGTCACTAATACATATAATACCTTTATAAAGAGTCACAACTACTTTTACAGACCTACTGAATCAAGGCCACAGATATAAGCTCACTAATACTAGGAGCTATCAATGGAAACCAGTCACTATATCTCTAAACCCTAGTTACGTTCGTTTATTTACAACAGTCATCTTTGGTGATTTTAATGCAACTGTTATTAATATATTAATTTATGTTGAATGTCAGGAAACCGTACCTCGTACCTGTAAAAAGGTAATCATTCCCATTCTCAGAGCTGACAATATATATATAAGAGAACCTCAAACTAAAAAAGTGAGATCGACCAGTCTTTCCATGCACATATGAAACAACGTTCAATAGATACATAAAGAATTAAATTCATAGAAGAAGAAGGAAGAATACATTATAAATCTGTAAAACATGATCATTCAAGGAGTAAAGAGCTCAAATGATTTCACCTATACTCAAGATGATCAGAGTGGTCAACCTGGTCCTGGAAGTCAAATACAAAAACGACACTCTGCTTTCATGTCTAAAAACCATATAAAGACTCAAAGCTTCATCTACATCAATCCATGGAGTTTAGAGATTCACTCAAAACAAATAGATCATTCTAAACACATCTCTATTTTTTATCCCTATTGTGTTTTCATTTATTTACATTTTGACCAGTGTGTGTTCTTTATTTTAAAGACACCCTGTCTCCTGTGCTGAACTGGAGGATTTATGAATCCTCACTCAATATTTCACTTACACTCTTGTATCCCACTGTGGAAAGTGGTAGAGGTCAAGTGTGACCGGGATATCCTATGAGCTATTGTTATTTTTGATTTCACAGGTAGAACTGTGGTAGATGTATGAGGACCGGTAGAGTATGAGAACTATTGTACACCCTGATCACAGGTGTGGATCGAATTATTATATAGACTGTTTCAGTGGACTAAGTCTCATCTTGAGAATAAACCTCTTTGTTAAACCTGATGTGCATCCTATTTGATTTTAAACTATATCTTATATTCTTCTTTTATTTACTTTGAAATTCAAATCTGTTTTAAAGTAACTCTGATAGTTAAACTAGCATGTTTTTTTAAAAAAAAAATAGTAAGTATGTTAGTTTCAAAAGCTTAATTATTATTTAGATTAAGTTATCTTAGAAATAATCAACCTTTAAAAAAAATTGAAACCGTTCAAGATTTATAGATTCACTACAGTTTAACTTTTACTAATTTTGGGGAGATTTCATACAAAGGTTTTTAATATAAATTTTAATTGGAACTCAATTCACCTCCCCCCACTTGAGTATCCACTACGACCAATATTTTGTATCAGAGGTATGTTTAGTTGAATTTTTTCCAAAACACTCTGTTTGTGGAAGGGTTTTTATCTATGATTTTAGTTGTATCATTAAGATCTCAAAATTTCTATTGTTTCTAAATTTTCATCTCATTCAATATATTAGCTTAAATTTAATTATGGATAATAGACTAGAAGGAAAAACTACCAACATGACACCTTTCTTTAATGGTGTTAATTATTCCCAATGGAAACTAAAAATGAAAATTCATTTAGAAGGTATGGGATTTGATATTTCGACTGCTATAGAGACTCAGTATAAGATTCTAGAAAATGAACGAACTACTTGGGATGAACCTACTAAAGTTGCATACAATAATAATTTTAAAGCAATGAATACTCTGTATTGTGATTTAAGAGATGAATAATTTAATCAAATATCTGCGTGTAAGACTGCTTATGAAATCTTTCATACATTGGCTATTTCTCAAGAGAGAACAACCAATGTTACGAAAATTATATTGATTACCAACACTATAAAGTATGATAATTTCAAAATGAAACCTGATGAATATCTTTATGACATGTATCTCAGGATCAACGAAATTGTAAATAAAATGAGCTCACTTGGAAAATTTATTCCTGTAAAAGAGAAAATCACGACGAAACTAAGATGTATTCTAGACAAATGGAGAGCCACATTAGTTTCAATTAGGGAATCTTGTTACATTAGTTCTTTACTTTTCACAGAATTATTTGGTAAATTAATGATGTATGATAAATAACTAAATGTAAACAATGAATAAGATAACGTTCCAAGAAATAATTCTGTAGCTTTCAAGAATTATTCTTCAAAAAACAAGGACGAACGAGAAATTCATAGTGAATGTGATAGTTCAAGCAGTTAAGAGAGTGCATCTGACAGTGATGCTGAAATGTCTTAGATAACCAGAAGATTCAAGAAGTTCTATATAAAGAATAATTTTTTAAGAAAATAAAATTGGAAGGAAAAGTATGATAAAAAAGGTCATTGTAAGAATGATTGGAAAAGAACTGACAGAAGTGATTACATAGTCTACTATGAATGCAAGAAGAAAGGATATGTGAAAGCTGACTGTCCAAACTTATTGTACAAAATGAAATATGAGAACATGGTCAAAAAATATAATAAGGCTATGAAAGAAACCTTGAGTGCATTAGAAGACAGTTCAAGGGAGTCTGATTCCACGCAGGTTGAAAAATCTCAAAAATCATATATGTGTTTCCTGACAAATACATTTGAGGTAACATTTGATACTCATGTTTCAAATTATTATTATTCAGGAGATGATTCTAATTCTGATTCTGAAAATAGGTGTATTGAAGAGCTATTTGAATACTATAACATGCTAGAGGATAAATGAAATGACCTGAAAGATAAGTACAAAACCATAAATAAATAGTATTCTTTTACTAGCATTGTCAAATCATCCCTAGAAGTAGAAAACGAAAATAATGACCAACATTCAATAGAAAATACTGAAATGAAACTATTTAATGAAGAACTCAAGAAAGATTTGGAAAAATTTACTAATGGAAAGAACAATCATACAAAAATTCTAGGGAAAAAAGTAGAACCAAAGCATACCACTGGTTTAGGATATCAACCTGGATAGAGACAGATAAAAAAAATGAATTTATTCCAAAGACTGGACTATTTTCTGCTACATCCAGTAATAGAAATTATTCTGTGTCAACTAGTCATTCACATAGTTATAGATCAAAAATCATTATCTTTCAATGTCTTTTGAATATATTGATTATATGAAACCTATTAGACAATTATGGGTACCAGAATTTTTTCTTGCTAAGGTGTCTGGACCCATGAAAATCTAGGCACCAATATCATATTTTGTCTCAACCTATTTTGTAGGAAACCTACGTAAAAAGATCATGTAGGAATACATGGTACATGTGTAGTGGATTTTAAAGACATATGACAGGAGACTTATCATGTTTTAAATGCTTAGTCAAATTTGATGGAAGACATGTCACCTTTGGTGATAACTCAAAAGGATGAAAACATCAGCATATGCAAAATTTGTAACACAAAATCAATTTTGATTTCTATGGTTTTACTTGTAGATAGACTAAAATATATTCTCTTAATCATATCTCAGTTGTGTGATGATGGATTTAATGTTATTTTTGAAAATGATTCTTGTAATGTTTTTAATTCAAAAAATGTTTTAATGTTGTCTACCTTAAGAAATGAAAATGTTTATTCTCTGGATTTAAACTCTTTATCTATGAAAAATATTAACTATTTAAATTATTTTCATAAAGAATCTAGGATTTTGCACAGAATATTAGGACATTGTAATAAACACTCACTTTAGAAACTTACTATGAAAAGTTTAGTTAGAGACCTACCTCAACATATATTCCCATCAGAAAAATTTGTACTCTCTATCAAAAGGGAAAGAAAAAAAATGTTTCCTTTAAATCAATGTATAAAGATTCATCTTCTCAACCTTTCAAGTTGGTTCACTTGGATTTATTTGGACTATACAATGTTTCTAGTTTGAATGGGAATCACTATGTCTATGTCCATGTAGATGAATTTTCTATATATACATGGGTATATTTTATAGCACACAAAAGTGAATCTTATTCATAATTTATGAAATACTCCATGTTTGTAGAAAACCATAGTGGGATTAAGATTAAAACAATGAGAAGTGATCGTGGTTGTGAGATTGAAAATCATGAATTTGAATCATACTGCTCAAAAAATGGATACAATCATAATTTCTCTCCCCCTAGGACAGCTCAACAGAATGGTGTTGTAGAAAGAATAAATAAAACAAATCAAGAAATTGTAAGAAATATGATAAATGAATAGGACTTACCTATTTATTTTTGGGATGAAGCTGTCAATACAGCTTGTTATATTATAAATTAGGTATTGATTAAACCTATTCGTAAGAATAATACTTATGAATTAGGGAATAATTGAAAACCTAAAGTTAGATACTTTAGAGTTTTTGGTTTCAGAGTCTTTATTCTCAATACTAAATATACCATTGATAAGTTTAAATCCAAAAGTGATGAGGGAATCTTTCTAGGTTATTATTTATCTAGATAATCATATATAGTTTTATGAAAAGAACCAAATGTGTGGAAAAATCTGTTCTAATCAAATTTGATTAAACTAATCCACATGAACCTAAACCTTCTCTTGAAAATTTTGAAGAAGATTTGTTTGTTCGGAACCATAGTGATAATATAAGTGAACCGGTTGTAAAGACAACTCATTTTGTAAATATTCAAGAATCAGCTTCTGATGATCCCAAACCTAGATAAGAACATGAAATTTCTAGTCCTACTTTTACCAGATAAACTTGAATTATATATAATCATCCTTTAGATGCTATTTTAGGTAATCTTCATATAGGGACACAGACTAGAGGTTCTCTATGAAACTAGGTTGAACATCAAGCCTTTCATTCATAGTTAGAACCTAAAAATATCAATGATAGAATCAATGATGCATTTTTGGTAATGGACATACAAGAAGAATTAAATCAATTTGAAAGAAGAAAAGTTTGGGAATTAGTTGATAGAACTAAAGAAACATTGACCATATGAACTAAATGGGGTTTTATGAATAAATTTGATGAGTCTAGAAATATATTAAGGAATAATGAAAGACTAGTTTCACAAGGATATTGTCATGAGGTTGGAATATAATATGAAGAAAAAATTGCACCTGTAGCTAGATTAGAAGCTATTAGGATTCTACTTGCCTATGCTGGTCATCTGAATTTCATGTTATATTAAATGGATGTTAAAAGTGCTTTTATAAATGGTTTTATAATTTAAGATGTTTTTGTTGAACAACCACCTGGATTTACAAATCCTCATTTTCCAAATCGAGTTTTAAAGCATTATAAAGATTTATATGTATTAAAACAATCCCCACGAGATTGGTATGATAGTCTTAATAGTTCTCTTTTTTCAAAAGGTTTTTCTAAAGGGATTTCTGATCTAAATCTCTTTATGAAAAGAATTTCCAAATATGTTTCGATAGTTAAAAACTATGATGATTATATTATGTTTGGATCTTCTAAAAATGCTTTGTGTATTGATTTTTCAAATAGTATGACAAATGAAATTGAAATGGGTTTAATGGGCTAAATCAAATATTTTTTTTGGATTTCTTGTTTTTCAAAATCAAAATCGTATTATCTTAAATCAAAGTAAATATACAAAGGTTCTTTTAAAACATTTTGGTTTGGATATTAGTATGGGTAATGACATACCCATGAGTATCACTTGTAAGTTGGATGCTAATGAAATTGAAAAACTATTGGATCAAACAAACTATAGAGGTATGATAGGGAGTCTGCTCTATTATACTGCTAGTCCTCCAGATATTATGTTTAGTGTGTGTATTTTTGCAAGATTTCATGGTATTCCAAAAGTGTCACACTTTATTGCTTTTAAAAAAAATTTAAAATATCATAAACATACTACTAACTTACTATTATTTTATCCAAAAGGAAAATCATTAGATTTAATAAGTTATTCAGATGCTGACTTTTCTGGTTGTAAGTTACATAGAAAGACCACTTCTAGAACATGTCATATTCTAGGCAAGTCCCTAATATCTTGGTGTAGTAAAAATGATAATTCTGTTACATTGTCTACTGTTGAATCATAATATATTGCTGCTGGTAGTTGTTGTGCACAAATTTTGTGGATGAAACATACATTATTGGACGACAGATATCAGTTTAGACATGTATCTATAAATTTTTATAACACTAGTGCGATCAATATCTCTAAGAATCCCATATCTCACTCCAGGACCAAATACAATGATGTAAGGCACCACTTTTTGAGAGACCATTACCAAAAGGGTGAAATTACTCTTGAATTTATAGGTACTGAAAATCAATTAGATGACATATTCACCAAGCCTTTATGTTTAGATAGGTTATGTGACATTATACATGTGTCCAGAATGATAGAAATTGTAGATGAAAATCCTCATTATTAGAAAACCTCATCGCTAGAACCTCACTGCTAAAAAACCTCACCGCTAGAAAACCTCACCACTAGAAAACCTCGCTCCTAGAAAACCTCACCATTAGAAAACCTCACCGATAGAAAACCTCATCTATAGAGAATCCTCATTGATAGATAATACTCACCACTAGAGACACCTCTTCTCTAGAGACCTCAACAACAGGTAAACCTCACCGTCAGGGTTCTCACCGGTAAATGTCACTGATAGGTCATGCACTGTCTAATTTTTGTTTTCATTATCCAAAACTCTTATTGTTTTCAGAATACTTATTTTTATTACATTTTGAATCCTAAATGATAAAAACTATGCCTTAGTCACATTTTAATCCACAAAAAACTCTCCTCTCTTCAATCCTCACATCTCGAACCCCCACAGTATGTGTAACCCTAAGTTCTTAGATTGGAGATAGAAAGAACAAAACTCTTGATAGTCAGGGATGATAGTGATGTGCCAAGTGTGAAGAAGCAGAAAACAGGACCCGAAGGTAGTGGCAGTGAAAGTATAACAAGGTCATGGAAGCGTGCAGTGAACCCGCATTTGCAAAATAGAGAAATAGTAATCGAAAAGGAACATAGTGAGGAATGGCTATTTCCTAGAAAGTATTTCATTCTAAGTGTATTGGAGGAAAAATGATGGCTCGATTTTTTTACAAAAAATAATGGACCTCATTATCCGAAGTTGGTCAAGTATATTTATGATTTTGTTCATTTTGAGAATTCTGAAGAAGAAAACAGAATTGTTTCATTAGTGAATGGCAATGAAATTTCTTTTTCATCTATTAAATCGGATGAATGTCTGAAAGAACCACATGAGGGTGTATCTGGGGATACCTCTAAAACAATACCTCCTTCCATTGACATTTTTGACTATGAGATTTCATTGGAAGATCTCACCGTTAGTGGCAAACAAAGAAATATAGTGGCTGCTGAGATGGATGGAGAAAACCAACTGTTATTCAAATTCATCCAACATGTGCTATGTCCAGTAAAAGGGGACATTGAAAATATAACATACCAATAAAATTATTTGTTGCATCTGTTGAGACATGGTGTCAAGGTAAATATTTGTAGGTGGTTGATGATCTAAATGGAGGATTTGACCAGGCCTGAGTGAAAATATAATGATTTATTCTTTACAATGTTGATTTCGGAAATGATCATGGAGAAAGGAGTAGCTGAGTCTCAGGATGAGACATAAGTTTTGAGGAAAAAGATTTGCATCACAAGCACAATCTGTAAGTATATGAATATTTGTTGGAACCCATGGAGAAGGAAAAGGGTTATTGATGATGAGAAGGAGTATGATAAGATCAACCCTGTTGACCGTCCCAATAGGCCAAGAGATTTAAGAGATCCAGGTCTAGGACATGATGAAGTGGAACCTCAGTATAGTAAATATACCAATGAGGAGGATAGCTCTGTAGCTCATGGAGGGGATCTAAACATGCCTCCAAGTCCAGTTGCTGAAGTTATATCATCTGGAAAGGAAACAGTGTTGGGAGTAAGCAACGAAAAAACCCAAATTGACGAGGAAGACCTTCCTACTCCAGAGAATGAGGAAGAACAAGAATCTCAAAATATAGCATTTGTTTCTGCCTGATTGAGTCTCGGTCCACTAATTGGGTACACCTCAATGCATACGGTGGAAATTTTTGTAGTAGACAAACCTACATCTAGTCGTCAGTCACCCCAGGATGGGACACCAAATGTGGATAGAGTTATGGAAAGCTCTTCAGAGGAAGACATGCCTTCTCAAGCTTCTATTAATTTCCATGTACAACAAAATTACCATATTGATGGGGAGAATTCTACCAGACATGGTATTGTTTCAGTAGCTCTTGAGATTGAAGACTGGGATGAATCCCCAGGCTTTGTAGATTTTGGGTTGGACTATCCTGATTCAGAAGCTGAGACACCCATTAGTAGACCTCTTGTCTCCTATAATCTACTTTCTGAAACATTTCTTGAGGATATAGAAAAAAATATGATCTAGACATGTTGAAATCTGATCTTAAGACCTATTTTGTAGAAGAAATTTGAATAATGGAATCCTCATTAATATCATCTATTCAATCTGTGATGACTGAATCAGTATCTATTGTTTTGGATGAAGTCAAGACCTACTGGAATCAAGTTTCAATCTTGGCAGAGGATGTTGAATCTATAAAGAAATCATTTGTCTCTCTGGAATACTATATGATCTCTAAATCTCAAGAAGACATGGATTTTTCATTTTTAAAAAGTGTAGTTAGCCAGATGGTATCAGTTGTTGAGGAGTTTCACGATTTCCATTGAGTTGCATGTCAGCACCCAGAACTCTGTTATGAAAAATCTCGTTAGTGGGATGACAAAATCTTTTATGGAAATAGTAGCCTTTAATGTTTCACATCTGAGTACTACCAGGCCTTCTTTAGATATTGATCAGATTCGACCTTTTATGAGAGAAGAGATTGGACAATCTTCCACCAGTGGCTCTGTAGACTCTGCTTCCTTGACCCAGGTGGTGACTACCATTAGGGATATATGGAAAATTGTTTAGAATTTTAAGAGAGAGGACACTTCTTCTAATAAATAGGTAAAAGAAAAGGTGAATTACTATTTCCAAATGTTCTACACTAAACATCAGTTGAACAATCATTTCAATAATCTGTTAGAGAACATGAAACTACCTCCAGTCACTCAAGATTTCATAGAACATGTATGAATGCTCAGGGGGTTAACTACTGCTCTAGACAAGTTCATGGAGAACAAGGATATCTTTATCTCTACCATGGAAAGAGGAGGAGGAATCATTATGGAATTTAGGTATCTGTTGCTGCCATTTTTACATGTAGACAGTACTCCTATCATTGTACCTCCTGCTTTTCCTTCCTCTCCTTAGACTTCCTCCATTCCTCAGATGACACCAACTCATGAAATTAGAATTCTCCCTCCTATGATCACCCAGAGGGATCCACATTATAGGCTAGAAACTATATTAGTAGCTCATCCTCCTCTAATTATCACTGGTGTTCCCAATACTCCGCCTACATCTACCCAGCCTGAATCCCCTTTTGATTCCAAGAGCTAATTCAAATAGCATGATTAAAAAGTGGATTGAATAGTGTCTAGGACATTTTATAGGAATCACTTTTACTCTTTTTGCCTCAATTTTGTATTTCTCTACTGTTTTTTGGCCCATGAAATATATGTGATCTTATTATCTTTTTCCTTATGTTACTTCTATCACCCATTGTTTACTACTTTTTTCTAATCACAAAGGGGTAGAAATATGAACATAATATATTCTACCTCTGCTACATTTTTTTATAACTCTACCTCTAATACAGTGTTTTAATACATTTGATGAATTTTTAGGTAATAGTCTATTCTCTAATTCATTTAAAAATTTCATTCCTCACACTAAGAAGTGAGACCCAATGTATTTTATACTGATATATTAATGAATATTTTGGATTACAATACCTTTATTTGTGATTATAAAAAAGGTGTAGTTTGTTGACCTCACCTATTTTGATAATATCGATTATGTTTTAATATGTTTTGATAATCCAATCTATATGTTAAATTATGTCACCCCACAATTTGGTTGACATATATATCAAAAGAATCATTGTAATATGTTAATCAATGTTTATCTATGTTTATACATGTTTTGAAATAATACTAACTCGCTCTAGATATGATTTTCATTGAACAGATAAGTATTAATTTTTTGAGTCACAATTATAGACCTACCGATACATAGTAATCGATACAGACATAGTCTACCGGTAAGCAAAGATAACCGATAGAAAAAGTCTACAGTTATAATCAATAGCTACCGATTCAAAAAGACAGCTACTAATATGAATTCTACCAATACAAATAGACAACTACCGATATTAAGTCTACCGATACATACAGACAGCTACCGATATGAAGTCTACCGATACAATAGACAACTATTGATATAGAATTGTTACAGATAGAGAGAGTCGCTGATACAAGAATGATTCCTTTACAAAAGAACCACTGATAAGTGGAGCTACCGATATAGAGTCACTACTACTGATACATAGTCTACCATTATAATGAGTAAAAGCCACCGTTACAAACCTACTGACTCATGTCCACCGATACAAGGTCACTAATACTAGGAGCTACCGATGGAAACCATCCACTATATCTTGAAACCCTACTTATGTTTTTTTATTAACAATGCTCATATTTTGTGCTTTTAAAGCTACTACTATTAATTAATTAATGTCTTTTAAATTTCTGGAAACCATACCTTGTACCTGTAAAAAGGTAATAATTCCCATTTCTGGAGCTATATATATATATATATATAAGGGAACCTCCAACTACAAAACTCAGATCGATTATTCTTTCCAATCACATACGAATCAACCTTCAAGAGATACATATGGACTTACATACATAGAAGAAGAAGGATGAATACATTCTGAATCTGTAAAACCTGATCATTCTAGGAGTAAAGAGCTCCAACCGTTTCACCTATACTCAAGCTGATCAGACAGATAAACCTAGACCTGGAATTCGAATACAAAAACGACACTATGTTTTTCTTTTCTACAAACTAGACAAGGAATCAATGCTTCATCTACTTGAATCCAAGGAGTCCATAGCTTCACTCAAAACAAAAAGTTCATTCTAAACTCATCTCTATTTGTTTAGATCAATTGTGTTTTTATTTATTTACATTTTGAGCAGTGTTTGTTCTATATTTTAAACAGACCCTATATCCTGTGATGAACTGGAGGATTTATAAATCTTCACTCAGCCATTCCCTAAAACTCTTGTATCCCACTGTGGACAGTGGTTGAGGACAAGTGTGACCTATACATCTTGTGAGTTGTTTTTATTTTTGATTTCCCACGTTGAATTGTGGTAGAGGTCTGAGGAACTGGACAGTCTAAGTACTATAGTAAACACTAGTCAAGGGTGAGGATCAAAGTTTTATATAAACTGTTTGAGAGGACTAAGTCTCATCTTGCGACTGTACCTCTTGGTTAAACCTGATGTGCATCCTATTTCATTTTAAACTATATCTTATATTATTCTACAAATTACATTGAAATTCTAATCTGTTTTAATGTAATTATGATAGTTAAACTAGAAAGTGTTTGTAATTTTTGATAGTTAGTAAGATAGTTTCAAAAGCTATCTTAATCTTCAGATTAAGTTAACTGAGAAATAATTGATATTTGGGAAACTAATTGAATATTTTCTGGCATTATAAATTCACTATAGTTTATCTTTTATTTATTTTGGGGAGATATAATACAATGATTGTTAATAGAAATTTTAATTGGAACTCAATTCACCTCCCCTCTTGAGTATCCACTCTGAACAACATATTTTATTTGGATTAAAACAATTTCAATTATAATTTATTATTTTCAATATTCATAAAAATATGAATGTTATCACAAAATTACCAAATATTATTCAAACTAAAATTTTTTGTCCCACTTATAAAGAAGAATTTAAATTCATTAAATTTAATATATAAAAGTTTCATGTATTATATTTCAAAAGCGATTTTCATTTAAAGGTAGTAAAATTGAATTTTTTTAAAAAATATATCTTTTATATAAAAAATGAATTTGTTCTTATATTGTGTCTATGAAACCAATAAAATAGATTCTTAAATTTTATAGATTATATAAAATTCAAAATTCAATTAATACTATTCATAACATCTTTTTGAGCTTCTTGTTTGGTAAGTAGTGGTGTTCTCGAACTCGGTGTTTCATATAGAGTAAGCTATTGAGTTACTTTAAAGAGAATACATACTATGAAATCTCAGGGTCTTGATATTGAAGAAGGATGAGTCATATTTAATGGTTTTTTCTGAAACCACATTAGGTGGGTAATGGTGGAGGATTTTGGCTATATAAAAGTCCTGTAATGGGGAATTCTACCCCTTATAAATTTGTCAGTCAGATCTCAATAGTTTTTGGATTTTGTGGTAATGGATTGGGTACCCTTATGTAAGGGTGACTGTGTTAGAAACGTGGTGTAGAACATGGGAATATATAATAAAACCTGAATATATGGAACGACGGTCCAATGTATTTAACCATGTGCTTCTAGATAGTGAGGTTTTCCCATTGTTATTTTGAGCTACTATCCTTAAATATTTCATTCTTGTTAGTTCAATTTTTGATATAGGAGCATCTTGTTATTCTATATATTTTTAACTTGTTAACTGGTTGTTTTTTTTTATGGATTCCATGAGTGAGGTTATGATAATCAATAAACTATTGAAAGTATAGTCGAGAGATATCTATTTATGGAAGTGTTATTCTCTCTACATTGGTGAGTATTTCATTCCATGGGATCATTATATTCTCGATATGTCAAGATTCTACTTGATTTTGGTAATTGATTGGGTGTTTTTTCATACTAATCCCACATAGATTTTTACTTCTTGAGTTTGAACAATATGTCTACTAAGAGTGAAGGTTATCCACACTGTGGAGAGTAGGATATCCAAGAGTGGCATCCGGTCGAGATCATCCAAAAGTGGGAGAGCTCACTTCTCAGGTTTCAATCCATTTTTAGGATGATAGGGGATTGAAGCAAGATTTACTTCCACTATTAGTGGATGAGTTCCATGACATGTTTCATATTGACATATTAAGGGTTTCAACCTATGATATACGTGGAATTCACAATTGAGAATATTTTGGGGGATGAGCCAAATTCAATTCCACCATATATAATGTCACCAATATATCTTTAAGAGCTCATAAATCCATGGGAGACATTTAAGTATAGGGGGATTATCCATCCAATTATGTTTCATTGGAATTATCCATGACTTTTTTCTAACAAGCCTAAAGCTGAGTTTCATTTTTGTGTTTATTAATCGATTTTTAAGTGGACTACAGTGAAAAACAGATATCCTCTTCTATGTATTCATTATCTATTTGACCTATTTTTGGAAGACTGATTTTCCACCAATATTGTCTTCAAAACTAGGGATAATTAGTTGAGAGTTAGACGTTTTGATATACCAAATTCATATTTTATATTAAGGTATGTCTTTTATGATCTCATCGAGACTATATTTTGGCTAACGAATACACCGTCCATGACTTTGGACACAATGAATTGAATCATCCACTCATACCAAGATCATCCTTTTTTTGTCTTTGGGTATGAAATGATGATGTGCACTAAGACTAATGAATATCATTCCTAACATATTGACACCTACCTGACTATACGTCGAGTGCATCAAATACATACCATGCCATCTAATTTTCAATTCAATATCACTATAGTTCACATCTTGGGTCAAAAAAATATTGGATACATGACTTCTAGTTGACCAGAAGAATTCGTAAGTTGTGGTTTATTTGGATAATACTTATAATATTCTTGATATTTATAGATTTTTGGGTATAATAGGATCTAATCATTTGTTCAACCAAGAATTTTCCCTCTTAAAATCACCTATTTCTTGCTTGAACCTGAAGGAAAAATTGTTTTAATGGTATGGATCTTTTTATAATTCATTCTATGTGTAGAAGAATAGGTCGACATACACACAAATCTTGGTCCCACCAAAACTGGAAGAGGAAAATACAGTAATATATGACACAACTGGTATCATTCATTGTGTAGTGTGGATGTATGGAGATCATTTTGTGGCATGTGTGTAATGATATTGGAGTCCACATGAATAGAAATACCATATATCTGATATTGAATTGGTTGAGATTTTTTATACATTGATGTGTAGGAAGAATTATGTATTGGGAAAACATTTTTCTAATCATACTAATCATATGATATAATAGTATATCTTCTTAGATCAATATTTTAATCTCAAATAACGGTGATTCATTGATTATATCAAGTCGTTTATTTTTTTAGAAATTATTAATTCCATGGAAATGAATATTTTTTTAGGATTCTTTGAGTAGGAAGACACAATCGTGGCTATGTTATGGGTCATGTTCATATTGGATGATAATGAATATGCTGGTTGAAAGGAATGTTGTGTATTGGGAGGTATATGAGTAGTAGAACATTATATTAGTATCAGGGGAGTCCAAACATTTTCTCCGGATGGAATAAAGGTTATTTAAGGATCCAGAATGTTTTCCCTTTAGGTAAAGTCCAAAATGTGTGGTTTTATAGTCAGATTGGACCATAGATGAGGATAATATCTTTTATATGTGTGGTCTAGTATTTTTTCCTATGTTTATACAATGGAAGATGATGCATCAGTTTCATGACAAGAAGTGATTGGTATATTTGATTTAAAACAAAATGTAATTTGACCTACATTGAAATTAGTGGTGGTTTGGAATAAAAAGGATATTTCATGGTTTATGACATGATGCTACACATATCAAAAGTGAAGGTCGTGAATCAATGACCTAGAGGATTATGAAATATGTTACCCATTCTGTAATGGATGTGTGATGATGTTACCATATTTTACATGATGGATATCCTGAGGAATCCAAGGAAGAATATTGAAATTTTGTTGGATGTGGATGTAGCGATGAAAGTAGCACCATTCATGCCTATCTGGGATAAATTGTTAATGTATCAGTTGGGGATATTATACATTCTGGTGATAGTTCATCTACACAGGGTTCAACTAATCATAGTTATGGACCATGAATCATGTTTTACTTTACATTACCAAAAAAATTGTTAAATTTTCTAGGTACAAATGTTTTTTTGTCTACATATTTCAATCTATATAATTATGGGATGTAAGAGCCTAATATTCATGTACTTGAGTATACTCTATGAACATGTCTTCACGATGTTGGTTGGTCTTGGGAGATTCACATAGTTGTGATTAATTTCAAATATAGTAAAAAAAATTATTCCTAATTCCTCATAAATATACCAATTTCAATCTATTGGATATCCAAATCCATCATCCAAATAAATAGAAAATATTTGAAATTCCATGGAAGGGGCACGCATGTTTTAACGCATTAACACAAGATTGAATTATATGCTCAAGACTCATGTGTAAAAAATATCAAGTCAATCATCCCCATTTGATGTGGGACACTCAAATTGATATGGAAGATTCATAGAAGAAGACTGAGTTGTGTGTAACAAACCCATCAACGTGCAAGTCTACAGAACTCTAAATGTGACGTCAAACTATATCGTATGCACATTCCCACCATAGAAAATGAAGGATCACTGTGAAAGAAGTATTTCGTGACTGGAATCACTCTCAACCTTTCTAAGGAATTAATTTATGTATTGAATTTTACTTTTCCTTCTTCTTGGTTTTCCACCATAAATTGAACGACCATCCTTCTACAGAAAATAATGATCTTATGTGACATTGAGAATGAATGGAACCCTCAATGTAGATATCTTGATTGATATGTTCCTGGTGTTTCCTCCCTTAAATGGGGGCAATATTTTGTATTCCATTCCAATATTCTTTAAATCCATCCCAATCACATGAAAATACTCTTCTTGGGTGCATCCTTATCCTTACGTGCACCCCATCCTATGATAACGTATCGAGGGTGTAGTATATCATTAACTCATCACATCATTTAGTCATACCATATTGTACATTGACCATGTTATTCAAAACCCATCATGTGAAATATAAATCACTCACACAATCCATAGTATGCACATCCCATCATGCATATAGGCCACCATTCGCATGACCCATCTTTCACACAATAATGTTTAGACATATACCCTCATGCCCATACAACAGGGGCTACACCCAACACCACCATGATGAATCACTTTTATTCTACTATAATGGTCCTATGGACCTATCCCATTTATTCATTCAACAGACCCCCACGAAAATTTTAGATTCACAATGTAATCTTTTTAGGTTGGGTTGAGGAAATTGTTGGTTTCACTATTGTACGACCCCAACTTCCACCCATGGAATACCATGATTCGATATACTCCTCTACACACCCTGAAATTCATTGACATTACCTACTCCTCTAGGACCCATTCTCATGTCAAGAGTTGATATTATCATCCTGGATTCCATATGTAAATTTAGTTGAAACATTATGCAAGCATCTTCTGAATCCTCATCAACTAGCTCCAATGCCTGGTTGAACTAGAAAGGGAAGCTAGTGCATAAATCCCAGACAAGGCATTTCTAAGAGCATTATACCAAATAGTCCATGCTAAATTACTATAAATTGTAGTCTACCCTATATAATATGAAATGGATGCCTCTTGTTCCATACATGGTAAGAATTATGCACCAATCATAAGATGGAAATACTCATTAATCACTAACTTCAAATGGTATCATACACTATCATTCATGAATATTATTCCTTATAAGTAAAGCATAATATTCCTTTTTCCGTTATCATGAAAAGACCAAAAAAAAGAAACCTTTGTACTCTATCTTAGTTGTAAGCCCCATCATACATTTTTATCCAATAGTGAGTTAATATGCCCTCATGACCTAACACGAGGATGCAATGATGGGAAGATTATATGTGTAATCCCCATTCACACTATTTTTGCACTATTGAGACACCTGGGAAGCTCAAATTTGTAATTCCCTACAAAATCCATGCTACCCTTCTAATAATAAGACTCGATCATTTCCATGAGATCTATCCATATTCACTATATGGGAAACCTCCATGCGTAATCCCAAAAAAATATACCATTGGCATGCCTTTTCATGACATGGGTTTTAGGTATACATCTTCTTCTAATCTATCACATTGATCATGAATTATGTGGGATTAGAAGATAGTAGTGGTCATTATTCCCAACCTACAACTATATGGGCATCCAATTTGAAGTAAGCCCAGACATTCAATTTGAATGGGCCTCTCCTATGCTAAATTCCCACTCATGTTGCCCCATATTGGAATTATCTATAGGTGTAAGATACAAACCATGAAAAATACATTAACATTGAATCCCATCTTAGTAGGATACATTGGAATCCTTGATAAGGTTCAATAGCATCTTTCTTTTAATTCCATCAAATTCATCCACTCCTTTTTCATATACGTAGACTTTCCTCAGGCCACCACGTCAGGGAAATATCAGGTCACCCACATGATCAGATCATACAGGTAATCCCCTACTATATCATCAATTCTATTTATATAACCCATATATATTTTATACATATTCTCCACATAAATAAAACTAATAAAATACCCCCAATGAAGGGAAGCCTCCATACATAATCCCAAAACCATCTAAACATGAATGATCCTCTTTGAAAGGGAAGCATCCATGTGTAATCCCAACACCATCCAACAATGGTGCATTAAATGGGACACAAGGGACTCCATTCATATCCATAATGATTTTATCTAGGCCTCCACATATCAAAATGATAATGACACCAATCTAGGGGTCCACATCTCCACCATCTCCATAGGGAAACTCCCATACATAATCCATACATAATATCGAACTATGTGTGATTTCGTCCCTATATTATAAATATTCTAAACAAGATTATTACTCTAATGTTCAATACCAAAGAATAGTAAACCAAGGTGACCTCTCTAAGGGGTGAACCCATCTGATCTTCATTCATGGGTGTTCAGGTCAACATTCATGTGGATAGATCATCCCTTTATTTGAACACACCTCCTGGATCTACCTTTATTGGGAATTCTGATAAAAACTACAGTAAACCACGGTGCCCCATCTAAGGTAGTATCCTCATATATCCACATACAAGGGTTTCCAGATCAACAATCATAGTTTGACATCATCCCATTAAGGGACACACCTCTCAAATCTACGTCTATGGTCATTTTCATCCATCTATCTATAAACCGTCTAGGAGATCCATCTTAGTGACCTACCACATAGATATACTTCCATTGGAAATTTTGATTAATCTAATCCATCATCAAAACAAGTAAACCTCACTAAATATAAAACCTCTACCACATGATAAAAATGGGATGCTTGAGGTGAATTTCATGGATGATATATTCCCTCGTTGTCAGATACCACCTGAGAGACATAGGATGTTTTTTCTTCCACACCAATATTCATTTATGAAATTCCCTATAAAGGGATAGAGTATATGTCTCTGAGGAACCGAATTTCCATTGATTCCTAGACAAACTATGTGTCATAATATACACTATGTAATGGTTATTAATATGTTATTTCACCATGTAATTTCTAAAAATAATAAGAATAATTCACTGTTGTCCATAAAGAGATATATTTAGGAAAGAGTTTAACAAAAATGACTCAAATCTATGAGGGATTATAATACTACGAGATGTGAACCAAGGTAGATTCCATGGAAGGAGGAACATACATCCCATCATCCCGTTTTGATCAAAGAGATGACATCACCAACCATAGTGGTGGAGGACACCCACCAATTGAATGTGGGAACACATGGAGAAAAACATGTGTTTCCATGACAATGGGAGTCCAAGCAGCAAAAGCAGCAGCAAAAAAATTCAACATGACATAAATATTTACTCCTCCAAATGTATGACGATGTAATAATTCAATGCATTACAAAATTGAAGCATCATCTTTGTGAATCACCTCTCCTTCTTGTTCAATAGGATGATTAACATTGTGTGAGGGAATATTATGGTGCATCAGCTCCATTCGAAACCACTACCAAGATAGGCCGTACTAGAAGAAACCACCCCTAACAGCATTAGCTCCTCACAAGAACCACTAACCTCATGGGATGTGTAGGTGGTCATCCAACCATGAAAAAAACATCTCCTATCCCAAAAAATGACTCTTTTGAGTTGATTAGGGTGAGACCACCCCCGACTCCATCAGACACCTCACTTACACCACCAATCTAATTGGTCATGTAGTGGTAACCCCCCCCCCCCCACTCACTCGATTCCATTGGCTCATTGCCCAAACCACCACCCTCCTAGAACATACAGGGGAAAACCACCCCCATCCTCATCAGCTCCTCACTAATACAACTGCCCACATGGGCCATGCATGAGGCACCCACCCATGAAACCATCAACTCCTTGCCAATAACACTACCTCCATTGGCCAAAAATGGGGAATACACCCTGACTCTATCATCTCCTTGTAAAGAATAAAACCCTTATTGTACAAATAGAGGGAAAACCCCCCTAAATCCATCATTTACTCACAGATACCACATCCCTCATAGGTCTCATTATGTTAACCCCACCCCCACCCCAAACTAGAGATTATCCTCACTAATACTTCCTCCCCCATGGGAATGGAAGGTGAAACAACCTCCCAAATCCATTGGATACTAGGCACGAATACATCCCTCATGGTCTATGTATGGTGAAACAACTACTAAATCCATCGTCTTCTCATCGAAATAGATATCCTCATGGGTTACGGAGTGGGTATCCCCACCTGACCCATAATCTCATCCCTGACACTCTCTCCATAAAGTCCCATGTAGTGGGAAACCACCTGGAACACAATTAACCCCATCACTGACACAACCTCTCCCATGAGAAATTTAGTGGGAAACTACACCCCAATCCAACAACACATCTCCAACTCCATAAGTAGACATAGTCGAAATCCTCCATACACCACTATCAATAGGAAAAATGGTCCTCACCGTTACCCTCATTAAGATGTACATAGTTACTTTCCAGGTCATAAATAGAAGGAATGAAGGTCCTCTTAATTTATCTCATCACACACTATGGAGGTCCTCCCCAAACTGCTATCAATAGGCATGGATGTATTCCTTGTTTCCATCTTCGTCAATTGAGGAGGTCTTCCTTGAAAAGAAATCAGTATGCTTGGTTTTTATCCCCTATTAAGTCATTATCCATTGTAGTGTTCCTCCTTTCAATGTCATACACCAGCACAAAGGTCCTCCACATCATCATCTTCATATACTAAGAAGGTTATCCCCAAACCAATAGCAGTTGGCATAGAGATCCTACCCATTTACATCACTAGCCATTGTGAATGTCCTCCCAGTACATCTATTATATGGCCGAAATTTCTTCCCTATTGGAATCATAGTCCACTAAATAAGTCCTCCCCTCACTACCATCAAATGGAATGGTGGACCTCCCTAGTGACATCATCAACAACTGCAGATGTCCTCCCCACACTCCCATCACCAGGAACAAAGGTTCTCTATATCGATATCCTCATCCGTCCTCCCTACTCAAGAATGAGTTGGTATCGAGTTCCTACCCATCTATGTCCTCATATAATGATGAGGTACTCCACACTCTTCCATAACAGGCATAGTAGTGCTCCTTGTTTCCATTATCATGCCTTGAAGAGGTCCTCCCCACACTACCATCACCGACATTGACGTCCTCCCAATCACCATTTTACCCCATTGTAGAGGTACTCCCTACAATTCCATAACTCACAATATGGTCCACCCTATCTCTATCACCATACATTGGAATTTTCCCACCCACACTTCCATCATCCGCCATAGAGGTCCTCCCCATCACCATCCTCAACCATTTCAGTGGTCCACCCCAAACCACAATCCACCAGAATAGTGGTTTTCCCCATCACCATCATATAATATTTTGGATTTCATCCCTACTCTACCATCAAATGTAATTGATTTCCTCTCTATTTACATCATCATCCATTACAGAGGATATCCCCACATTGTGATCCACCACCACAGTGGTCATACCTATTTCCCTCTTTAACTATTTTAATAGACAGCCACGCACTGTAATAAACTGAAGTGAAGGTCCTACCCATAGCCATCATCAAACATCATGATGTATCAATACACACTACAATCAACCACCATAAAGGTCCTCCCCATTCCAGTATCGATCCATGATGTTTTCCTTCCCACACCAACAGGAACTAATATAGATTTCCTCTCCATACCACTACCAACCAGTGGAAAATTACTCCAAACACTCCCACTTATCATCATGGAGGTCCTCATAGTGAAAATGAGGTGACATTCATTAATGAGAAAATAATTGGGGAGGGTTTATAAAATCCCTTCTCTAATTACTCTAAATTTTCAGATGTAACTTTATTTTTCAACATCATTCGAGCTCTATCACCCCATCACACAGGTTATCCATGCATCCATACTTTCAAAGTTATATTTCCCCATCATACCAAATATATTTGATCCCATTCCTTCCGTCGTCCATCTCCCAATAATACTTTTTCTCTAGAATTCCAAACCATTCATGCTCCATCCCCCCATCATTAGGATGATCTATGTTTACGTGCCTTCAATGATCCATCACCCCTTCATTTAGAAAATCTAAAATTCCACACCTTCCGGGATCTATCACCCCAACGTACAGATGCTCTAAACATCAACTATATATAGACTAAATCACCCCTTCAATGCAAAATTTGTGAAGTCCATTCCATTTAGGCTGAATCACCATGTCGACCTGATATTGTATGATTGCAAGACTTTCAAGATCTATCACCCCATAGATCTGAAATTTTATGCTTCAAATCCTTCATGGGAGCCACTACCTCTTCGATCAGTTAATATAGGATTTCAATTATTTTTTATCCATCAACCCACTATGTTGGTTCTATATGCACCCATGTTTTTAAAGTCTCACAACCACATTACACTGATGATCCATGATTCAATTTCTTTTTGGATTTATCGGCTTGTTGTACTAAAACTCCTGGATTTCATTCCTTCTAGGATCCATTTCCATATCATTCGAAAGATAGTGGATTCCAAAACTTCTATAAGTTGTGTCCCTTTTATATAGATGCTCAATGATTCCAAACCATCCACGATCAATTACCCCATCATACCAAATATCTGAGCGTCCACACCATGAAGCCTCCATTTACCTATCTATCAAATATTGGAGATATTTGTGCCTTATAAGCTTTGATAGGACCATCAACCCAATCGTCCAAGCTTCCATGCCTCTGAACTACTATCTCCTCATTGATACAATTCATAAAGCATCTACACCATCCAAGCACCCTTACATAGTAATATAGATGTTTGAGGCTTTGATGACTATTGGGATTTGACTTCCTATCATACTGATGATGCAAGATACCAGTACCTTTGGGATTAAACCCCCCCCCCCATCGATCCTACATACTTGGTTTCCATTCCATCCAAGGATCAATCGCCCCATTGACCTAATTTTCCAGGTATCCACACCTACAGGGATCCATCGCCCCATCGATCTAATGATCTAGGATTCTCCACATTCCTAGATTCTTTTCCCATTCATATTGATGATCCAATATTTAATGAATTCTGGGCTACCTTTCCCCTTTGATTTGACAAAATAGGATGCCATGCCATCGGGAACCATCACCCCTCCATACTGACACTCTAGGATTCTAGAAATTCAAGACCACATCACCCTATCATATTGAAAATACTTTCTTGCATGCCTTTTAGGATCCATCACCCAACCAACAGGAGGGCATGATATCAGCCCTTATATAGTTGACATAAATTGAAAATCTCTTATGGACCCTACCACCCTCATAGAACATGACTTCCCGCATGGGTGTCATTAATTCTTATGGAGCTACAAAAATTTTGTAATTTATTTATACTCTAAAAAACTACTAAAAATATTTTACATGGTACATCCATGTATCGAACCCACATATATAGTATTTATGTTCCTAATTACTGAAGAAACTAAAATTAAAATCATTTGTTTGATGTGAAGGACTGAGAGAATTACTAGAAATGATTGGGATTGTATATCAAGATAATGTCATGATAGGATTTGTGATTTTCCAGTTCATGTTTTAAGGATTCAATTGAAAATGTTGTATTAACTTTTTCTATTAGAATTTTATCTCCAGGGATCCTTATTCTGGGAACCATGCACTAAACCTATGATTGCACCATTGGAATGTCTATCAAATACATTAAATCATTGAAATTGGAAACCCAAAACCATAATTAAACATAACAATCCAAATATTCATAATATCTACATGAAAAATAGTCTAATCAATTAATAAAATTAAAATAATATCCCTTACAACCCATGAAATGGGAATGAAATTGCAGAAGATCAATGAAATTGAATTGATAGAATGAGTAGAAAAAAATCCAAAACATGAATAAAAATATAGATTTAACCACTAAAAATCAAATTCCCCTAAAATAAAATAACCTAAAACTAATGAAAAAACTCAATCATGCTAGTTTTGATGAGATCGAAAAACATGGATTCTAAAAGATGAATCACAAGAAAGAATAATTGTAAATAAGGTCTTTGAATCATTTCTTGTTCATCCACCAGTCATCTATTGGAATCACTCAAGCTCATGTACATATGGACCACATATAAAGGGAATACATGGGATATATTTATAGGGAATATTGTCAAATCCTTGGTCATATCACATTTATTTTTCATCTCTTCATGAAATTCATGATGTTTAATTGTGTTACACAATGTTTAATCATTATATTTTTAGGCATCAAAATTCTAAGTGTAATCTTCTTTAAAAACTATTATATAAAATTATCACGTTGTTTTCTATAGTTAATTTATGTGTAATGGTCTTCCACATAATGTAATGAAGCCATGAATTTTACATCACAACTAATTAAATTAGAATAATCCATGATATGTAATTTCATTATATGATATGTAATTTCGATGCTCTTGAATTTCCAGGTTCCTACATCTATGAACTACTGACATCACTTCATGAGTAAAGATCAAAGACTAAAGTGAATTTTACATCATATTTCCACCAATTTTAATTCATATTTCCAATATTTTATATATCCCAATAGAAAACATAAAACAAGAAAATAATATATAAATTAGAGACATTATTCATTTAAAATAAAAATAAATACATTAAAACATTCTAAAATATATTCTAGAAATACACTTGTCAGTACTCCAAGACATATTGATCACTGCTTTAATAATTGTGTTTATCCAATAGGGATTGATACCCCAAAATCCTAGGAATATTGAGTTGACTCTCCCAACTACTTATTCTATATTCAATCACAGAGGTCCTCCATGAAGCCTCCATACTAGCTCATGGAACATTCTATGCGGCATTTCCCAAATCACTCTTGGATAACATCCTTGTGTATTCTTGGGGAATTTTTGTGATATCCAACCATAATGATTCCCTAGGATCCTCAAGGATCCTAATCAAATAGGATAGGGAAGATATGATTATTCCACCTCCACCACAATATATAAATTCCTTGTTTGTTGAATACAATGTTAAAAAATAAAACAACCATCATCTTGGTCACATGAAATTAAACTGATGGACAATTACTTCGTTATAATATGATAAATTTTACCACATTTCGTTCAATGTTGTGAATAGTAAAACCATATAACCCATGTTCAAATATATAGTTCCATAAAAAATAGTCTCCACTCATCCTAATCACAAGAAAATAAACTATTCGATACTACATCCTTAACATATATTGTTATACTATATTCCCATAATCTATAAAAATGATGGTAAAGTGTGTTTCTATAGTCCAAGTTGTATGACTTCATACTGTGGATCCATATTCCAAGAATTATTACATAAAACAATATGAGTGTTTTCTATAGAATTTTTCATAAGGTTTATGTCCTCATACGACCTCATTCATGTTGGGTTTTTTTACTTTTCCTCCCTGTACAAATTCCCTAGAAGATTCTCCCTTCCCCATCGTCGAGACTCTATGACCCTAAAATAAGAACTTCTGACATGAACTCTATTATATTAACATATGATCCCAATCCATGAATCATGAAATTAAACTATTTTTGGGTATTACCATGAATGTGTTCTGTGGAACATGCCAATTTAGTCTCCATTCACATCAGTTATTACCTTTCGTTCCATGTATACCCCTTATGGAAAACTGACCCCCTATGGTAAAAATCATATGACCATAATATATGATCCCATTTGCTATGAAATATATCCCATTGTATTAAGAACCAAAGTCAATGTATCATGAATATATAATATATGTGGGTTTCTCATGAATATTTTCTTGGGGAATGGCCATCCTAGTAGCTCATTCACCTCTTGTTTATCACAATTCCACACTACACATCTACTTTTGTTGTATTATCCACATGATACAAAATCCATGATATTACATGAAGATATCTTATTTCGATCATTATTACCTTTCTCTAGAAACCATAGTTCATGAAATATGACCTCAATCTATTCACAGAATCCACATTTAAATCCCACATTTCAATATTCCCCATGGGCTACCTGAATGCAATTTGGTTTTGAAACTAGAATATTTTATACAATTAGGATATACCATCATTCCATATCCACATATTGATTCATTCTATGTTAAAAATCCCATAATCATTTAATTTCATTAGTAAATCATACTAGCGATGGTATCATGAACTTTTTGATCACCTCTTATCCCTGGCCAATGCTCTAATAGTTCTCTTATATGAAAATTTGGAATATGAGTTTCAAACATGGTCAAAAGTTGATCAATAATTTAAACACCCTGTTGTCGACTAGTATGTTCTGGTCACTTTGTTTCATCCATGGTAAATAGTTTATCTATACTCACCTATTTCCCATATATTTGGTTCTAGAATGATTCCATTTACCTCTATTCAACCTCCCTATATCATGGAGGAATTGATTCACCATGGGTGTCACCCATCTATGTGTTTGTGTGTGTTGAGTATGTAGGATGGTCTAACTAGTATATTCTCTACATGGTATCTCCATACCCCTTATGTGTGCCTCCATTTATCTAGAATATTCCATCACAACTACTTATTTCCCAAAGTAAGCATAAATCTTGTGGGCTTACGATATTAGCTATAATGTGTATAGATATGCTTGACCAATAAGAGTTTCAACATCCTAGGAACATGACTTTAAACTAGGAACTTGTTAAAAGCCCATGAACCACAAACTAGAAGTTAAATTCTATAAATCATGACACTAAACTCTATTCATGTCTTCTTTGGGATCATATGGAATGGTGTGGGAATACATGGTACTCATTATCATCTGGTTGTAAGCAATATGTAATACACATTCATATCATAATGCATCCCTTCCAAGTGTCCTAGTAATGTGATGGTACAGTACTTCATGACTATCGTCCTAGCATCATAATTGTTAACTGCATACCAACAAGTTTCCTCACTGTAAGACATTGAAGTACATGAAACAGTCATGCCACATCAGCTTAAACCCCATAAGCATCATAATGGAAACCAGATGATAAATTGCATAACATCCACATCCTAGTTCCGATACATTAAACTACATAACAATTATCTTCCTAAAATCATGATAAAATAACTACACAACATGCTGATTTCAACAACTGAGAGTTAGTCACTCATGGCATTGAGCATCCACCCTGAAATATTCATGAAATACATATGGATGGAATCCTATCCACATGGGATATATAGTGAGGTCTGGATTTTCCATAATTGTCTTTCTAATAAATATAATGAAAATCAGAAAATAATAAAAACCAATATAAAATTCCTCTCCTTGTGTATGGTTTTTACAAACATAATGATGTTTCCATCATGAAATATGAATTTCATACTTATTTATTGTAATAGATATGCAGCGATGCAAAACACATTTGACATTGGGCCCCACAAAAAATTCATCACATATTATTTTCTACACCCCTTTTCCCCATTTATAGTAGGAGATCTTCATTGGAATTATACGTGGTGTTTCTTCTATCAGTTCCATATATGTTTTTATAGGACCAACATCTCAATTCTCCCCCAAAATATTTTAACGTTGTGAGAGGATTACTTGGATCATTCACACCCATTTTTCAATCCACTGTGATACATAAATTCATTCTAGGATCTCATGGTTCAATCTCCAAAAACATAATCTAGGAGAATAAAGTGAAATTATCATGACATTATAATGTATGTTGGTATTCTCGTGGATTTGTTTTTTGGGTTTAGTGCTCCTTAGAACTCATTCACATCATGGTAGTCATAACATTATACTACCCATACCAATTTGATAAATTATCGTTCATGGTATGAAATCTGTGACTATAAACCAATGTTCAACATCCTCAATGCACATTGTTAAACTGAAAAAATACATTGAACAAATTCAAAATTAACCAAAATAATCCTGGGATATATCAATTCTCTCACACGAGACAAGTTACCCAATTATTTTTGGTCTCCTAACATAATTTAGTATTGAACACCATGTGGATTGATTCCCATACATATGGGATACATAGTTACACCCAAAGAGATCAATCACAAATTTACCAAACCTTAAAACAATTGGCCTAGATTATAGTCCATACCGTATGACATAATATAGTGTTGATCAATTTTTGGAAGAATGTGTGGAATGATTCCCTTCTTTATGGGATATATAGTAATGCCCAAGAATTTGTTATTTGTGACCAACCAATTTTTTTAATCTTTGGTTGCATGGACTCAGTTTCGTTTGTGGTATTATGACCTGGATTGTATTAATGTACTCTCTTCAGAATTTATTATGGTAGCAGACCCCCTTTTTCCCTTGAAATTATTTTAATCATGAAACCACACTATAAATATCCTATAGATTGATTCCTTTTATAATCTGGTTCTAGGAAACATGACATTAAACTATTGGCACTGGGTCCAATCATTATGTCAGTAAACTACCTAACTACCATACAATCTAAGTTGAATTTATTTACACGAAATAGCCTAATGTCTTAAATACATGTCATCAAAATCTGTTCTTACCTAATTCTTTGAACATTATATTCCTTGAAATAACCATGAGATTCCTCAATTTACCTCATTAGATAGGATCATCCCTACCAGTGTTGGTCACATCCCACACTATGTTCTAAAACTACATTAGGCTTGATTCCCTTACTTATTGGAAGAAGTGTGGCTCTTGTACATTGTTTCAACATGACCAGATACAAATAAAAAAATTATATGCCCCTCCTATCCTGATTATAGTTCAACAATTTTAACCATATTTATATGTTATTAGTAATAAGGTATGTATATGCCCCACGAGCCTCCCTAGCTTCAATCACATCCGGTATTCCCTCTTTTGTGTTGTCTGTATACCTAAAGAATGAATATTTATCTCCAAAGTCCATGCATTATGACGTGAAAATATTTTACATATAGTACATGAAATATGACATTTGATAGTTTTAAATGCCAATGTTTGGGTCCCACATTCTGATACACTTTCATTCAACACTTTATAGATTTATCAGTTCAGATTATATAATCATTTAAAAATGTATGGACCATCTAATGGTCACACTCTCATTCCATATTTGGGTCACCACCCATTATGATCCAACACCTAATATATTCATACTATAAAATAGTAGTTCATTTATTTTGAACATGGTCAACAATCGATCTTATGTTTTCTATCCCTATTGATAACTAACACAATCATGGTAATTGCATTTAGAAAAAGGTAAACAATTGACCCATACATTTTAATCACCCAAATCCTTATATGGGTAGCCTCATATCTTCCTTTTATTTCCCTGTATCTTAGTGGAATTAAATTTCATTTCATATCAACCTTAACCTTCATTTTAACATTCAAGATAAACCCTTTGACATTAATTGTTTTTCACACCGATCATGAATCATATAGGATTAGGAGTTCTAGTAGCATTTGTACTAATATTATTATGCTTCACATATGATTCTTGTTTTCTTAAAAATATTACCATACCTTAGGGGTATAACTCCAAGAATCATGACCTTAAACTATATGCAGGTTGAATCCCTAGGAATATGTACTGTGTAATTTAGGACTCATTGGAACTCAGTGACATTTGTTTTTTTAAGACGAAAAGATATATTAGGAATAGATATTTACTTATTCCATGTAACATGACATTGAACAATTGGCTGGGGCCCTAGAAGCATGGCCTTAAACCATGTTCCATGTCCCATTCACATGATGTTAAACATCATGATGAGTCCTTATCAAATGATATTACAATATACCACAAATAATCATTATTTAATAATGATAAAATGAATGTACACCATTTAAAATGTGTGACATAAAACCAAAAGGCATCTCAAGCCCTCACTTGAGAGACTATCTGCACTATTAATGGTCACATGCCACATTGTTCGCATTGTCATCTTTTGCTCATATTTTGAGATGATTATCCCATTAGAAAAAGAATTTGAACCTTGTTTAGTCTGATATAATCAAACCAAGGTACTTTAAAATTTATTGTTATAATTTAATATGTTTTGAAATCAATTCCAACATTCCATCACTCAATTCCAAGGCTTCACAAGCCCCTTATTTGGACACCAATCCAATTCCACATCTGGAGGGACCACATAAAAACCAAGTATTATTCCTCTATGGATCACTAAAATTCAGAACAATGCACTGAATGAAATTAAAATACATTCTGAAACAATTTCAATGTTTTGAACATTGTCAGTGACAGAACCTTTTTTTATTTTTCCCCATTCAACACTGATGATATAGATACAATGTTTTGAATAATACCAGCAATTATAATGTTTCATCATACCACATTCCTTATGTCATGAATTTAGGGCATTGTGATTCAACTATCATCATTCCACATTATTCATGTAGAATTAAATTCCCATAGTAGTATCCCATTCTTGCGCTAGAGCACACTGAATAAGATTGATGGGTGTGCAGAGTTCCACATTCAATGAAAGGAATTATTATTTACGATTCTCCACAAGGTTATTTAATTGGTTTCTTCTTAAATTTTATTGACATATTGTGGACCCCGATCAATGAATTTTACAAAATTCATTCCTGATGTATCGTTCAACCTCACCCTCATCATTCTCGTTAGAAACCATTCTATATGGTGGGGAATTTGTTGCTGCTAATTTTTTTAGGAACCTACAATCAACAAAAATTGTATATAAAAACTCTATCATCTAACTCAATGGAAAATTACATGAAGGACATGGAATGTAAAACCATGTTTCTAGGCTTGTGATGAAGACTAAAATGTTTTTTCATGACTCTTTTGATTCCATTGTGACATCAATCGTCTCCCATCTGTGTAGGCTAATCCCACTAATAAGGCATTTTCACATAATATGTCTACATTTCCTATATGGAAAACATCCACATGCTAGACTCTTATTTCCACAATGTGATGGAAAACAATATATTGAATGCACATCCACTAATGGAAAAGATGGAGTTTCACAAAAAATTTCTCCCAAGACCAGAATCATGGGCTCCATCGATAAATATTTTGTCTATATATTAATGTATACACCTACTTCTTCATAGTGATATTATAAAAGTCAATCCTCCACTCTTCACCACGTATTACTTATCATACACATCATCGGGGAGGAATGGGACCCTCAATATCGTAAAATTTAATGATAGGTTCTCTATGGGTCCTCCCGTCAGTGGGCATGTAGTTGTATATTATTTATCCACTCTCTTTCAACCCATGTATAATGCATGTAAAGACTCCTCTTGAGTGAAACGCATCTCACATATAACTCATCTTGGGTTCCAACTATCTTTCACAAATCCTACCCCACAGATAGACCTTCACGCACACATCTCATCCTATTCACATCCAATAATTTGCACAACCCATCTTGAACATATCCATTTGTTCATTCAGAGCATCTTAGGAATAGGACACCCTATACGCATCACGTCTTATGTGAAATAGTGTTCAGAAAAAGGACACATGTCCATATCTCATGGCCTGCACACCTATATCCATACTCATTATCACTTCCTGGTTGTTGACCAAGGGCTCCCACATGGTCCATTCCCTATTTTGATAGACCCCAAGAAAATTAGTGATTCACACAGAAAACTTCTATGGTGGGGTCAAGGAGATTTTCTATATCATCCTTGTACAACCCCAATATCCTCCAATGGATTTTCATATTATAGACGCAGCTCTACAAAAATGAAATCCCATCAATCAGCATAATATATTTGGCCCCTATCAATTTTAACAAGTTTAGAATATCAATAACGATTGTTCGAGTTAATTAAGTGGATGAATTCCTCAATCATCACCTGAAACCACATCTCTGGTATCCAATTTCAGGTTGAAATAGAAAGGGATGGTCTTGCATAAGTCCCACAATAACCATTTCTAGGAATCATCTACCCAACAATCCTCCATATGTGACTATAATCAATAGTATTCTATATATGGAAAATAATTATGTCTATGTTGTTGAAAAAATTTCTTATATACCCATAAAAAGATGTGAATAGTCCTTATTACTAACATTAAACAACAGGATACAATATAATTCATGAAAATTTTGTTAAAATTGCATCTTAGTGATCAAAAAAATTTGAACATGAAAAAAACCAATGTAATCAAATTGAGAGGTAGTATATTATTTTTTATAAAGGATACATAAAATATATAAATAAAATATATTAGAATATTATTTTCTATGAAAAATAATTTGATGATAATAAATATTGTTTAGAATAAAAACAAAAATCTAAAATTAGAAAAGATGATTCTATGATGACTACCATTGAAAAGGAAAAACCATTAATAGATAAATCTAGAGATTACTAGTTCACAACTAATGCTGATCCCAAGTTAAAACATATGGATTCTTTTGGTAACATTGAGAATATGTGTAATATATTTAATAAGTGGAATGAAATGGTGGAAGAATCATCATTATATGTTGATTAGCTTGAAGATGAAATAGAACTATTGGATGAACTAATGAATTTATAGTAATCAATCCTTGAAAGGATAGATTATATAGTCATGCTAAAGATCAAAATCAAGGAACATGTAATGGTCATCAAGGACCATACATCTAGACAGCAGGAGAAGTCCAAAACTATTGTGGACTTGATGATCATGTTGTTACTCTATGGAGTATGACCAACAATGAACCAAGTTCAAAATAGGAAAAGAAGAAATTAATATTTTGTTGGTTCTCGAATGATGAGCTTCTAGGGAGAGATAAATGAGGTTCTGATGGAGTTTAAAATATTTGGAGTGATCAAAGATCCACATGAATGAGAAACAATGGAATCAGTTGTGATGTCGAAACATCAAATGCTGCAAATATAGTGGACCAGAATAAAGGAAACATGAAAGTTATTAATGTTGTAAAATCACCAGAACTGTTGAAAAAGTGACCCATAAATCAAACTGAATGGAGAATAGAAGGCCATACTCATGTTTCCAGAAATAATAGGCAATCAAAAAATTTACCCATGGAAGAAGGCATGATAAAAATAGAAGTGAGAAGACATTTCCTCTCATGATGTGTTATTTTTGTGGATATCTGGGTCATACTATGTAATATTACGAAGAGAAAATGATCTATATAAATCACAAGTAGATTGGAATTTAATAGTCTAGAGCAAATTCATATTCTAATAATTATAGGAGAATTAATTTCCATGGAGGTTGTTTTTGTTTTTCTAACATTGTGCATAATTCCATTTATCATAGGCAGAAGAGTGACATTGAAACCTCATATCAATGTATGTGACAAGTCAATGCTCAATAACCAAAAAATGATTCAGATTCAAATAGGTTTTCACCTCTGAAATAATATTTTGACTATGAGTAACCCATGTACCTTGATGTGATAATTGAAAGGCTATCAGTTTACTACACTGAATAGGACATCTCATGGAGTGGAAAAAATGAAAATTGATAATTCTAACCCTAAAGAGGTATCCCTAAATGTTACAAAATGAAACATCTCCTAAATTTTTGATAGCAGTAGTTCATCTTATATGATAGGTAATGAAGACTTCTAAATAAATGTCAAGTGGAGGGTTGATGGGATTGTACGGTTTGGTATTGATGGAGCTCTGAATATCAAATTAAGTGAAAGAACTGAACTTGATAATGGAGAGCTAAATAAAATGGAATTCCCACTACTAAAAAATTGGGCATTAGCGACCGCCATTAGCGGTCTCTATTGGCCTATAAAGACCACCCAGCAAACACCATTAGCGGTTGCATCAGCTTCGTCATTGTAGGGCAATAGCGACCGCCAATGGCAGTTGCTACACTGGGAATTTTTTTTAAAAAAAATTCATACCGAATGAAATTTATATATATATAATATATATATATTAAATAAAATATTTATATATATAATATTAAATAAAATATTTTAATATATATATTTATATTAATGAAATATATATATAATATTAAATAA
Organism: Viscum album; assembly: GCA_963277665.1. Lineage (NCBI taxonomy): Eukaryota > Viridiplantae > Streptophyta > Magnoliopsida > Santalales > Viscaceae > Viscum > Viscum album. Next base: position 674,923,793 of record OY728150.1, read on the forward strand.
TTTTTTTTATTTTTTTAATGAAATGTACGATTTGTGTTTTTTTCTTCACAGTGAAAAATCAGAGATAAAACAAGGTAACAATCATAAAAAATGGAAAACAATTTCAAACAGAATAAACATCAAGATCATCAAAAACGATAAACGTGCTTTAAAGATCTGAGCAGGTCAAATGACACCTCCGATTGACGTGCCCTCTTATCGACCATTTCACAATTCACACAATGGCATATTTCGTACGGTTTCATGGCATTCTGAGGTCGTTTGGGTGGTTTTGACCCCCCAACGTGCCATTTTAGCGTGCGTCAAGCTGCTGAAAACAACCCACTCGGCCGTACAGCATGCACCACACGTCAGATGGGTGAACCCTCTCCTCCTACACATCACGAATAATATTCCTAATGTTTTCATGTGGTTTCGGGTCATTCGGAGAACGTTTTCTCCGAATTCGACCGTCTCACGCCGTTTTTGGTGATTTATGACACAAGAAATGCGTTTTCGGTCACAGTTCTCAAACGAAACCTCCGATTGATGTGTCGACTACCCGAACATTTCAAAAATCACACAACGGCTGATGTCGTACGGTTTCATTGCATTCTGAGGTCATTCGGGTGGTTTTGACCCCCCAACGCGTCGTTTTAGCGTGCGCCGAGCTGCTGAAAATGACACACTCGGCCGTACCGCGCGCACCGCACGTCCGATGGATGCGATGTCTCCTCCTACATGTCACAAATAATATTCCCGATGTTTTCATGTGGTTTCAGGTCATTCGGAGCACGTTTTCTCCAAATTCGACCGTCTCACACCATTTTTGGTGTTTAATGACACTGGAAATGCGTTTCCAGTCACCACGGTCAAACAACACCTCTGATTGACGTTTCGTCTACCCGAACATTTCAGAAATCCGTCAACGGCTGTTGTCGTATGGTTTCATGGAATTTCGAGGTCGTTCGGGTGTTTTGGACCCCCCAACGTGCCGTTTTAATGCGCGCCGAGCTGCTGAAAACGACACAATCTGAAACGCGTTTCCGGGTTGGGCGGGCATGTCCGTGGTGGGGGGGGGCATGTACTGGGTGGGGGGGAATGTTCGGGGTGTGGGGAGGGCAGTCCGGAGTGCGGGGAGATCTGTTCGGGGTGCGGGGGGCCTGTCCAGGGTGCGGGGGGCCTTTCCGAGGTGCCGGAGGCCTCTCCGGGGTGCGGGGAGGACTGTCCGGAGTGCGGGGATGGCTATCTGGGATGAGGGAGGGTTTTCCAGGGTGCGTGGAGGGCTTTACGGGGTGAGGGGGTCTGTCCGGGGTGAGGGGAGGGATGTCCGGGGTGCGGGGAGGGCTGTTCGGGGTGCGGGGGGCTGTCCGAGGTGGGGGCATGTCCAAGGTGTGGGGAGGGCTGTCCGGAGTGCGGGGAGGGTTGTTCGGGGTGCGGGGGGCCTGTCCGGGGTGCGGGGGGGCGGGGGGGGGGGGGGGGGGGGCATGTACGGGATGCGGGAGGCCTCTCCGGGGTGTGGAGAGGGATGTCCGGAGTGCGGGGAAGGCTGTTCGGGGTGCGGGAGGGGTGTCCGAGGTGTGGGGCGGGCTGTCCGAAGTGCGGGGAGGGCTCTTCGGGGTGTGGGTTGGCTCTCCGGGGGGGCTTGTCCTGGGTGGGGGAGGGATGTACAGAGTGCGCGGAGGATTGTTCGGGGTGCGGGGGGCCTTTTCGAGGTGAAGGGAGGATTGTACGGAGTGCGGGGGGCCTGTCAGGGGTGCGGGAGGGCTGTCTGGGGTGCGGGGAGGGCTGTCCGGAGTGCGGGGAAGGATGTCCGGGGTGCGGGAGGGTTATCTGGGGTGAGGGGAGGGCTGTATGGAGTGCAGGGAAGGCTGTTCGGGGTGCGGGAGGTCTATTTGAGGTGCGGGGAGGGATGTCTGGAGTGCAGGGAGGGCTGTCCAAGGTGCGGGGTGGCAGTCCGGGGTGGGGGGGGGGCTTGTCCGGGGTGCGGGGAGGGCTATCTAGAGTTCGGGGAGGGCTATCCGGGGTAGGCTGGTGACTAAAAATAGTGAACACAGCTCATTCATAAAAAAAATGTTTAATTATTTATATTAGGAATCATGTATTTTATTCAAAAATATTACAGAACATGCAATTCTAATCATTGAAAATTAAATGAACAAAAAATATCCAAATAAATAATCAGTTTGATGGTTACTTCTCAATTCGTGCACACAAACATTGCATGAGGCCAAAACACACATGATACCCCCTAATCACAAAAAAACTCACTATAATCCCAACATAAATATCAATAACAACCCCACCATTAAAATAAGAAACACACCTCATGAATATGATGCGTCATGCGTGTTCATCACTGACCTCCATCTGGTGGGCCAGGGGCCTACAAAAAATAAACATTATGAATATTTTAATAACAAAAATAATTTATTTTAAATAAATAAATACAGTATAAACCTGCATCATGTGATCCCTTGCACCATCACCTGGATGCACATATTCCCACAGTGCTCTAACCTCAGCAGCCAATTGTGCATTTGCCTCCTCGGAAGCCTGCAGCCGTGCCTCAAAATCAGACAACTATTGTGCCATCATGCAATATATGGACCGAAAACCGCAATGCGTGACACTAAATAATGAGGAATCCATGTTCCATAGGTCAAACTATATCCATGCCCATCCTGACCAATGATGCGATGAAAGATCTCATCCCTTCGCATGGGAAGTTGTCACTGGTCCTCTGGCAGATGTTCTAATTCAACTTCAAATTGAGTCTGTGAAATATTTAAATATATATACATATTTTAATATAAAGATTTTATGTAAGTATTGGTAATGAGTACAAGAACTTACTATCAATGTTGCAGCCTCTAGATCATTACGATCATGAGTCCTCATCCACACCGACATTTTATCAGTTGGTGCACCTTGCTCCCGCAACTATATACGAATAGAATATAAACACAAAACCGTATTAATTAAAAAAATTAAATAATTTATAATAAATACCTCATGTCGGATCTGAGACATGTGATGATTCCCGAGCCTGTGAGGTGGTCCGTGCAACGCTCGATTCTCAGAATGGCGTATAGACACCTCCTACATTCAATTCATTCCAATATCAAAAAAATCACAAATTCAAGGAAATATATATACCAAAATAAATATACAAACAGCAACACCCTCAATAGACCAATATGCAACTAAATCACGCCACTGAGCCGAGAGGACACCTCTCGGGACTTTTTCCAGAATGTCTGGGGCACCCACATTTGGTACCCAGTGGTCCCTCTTGACTTTTCCTTTATAGTATTTCCACATCTTATGACATTTGATCATACACACTGGCTGAAAATCATCGGGAAATACATTCAAATTTTGCTATTAATGAAAAAAAATCACATATGTTATTATTTTTTATACATAGGGAATAAAGTAAAATGGTCTTCTTACCTGAACCTCCCTCCAAAGATGATCTATTGTGTCCTGAGGGATAGAAGCCAAGTCACGTGTGGTCAATGAAAATCGATGTGGATCACGTATGATATGACCCAACTGACGAATAAATGCAGGGTAATTATATTCCATAGGATGAAATACATCATCAAATAAAACATCAAAAGCCGTGTTAGAATTCCATGATAATAAGGCACGACCATGGCCTCTCATGTGAGAGGAAGAAGCAATCGAGTCTGATCCTGTTGAAAAAAAATTTATAAAAAAATTGACAGATGTTAGAAATATATATATATATATATATGTGTGTGTGTGTGTTTATTAATTACATAAAAAATAGAGACAATGAAAATCCAACATACCTCGACCCTGAGACGTAGATGCCTCAGATGGATGATGTGGATCTTTTGCATCTTCCCCTGACATGCCTAAAGTCACGTAAAACATTATTAAGGGGACTGTCCAAAGTGTCCAAATGATAAATTGGATTGTTTTTAAAAAAATAAAACTTGTACAGTTGTTAATCAAACAAAAAGGGACTGAATAATTAGTTGTGAATGAATTTTAAAAAATCAGAGAGTTCACAAAACAGATATACAAATTATGTACAAAACCAATCAATGAATAGCCAAATTTAAAATTGAATTAATAACAATTCATGCAACACATGAACCAAATGAAGAATACCTCAATGGTAAGATACACTGAATATAACGTCAATATAACATGAGTTAAATCACCCTAAATATTTATAACTGAATAAACTTCCAAAAGTTAGGATTAAAACATAAAAGGCTTTATAAAATGTTTAGATAATTTATGATATCATAGTCTGAATAGTGGGAAAACAATTATACATTTCATTAAGCATGCAAATAGACCATTTCTCCTTCAATAGCCACTCTGAACCAATAAATATCTTCTTCACGTTGAACTATGATATGTTGATCAAGCTATTGGGAAACAAAAGGAACAGTCTCGGGTTCATCCTGTTCAAATACATACACTCCTCACCGAGACATTTTGACAACAACATGACAACTTGGATTCGAAGGAAAAGTAACGTAGAATACTTATTACGCTTTTGATGTCAAAATGAAAGGTTCGTTATCAACTCGTTCATTTCTGTCTAACATATAGTCAAAATTCACCAATGAAAACTTATATTGATCAACTTTACATCCATGCACTGGATCAACCCAATTACACTTTAACAATATGTACATCAACCCGTGTGTATATACAACTTCAAGTATGTCTATCAATTGACCATAGTAATAACCAGAATCAACAAATTGAAAACTGATGCCACTATTTTGTGTTTCTAGTTTGTCGTCAACAACTTTAATGTGAAATCGAAAACCATTAGCATCTATAGATTTATAATGACGAGCCGTTATAGATGGACCGTCAGTCGGTTTGATAAATTATTCAGTTAGCATGGGGTCCCATAACATTCTCAGCTTATGAACCTACATAATTCATAGAATTCAATTATGATCTATGAATAAAGAAATTAGTATAATACTTCACTCATAATGAAAATCAATTTATACGTACATAATCCTTGAACCAATCATGAAATGACGCATAATGAGACTGTTGAATTTGCAACTCAGTCGCTCGATACATCTCTTCTTTTATCCCATTAATGTGTTTTCTGCAAATGATAACGTAATGTTTAAATGATCAACATATGAAAACAAAACTTGTTAAAGTTAAAGAATAAAAGTGATAAGATACTTACTGCATTAATGGTGCAACTGATGGATTATTGAGGATGATATATCGATGCGCTTGTATCCACTCGATGTCGTCCATATCATATGTGGTTCCTTCTCCAACTGGACCATCCTGAATCCGAGAGGGCTTATCAAATTTTGTTTCAACATCCGTAAGATATTCTGCACAAAAAGTAGTACACTCATCCATCAAATAACCATTGGTTATTGATGCCTCCGGACGAGCTATATTGCATAAAAATCGTTTCAATGTACTCAAATACCACTCAATAGGATACATCCAACTCAATTGCACTAGACAAATTTTGGTTGGAATCGACTGCTGAAGTAGTATGTGATTGTCATGAATTTTCAACCCTTGCAATGTCTTGCTCGTCAGATTCACACAATTTGAAATATTAGAAGAGTAACTATCAGGCACCTTGAGTATCTTCAAAATGGAATGAAATGTCTCTTTCTCCTTTGTAGTCATCGTATACTATGCAGCAGGCATATATGCCTTGTTTCCCTCAGCTAACTGTAAATGCAACTGTTTCCTTAAACCCATTTCTTCCAAATCACGGCGTGCATTAACATGGTCCTTTGATTTTCCAATGACTTCTAAAATGGTCCATAATATGTTATCACAAACATTTTATTCAATGTGAATGACATCCAAATTATGCTTCATCATGTTAGTTTTACAATATATAGGACTATAAAAAATACTTTTCTTTTTCCAATTGTGACTGCGTTGCCAACCCGCAGCTCGAATATTACGTACAGTAGGAGCAACCAAATCTTGAATTTCATATACCGTGCGGCTTTTTTCTTCCTCAATCTGCGATAGAATTTTGACTCATGTAACGATATTTGGTGTTGGGATGAACTCTCTAGAACCATCAAATTCCACTATGTCCTTTCTGAAACTGTGCTGAGGGGGGAGAAAACTACTATGACCCATGTATGCCCATTTTTTGGAAAGCATAATCCATACAGATTTTTTACTTTTTTTGCAACAATGGCTAGATAATTCCCCTTTCGTACTACAGCCTGATAAAATTGCATATGCTAGGAAGTCATTGATTTTCCCCAATAAAGTATCTTGCAGTTTGAACATTTCATTCGTTTCACAGTCATAAGTCATCACACCATCGCCCCAAAATTCATTCTACTCATCAATCAATGGCCAAAGGTAAAGATCAATCTTATCCCCCGGACTATTAGGTCCATCAATAAGAGTGGAATGTAATATAAATTGTTGCTTCATACAAATCCACAGAGGAAGATTATGCGGAACCAACACCACGGGCCATGTGCTATGATTTTCACCAACCATAGACATGAATGGATTGAAACCATCTGCTGCCAATCCCAATCAGACATTATGAACATCTTTGGAAAATTCAGGATGTCTCTTATCAAAATCCTTCCAGGAATGGGGGTCTGCCGGGTGGGTTAACATATCAATTTCACGATCTCTTTCTGCATGTCATCTAATTAAATTAGAAACTTTATATGACATAAAAAATCTTTTAAACCTTGGTTTAAGCGGAAAGTAACGCATTTGCTTTACGGAAATCGGTTTCCCCTGTATCACAATCTGACTTTGATGAGTCAAATTTCCCCTGTTCTCTTTCCACCTGGATGCACCACAAACCATACAAATATCAAAATGGCCAGTTTCCTTTCTAAACAACATACAGTTGTTTACACATGCATCTATGGTCTCATATGTAAAACCTAAGTACTCTGTCAGCTTACGAGCATGGTAATACGACTCGAGAATCATAGCATCGACAAGAAGAACCTTTTTCAATAACACCAACATCATGTCGAATGATGTGTCTGACTAATGATTCAAAGTCTTTAAATGCAACAACTCCACGATAACCGACAATTTAATCAATGAAGTACATCCAGGATATAATTCTGTTTTTTCATCGTCAATTGCTTCATAAAACCTCTTCGAGTCACGATCTGCACCAGAGCGAAGATTTATCTCACTGGTCTCAAGATTCTGGATGTCAATGCCTTCAATATCCAACCCACATACCATTTCAGTAATTATTTCATGAATTGGATCATTCATCCTTGCATCAACATCCATCTGAACTGTATCCATATTTTCACAACGAACATATCCTTCTCCATGACAAGTCCAACTCATATAATTTTTTAGAAATCCATTAATGAATAGGTGCTCCCTCAATGTATCTCATTTGAATTGATATCTGTTAGAACATTTTCTACATGGACAACTAAAATAGTCACTATCAAATCCTCTGGTGAAGTCAATAAACTACATAATTCCATTGAAATAGTCTCTAGATGTTCGATTTTGAAGATCAATCCAACTCTTATCCATAATAATATACCTATAACAAACATTTACACAAGACTTATTACATTTACATTTTTCATATAAAATATATTTAAAATAAATACTAATTAATTGTTTGGGAACAATTTATAAAATAATAATGTAAGTGAAATCCCAGGTCATACCTGATTGCGCTACAAACCTGGAGGGGAGGGGAGCCGAAGGCGGTGCTGTGATGGAGAGGTGAGGCAGAGATGGGGAGCCGGAGCTGGAGCTGGTGCGGTGAGGGAGGGGACGGTGAAGGAGGTGATGGGTGGTGGTGGTGCGGCGAGGGAGGGGATGAAGACGAAGGGGATGGGGGTTGGCGGTGTACGGGGGGGGGGGGGGGGTGGGGTGGTGTTCGGGGTGCTGGGGAGGAGGGACAAGGGGGCGGAGAGCCGAGGGCAAAGTTCGGAGGACGGAGGGCTGCCTGAGAGCTGCTGGGCTGCCGGAGGTGGGTAGTGGGATGCCCGAGGGCCAAGGGAGGCCGTAGTTCGGAGGGCGGCTGGAGCTGAAGGGTGGAAGGTGTCCAGAGGAAGTCGGGGCCAGCGGAGGGCGGCCAGAGGGAAGCTAGAGGGCGGCCAGAGGGCGATCGGCGGAGGGTGGGCCCAGTGGTGGGCTAGGCCAGAGGAGGGCGGCCGGAAGGAGGGCGGGGAGGAGGAGGGCGGGGCGGCGAAGGAAGGGGCGACGGAGGGTGGGGCGGCGGAGGGCGGGGCACCGGGGAGGGCTGGGTGGCGGTGAGGGCACGCAGCGACGGGGAGGGGGCAGGCAACGGGGAGGGGGGTAGTGTTTGGGGGGGGGGGGGCTTCGCGAGAGGAGGGGGCATAGAAGCCTTTTTTAAGGAAACGTAGCGACCACCATTGGCGCTCTCTATAGGTTAAGGGGCTCAAAATCCCATTTTTCCAGTAGTGTACATTATGTGGATGCCCAATATCATAATCTCTATAGGATGAGTCATCTCTATTACTCAATTCATATAGACACATTCATTCAAAAATGATGCATTATCATAGGAAAGATAGGTAATGCACTTTTTAGAGGATGTTGAGTAGAATGCTACTTGTATCAGGTTGATAAAAAACATTTTCCAACATGACTATTGTAGAAGAAGATAACATGTGGCCTCAGAGATAAAGGAACATTGTAGAGCCCTAACCCCAGTTACCCAGAGTCAGTGCATTATTACATAACATTTTCATTATACAAGGAGTCATGTTCCGAAAGACCAATCAGTTTAGTAGACTTGGAAGTACAAGATCCATTCATATGTTTTACATTACATCATGAAATAAAAAAAATAAACAACATTTTTTCCCCATTTTCCACACTTATATCCTTATCATATCCCTAAAAATCAAACATAAAATATTTCTTCACATCCTACGAAAAATAAAACATAAAAAGGGGTGAGAAATAATGTTCATTAAGGATAACAATATAGCAGAAACTTTCATGAATACACATAATGATTAAAGGATATGTATAAGACTAAAACAAAATATTTTTAAACATTATCTTCAACATAATATTGAAAATATAAAATCGAATAATAGTATTTACTTATTCACATGGATATTACACTAGTCAAATAATCACATGCAATATCACTAACCACTTTCATAATGATTTAATGCATAATGGAAGACTTCATAACCACCTAGTCAGGGCCTTGTTCAAAGACTACAAATTATATTTGTTCAAGGCCTTCTTCTAATACACTATTTTGTCTCATGAGACATACCGATGCATCGAGGAGCTATAGAGTTCTCCACCCATAACTTACTAAGTCCAATGCCTTCCTCATATGAAATTTAATACATAACATAAACATTCATATTAAAACTAGCATAAGAAATGTTAATTCTTTATCCATAAAAAATTAACATATTTAAAATAACACATCAATATAAAAAAATATCACAAAACCTTAAATATAATAAGGAAGATTTTTATCATCATAAATCAACTTCTAACCTGTTTAAAATCCATCAAAGGTTGTTGACATAGAAGAAATGAAAACTATTTGAAATAAATACCTATTTCTATTTTTAAATCAATTTAAAGTCAAAAAATTATAAAAGAGAACATTTTTTTTAAAATAGACTTATTAGATTTTATGGGAAGCTTCTACAATGATGTAACGACGTAAAATAAACACACACTCCATATAAGATTAATAAACATGAATAGATTATTTTTGTGGAAAAGGTCATAAAGTACCTTCTTTGAAAAATGAAAAAAAAGATGTGTTTCAAACCATTTTATAAAAATTAAAAAAAATGTATAAATGACTTTAACACATAGTCTAGTAAATAGTAAAAATGTTATGAAATACATTTTTAAGAAACATGGATGTCGATTATTAAGAGGTCACAGTAGATACTTACGTAAAACCAACATCAGAAAATAACGTGATTGTGAAATTAACCCTTACCTTGTACTTTTCCTTATTTGATGGTATGTTAACCTCCAGTATGATAGTTAAAAAATTGTTATCAAATTATTAATGATTCATATACATAAATATGATATCAAATATTATCATTTTATATTTCATTGTTAATATTATCTTATTAGTATCATTGTTTCAGGTGTTAACTGATTCATTTTCCCTTATATGCTTAGTAACGCAATTGTTGTTTGTTATGGATAGGATGTATTTTAATCATATATGGAATGATATTATGTTCGTAAAAACTATTTTTAATTATAAAAAGAAAATTATTCTTCAATGATTACGATGGGTAATGAATCTTATCGCGTTCGTGGAGACGGTAATCTATATGTACGCACAAGAGACAATATCAATATATTGTTAGTGAAATCGTATGTAATTTTATGGTATATAATATATACACAGAATCATTAACATGGTATATTTATTCTTTACATAATTTGTACTCATTATTATACAAATCCAAATAATGAAGTGTTTGGATAAAAAACCACACCACAGCGTGGATACATTAATCTGTACGTACGGATGTATGGTGACTTTGTCATTCATATGATTGATAGAATGATAAATATGGTTTTACCATTATTAGAATAAATGAAATTATATAGAATATTCTAGATTTAGAATTTTATAATGGAAACATCAATGAAATTGGATGTGGAAGATGAAAAGAACTTGAAGGAGGTGATGAAATATATACCTTTTCTTCGAGATCATCAATTTGATTGGATCAAAAGGGCTCCATAAGTTGGCTTTATAACTAATGGAAGGCCTCTTAGATTAAGTGAGGAATGTTTTTAGGATATTTTGTTAGGGTATGGCCAATAAAAATGGCTTTGGAGGTGTGGAATTAAGAGAAGGAGAAGTACCCTTTTATAAGAGAGGTGAGGGTCGCTTTAGGAAAACCATGAAATATTATTTTATAATGAAATAATTCTAGGTTTAAAATGGTTCAAGAATGATTTATTTCTAGAATAAGGTGTGTATGGGTCTAAAACCAATCAACAAATAGGTTTTTTATTGGTTTATGTCATCATATTAACATTATCACTTATATTTAACTCTTAGTAAAATAGTTTTACATTTACAATGTCTCATTCTATTTATATATTACATGGTTAATAAACATACAATAACAGGCCCAGTGAACCCTATGTGGCTCAGTATTAATATATATAACCTTATCTAAGTCCTTTGGCTGATCCATAGATTATTAGGAATAATATATCTATTAATAATATCGTATTGGTTTTAAAAACTCAATTATTTCAATTTTACACTATACAATGTTTTATTTTTTTGAAAGCCATAAGAACATTATTAAGTCGAAAATTATTAATTTTATCAACACTAACGTGTCATATTAACTAGTAATATTAGTGTAAATTATCATAATTCTCAATTAACATTTATATGGATTTTTATAATATCAATTGTTTTAATATTTCATTATATAGACAATTACTCCATCATCATTTTGTCAAAAATAAATTAAATTATTTAATCTCTAAAAATTATAAATAAAATATAATTAAGTAGGAAATTGTTTTAGATTTCTAATGAATGTTTATAGTTGAATTTAAATTGTGTTTAACCAAATATTAAAAATGGTTTAGTTATTAGACTTTGATTTTAACTCTTTTTACTCTTCTTTAATTAAAATAATAATAAATGTCCTAATATAATTCTAGTGGACCAAAAAGATCATATTTAATTTCTAAGGATATTTTTTGTTGAACTAATATTATCAAATAGAATTAGGACATGTGTTAGGGTAATTATAATATCATTTTTTACCCTTAATTACCAAATATACTTTTAATTGTGATTAATAAAAGTCAAAAAATTCAATTCAAAAAAAATTATGTTCACCTTATTGAAACACATTTTACTTACTGATTTAAACCATGTATCTTTTAATTTTTTTATTCAACTCACATAAGTCTTAAAATTATGTTTTATTCAAAATTGTAAATGCTTCTAAAAGGTGGGTAAAAGATGGTAAAAAGTTCTATAAAATTTTATATATCTAAAATTATTATAAAATGAACCCAATGAATTACATATAACATATATAGGGATTATGTATCTATTTTGACCAAAAATAAATTAAAATAATATAACTAATTATTTAAATAAAAATTCGGTTTAAAATAATAACGGAGTGTTTTTCAATATTCCTCAAAAATTGAATGTTTTCAGAAAAATACCAAAAATTAACTGTAAGCTAATTTCTATATTCCAAATTAAAAAATGAAGTCCCTTTTTAAATATAAAATTTATAAAATTTAAAAAAGTGGTTATTACTATTCCTAACAGCTAGTTAGATTGGTCCTAGTTTGTTAAAACTCTAAGTTGCATACAATGCAACCTACTGCATTATTCAATGGAAAAAATACTATGGATGCTTGTTGTGATACATTCTCCCCTACTCAAAATAATTTTATTTCTACAAATATTTAGAATATCACTACGTAAAATGATTCGGGTGGTTCTTCATCATAAGTTCCTCGGGATCCCATGTTACCTCTTCCATCTTATAGTTTTCTCCAAAAAGCTATTACCAAATGAGTCATCCTATTTCTCAGCACTTGCTCTCTAGTATCGAGAAAATTGTCAATCTCTTCACAATAAGACAGATCAAGTTCTAGATCAATTTCTTCATAGTTGATTACATGTGTTGGGTCAGGCACGTATTTTCTCAACAGTGATATGTGGAACACAACATTAACTTTGGAGAGACATGGAAACATTACCAAACGGTAATAAACAACCCCAATTTGTTATAGAATTTCCAAAGTTCCTATGTACTTGGGACTCAAATTACCATTCTTGCCGAATCGTATAACATCTTTCCATGGAGATACATTCATGAAAACATGATCTCATACATGAAATTCCAATTCTTTCATCTGATTATCAGCAAAGAAATTTTTTCTACATTGAGGTTATTTGATTTGAGTTTGGATAACCATCACCTTTTCCGTTGTTTCCTCAACATGTTCTGGGCCTATGAGTATTCTTTCACCAATATCATCCCCACATGTTTTTGTGCGACATCTCTTTCCATATAACGCTTTATATAGTTCCATCTGAATTCTTGAATGGAAGCTATAGTTATAGGAAATTTATACGAGAGGTAAATATTGATCCCACATACCTTGAATTTCTTGTGATAAAGATCCCAACCAGTCTTCTAAGGTTTTAATTATCAGTTCTGATTGTCCATTAGTTTGAGGGTGGAAGGCAGTGCTCAAACGAAGTTCAATATCCAATCCCCTTTGAAGATATTTCCTAAATCATGATGTAAAATGGTGATTTCGATCATAAAAAATTCATAGTGGTACACCATGGAGTCTTAAAAATTCGTTAATATATAGTATTGCTAGACATTCATGTGGTAAATCTTCTCTAATAGAATGAATATTTGCTTACTTGGTAAGCCAATCAACAATGACCCATATTTCATTGTTCCTTCTTTGAGTCTTTGGTAGCCCCATGAAAAATTCGAACGTAATATAATCCCTTTTTCACTTAGATATGGGAATATCTTGTAGGTCTCCTCTAGGTTGCTGCCTTCCAGCTTTCACTTGTATAAAACCATACATCTTGACACAAAATAAGTAATCTCCCTCTTCATGTTGTCCCACCAAAATTGTTCCTTCAAATCTCAATACATCTTGGTGCTCCTAGGTTTTATAGGGAAATTAGAGATATGATCATCATCCAACAATTCCCTTTTTAGACCATGTATGTTATGAAAACAAAGTCTCTTCCCAATTCTCAAACTCAGCCTCCATATATAATGTCACTAAATCTCCCATCATTCAAAACATTATTCTTCTTCTGAAACTATGAATCATTAGTCAAATAACTTCTTATCTTTTCTAGTAAAGATGTTTTGTCAACTATTTGAAAAAGTATTGATGTTTCACCATCCATGGTTATTCCCATATCATTATTTACTAGATACATGAATATAGTATCCCTTTATACTCTCATCTTGATTAGAAATCCATGATCCTTTCTAGAAAAATAATCTTTCTACTTTTTTTCCTTCTCTGGGTGGTAGTGTATAGTGAAATCATAATCCTTGAGTAGTTCAGGCCATCTCCTTTTCCTCATGTTGAGTTCTTTAGGTGAGAAAATATACTTCAAACACTTGTGATTAGTATAAATCTCACATTTTATACCATAAGGATAGTGTCATCATGTCTTTAGAGAAATGATTATAGTTTCTAACATTAGATCATGAGTTTGATAGTTTTTCTCATGAAGTTTTAGCTTTCATGATTCATATGTAACAACTCTATTACTTTGTATAAGGACACAACCATGTCCTTTCTTTTAAGTATCACTATAAATATCAAACCCATTATTCTATGATGGTGAAGTCTAGATAGGATCATTGACTAATAATCTATTAAATTCATCAAAAAATTCTTCACAATCATTTTTCCAAACAATCTAAACCCCATTACTTGTGATCTTGGTTAATGGGTTAGCCAACTCGGCATAATTCTGGACGAAATGACGATAATAACCTGGTAAACCAATAGAACTGTGTACCTTAGTTATACTCGTCAGTGATGGTCATTCATGGACTTCCTTTTTCTTCTAAGGATAAATAGATATTCCATCCTTAAAGACAATATATCCATAAAAAAACTCTTGATTCAAGAATTCACATTTGCTAAACATTCAATATAATTTATTTCCTCTGTGGTTTTTTAGAATAGTTTACATGTGATTTTCATGAATATTGTATCTTTTGAGTATACAATTATATCATCAATAAATAACACAAAAAATCCATCTATATATTCCTTGAAAACTATATTAATTGGATCCATGAAGACTGAGGGTGAATTTTTCAATCCAAAAGGCATTTCTGTATACTCGTAATGCCCATACCTTGTTCAAAATGTTTTTTTCAAAATGACTTCCTTCTTCACACACAACTAATGATATCCATATTGAAGTTCAATATTTTAAAAATATTGAGCTCCATGAATTTGGTCAAATAAATCATCAATAGTAGGTAGGGGATACTGTTTCTTGATTGTTATAGCATTAATCTCCGGGTATTCAATGAAGAACCTCATAGACCTGTCTTTCTTCATATCAAAAAGGACAGTGGATCCCCCTGGAGAAACATTATGGAGAATAAATCCCTTATTCCCCAATTCCTCTAGTTGTTTGTTTAGTTCCACAAATTAAACAATAGAAAATATATAAGGGTTATTCGATATAGACGTTGAACTAGGAATTAAATCAATGGAAAAGTCAATTTCTCTTTCTGGGGGATGTCTAGGTAAATCCTATGGAAACACATCAAAAAATTCCTATACAATAGGTACATCCACTCTTTGAACATTCTTTTCCTCGCCCATAATTAATTAATTATTTTCCAACCCAATAATTTAATTTAGTTGAGCTATTGGGGGTGGATCTTAAAAGGAATCAGGTGTTGACGTTTCTGATCTAAAGATAATGCACTCCTTATCATGATCAACAGATTTAACCTCCTTCTTCTTACACAAAACATTCTCATCATTGTCTAAAATCCAATCCATTCTAAGAATTATATCAAATTTAATGATGGGTATTATAATGATATCAAAAGATAAGGAACATTTATATAACCTAATGGGAACTGATTCCCAAAACATTGTTACGATGGTACTTATCTTAAGATTTTTGACGAACAACTACATTGTTAAGTAAAATTAAAAATATCAAAATTTATTAGGAAAATGAGATGATATGAAAAAATGTGATGATCCATAATCATCTAAAACATTTTCTAATCCTGAGTAAACCCATAAATTACCTTCCACCACATCTTTTGGAGCTTGAACCTTAGTAGTAGTCATCACATGATCTTCTCCTTGCTCTGTTGGCCTTTTCTGAGGTATTCTCGCTTAGCTATTAAGAAATTCATTTCCAAAATGTATCTTTTCTCCACAATTGTATATTTCAACGTTGATAGCCTCTTTCTTTCCATTGAAATCATTAGTTTCATGGCCTTTTTCAACACGCTTTTAACTGACTCCCATTCCCTTCTGGAATTTACCAGGGTGTTTCATCCCACATTTACCGCAGGATGGATATTAATCTTTTCCCTTATTCAATTTATTTCCTTTTCTAGAGTGATCAACAGATCTCTTCTTCTATTTCATATCTCTAATTTCATAAGACATAGAGAATTCATTTTCTTTCTTGATATTTTATGAGACAATATCTTTGTATGATGATAAGTATTATGTGACTAATTCTTAATGGAGAAATAGATTTATCCCATAAAAGAATCAATCAATTTTATTACATGGTTTACATATATAATCTGATGATTTCCATGTTATCCTTGTAAATTTAGCCTCACACTTTGCAACATTCACATCCACCTTTTGCCTAAGACTCAGAAATTGACTTTACATATCTGCTCGATGGTCAAAATGAATGTATTTTTCTTAGAAAATATATTTAAACTCCCTCCATTAAATGTTCGATACTTCTTCTTCTTCCTTTGTGAGATGGATAAATAAACACCATTGATCTGAATCTATCGTGATGTGATAAACTTCCATGAAAAATGTTACCCTTTCGCTACTCCTCAAATATTGAAATATTTTCTCTATGGAATTTTTCCATTACTCAGCTACTAAATGATTTGTAATCCCATTGAATTTTGGTGACTGTTTCCTCAGGAAGCATTCTAACATTGATCCTACCCATTATGGATTATAGTGCTCCATATAGGTAAGGCTAATATTCATAACCTGAGTGAGTTTTTCCAGTATGGTGATAAGCTGATCATCACCCGTAGCATCACCAACTCCACTATAATTAACCTGAGTAAGAGGGTAATCTCCACTTGGATTATGTGCATTGATATAATTTCCATTCCTTCCACTAGGAACCATTTTTAAACTATGGAATACTATATATTTGTTTATAAATGGTAATACATAATTATAATCTTATAAACCACCTAACATAAATTAAAAAATTTATATATATAATCCATAATCATAGAAATAATGTTTTTTTAGGGGGTATATACTCATAAATCCTTCATAATGGTTTGTAAATAAAATATGAATTATCCTAAGAAAATGCCCTGGGAGTATCGTAACCAAGAGTTCAGAAAGACCCGTTGTCATGTACCAGGATACTCAAAGACAACCCCAAAACTATTTTTTAGAGTTTTCAGTCCTAGGAACAATTGTGCCAGAGCTGCCTCTACCTGCTCATATCTAGATAGATATTTATTTCATGGAAAATTAAAAAAAATCTATACATTTCAAACATTCTAAGATGTTCATCTATAACAATCATCAAAGCCTATCATAGGGTATTGTGCTCTAATCAGTGTTTATCTAAATCTAGTTTCCACGGTTTGTAATAAATTTCCTCTAAAACAAACTGTAGTTCCCCGACCCTAGTTACCCAGAGTCGATGCATTATTACTTAATATTGGATGATATATGGATTCATGTCCTGAAAGACCAATCAATTTAGTAGCAATGGAAGTACATGATACATTCATAAGTTCTACTTTACATCATTAAATACAAACATCAACAATATTTTTTCCCCATTGACCATAATTATATCCTTAGCAAGTCCCTATAGGAAAACCGTAAATTATTTCTTCACATACTGGAAAAAATAAAACATAAAAAAGGTGAGCTCAGTTGCTCAGTAAGGATAACAATATAGCGGAAAAAATCATAAATAACATTAAACATATAAGGAAATGTATAACACTAAATCAAAAGAACTTTAAACATAAACTTCAACATAATATGGAAAAGATAAAATTAAATAATTCCATTACATATTCAAATGGATATTATACTAGTCGAATAATCACATGCAATATTTATAGACACTTTCATAATGATGGAATGCATAATGCCAGACTTCATAACCACATAGTAAAGGCCGTGTTCCAAGACTAAAAATAATATTTTGTAAAGTCCTTGTCCCAAGACACTAATTTGTCTCATGATACTACCGATTCATCGAGGAGCTATAGTGGGCTCCACCCACTACTTACCAATTCCAATGAATTCCATATATGAAAACTTTTAAACATAACATAAACATTCCTATTAAAACTATCATACTAAATATGAATAATTTATCCATAAAACATGAATGGTCATAAAATAACACATCCATAGTCAAACATATCAAAAAAAATCAATACAATATGTAAGATTTGTATCATAATAAATCAACTTCAATAATGTTTAAAATCCAACAAGGGATGTTAAAATAGATGAAATGAAAACTATTTGAAATAAATACTTCTTTCTATTTTGAAATCATATAAAAGAAAAAAATTATACAAGAAAAAAATTATTTTGAAAATATACTTATAATCTTTTTTGGGATGCATCGACAAAGATATAATGATAGAAAATAGCCAAATCCTCTGTATAATATTAAAAAAACATTCTTACATTAATTTTTTCCAAAAGGTCATAAAGTACATTATTTGGAAAACGATGTAATGATTCCTTTCAAACAATTTTACAAAAAGTAAAAAGAGGTATATATGACATAACCCAATATCTAGTAAGTAGTAAAAATGTTTTGGATTACATTTTTATGAAACATGTATGTGGATGAAAATGAGGTACTTGTAGATACTTACGTAAAAACAACATTGGATAATAAAGAGATTGTGAAATTAATCCTTAAATATATCTTTTCCCGAGTTGAAATTATGTTAATCTCTTGTAAAATAGTTAAAAAAAATTGTTATTAAATTATAAAAGAATCATATATATAAATATGACGACATATATGATCTTATAATATTTCTTTTTTTATGATATTTTTATATAATAATTTTTCAGGCGTTAACAGATTCATTTTCCTTTATATGATTGGTTACATAAGTCATATTTGTTATGGATAAGATGTATTTGATTCATATACCAAATTATGTTACGTTTATAAAAATTATTGTTAATAATAAAATGAAAATTATACGTGAATGATTACGATGTGGAATTAATCTCATCGAGTTCGTGGAGATGGTAATCCGTTCGTACGCAGGAGCGATAATATCATTATATTGATGGTGAAATCGTATTTAATTGGATGTAATATGATATATAACATATAATTAACATTATATATTTATTATTTACATCATTTATACTCATTATTATACCCATCCAAATAATGAAGTGTTTGAATAACTACCCACACCACGACGTTGAGATGGTAATCCGTACGTACACATGTATGGTGACTTTATCATTAATATGATGGTTTGAATAATGAATATGGTTATAAAATTTTAATAATAATATCAAAGTATATAGATGATACTACATCAATTATTTTATAATGTAAAAAACAATGAAAGAGGATGTGGAAGAAGAAATGAACTTGAAAAAGGTGATGAAATATTTACCTCTTCTTTGGGGTCTTCCTTTTTATTTGATCAGAAAGGCTCCTTCGTTTGGCTTTTCTGACTAATGGGACTACTCCAGGATGATGGAATGAATTTTGGTTGGATATATGGGTAGACTTTGGTTGAGACAAATGGCTTTGGAGGTGTGATCTTAAGATAAGGGGGAAGTACCCTTTTATAAGAGAGGTGAGGGTCACATTAGGAAACGTTTGTAATGTTATTTTATAATTAAATAATTTTCGGTTTATAATGGCACCAAAATGATTTATTTAGAAACTAAGGTGGGGATGGGTCAAAAATATCTCAAAAAATAGGTTTTTTATAGGTTTTGGTCATCGTATTGACCTTATCTTTTAGATTTAACTCTTAGTTAAAAAGTTTGACATTTATCAGGTCTCTAAGTATTTTTATATTAATTTGTTAATAGACATACATTAACAAGACAAAAGAACCCCATGTGGTTCATTATTAATATATGTAATCTTATCTATGTCTTTTTGCTGGTCCATAGATCTATAAGAATATTATATCAATTATTAATATAGTATTTGTTTTATAAACACAATTATGCCTATTTTGACACTATTTAGAATTTGATTTTTTTAAAACCCATAAAAAATATCTCACTTCGAATAAAATTTATTTAATCAACCCTAACATGTCATATTAACCTATAAAACATGTGTAATTTATCATAAGGCTCATTTTACATTTATTTGGATATTTATAATGTAAATTATTTTTATATTTCATTATTAAGGTAATTACTTCATCAACATTGTGTCATAAATAAATTAAATTATTTAATGTCTAAAAATTATAAATAGAGTATATTTATGTAGGAAATTTTTTTATATTTATATGGAATATTTATAGTCTAATTTAAATAAAAAAAAGTAAAATATTATAACTAATTATTTAAATAAAAAATTCTGTTTTAAACAATAACACAATGTTTTTCACTATTTATCAAAAATTGAATGTTTTCCAAAAAAATGCCAAAAATTCCCCCTAAGCTAGTATTGATATTTATAAATCAAAATGAAGTCCATATTTAAAAATAAAATATATAAATTTTCAAAAAGTATGTATTACTATTTATAACGGCTATTTTGATTGGTTGTGGAGTGTTAAAACTCCATGTTGCGTACAATGAAACCTACTACATTATTCAAAGTAAAACATATCATGGAAGATTGTGGTGTTACAAACTACAATCTACAACACATCAAGAAATTATCGAAACTATATATATTTATAGATATTCCAACTCTAAAGCGTTAACATGAAAAGCCTTGTGATGCATGCATTCGAGGGATGATGGTCTGTAGTTTAAATCATCCAAAGAAGAAACGGTATTCACATATTCTTGATCACATTCATACAGATGCATGTGGCCTGATAAATGTTGTAGGAACTCATAGATAAAGGTAATTATTCCTTTTTGTATATGATTTTAGTAGAATAACATGTGTAATGGTTATACACGAGAAATGAAAAGGGCTTGGCTTCATGAAAACATATCATTGAATCATTGGGAAGGATATTAGATGAACAATTAATGTGTTGTGATCTAAAAATGTAAGGGAATAAAGATCCATTTAATTAGAAAATTAGTTAGAGAAGCATGGTATATAACATGTGGAAGATTCTGTGAGAACTCCTCAACAAAATGGAGTTGTTAAGTATAGTAATTAGATGGTGAACAACATGGAAAAATCTGTGCTAATTGAGAGTCATATTCCTCAATACTACTAGAATGATATCATTTAAGAAGTAGTTTATATTTAAAATAAAATATGAATTTATATGGGTGAGACGAAGACACCATATGAATTGTGGCATGTAAGGAAGCCCCCTTTGAATTACTTTTTTTTATTGGAGGTAAATGTTTCATTAGAAACAAAGAAGCAAACCAAAATAAGTAAAGTCAAAATGTAGACGAATGAGATTTCCATGGATACTCAATGAACAGAAAATCCTAAAAGTGTCTCAACAAGCACCTAGGAAGGATTATAAAAAGTAGTGATGTTAATATCATTGACTAGAAAACCAAAAATGCTTATATGATTTAATTTGATGAATTTATAGAATATGCGGATGAATGTGAACATGGGGAAAATGAAAATAAAGAAATAGAGGGAGGTATACAAAATTATCAAGAGCCAAATTATGATGTTTACATAGAGTAAGAACCTGAAGAGGAAAACATGGATTGAGAGAAATCAGATGAATCTCAAAAGAAGAATCGAGGAGCATAAATTGGTCAATCTATCATTTTTAGAAATTATACTGCACTACCACATACGAGGAGAATGGGGAATATTAAAAAATCTACATTTCTATCACTTGTGAAACCGTCAACATATTATGAAGCTTAAAAGGATGAATCGTGGGTGAACACATTTAATGAAGAGTTATATTAGATTGATAAGAATGAATCATGGGACATAGTCAAGAGACCCAAAGGGAACAGTGTTAATGGTATAAAGTGGATAATTAAGAAAAAGTCTTACAAAAATTGAAATGTGGTCAGAAACAAGGAACACCATGTTTTTATATGATACTCACAAATTGAAGTTGTTGACTTCAAAGAGAAATTTACAATGATAACAAGACTTGATTCAATAAGTTTTTTCAATGGAAATCAAAAATTTAAATAATGATTATCAAATTGATTTCATTGCATCATTCTCAAATGGAGTTTTGGAAATATTTTGTCTAAATTGAATAACCCATGGGATTATATTTTGGAAATGATGAACTGATGGTTTGAAAATTAAATAATGCTCTATATAGACTAAAACAAGCATTATATCTATAGTACTGTCATATAGACTCTTATATGAGAAAGAAGGCATTTAAAGAGGGATGAGTAGATCACAATCTATATATGATGAATTCCCAAAATTATTAGTTCAAGGTATTGGGATACTTGGATGATATTATTTTCGATGGTATTATAAATGGATCAGTTTAATAATTTTCAAATCACATGAAGTCATAATTAGAAATGTATATGATTTGTGAAACAAGATACTTATTTTGGCTTATGGTTATTCATAAAAAGGATTTCACTTTTGTTTCTCAAGAAAACTATGCCAATGAACTTTTGAAATTTTTTAAAATGACAAATTCCAAACCAAATGGGACTACTATTGCAATAGGAATAAAACATGGAATATATGAGGATGAGATGTTTGTGGACCCCATAACATATAAGAGATTCATTGATAACTTATTTTACCTGATAGGGACATGGACAAATATTGTATTTGCAACATGTCTAGTGTCCCACTTTCTATGTAATCCAATGTAAGAACATAAGTCATCATTTAAATGAATCATGATGTACTATCAAGGTAACAAAAATTTTGGCTTATTTTTTGATGAAGGAAATGATAATCTATTATCAACATTTTCTAATGCTTACTGGGGTTGGGATGTAGTGGATCGAAAATCCACCAGTGGGGGACCATTCTTTATTGGAAAGAAAAATGTGGGCAGGAAGAGAATTAAACCTAAAAGTACTTCTCTTATTATTAATAAAGGTGAATATATATAATTTACATAGGCATGCACTCAATTATACTAAATTAAGTAGTAACTGACTGACATAGGTGTGTGGTAAAACAACCAATGGTGATTTACTGTGATAAGATGTGCGGAATTAATCTTAAGAAGAATCTTGTTCAGTATTATCATACGAAATATATTTAAATCATATATAACATCAAAAAAAGAAAATGATGAACAAGGTGTCATCAACATAGAACATGTGGGAACATATTGACAAGTTGATTTAATTATGAACAAGCCACTATCAGTGACTGTGTTTGAAAAACACTGGACAAACCTCGGTGTTCAGCCACCTCGTAGTGCATATGGAAGCTACAATTTTCCCTTGTCCAAAGTGGTTTTGACAGAAATTAATTTCTTTTGGATGTGATGTAGGTTTATGGAAGAGATACAATGTAGGGGGAGTGTGTTTTAAGATAAACAAAGAAAAAATACTAGACTTTGGGTTTATTTTCATAGGGGAGAAGATATAAATTCCTGAAATTTAATGCAAGTATGAAACAATAAAAAAATAGCATGGAATTATTTAATAATGGTAAAAAAAGGGAACCCAATTATAGCTTACCCACTTTTTTTCTACACCGAGCAATTATCCTATAGACATAGAGTGTGGGATTAGTTGATTCTGGCCTATGAGGTGATGATAGAGGATAGTGATCTATTTAATTTATCTTGAGATTACCAACAACAAAATGGAGATATTGTTGGATCCATGACCGTTCTATGCAATAAATGTTGTATGGTTTGTGTTTGTCATCAATCCTCGTCAGATGTTCTTAATGTTTTCCAGGAAAGGGGTCATACAGATTTGGTGAGAAGCAGAATTGGTGGTGGCTTTGTTGTAGAAACCATTCCACTAGATGAAATACTGGAGTCAATCAATTTATTTCATTTAATGAATCTTCAAAGAGGATATATATTTTATCAAATGTATGTCAAGAAATCATTCATATAAGGATTACTGGAAGAAGAAATCTACATTGAACAACCCATGGGGTTAATGATTGGAAATAATGAAATAAAGGTTTCAAAATAAAGAAATCTATCTATGTCTTGAAATAGGAATGTTGGGAGTGGTACTCTCTGTTGGACTCTTATATGAGAAATATTTTTTTTTTAAATAGGATTATATCAGAATCTATATGTGAATAATTGGCATGTGGAACACTTCATGGTATTGGTATATGTGGATGTTATTATTTTTGTTGGTAGAAAGTAGGGATTAGTAGAAGAATTTTCTAATGAAATGGATCAGATAATAATTCATTATCGATTTTACCAAAAAACATTAAGGGTTACATCATATGGTTCCACCGAAATGATGGAACCATGAAAGGTATCACACCAAAACGACATCACCACTTATGTTGGTACAATGATAGTGGAAATGTGATGTTGGCACTGTGAGGGTGGCACCATGATGGTGGCATAGTGATGGTGGCACTGTAATGGTCACGCTGTCACGGTCGCACACCACAGTAGTGGCACCGTAGATGGTGGCACCATGAAGATGGCACCTTGAGTGAGGTACCATGACAGTGACAACATGATGGTTGCACTACTTACGATTTCTCACCAATCGGTGTCCCACCCTTGTTTCTTTTTTCAGTTCCGCTCCCGCAACATGTCTTTTGATGTAAGAGAATTTTAATACCCCATTAAAATCCATTTAAATCCCCAAAATGATAACTAAAATTCCCAAGTTTTGGGTGACCCTTGACTTGACAAAATGTGTGGCTTTTCCTCTATGTCACACACTTTCTCATGCTTTCTAGTTCCGCCTATATTAAAAATTTTCCTCAGATTAAAGGAAACTGTTTAATCCACAACTGTTATGTCCATCTCTCGAATGAAAATTAATAAATAATAATTAATTCCATCGTAAGTAACCACCCAACCACATGGTGAAACACCAATATGCCTTTTATGTCATTCAAAATTCCTATGTCTTAACTCTATGATCTCACCTTTTATTACATGGGGATTTCTTCTTATTCTTCTCATTCATGGATGGTCTATTTTATCTTCTTCGGTGTGTTTCGTGTCCCCCTTCCTAAGGAAATTGTTGCTCCTATGATGGAGCTATTTTTCTCACCAATGGAGTCCCCTGACTTCCTCCCCTACAATTCATGCATCCCTAATTATTGGTGTGTCATTAGAAAATTCAATTGTTGATCATCCAAGTAGGGTTCTTCCTTCATATCTCCGTACTTTGTATTATGCGGGGTGTGTTTTCTAATGATTCTATAGGGATGGGTGAAACAAAACCATAAAGAAGATAATAAATTTACCTTTAAATAATGAATGGGTGTGTTTGATGATTTTTTGGTACTCTTTTACGCTTTATTATTTCTTTTAAACTGTATGGGCTTATGCCCATTGAAAATCATGGATGTTGTTTGTCTTTCCTTTCACACAAATGGACCCCTTTATTCTGTGATGATTGAATGGTTGTAACATGGAAATTGGTTAATGAAATAAACATGGTCGACTAAATGAATTCCCAATGAAAAATAATACTTATGTCGAAATCCTGATTAACCAAATGAAAAGAAGAAATGCAACTAATGCTTTGATAGAATCTAGAAACTCCTCTACATAGTCTTGGTATTATGTGTGGTTGTTCTTATTGATTCTTGTAGGGTGACATGGATGGGGATGGGATCCCCTTTTGTAGTGAAGTTGTTGGATTGTGGATATAAGGTTGTGTGGGGTAGTATGGTGGGGCTAGGTTTGGTTCCAATACTTTGAGGGATCTCACGTATCCCTTTTAATGTTTTGACATTACAAGAGAACCGTGTGTGAATGCTTAATCTGATGCATGGTTGTTTTTTCTTTCTTGGATTGTGTCTATTACATCTAGTTGCCCAGTAGTGATGTATTATTTAAATTAGAACCACTCAAATGTGATAATAAGAATGAATTCAATGGGGAATTTTTTTCTTAGAATGAGTTGTGACTTGGCTGGGTGGTGTTCTATTGTTTATAAATTAATAGTAACGAGGGTGTTTGTGTATAGTATTTTTTTGGAACCCCTAGGTTGGGTTGAGTGCTTGTTTACTTATATGTATTATTTAGTACTAATGTTTCTTATTATTTCCCTAAAAAAAATTAAGAAACTCATGCCAAACACCCCCATTTCAATGTAGGAGGGTGTTTTTCCCAACACTGATTTGAGTGACTGGTTATTAGATCCTTTTGAAATCCATCTCCCGAGTAGCCCAAGCCTCACCAGACAGGGTGTGATGACTTGAGGTCCATTATATCCCTTGTTTCATTGGGCAGGGTACGTAGTAGTGGCTGGACCAGGTGTGTGTGAGCAGTTTGTTTCCCATGGTTCATCAAGGTGAGGCCCATGTGACATCGAGCATGACAGTATTTGTTCTGGCCCAGGTGTGTGGGGGATTTTTTATGGGTGGTTATGGCCCTTGTGTTTGTGGGTGAGATTTGAGGTTTTGGTTGCCTAGGTTTTTTGGGGGATGGGTATGGCAGTGGGACAATGGTGAGAATGTTGGGAGAGGTATGATGCTTAGGAATTCTTAAAAACCCAGTGGGAAAGTGTATCACTCCAAACATCCATGGTACGTTTCCCTTTAAATAATGCAGTTGCATGAATTGTACGCAACATGGAGTTTAAACACACCACGACCAATCAAACTACCTGTTATGAATTTTAATACCGACTTTTTAAAATTTAATAAATTTTATTTTTCAAAACGTACTTCATTTTTAATTCAGAATATAAAAATTATCGTAGGGTGAATTTTTTGTATTTTTTTGAAAAATTTCAATTTTTGATGAATACTGAAAAACATAACATTATTGTTTAAAACTAACTTTTTATTTAATTAATTAGTTATATTATTTTAATTTATTTTAGTTCAGAATATATATATGATAACTATATATGTTCAATTTAATTAATTGGAGTCATTTTTTAAAAAGTTTAGATATATAAAATTTTAATGAACATTTTACTGTCTTTTACCCACCATCTATGATCATTTACAAGTTTTCCTAAAACATAATTTTAATACTTCTGTGAGTTGATTTTCGAAAATTTGAGAGACATAGTTAACATCAGTAATTAAAAGTTATTAAATAAGATGAAAATAATTTTTGGGGAATAGTAACTTTTGAGTTTAATTTACAACTGTTAAATGTACATTGGGTATTTAAGGGTAAAATGATATTATAATTACCCTAAAACATATCCTAATTCTATTGGATATGTTTTATTCGATCAAAAAAAACCTAGGAATAAAATATGATCCTTTTGGTCTACATGGATTAGTTTTGGACATTTATTATCATTTTATTTAAAGAAGAGTTAAAAGAGTTGAATTTAATGTTTAATAACTAAACAATTTTTAATATAGGGTTACACAAAAAACAAATTAGACTATAAATACAGATTAGAATGGTAAAAATATTTCATAAATTATTTTATTTTATTTATAAATTTTAGAAATTAAATAGTTAAATTTATTTATGACACAATGATGATGAAGTAATTATCTTATTAATGAATGAATCTAATAAATGGTACTTTAAATAATAAAATAATTATAATTCCAATCCTTTAATGACATCAAATAATTTTATAGTTTAATATTACATGTTATATTTGATTAAATTTATTTCTTTTGAAGAAATAATGTTGTGATGAATTTCACAAAAAAACTAAATAGTGTCAAAATTGACATAAATGTGTTTTTTAATCAAATATTATATAATTAAATTATATAATACTCCTATAAATATAATGTTCTACCAAAGAACGTATATAATTATATGTATATTAATGATTAACCACATGGTGTTCTATTTTCTTGTTATAGTATGCTTATTAAGAATATTATATAAAAATACGAAGAGAAATGGTAAATGTCAAACTATTTAACTAGTAGATAAATATATAATATAATGTAAATATAGTGACCTAAACCTATATAAAACCTATTAGTTGTGATTTTTTCAACCAATACCCACCTTCTCCTATAACTTTATCGGATTGGGGCCATTAGAAACCAAAAATTATTTTATTATAAAATAATATTTCAAGCTTTTCCAAAAGTGACACTCACCTCTCTTATAAAATGGTACTTCCCCTTATCTTATTTTCACTCCTCCAAATCCATTTGGTTAGGCCGAAACCTACAAAAATATCCTCTGAAATTTTATTCCTTCACCTTAGAGGCCTTAATTTGGTCATAAATCCAACCTATGGAGCCCTTTTGATCAAATCAAAAGAATGAACCCGAAGAAGAGGTAAATATTTCATCACCTATTTCAATTTCTTTTCTTATTCCATTTCCCCTTTCATTGTTTTATCTATTCAAACATAATAACACCAGTATATTCTATATAATATGATGTTATTATGAAAATGGTACAACCATAATCATTATTCTATCCATCATATGAATGATAAAGTCATCATATTTGCGTACGTACGACTTACCGTCTCTACGTCGTGTTGTAGTTTGTTATTCAAACACTTCATAATTTGGATGGTTATAATAATGATTATAAATTATGTAAATAATAAATATAACATGTTAAATATTATGTATATATTATATACCATCCAATTATATATGATTTCACCATCAATATAATGATGTTGTCACTCGTGTGTACGTACGGAATAACGTCTCCACGAAAGCGATGAGATTTATTCACCATCATAATCATTTAAGAATAAATATAATTTTATGATTAAAAATAAGTTTTATGAATATAATATAATTCTATATATGAATCAAATACATCCTATCTTTAACAAACATGAGTTACGTATCCAAGCATATAAAGGAAAATGAACCATTTAATAGACGAAAGGATTATACTACTAATTTATTATTAACAAAGAAATATTATAAGATCATATATGATATCATATTTATTTACATAGTTATTGAATAATTTAATATAAATTTTGTAACTATTATATACGTGGTTAATATACCATCGACTAAGGAAATGTACAAGGTAAGGGTAAATTTCACAGTCTAATTATTATCCGAGGTTGTTTTAACGTAATTATCAACTGGGGCCTCTTTATCATCCATATCCATCTTTCATGAAAATATATTTTAAAACATTTTTTCAATTTACTATATTATGTGTTAAATTCATTTATACCATTGTTTAAATTTTTATAAAATGTTTCGAATGGAATCTTTCTGTCATTCTCCATATAAAGTACATTATGACATTTTCGACAAAATTAAGATAAAAATGTCTTTTTTAACTTATACAGTGGGAGTGGATATTTTACCCCATTATATCATTGACTAAGATTCCCATACAATCTTATAATAAAAAATTCCAAAATAATTTTTTATATAATTATGTTACTTTTAAATGATTTCAAAATAGAAAGACGTATTTATTTCAAATAGTTATCATTTCATCTATGTAAACATCCTTTGGTGGATTTCAAACTTGTTTTATGTTGATATATTATGATATGAATCATAAATATTGTATTCAAGGTTTTGTGATATTTTTTTACTGTGTATGTGTTATTTTAACACCATTCACGGTTTATGGATAATGTATTGACATTCCAGTGCTAGTTTTAATATGAATGTTTATGTTATGTTTAAACATTTTCATATGTGGAAGGCATTGGACGTCGTATGTGATCAGTGGTGCCTGCTATAGATCCTCAATGCATCGGTATCTCTCATGAGTCAAACAGAAGTCTTGGAACAAATCCTTGACAAAATCTTATTTGTAGTCTTGGCCCAAGGCGTTTATTATGATGTTATGATGTTTGGAATTTTGAATTCTATAATTGTGAATGTTTCTACTTATATTACTTGTTATTATTCGACAAGTAGAATATCCATGTGAATAAAGAAAATGTCATTATTTGATTTTATATTATCCATATTATGCTGAAGTATTAGTTTAAAAGGCTTTTTTAGTCTAATTCATTGCCGTAAATGTTTATGAATATTTTTGAAAGATTAGGCTATACGGTTATCCTAAATGAGAACTTGAGATCAACCCTTTCTATCTTTTAATTTTCCCATGATATGATGAAATATATTATGGATGACCTTCACAGATAGGATAAGGATATAAGTGTGTTTAATAAGGAGAAAATGTTGTTGATGTTATTATTTCATGATGTAATGTAAAACTAATTAATGTATCTAGTACTTCCAAGGGTACTAATATGATTTTTCTTTGAGGACATGATTCCTTGTATCATGACAATGTAATGTATTATTGCACCAACTCTGGGTAACTAGGGTCGGGGGCATTACAGTTGGTATCAGAGTAAGTTTAGTACAAACCATGGAAACTAGATTTAGATAAATAATGATTAGAGCACATTATCCTAAGATAGACTTTGAGGATTGGCATAGAAGAATTTCCAAGAATCTTGGAAATGTATATATTTTTTGTATTTTCCAAGAAATAAATCCTTGTCTAGATACAAGAAGGTAGAGAAGGCACTAGAACAGATGAACCTAGGATTGAAAACTTCGATATAGAGATTTTGGATTGTCCTAGGGTATCCTGGTACATGACAACGGGCCTTGCTGGACTCTTTCTTACAATACTCCCGAGGGATATTCTTAGAATAATTCACAATTTATTTACAAACCATTATGAAGGATTTATGAGTATATAACTCCTCAAATTTTTTTTTGATTATGGATTATATCCATAAAATTTTTAATTTATGATAAGTGTTTTACTAGTTTGGAATTATGTATTGTAGTTCCTAAACTAATCTGGTGTATGCCATTGTTTACAAATGGTGCCTAATGGAGGGAATGGAAACTGTATCAATGATGTAATCCATGTAGTGATTTCCCTCCTTCTAATGATAATTATAGTGGATCTGGTGATGCAACTGGTACTGATCAGCTTATCCACATACTGGGAAAAATAAATCAGGTTATGAATAATAACCTTACCCATATGGATCACCCTTATCCCCAAGGCATAGGATCAATGTTATACTATTTCATGAGGGAACAATTACTAACATTAATGGTTGTACAAATCCATTTTTATCTGAGAAATGGATAAATTCCATAGAGAAAATATTTTATACTTTGGGGAGTAATGAAAGGGAAAATGTTTTCATTACGATTTATCGCATCATGGGATCTTAAGATCAACAATGGTCATTAATCCCAAACATAACGGAATATGAAGAAGTATCAAACCTAGAATGGGGGGTGTTTAAAGATATTTTCTAAGAATAATATTTTCCTCATGACCATTGAGCAGATATGGAAAGTCAATTTCTGAGTCCGAGTAAAAAGTTTTATGAGAATGTCGCAAAGTATGAGGCTAACATTATAGGGTTAACAAGTCATTCAACAGATTATATACATAACCCAACATGTATGATTGATCAATTTTTTATTGGTTAATACCATTTATCAATCGATCATTAGTATTATAATTCTTCTCATTGTATAAAGATATTTCCTCATGTGCTATCAATATAGAAAAGGAATTATATAAGCCTTATGACATCGAATCAATGCAACACAAAAAGAGATCTTCTGATCACTCCGGAAATGGAAATAAGGGGAAGAATGGAAATATTTTCTGTCCCTTGTACGATAAATAGGGTATGAACCACCCGTGTACTGGCCAGAAGGTAATGGGACTCTATTACAAGTGTGGTTAAAAAGGCAACTAAGCTCGTGACTGCAAGGGAAAGAAAGAGGTTGTCAATGATGAATGCTACAATTGTAGAGAAAAGGGACATTATTAAAATGAATGTCCTAAGTGCCAATAGAATGTATCTCTGAAAATTCCATGGGAGAAATTCCATGCTTATGTGATCACTACTGCTGAGGTTGAAGTTTCAAATGATGTGGTGGGAATTAATTTTATGGTTTCCTCATGTTTAGCCAATGCTTTATCTGATTCTGGGTAATCACATTGTTTCAAATCTTCCCAGTTGGCTATGAAAATTAAATATTTTCACATTGACATATCAAAGGAGTTTTCAGAAAATACTCCCTTGGGAAGTATCATCACAAAATTGTTTTTTGAATCAGTTACCATTATGGAATATAAATGTTATTTTTCTGGTGATCTCATCATCATACATGTGATTTAATTTGATATAATCCCCTAAATATATTTTCTTTTGGAACATGATGTGAAACTTTATTATAAGAAGAATGAGGATAAATTTTTTAATGATGATAAGGGGTAAATTATATTTTGAGTATAAATGTTACCACCTAATTCTTATCTATATCAAACTACAGTATCTCTACAAAAATCAATTATTGTTGGGGTATGGAAAAAAATAATTATGGGTGGGGGAAAGAATTTTCGAATAGAGTACACAACTATTTTTCAAGAATATGTTAATGTGTTTCTATAGGAATTACTTGGAAATCCTCCAAAATTGGAAATTTAGTTTTCCATTAATTTAATTCTCGGTTCAAGGCCCATATCGATGACCCCTTATAGAAGGGTCATTGTGGAATTAGTGGAACTAAATAAACAACTAGAGGAATTGAGTAATAAGGGATTTATTCACCCTAGTGTTTCTCCATGGGGATCCCCTGTCCTTTTTGTTAAGATGAATGACAATTATATGAGGTTGTGCATTGACTATAGAGATATCAATGATATAATAATAAAGAATAAGTATCCCCTACCTCGCATTGATGATTTATTAGACAAACTTCATAGAGATCAATATTTTTCCAATATTGAACTTCGATCTGGATATCATCAGTTGTTTGTGAATAAAGAAGAAATTCTGAATAAAAACATTTTGAACCAGGTACGGGCCTTATGAGTTTACAGTAATGCCTTTCAGAATCACTTATCCACCCTCTGTCTTCATGGATATAATGAATAGAGTTTTCAAAGTATATCTTGATGACTTTGTGGTGGTATTTTTTGATGATATCTTGGTATACTCAAAAATATACAAAGATCATGAAAATCACTTGTGCACAATTCTGAAAACCCTTATAAGAAATGAATTGTATGGAATGTTCATGTCACACCCCAAGCTTCCACAGTACGATTCTATTTTAATAATGCAATAGCTTGCATTGTACGCAAGTTCGAGGTTCTAACACACCGCGACCAATCAAAGTAGTCATTACGAATAGTAAAAACCACCTTTTGAAATTATATAAATTTTTTATATCATAATGGA
Source organism: Viscum album (assembly GCA_963277665.1). Classification (NCBI taxonomy): domain Eukaryota; kingdom Viridiplantae; phylum Streptophyta; class Magnoliopsida; order Santalales; family Viscaceae; genus Viscum; species Viscum album. Next base: position 674,956,964 of record OY728150.1, read on the forward strand.
ATTCATTTTTGGATTTGTAATATTCATATTAGCCTATGTTGAATTTTTGGTATTTTTCCGAGAACTTCTAATTTTCGATGAATAGTGAAAAATACTGAAAAACAACTTTTTTAATAAAAATAATTTATATGGATAAATTAAACTATTGAGTGGTTATAAAGAATAATTAGAATATAATTTTACCATTTTATCCAGTGGTGGTCATTAGTATTAATTTCACATTGTAATTGGACATAAACGAGTGTCAATGTGTTGATATATATTGTTTCTTAAAAACACGCTATTTGTTTTGACCAAGGGAATTAATTATAAAATTAATTAATGCAATATATATTTTTGTAATTTTGTAAACTAGAAATAATTTTTTTAATTCAGAATATCAATTATAGCTTCACGTGAATTTTTGGTATTTTTCTGAAAAACATCAATTTTTGATGAATAGTGAAACCACTAAGTGGTAGTTTAAAAACTAATTTTTCGCGTAAATGAAACACTACTACTTCTGTGATTTGATTTTAAAAAAATTGACATACAATGTTGTCATTAGTAAGTAAAATGTGGTTCAATGGGAATAAAATATTTTTTTTGGTGAATAGTAATTTTTAAGTTCTATAAATCGCGATTAAAGGTAATTCATGTAACTTAAGGTAAATATAATGTTATAATATTATTAATTTACCTTTACACATGTCATACCCTTATTGGGTGAGTCATGGCCGACCAAGACAATCCATGGGTCAACTTGGGGATTCCATGGAGCCACTTGGGTATGAAAATGACATTAATAACTTTCTATTTAAAGTAAAAATACAATTGTCACAAACATGTGTTGTTTTACTAAAAAAAATATTACATGGGGTTATATAAGTTAAAATTTCAACTATAAATATTCGTTGAAAATATAATAATATTTCCTAAATCCTGGTAATTTTTCTAAAATGTTTAGACACTAAATAAATTAAATTTTTTATGACACCATGAGGAAGCAGCGATTACAACATTAATTAACGTTTTAAATAAAATGAAAATATAATTTAAAATCTAAGACTTACACTTGTCAAAAACCTATTGGATGAGTATATTTCGATCCCTTATCACCTTATACTCAAAATATATAATTTTGGGACCTCTAAAATCCTAAAATCATTTCATAATAATGTAATATTTCATGAATTTCCTAGAGTGCCCCTCCTCTCCTCTTATAAAAGGCCCCCACATATACCACCTTATTCACACCATCAAAGCCATTTGGCTCAGCTGACCTCTTTCCAAATTATCTCTCAAATTCCCTCTCTTACTCTTAGAAGCCTCAGTTTGGTCAAAAGTTTTTCCAAGGAAGCCGTTGGCTCAATTCAAAATGAGTCACCCGATTTTAAGATAATGTCTTCTCGTATGATCTTTTGTTTTATTTTGCTTCTCCAACCCCTTAATCTATTTTTATACCTTCCTTTTGTAACAAAAACAATATCTAAAATATACTAGGATTTTTTCGTGAGAATTATTTTATTTACACTTACACTTACCTTCTCTAATGGTTAAAGAACATACTGTTTCTGTGGGTGATGAATTACTGCCTCACGAAACGATGATTGTTCAATATTCTTTTAACACCTCTCATGGTGGATATTATGATGACACTATTTTTATATATGATATATATAATATTTTTATGATTTAGTTATGCTTATTCATTTCTCATTTATGGCATAACTTTATGATTTCCATTATGGGTAAACGCGATAATTTCATTTTAAGAAGTGCAGACTACCGCCCCCTCAAAGTGATTTCAATCGTTAATGCCATATGTGGGACATATAAAGGATGGAGTAAATGAAATTATATATGATATTATACTGGAATTAAAATACAACATTATATTATTATGATTTCATACCATTAAATATGAAATAGAAATGAAATTAGCGTTCCTGGGTACGTACGACTTACCGTCTCCATGAATGGTTCATTTCATTTCTTAACTATAAATGTTACATAATATTATAAATGAATGTATATACTGGATATATATGATATATATGATATCTACATCATGAATATAATTGTGGATATAATGGATATTTCACCACATGAAAAACTTGTAATTATCAAAAGTTTATTTTTGACTAAAGAACCAAAGATCGACAAAACGACTGTTATTAAATTAAATAATTAAATAATGTTCATATAATGGTAATAAGTGATATAAAAGCGGTAATGAACATGAAAGGGGTTCTTAAGAAAGTATAAATTGACTCTAGTTTATTATTCAGGATATTAAAGAACGATTGAGTCAAGTTGGACACGAGGAAAAGGACTTTGTCTCAATCTCCTTTCATTGAGGCATATTTTATTTTATACACATCTTTCATTTATACGATGTATAAACCCCTTTTAATTTTACATTTATTCAAAAGGAATCTTTTTTATACGAACCATTTTACTAAACGACAATAGGGAATTTTTTTTTTGTATGTATGCGGTGACAATGACTTCTCCGCCGCAGTGACCATTATTTTAGTTTCGGCTATCTCTACAAGCCATAACATTTTTTAAAATAAAAATAAATACCAAGTTATTATTTTCTTTTATTTTGGTATTGAAAATGGTTTTGAAATTGTTTTCATTATATCAATGTGTTTTATTGATATCTTGTGATTGGAATATGGAAATGTTATGTTTCCTTGATGCATGTTTTATGTGATATGATTATGTTATGGTTTATGATATGTTTAAACATGTTCATATGAGGAATGCATTGGACATAATAAGTGACGGTTGGAGCCTGATTTAGCTCCTCGATGCATCGGTAGGTCTCCTGATACAAACTAGTGTCTTGGCACGAGGCCTTGACAAAATATTATTTTTAGTCTTGGTACGAGGCCTTGGCTACGTAGTTATGATAGTCTGGAATTATGCATTCCATCATTATGAAAGTGGTTATTGATATTTCACGTGATTATTCATCCAGTAGAATATACATTTGAATAAGTAAATTGTATTATTTCATTTTTCTTTGGCCATATTTTGATGATGTTCAAGTTTAAAAGGTATTTGTTTTAGTTATACATGGCCGTAAATGTTTATATTTATTTATGAAAGCTTCCACTATATTGTTATCCTTACTGATCATCTGAGCTCACCTCTTCCAATGTTTTAATTTTTCAAGGAAGTGAAGAAGTATTTTATGAATGACCTGTAGGGATAGTACGAGGTTATATGGAGACAAGATGTTTTGTAGTTTTGTGTTACTTTATGATGTAATGTAAGACTTATGAATGTATATAGTGTTTCCAAGGCTACTAAACTAATCGGTCTTTCGAGACTTGATCTATTGTGATCATGCCAATGTTACGCAATAATGCACCTACTCTGGGTAAATGGGTTCGGGGCATTACAGGTTGTATCAGACGCAATTTAGTACTAACCTTGAAATCTAGATTTAGATAAACTCTGATTAGATCACATAGCCCAAATATAGACTTTGAGGATTAGTGTAGAAGAACTTCCTAGAATTTTCGTATTATAGAGATTTTGTGAGTTCTCCGAGCAACACATCCATGTCTAGATATTTTCAGGTAGAGGCGGCTCTGGCACAGATGTACCTAGGGGTAAAACCCAAAAACAACGAATTGAGCTAGACTCGAACGTGAACTACTGCACGATAATGGGTCTTGCTACACTCTTGGTTATGACACTCTTGGGGGATATGCTTAGGATAATTCTTAGTTTTTTACAAACCATTATGAAGGGTTTATGAGTATATACTTCCTCAAATAATACATTTTTATGATTATAGTTCAATTTATGTTTATTGTTTTACAAGTATGGAATTATGTATTTGGATTAATAAAGTGATCTAGTTTATAAAATTGTTTAGAAATGTCGCCTAGTGGAAGAAATAGAAACTGTATCAATGCACACACTCCATGTAGGGATTTCCCTCCTGCTCACGATAATTATAATGGAGATGGTGATATAACTGTTGCTGATCATCTTATCACAATACTGGGACAACACCCTCAGGTTATGAATAATAACCTTACTCGTATAGAGAAACCTGATCCGCAACATGGAGGATCAATGTTAGACCGATTCATGAGGCAACAACCACCAACATTCAATGGGAGTACAAATCCCTTAGTAACTGAGCAATGGATAAATTTCTTAGAGAAAATATTCCATGCCTTGGGCAGTAGTGAAAGGGAAAACGTTATCCTGGTAGTTTACTGCCTCACTAGAGATGCTGATCAATGGTGGCCATTGATTCAAAACACAAAGGAAGATGATGAAGTTTCAAATATAGAATGGAGTGTGTTCAAAGAGCTTTTTTTAGAAAAATACATTCCTTGTGACCATCGTGCAGATATGGAAAGGAAATTTTTGAGTCTGAGACAAAATAAGGACGAGAATGTCGCAAAGTATGAGGCCAACTATATAAGGTTAGCGAGGCATGCAACAAATTATATACATATCCCAATAAGTAAGATTGATCGTTTCTTTGATGGGTTAAAACCGATTCTCCGTCGAGCCTTAGTCTCACAATCTTTCTCATCGTACAAAGATATTGTCTTTTGTGCTATAAAGATAGAAAAGGAATTCTCTAAATCATATGACAATAAAGTAAATCAAGAGGAGAAGTGAATGGTGGAACAAGAGATAGATTAAAGGAAAAAGGGAAGGAATGATTTTCTATTATGCGATAAATGTGGGAAGAATGACCCCTGTACTTGCCTAAAATGAATGGTAGTTAGTTATAAATGTGAAGAAAAAGGTCACCAGGATCGTGATTGCAAGGTAAAGAAAGGGGCTATCAATGTTGAACACTACAATTGTAGGGAAATATGGCATTATGAAAATGAATGTCCAAAGAACCAAGGAATGTTACCTTAGGAAAGGCCAATGGAGGAAGGCCAATCCTATGTTATTACTACAGTTGAAGTGGAATAATTATTGTATTTGTGTTTTTGGACTCAAGGACTATATTATGGTTATAAGAATAATGTGATATATATAAGGATTGTTCTATTGTTCTTGTTTTTTTCATTATGTTTTTAATATGATGATGGTAATCATATTTTTAGTATTTGACAATAAGAGATACTTTACATTATTTTGGGAATCTGATGATATACTTGATTTTGGAATTTATAGACCTTTTGGGTAAAGTCCGGACAGAGGTATTTTGGATAACTATAAATGTCGGAATGGATTGAGTTGAACATTGGATAGTATTTTTAAAGGTTAAAACATTTATGTAGATTGTTTATTTAATATTATAATACTACAGTATTGGGAAAAAGACAACCATAGGTCGGGGGATAACACGTCGCGTCGGACAAAGATGTAGGAATTGAACCCACAACCATAGTGTGACAGGCCTTTATTATCTACCACTAGCCTACATGAAGTCCCTGGTTATTACAAAATAGTTTTCCTAATTTAAATGGTATGTGTTAATATTTATAACCTTGTATGATTAGGATAAATATAATATTTTTGAGTTCTATTATCTTTTTGTGTGAAAGATATGTTTTTGGTAGACATTAGTTGAAGTTTGAAACTCTACTTGTCAAGTATATATATGAATATATTTCTCTATCTTATTCTATTAATAAATTAATTATTAAACTTTAGGGAAGGGATATGAAAAAAAATGTGTCATCCTAATACCTTATGTTTTGTTGAACTGATGATATTTTCATCACAGATTGATGGCTTTGAGGCACACAATTTTACACTTGTTTGTGATTGATGACCTCAATCAATCCAAATAAATATTTAAGTTTTTCCTCTAATTATGTGTCTATAATTGCCACTAATGTTCTACAATTAGAAACCCTATTTTGGTGGTGACATTCTCATTTCCATTTCCCTTTTATTAAGACTACATTTTATTAACCCTATTTATGATATGGGTTTTCAACAAAGGTATTTTCTATTTTCCACCTTTTATTTTCGAAGAAAAATTTCAAATTGGGTGGACTCAATTTATTGAAGGAGGGGAGAATGTACCACCTAATGATTCCATGGTACGATTCTCTTTCAATAATGCAATAGCATGCATTGTATGCAAGTTCGAGGTTCTAACATAGTGTGACAAGTCAAAGTAGCCGTTATGAATAGTAAAAACCACCTTTGGAAATTATATAAATTTTATATTTCAGAATGGACTTCATTTTTGGATTTGGAATATTAAAATTAGCCGATGTTTAATTTATGGTATTTTTCCGAGAACTTTTAATTTTCAATAAATAGTGAAAAATACTTAAAAACAACATTTTTAATAAAAAAAATTATATTAATAAATTACACTAATGGGTGTTTTTAAAGTAAAATTAGAATATAATTTTCCATTTTATCCAATGTTGGTCATTAGAATTTATTTCACTTTGAAATGGGACATAAACGAGTGTCAATCTTTTTATATATGTTGTTTTTTAAAAACACGATATTTGTTTTGACAAAGGGAATTAATTATAAAAATAATTAATGAAAATTATATTTTTGTAATTTTGTAAAATAGACATAATTTTTGAATTCAGAATATCAATTATAGCTTAGGGTGAATTTTTGGTATTTTTATGAAAAACTTCAATTTTTGATGAATAGTGAAACCACTAAGTGGTAGTTTAAAAACTAATATTTTGTGTAAATGAAACATTACCACTTCGATGATATGATTTTAAAAAATCCGACTTACATGGTTTTCATTAGTAAGTAAAATGTGGTTCAATGGGATTAAAATAATTATTTGGTGAATAGTAACTTTTATGTTCTATTAATCATGATTAAAGGTAATTAGTGTAACTTAACGTAAATATAATGTTATAATAATATGAAATTACATTTACACATGTCCTACAATTATTGGATGAGTCATGGACGACAAAGAAAATCCATGGGTCAACTTGGGGACCCCATGGAGCCACTTGGGTAAGAAAATGTCATTAATAACTTTTTATTTAAAGAAAAAATTAAATTGTCACAAACATGTGTTGTTTTACTAAAACAATTATTACATGGGGTTATATAAGTTAACATTTCAGAAATAAATATTAATTGGAAAGCTAAACAGTTTTTCTACATCATGCTAATTTTCTATAATTTTTAGACATTATATAAATTATATTTTATATGACACCATGATGATGGAGTGATTACCTCAATAATTAACGTTTTAAATAAAATGTAAAGATAATGTAAAATCTAAGACTTACACCAGTCAAAAACCTATTGGATGGGTAGATTTTGAACCCTTATCACCTTATCCTCTAAATATATAATTGTGGGACCTCTAAAATCCTAAAATCATTTCATAATAATGTAATATTTCATGACTTTTCAAGAGTGCTCTCCTCTCTTTTTATAAAAGGCCCCCACCTCTACCACATTATTCACACCATCAATGCCATTTGGAATGGCCATCCTTATCCCAAATACTCTCTCAACGTCCCAATATTACTCCTAGTAGCCTCACTTTGGGCAAAAGTCTTCCCAATGAAGCCTTTGGCTCAAATCAATAAGAGTTACCCGATTTTAAGGTAATGTCTTCTCTTATGACCTTTTGTTTTATTTTGCTTCTTCAACCACTTAAACTCTTTTTATTCATTTATTTTGTAACATCAATAGTATCTAATATATAATAGGTTGTTTTCGTGATAAATTTGAACACAAAACATAAATGTACAGGAAAGATGATTGTGCATTGAAAAATCATATGTACTAAATGTGACACTAGATGCAGTTTTGTAAGCGCAAGATGAATCCTGCTCACACCAAAAAATACACGTTGGAAACATGTGAATAGGGTCATCGAGGCCTATAAATAGGTGACTCCCCCAATGGAAGACTAAATATTTTTCCAACCAAAATCTTGTTTCACTGCTGCATGAAATATTTTCATGTGAATGAATTATTAAGAGTTATTATTTTATACATGGTGTTTCTTTCGTCTGAATAAACCATGTAATCCCATCTGTGTTAGTGCGTAAACGATAATGGATGAATGGAATGTAGGGTTTTTGAAAAATTCATCTTCGTGAAAATTCCCAAATCATGCACGCGAGATGAGATTTTGCGCAGAAGTTCAGTGTTATGATTTCTAACAAGATTTTAATATCCTATTTTTGTGATCAGTGCATTCAAATGTATAAAATCAGGACATTTATGCATTTAGTGTCTCGTTATAAATAGAGACAATAAATTCGATTCAAATATATTTATTCAACCTCCATGTTGATAAATTATGCTTGACTTCTCTCAAGGCAGTGAGCTAGGGAGAGTCAACAGATGTGATCTGGGGGATGTATTGAGCTATGAAAAATCTTTTATAAAGGTAGTGATCATGGAACTATGTTTCTATGAACCAACCTTGTATTAAAAAAAAACTAGTGAATATTAGCGAATTTAGGTATGACTGATACACTATCGGCATATGATCCTTAGACATAACCCTTTGAGATGAACAAAGTAAAATTGATGTGTCATCTCCTTAAATTAATTTGACTGTACGATTAAACATGTCTCAAAAAATGTAGGAACATCATCTGCAACATAAATATGAAAAATATGACACAATTATTCACCCCTCCACTCTCAGGGCGTTTTTGGGTACATCAGGTGGTATCATACGTAGGTACTAGTGTTTGATATATCTTTTACCTTAATGTAAAATTCAGTCAGGGTCAGGGGATTCCCCCTTTTAGAATGATGTGATTTTAAGATATATAATAAAGGAATATTATCTCATCAAAGATCTCTTTGAATGGAATTATTATTTTCTATAGTTTAAGGAATTAAATTAACTAATTCAATAGGGATGGCTATGACTGATGCAGACAAAAAAATTCTTGATGCAGATGCTAAATCATTTAATGATCTCACTAAAGCCCTCTCTTAATATATTTAAATAAAGGTGATGAGTTTCACCTTAGCAAAGTCCATGTTTGATGAAATTTAAAATATTTTTTAAGGAGGTAAAAATTTTATGTAGGTGAAACTACAAGTCCTTCACAACAGGTTTGACGATATGATGATGCATCCTATTGAAAATGTAGACTCCTTCTTGAATCGAATTACTGAAATGGTTGGTGCAATTTGAGTCTTAATGAAGAATTAAAATATGTTGATATTTTCATGAAAAAATTGAAAAGACTTCTGCCCCTGTACAATGAAAATGTTTTATGCCTTAAAGAAATATATCCATCCAAACATTCTCTATATGATTCTCTAGGTATCCTGGTGGCATATGAAATGAGAGTCAAATATGTATATTCTATGACCCAAGTGAGGAAGGAAATGTCATTCCAAGGCATTGAAAAACTAAAAACATCAAAATATAGTAGTGGAGAAGAAGATGATGAAAAAATATTATTTCTCCCATTAACATTATGTTCCAAAAGGGAATCATTAAATTTAAAGGGAAGTTACCTCTTGCTTGATTTTTTTGGGGCATAGTTGGGCACATTGCCTCTCAGTCCTCAAGAATTTTCAAAGATAATGAATAAGAATGTGAACACATTGAGAATCCAAAAAAAGTGTTTTTTAAAAATGAAGACATGAAATATAGAAAAAAAGTGCAGAATAAGTGTATTGTTTGTGGTGAGGAAGATGATGAAAATGAATTATGCGATGAAGAAGAAGAACCAAAATATAAAACTAGAAACCATGATTCCATGATGGATACCATTTAAAAGTCCATAAAATAAACATATAATGATAAATATAAACAGTTTTAATCTAATGCTGACCCAATGTTAAAAATTCAGGAAACATTTTGTAATATTGATAATATGTGTAAGTGATGAAATAAGTGGAAAAAAGTTGTGGAATAATAACCAGAATATGTTGATTATATTGATGATTAAATTGAAATACTGGAAGAACTAGTGAATGCACAGTCATCAGTCCATGAAATGGAATGATTATAAAGTTCATCTAATTCATATAATCAAACAATATGAAAAGGTCATCAAAGACCATAACTCAAGATAGGAAGAGATGTCAAAAACTATTGCGGGACTCGAAGAAGAATTTGTTACAATAATTATTATGCTAAAAATTGATCCTTGTTCAAAAGATGAAAATAAGGAAATACAATTTGGTAGGTTCATGGATTATGAGATGTTGGAGATAGAAAAATAATGTTCTCATGAAGTTGAAAAGATTTTGGGTGTTCAAAGACACAAACTCTTGGGAAATAGTGAAATTAGTTTGTGACGCTAAAACCTCAAATGCTACAAATAAATTGGACTAGAATAAATAAAAGCTAAATATAAATTATGTTGTAAAATAACCATAACTGATGAAAAATAAACACTTAAATCAAATAGAAAGGATAATAGAAAACCATCCTGGAGATTTCAATAATAACAAGAAGTCAAAAAAAATTCCAAGGAATAAGGCATGAGGAAAAATAGATGTTATCTTACATTTCCTCTTATGTACGGTGACTTTTGTGGATATCTAGGTCATTCTATTTCAAAAATCAAACACGAAATTAGCTATCTAAATGAAGGAGAGATATGATCTCAACAGTGGAGAAACAATTCATATTCTACTACTTACAAAAGAAAGAATTTCCAAGGATATAGTTTTCATTGTTCTATAATTGCCCATAAATATATTTATTGATCTAAGAGGACAGACGTGGACACCTTATATCAATGTATGAGACAAGTCAATGTTAATAAATAAGGAAATCATTATCTGTCAAATTGGTTTCCTTATCAGGAAGAATTTTATCACTGTGAAGAACCCATGTACATGGAATAGATAATTAAAAGGCTATCTGTTTCATACAGTCAAAGTAAATTGTCATGGAAAGAAGAATATAAAATTGATAGATCCGTCCTTGAAGAGGGAGCCATCAAAGCTAAAAAAGAAACTACACCTACATTCATGATAGCGGCTTTTTGACTCATATTACAGGTAATAAAGACATGTTTAAAAATTTCAATAGGAGGGTTGATGGAATAATATTCTTTGGTAATGGTGGAGCTATGAAAATTAAAGGAAGTGGATGTACTGAACTAGTCAATGGAGAGAAAAAGAAAACTGACGTCCTTTATTTGGATGGCCTATATCATAATCTCCGTAGCGTGAGTCAACTCATCAACTCAAGACTTATGGACACATTCAATCAGAAATGTTACATTATCAATGGAATTATTGGAAATTCACTGATGAATGGATGAAGAATAGAAGGAAACTGGTATCCAATTGATAGTAATGAAAAAATATATTGCGTGACTGTTGAAGAAAAAAATAACTTGTTCCCTCATTTATTGGGAAAATCAACCCCAAAGACAAGTATAATTTGTCAAAACTGAATATTGTTATAGATATTCCCACCCTAATGTGTGAAATTGAAATGTTATGTGATGTATGTATTCGGGGTAAGCTGGTCTATAGTTCATGTAACACCCCATGCTTCTACGGTACGCTTCTCTTTGAATAATGCGATAGCGTGTGTTGTACGCAACACCGAGTTCTAACAACCAATCAAACTAGCCGTTATGAATAGTAATACCTAATTTTTAAAATTATATATATTTTATATTTCAAAATGGACTTCATTTTTGGATTCGGAATATCTAATTTAGCCTAAGGTGAAATTTTTGTACTTTTCGGATAACTTTCATATTTTGATGAATATTGAAAATTACTAAATTTTAATTAAAAACAACTTTTTTAATCAAAATAATTAATAGGGATAAATTATGAATTTTAGTTGTTTTAAAGTATATTAAGAATATATTTTTACCATTTAATATAATGTTGGTCATTGGACATAATTTTACAATTAAACCGAACATAAACAAGTGTCAATTTTTTGATAGTTATTATCTCTTAAAAACACGCTTTTTGTTTTGACAGCGGGAATTAATTTTAAATTAATTTCTGCCACTTCTGTGTTTTGAATTTAGGAAAATGGATTCCATATTTGGAATCATGATGTTCAAATTGTGTAAATAGGTAACTTTTATTTTTAGACATTTTGAATAATTATTGCGGTAAATATTTTATTTACCATGGTTAAGGGTAAATCCGGTAAATAAGGGTTAAAAAATAATATTATAATAATACTAAATTACCCTAAAACGTGTCTTAACCCTATTAGTTGATACATGGTCTACCATGGGCATCTTTGGGTCGATTTTGGGACCCCATGGATCCACTTGTAAGTGATAATGACACTTTATTTTAATTAAGTTAAAATGAATAAAAAAATGACACAAGCATATATATTTTTGAAAACCAATTGTTACATAGGGTTATATATGTTGGATTTTAGATTATAAATATACATTAGAAAGATAAAAGGATTTCCTACATAATAATATTTTATTTATAATTTTTAGACATTAAATAAATTATTTTATTTATGACACAATGATGATGCAGTAATTACTATAATAGTGAAAAATTAAAATAATTGATATTATAAATACCCAAATAAATATAATATAACACTTTTAATGAATTAAACTAATTTTCTAGGATAACAAGAAATATTAGTATTGATTTAATTGACTTTTTTCGATGTAATCAATCTGTTATGAGTTTCACAAAAATCAACTATTGAATAGTGTCAAAATTGACATAAAAGAGTTCTTAAAACAAATATTATATTATTAATTGATATTAAATTACTAAAAATCTAAGGTTCGGCCAAGAGACTTATATCATGATAGGTTCATCATTAATGGACCACTTGGGGGTCGCTTGGATAAATATAGTAAGTGTATTAACCATATTATATAAAAATACAAAGAGACATTGTAAAAGTCAAACTAATTAACTTAGAGTTAATACTTAACGATAAGGTTAATATAAGTACCCAAACCTGTCTAAATTCTATTGTTTTAGTGTTTTGAGACCTATCCCCACCTTAGCCTTTGAATAATCAACTTTTGAGCTATTAGAAACCGAATATGAATTTATTATAAATTAATATTTCTAGATTTTCCAAAGGTGCCCCTCACCCCTCTTATAAAAGGGCACTCCTCCTTCTCATTTCTTCACACCTTCAAAGCCTTTTGGTTCGGCCAAAATCTGCCCAAATACTCTCCCAAAATCCCTCACTAAAAACTAGAGGCCTTAGTTTGATCATAAAGCCAACCTAAGGATCCCATTTGATCAAATCAAAAGGAAGAACCCGAAGAAGAGGTAATGTTTTCACCACCACTTTTCAAGTTCCTTTCTTCTTCCACTTCTTCTTTCTTTGTTCTTACCATTCTAAAATAATAACTCTAGTATCTTACATATACTGTGATGTTATTATAAATATGTTACAACCATATTCAGTATTCTATCCACCCTTTGAATAACATGTCACCATACGTGCGTACGTACGGCTTACCGTCTCCACGTCATGGTGTAATTGTTATTCAATATATTATTATTTGGATGGGTATAATAATGATGTTTAACTCATGTAAATAATAAATATAACATGTTAATGATTCTGTATATATGATATACCATCCATTTATATATTATTTTAATATCAAAAGAATGATATTGTCGCTCGTGCGTACGTACGGACTACCGTCTCCACGAACGCGATGAGATTCATTCTCCATCGTATCCATTCAAGTATAATTATCATTTGATGATTTAAAAATGATGTTTAAGGACTTGATATCATTCTGTATATGAATAATATACAACCTATCCTTTACAAACATGTCTTACATAACAAAACATATTAAATAAAACAAGTAAGTTAACACCCGAAACAACGATAATACTAAGATATTATTATCAAATCAATATTAAAAGATCATATATGATATCATATTAATGTATATGATTTTGTATAATTTAATAACAATTATTTCACCATTATACAGGAGGTTAACCTAACCCAACCAAGGAAAAGTACAAGGTAATGGGTTTTCATCTCACTCCTTATTCCTGTGAGATTCATGCCATATTGCCACCATTACCTTTTGTGTGGTGTATGTACTTCCCATAATTATATTCTTTGTGTAATACACTCTAATTTATGTGTACATACATATTCATTGTATGATACCTCTTTCATGGGTTGTATGTTTCATAAGTTACCAAATTGGTAAGGGTTATTTCACAATCTCTTCATTATCCGAGGTTGTTTATATGTAATAATCTACTGAGATCTATTTATCATCCACATCCATGTTTCTTAAAAATGTATTTCAAAACATTTTTATTATTTACAAAAATATGGGTTAAATTCATTTATACCCTTGTTTGACTTTTTATAAGAGGAATCTTTCCGTCGTTTTCAAAACAAGGTCCTTTTTAACCTTTTCGACAGAATTAAGGTAAGAATGTTTTTTTTAACTTATACGGCGAGTGCAGTTATTTTCTGCCGTTATAAAATCTTCAAAGTTTTCCTTACAAGATTATAAGAATATTTTCAAGAAAATGCTTTATTTTATATGGAGCTTAAATGATTTCAAAAATAGAAAGATATATTTCTCCAAAAAGTGTTTTGATTTCATCTATGTCAACATCCTTTGATGGATTTTACACTTATGTGAAGTTGATTTATTATGATACAAAACTTTTATATTGTATTGAAGGTTTTGTGATATGTTTGACTGTGGATGTGCTATTTTTATACCATTCATAGTTTATGGTGAAATTATTGACATTTCATATGCTATTTTTAATACGAATGTTTATGTTATGTTTAAACATTTTCATATGGGAATGCATTGGACTTAATATGTGACGGGTGGAGCCCGCTATAGCTCCTAGATGCATCGGTAGGTCTCATGAGACAAACTAGTGTCTTGGCATAAGGCCTTGACAAAATCTTATTTGTAGTCTTGGCACGAGGCCTTGACTATGTGGTTTTGATAGTCTGGCATTATGCATTCCAACATTATGAAAGTTGTTATTGATTTTTGCATGTGATTATTCGAATAGTAGAATATTCATGTGAATAAGTAAATGGAATTATTTCATTTTTTTATGCCATACCATGTTGAAAGTTCATGTTTTAAAGGCTTTTGTTTTAGTTATACATTTCCTTAAATGTTTATTCTTATTTATGAAAGTTTCAGCTATATTGTTATCCTTACTGGGCATTTGAGCTCACCCCTTTTCTATGTTTTATTTTTCCCAGGAAGTGAAGAAGTAAATTATAAATGACCTGCAGGGATATTATGTGGGGATATGAGTGTGGATTATGGAGACATTATGTTGTTGTAGTAGTTTTTCATTTTATGATGTAATGTAAAACTTATGAATATATCTAGTGTTTCAAAGGCTAATAAACCAATCGGTCTTTCGAGATTTGATCTTTCTTGTGATCATGCCAATGTTATGTAATAATGCACCGACTCTGGGTAACTGGGGTCGGGGCATTACAGTTGGTATCAGAGAATGTCTAGTACAAACCTTGGAAGCTAGATTTAGAGAAACTCTGATTAGAGCACGCAGACCTAAGATGAACTTTGAGGATTAGTATAGAAGAACTTCGTAGAATTTTGGTATTGTAGAGATTTTGTGCGTTTTCCGAGCAATACATCCCTGTCTGGATACGTGCAGGTAGAGGCGGCTCTGGCACAGATGTACCTAGGGGTAAAACCCAAAAACACCGCTTTGAGCTAGACTCGAACGGGAACTGGTGCACGACAACGGGCCTTTCTACACTCTTGGTTACGACACTCCAGGGGGATATGCTTAGGATAACTCTCATTTTTCTTTACAAATCATTTTGAAGGGATTATGAGTATATACTTCTTCAAAGAAAACATTTTATGATTATGGATTATATCCATAAATAGTTCAAATTATGGAAAGTGTTTTATAAGTATGGGATTATGTATTTTGATTCATAAACTGATCTAGTTTATGACATTGTTTAGAAATGGAGACTAGTGGAAGAAATGGAAACCGTATCAATGCACACAATCCTTGTAGGGATTTCCCTCCTGGTCAAGATAATTATAGTGGAGCTGGTGATGAAACTATTGCCGATCAGCTAATCACCATATTGGGACAACATACTCAGGTTATGAATAATAACCTTACCCGTATGGAGCACCCTGATCCACATCGTGGAGGATCAATGTTAGATCGATTCATGAGGCAACAACCACCAACATTCAATGGGAGTACAAATCCATTAGTAGCTGATCAATGGATAAATTCCCTAGAGAAAATATTTTAGGCTTTGGGGAGTAAGGGAATGAAATAACTGTCAGTGAGGAAAGGAATGTTCAAATAGAGGATGTACCTGTTGTGAAAGAATTTGTAGATGTATTTCTGGATGATTTACCTGGACATCATCCAGAACGAGAAGTTGAGTTTTCCATTGATTTAATTCCTGGATCGAGGCCTATATCGAAGACCCCTTATAGAATGTCCACTGTAGAATTAGTTGAACTAAAGAAACAACTATAGGAATTGAGTAATAAAGGATTTATTCGCCCTAGTGTTTCTCCATGGGGAGCCCCTGTTCTTTTTGTTAAAAAGAAAGATGGATCTATGAGGTTATGTATCGACTACAGGGAGATCAATGCTATAACGATAAAGAACAAGTATCCCATTCCTCGTATTGATGATTTATTTGACCAACTACATTGAGCACAATACTTTTCAAAGATTGAACTTTGATCTGGATACCATCAGTTGTGTCTAATGAAGGAATACATTCCGAAGACAACATTTCGAACCAGGTACGGGCATTACGAGTTTACTGTAATTCCTTTTGTATTGACTAATGCACACTCTATATTCATGGATCTGATGAATAGAGTTTTCAAGGAGTATCTCGATGAAGTTGTGGTGGTATTTATTGATGATATCTTGGTATACTCCAAAACCTACGAAGATCATGAAAATCACTTGCGCATTATCTTGAAGACTCTGAGGAGGCATGAATTATATGGGAAGTTTAGCAAGTGTGAATTCTGGCTTCATGAGATTTCTTTTCATGGCCATATTGTCTCCAAAGATGGAATATCTGTTGATCCTTCTAAGACCAAGGCAATCCAAGAATGGCCAGCACCTACTAGTATAACTGAGGTACGTAGTTTTATTGGTTTGACAGGTTATTATCGACGTTTCGTCCAGAATTTTGCCCGATTAGCTAACCCATTAACGAAGCTCACACGTAAAGGGGTTAAATTTGTTTGGACAAAAGAGTGTGAAGAATGTTTTGAAGAAATGAAGAAAATATTAGTCAATGCTCCTATATTGAATCTACCATTGGGGAATGATGGGTTCGTTATTTATAGTGATGCATCAAAGAAAGGTCTTGGATGTGTCCTTATGCAGAATGATAGAGTTGTTGCCTATGCATCACGACTGTTGAAAATTCATGAACAAAACTATCCTACTCATGATATCGAGTTAGCAGCTGTGATCTTTTCTTTGAAGATATGGAGGCACTACCTCTATGGTGAAAAATGTGAGATTTATATTGATCACAAGAGTTTGAAGTATATTTTCTCACAAAAAGAACTCAACATGAGGAAAAGGAGATGGCTTGAATTACTCAAGGATTATGATTGCATGATACAATACCACTCGGGGAAAGCAAACAAGGTGGAAGATGCTTTGAGTAGAAAAGACCATGGAGTATTGAACAATATGAGAATTGAATGGGATCCAATTTTCATGGATCTAGTGAAGATGGACATGGGAATAACCTGGGAAGGCGAAACATCATTTCTTTTTCAAATGGTTGCCAAACCATCTTTAATAGAAAGGATTAAGAGTACTCAGACCGATGATGACGAATTTCAAAAGAAGATTAAAGCTGTGAATGATGGGATATTGAGAAACTTTGTGTATGAAGATGGAATTTTGAAATTCGGGAAGAGACTTTGTGTTCCCGATTTACCTGATCTAAAAAGGGAATTGTTGGATGATGCTCATAGTTCCAATTTCTCTATACACCCTGGGAGCACCAAAATGTATAGAGATTTGAAGGAACATTTTTGGTGGGACAACATGAAGAGGGAGATTGCTGATTTTGTGTCAAGATGTATGGTTTGTCAACAAGTGAAAGCTGGAAGGCAACAGCCTGGAGGAGTCATGCAACCTCTTCCCATACCGGAGTGGAAATGGGACAATATTACGATGGACTTTGTCATGGGGCTACCAAAGACTCCTAGAAGGAATGATGCAATATGGGTTATTGTTGATCGTCTTACCAAGTCAGAACATTTTATTGCTATAAGAGAAGATATACCCCTAGAACTTCTAGCAAGACTATATATTAATAAAGTTGTGAGACTTCATGTAGTACCCTTATCAATTGTTTCTGATCGTGATCCCCGTTTTACTTCAAGATTATGGAAAAGTATTCAGAAATCCATGGATACTGAACTTCATTTGAGCACTGCTTACCACCCTCAGACAGATGGACAATCATAACGGACTATTCAGACCTTAGAAGACATGTTGAGATCTTGCTCACTTGACTTTCAGGGTATGTGGGATCAATATTTACCACTGGTAGAATTTTCCTATAACAATAGCTTCCATTCGAGTATTCAGATGGCACCATATGAAGCGTTATACGGAAAGAAATGTCGTACACCAACCTTTTGGGATGACGTTGGTGAAAGAAAACTTGTAGGCCCAGAACTGGTTGAGGAAACGGTGGAAAAGGTGAAAGTAATCCAAAATCACATCAAAGCAGCTCAAAGTAGGTAGAAGAGCTATACCGATAATCAAAGGAAGGATATGGAATTTCAAGTCGGTGATCATGTTTTCCTGAAGGTATCTTCATGGAAGGGAGTCATAAGTTTTGGTAAGAAAGGTAAATTGAGTCCCAGGTACATCGGACCTTTCGAAATTCTAGAACGAATTGGGGTTGTAACTTACCGATTGACAATGCCGCCAAGTCTCTCCAAAGTTCACGATGTGTTCCACGTATCTCTGTTGAGGAAATACATGCCTGATCCAACGCATATACTCACCTATGAAGAATTAGAACTGGAACCTGATCTTTCCTATTGTGAAGAGCCCGTTAGGATTCTTGATACGAGAGAACAAGTACTGAGAAACCGGACGACGCATCTGGTAAAAGTTTTGTGGAGAAACCATAAGATGGAAGAGGCAACGTGGGAACCCGAGGAACTTAGGATGAAGAACCACCCGAGTATTTTCATTCGATAGTATTCTAGAAATTTCAAGGACGAAATTATTTGAAGGAGGGGAGAATGTAACACCCCAAGCTTCTACGGTATGCTTGTCATTGAATAATGCGATAGCGTGTGTTGTACGCAACACCGAGTTCTAACAACCAATCAAACTAGCCGTTATGAATAGTAATGCCTACTTTTTAAAATTATATATATTTTATATTTCAAAATGGACTTCATTTTTGGATTCTGAATATCTAATTTAGCCTAAGGTGAAATTTTGGTACTTTTCGGATAACTTTCATATTTTGATGAATATTGAAAATTACTAAATTTTAATTAAAAACAACTTTTTTAATCAAAATAATTAATAGGGATAAATTATGAATTTTAGTTGTTTTAAAGTATATTAAGAATATATTTTTACCATTTAATATAATGTTGGTCATTGGACATAATTTTACAATTAAACCGAACATAAACAAGTGTCAATCTTTTGATAGTTATTATCTCTTAAAAACACGCTTTTTGTTTTGACAGCGGGAATTAACTTTAAATTAATTTATGCCACTTCTGTGTTTTGAATTTAGGAAAATGGATTCCATATTTGGAATCATGATGTTCAAATTGTGTAAATAGGTAACTTTTATTTTTAATCATTTTGAATAATTACTGCGGTAAATATTTTATTTAGCATGGTTAAGGGTAAATCCGGTAAATAAGGGTTAAAAAATAATATTATAATAATACTAAATTACCCTAAAACGTGTCTTAACCCTATTAGTTGATACATGGTCGACCATGGCCATCTTTGGGTCGATTTTGGGACCCCATGGATCCACTTGTAAGTGATAATGACACTTTATTTTAATTAAGTTAAAATGAATACAAAAATGACACGAGCATATATCTTTTAGAAAAACAATTGTTACATAGGGTTATATATGTTGGATATTAGATTATAAATTTTCATTAGAAAGATAAAAAGATTTACTACATAATTATATTTTATTTATAATTTTTAGACATTAAATAATTTATTTTATTTATGACACAATGATGATGCAGTAATTACTATAATAGTGAAAAATTAAAATAATTGATATTATAAATACCCAAATAAATATAATATAAAACTTTTAATGAATTAAACTAATTTTCTAGGATAATATGAATAATTAGAATTTATTTAATTGACTTTGTTCGAAGTAATCAATCTGTTATGAGTTTCACAAAAATAAACTATTGAATAGTGTCAAAATTGACATAAAAGAGTTCTTAAAACAAATTTTATATTATTAATTGATATTAAATTCCTAAAAATCTAATGTTCAGCCAAGAGACTTATATCATGATAGTTTCATCATTAATGGACCACTTGGGGGTTGCTTGGATGTATATAGTAGGTTTATTAACCATATTATATAAAAATACAAAGAGACATTGTAAAAGTGAAACTAATTAACTTAGAGTTAATACTTAAAGATAAGGTTAATATAAGTACCCAAACCTATCTAAATTCTATTGGTTGAGTGGTTTGCGACCTATACCCACCTTAACCTTTGAATAATCAACTTTGGATCCATTAGAAACCGAATATGAATTTATTATAAATTAATATTTCTAGAATTTCCAATGGTGCCCCTCAGCACTCTTATAAAAGCGCACTCCTCCTTCTCATTTCTTCACACCTTCAAAGCCTTTTGGTTCGGCCAAACTCTGCCCAAATACTCTCCCAACATCCCTCAATACAACCTAGAGGCCTTATTTTGATCAGAAAGACAACCTATGGAGCCCTTTTGATCAAATCAAAAGGAAGAACCCGAAGAAGAGGTAATGTTTTCACCAACCCTTTTCAAGTTCCTTTCTTCTTCCACTTATTATTTCTTTGTTCTTACAATTATAAAATAATAAATCCAGTATCTTACATATAATGTGATGTTATTATAAATATGGTACAACCATATTCAGTATTCTATCCACCCTTTGAATAACATGTCACCATACGTGCGTACGTACGGCTTACTGTCTCCACGTCGTGGTGTAATTGTTATTCAATATATTATTATTTGGATGGGTATAATAATGATGTGTAACTCATGTAAATAATAAATATAACATGTTAATGATTCTGTATATATGATATACCATCCATTTATATATTATTTTAATATCAAAAGAATGATATTGTCGCTCGTGCGTACGTACGGACTACCGTCTCCACGAACGCGATGAGATTCATTCTCCATCGTATCCATTCAAGTATAATTTTCATTTGATGATTTAAAAATGATGTTTAAGGACATGATATTATTCTGGATATGAATAATATACATCCTATCCTTTACAAACATGTCTTACATAACAAAACATATAAAAGAAAACAAGTAAGTTAACACCCGAAACAACGATAATACTAAGATATTATTATCAAATCAATATTAAAAGATCATATATGATATCATATTAATGTATATGATTCTTGTATAATTTAATAACAATTATATCAGAATTATACAGTAGGTTAACCTACCCCAACCTAGGAAAAGTACAAGGTAAGGGGTTTTCATCTCACTCCTTATTCCCGTGAGATTCATGCCATATTGCCACCATTACCTTTTGTGTGGTGTATGTACTGTCCATAATTATATTATTTGTGTAATACACTCTAATTTATGTGTACTTACATATTCATTTTATGATACCTCTTTCATGGGTTGAATGTTTCATAAGTTACCAAATTGGTAAGGGTTATTTCACAATCTCTTCATTATCCGAGGTTGTTTATATGTAATAATCTACTAGGATCTCTTTATCATCCACATCCATGTTTCTTCAAAATGTATTTCAAAACATTTTTATTATTTACAAGAATATGGGTTAAAGTCATTTATACCCTTGTTTGAATTTTTATAAGAGGAATCTTTCCGTCATTTTCAAAACAAGGTCCTTTTTAACCTTTTCGACAGAATTTAGGTAAGACTGTTTTTTTTAACTTATACGACGAGTGCGGTTATTTTCTGCCATTATAAAATCTTCAAAGTTTTCCTTACAAGCTTATAAGAATATTTTCAAGAAATGTTTTTATTTTATATGGCTCTCAAATGATTTCAAAAATAGAAAGAGATATTTCTCCAAAAAGTGTTTTGATTTCATCTATGTCAACATCCATTGATGGATTTTACGCTTATTTAAAGTTGATTTATTATGATACAAAACTTTTATATTGTATTGAAGGTTTTGTGATATGTTTGACTATGGATGTGCTATTTTTATACCATTCATAGTTTATGGTGAAATTATTGACATTTCGTATGCTATTTTTAATACGAATGTTTATGTTATGTTTAAACCTTTTCATATGGGAATGCATTGGACTTAATATGTGACGGGTGGAGCCCGCTATAGCTCCTCGATGCATCTGTAGGTCTCATGAGACAAACTAGTGTCTTGGCACAAGGCCTTGACAAAATCTTATTTGTAGTCTTGGCAGGAGGCCTTGACTATGTGGTTATGATAGTCTGGCATTATGCATTCCAACATTATGAAAGTGGTTATTGATTTTTGCATGTGATTATTCGATTAGTAGAATATCCATGTGAATATGTAAATGGAATTATTTCATTTTATTTATGCCATACCATATTGAAAGTTCATGTTTGAAAGGATTTTTTTTTAGTTATACATTGCCTTAAATGTTTATTCTTATTTATGAAAGTTTCCGCTATATTGTTATCCTTACTGGGCATTTGAGCTCACCCCTTTTTCTATGTTTTATTTTTCCCAGGAAGTGAAGAAGTAAATTATGAATGACCTGCAAGGATATTATGTGGGGATATGAGTGTGGATTATGGAGACATTATGTTGTTGTAGTAGTTTTTCATTTTATGATGTAATGTAAAACATATGAATATATCTAGTGTTTCCAAGGCTACTAACCCAATCGGTCTTTCGAGATTTGATCTTTCTTGTGATCGTGCCAATGTTATGTAATAATGCACCGACTCTGGGTAACTGGGGTCGGGGCGTTACAGTTCATATCATCTAAAGAGTAAAATGGAGTCTAATCTTCATGATCCCATACATATAGACATATGTGGCCAGATAAATGTTTCTGGAACAAATGGGGAAAGTTACTTCATCCTTTTCAATGATTACTATAGTAGAATTGAATGTTTAATGGTTATACACAGGAAACAACAATTACATTACTGTATGAAAACATAACATCGAATCACCAAGAATGATACTGTACAAATTATTAAAGGGATTCTTTCTATAAATAAAGGGGATAGACATCCATCGAATTTGAAATTTACTTGGTGAGGTATGGGATACAACATGATGTATAGACTATGAAAACTCTATAGAATAATGGATTTGTTGAGCATAGTAATCGGCAGGTGAACTACAAGGAAAGAACTATGTGGATTGAAAGTTGTATTCCTTATCATTACTGAATGTATTATATTCAGTATAAAATGTATATGAAAAACAGAACCATGATTTATATGGTTGAGACAAAGACACCATATGAATTGTGGCTTAGAAGGAATCCCTCATTAAAATACATTAATGTTTTTGGAAGTAAATGTTTCATCAAAATGATAGAAGGAAATCAAGGGAAGTATGGTGGTAATGTAGAAGTACGAATTTTCTTGGATACACATGGAATAGAACATCCTAAAAGTGTTTCAACAAGAACATAGAAAGGGTTGTGGAATGTTGGAATGTTTCTATCATTAAAGGGAAAACCAAAAATGTATCGAGGAATTAATATGCAGATGTGATAAAATATAGGGATGAAAGTGAACATTGGGAAAAGGGAAATATAGATATAGGGGAAGGTATACAAAATTATCAGAAGCCACAACATGATATTAACTTAGGAGAAGATTCTAATGAGGAAACAATGGATGGAGATAATTTGGTTGAATCACTAAAGAGGACTTGAAGAGAATAAAATGATCAATCCAACATTATTGGGGATTGGACTACATGCACACATCCGAGAAGAATGAAAATAATAAAAAATATAAAATTTAATCAGTTGTGAAACCATCCTCATTTGATGAAGCTACACAGGATGAAACATGGGTGAAATTTATGAATGAAGAGTTAGATCAGATTGGCATGAATCAGACATGGGACCTAGTCAAGAGACCTGAAGGTCAAAATGTAATTGGTACATAGTTTATATTGAAGAACAAGTTTCACAAGCATGGAAATGTGGTCATAAATAGGGTGTTCCTAGTTTGTAAAGGATTCTCAATAATTGAAGGCATTGATGTTGATGATATATTATCACCAATAGAACGACTCATGTAAATTAGGTTATTTAATTCCACGGAAATCAAAAAAGGATATAATGATTATCAAATGGATGTCAAGACAACATTATTAATTGGATTTTTTGAAGAAATCAACATTGAAAAACCAATGGGGTTATATCTTGGAAATGATGAACTGATGAATTTCAAATTAATGAAAGATCTACATGGAATGAAATAGGCACCACGGGAGTTGAACTATCGATTGGAATCTTATCTGATAATGCTTGAGTATAATGTGTGAAGATTGGATAAAAATATCTATGAAAAGAAGTCCAAAAAGGATCTGTTCAAATTATTGGTATATGTTTATTGTATTATTTTTTTTGGTGGAAAGTAGGGATCACTTGACGAATTTTCTAATCACATGATGTCATTATTTGAATTTTCTAAGATTAGAATACTCACATAATTCATAAGGATTCATGTGATTCAGAATAATGGTCACACTATCATTTCTCACGAAAAATTATGCAACTGAAGTTTGGATGAAATTTAATATACAAGATTCCAAAATAACGGGGTCTTTGATTGTGGTTGGAAGAAAACCGGGAAATCATTAAGATAGGATTTCAGTGGATCCCACAACATATAGGAGAATCTTTGGAAGCTTTTTATACTTGAAAACGATGACCTCATTTTGACATTACAACTAGTTTAGCGGCCCTATTATAATGTAATCCAGTGGAAGAACATATGACGGCAGTTAAACAAATAATGAGGTACATTCAAGGTACCAAAAATTAGGCCTTATCCATTGTTGATGAAAAAGATAATGAATTAACTACAAATTATGATTATGAATGGTCTAGGTATGTAGGGGACAATAAATCCTCTAGTGGGGTAGAATTGTATATTAGGATAAAATGTGTGGGCTGTATAGGAAGGAAACTTGAATGTAATTCACATATTACTACGAATACTAAATATATAGATCCTCTTCAATGGCATGTATTTAGATACTCTGTATGAAGAAGAAAAAGAAAGACATATGTACTAAGGTAATACAAACAATGGTGAATTACTATGATAACAAGAGTGCAAATGATCTTTAAAAAAATCATGTTTATCTTTCTCATACAAAACATTTTGAAATAAGATATCACATCATCAGGGAAAAAGCTGAACAATGAGTGATCCACATGGATCATTTGGGAACAGATTAAGATGTGGAAAACATTTTGACCAAGCCATTGTCAGTGGCTATGTTAGTGAAACATCGGTTGAACATTAGGGTTCAGTCACATCCTAGTGTATAAAGATGCTATGTATTCCTCTTCTCCCTAGTTATGTTAATTAATTTTAATCATGTTTTTGGATGTGATTCTCGTTTATTAGGGAGATACTATCTAGGGGGAGTTAGTTTTGAGTTGAACAATGACCAAATACTAGACTTTGGGGTTATATCCAATGGGGGGGAAGGAAGAAATTCAGAACATGTAATGCTTATCTGACACGGTAAGAGAATACCTTGGATATCATTAAGAATTCCAAAATACTAGAACCAAATTCAAGAATCCCCTTATGTTTTCCATATCAACAATTGATCACATAGAAATAGAGTATTTGTTGAGTCAATTATTTCATATCTGGTTTTGATTGTGGCTAGTGCTATATTGAATTTATCTGATGATTTACAACAATCCTAAATGGTGAGATTGTTGGAACCACCACTGTTCTATGCCGGAAATGGAGTATGGGTTTTGTTTTTGGTCAATTGTTGTCTTATTTTTATGATGGTTTCCAGGATATCGATCATTCAGTTTAGGCGAGCAACATGATTGGTGGTGGGGTTGTTTCCTAGTGTTTGACAAATTTTTGGGTCCAAAAATTAGAATATGGAGAGACCTGTTTTATCAAATGGAATTTCACACAAGATTGCAGAGTGTTTAAAAACATGATCGCAAGGATTGTATTATAATTATTGAATCAAAAAATGGAAAAGGATAAAAATATGTGAAAACAAAAATGTTTGAGAAATATGATGTTCCAAAAAATATTCATACTTTCTCAGTGTGACATCGTAAGCGGTTTTTCATTCTCAAGAAGAATATTATGCAAAATAAAATAGACGCATCAGAAACATGGACGTTGGGTCATCAAGGCCAATAAATAGGTGACTCCCACCATGGGAGACTCAACATTTTTCCAAAAAAAATCCATTTTATTTTATTCAACAATGATTTTCATGTGAAATAATTAAATAGAGTTAATATTGAGTTCAAGGTGTACCTTTAGTCTTTAAAGAAAAATTGAACCCTTCATTGTTATTATGTAAAATATAAGGGTTTCAAGGAATGTATTGTTTTAATGAAAGTAATCATTCTCAACAATTATAAAATATTGCATGCATGTTGAGGTTTTGAGCGCATGTTTAGTGTAATGCTTCTAAAGGATTTTCAATATCGGGTTATGAGATCAGTGCTAACAAGTGGGTAAAATCCAGACTTCGATGCAAGAAATGTCTCATGATGAATAATGAAAAATAAAACAATGCAAATATATTGAAGATAATTTCATGTCGATAAAACGATTTATGCTTCTCTCAAGGTAGTGAGCTAGGGGGAGTCGATGGAAGTGATCTGAGGGTTTCAATGAGCTATCCCTAATCATTTTTAAAGGATTTGATCATGGAATAGGGTGACTATGAATGAACCATGTAATCCAAAAACATGTAGAGATTAGTGGATTTATGTATGAATGACATAGTATCAGCAATTTCTTATTGGATGTTATCTTTTGTAGTAAACCATGTAAAAGTGTTGTTTTATCTCTTTACATTCATTGTTTGGCAGATTTAATAAGTGTCAACCAATGTGGGAACAAGAAATGTCAATTTAGAAAACAAATATGACACTATAACTCACCCCTCCCATCTTAGGGTGTTCTGGGTTCTCTCATATATATAGCCTCCTGACATGATTTGTGAAATAGATGAATGGTATATTCAATTGGAAATCCCAATTCACAACATCGCTACTCCATAAAGGCACATGTTCCACTGCCACACATAAGACCCTACCACATCCACACTACCCCTACTAACTCATGGTCGAAAACTATGCATGAGTTCCCAACATATTCACTCTTTTGGATGCTTCCATGAATAACCCTCCCCACCACTATATATTGTATGTTCCCCTTTAGTGAAATTATTTTCTTCATTTTGTTTCTCACACTGACCAGGAATCATATGGGATTAGTGGTTAGTAACACATATGACATAAAGCATAAAACAATATGGAAATAACTATATGAGAATGACATGACCTCCACCTTGAATGGGACTCTGCTACACATAATCATTAAACATGTCACCTCATATGGGAATCATCCTTAGGTGTGTTCCCCAAACCATCTCGAAATATAGGGAGTCTGATTCCCAACAATCTAGGATAGTTGGGAAACCACCATGAAGTTAAATCCCATCATTCATACATTCCATCTTTTTTTCCCACCCCATAAACATCCACTATGGTTTTCCATGAGCTTCCATATCTAAAAAAGATCATTACACCTAATTGGAATTCTCTAACTTGTACACACCATCCACATCATCTCAACTTAGTTTAAAACACAAGAATATTTTATTTGTAATACCCATATCGATCCAACCATGATTAACACTATTGTGATGGGAAAAATCCATGTGTAATCCTCACACCATCCAACCATGAGAGATCCTATTGAGGAGGTCTACTTCCAAGTGTTATCCCCACATCATCCCTCTCCTGTGCATCACATGAAACACAAGAAACACAATTGATATACACCTAAATCATACATGTGATGCCAAATCCCAAAATGACCATGAATCCCATTTGGGAGACCAACCCTCTTCCTGGTCCATAGGTATTTTCCCATCCGTAAGCCCAAGGATTAATCAAACTACATGTTTTCTTATCAATATATTCTAAAAAATTTATGTTGGACACCTCCTCTGAGGTTCAATCCCAAACAACCAAAAACCTAGTTTCCACATCATCGGGGTTCATCCCATTGATCCACCACCAAGAGTTTCCAGGTCATCCCATATAGTTTGACATCTTCCCTTTATGGTACATTCCTCCTGGATCTTCCTCCAAGGGGAATTCTGATCAAACCAATAGTCAACCTTGTTTCCCCCGCCTAGGGTTTCACATTCCCGATCTACCTAAGGTGGTGTCATGATCATCATTAATGGTGTGACATTTTTCTTATATTGGAGACACCTCATAGACCCTCTGAAATGGGTTATTGGAATCCAACAAATGCTAAACCTAGGTACCCCTACAAGGGGTAAAACTCCTTGATTCACCTCAACCATGTTTCCATATCATCTGTCATGGTGATATATCATTCCATTATGGAAAAACCCTATGGGATACACCTCCATGGTTCCTTTGTATCCATCCATTGGTAAAACTTTTAGGGGATCCCTTATAGAGATGTACCACAATGATCATACTCAATAGGGAATTATGATGAATCCACTCTATCTCTAAATGGAATTAATGCCACGACCCACACACTTCTACCTCATGTTAATAATAGGATGCTTGAGGTGAACGTATCAAATGATATACATCCATAGGGTAAGATATCTTATGATGGAAACTGGATTCCTTTGGTTTTACATAAAATATTCCTCCATGAGATTAATACTTATGGGGAAGCATATATGTGTCCACTAAACCCAACAACAAGTTATTCTAAATCATACCTAGCTTTACCACATACTCCAATGAATGGTTTCTACAATTTCAATTGCAACTGAAATTTCCATCTAAAAGAAACATAATTAAATAGTTTCCAAAAATTGATTCCACAAAGAATGTTTTTAATAAACACGACACATATATTTGAGGGAGTCCTCGACTAGGTTGCATGTTCCATTGAATAAACAATGAAATATGGTACTGACATCCCATAATCCCATTTCGATAATATTGGAATAATCATCATCCGTGGTGGCAGAGGCATCTCCCCTTTGGAAGGCATGAACCTAGGGTAACAAACATGTATCCCCATGATGATTGGTCCCCCTACTGTGAAAGAATCATAATTAAATAGTTATCAGGAAAATATTACGATTGAATTATATGAGGCACTTTTAGGTATGTGATGAAGATCGTCAATATATTAGATGGATGTAGGTGGGTCAATTCTATTTGGAATGAGACTAATTTTGGAGGCAACATAAAAGGTTTAGTTCATTCAGAAACATATTTATATGACTCAAACTTGAAATAAGTCATATGATTAGGGATTTCTCTGACCCCTTCATGTTAAATTGGGTGATCGTTTGTTCCCTCAAGAGTCACATAGTTTGTATCACCATTGGATTTAGAGGCAGGGAAAGTATTTTTCGTGTTTTGTTTGACCAATTTAAGTTTTAGAGAGAATCGAGTTGTTTTCCTACTAGTTTTCTATGTCATAGTGGTACACTACAATGCATGATATATTTCATGTGTCATATAAATGGATGTATACCTATATATGTTTGGTGTTTATGATGTTGAGATTGAGAAATAATTATCTGTTGGTGAGATATTATACATGTTATGGATCACATTTTAAAAATTTTGTAGTAAAATATTGTGACATTAGTTCAGTTATAGAGGAAACATGGTGGTGTTTATGATGAACCATGGGATATAGAAGAAAACATGCATGCTCAATGGACCGATATTTTTAATTCAGAGTCATATAAATTCATTAGATAATTACAAAATGATAAGATGTTATATGGTGTATAGATTATAATATATTTAATTTTTCATGAGATGGACCATTCTTATTATAATGTACATGTTTACAATTTTATTTATCTTTTTATGGTTTTAGTTTTTTGTTAACATTGGTGAATTTAGGGATGTATTGATTTTTTTGAAGAAATACGGTCATCACATAATTGGCACATGTTTTTACCAAATTATGATACCACCCCACTAAACCATGAAATGAAAAACATACGGTATTTTCAGGGATGGGACGTGGGTTTTAAAACTGTTCAACCTATTTGTAAAAACCATACTCCCATAAGGCTTAGCGCATTGTTAGAGAACATTATTTTTCAAACAGTTTTCCTCTTCCCAAGAAACCGTTACTGTGAGAATTTTTTTTTCGAAATATTATTTTATAAATTCCAAACTCTATGAAATTAAACCTCATAGATCTTCACTCAACTTAATATGGTCTATTTCAATTTGAGAGGCCTCGAAGATGATTCCAAGCCCCTTATAACTCTATTTATGAAATATATAAGCTCTAATTGACTTATATACATCTCTTCTATTATCTAATTTATTCCAATTTGGATTTCACTCTATCCAGTTACTCATTCCTGTCTAACATGTGAATGTTTTCTTTAAATTTTTATGGTATCTATCTAGGTTTTATGGAAACTGGTTTATTTTATCATTGTTCTAGGTTTGGTTTTTTACATACCTTCATTCGATCTGCAATTTATCATTACACTACAATTTTTTGGATTTTATGGTTGGTGAATGATCATAAAAAAATCATGAGTTAGGTTGTCTAAATATCAATTCTTATAGCATTTAATTAATTACGTTTCAGAAACAGTGAAATTAAAATTTCCATTATTAGTAAATTTCATTGCAAGTAGATTTGATTAAATTGAATTTCCACGTCAAATTTACTAGGTTGAATTTTGGATAATGAATTTACATGAATTGTGATGATGAAATTAGTGGGATATTAGGATTATGATATCGGGTTATTAAAGTGATTATTAATTTATTTATAATAATAATTACTGGATGGTTGGATTAACCATGAATAGTCAATATAATGTATGATTAAATGATGATAAATGGTTTAATGGTGAATCATAAATATTATTCGATGTGATTAAATAAAAAAATCATGATTGAATAGATAATTTAAATGGTATTGAATGATTTGAATGGTTTATAATATGGATGATGATGATCATTCCTTTTAAGTGAGATTAATGTGAGATATGTGATTGATTGATTTCAAGTGCAGGATAAAGGGTGATTCATTAAAATATTTTCATTTCTAATTAGTGTCGGACATCGACAGATTCCTCAATATCATATATGTTATAATGATGAGTATTTGGTCTTAGAATGATGCTTCAAAATATGAAGAGGATCTAGAAATGATTTTCTAGGTCCAAATGGCTTTCATTGTACTATGTTTCCAAATAGTCATGAATTGAATTGAATTTATATTGATAAGGGATGACCATGTTCTAATGAGAAAATATTTCTTGCATGATATGGTTCATAATCTAACATGGGAAGAAGTATGTATTTATTGTTCGAGATTCATCAAGATTAAGAGGATTTATGTGGGTAAATAAAGAATAATTGAATATATAAAATATATACTTTATCAGTTATACATTATTATATATATAATGTCACACATTGTGATTTCCTAGATATTGTATTAAACAATATTTGTGCTCAAATATGTATTTTTAATGACACCACACTTTAGGTACCTGATCAGTACCTCAATAGGATTCATTATTGCTTGATATGACAAGGTAAAGAGATATAAGTTTGATTGATGTGTTTTTATAGAGCATGGTTATGGGAAGAAGAATTAATGATGGACCCCTCATGGTAGTTTTTAGTTTTTTGGGATTTCATTAGATACATGACCATTATAAGGATATGAAAAATTAACTCATTTAGATTAGATATTGTTCTTTTTTGGGATCACCTTCTAATACTGGTGTGTTATTAGTTATAGTATTACGATTAATACTAAATATATCATTTGGTTATTCTGTATTTACTTTTTTTATTATCATTATTTGATCAATAGGATATACTCAACCAATTTTATATAATGTATCTTTATTTATAGTCTAAATCCTCTAGCATACATGGAGGCACAGTCGATGTTAGGTGTACAACCATATTTGGTTACAAGCATGTTTCACCCTGGTCTGGAGGAAGAAAACTCACTATTATTCATTAACCACCAAAAATTACCATATCAAAAATCCAATAAACGTAGCTTCAGGTTAACTCCACATATAATATAATGTATAATATGTTTTTATTATGACAAAATTATGCTTAAATTTGAATGTAGTTGTCTGAAATAGAAATGATTTTAAAATTAAAACAAC
This sequence comes from Viscum album, assembly GCA_963277665.1. Lineage (NCBI taxonomy): Eukaryota > Viridiplantae > Streptophyta > Magnoliopsida > Santalales > Viscaceae > Viscum > Viscum album. The sequence goes on from OY728150.1 coordinate 674,989,507, forward strand.
ATTTTATTTTAGAAAAACCTAATATATATATATATATATTTAATGGAATTAATTATATCACAATATTAATCTATTTTATGTTATCAGATTAGCAAAAAAACACCGATTTTGATCTATGTGTTAAAAAATAAAAAAAATATTATTTATTTATTGACATGCAAATATAATGGATATATAAATATTCTAAAACCTATGAGTTAATATTTTTAATTTAAATAGTAATTATTTAATGTAAATAGGTTATATAATTTCATGAAGGTTTTATATTAAATTAATCATTTTATGTGTAATAGGTTATTGTATATATATTAATTTCATTCATAATATAAGATATAAACATCATATATAGTAATTCCCGACATTTAATGAATATTGATAAAAATATTCTATTAATTAATAAGAGATTATATTTTTGAATTTTAAATGGATACAATTCGTTGGATTAGAGGATTTCTACGAAATTTTAATATGAATGATGTTTTTTCATTTTAATTAGGGGGATAAAAATTTTATTCTCAAGAATAAATATATGTAAAATTTTTAATGGTGTTCTGTTAATGAATAATAAATGAATAATCATTAAAAAATTCATGATATTCGTTGCATGAGTACAAAATTATATAATATAGTGTGAGGAGTAATCATGTGTCCTAAAGGTGATATTTTCTTACAATTGAAAATTCTAAGTGGCCACATAATTTTATTAAGGTATACAAATTATTATATTGAATCCAAAAAGGCCACTATATTTTAAATATTCTATGGTAATATACATTGATTATGTCAAATATTTATTTATTTCAAGAACAATATGGTTTAAAAAAATTAAATTATTTTTTTAATGTTTTTATATTGATATTTTTATATATATTTTTAATATTATATTTGATAATATGTTTTAATAGAAGTATTAATGTTTTCATTGAATTTTCATTTCAAAAGGTTATAAAATTATTACTAGTAATTTTGGTTCATTCCGTATATTTTGAAAATATTTTTCATAGGTTTTATGGACTATTCAATAGTTCGTGTTTCATATAAGAAGGATGTAAATGTACAGATAATTAGTTAATTAAATTTATGTTTTACAAATTTGATAATTTTTATGGCTTTGCCTATTTTTCTAACACCTAGAGTATAAATTTTCCTTTTTTGGATAATTTTCTATGTATTTTCAAGTTAGAATATTTGTAAAAATAGATATTATTTTTTAGAACTGATTTTCTTACTGTCGGTTGCGGGATTTATAGTTTGTATTAGGAAAATGGGCTTATTAGTTTTAGAGAATAATGATAATATAATAGCTTAAGTAGTCATTCATTTTAAATTATTGTTTATAAAAAAAATAAAATGGTTTGGGGAATTTCATGAACTAACCATTAATATATTCAAGATGATTCTCTTGAAAATATATGCATAAAATAATTATAAAATGATTTTGGTATCAATTTATACTAGGAAAATTATTTTATAAGTATTTTAATGATATCAATCATAGCTGATATATTTTAATTATTCCATGGATTTGTTTTTTTTTTATTTTATTTTTCAAAAAAAAACATTCATTTAGTGCATGAAATGAAAAAATTATTATGGTCTTCTCAAATGATAACCCAGATCCAGTAAATTAGTGTCTTTAATAGAAACTATGAAATCTTTGGAAGACGATGACCACCATGAAGCCTATATATGAAAATAGTGAGGGTTCATATTATATGGATGATTCAACGGAAATGAAATTTTATAGTATGAGTTAGTAAGACAACTCTATATGAATAAATTTCACTCGTATGATTCTAAAATGTATACTCCAAATTAATGTTTCTAAACTTTGTATAAGTTTTTAGATGATATTATAATGAATTTCTCAATATTCATATGGTTATTTGAGATTAAGAAACATGAAATTGTCCTGATAACCAATTTTCATGGAAGGACCACTACTTTTAGAGATCTCTGCAAACATTGTACATTTTTTTATTGGTATAAATTATGTTTTTGAGCCAATTTAGTAATTCATAATAAGAATAATGTTATTTTTTAGGAACCCCAATATTAATATCATAAGGGAGGAAAATTAAGGTGTGTCCATTAATGAATGGTGATAGTTATATTAATTGAAGGGAGAAGAATGTGACATCACATATCATTGATATAATTAGTTATTTTAAAAAATTATATCACATAATAGATTCAAAATTTAATAAAAGGAAAACCGAAAATATTATTAAGAAAAAATTTGTTGCAATAAACCATCCAAAAATAGACACCCATATTTATTATGTAATCTTATTATGCGCATTAGTAACCCAATTGGAACTCCTATGATCTATATAATGATGCCTAAAAGCATAACCCACATCTCATGGATCTCTAGTAATTAAAAAGTTGTTAATAAAAAAACATGACTATATTTAGGGAATAAGAGGATTGTTTAGAACAATTTAAGAAGTAATAAATGATAGTTGAGACATTTTTATTTATTCAAATACATTAATAAATAAGTACATATAATGGTTTTTATTTTTTCTCTTTATAAAGTAGTCATTTCAGTTTTTGTTATTCAACAGTCAATAAAGAATCAATTTTAAATTATTTGACATAAATATAAATAAAAAAAATTATTTTGATAGTTTTAAATAATAAAAATAATAATGTAATTATTTTTAAAAATGATGCATTTTATATAATAAATATTTTTAGAAATAAAAAAAGAACGAAAACAATGTTAATTTGAATGATATTTTTTAAATATTATATTCTGAAAAAACTATATTATAATTAAAATATATAACCACTAAACAAAGTATATTACATAACAAAAGCTTTGGAGTTATCTTTTCAAAAAAATAGTGGGATATTTTGGGTTTAGATGGACATAAAATCCAACGAGAATATTTTGAATGGGGACAATGGCCACCGATGTTATATAGACCTTAGTATAGGGACCACTGGATTGAGCTTTAGGCCGAAGACCCTTGTGTAAAGACCATGTGGTGTGTACCTTTTAGTCTGGAATAATGCTAACATGAATTTATTAATATGGTACCACTGGAATAGTATCCGTTTCATTGTGTGACATGAATTATGAACCCCAATCATCTTCCCTATAAAACACTAGATATAATCATTTTCATCCATCGAAACAAATCCATTCTATAAAATCTTCTCATAACTACACATTTTAACCTCATACATGATAATATAAACCATTAATCAAATATGTTCAACTTGTCCATTTTCAATGTTCCCTCATTATAGAATTTTATTACATTTAAAACCAATGTCTTAAGAAACATATGGATTAAATAATAATCTTTTAATTGGACAATTTTCCGAAGATTGTATGTTTTTTCCATACCATGGATTCAGAGGAACACAATATGTATTATATATATACCTATATTCCACCATCTACCAATGTTCATGTACCCAATTAGTACTGGCTTTGGCTTGCCATCATTAAGACGCATGATTAAATAAGGGCTGGGACTAATTTCTGGGGTACTATAGGAGAACTGTAGTAGAGGTAGAACTGTAGAAGTAGAGGTACTATAACAGGTACTATAACAACCAGGACACTCTAGCAGTACTGTTCACTAATATTCATTTTGTGCCGAATAATTGGATTTCAAGACTTGTAGTAAGGCCACATTCCCTGGGAGCTTCAGGCTACGTAACGGGTCTCCCTCTACCCATTCAAAACACGTCTTTGCATAAAAAAATAAATTTAGTCTTCGACGCCAACCATTAAAAAAATATATATTCCACCAACTTTAATACACGTAAATTTTTTTATGAATATCATAAAAACTTAATGAACAAAATTTTTCATTCGATAATTGTCATATTCTCATGTCTCATTTCATAAATTTGTTTTAAAAAAATAGTAAAATAAATAAATATAACTATATATAGATATATATTTAAAATAAATATATAATAAATCAAATACCATTACAAATAATCACATACCTTGAATGAAATTATTCTTTTAAAAGGAGTAATCTTGTATCACACTTCCTTTTCTTTTTTAAGAACATGTTATATACACAAGAAACATACTTCTCAAATCCTCTAAATATACATGTATCCCTGCTTTAAAACCCTATTTTATTCTTCAATAAAATCTTTTTGTCCTGCCGAAATAACCACATAAGTCAGCTTCAAGTCATCATTATAAATAATTTAACATAAGGGATATTTTTATTCTAAAAAAATATTATCTAAAATAAATTTATTAGTATGAAATGAAAATTATTTGAAATTTGGTACATCAATTTATATTCTAGACACCCTTATATATATAATTGAATTAATTATGTCACCATTTGAATAAATTATAATTTTGAGAATTAAAAAATACCTTAATCTATAATTTAAAATAATAACAAAACATTTTTTTGTATAACATTTAAATAATAATTTATATTATTAAAAAAATATTTTAATATTTTTAATGAATTTAATTATTATTTTCAATAAATAAAAATTATCATTTTTTGTTTCCAAATCCTTGAACATCCATTAATTACATTCATAATCTATGATAAGCCCATCAAATATTGCTATTTTTAAATTTTCATGAATTTGTTTTAAAAAATATGTTTAATTTTAAGATATTTTGTTTATAAATTTTTAATAAATTCAATTATTTGGATGTGAGTATTTTTATTAGATTTTCAAAAGAATGTATTTTTCTATATAAATAATTTGTTTAATTATTTTCTTCTAATAATGTAATTCATGTAATATTCTGAATTGTTTTTGTGTTATAAATGAGAAAGGATGAACCCATAAAATGTTATCCAAATTTTAAAGGAATGAGTATCAGATTATTTGATATAGTAAAGTAAATAAACCCATGAAATCAATGGTTAATTTTCGTACAAGTGATACCTCTATTAGGACATATTTTATTCTAATGGTATTCCATATATCATATGTAAACCAAAAAATCAAATTACCTTCCAAATTTTACGAGGATAAATCTAGAGATTATTTTAATTGATTATTTATTTTAAAAAACAATATATTTTCCAAATTGAATATATATTCAATGAATTTTTGGATAATTATTTCATTTTAATTATAAAAAATAAATATAAATATTTTAGTGGATGAAATATATTTTTCACTGAAATATTGTTTCCATTTTTTTTAATATACATACTAGGCAATTTTTGTTCTTCCACAATATTTTAAAAATATTTTTAACTGGTTTAGTATACATTTCAATGATACATGTTTCATATATGGTGGTAGAACATATGATGACAATTGGTCAATTCCATTCATTTTTTTACAACTCTCATAACATGAAGGTTTTATTCTAATTTTCTTAAACCTATAACAGAAAAGGTCATATGATTTATAATTATCTTTGTATTATTTAGTTATTTCTAAAGGAAAAATGTACAATATGTTTTCGGTATTGATTCCACAAATAAGAGATTGGGAGTTTACAATAATTTGGGAAACATGACAATAAATATTTCAACAACACTTCCCTTACGAGTTTTGATGAACAACTCCATTATTAAATCAAACGGAAAATGCTTTATTTTCATTGTAAACAAGGAAGATATAATGATTATGATGATCCAAAATCATATAATGAATTATTAATATTTAAAGAAACTACATAATTGGATACTTATACTTCAGTTATAGTAATCACAGATGCATGACCGTATCCCTTTAGCATATTCTGTGGAATATTTCCTTGACGGTTGGGGAATTGGTTTGAAGAAGTCTCCATTTGTATTCAATTGAAGGACCATATATAAATATTTTGTTTCCTATTTAATTCATATGAAAACATCTCTTGCCTCCACCATGTAACACACTCATTTTTTCCATCTGATATTTCCCTGGACATTTCTCCCCACAATTTAAAGATATTAAAATCTAATTATTCCATTTTTCATATTTGGCGCTTTACCTTACACATAATTCTCAGTTGAACTCTTCTACTATTGATTTCCTTTGAATATATATGATCTTAAATATAATTACACTAGTTTTATTGCCCATAGTACTATTTCATCCTTCGATAAAAAAGATTCTGAAACCATTCAACTTTTTGGTCTGACATAACGACATCAAATAAATAATCAATCATTATCTCTTGACAATCTATATTATAATTTCAATTCCTTTCTAATATAAGGAATATATCCTCATATTTCTCAACTATGTTATCCTAATTTTTCTTTTACATAATGAAAATTTTTTCCATATTAGTTCTTTTTTCACTAAGGGAATATTTATTGAAGAAAATTAATTGAAAATCTGTCTACACCATATGTTTTAATTATTAATCTTAGGTATTATTACCAACTAATGACCACCATTTATCAGTATCTCCCATAATATAGTACACTGGCAGTGTATCAGTTTCCCTTTCATTGCATACTATTTATTTTTATATCATCTCAAGGGATATAATACTTTTATCAATACCATGTGATTAGTAATCCCACTAAATGATGGGGCTACTATCACTTGATTCCATGATACATAGGGAATTTACTCTATGGAAAAATAGTTTTCTCAATTTGTGATATCATATTTTTCATAACCTGATTAATATTATATAATGTATTCAAGATATTATCAGTTTAAACACCATCTTGTTTTCTTACTCACTAGGGAAATCACTAAATTGTCTGTGGGTATTAGTTCACTTCCTTCCATTACGATCGATTTATAAATAATTAAACACACTTGGTTATCCCATAACCATCATGCATATTGAGAAAAAAATTATTCTAATTGTGTAAGTTGTAAAATAAATTAACCAATTATTATTTCACTCATGATTTTTTTGGATTATTTTAAAATCTAGTTCCCATTGGTTTTTCTAAATTTCATCATATACCAACATATGCTACCCGAACCTTTGTAATCTTTATTTGATGGTTATGTTATTTCATTTTTATTGATTAAAAGAAATTATATCACGATGGACTCATTAGTGTAATCATTCTGCATATCATTATACATACATGGTAATCTTATTGCATTTGAAATTATAATATTATGAAAAAGAATCCAAAAAGAGGTACCCTATTTTGGAGTAAAAAAATCACATTTATTCATTAATCATCTCCATTTTGGCATCTAAAAAATCCAAAACAGTTAGCTTCAGGTTAACTCCATCTATAATGGAATGTATATTATGTTTTTATTATTCCAAAATTATGGTTAAATATGAATTTAGTTTTTTGAAATAGAAATGATTTTAAAACTCAATCAAACTGTTGTTTTACAAAACACTAATATATATATATATAATGGAATTAATTATATCACAATATGAATCTATTTTATTTTAATTTATTAAAAATACATTTATTTCGATCTATGTGGTAAAAAATAATAAAACCACATTTTTATTTATTAACATAAAATATAATTGATATTTAATTATTTTAAAACATCTGGATTAATATTTTTAAATTGAATAGTAATTATTTAATGTAAATAAGTGCTTAAATTTCATGTTGGTTTTATATAAAATTAGTCATTTTATGTGAAATAGGTTATTATAAATATATTATTGTCATTCATAATATAATATGTAAACATAATCTATAGTAATTCATGACATTTCATGAATATTGTTAAAAATAATCTGTTAATTATTAAGAGTTTATCTTCTTGAATTTTAAATAGATTCAATTCATTGGATTAGAGGGTTTTACCTAATTTTTAATATTAATGATATTTTTCATGTAAATAAAAGGAATATATATTTTATTCTCTGGAAGAAATATATGTAAAATTGTTAATGGTGTTTTGTTAATGAAAAAAAAATTAATAATCATTAAAATGTTTTCCCGATGTTCAGTGCATGAGCATAAAATGATATAATATGGTGTAAGAAGTAATCACATGTCCCCAAGGTGACATTTTATTAATTTTGATAATTCTAAGTGGCTAAATCATTTTCTCACTTTATCCAAAGTATTATATTTAATCCCAAAAGCCTACTATATTTAAAATATTCAGTGGGTATATCCACTGTTTATTTAAAATATTTATTTATTTCAAATACTATATATTCAACAAAATTAAATTAAATTTTTAATTTTTTAAGATTGATATTTCCATGTATTTATTAAATATTTTATTCGGTAATATGTTTTCATTGGAGAATTAATGCTAACAATGAATCTTCAACTCAAAAAGTTGTAAAATTATTAGTGGTTAATTTTTGTGCATTCCAGATGTTTTGAAAATATTTTTCACAGGTTTTATGGAGTATTCAATAGTTCTTGTTTCATATAATAAGGATGTACATATGTTCATAATTATTAAATTGTATTTATGTTTTACAAATTTGTTAATTTTTTTGGATTTTTCTATTTTTAAAACACCTAGAGTAGAAATAGTCATTTAATTGAAAATTTTATATGTCTTTTCCTATTAGAATATTCTTAAAAATATCCATTCTTTTTTTAGAACTGATTTCAAAAGTGTGGTTTGGGGTATTTATAGTTTGTATTAGGAATATGTGCTTGTTAATTTTATATAATAATGATTATATAATGGCTTAAGTTGTCATCCATTGTACATTAGTTTTTATTAAAAAAATTAAAAATTCTTGGGGAAGGTCATGAACAATCCTTTAATTTATTATAGATGATTTTCTTGAATAAATATGCATAAAATAATTATATAATGATTTTGGAAACAAATCAAACTAGGAATATTATTTTAGATGTATTTTAATCATATCAAATATAGCTGATATATTTTGACTATACCTTGGATTAGTTTTTTCTATTATTTTATTGTTCATAAACAGTGTTCTTTTTGTGCATGAAACGAAAAATATTATTATTGTATTTTCAAATGATAAACCATATCCAATTAATTTGTGTATTTAATAGACTTAATGTAATCTTTAGAAGTGGGTTATTGCCACGAATCCTATATATTCCAATAGTTATGTTTTAGTTTATAAGGATGATTCAATTACAATTTAATTTTAGAATACGAGTTTTTTAGACTACTCTACAGGAATAAATTTCACAATTATGATTCTAAAATGTATACTCCACATGAATCTAGATAAAAATAATATTATATTTCATATGATATTATTATGAATTTCTCAATATTAATAAGGGAATATGCGTTTATGAAACATGAAACTATCCTGAGAACCTATTTTCATGGAAGAACTACAACTCTTAGAGATCTCTGCAAACATTGTATATTTTGTTAGTGTTATGAATTTTTTTTTTCCAATTTAGTAATTCATAATTACAATAATGTTATTTTTTAGGAAAACCAATATTTATGTCATGATGGGGGAAATTAAGGTGTGTCCATGAATTAATGGAGATGGTGATATTAAGTGAATGGGGATGATTGTGACATCCTAGATCATTGATGTTATTTTTTATTTTAAAAATATATATCATATAAAATATTAAAAATTTAATCAATGGAAAAAAAGGAAATATTGTTAACAAAAAAGATTTATTGTAATAAATTATCATGAAAAGAAACACCCACATCTAATTATGTAATCTTATTATGTGCATTAGTAACCCAATTGGAACTCCTCTGATCCATAGAATGATTCCAATACCTGTAAGTGATATATCATGGATTGCATTTAATTAAAATGTTGTGAACAAAAAAAATAGAAAAAATTTAGGGAATAAGTCGGTGGTTTAGAACCATTTTTTACTTAATAAATGATTTTTGAGACATTTTTATTTGTTAAATTACATTAAGAAATAAGTACTTATAATGGTTCTTATTTTTTCTCTAAATCATGTAGTCATTTCAGTTTTTGTTATTCAACAATCAATATTGAATCTATTTTAAATTATTTGACTTAAATATAAATATAAATAAATTTAATATGATAGTTTAATATTATAATAAGAATAAAAATGTAATTAATATTTAACATTATGCATTTTACGTAATAAAAGCATTTAGATGAATGATCCTGATAATCAAGGCCAAAAATACTGCTGATGTATTTTTTAACCCAAATGGAATTTCAAAAAACTCATAGACAACATACCTTCTTATAAAAGTAGTAATTGGTATATGAAAGGACCAAATAACAATCTTATGATGCCATGATCTTAGATCAATCTTTTAGAACACACAATCCCCAATCAACTGGTCAATCAGATCATCGATATATGGAAGAGGATATTAGTTGTACAGAATAATATTATTCAACATAATGTAATTGATACACAACTATCAACTCTCGTCCCAAGGCAACATGTTCGGATGGATAAACCCTTTATCCCCCAACTCCTCCAAATACGTTTTCTGTTTTTGAAGCCCAGTCTGTTCTTTTCAATAAGGTGGAACAGATACTGGATCAGCCCATGGAATTAACCTAATATTGAATTCTACATCACTCTCAAGGGGAAACCCCGAACAGAATTTATGAAAGATATCCTAAAACTATTCAACTACTAGTTTAAGGATGTCTTGTCTACCACTACCATCATCTAGAAAAAGACTACAAACATGGGTTGTGATCTCTATTAGTTTCTATGTAATTTTCTCTGGTCGTCAGGCATGGAAATCCCATTCCACCCATTGAATATACATGTCACCATTAGGATATAAAAAGGTCACACTCCTGAAGTAACAATCTACATGGTCTTCATATGCGACTAAGTAGTCTAAAACCATAATCAGTTTCATGCACCTTATATCAAAGAAAATGATATCCCAAAGGAAAAAATACTCTCTGATCTCTAGAAAACATTTCTACAAAATAAAATATCCCTAGACCTGGTATCCAATAGTGTATCGATATTCATTACCCTCTTCTACACATCACCTATAGGATAAAACCATTAACAAGACACACTGATATACTGTAATAAGAGGCACTGGTATCAAAAATATTAGTAGCTAAAGTAGAAGCAACCAGAATAGTAACTCTGACTATCAATAGACTACCCTCACTCTCTACAAGTGTAGGCTGCAATGCATGTAACTATCTTGACCCTCTTCATAGTGGAGTCATCTGACTCCCTTATATAGCACCACTCTAATGATACAGTCACTCATACCTTGAAAACTGATGACCACTACATCTACCTCATTTTTTTGTAGAGTTATAGATGCTCAAACTCTATGGTGTATAAGACCCCCTTCCCACAATTTTACTCTGAGCAGTTTCTCCCTCATTATTACCTTATTTTTCATACCGTAGAACTTTTGTAGCTTCACCATCTTTCCAAAGAAATGGGCACTCCATTAGTGGTCTTGGTAAATGTGTATGATTGTGTCCTTGCCTACTACACTAGTTGAAAAGAAAAATGAGTAAGGGCAGGTAAAACTATTCGTCCTTGTTTTCCACCATTCATTCCATTGTCCTGATTGAGGTTCTCATAATATCTGTTACTTCTCTTGGAAGGTACACTCCCTGACCATCTTGTAACAACTGCTTGTTCTATACTAGAATCCTCCTTCAGGTTCCCCTCTTAAATGAGATATTTATTAACCACTTTTGAGAATTTCAATAGCCTAAAGATATTTACCTGGGAAATAATTTTTCACCTAAATCCAACATGAAATCATTTTTCAAAATATGCCTCATCTACCACCAAATAGGGATCAAAATGATATAAATCTAGGAATCAATTTCTATACTCCATTATAGACAATGTTCCTTGGGTCAGATGAATTAAAAATGAATCCTTCTATTTCCTCAGTGTTTCTATATATAAGTGGTCAATGAAATTCCCCAGAAATTCCTTCCATAACATAATATCAGTCAATGAATATCATACCTGAATGTACAGCCAGTACTTCTCTTACCCTTATAGAATCTAAGCAACCAACATGACACATCTCTCAGCCGGGGTCTCCAAATTTTCAAGTATAATCTCTATGAATTCAATCCAGAATTCTCCTCCCTCAGGTCCTCCCACTCCATAAAATGCATGAATGTGATGAAGATAAAACTCCATTGTCAACACTGAAAATATTTTTAGAACCTATCATGGGTCTCTCTCTATGAATTTCACGAAATATGAAAATTTCTCTTGGAACTACTCCCCTTACTCAGAAATTGTCACCAATAGTGGCCCAAGTTCCCAATATGGATGTTTTTGTTGGCCATACCCTTCAGTCTACCTCTCAAAAATGTGTCGTGGAGGAATACATCTAAAAATAGTACCATAAGTTTTAGGTCTCATAATGTAACCATATAACAATTCCATAAGGGGAGAAACTAACACAATATGTTTAAACATCTCCATTACCCATTTTTTTCCACACATCCAAGACTGATGTCGTATCACTACCATTAACCATCCTACACCTAGGTCTCTATGAAAAATAGTACACACATTACAATTAATTAATTCAACCATTAATTAACCACGTTAACTCAAATTAATTAATTCAATAAATAATTAGTTAATCATACTCATCTTATCAATTAAGGATACCAATAGACACCCATTTATTCTCATTTTTCATTATTATATCAATATCATGAACAAGAAAAAACTATTCATGTTCAACCACTTACCCATAAACCATATTACCATGAGAACCTAGAATAATGCACATTCTAGCAACCTATAGTGCCTAGAATGATTCATTCAAAATCATGTAACGTGCCTCTTTAGGCCACAAATTAACAGTCAATAACTGTTAAAATAATTATGACATCACACAACAAGTGCATCACCCAATGTGAAATAATATCTATCTATAACAAAAAACATCAGTCACAACAATCTCACCCCGAGCCGATTCGCTACAGTCCCTAAACGCACCTCCCCTAAGGTTCTTACTAGTAGTGAGGATTTGGTATGTCAGTATTAGAGATACTATTACATGTGTTATCATAAAAAAATATAAATGGATGAAAACAACAATAAACAAGTGTTGAATAATATAAATAACCATTAAAATACAATTTCATATGATATTAAAAACAAGAAAATATAATACTAAACTGAAAGGTAATACATGCTGTGAAAATGAAAATTCAAGTTTATAGAATGAAACTAAAAGTAAATATATAATGAATCCATGGATAGTCCCGAATCACATCAGTTTTTCTCTCCCATGCTCCAATCCAAAAAAAACAATTCCATAGTCATTCCATTATCAAGTCCTACAAGAAAAAGGTATACTCTGGTGCTGATTAGGAGGACCAAATATGGTTTGAGGAAAACTTTTTAGGCCACCGCAATGGCATAAAAAACAATTCCAGTCAAATGTTAGTGTATGTTGTTTTATGAAGAAATAATAAATTATATAATTAAATGAATATCACATTGTAATTTAATCATTAATCATCACATTAGGCCGAGTTTCAATTCACGTTTTCCATTGGAATCATCAATCATCACTACCGTTCATTTGGGGTTGAATTTCGTTTCATCACCCCAAATATCATTCAGTGTAGGTCATCATGCTAACAATCCATATCTCATTCTGTGTAGGCATTAATTCTTAACACCCCAAAATATCATCATTGGTTATCTATTGGGGAGTAATCAATGTCTGAGTCCCAACTTTTAATCATTCAAGAACACCATGACTAGAATCATAGAAATCTGTGTCATTCCATCCTTTATTAATTCCTAATAAATATCCAAATAAATCTATTAATAATCCAAATATTAGTTGAAAATTTCAAAGTCCATTCATTAACAGAACACATAATGAAAAACAGGACACATTAATTAATTCATCAATTAATAAATTAATAAATCTAAATCTCTTTCCACAATTAAATATTCATTATTATTTATCCATATCAAATATAATATTTTCATAATTAATTATCAATATTGATTATCATTGATCAAAATCATGAACATATGTAATTTTCACAATTAATTATCTTTAATAGTGAATCATAATTTCATAATTAATTTCCCTCAATTAATTATATCAACAAAATCAATTCTATATATCAATTAAAATATATCAACCCACAACCAATATCCAAAACAAATATCAATTTTATCCACCCTCCTTAATTTGTACTATGATTCAATTATAAATTAATCACCAATTGAATCAAAAGTCAATTACTCATTCTTAATTACTCAAATTTATGAAATCAACTATCAAGGGAAGCTAGAAAATCTTGATTATCACATTCAAAAATCAGATTCCCAACTATAGGAGATTGATTTAGGCTTCATTCCTTGGTTTATTTATGGATGTTATCCCAAAAATTCCCCAAAATGTGAACAACAGAACATCGCAGATCAAGAATCGAATCTAGAACACTAATCCAAAATTAATATTAAAGGCATAAAGATCCGGTAAATTTAGATCTAGATCCAATATCCTAGATCTAGATCTCATCACATAGGTTTAGATTCATTGAAACATTGGAGATCATCCATGAAAAGATGATATAATGATAGAGTAATGAATGTACCAAGAAACAGAATGAAATCCACTTACTTGGATGAGTGTAGATCTTCACTATTAGATTTAAATTTTTAATAATGATGTTTGAATCACCTTGAAATACCTATAAAAGGCCCTGGGATCACCTAAGATATTTAATGCCCGATCCAATGTCAATATATGGGAGTCCTTGGGGTTCATGTTGTTTTAAAAGTAGATATATGGATAAATATTCTATTGTGCTAGGTTTCTTAGGTAGGGGTGTATGGCTAGGTCAAACCATATGCCAATCGTGAAGACCTCTCTATCACGGTTTCAACAGTTGGAATAGTTTAGTCTCAGAGTTTTTCAAACCCTTCGCATACTGTGCACATCCAACTCTCCAATATTTTTTCTTAACAATTATTCAAAAAACACCCTAAGCCACTACTCTTAAACGAAGGCACATAAAACCATCTAAAGGTACCTAAAATGCGCTCGAGATGAATCTTGAAAAAGGATGATATCTTACACATAATCATATTATCCTATTATAATTATATCCCATAGAATATTCATCAACCATTAGAGAAATACCACCCAAAACCTACACAAAATTATACCACATTAACTAAATTTATAATTTCAAATTAAATATCATATAGTATATCAATCCTTAACATTTTATAGCATCTTATTATGTAGTATGATCAATCATTATTGCAAAATCTATTAATGAAATTAAATTTAGATTGATGGTTGATTATAAAATAATACAATACTAATTATAAGATATCTAAAAACTAGGTCATTATATTATTTCTAAAATAAGAATCTATATATGGTTTACGAAATATTGTTATTAGGTAGTTTTTTCTATATTCCTGTAAAAATAACTCTTATATTATAATAAATCTGTAATATTGTTATTATTATTTTTGTGTAATGTTACCATATCTTATAAATACCCCCATTAAATCATCAGTCATCCAAAAAACCACAATGATCAATATTTCACCACATTGAGAAAACCATAACATTATTGTATTATAAACATATTTACAGTGAAACCATTTATATAATTTTATAATATTATTCAGGTAATAATGATCTTAATCACAGGTAAATTGAAAAATTATTTTTATAATATAGAACATATTTCATGATGTCAATTATAATTATCATGGCACATGGTCATGATATCACATCTAAAATAGTACAATTATTGTGTAATTTTTTATGTTTCACTAAAATATTCCCAATAACATTCTCTACTCTTCCATTTTCACTATAACGTATTTCGGAGAAACAATATCAAGATATTCATTTAATACAATCATAAAAAAAATTTAATCAAAGAAATATTGGATTTTTGGGTATTCTAATAAAATCTGACCAGTATTCTATAATTATTTTCATATTGATATTTTTTAACGATGAATAATTCATATAAATATTAAATATAACCTAGAGCAAAAAACACTCCAAAATAATCATTATAGAAATAATATAATAAATAATTATAATGTAAATGACTCATTTTGGTATTATTATTTATAATCTTTGTTAAATTCATCATATATATATATTTCTTAGAGGGATATGAAAATCAATTTTGGCAAGTGAAAAAAATAAAATCTAAAATAATGTGATGGAAAACAGGGTGAAGAAAATTAAATATACTATATTTTTAAAAATATTATTTGTCCAAACATAAATGAAACGTATAGAGATAATTATTGATTTTGAATAAATTTTGTAAAAATTATATTTTTGTAATTGGGGAAATATATAAATAATATTTAGTGTAAACCACTATATTTTTCATTAAAATAAATAAAAAGTGGCTGAATATTTTTTGGATTAGAATTAATTATGTATAATGAATAATAAATTCATGTAATTAACGAAATTAAAGATATTTTTTGAAATGATATAAATGCACATAATTATATATTTTAATCTTATTTTTTCCATTATCCTAGAGATAATTATAGTTGAATATATTTCTATATAAGTGTGACAAGTGTTAGAAATCATTTTGAGAATATGTTGTAGTTTTCTACATAAAAAAATGTGTAAAACTCAACTATTAAATTTTTTTAAGGGATAAGAGAAATTACTAGATTGCGGAAACTAGGTCGAGAAGAAAACTATTATTCAATTGAAAGGAAATAATAAATATATATGATGGATGATTTGAAGTTTATTATCAATATGATATATGAGTATTTCAATTATATAAATATTAGAAATAATATGATCTAATTAACAAAAAATAGTGTCTTTTGGGGTAATAAATATAAATAAATTAAAAAATCCTAATTTGTAATAGAACAACACTGTATTCAAAATAATATGTGATATGAAACATAGATATTAATCAACCTCGGATAAATATTTCATTAAATTTAACGTCTTCAATAGCTTAAAAAATGTGCAATGCTGAGTCTAAATAAATCATAATATAATATTCAATTAAGTCCTAGAAATAAATTTAGAGGGTACAAACATAACTAAATAAATAATGAAAATTATATTTATATATTGATTATAAATTAAATAGAAATCAATTAAAAGAAACATAAATGGATTTTGGATGTTTTTTTAAAATACGGTTTAATTAAGAATTTCTCCCAAAAAATGAAAAAAATTATCAAATCCTTGTAAAATTTTTTTTATAAAATTAACTAATTTTTAAATTCAAATATTTTAATTATCATAGGGTGAATTTAGATTATATTTATTAAATATTTCAGTTTTTGAGGTATAATAGAAATTCTAATTTCTAATAGAAAATTGAATTGAATTTTAAATAAGTAATTATGTCATATTACATCTTAAATTAGTTAAATTAAATTATATTCAACTATTTTTGATAAGTGGAATATGTTTTATGATGATTTTTTATATTAATACTTTTTATACATATTATATTTTTTCCCTGTGAAAACAGAATTTTCATTACATGTACTAATCTGTTTTTATATTTTATTCTTCCATTTAATGGAATTGAATCTTGGAAATTTGATAAAATAATATTAATGAGCATATGTTATTTTAAATAATAAGATGTAGTTAAGTTTGGAACATTCTGAGTAGTAATATTAGTTAAAATTAATTATTAAGGGTTAAGAATAAAATAAATTACTTCGGGATTAATTTATATAAAAATTCTACAAAATAACAAAAAACATGTTAAAATTTTTGTATTTCAATATATTAGATATATCATTTATTGTATTTACATTGGATCATCTAAGAATATTGATCCCTAATAAAAATGTGACCAAATTTATGATTTTCAATCAATTATTTTATGTCATCTCCCCCACTTATAGAAGGCCATCCCATATACATTAATATTAACTCATTGAAATGTTTTTAGATCATCCAATAAAAAAAATTATAAATACCTTTTTCCAATCACAACATCCAGTGTCTGATTTTTAGATCATAAATTATTTTAATGATGGATTTAAGGTCAAACATAATGGATTCATCCAAAGAATATGTAGCATTCTTAAACAATAGTTTTTATTTTGATTAGTTTTCTAGAACATTAATACCATATTAAATATTCCTTATATATTAACATCAATAAAATACATACAATAAGATGATATTATTTTAATTTAGCGTCTTATATCTATCTTAACATATATTAAATTGAAAAATTAAACAATCTAACATGTGTACAGAAGATTACCACCTCACCGACTAATATAAATCATGTTCCATCACCACCTGTAAAAGAAAGATATAATGAATGATATAAAACATGTATATTATATTTATAACATCACTAAGCTTATTTATTTTAACATTATATATAAATTATAACATTCTATTCTATTTAAAATATGAAAACATGGCTCATGTGTACTATTGACTACCGTAACCTTATATGATGTGATTATTCTGTCACATTTGATTTGTATGGAATGTAATGGGGATAAAATTAATAATTATATGAGATATATATATATATACATATATGAAATTATTTTGATAATTTAAAATTAATATATCAATTACTTTAATAAACATTTACTCAATAATGAAATGATTTCATCTCTCGTTTATATGTATGGACCACCATCTCTATGACGTGATGTGATTAATTCTTTTTTTATGTTCAATATTGATTTCAAATATGTATTTAATTAAAAAATAATTTTTAAGATGTTAATATCACTTAGTATATTATGGAAAATTAATACTATCAATAATTAAACATTCATTAAAAAACATGCTTCATGAGAAAATCCAATTAACAACTCGATACGATGAATGTAATGATATATGTTTATCAAACATGACATATAATTTCATGTTATTATCATTTTTTAATATGAATAAAATTCAGGAATAATATAATAATATTATTGACAACATTATAAATTAGGTTTAATAAAATTAAACCAAAAATAATCTTAATGAATTGGATACCATGCATATTTCACTTCATTACATTATATTGTAACGTTATCCACCAAATTTATTTTATAGAGTGTTTATAAATCCCCTTTGACATGTAATATGAGGATCACATAATAATTATTGATATTTTATTTTTTAAATTTATCTTTTTCAACCAATTTTATTTCACATATAATTTACCATGTTCAAATGAATTTTATGACTCCATTTCATTTCAGTGGGATACATTTCTTGTCCATTGCCTTTGATATTATACAAATTATTTGTATAACAAAATTTTATTTTTTTATTTTTTATTTGAAATTGATTTATTTTGATTAATTTATGACACAAATAATATACTAATATATAATTTCTCAAATCAATTTTATGATAGTTATAAGGGACTCCATCTCAATTTCTCTACATTGGGTTATATTGTAATTTTTTAAACATTATTTTTTTAAATTGTTCATATTCTACCCCCGTTGACATGTTATATTAAGGGACATTAATATTTCATGGAATTTTATGTTTCAATTTAAATTATTTCATCCCTAGGGAATTGAAAAGAAAGTAACCAAGTTGAAAAGAATTTCATACATGAATTTCTATTCGAATTGTTTGTATTAATTCAATGATTACCACTTACATTATAAAACTATGTATAGAATTATTTTTTATAATGATATATTGAATATAAACTTTTTATATGTTTATTTACAATTTATGAACATAATATATTAAATGATTAATTATCAGTTAAGCGTTAATATAATTGTAATGGATTTCATCTAAATTTTATTTCCTCGATACATTTTTGTAATTTTGCATCTACTAAATTCTACGGGTTTTATATACTACCACATCGACATATTTAACATTGATATTGATGTTTTAATAATTTATGATATATCATTTCAATTTTATACTTATTATTTACAAAATGGATATAATTATTTTATAAATTCTAAATTTTTCATCCATATATTTTTTACATTGAATTCTTTTTGATTGATTGGGGTAATAGAGAAAAATATATATTCACTAAACAATGTATATTTCCTTGGAAAAGAATATTATTGATGAATTAAATACATTATTCAGTATATAAGTTTTTATTTTGAAATTTATTTACCGTTATTGAATGATTATAGATTTCCCTCGATGGAATATAATACCAATGAGATAAATCAGTTTTATCAGCTTTGTTAAAAAGTATTCTACTATATTCTCATCAATATATTGTAATGTAAATTGACAACATTCATGATAATATATGTTTTAATGGTAACTAAGACTATTAATTTGAATAATTATTAATATAATCCACTTATAATTCCTAAATTATAATTATTTATGGAAATTTTTCTATGATATTATCTCAAGATGAATTTCATTCTTAGTTAACTGATTAAATATTTTGGTATTAACTTCCTTCATTCCAAATTGATAATGTATTATATAATTATAAAATTAATGTTGTTGAATATATGGAATTACTTTTTAGATTTTTACCTTTCCATATTGATTATAATGTATTGATTCATTTAATATATTACTGTGCATATCCCTTGCTAATAATTTTATCTCACAATAATTATATTTTCGTTCCATGGTATTGAGGAACTTTACAAAGAATTAAACACAATTATATGATAGAGATAAAAATTATATTCATGAAATAAAAATTCTTTTTTTCATTTGTAGTTTGTATATGATGTTTGTATCTATTTTACAATGAAAACTAAACTATTCAGTCCCTTTGGATGGGATTCATTGTATTGTATACCTCTATTCTAAAGTTAGACATTGGCTCTAGTTTACTGGATTAATGGTAATTACAATTTGTATTAGAGTAATTTTAGTAAAATAAAGTTGAACTATATTTAAGAATGAATATATTATTGAACATAAAACTATGATATATTTTGAGAATATTTATAGAATATCATCATAGTGTTATAGTAATGTATAAAATATCTGATTTCTATTATAAATGGAACCCCTTTATTGATACTAAAATTATATTTTGTTCTTTATCATTAATATATAGTGGATTTAAATCTAAAAATGAGTCAAATTTTATGATTCGATCATTAACAGATATATGAAAATTATCCTCATTGTGCTCCTATTTTTAACACACATGTGGTATATGAATATGATAATTCACATTTTCGTTATAATAAATTACAAATGATTTGAAAATATAATGGATGTTACACCCCAATCTTACATGGTACATTTCCCTTTGAATAATGAAATAACATGCATTGTACGCAACATCGAGATTCTAACACACCGTGAACAATAAACTGAGCTGTTATAAAAAGTAATACCCACTTTTTGAAATTTTATAAATTTTATTTTAAAAATGGGGTTCATTTTTTGATTCAAAATATCAAAATTAGCCAAGGGGGAGTTTTTTGATTTTTCTGAAAACTGTCAATTTTTGATGAATAGTGAAAAAAACTACGTTATTGTTTAAAACTGACATTTTATTCATATAATTAATTATTTTATTTAAATTTATTTGTGTTCAAAAAGGATATATAATACATATATATGTTCAATGTAATTAATTTGAGTCATTTTGTTATAATATTAGATATATAAAATTTTATTTATCTTTTTACCGTCTTTTACCCACCTTTTAGAAGCATTTGCAAATTCGCATAGAACATAATATTACCAATTTTGTGAGTTGAATTTCAAAAATCTGAGATACATGGTTCATATCGTTAAGTAAAATCTGGTTCACTAAGATGAAAATAATTTTTGGTGAATAGTAACATTTTACTTTTATTTACCATGGTTAAAAGTAAATAGCTTAATTAAGGGTAAAAATGATATTATTATTACCCTAACACATATACTAATTCTATTGGATAAATGTAATTCTACCCAAAACAACCTTAGGAATAAAATATGATCTTTTAGGTCCACTTGAATTAGATTAAGACATTAATTATTATTTTATACCAAGAAGAGTAAAAAGAGTTAAATTCAATGTTTACTAACTATTCCATTTTTAATATAGTTATAAATAATTAAAATTCTACAAGAAATATTAATTATAAAGATAAAAATATTTCATACATAATTATATTTTATTTATAATTTTTGGACGTTAAATAATTTAATTTTTTTGTGACAGACTGATTGCATAGTAATTACCATAATAATGAAATATTAAAATTGATAATATAAACAAATGTAAATGGAGACTTCTGTTGAATTAAAATAATTTTCTAGGTTAATATGACATGTAAGTAATCAATATATGAATTTATTTCGAAATAATAATGTTTTTAGGACTTTAACAAAAATCATTTGTTATATAATGTCAAAGATGACCTAATTGATATTTCAAAGCAAATACTACATTATTGGTTGATATAATATTCTTAAAAATATAAGGTTTGTCCAAAAATCCTAAATAAAATTACATATGTCACTAATTAACCTTTTAGGGTTCCCTTGGTTGTTTATTGTAATTTTATTAACCGTATAATATAAAAATACAAAGTGAGATGGTAAATGTCAATCTATTTAACTAGTAGTTAAATATATAAGATAAGGATAATATAGTGATCCAAACCTGTCTAAAATCTATTGGTAGTGTGAATTTTTACTTATCCCAACCATATCTTCTAAATAAATTAGTATAGAGCTATTATAAACCAAAAAGTATTTTATTATAAAATAATATTTCAATCTTTTCTTAAGGTGCCCCTCACCCCTTGTATAAAAGGGCACTTCCCATTCTCTCAAATCCACACCATCAATGACATTTGGCTCATCCTAAGCCTATAACAATATCCTCTAAACTATCCCCCCATTATCTTAAAGGCCTTAAATTGGTCATAATTAAATCCAATAAAGCCCTTTTGATCAAATCCAAAAGAAGAACCCGAAGAAGAGGTAAATATTTCATCACCTCTTTCAAGTTATTTTTCCTTCCACTTCCACTTTCAATGTGGTTTCCATTCTAAAATAATAAATCCAATATCTTCAATATACTGTGAAGTTATTATAAAAATTTTACAACCATATTCATTATTCTATCTATCCTAAAAATGAAAAAATCACTATATGTGCGTATGTACATCTTACCGTCTCTACATCGTGGTGAAGTTTGTTATTCAAAAACATCATTATTTGGATGGGTATAATAATTAGTATAACTGTTCTAAATAATAAATATAACATGATAATGATACTTTATATATGATATAAAATCCAATTATTTACGTTTTTCAAATCATATGAATGAAGTTGTCGCTCATGCATACGTACAGATTACCATTTCCATGAATGTGATGAGATTCATTTACCCATAATAACATGATAATGATACTTTATGGATATAAATAAAATACATCCTATCCATAAAAACATATTTTTTGTAACAAAACATATAAAGGAAAACGAATCAGTTAACACCCGAAATGATGATACTACTAAAATATTATTAACAATGAAATATTATAAGATCATATATGATATCATATTTATGTATATGATTATTTTATTAGATAATAACAGTGTTCTACCTATTATATAGAAGGTTAACATACCATCGTCTAAGGAAAATTATAGTTAAGGGTTAATTTTACAATCTCTTTATTATCCGAGGTTGTTTTTACATAAATATCTACTGCGACCTCTTTATCAATTACCTCCATGTTTCTTGTAAATTAATTTCAAAACATTCTAAATATTTACTAGACTGTGGTTTAAATTAATTTATACCCTTAATTAACAACATATGTTTTGAAAAAAATATTTCTGTTGTTTTCCAAACAATGTACTTTATGACCTTGTTAACAAAATAAAGGTAACAATGTATTATTTTTACTTATATGGTGGGCGTGGCTATTTTCCTCTATTATAACATCATCAAATCTTCATATACCATCTTATTAGAAAATATTAAAACTAAATTTTTTCTTTTATAACTATATTACTGTTAAATTATTTCAAAATAGAAAGAGATATTTCTCTACAAAAAGTTTGGATTTCATCTACATCACCATCATTTGATGGATTTTAAACTTGTTTGAATTTTATTTATTATAATACAAATCTTATATATTGTATTGATGGTTTTTGGATATGTTTGATGGTGTATGTGTTATTTTTACACTATACATTGTTTATGGATAACGTAATGACATTTATTATGCTAGTTTTTAATATGAATGTTTTTGTTATGTTTAATCCCTTTCATATGAGAAACATATTGGACATAGTAAGTGACGAGTGGAGACCGCTATAGATCTTGATGCATTGGTAGGTCTTAAGAGAAAAACTAGTCTCTTGTAAGAAGTCCTAAACAAATTCTTATTTGTAGTCTTGTAACTAGGACATGACTATGTGGTTATGAAGCCTGGCATTATGCATTCCATCATTATGAAAGTGGCTATTGATATTGCACGATATTATACGACTATTTGAATATCCATGTGAATATTTATATGATTTTTTTTGATTTTATCATTTCCATATTATGCTGATGTTTATGTTTAAAAGGATTTAGTTTCAGTCTTATAAATTTCATTAAATTTTTATTCTTATTTATGAAACATTCTTCTATATTTATATCCTTACTGAGCATATGATCTCATCCTTTTCTATGTTTTATTTTTCATAGTATGTGAAGAATTATTTTATGGTTGACCTACAGGGAAAAGATAAAGACATATGTTTGTTCAAGAGGGGAAAAATGTTATTGTTGTTTTTATTTCTTGATGTATTGTAAAATTGGTGAATGTGTCTAGTATTTCCAATGCCACTTAATTGACGAGTTTTAGGGACATGATCCCTTGTATCATGCCAATATTATAAAATAATGCACAGACTCTAGGTAACTGGGGTCGGGGATTTATAGTTGGTATCATAGGAATGTGTATATAATAACTTCATAGAAATTTGGCAATGTTTAGATTTTGTGTATTTTCCATGAAATAAATCCCTGTATAGATACGAGTAGGTAGATGTGGCTCGAACATATAGGTACCTAGGAGTGAAAACTCTGACAATTAGATTCGGGTTTTACTCGGGGTATCGTGGTACATGACAACGTGACTTTTTACACTCTCGGTTACGACATTCCTAGGGGATATGCTTAAGGTAAAACACATTTTCATTACAACACATTATGAAGGATTTATTAGTATATACCTGATTAAATAAAACACTTTTTATGATTATGTATTATATCTATAAATTGTTCAAATTTTGTTAAGTATTTTTCAGGTTTGGAATTATGTATTGCGATTCATGAACCAATCTAGTGTATGACATTTTTTAGAAATGGTTCCTAGTGGAAGTAAGGGAATCTATATTAACAATTTTAATCCATGTAGGGATTTCCCAACTACTAAAGATAATTATAGTGGAGCTGGTGACGCAACTGGAGCTGATCAGATTATCACCATACTAGGAAAACTCACTCAGATTATGAATTATAAACTTATATGTATAGGGAAACCAGATCCACAACACAGAAGATCAATGTTAGACTAATTAATGAGGAAAAAACAACAAACATTAAATTGGAGTACAAATCCATTAGTAGCTGAGAAATGGATAAATTATTTTGAGAAAATATTTCATTCTTTAGGGAGTAGCGAAAGGGAAAAGATGTAATGGAAGTTTATCAGGTCACGGGAGATGCAGAACAATGGTGGTCATTAATAAAAAAAATAAAGAATATGAAGTAGTATCAAACATGGAATGGAGGGAGTTTAATGTGATATTTTTAGAAAAATATGTTCCTCGTGACCATCGAGCTGATATAGAAATATAATTTTTGAGTCTGAGGCAAAAGGAGGATGAGAATGTCACTATTTATATTGATAACATTACAATGATATCAAGTCTTGTAGCATATTATATAAGTAACCCATAGAGTATGATTGATCAATCCTTTGATGGGTTAAAACCATTTCTCTGTCATGAATTAGTCGCACAATCCTTCCTATCAGATGAAGATATTGTCTCATGCGCTATCAAAATAGAAAAGAACTTATCTATTTTTTATGACATTATAGAAAAGATATAGAAGAATAGATCATCAAATTACTATGGAAATGAAAATAAGGGGAAGTAAGGAAATGTTGAATATCCATCTTGCGGTAAATATGGGGAAACAGACACTGATACTTGTGTGAAGGGAATGGGAGTGTGTTACAAGTGTGGTGAAAAAGGCGACCAAGCTTGTGATTGAAATGGAAAGAATTAGGATGTAAATATTGAATGCTACAATTTTTTAAGAAATGGGAAATTATGAAAATGAATGTCCCAAGTGCCAAGGGAAATTACCTTAAAAAGCCCAAGGGAGAAAGGCCATGCTAATGTGATCACTACTACTGATGTTGAAGCTCTGAAAGATGTGGTCGATGGTAATTTAATGGTTTCCTTTAGTTTATCCAACGGTTTATTTGATTCTAGAGCGATGTATTGTTTCATATCTTCCCAGTTAGCTATGAAAATTAGATATTTTCAATTTTATTTAACAATAGAGTTTTCATTAAAAACTCTTAAGGGACGTATCACCACACTAATTTATTGTGAATCAATTACCATTTGGTCAAATAAATATTCTGTATCTACAGATCTCATTGTCATACCCATGATTGAATTTGATATAATCCTCAGAATGGATTAGCTTTCAATCCATGAAGCAAAATGTAATTGTAAGAACCAAGATGTTACAATTTTCCAAGATGATATGGAGTACCTTATATTTAGAGAAGAAACATCACAACATGATTATTATCTAGATCCACCCCATTAGCTCTACTAAATTCAATAATAGGGGAGGAAGAGAATAGAAATATTCAATACTAGAAATGAAAGGTATACCAATGGTTGAAAACCGTTGGTATAGTGTGGAGAACTGTTAGTATAAATTATACTAAAAAATTTTGTAACTGTAGCCCAGTAATCCTTGACAATAGACATATACCAATGGATTGAGATAAACCTTTGGTATATGTGAAGAAATCTAATCTATACCAACATTTTATGTAAACAGTTGTTTTAGAGTTCTTATAAAACATATATGCCAACGATTTCAATATAATTGGCATATCTTTTTTAGTCTTCCATTCACCCCTATACCAATGTGTTAAAGAATTGTTAATGGTTTTTACCAACGGTTCAGAACCGTTTAAAAAACACATTAAAAAAAATACCATTTATTTAAAACAGTTTGTACAGGCTTTGTTGTTTAATTCCCACAACAACCTTCTCTGTTTTCTGCTGTGTGAATTTTATAGCAATATATGCAGAATACAATACAATACATAATTAGGATACATAATTAAAAACTTATAATTATTAGGATACATAATTTAATAATAAATTTTGAATACAATACATTAAAAACATAATACTTAATTATATGTGATAAAAAATTATGAATACATAAAAAATTTCATTTTTTATAACATATACACGATTGAATTCAGAAATCTAGAAGGTAATAACCCAAAATAAGGAAATGAATAAATGAATTCAACCAAACAAAAATATAATGTCATGGTTTGGGGAGTTGTCTTTTAACTTAGTGATGATGATAATGAGTGTGTATCAATGAGCTTGTGTTACTTAGGGAATATAGTGGTCCTTGGAGAAATAAATGTCATGTCTTTTAGTATAAGGGTATGATTTTCTCATAGAAGAAGTGGATTGTGTGAGGCTGGACCATGGATTGTTCTACTAATGTATCAACACAATCCCAATAAGTTTGGTCAGTTTTCCATATGTGAGTTGTTTATACAAAAAATGATGTTCATTTTAAAGAAGAATATTTTGTTATAGTGATACCAGCCACATCGTGCCTTAGATTGAGGCGGAGTTGACTCATACGCATCACATATGATCAATGGATTGTTGTCCTAAAGTATCAATACAATATTAATGTGTTAGGTTGCTTTTCCTTATTCCAGTTATTGTTTTCATTTAAAATGTTGTACATTTCAAATAAAAGTGAGACACCTTAAGTGGTACCGGTCCCACCAGCCTTGGATTGAGTCTCGGTTTACTCTTATACGTCATGAATGATGCATGGATTGTTGTACTATTGTATCAACACAATCCAAATATGTTTTGGTTGGTTTTCTGTATGTCAGTGGTTTTTCCATAAAACAGTGTCCATTTTAAACAAAGATAGACACATAGAGTGCTATCAGCCACACCATTCTTCATATTGAGGTAGGGTTGACTCATACACGTCACCAATGACCAATGTATTTTTTTCATAATGTATCAACACAATCCAACTGTTTTGGGTCTGTTTTCTGTATGCCTGTTGTTGTTTTCAATTAAAATGTTGATCATTTCAAAAAAAGGTGAGACACTTTGAGTGGTACCAGCCACCCCGCACCTTGGCTTGAGGTAGGGTTTTCTCGTACACATCATAAATGACTCATGGATTGTTTTCCTAAAGTATCAAACGAATCCAAATATGTTTGGTCTATTTTCCATATTCTAGTTGTTTTTTTCACATAAAATGATGTCATGTTTAAACAAAAGTGAGACATTTAGAGTGGTACAGGCGTCACCGTGGCTCATATTGATGTGGTATAGACTCATACACGTCACAAATGTCCCATGGATCATTTTCCTAAAGTATCGGCACAATCCAATGGCGTTTGGTTGTTTTTTCATATACCAGTTTTTCTTTTCACTTAAAAATTTGTCCATTTCCAATAAGAGTGACACACTTTTAGTGGTACCGGCCACATTGAGCCTCATATTGTGGCTCAATTGACACTTACACGTCATAAATGACCTATGTATTGTTTTTATAAAGTATCAACACAATCCGAATACTTTTGGTTGGATTTCCATATGTCAGTTTTTTTACTTAAAATCGTGTCCATTTTAAACAAAAGAGAGACAATTAAGGTGCTACCTGCCACACCATACCTGAGATTGAGGAAGGATTGTCTTTTACACATCAAAATGAAAAATGTAAAGATTTCCAAATGTATCAACACAATCAGAATGCATTTGGTCCATTTTCTGTATGATAGTTGTTGTTTTCATTTAAAATGTTGATCATTTCAAATAAAGTTGAGACACTTTGAGTGGTACCGGGAACTCCGTGCCTTGAATTGAGGCGGTGTTTACTTGTACACACAAAAAATGAATCATGGATCATTTTCCTATTATATCAACAGAATATGAATATGGTTGGTCTGTTTTCTGTATGCTAGTTGTTGTTTTCACTAAAAATGATGTCCATTTTAAACAATAGAGAGACATTTAGAGTGTTACCGGACACACTGTGCCTCGGATTGATGTGGGGTTGACTCATAAACATCCCAACTGTCCCATGGATCATTTTACTAAATTATCAATATAATATGAATGGCTTTGTTTGTTTTCCGTATTTCAATTGTTGTTTTCACTTAAAATGTTGTCTATTTCAAATAAATGTGAGACACTTGGGTGGTAACAGCTACACCATGCCTTAGATTGATGTGGGGATAAGTCATACACATCACATATGACCAACAGATCAATTTACTAATGTATCAACATAATAAGAATATGTTTGGTTTCTATATGCATATTGTTTTTACTTAAAAAATGTCCATTTTAAACTAAAGAGATACACTTTGAGTTATACTAGCCACACAGTGCCTCAGAATGAGGTGGGGTTGACTCATACTCGTCACACATGACCCATGGATCATTTCCAGAATGTATCAACATAATTTGAATGTGTTTGTTTAGTTTCCCATATGCCAGTTCTTGTTTTCACATAAAATTATGTCCATTTTAAACAAAAGAGAGACATTAAGAGTGGTACCAACCACACTGTGCCACATAATGATATGAGGTTGACTCGTACATGTCACAAATTCCTCATAGATCATTTTCCTAAGGTATAAACACAATTCAAATGTGTTTGGTTGGTTTCCCATATGCCAGTTCTTGTTTTAAATTAAAATTATGTCCATTTTTAACATAAGAGAGACATTTATAGAGGTACCGGCCACACCGAGACTCAGATTGAGGCGGGGTTGACTTCAAAACATTGAAAATGTGCCATGTATTTTTTACCTAAAGAATCAACACAATATGAATATGTTTTTTTGGGTTTCCTTATGAATTTTTTTTACTTAAAACATTGTCCATTTTATACAAAAGTGAGACACATAGATTTGTACTAGAAACACCGTGCCTTGGAATTATGTGGGGTTTACTCGTACACTTCCAAAATGTCTCGTGGATAGTTTTCCAAATGTATCATCAAAATCCAAATGTGTTTGGTTGGTTTTGTATATTCCAGTTGTTATTTTCACTTAAAATGTTTATCATTTCCAATAAAGGTGAGACACTTTGAGTGGTACCGGCCACACCGTCCCTATGATTGATGCAGGGTTTACACATTCACGTCTCAAATGTCCCATGGATCATTGTGCTAAATTATCAATAGAATCCGAATATGATTGGTCCGTTTTTCATATGTGAGTTGTTGTTTTTACTTAAAATTATGTCCATTTCAAATAAAAGTGTGGCACTTTGAGTGGTACCGGCTGCACCATGCCTCAGATTGAGGTAGGGTTCAGTCATACACGTCACATATGACCCTTGGATCGTTTTCCTAATGTATTAACAAAATCCAAATATGTTTCATCGGTTTTCTGTATGCCAGTTTTTTACTTAAAAGGGTGTCCATTTAAAAAAAAGAGACTCTTTGAGTGTTACTGGCCACATCGTGTCTCAGATTGAGGTGGGGTTGACTCGTACACATCAAAAATGACTCATGTATTGTTTTAAAAAAGTATATACACAATATGAATGTGTTTGGTTAGAAATATGTATGCCAGTTAGGAAAATAGTGCAACAATAGTAATAATATATTATACTAAAACTATAGTCATTGTGCATGATGTGAATCCCATGGTGCATGGTTAGGGCCAATCATGCACATTTCCTATTATATATAGCCCTATATTGTTCATAGATACCTTCGGGGATGGTATTAAAGTTTATACTAACCGTGAGGCATTGTGTTTTTCTACGATGACCGAGGTTTCGCCCTCCGAACAAGCCCCAGAAGCCCCATAAACCATTATATCATCACTAAGCTTCCATATTTGGTCAAGAATAAAGATTTATTATGAATTAAAAAAATATCCATACCAGAGTGAAAAACCAGGTTCTTATAGTCTTCCAATTTAAAGGAACTCATCCTGAAGTTCACCCTCAATGTGTTGTTAAAATTTAGTTGAGAACAGCTCTTTCTGGGGGTTGTTCGGGATCCCGGGGTCTGTTGGGGGGTTGTCCGGGGGGCTGTCTGGGTGGTCGTTTGGTGTCTTGGGAGGAGGGTTGGGGGTGTCCGGGGGGCTATCAGGGGTCTAGGGAGGATGGTGTGGGGATCTCTGGGGGGTTGTCCAGGGTCCAGGACAGAGGGTGGGGGGGCTCTCAGGGGAGCTATACGAGGGGTTGTTCGGGGTCCAGGGTAGAGGGTGGGGGTGTTGTCTGGGGAAATCTTGGTGGGGCAGTCCGGGGGGCTGTTTAGGGGGCTGTCCGGGGTCCAGGCAGGAGGGTGGGGGCTATGATGGGTGTGTTCCAGGTGTGATAGGATTTGATGTTGAATGAAACATCCATATTACACCAAAAATCAAATTTCATAAATACCAGTATAAAATGTAATGGATCAATCTGCCCCTGATCCCTATCTCCATCACCATTGTCATCATTAGCCTCATCCTCATCATTTTATCTATCTACGTCGTCATCCTCATAATCTCATTGTGCTCATCCTCAGCCCCATCCTCACCCTTTTCCTTATACTCTTCATCTCCCCCGCCCTAACCTCTAGCCTCACCCTTGATATCGGCATCAACATCATCCACAACTTCATCATCTTCATCATCCATTTCATCAGCTCTAACATCATTAACTCGACTGCCACTAGAACTGCCACCTGGTGCATTGTATAATGCAGTGCATTTTATAATGAACCCATCGACGTTATATATGTCTGACAAGACACACTATCCTCTAGTGGTATTGATGAAGATAAATCTTTGATCAGTTTCTTAAATTGTTTCTCCCTCGTTTGAAACTATTATTCCAACATTGTGACCCTTTTATCAGATTGTCATGCATTCTCCTAGACCTATTCCAACTCAGTGGTACTAGAAAGGATACCATGAGATGACTAATATCTCTTCGAGACTATATTCATACTAGGTCAGCAGAGTACTCGACCGGAGTGCTCATCTCCCAAAACCAGATATAAATGATCGTGTGGCCCAAAATTGTAAGGATCCTGGGAATCAAGGTCCTCTAAAGTTGCCTATTAAAAATATTTATAGATTATTAAATTTCAATAAATTGATATTAAACATTGAAATAAATAAATTAAAACTTACAGTCATTTCTTGTGTTGGTTCCTTAACCGTTGTTCCATCTTTTTTCCTTCTACTCGAGAAAAACAAATTCTTGGGGGAGACATCCTTCAATATTAAATTTGTGATTATGTAATGACATTGAAACAATATAAAGATAATGTATAATAATATATTCAACATTTAATAAATCACATAATTTATGTACGAAACAATAAAAAGGGAAAATCCTAAAGAAAAATTATAAACAACTATATCATGCCAGCTGCCTCTCATGATCTGACATAACAGTGTGCTCGAAATGTGTGGAGGTATTTCATTGAATCAATGTTTTTTGTTTTTTTTTCAGAATATGAATAAATAAGATTTAATATTAAATAAGATAATATTTTTTAAAAAATATGAAAACTGCCATTTAAATACCACAAATCTGATTAATACCTTCAATTTGGCAGTCGTCCAATGGTTAATCATTTGGCGATATTTCTCTATTGGGTAGTCATCCATGATAGGTACTGTCTCAAACTACATGCCCACTCTATCACACCATCCAACATACAATTCAAGATTATAAGCTCTCCAAATCACTCCTTGCTCCTTTAAAAGTGTTGGTCACGCACCCTTGTCATCTGGAAAGTTAAACAGAAGCTGACACCCTATAGATTAATTCATATTAATAAAAAAATGTACTTCATTAAATACAATATTTTTTACCCATATTTGTTCCCACACATTATCCTTAACATCATGAGGTAGATGTATCCAAGAGAGCGGGCTGACAGGAATGATGTCAGAGTTTTTGGCTTGCGTCGCCAAAAAACACTGACATTCTAGCACATATTTATCAATCATTAGTCCATCAGGATTATATTCATCCATCAACTCTGTCTGGCGGTTCTATACTGCCTGTAAGGGAGTACGCCCCCTCCCCCGCCTCCTATCAGTAGAAGAATATGTTATTGCAGAAAATATATCTGTACATGTAATAATACAAATATATTTTGGTATAAAAAATTGTTATAGTTTTATAAATATTCATGTGGTAGTCTGATCAATGGGCATCACTGGATGTACAGAAGTTGGAGGAATATCCTGTACTTGTGGAATTACCCTCATTGTATGCTCCCCAGCCACATATTGTGTCAGATTAGGAGTCGTAGAAGGTGGAATATAATATCTCAGAGATAATGAACCAGAAGAAAACTATTATGGAACATACGTCTAGCCAACAGGTAGTGTAAACATCAGAGGCCTAAATATCCCATGTGTCCCAAAAGACACACTAGGATCCAAATGTGGCATTGAATATATGATTGTCATAGGGGCATATACCAATAAAGAATGACCAGTGGATCGTCTAACTCTCACACCATGAGCCCTCCTACCACGTGCCTCATTACCGGGACCACCAGATGATCATCTTACTCTAACACCACACCCCTCCTACCACCAGCCTCTGTACTAGGAGTAATATAAGGCTTCTCTTCAAATATCTCTTGTCTAGGGGTAAATTCTTAAAAATATTTTAAAACAAAAGTAAACACATGATATTATATGTTATTAAAAAATATATATTAGAAATAAAATACTGACAACAGGGATCAATGGAGGAACTCTCATCTGTTTCATGCGACGATTATTTTATATCATCTTTTTTTGCCTCATCTCTTCAATGGGTGTCATTTTCTGCAATGAAAACAAATATGGAAGTAATTAGAAATAGATAACAAATGTGTAACCTGAAAAAAAAAATATAGAAAAAATCTTCTGATAAAAAAATAATGAAACAGATGATTTATGGTGGTTTAAAGTTAAGTACTAGGATACACACTCCGAATGATGTAGGTGAAGAATTTAGGTGAGAACATGACTGTATTATTCTATATATTTCCCACCACAACTTTTGGTTCACAAACAACTCTGAAAATTGAGCTATTGAAGTTATCATAAGTAAATAAACGGATTTCATCCCATTGCAGTAGGGATAATGTCAACTTCATCATCACCATCATAAAAAACATGTCTTAGATTAACATCCAAAATTAAACCAAATTTAGGATGTCTATGATCTTTTACATAAAATACATGTTTCACCATTGATACTAAAACATATGGTTCATCAGTGGAAAGAGTGCGAGTCATGTCAATAATTCAAAATCTGAAATCATCAATAGGGGTGCCTTACCTCGTCATTTAATCAAACCATTTACATTTCATTATCGTGACTCGACCATGTGAGAAATAATCCAAAATTATTGTTTTCTACAAAACTACATAATATGATACATTTTCATAATGAGGCCTATTGTCTGATGAACTCTCATAACATTCAGTTTTTGAGTTTAGCATAACACCATCATATTGTGTTCTCATGTTTCTTACTCCTTCAGTGATAATAAATTTGTATCCACTGATCACAAGTGATTTACAAGCACAAACAATGGTATTAGGACAAAAATCCAAAGCTCTTATTTCCTCAGAAACAGATTCTGTAGGAAAAATGGATACTTGCAATATAAACAAATAGTAAACATAATTAAATTTTATTTTTATTTAGTTATTACATAACTACTTTTACCTTCAGTTTCAACCAAGAAAAAAATCCCATTGCTATGAAAATTCTATTTCCTTCTCAATGATAAAGAACGATAATTCTTATATATAAATTCTTTATGTTCCCTGTAGATAAAAATAATAATAGTTTAAAAAATATTTAAAATTGAAAGAGTTAAGAAAAGAGATACATGTATAATTTACCAAAGTGATATATTCATCGAACAAATAACAATTTAACAACACTTTGTGATGTTCCATCTCTCGCTCTTCATGGATTAATGTCATCAATGTTTATGATCCTATAATTCTTATTGTTTGAGTAAGTGATGGAAAACTGGGTTCAATTTTCTCATACATTTCTTCTTCATTTCTCATTGGTCTATTTATTCTAGTAGTAATATCATAAAAATATATTTACCAGAAATCCAAACATTCATGAGCCATGTAACCATTTAAAACAGTAACTTCTAGATACTTCATGTACTGAACATTAGATTTCACTATGTACATGTTTCTTTCAGTTGGATACATCCAACGGAAGGAAAAAGGTCCTTCAAAAAGTATTTCGGTCAGAATATGGACAGTCATATGCAACATGCATGAAAAAATGATGGATGGAATATTTTCTATGACTCACACAAAATTAATGGTGTCTTTGCCAACAGTTTCTGTAAGAAGGATTTGAAAAAATTCATAATGCAAAGATCTATAAACAAATAGCTCAACCGAATAACTGAGACTCTTACATTATTGGACCAGAGATGGTGGATTGCTATTGGAATCGACTCATGCAAAAGGACATGATGATCATGATTCTTCAAAGATTTCAGCGTCAACTCTTTTCAGTTGACCCTTTTTGATATATTTATTGAATAGCCATCAATAAAATTAATAGTCTATAGAACTTCCAAAAATTATTTTTTTCAACAGGTGTCAACACATAAGAAGCACATGGAACTTGCTAATTATTTTAACTGATATAGAAAAGATGAAATTCTGGTATGATCCCCCAATCAACCATGTCACATAGATATTTTAAATCATATTTTGTATTCCCATTGACATTTAGAATAATATAAAGAAACATTTTACATATATTATTTTCAATGTTCATTATATCTAAGAAATTACGTAACATGTTGGTTGACCAATACGACAACTCAAAGAATATACTCTTCTTCTTCCAATTGTAACATGTATCATTATATACCTTTTACCTCTATCTAGATTTCATTAAACCAATCCCAAATGAATAACTAAAATCTTTCAATTCATTAAGCACATCATTTCTAGACATATGCTAAGGGGGATCGTCAGACTCCATGTTATTTTCAAATATTCGACGATTGTTTCAATATAGATGGTTCATTGGTGAGAATCATTGATGTCCCATAAAACTAAAACTACGATGATATTTCAGTCTTCTAGATAAATTATTCTTCATTTAAATGGGATGTGAAAATTTTCCTTTTGTGCTCCATCTAGACATCATTTCATAAGAAGGGAAATCAATGATTTTCCACATAAGTGGAGCACACATCTGAAATATTTCTTTCGAACTTCCATCGTATGTGGGAACACCCACATCCCAAAGATGTTTCAACTCTTTTATTAATGTTTGAAAATATACATCTATATCATTACTATCATCAAAAGGGTTAGATAGCAGTGTACTCAATAATGTGTAGGGATTTTTCATTCACAACCATGGGGGAAGGTTAAAAATGTGTATGAAATATAGCTATGTGCACTGTGAAGTATGCATATGACCAAATGATTTTAACTTTCAAATGAATGACCCAGCCTCACATTACGCATGTCAGCTACAAATTCAGGATATCGAGCATCAAATCACTTCCATAGAATTCTATCTTCAGGGTGAACCAACCCTTCATTCCTCTTTTATCTCTCGTTGTCATGCCATTGCATTTATATTGATATTTAATCATACACAAAAAGGCTCTGTAATCTGGGGATCAATGGTAAATGCAACATGACTTTTTGTGGCACACAAGATGGTGCTCCATCATATTTTGGCTTCCATCAGGAGGTTCCCCATTTGAGGTAATCATTTCTTTCAATGGATTCCTCCCATAATAATCTACAATCATTCGATCAAGAATGATTATTTTTTTGAGAATCCAAGTTCATCAACTAACTTCTATTCCATATAGTGGTTTGAGGGAATATCTGCATCATCTAGAAGTATTTCCTTCAAGAAGGTATGAATTTAATCGATTACAGTATTTGATATCCCATACATTGTTTTCCCATGAAACAAACAGATTAAAAATTCGAACTTTTTCAGTTTACCACATTGATCATATTCTCGATTCGTCGCAGCATCATTCATTTTTTTCACCCTATCAACATCATTATTTTCATTGGATGCATCATCTGTTCTAGTATCAGAATATTGTTGTCTATACATCCTTTCCAGCTCATGATGCCGAATAAATGGAAACCAATCATATATCAAACTCTCCAATTCAGTCCCATCATTTGGATCATCAACATTTTGAGATTCAATTTTCTCTCCATTGTGATACAACCAATAATAATTTGTTTGGAAACCATATTTGGTTAAATGATAGATAACTGCTTCAGGACTCAACAAAGGTCTCCCAACACAATTAGAAAATGGGTATTGTATTCGAACACTATATGAAGCCTTGTCAAATAAAAAACCTAAAAAGCTATTCAAATTATTTTGAAAATCGGTTGAAATCTGATCAGTTTTGTTCATCCAACCATTATCCATAATATAAAAAATTACAATAAGTCATTTCAATGAAATTCAAAAATATTGAAGTTCAATCGAAAAAATATTTATGTGAATTAAAATTGTTTACTTTAAATAAAATCATAAATGACACATTACTCTATATGATAATCATATTAAGAAACACACAAAAATACAATGTATATAATAAAATAAGATACAAAATTTCTAATTCCTATATTCAATGATTTCCAGGAATAATATTGGAAATGGATCAATGAATACATAATCCTTAAGGTTCTTGTTGGGAGTCCATTAGTTTTATACTTTAATTCATTCAGGGAGTTCAGGATGAGGAGTATGATGATGATCACATCAAAAGAAGTTATGGCCTCATCATGTTTCACCTTAAACATGGATTAAAAGACCCTAGATTTCGGGCTATAGATCATAGGTTGGTATAGTGTATTCATTTAATGATGTCCCAATTGATTTTGGAGAGGGACCTTCAATAGTTATCGGTATGGACTTGATTAAAAAAACCAATAAAAAGAATTTCCTGGAATTGTGATGTCCCAAACCAAGATGCCACTCATTAGTGACCCGAACCCAGATGGACACTCATTAGAGTGGGACCTTCAAGTTCAATTATTTTTTATCTCATATATGAATAATTATTTTTGGGAGTGAAATAGTGTGGATCATGAGTTTTTTGTTCACAAAAGGAAGATATCAAAACAACTTCATTTGTGTGAAGAATAAAAATCCCATAGTCTTCTTGATATTTGAACCATGTAGTCAAGATTTTCGATATGAACATGTATACATGAAACCATATGATAAGCACGATTAAATACATGTATTTTTATGATTTTTTCAGGCATTTTAAGGATCCCCAAATAGGTGAAAATGTTTATTGTGTTTTAAAAAGATGATTGAATATCTCATGATTGATGTTTAAGGAAGAATGATTAATGGTTATATTAGGAAAACTAATATTCATTAATACTTCAAATTTGACATTCTGTAAATTATTTTCATGAATAATGAAGAAGTAATACATGGGAGAAGGAGAGGTCCCACCGAGAGTTCCCTTTGTAGATATTTTATTCATAATGAGCATTTGATTGTAGAGTTAGGTATTTCTTATTTGTTATGTGAAGAATAATTAGGAACCAGATACTATTTTTCAAATTTCAAGAAGATACTCCATATGTTCTATTGTGAAAAGGATTAGTGAACAATGTTTCATTTTAAAAATATAATTATTTAGATAGAAACATGATACATAATTGTTATGTAACACACATAATGTACAAAAATGAAGATGAATAAGATCATCATGTTTGACATGATCTTAATGAAATGAGTGATTTTCATGAAATACTAAGAATATATATTACGGACAATTTATTATGAGTTCATATACATGAAGCTATAATATTTTGAGCATTGAGATTAAGAAAAAAACTATGAATCATTAAAATTAGAAAAAAAATAAAGAGGCCATGCCCTTATAAATTTATATCTGTAATGAAAACATTAATTGGATAATGTGTACATTGATGTAGTGATTTGAGTACACAATTAGTGAAGGGAGTAGTGAATCATAAAATTTTCCAAAATCCCGAGAAATAGGATAAAATGATGTGATCTTTATAAATAGTGAAATAAATGGATAAATGTTGAGATTATAAGGACATACATAGCTATTATTAGAAGAGTTTGAAAGATAATAAACTAAATTGGGGAGTTGAAGTTGATCGGATGGAAGAGGTTCACCTAGGCGGGTGCTGCTGGGAGTTGGGGGAATGTTCTTATGGAAATCAGGCGCTTCTGGGTGTTGGGGGACGGTTCGGTTTAAGTGAATTTAGGTGGGGGTCTTTCCCTATGGCTATTAAACACCATTGGGAAAATCTTATAGTTCCCAATGATTATTAAGAACCATTTGGAAATGTGTGGATATCCCAACGGTTTCTCCAAACTATTGGGAAATCCTTCCCTAAAGACACCTTTACCAATGGTTTATTAAAACTGTTGGTAAAGTACATCTATTCCAATTGTTCTTTTTAACCGTTTGTATAAAAACATTTGCAAAGCTGCATTTTCCAGTAGTGAATTGTGGGTGAGGAAAAGAAGGTTCTGATAGAGGATGTGCCTATTTTTCATGAATATATTGATGTGTTTCCAATGAATTTACATGGACATCCTCCAAAATAAGAAATTGAGTTTTCCATTGCATTGATTCCTGATTCAAGGCCCATATCAAAGTCCCCTTATAGAATAGAAAATGTGGAATCAATGGAACTAAAGAAATAACAAAATGATTTGACAAATAATTGATTTATTCTCCCTATTGTTTAATCATGGATAGCCCCAGTCCTTTTTTAAGAAGAAAGATAGATCTCTGAGGTTGTGCCATGACTACAGGAAGATCAATGATATAACAATAAAGAACATGTATACCCTACCTCGTATTGTTGATTTATTTGATGAAAATCATGGTGTTCAATATTTTTAAAAGATAGAACCTTGATCTGGATATAATTAGTTGTGTTTAAAGAAGGAAGACATTCTGAAAATAGGATTTTCAACCAGGTACGAGCATTACATGTTTACAGTAATGCCTTTTGGGATGATTAATGCACCCTCTGTTTTCATGGATCTAATGAACAATATTTTCAAGGAATATCTTGATGACTTCGTAGTGGTTTGTTGAGGATATCTTGGAATACTCAAAAATATATTAAGATAATGAAAATAACATGAAAATTATTCTAAGGAATATTAGAAGAAATTAATTATATGGAAAATTTAGCAAGTGTGAATTCTGGTTTCAGACGATTTCTTTTCATGGCCATATTGTCTCTAAGGATGGATTCTCTTTTGACTCTTCTATGAAAAAGGCAATCCAAGAATAACCAACACTAATGAGTATAATTGAGGTATGCAGTTTTGTTGGTTTAGTATGTTTTTATCAATGTTTTGTCCAGAATTTTGACCAGTTGGATAACTCATTAACCAAGCTCACATGTAAAGGGGTTAAATTTGTTTGGGAAAAAGAGTGTGAAAACTGTTTTGAAGAACAAAAGGGAATATTATTCAATGCTCTTATCATGAATCTACCATCAGGGAAAGATGGGTTTGTTATATGTAGTGATGCTTCAAATAAAAGATTGTGATTTGTCATTATGCAGAATGATGATGTTATTGACTTTGTATCACGACAGCTAAAAAATTATAAGAAAAACTATCCCACTAATGATCTTTGGTTAGAAGTTGTAATCTTTCCTCTAAGGATGTGGAGATACTATCTCAATGATAAAAAATTTGATCTTTATACTGATCATAGAAGTTTAAAGTATATTTTCTCACAAAAAGAACTCAACATGAGTCAAAAGAGATGGATTTAAATACTCGTGGAATATGATTTCACAATACACTACCACCAGGGGAAGGAAAATAAGGTTGATGATGCTTTCAGTAGAATGGATCATGTAGTTTTGAACAAGATGAGAGTTGAAAGGGATCCTTTTTTCCTGGATCTAGTAAAGATTGATATAGAAATAACCATTGAAGGTAAAAAATCAATATATTTTCAAATGGTTTGGAAATAACCTTCACTAGAAAGGATACAATGATCTCAGACTAATGATGAGGAGTTTCAATAAAAAATTTATACTGTAAATGGTGAGAGATTGAGTGACATCATATATGATTATGGATTTTTGAAATTTTTTAAGAGACATTATGATCCCGATATACCTGATCTAAAAATAGAATTGTTGTATGATTCTCAATGCACCAATTTCTATATACAACCTTAGATCACCAAGATGTATAGTGATTTGAAAGAAAATTTTTGGTGCTACAACCTGAAGAGAGAGATTGCGGATTTTTGGTCGAGATGTGTGGTTTGAAAAGAAGTGAAAGATGGAAAAGATCATCCTAGAGGAGTCATACAACCTCTTCCCATACCAAAGTGGAAATAGAATGATATTATGATGGACCTTATTATGGGGCTACTAATGACTCTTAAAAGGAATTATACAATATAGATCATTACTGATCGTCTTACCAATTTAACACATTTTCTGGATATAAGAGAAGATTTTCACCTTTAATGTCAACCAATAATATATATTGATGATGTTTTAACACTCAATGGTGTACCCCAATCGATTGTTTCTGATTGTGATCGCTGTTTTACATCAAGATTTTGGAAATGTCTTTAGAAGGACATCGATAAAAAACATTGTTTGAGCACTTCCTACCACCGTAAAACTGATGGAAAATGATAACGGACTATTCTAACCTTATAAGGGATGTTTATATCTTACTCACATGACTTTAATGGTATGTGGGATTAATATTTTCCTCTAGTAGAATTTTACAATAATAATTTCTTAATTTCAAGCATTCAGATGGAACCATATGAAGCATTATATGAAAAGGGAGGTCGCACACCATCTTGTTGGGAAGATGTTGGTGAATGAAAACTCATAGGTATAAAACATTTTGACGAAACGATGGAAATGGTTAAGTTTATCCAAACCCACATCAAAGGAGCTCAAAGTAGGTGGAAGAGCTATGCCAACTACCGAATGAATTATTTGGAATTTAAGGTAGGGGATCATGTTTTCATGAAGGTATCTTCATGGAAGAGAGAGATATGATTAATTAAGAAGGGTAAATTATGTCCCAATTACATTGTACCTTTTGTAATTATAGAATTAAATGGTGTTGTAGATTATTTTATGGAAATGCCGCAAAGTATCTCCAAAGATCATGAAGTCTTCCACATATCACTGTTGAGAAAATACACTGATGACCCAATCCATGTACTCACCTATGATGAAATTGAACTGATACCAGATATGTCTTATAGTGAAGAGCCAATCAAGATTCGTGATACATGAGAACAAGAGTAGAGAAACTGGACGACTCATCTGGTAAAAGTTTTATAGAGAAACCGTAAGATGGAAGAGGCAGCCTGGGAAATAGAGGATCTTTTGATGAAAAATAACCCAAATCGTTATGTGCTGTAGTATTCTAGAAATTTGGATGGAGAAATTTTTTAAAGGAGGAAAGAATGAAACACCCCAATCTTCCATGGTACGTTTCCCATTAAATAATGCAATAGCTTTAATTGTACGCAACTTCGAGATTCTAACACACCGTGACCAATAAAACTAGCCGTTATGAATAGTAATATCCACTTTTTGAAATTTTATTATTTTTATCATTCACAATGGGCTTCATGTTTGGATTTGCAATATCGATATTAGCTTAGGGTGAATTTTCGGTTTTTTACTGAAAACATTCAATTTTAGATGAATAGTGAAAACACAACGTTATTGTTTAAAACTGAATTTTTGTTTAAATAAATAATTATTTTATTTAAATTAATTTTATGTCAAAAAAGATACATAATACCTATATATGTTCAATGTAATTCATTGTAGTTTTTTAGTAATGATATTTGATTTAGAAAATTTTATTGAACATTTTACCGTCATTTACGCATCTTCTAGGAGCATATGCACACTGGTATAAAACATAATTTTACCACTCATGTGAGTTGAATTTGAAAAATCCGAGATAAAGGTTTTAAATAAAAAATAAAAATTTTGTTCAATAAGATGAAAATAATTTAAGGCGAATAGAAACGTTTTACTTTTATATACCATAGTTGAAAATAAAAAGGGTAATTATGGGTAAAAATGATATTTTTATTACCCTAACACTTTTCATAATTCTATTGGATAAGTTTAATACATCCAAAAACAACATTATGTCAAAAATATGATCATTTAGGTCCACAGGGATTAGATTAGGACATTTATTATTATTTTATTTAAAGAAGAGTTAAAAGAGTTAAATTTAATGTTTAATAACTAAACCATTTTTAATAAAGGGGTATACTTAATATACATTCTACTATAAATATTCTTTAGAAAGATAAAATTATTCCCCACATAATGATATTTTATTTATAATTTTTGGACATTAAATAATTTAGATTATTTATGATACTGTAATGATGAAATAATAACATTAATAAAGAAATATTAAAATTGATATTATAAACAAATGTGAATTGAGATTTTTGATGATTTCCACT
This sequence comes from Viscum album, assembly GCA_963277665.1. Taxonomy (NCBI): domain Eukaryota; kingdom Viridiplantae; phylum Streptophyta; class Magnoliopsida; order Santalales; family Viscaceae; genus Viscum; species Viscum album. Next base: position 675,033,089 of record OY728150.1, read on the forward strand.
AATTTTAAAGGTTAATATAACGATTTAGGATTTAATATATTAATTTATTTCGAATTAATAATGTTTTTAGGACATTAAAAAACAATTTATTAAATAATGTCAAAATTGACATAATTGAGTTTTTAAAACAAGAACTATATTATTGGTTGATATAATAATCCTAAAAATAAATGGTCAATAAAAAGGTCCTAAATAAGATTATATATGGCATAAATGAACCCATTTGGTATCTCATGGTAGTTTATTATAAGTTTATTAACCATATAATATAAAAATATAAAGAGACATGGTAAATGTAAAACTTTTTAACTAAGAGTTAAATCTAAAAGTAAAGGTTAAAATGGTGATCCAATCCTGTCTAGAACATATTGATTGAGTGGTTTTGGACCATTCCCCCTTATCCTAGAAATAAAATTTTTTGGATCCATTATACAAATCAAATGATATTATAATAAAATAATATTTCAATGTTTTCTTAAGGTGCCCCTGACCCCTCTTATAAAATGGTACTTCCCATTCCCCCAAATTAACACCATCAACACCATTTTGATTGGAAATACCACACCCAAATATCCTCCCAACCATCCTCTGTTTCATCCTATAGGCCATAATTTGGTCATAAATCAAACCGTTGGAGGCCTTTTGATAAAATCAAAAGGAAGAACCCGAAAAAGAGGTAAATATCACATCTCCACTTTCAGGTTCATTTCATCTTCCAATTCCACTTTTTTTTGTTGTTTCCATTCTAAAATAATAACTCCAGTATCATAAATATACTATAATGTTATTATAAAATTGTTAAAACAATATTCATTATTCTATCCATTCTATAAATGACAATGGCACCATATGTGCGTATGTATGACTTACCTTCTCCACGTCATGGTAATGTTTTTTATTCAAACACTTCATTATTTGGATGGGTATAATAATGAGTATAACAAACGTAAAGAATAAATATAACAGGATAATAATTCTGTATATATGATATTACATCCATTTATATACTATTTTAAAATCAAAATATTGATATTGTCGCTCGAGCATACTTATATATTACCATTTCCACGAACACGATGAGATTTATTTCCCCATCATAACCATTAAAGAATAATTTTCATATTATGATTAAAATTCATGTTTAAGAACATAATATAATTATGGATAAAAAATAAAATATATCCTATTCATAAAAAACACGACTAATGTAACCAAACAAATATCGGGAAACGAATCAGTTAACACTTGAAATGATGATACTACTAAAATATTATTAACAAAAAAATATTATAAGATCATATATGATATCCTATTTATATATATGATTCTTTTATAATTTAATAACAATATGTTAACTATTATTCAAGAGCTTTACATACCATCGAATAATAAAAGTTACATGTTAAGAGTTATTTTCAAAATCACTTTATTATCTGAGGTTGTTTTTACGTAAGTATTTACTGGGACCTCTTTATCATCCACATCGATATTTCATAAAAATTAATTTGAAATTATTTTTTGTATTTACTAGACTATGGTTAAAATTCATTTGTAACCTTATTTGAAAACATATGTTTTGAAAGGATGTTTTCATCCAATTTCCAATCAAGGTACTTTATGACTTTCTCGACAAAATTTAGGTAAGATTATTATTTTTTAACTTATATGGCAAGTACGATTATTTTTCACTGTTATAACATCGTCGAAGATTCCCATACAATTATAGAATAATTTTTTCAAAATAAATGTTTTATTCTTATAGTTTTATTACTTTCAAATGATTTCAAAGTAGAAATATATATTTCTCTACCAAAAGATTTGATTTCATCTATGTAAACATCCATTGATGGATTTTAATTTTGTTTGATGTATAATTATTATGATACAAATATTCCATATTGTATTGAAGGTTTTCTGATATGTTTAACTGTGGATGATTTAATTTTACAATATTCATTTTTTAGGGATAAGATATTGACAGTACGTATGATAGTTTTAAATAAGAATGTTTATGTTATGATTAAACCTTTTCATATAAGGAATGCATTGTACATATTAAGTGATTGGTGGAGCACTTTATAGATCCTCGATTCATTAGTGGGTCCCATGAGACAAACTAGTGTATTTGAAAAAGGCCTTGACAAATTCTTATTTGTAGTCTTGGCACAAGACCTTGACTATGTTTTTATGAGGTCTTATATTATGCATTCCATCATTATAAAAGAAAATATTGTTATTGAATGTGATTATTCGACTAGTAGAATATCCATGTGAATCAGAAAATGGAATTATTTGATTAATTATTTTCCATATTATGCTGAATTTTATGTTCAAAAGGCTTATGTTTTTCTTTGATACACTGCCTTAAATATTTAGTATTATTTATGAAAGATTCTTCTATATTGTAATACATACTCAGCCTCTGGTCTCATCATTTTCTATTTTTTATTTTTCCCAAGATGTGAAGAATTATTTTATGGATGACCTAAAGGAATAGGATAAGGATTTAAGTCGGTTAAAGAGGGGGAAAATGTATTTTATGATTTTATTTCAAGATGTAATGCAAAACATGTGAATGTACCAAGTATTTATAAGGATATTAAACTGATCGGTCTTTTGAGACATGATTCCTCGAATCATGTCAATGTTATTAAATAATGCACCAACTAGGGTTAACTAGGTCTGTGGCATTACAATGTAAATTAATTTCTTAACATAAAAATATTATTTATATTGAAATGTATTTTTCATGATTTATACCAACTAAATATGATTATACAGTTTTCTACTATGATTATTATTGCTGACACTATTCCATTTAGTTTTACAAAACAAATTGATACCAACAGAATCATTCTATGCATTAATATGATTGAAATTGTTGTGACATTGGAAAAAAATAGAATAATTATAGGAGTAATTGATATAATTATTATGATACAAACATTATCTAAAAATTCAATTACCAACATTCACTAAAACAATATCTGATACACACAAAAGATTAAAAGATATAGTTATTTAAAAGATTAATTGGTGGAGACCATAAAATAATAAAATAGATACTTATTTCATGATGAAATATTATAAGAGACGCCCATGAATATTTCCTAAATGAAAGGGAATATTCTATATCTGGGGAAAATAAGGGAATAATGAAATTAATTTCTAATGAAAAATAAAGTATTTAATTGAAAAAAATAAATTTCATCGTAGGGATCCATATATAGTTCACATTCTTAAATGTAGGATACATGTGATTTATTTGAGTTAGTATAGTCATCTAATGGTCAACCCATATAAAAAGGATAGCATAATGTTGAAATAAATTAGGTTAAGTATTACTGTGTAAGGATTACTGAATAAAATTTTAGAATTTCTCTTACAAATGATATATTGGATATATTATTCATGAATAATCATATGATTGTGTAAAATTTTAGCAGTATATATTTCATCATTAACATATTAGTTATGGATAATAACATGGGTTTTGAGATTTTTTTTCATTTGTTCAAATAATTAAATAAAAAACATTAATTTTTATGTAATGGGAACTTATAACGACTAATGAAATTTTTTGAAAAAATATATGTGAATACAAAATAATGGTTTATTATATGAATGTGTTATTTGAAGAATAATTAATTTCACTTTTTTAGACTATTGAATAATAATGTTACAAAACTTTTTGTATTATATTTTCTTTTATATTTTATTAAATATAGGATATAAAAAATTGTGTATCTTGTATGAATTATATTAATATGGTATTATAAAATTAAAAATCCACACACTAGATGAATACTCATTACATATGACAAGACCATAGGGCTTAAACCACTAGATAAAAGGTTAAAACGGTGGTAAACATAAATCAAATATATGTATTTTTCTAGATAATAAGTAATAATGATTACTTAAATTTTTTGATGAATATATTTCAATTTTGAACAAATGTCAAACATATTGAGTCTTAGAAATTAATATATAGTATTTAATAATCTGTCCAAAGCATGATGGTTGTGGAAAATTGTATGAGAAAGATAAAATTAATTTTCGATCTTCTATAGATCATATGAACTATTAAAAGAAAATTTTATTTCTTTATGAATAAAAAGTTAATTTTTGGATACTTATTTCTTTGAGTGAGTGATAAATTTGGAATTGATTGAAGCTCACACAATGTTTGGAATTATACATATGAAATAGAAATGTGACAATTAAGTATATTGACTTATATTAATATATTGATAACAAATTCCTCAACATTATGAAACAGATATTGAAAAAATAACATTTTACCAGTATACAATAAGAAACCAAATTGTTGTTAAATCATTACATATTTATGTTTTTGAGGTCCTAACATTCAATCAATCATTCACCTTCTTATGATAAAAGACCATTATCAATCCATTTAATTTTTTATAAATTTATTCCCTATAAATATATTCACACGATACCAATTTTATCCTTCATTTAAGTCTATTAATTTGATATTCCATATTGTCTTTCTCATTCCCTATCTCACTTATTAATATAGTGATTTATCAACCCTTTATATGATGTGAGTTTTAAATAAAGTAACTTTAAAAAATAAAAATGTTGACTTCCTTCTGAAATAATTAAATTTAATGATACAATTCCTTTAATTTCGAGGAAATTGAGGAATATAAAATTTGAAATGATTTTTTAATTAAATAACATATACAACATGAAATATTCATTATAAAGAACCGAAAAAATACATTTCATTAAATTTAATCACATAGATAGATTCTAGAACATGGATCCCTGAGTATAAATTAACTATGATATAATATGAATTTATAACATAACCATTAATTTTTAGTGAATAAATATTAATGTATTGTTTTATAAAATTTTGGTTATATATTGAATATAAATAAAACATATTATCATTAAAAATAAAAAGATATTTTTTCTATCCAAATGTTTAATGATGTTTTAGTCTTTATTTTAACATTCATTTTAAAATTAATTTTATTAAAATATAGAATTATTTTTATAAAATAAAAATCATTATTGATATCATGATATAAAAATTATATAAGGGTGAATATATAGGATTTTTTTTAAATGTTACAATTTTCAAATAATATTGAAATGTAATAATATTTGTTGAAATAATAAATTTATTTTAAAAAAATTAGAAGGATTAACTTGATTATAAATTGAGTTTAAAATAAATAATTCGAAATTATATTAAAATTTCACTATTTCATAAATTGGAATAAATTTTATATTATATACTGATATTAATACAATCTATACTTATGATAGTTTTCACTTTGTTAACCTGCGTTTCTCTACATTTGCATGTATGATCTTATGCTGGATTATCCCACTTATAAGATTTGAATTAAGAAAATTATATACCATTGTTTGAATAATAATAATTTGTCTTATATAATAAGTTCAACTTAATTATCTATAGATAACAATAGTAAAAGATGAAATAATAAATTACTACTATTATGGAAAAAATTGATTTAAGATGTGGTTTCACTAAACCGATAAGCGTAAAAAAATGTGGCACAACAAGTTCAACAACAATTTAATTGACTGATATTGATATTATCAGATACAAGATCAATAATTGTTTACTTTTCAATATTTATTAATGATATAAATGAGTGTGTAAAGGATTTATTTCAAAAATATCATTGTATGTCCTTTCTACCACTTAAAAAATTCCCCATATCCTCTAATATTTACAGTTACAATTCTAATTTTCATGGAAATGGCCAACCAAAATGAGTTCTTAAATCATATACCAACATCCATGATATCATATTTTTTTACAAAAAATATATAATATAAAGGCCTTTATCTCAACCTAATGATGTTGTCTGAAGAAGATGTAACATTCTTAACCAATTGTTTTTATTTTGTATCTTATCCACCATAATAAAATTTTATTAAACCTTGATTTTATAATATCATAAATACTAAAAATATAAACATTGTTTTTATTTATTAATATAATGACCTATATCTGTATCCCATTCCGTCATTTTGGTATAAAAACCATTGATCATGTATATGATGGACTATTGCCTTTTGAACTCATATAATTCATATTTTATCACCACAATTCAATGATAGATGTTACTGTGGATTGAAACCATGTTTATGCTAATTAAAATATTATGATTTTTCATTATATTAATATCACATATATCTTATAATGTTTCATCCAATTTAAAATAATTAAATGTCGCTCATGTGTACGGTGAAAACACATCTTGCGAAGCAATGCGATTTTTTTCCATTACGCTTGACATGGTATGTCATAATAATAAATTTATTCAATACATATGAGATATATGAAATTATTATGATTTTATAAAACTATTAAATCACCTAAATCAATTCCCTTTCACTCATTAAGGAAGTGATAATGTCCTAGATTTGTATGGATGACATACTATCTCCATGAAGTGAAGTTATATATTGACCATGTTAAATTTCAATGATAATTATATTAAATTATCTGAGTAAAAAATTATATATATTAAAAAATATATATTATTTAGATTATTTAACTATATAATATCATTAATAACATGAACTTATATGAAAAAATGAAAGAGAAAACAATCTAAATAACAACCAAAATTATGAAAATAATGAAATATTATTCTTAAACAGGTCATAAATATAATGATAACTATATATATGATATAATAATTATAAAAATGGTTTTAAATAAATTATTTATATGATTAAAAAAGTTAAACACGGTGTTAATGGATTTTTTTTAAAAAAAGAGAAAGAACGAGGTTAGGGACTTCACCTTAATATATCATTATTGAGGAAAATATAAATAATATAAACCGATTTTATTTATATAGTTTATATATTTTCCATTTTAAATGAAATATAATTATTCATTAACAATTAAATATATTTTAACATTAATTTTTTATTATTTCACTTAATGGGATTTGACATAATAATTACAAAGTGGAAAAAATGTCATAATACTATTTATTTTTAATGCATAAAACCACTTTTCTATTACCTCAATATTATAAGAGTATGTTTATAATACATTTTAATTAAAATATTATATATTTACACAGGTTAGATTTTGATTTAAATCAGATATACATAATCTATACATTGGTTAATTATTAATTAAATTTTATCATCATTTAAAGGGATTCTATGATAATCTCTCTTCATTACAGCATGTTGTATTTTTAGGTGTTTAATTTATTTTGAATAATGTACATACTTCCCAGTTAATATTTAATATCCTAATTACTTACATATTATTGTTATTTGAAGTTTAAATTTGTATTACTCTGTCAATTTGTATTTGACTTGAATGATACCAAATTGTAATGAATTCCATAACTCAATTTTTTTCATCTGGTTATATTAGTTCATCATTTATTTTTGATATTATATTAATTTTTTATAATGAAATTTTAATGTGTTATATAATCATTAAAATTTATCTATGAGTATTTTAATTTCATACAATTAAACTAATAACTGATTTATTCTACATCATCATTATGATCATTATTTGTGATTTTGTGTCAATTTATAATTCACGGATAAATTTTTATTGATATAAAAATACATATTTTTATATGTTTTAAATACTTACCCATTGATTTATCATAAATGAATACCAATTTATTCATGATGATAAATATTTCAATTCAGGGGTTTCCATATTATGTGTTTTAGTTATATATATTTTTTAGAAATGGCATACCATTCAAGTATATGGTTAATATACTCAATGTTACCTGAAAATGAGGTAAAATAATGAAAATAATTGTTCTATACACAATGAGTAAAATTTTTTATAACACATTTTATGCATGAAAAAAAAGTTTTATTTGGTATATGAGGAATTATTTGGATATGAATTTACATTTGAATACATGAAATAGATACCCACTCAATTCATCAGTATTATCATGAGATAAATCCATTGGATATCAATTGTAAAATTGTATTATGGTGTTTTTGAAACCATAAATAATTAAATGTCTTTAAAAATGTCATGTTATAAGTGTTTTTTATAATTCCTGAGATCATATTGCTAAATAACTAATCATTCAATTTGATGTGAATCTAGTTATTGTCATTATTCATTAGATTATTTCTATAATATTTTATGTAGATTCATTTACATCCTGGTTTTTTGATTAAATAGAATGTTTTTTCTATTATTTACTTTCCCATATTTATTACTCCATAGAAACAATGATAATCATGTTATTGATTAAATGGAATGTGTGCTCATTTATTTTCCATGACATATTTATTTTTCATTATTTATTCATGAAGGCTTCCATTATACATTACCCCTAGGGAAAATTTAAGATCAATATAATTTTGTTATTTATAAAGAATCAAGGAAGAATACCATAAATGATACACAAATATATAGTAGTGGGAATAATGATTTTATAGATTTTTTTGTAATATTTATTTTCAACGATACTATATGAATCATGTATTTTTGTATTTTTCCATAAATACTAATCTATTTTTTCATTTAGGACGTGATTTCTTATATTTTAAAAAAATGTAACAATTAAGACTCCAGATCCATGTTACAATAATTTTGGTCTTCATATATACAATATTTAATGGGATGTATAGGAATATTTCATTACTATTACTGAGGTGTATCGTTATAAAAAGTGTTAATAAATACGCTAATTAACTATTCTATGATATAAAAAGTATTATATAGTGTTTTTTCTATGAATATATATATAAATAATCATACTATAATATTGTAAATCTATATCATATTTATGATTTGAATTTTTTAGTGGAAACACATTTTGATAAAATAAGTATATCGTAAGAAAAAAACACGCTCATTTTTACATTTATTTAATAATTTGATCCTTTAATATAACAAACCTTCACATAAAATATGTATTTGAATGGTGAATTATAATACTCTTTTGAAAACCCATTTAAAAATATGTGTCTTGATATTAAATGAAGAATTATATTTTGAAAAAATGGTTAATGGAAATGAAAATACCGGAAATATTGTCATTTTATTATTCAAAAGTACATTGATATATTTATCTATGTTTACCTGAATTTATTATCCCAAATACTAATATCCATTATATAATTAGTTGGATAGTAGTATAAAATAAATGTTCACTAATAAAATTTGTTTCTATTAATATGTGAATTTTCTTAGGTTGTAGCTGTAAGAACATCACCAGTGATGTTAAATCCCATAACATATTTTAGGACCCATCATGGGATCAATATTATACTTGACTGCTAAGGTATACCATACATTTTTAGAAACTGACCATTGCACCACAATGTTTGGGGGGTCACATTATTACATTGGAATATTATACAATTAATCACATCCTAAATGATTGAACAATTTTGTAATATAAGAAACATACATTAACATTTATAGTAAAAAATGAAACATTATGATTTTTTTAAGAACAACATTATTCGGTTGGATTATATTTTCATTGAAGTATTCCTATAAATCTTAGTATTCTGGGAATAATAAAACATAATAAAGGGTTGAGCATAGATTCCCATTTAAGGTAATCTTAAAATAGAATATATCATGAATAAGAAAAATAAATCGTTATCTAAAGTGAATAACTAAAACAAAATACATTTAACAAAACTATGAGTATAATATAGAATGACTAATTAATAATCATGTAATTTTATATAAATATTCCCATGGACATTCTACTAATAAGGTAACAACAAAGAATATCAATAAATATTCTCATAATGAGGGAATTCCTAATGTCCTAAATCAAAAACATATCGTTAAGTCTTCATCCAGGACAACATATATAAAGGGATAATGCCTCTACCTATACAAACATTAGATTGTATAATGAGACATAATGATACATAAATGGGATATAAAGAGACCCCACCATAACTTACATAGTTCAAAAAATTCATCAATTGAATGGGTTGAATCATAATAAGTATATAATATCATATTAAATGATAATAACTTTCACCAAACCGTAGAAAAAAACATAAACAATCTTGAGTACTATGATGAATGGTACGAAAATTGCACATCCAAATTCAAACTACCAAAAATCCTTTCATTAAAATATAAATTCTATTATAAAATAATGTAATCATAAATAAATCTTAATATCTATCAAATGATTTTGAAATACACTAAAATGACCTTGAAAAATCATTCTTAATGTTTTTGAGAAAAATATCCATTTTACATTGAACTAATTTAATTTAAAAGAGAAAACATTATAATAGATTGATTTTTCATTTAAAATGACCTTTTAAGCATGTAATATGAGTTAAAAAATGGTTTCATGACTTCAAAAAAAAATCATCTTATGGTTCATAAGTTAAATAAACATTCCATCCATATTTTTCTCGAAAAGGTCATAAAGTTCATCATTTAGAAATCAAAAAAAATTATTAAAAATGTTTTATAAAAATTAAAACATAGATTAAATGTCATTAATATATTTTATTATAGTAGTAAAAATATTTATGGATTGAATTTTTTGATAAAATGGTATTAAAAAAATATCCCCCAATGGAGACTTAAACAGAACCAGTCTTAATTAATGATTATATTCTGAATTAAACAAATTACATTAGTTCTGATTTCAAAATAAATGTTTGAAACTCCATTATAGTGGTTTTAAATATATTATTAACTAATCAATAATCATTATAATATTTAGAATATAAAATTTTATCAACTTATAACTTGTTACCATTCTTTTATTATGAAATTTTTATTCATCTCACGGTTTCGAGTGTTAATTGGAATGTTTTCCCATGCTTATTTTGTTTTTAAATTCTTAGTAATATTGCATATGATATATATAAACCATATTCATAATGATATTTAGTTCATAAATATAATATTTATTCTTTATATATAGTCATATAATCATTTTATAATGGTTATCATGGGAAATGAATATCATCATGTCGTAAAGACGACACGTCGTACGTTTGTATGAGTAATGATATCATTCCATTAAATGTTTATAGGGTATTGGAGTGAATGTTATATAAATTTTTAATAATAAACATCATTTCATTTTCATTATATGTATCAAATATTTTCATCATTATACACACTAAAATTAAGTGGTGATAAAAAATAGATTACACCACTACTTGGAGACAGTAAATCATACGCCCCACACACAATCCTTTTTATTATAGTATTAAAGAAATCAAAAATATTGTTGTACCATAATCCTAAAAAAATAAAAAAATATATATGATTTTGTATTTATTAATTTATAATTTTAGTAAAACATGCCAATGATGTAGAAGAATACATTAACATGGACTATTTCTAAAAATTGACTGCTTCTACGTTGGAGGACCTCCATTATATATCATCTCTAGGGATACTAGGATAGAATTAATTTAATGTGGAATATGTCTAGAAAATGTATAAGGATATTGTTATGTTAAATGGTTAGTGTTTAGTCCTGATATAAGGCTTAATGTGGTATGATTAATTAATGGAGTGGATCCCATTTATAATTGAGGTGAGGGACACTTTATAAAACTCTTGAAATAATAAATTAATGTAAATTGATTTTTATTTTCATATGGAATAAATGTTATTTATTTCAAATATATATTGAAGATGCAGATTTCCCCTTCTCCCCTAGAATTCACCCCCTCCTCATCCATTAATCCAATCTTTTCTTCCAGAAACATCTCTTTTTGGACCATCAACGAGTATGTTCATACTTTTGTACCCCCATTTTACTCTCTTTCCATCTCTCTACATCAGGGCCATGATATTTTGTTTTTTCATATCCATATATGAATGTTTATTTACATTCTAAAATATTATTTTAATTATAATTTTTGGAACCCCAAAACTTATTCATTATATTATTCCTTGTGAAAACATAATTAATCCCATTTATTTTGATGTGTTTACATAATGTCTATGGAATGTTAATGTTATTTAAAGAATTCCAGATTATGAAAATATTATGATGTGATAGGTGGAACTATAATTATATATATAATAACATATTTTTATAATTTGATATATTTAATGTGATTATGGGTATAATACATTAATATGATATTATATTGCTTAAAAATTATAATGTCATGATTACAAAAAATGTTTTATGAGTTAACATCATGATATCATTTCATTGAACCATTCATCAAGATTTTCAACATTTTTATGGTGTTCCTTTATTTTTAATATGGTTAATTCAATGGAAATGTCAATTTTTTCTCAAATGGTTTTGATATCTGTATTATTCTTATTAAATAATTATATTGATTATTCTCACCCCTGTATTATGGATTCATGAATCTTATGTTTCCCCTTATAACGATGTTATCTCAACACATTCATTTATGTAAAAGCTCATGTCTTTTCATGTTCAATTGATCACAAAATATATTTTATGATGATAATGAAAATGGATTTATATAATAGAAATGATTATTTAAGTACAAGTGATATGAAACACTAATTTTCCATGAATGTAAACGCTTGAATCATGGAATAAATCACTCATACGTTTTTAATCCTAAAAATAATGTAATATTATTATAATAAAAAAGATATGTGTGTATATTTTCTTGTATAAAATTGTTTTATTATTATTAAAATTTGGATAAAATTATGATAGTAAACACCATACTAAAAAAATTTATTTTGAAGGGAAAAAATAATATCTTTGAAAATTATAAGAGAATTTTGTTTTTGATCAATGAAATCCCAATCAAGATTGTTCAAGTGGGTATGGATTTTTCATTATTAATCCAAGAGGTAATTCCATAAAAATGGTAGATTGTGTTTTTACGTGATCATTTTTTGGTGAATGACAATTTTCCTTTATTAAACAACATATTTGACCCTCCCAACGGATATTATTCAGGTAATAATAATCTTTTTATGAACATTACGATGGAAATATAAGATAGAGAGTTATTCCTCTTATATTTGTGGAATAATTTATGAAAATAATTCAATAGTAATGATTCGATTCAATTGTTAAACATAGTAATCAATTGATATATAATATTTTTATTAAATTTCTAATATCAATAAATTTTTATGTGAAATTTTTTTTTACATTTTTTTCAATACTATTATTTTTAAGAAAATTTTAGGGCATAAGATAATAATGAAAAAAAAACATTCTTTCTTTGGATATTTCATTGATTCTTTGAATAAAATTCCTAATGGGATGTGTGAATGTGTTCAAAACATATTTGTGATGCATCCAAAAAAGACTATTCATGTGAAAAAACCCAAAACCATGTCAAATTATTACATCTACTTAATGGGAGAAATTATCCATCAATTACATTAAATATAATCATCGACTGATGTTTTCAAGAACTTATGATCCACTTCGTGTGAAATAGATTTTTAAATCGAAGTATAAGATCTTTCTCATTCTAACATAATATAAAAGAGGTAATGTTCAATTAATTATAAATAATTTATATATGGAGGATGATATATGGAGATAAATGAAATATATTACAATGAAGAGGGATATAATGGAATAAATGGATTAGAAAAGTATAAAAAGAAATTTTTATCTAATACTTCAATTGAAATCTTTGGAATATATGGATAGATAATTCTTATATCATAGGAAAATTGATTGTGAATCATTCATGGAATATATGGAATCAATCACAAGGAATGCATGATACACCATTGTTTTCGTAATAATAATTATCCTACAATATATTGATTCATTATTTTTACAAACCATAACCTCCAAAAGAATTTATAATTAACGTAAATTGGGAGGAAAACCGTTATTGTCCAATTCTCCCTAATAGAATATATATATTACAGATAATTGACTCATATTTATAAATATTATAAATTAATAATGGATTTTTAATCTAATGAATTAAATGGAAAATGAGGAGTGAATGCCTAAATAGAAATATTAAATATGTTGGGAGAAGAATAATGGTGACATCTACTAATGGATTGGTTAATGCTACATGTTTATGAGATATGGCATAAAAGATCCATAAATTCAATGAGATATGATTAATTCTCCCAACATGGTGGTGTAATGTAAATCACCTGTTAATATAGAACTCATGGATCAATCGTTCAACTATATGGGAAAGTGAACTACACATTCCATATCAGTAAACCATAGGTCATCAATGGTAATTATAATCATAAAACACTAAAACGAATATTAATAGGAAATATTATTCCATCACCACCACACATAGATATCATAAAAATGTTGATGTAAAAGGTACACTTCATATTTACAAATGAATGAGAGATGTTTTATTTTACTCTAGTTCTATATGTTCCTTTGTGAAATACATAACTCCTAGAAGATGATTGAAAAAACTAATACCATTATGTAGAGATATTAATAAAATCACATAGTGTTTTGATCAAGGAAACAAATGTGTTAGACTATTATATTTTTTATCTGTATGGGTTGATTCATTTATTTAATATTATAATTATTTCCTAAGTGGAATTTGATTCAATATTAGCAATGTAATGTATATCATTATAATGTGTTCAAATCATTTATTGATGTAAGGAAATATTTCTCAATAATAATAAATATCCCATGATAATATCAAAATTCATAGAAGATCATAGATATTTTTATAGAGAACCCCCAACAATGTTGATGATGATACAAAGTGAATAAGAATACTCGGAATAAATGTATTAGTTGATGTAAAATATATACCTTTAAGAAATACCCTCTATAAGGTAATATAACAATGTATTTATTGATGATTTACCTAACCTTCCTCCTGAACATGAGAATAATTGTAAAAATAGATTGTATATGGGGTACTTTCTATTTATAAATTTTATTATAGGATCAACCAGATTGAACTAGAGGATCCCAAGATGAGCTTATAATATTTGATAGAAAATGTTTTCATATATCATACTACATCACTTTAGGTTGAGATAATAATATTTATAATGAAATATTATTGATAAATTCAACTTTGTATCAATTGATACTGTCTCAATAATATCATTGTAATAAAGAATTACCCCAATCTAATTATTGATTTGTTATTTGATCATCAATGAGATGATCAGTATTTATGAAATTTGTATGCTCATTCATGATATGATGAAATGTAGTTAATAAAGGAATATATTTTTAATACAACCTTATATACTAATTAAGGACATTATAAATTCATTCTAATTCCCATAATATTAATTTGCTCCCCAATAGTATTGTTGTATTTGTTGAATAGATTCATTGGATACTATATAAACATATTTCATGTATCCTTTTCCATTTATATCCATATTCACTAAATGATTATTAATTAATATGTACAATATATATGTATTGTGATGAAGAAAATAATGATTTATAAAATATTTATATAATTTATAATTTTAACTATTGAATTTACCAAGTCACATTCATTGGGAACATGATCACATGTGATGAAATATCTCTAGACCCATAAAAGAAAAAAAACAATTTTGGAATCTCACATACCAACTATTATCATACAAATACATTGTTCACATTTCATAACTAGGTATTTTGAACAATTTATATGTTTTTTATCCTAATATTTTTGCAAGTGAACTATATTAACATGGAATATGGTAGATACTTTCTGAATAAATGAATATGAGGAACGATTTAATGTTCTTAGTAAGACTTTATTTAATACTATAATAATTACACCACAATAAAATATAGATGGTTTTGTGATATAACGTGATTCATTAAAAATAAAATTGGGTTCTTTACCTATTTTTAATTTTCAATTGATAGAATATTCTTAAAGACAGTTGATGATCCTTGTGTATACATACTGGTCTCATAATCTATAGTTTATAGATGTGATATTTTTTATAACGAATTTATGGTGCAATATACATAGAAAGAAGTGTGACATATATAGTTATGAACAAAATCAAAAATATATTTTCATATATAATTATCTACCCCTATGTAAATGAATATGTTTAGATATAATCATGTTCTATGATTATAATGTGCACTTACATCCGGGAATGTAAACAAAGATTTAAAATTCTCATAAATGAAATGAACATGTTACTTTTCATGACCCCATCCCTCCATACATTTCCCGCCTAAGCGGGAAATGGAGAACAATAATGGAAAATGGCCCTATAACGACAGTTTTAGAAAAACCCATGTGTATAGGTCATCCTATACCCAAGGTTTTCCCAAAACAATGTGTATAGGGACTTATTAAGAACCTATTCAAACAGTTTACTAAAACCATGGGTATATATCAAACATAACCACAATGTCTTCCCAAAACCATGGGGATAGGTCTGGGAAAAAACATATTCCCACGGTTCTAACAAACCAATGGTATCACATTCCCAAATGATCGTAGGAAAAAATGGATTCTAGAATAATGGATTTTTTTGGGCAGGAAAAACTTTACCCATGGTTTTTTTTGAAATACACATTTTAGATAAATATATTTATGTAAATATATATATAAACAAACAAAATTTTCATTAGGGTAGTGCTTAGGCACTGAATTTGTGATGAAGAGGACACATGGTCAACATATGTGACTATAAATTTTTTAAAACATGTACCCAAGGTATAAAACCAACGGTATATGGTTATGAAATAACTGATTATACTAATACTCCTGTTTTGGAAACTATTGGAATAACAAAGAGCTATATCTATGTCTCATTTCCCCATGTTTCCCAAACCCATGGGTATAGACTATACCAATAATATTGTGGGAAATAACCATGGTTTGACCCGTGTGTATAGATCCATTTTCTATTAGTGTAAAGGGAGATAATAACCATGTATTATTACCTTTAGTAATCCCTGGTGTGGCGACCCACACCAAAAATATACAAATCTCCCAAAAAAGGGAGGCATTAACATTTTATAGTAACCATGATCGAATGATACGATGTATCATACTCAAAAAAAACTATATCATGGATATATATAAATTAAATCCAAAATCCATCCCAATTGATTGTTTAAAACAATATTCAATAAATACAAATAAAATCACAAAATTAGAAAGCCAACTATTTGGCTAAGTAGTGACAGAAAAACTGTCCCAAAATCCATTTTAGTAACACCCAACAACATCCCAGTAGTCCTCCTAGAAACCTGAATGATGTTTTATAACATAGGTTGAGCATACAAGTATACTCAGTAGGAAAACTAAACACTCTCATTCACATGTTCGAGAATCATACTAATGCTCTCATGAGAAAACATCATGACCAGCAACACCTAATAAGGTATATTCACAATCCACACCACACTAAATCACCCATACCAATTAACTCAAGTGAAGTAAATTAATTTTGTAAGCCCATAAATGATAGGGTGCCTCACAAAACATTTCCACTGATATACTCTCTGAACCTCTAATGGAAAATGTATGTTTCATCCAAATCATCCTAAAGAATCTTGTCACAGCCCACCCGTACACAGCTAGGCATCGAAATAATGACTCACACAAAGATACCTTGGTGACATACCACATAACATACCACATGAAAACACATGGTATTAATGTCAAAGTCTCACCCACAAACACTTGGGACAAAAAACACATCAACTTCCATCTCATCCCAAAGGAACGTGGGAAGAAAAAAACATCTCCTCCTAAATACCCCTTGAGAAAACTTACTCTCCCAAAAAAACATGGGCCTAAAACACCACAACCTGCCTGAAGAATCATGCCATGTCACCATCTATAAGTGGGTGCATGGAAGAGAGGATGACCAACCACCCATCCCCAAAACTGGATTTTTGGTAAATACACCTCCCCCATGAAAATGGGGGTGTTCACAACATGGTTATCAACTAGGATGGGCAGAGAATAGAAATAAAAAAATATAATAGATGTATTTGGATTTAAAACCATACACGCATTCACTATATATGGGTTCTCAATGAAAACACCATCTAACCATATCAAATTTCCGGCTACCTCCAAATGTAATTACTAATATGAGAAACATTAACTTCATAAGTGAATAAATAAAATCATATTTAGAATACTCATTCAAAAAACACTCATTAACATTATTGTTTTTTTCAACCAATATATCATTCTCTAATAAAAATTAATTTATTAATTCCATCACTACCAAGGAAATAGACTAAAAAACCATCAACATGAAATACAACCATTGTCTTCTCATAAGGCTACGAGCCATATGGCGTAATGTTTCTTAACCAAAATCTATGTATAAAACCAATTCATGATATAATAATATACCAATATTGAGATATAGCGTGGAGCTTTATACATGCTACTCATTGCGAAATTTGAAGTGAATTACCCATCCCTACCACTGCCATCACGATCTTCAAATACATTCTAACTAGTCCATAATCTAAACCACAAAAAAACCCCATTTCACAGCCACACCTAGAAAGACATCTCTCCTCCACCATCAAGGAAAATAAATATAGCACAGGCCACTGGAATTCTCACTACAGAATAATGACCATACAGTCTGTAATAAATAAATCCCACAAACTGAGATTCCATTTCACCACCAGTACCACCCCAAATCAAACATCCAACTCCAAGACCCCACTACAATAGATTTCAGAACATACCAACATAAAACACACACAAAAAAGGACTATGGAAAATCATATTTTTATTTTTTAAGGCACTCCTCATTCAATTCCCTCTAGTAAAATTAGGGGCTATTAATGAAATAGATTCTTCCTAGTGCATCCATTTTATGGTTGATTGTACATGGTAAATTGATTTAATATACCAAAATTAATTCAATAGAAAAAATAAACTATAATTCAAAAGGTGTTCTATTTTCAAAAAAAGACCAACAAACACCAATAATTTTCAGTATGAATATTTCCCATACAAATTCACAATATTGATCAAAATATAAACACAACAATATTATCTTATATCTTGATCCTAGAATCGCATATTGATAATAAAATGACTCAATTATATATAATTATTTGGTATTCTTTTATATTCAGAATGATACATTCAATCAACTTCCATAAATGATACAAAAATTAAAGAGAGCTAAAGGAATATAAACTTTGAAGAAAAAATTATCTACACTTCCTTATTATGCCAGAATTGGAGGTGCGTATGTTGCAGAAAAAGCCTCGAGGGGAAAAACTCAATACAAATGAAACAAAACAATACATTAACACTTGAGAAAAATGTTTTGGGGCTCACAATGATAAAATGGGATCACACATAGAAGAGTCGACCCTGGCATTAAAATCCCTGGTCATATATCAACATATGGAATGGTATTTATAGGACATTAAATGAGAATCTTGACCAAGACCATGCTGTTTATAAGTCAAATGGAATTATTAGGTTTTTTAAATTTAGATATGATTCAAAAAAAATTGTGAAATTCATTAAATTTGGAATTTAACTCATTTCATGTCAAAGGAAATGTAAAAGGGAAAATGGAAAAAATGTAGAATTCTATAATTTTGAGAAACTGTCATACATGAACATGAAATTGGTTGGTCACCATCATGAGTCCCCAATTTGAGATACTAGGGTGAGTCACTGGGGGATGAGTCACAAATGGATGAGTCTCTGGTGATGATCTATCAGTTTATGAGTTAGAGGTGGGTGATTCAGCATTGGGTTAATTACCATTCAACAAGTCACCATCAGATGATCCACCACTAGAGATATATAATCATGACCTACCATCATTGACATGCTAATATGAGTCACTTGTGTGAGTCATCATTCTCAATCACTATTCTTGAGACCTCATTGGATGACTCCCCATCAAATAATATATCATTGGAAAAATATGTTTTTGGAATCCTCTTGAAATGTGTCTTGTAACCTCGCAAAACAATCCAAACAAAATAATTTCACAATGTAATGGACCAGAGAGGTTAGGGAAATCACATTATATACCTCTCAAAATATTATATACCAAAAGAATTCAAAAAAAACAAATGAAAAAAATGGTTACGAACCACTTCCCCATGGGATAACTCTCATGGATCTTTCTACACTTGAAAAAACACTACAGAAATCAAGGTTCAATGATAAACCACCTTGTGTTGATAAAAACCTAGAGCGAAACCTCAACATTTATGAACACCACCTCTGAAATCTGATAACCCTACAGACCAAAAAATACACCAATAAATAACAACAACCACACTATCTAAGCACGTGTATTAAAGAATCCTTTCCTCCATGTCATGATCATATCGACTCTGGGTAGAATTGACATTCCTACATGGTTTTAATCTCATGTAAATTAATTTATATCCATTAAAAATATTTTATTCACTTCTTCAAAAGTCCATAAATTATAACACATTATGTAATAATGATACAAATCATCTCATAATGAACAAGGTTCAAGCCTCAAATTATAATGTAAAATAAAACATGGAAAAAATTAAAACAAATCTCAGTACAGGGAGGCTTCTCACTCACATGTAATATCCTCTAGGTCACCATGCCTCCAATACACATGAGCTAACAAAATGGTCTAACCCTAAAAAAGCTTCTCCTGAAGATCATGAATATCTACTGGCTGCTCCACAAAATTTGTATTATCTTAGAAATCCAACTCACCCTTATTAGGGAAATGAGATTCTTTGTAATGATATCAATTGAGTTGAGATATGTGAAATACGTCATAGATTCTCTCCAATTTTGGATTAAGTTCAAACTATTATGCCACCTCACCAACATTCCCCAACACCAGGAGGGGTTCAATGAACCTATTAGAATTCTTAGACCCTTTTCCAAACCTATATTTATCATGTTGAGGAGAAATCTTCCAGAACATGTTTTCATCAACAAAAAAATCCAAGGTCCTCCTCCCACGGTCAACATATGAATTATACTACTCCTCTTGTACCTTCAATCTCTCATGAATGAGTTGAAATTTATCTATAATTATTTGTATTGTGTAACGCCTTGAACCCAGTTACCCAGAGTCGGTGCATTATTACATAACATTGTTATGATCACAAAAGATCTTGTCTCTAAAGACCGATTAGTTTAGTATCCTTAGACTCCCTAGATACATTCATAATGTTTACATTAAATCATAAAATGAAAACTAAAACAACATAGTAAACATAATACACACTCATATCCCGTCATACTATCCCTATAGGTCATTCATAAAATACATCTTCACATCTTGGGAAAAATAAAACCAAGAAAGGGGTGAGCTCAGATGACCAATAAGTATAACAATAAAGAAGAAACATTCATAAATAAGCATAAACATTTAAGGCAATGTATAACTAAAACAAAAGATAATTAAACTTCATCTTCAGCATAATATGGCAGAAATAAAATGAAATAATTCCATTTACTTATTCACATGGATACTCTACTAGACGAATAATCACATGCAATATCAATAACCACATTCATAATGATGGAATACATAATTCCAAACTATCATAACCACATAGCCAAGGACTTCTTCCAAGACTACAAATAAGTTTTTGTAAAGGCCTTGTGCCAAGACAAAAGTTTGTCTCATGAGACCTACTGATGCATCGAGGAGCTATAGTGGTCTCCACCTGTCACTTGTTAGGTTGAATGCATTCCTCATATGAACAGGTTTTAACATAACATAGACATTCATATTAATACTAGCATATGAAATGTCAATACATTCACCATAAACCATGAATGGTATAAAAATAACACATCCATAATTAAAAATATTACAAAACCTTTAATAAAATATGGATGTTTTGTATCATAATAAATAAACATAAAATAAGCTTAAAATCCATCAATGGATGTTGACATAGATGAAATCAAAACTATTTGAGAGAAATATCTCCTTTTTTGAAATCATTTAAAATTCAGATAATTATAAAAGAAAAAAATTAATTTTAAAATATTCATATATGCTTTTAAGGGAAGCTTAGACTATTTTATAATGGCAGAAAAGATCTGCACCCGCTGTATAAGTTAAAAAATCCTTCTTACCTTAATTCTGTTAAAAAGGTTAAAAATGAACTTGTTTGGAAAACAATGGAAAGATTCCTTTATAAAAATCTTATAAAAATTCAAGCATTGGTATAAATTACATTAACCCATATTATGTAAAATAGTAAGAATGATTTGAGAAATTTTTTTAAGAAACATGGATGTGGATGATAAAGAGGTCCCAATAGATAATTACGTATAAACAGTCTCAGATAATGAAGAGATTGAGAAATAATCCATTACCTTTTAATTTTCCTCGGTTGAGGGTAGGTTAAACTCTTGTATAATTGTGAAATAATTGTTATTAAATTATACAATAATCATATACCTTAATATGATATCATATATGATCTTTTAACATAGCTTTGTTAATAATATCTTAGTATTATCGTAGTTTTGGGTGTTAACTTACTCTTTTTGTTTTATATGTTTTGTTATGTAAGAAGTCTTTGTTATGGATAGGTTATAGGATATTAATATATATAATTATATCATGTATTTAAACATTATTTTTAATCATCAAATGACAATTATACTTAAATGGATATGACGGGGAATGAATCTAATCGAGTACGTGGAGACGGTAGTCCGTACGTAAGCACAAGTGAAAATATCATTCTTTTGATATTAAAATAATATATAATTGGATGTTATATCATATATACATAATAATTATTATGTTATAATTATTATTTACATAAATTACACATCATTATAATACCAATCTGAATAATATGGTTTTGAATAACAATTACACCACGATGTGGAGACGGTAAGTCGTACTTACGCACGTTTGGTGACATGTCATTCAAAGGATGGATAGAATACTGAATATGGTTGTAAAATAATTATAATAACATTATATTATATAGAATATACTTGGGTTATTGTTTTAGAATGGAAATAACAAAGAAAGAAGAAGTTGAAGAAGAAAGGAACTTGGAAAAGGGTGGTGAAAACATTACCTCTTCATCGGGTTATTCCTTTTGATTTGATCAAACAGGCTAATTAAGATGGTCTGATGATCAAACTAAGGCCTCTAGGTTGCAGTGAGGGAAGTTGAGAGAATATTTTTGCAGGGTTTTGATGATCCAAAAGGCTTTTAAGGTGTAAAGTAGAGACAAAGTTGAGTGCCAATTTATTAGAGGGGTGAGGGGCACCTTTGGATAAGCAAGAAATATTATTTTATAATAAATTCATATTCGGTTTCTAATGGCTCAAAAGTAAATTGTTTAATGGTTACGGTGGATATGGGTGAAAATACTTTCATACAATATATTTTATATAGTTTTGTATCACTATATTATCGTAATCATTTATATTTAACTCTTAGTAAAATAGTTTGAAATTTACCATGCCACTTTTTATGTTTATATTATATAATTAATAAACATACTACATACCTCCAAGATACCCCCAAGTGGTCCATTAATAATACACCTATCATTATATATATCCTTTTTCCAAACATTTGATTTTTAGGAATAGAATATCAATTAGTAATATAATATTTGCTTTAAAACCTTTTTTATGTCAATTTTGACACTATTGGGTATTTTGTTTTTGATAATTTCATAACAGCATTATTACATCAAAAAAAATTCATATAACCAATCCTAATATATCATATTAACCTATAAAATTAGTGTAATTCATAAAAAAGTCTTAAATTACATTTATTTTGATAGATATAATATCGATTATTTTAATATTTAATAAATTAGGTAATTACTGCATCACCATTGTGTCATAAATAAATTAAATTATTTAATTTCAAAAAATTATAAATAATATATCAATATGTAGGAAATCGTTTTAACTTTCTAATGAATATTTATAATCGAATTTATCTTATTTATGACCCTATATTAAAAATGTTTTAGTTATTAAACATTGATTTTAACTCTTTTAACTCTTCTTTGAATTAAATAATAATAAATGTCCTAGTATAATCCAAGTGGACCTAAATGATAATATTTTATTCCTAATATTTTTTTTGGTCGAGATACACTTCTACAATTGAACTAGGACATGTGTTAGGATAATATTAATATCATTTTTACCCTTAATTACCCTATTTACTTTTAACCTTGGTAAATTAAAGTAATAAAATATTATTGACCAAAAAATATTATTATCTTATTGAACCACATTTTACTCATTGATATTAAATTTGTCTCATAGATTTTTGAAATTCCACCCATAGAAGCGGTGAAATTATGTTTTATTTGAATTTCCAAATACTCCAAGGATATGGGTAAAAGACGGTGAAAAGTTCAATAAAATTTTTATATATCAAAAATTATTCTTAACTAACTCTAATGAATTACATTAAAATTATATAAGTATTATGTATCTATTTTGACATTAATTAAATTTAAATAAAATAAATAATTATTTAAATAAAATTTCAGTTTTAAACTATAACTTAGTGTTGTTTCACATTTCATCAAAAATTGAATGTTTTTAGAAAAATACCAAAAATTCACCCTATGCTAATTTCGATATTCTAAATCCAAAAATGAAGTCCATTTTGAAAGATAAAATTTATAAAATTTTAAATAGTGGTTATAACGAATCATAATGTCTAGTTTGATTGGTTGTCATGTGTGTTAGAACTCAAAGTTGCATACAACACATGTTACTGTATTATTCAAAGAGAAGCATATCGTAGAATCTTGGGGTGTAACATTCTCCCCTTATTCAAATAATTGCATCCTTGATATTTCTATAATACTACCACATGAAAAGACTCGGTTGATTCTTCATTATAAGTTCATCAGGATCCCATGTTGCCTCTTCCATCTTATGGTTTCTCCATATAACTTTTACTAGACAAGTTATCCGGTTTCTCAGCACATGTTCTCTTGTATCAAGAATCCTGAATTGCCTTTCACAATAAGACAGATCGGGTTCCAGTTCTAGTTCCTTATAAGTGAGTACATGCATTGGTTCAGGCATATATTTTTTCAATAGTTATACATGGAACACAATGTGATTTTTGGAGAGACATGGTGTAATTTCCAAACTGTAAGCTACATCCCCAATTCGTTTTAGAATTTCAAAAGGTCATATGTACCTGGGACTCGATTTACCCTTCTTACCAAAACGTATAACTCCCTTCCATAGAGATAACTTCAAGAAAACAGGATCTCCTACCTAAAATTCCAAATCATTCCTTCTGTTATCATCATAGCTCTTCTGCCTTCTTTGAACTACTTTGATGTGGTTTTGGATTACCTTTAACTTTCCATCATTTCCTCCACCAGTGTTGGGCCTACAAGATTTCTTTCACTAACGTCATCCCAACAGGTTGGTGTGTGACATCTCACTTCATATGGTGCCATCTGAATACATGAATGGAAGCTGTTATTATAGGAAAATTCTACCAGAGGTAAATATTGATCCCACATACCCTGAAAGTCATGTGACCAAGATCTCAACATGTCTTCTAAGGTTTAAATAGTCCATTCTGATTGTCCATCAGTTTGGGGGATGGGTAAGCAGTGATGAAATGAAGTTCAGTATCCATGGATTTATGAAGACATTTCTAGAATATTGATGTAAAATGGGGTTCATAATCAGAAACAATTGATAGGGGTTCCTAATTAAGTCTCACAACATCATTAATATATAGAATTTCTTGAAGTTCAAGTGGTAAATCTTTCCTTATAGAAAGAAAATGTGATGACTTGGTAAGACAATCAACAATGAACCATATTTCATCATTCTTTCTAGGAGTCCTTGGTAGTCCCATGAAAAATTCCATCGTGATATTATCCCATTTCAACTCCAATATGGGACGAGGTTGCATGAATACTACAGGTTGTTGCCTTCCAGCTTTCACTTGTTGATAAACCATACATCTTGACACAAAATCAGCAATCTCCCACTTCATGTTGTCCCACAAAAAATGATTCTTCAAATCTCTATGCAATTTGGGGCTACCAAAATGTATAACGAAATTGGAACTATGAGCATCATCTAACAATTTCCTTTTCAGATCAGGTATATCAGGAACACGAAGTCTCTTCACAAATTCCAATATTCCTTATTCACACATAAAGTCTCTCAATCTCCCATCATTCACATCTTTAGAATTCTTTTGAAACTCTTCATCACTGGTCTGAGAACTCTTTATCTGTTCTAGTAAATATGGTTTAGAAACCATTTGAAAAAGAATTTATGTTTCACCTTCCATGGTAATTCCCATATCCATATACACTAGATCCATGAAAATAGAAACCAATTCAATTCTCATCTAGTTCAAAACTCCCTGATCCTTTATACTCAAAGCATCTGCCACCATATTTTCCTTCCTAGAGTGGTAGTGTATCGTGAAATCATAATCGTTGAGTAGTTCAAGCCATATCATTTGCCTCATATTGAGTTATTTCTGTGAGAAAATGTACTTCGAACTCCTATCATCAGTATATATCTCACATTTTTCACCATATCGGTAGTGTATCCAAATCGTTAAAGCATATATTACAACAGCTAACTCAAGATCATGAGAAGTATTTTTTTTCTCATTAATTTTCAACTGTGGTGATACATAGGCAATAACTCTATCACTCTGCATAAGGAAACAACCAAGTTCTTTCTTCGATGCATCACTATAAATAACGAACCTATCATTCCCCAATGGTAGAGTCTATATATGAGCACTGACTAATCTTCTCTTCAGTTCTTCAAAAAAGTCTTCACACACTTTCTTCCAAAGCAATTTAACCCATTTTCTAGTGAGAATCGTTAATGGGTTATCCAATCGGGCAGATTTCTGGACAAAACTCTGATAATAACCTTCTAAACAAATAAAACTACATAACTAAATTATACTCATCGGTGATGGCCATTATTGAATTTCCCATGTCATAGAAGGATCAACATGGATTCCATCCTTAAATAAAAAACGGACAAGAAAAGAATTCTCTTGAAGCCAGTATTCACACTTGCTAAACTTCCCATATAATTCATGTCTTCTAAGAGTCTTCAGGATAATGCACAAGTGATTTTCATGGTTTTCATAGCTATTGGAATATTCCAAGATATCATCAATAAATACCACTACAAAATCATATATATATTCGTTGGAAACTCTATTCATTAGATCCATGAAAAAAGAGGGTGTATTATTCTGCCCCAAAGGCATTACTGTAAACTCGTAATTCCTGTACCTAGATCAAAATGTTGTTTTCAGAATGTATTCCTTCATCACACACAACTGATGGTATCTCGATCAAATGTAAATCTTAGAAATGTATTGAGCTCCATGCAGTTGGTCCAATAGATCATTAATTCAAGGTAGGGGATATATGTTCATTATTTTTATAGCATTGATCTCCCTGTAATCAATACATAACCTCATAGATCCATCTTTTTATTAACAAAAAGGATAGGGGATCCCCATGGAGTAATAATAGGGAGAATAAATAACTTATTACTCAATTCCCCTAGCTATTTCTTTAGTTCCACTAATTACATAGTGGCCATTCTATAAGGGGTCTTCGATATGGGCATTGATCTAGGAATTAAATCAATGGAAAACTCAATTTCTCGTTCTTGAGGATGTCCAGGTAAATATTCTGGAAACAAATCAACATATTCTCTCACAATAGGTACATAATCTATTTGAACATTCCTTTCCTTACTCACAACTATTTTATTCTCTTCCTCGCCAATATTTGAGTTTAGTTGAGCTATTGGGGGTGGATCTAGGTAAGAAGAAGGTGGTGACGATTCTGATTTAAAGATAAGGTGTTATTTATCATCATCCTCAAAAATTGTAACCCCCTTCTTCTTACAATAAATATTTGCATCATAGTCTGAAATACAATCCATACCGAGGATTATATCAAACTAGATCATAGGTATGATGATGAGATCAGCAGATAAAGTGAATTTATATGCCTCAACAGGGACGGATGCATAGAATTTTGTAGCAATGATACTTCCCCTAAGATTTTTAACTGAAAAATACCTTGTTAAATCAAATTATAAATATCTAATTTTCTTCGAAAACTGGGAAGATATGAAACAATGCGATGATCCATAATCGAAAAATCCATTTTCTAATATTGAAGAAACCATTAAAGTACCTGCGACCATGTCTTTCGAAGCTTCTAACTCATTAGTAGTGATAGCATAAGCATGGCCTTGATCCCTTAACCTTTTCTTGATGTATGTTCCCCTGAATATTATAACATTCATTTGCATAATGTCACATCTCCCTTCAGTTGTAGAATTGAACATTGGTAGCTTATTTATTCCCCTTACAATCACGAGCCTGGTGGCCTTTTTCACCACACTTGTAACAGACTCCCATTCCTTTCAAGAAAGTACCCGGGTGATTCATACCACACATACTATAGGATGGATAATCAACATTACCCTTCTTCCCTTTTTTTCCATTTCCAGAGTGATAAATAGATCTCTTCTTCTATTATATTTCTTTAAAGTCATAAAACATAGAGAATTCTTTTTCTTTCTTGATAAAACATGACACAATATATTCGTATGATGAGAAGGAGTGTGAAACTAATGCTCAACAAAGAAATGGTTTTAACACATCAAATAAATGATCAATATTATTTCTTGGGTTACATATATAATCTCCAACACACTTTAATAACCTTGTAAAGTTAACCTCATACTTTGGGACAATCTCATCCTCATTTTGTCTTAGACTCCGAAATTTCCTTTACATATCTTCTCTATGGTCACGAGGAATGTTTTATCTAAAAAAGGTCTTTGAACACCCTTGATTCAATATTTTATACATCATCATCTTCCTTTGTGTTTTGTATCAACGACCACCATTGATCATCATCTCCAGTGAGGATGTAAACTGCCATGATAACTTTTTCCCTTTCACTACTGCCCAAGGCATGGGATATTTTCTCTAATTAATTTATCCACTGCTCATCTACTACGGGATTTGTAATCCCATTAAATTTTGTTGGTTGTTGCCTCATTAAGGGATCTAACATTGTTCCTCCACGTTGTGGATCAGGGTGTTCCATACGGGTAAGGTTATTATTCATAACAAGAGTGAGTTTTCCCAGTACGGTAATTAGATGATCAGCACCAGTTGCATCACCAGCTCCACTATAATTATCTTGAGTAGCAGTGAAATACCTACATGGAGTGTGTTCATTTATATGGATTCCATTTCATACACTAGGCTCCATTCCTAGACAATGGCATACAATAGATTAGTTTATGAATCGCAATACATAAATCTAAACTTGTAAAACACTTAACATGAATTGAGAAGTTTATGTATATAATCCATAACCATAAAAATGTTTTATTTTAGGTATTATATACTCTTAATCCCTTCATAATGGTTTGTAATGAAAATGAGAATTATCCCAAACATATACCCTGGGAGTGTCGTAACCAATAGTGTAACAAGGCCCGTTGTTGTGCACCAGTTTCCATTTGTGTCTACCTCAAAGTGGTTTTTTCAGGTTATACCCCTAGGTATATCTATTCCAGAGCTGCCACTACCTGCTCCAATAATGATAGGGATGTATTTCTCATAAAACACACAAAATCTCTACAATACCAAAATTCTAGGAAGTTCCTTTATACTAATCCTCAATGTCTAGCTTAGGGATATTTTCTGTAATCAGTGTTTATCTAAATTTATCTCCCAAGGTTTGTACTAAACATCCTTTTATACCAACTGTAATTCCCCGACCCTAGTTACCCAGAGTCAGTGTATTATTACATAACATTGGTATGATCACAAAAGATCATGTCTCAAAAGTCCGATTAGTTTAGTACCCTTGGAATAACTAGATACATTCATAAACTATACATTACATCATAAAATGAAATCTATAACAACATAGTCTCCATAGTCCACACTAATAAACCCTCATGCTATCCCTACAGGTCATTCATAAAATACTTCTTCCCATCTTGGAAAAAATATAACCTAGAAAGGTGTGAGCTCAGATGCCCAGTAAGGATATGAATATAGTGGAAACTTTCATAAATAAGTATAAACATTTAACGCAATGTATAGCTAAAACAAAATCCATTTAAACATGAAATTCAGCATAATATGGGAGAAATAAAATTAAATAATTCCATTTACTTATTCACATGGATATTCTACTAGTCTAATAATCACATGCAATATCAATAAAAACTTTCATAATGATGGAATGCATAATGCTAGACTATCACAACCACATATTCAAGGCCTTGTTCCAAGACTACAAATAAGATTATGTCAAGGCCTTGTTCCAAGACACTAGTTTGAATGATGATGCCGACCGATGCATTGAGGAGATATAGTGGGCTCCACCCTTCACTTGTTAAGTCCAATGCATTCCTCATATGAATTGGTTTATACATAACATAAACACTCGTATTAAAACCAGCATACAAAATGTCAATACATTCTCTATAAAACATGAATGGTATAAAAATAACACATCCACATTCAAACATATCACAAAACATTCAATAAAATATGGATGTTTTGTATCATAATGAATCAACTTTAAATAAGCTTAAAATCAATCAAAGGATGTTGACAAGGATGAAATCAAAACTATTTGAGATTAATATCTCCATTTTTTGAAATCATTTAAAAGTAACATAATTATAAAAGCAAAAATTTACATTTAAAATATTCTTATAAGCTTGTAAGGGATGCATTGACGATTTTATAACATTGGAAAATAGCCGCACATGCCGTATAAGTTAAAAACCCATTCATACCTTCATTATGTCGAACATTATAAAAAGGAACTTGTTTGGAATACGACAGAACGATTCCTTTATTAACATCTAATAAATCGTCAAACAGGGGTATAAATTACATTAACCCATATTCTGTAAAATATTAAGAATGTTTTGAAATTTTTTTTAAAAAAACATGGATGTTGATGATAAAGAGGTCCCAGTAGATAATTACGCATAAACAACCTCAGATAATGAATAGATTGTGAAATAAACCCTTTAATTGTACTTTTCCTGGGTTGAGGGTAGTCTAACCTCATTTATAATGGTGAAATAAATTTAATTTAATTATACAATAATCATATAAATCAATATGATATCATATGTGATCATTTAACATTGCTTTGTTAATAATATCTTAGTATTATCGTCATTTCGAGTGTTAACATAGTTGTTTTCTTTTATATGTTTTTCTATGTAAGCCATGTTTTTTTTGGATAGGTTGTATCTTATTCATAGAAATAATGATAAAAAGTATTTAAACATTATTTTTATTCATCAAATGAAAATTAGACTTGAATGTATACGATGGGGAATAAATCTCATCTTGTTTGTGGAGACGGTAGTCCATAGGTATGCACAAGAGACAATATCATTATTTTGTTATAAAAATTATATACAATTGGATGGTATATCATATATAAAAAATCATTATCATGTTATATTTATTATTTACATCAATTACACATCATTATCATACCCATAAAAATAATAATGTTTTGAATAACAATTACACCACGACGTGTAGACGGTAAGCCGTACGTACGAACGTATGGTGACATGTCATTCAAAGGATGGATAGAATATTGAATATGGTTGTACCATAATTATAATAACATCAATTTATATAGAATATACTGGATTTATTATTTTAGACTGAAAATAAAAAATAAGGAAGAAGTTGAAGAAGAAAGGAACTTGAAAGAGGGTGGTGAAAACATTACCTCTTCTTCGGGTTCTTCATTTTGATTTGATCAAAAGGGCTCCATAAGATTGATATATGATAAAACTAAGGCCTCTAGGTTGAAGTTAGTGATGTTTAGATAATATTTGGGCAGGGTTTGGACGACCCAAAAGACTTTGAAGGTATAAATTAGAGATAAGTAGGAGTTCCCTTTTATAAGACGGGTGAGGGGAACCTTTGGAAACGCTAGGAATATTATCTTATAATAAATTCATATTAGGATTATAATTGCTCCAAAGTAGATTATTTAAAGATAAATGTGGGTATGGTTCGAAATAATTTCAACCAATAGATTTAAGATATGTTTGGGTCACTATATTAACCATATCATTTATATTTGTCTCTTAGTTAAATAGTTTGACATTTACCATGTCTCTTTGTATTTTTATATTATATAGTTAAAAAACATACTATATACCTCAAAGAGACTCCAAATCTGTCCATCAATGATACACCTATCATTATATAATTTCTTTGGCCGATCCATATATTTTTATCAATATAATATCAATTAATAATAAAATATTTGTTTTAAAAACTCTTTTATATCAATTTTGACACTATTGGGTATTTTGTTTTTGATAATTTCATAACAGCATTATTATATTAAATAACATTTATATAGGAAATCCTAATATGTCTTATTAACCTATATAATTATTGGAATTAACAAAAAGTCTTAAATTTAATTTATTTTGATATTTATAGTATAAATTATATTAATATTTCATTAATTAGGTAATTACTACATCACCACTGTGTCATAAATAAATTAAATTATTTAATGTCTAAAATTATAAATAAAATACCATTATGTAGGAAATATTTTTACATTTATAATGAATATTTATAATTGAATTTATCTTGTGTATAACCCTATATTAAAAATGTTTTATTTTTTAAACATTGATTTTAACTCTTTTAACTCTTCTTTGAATTAATTAATAATAAATGTCCTAATATAATCCAAGTGGACCTAAATGATAATATTTTATTCCAAATATTGTTTTCTCTCGAGATACACTTGTCCAATAGAACTAGGAAATGTGTTATGATAATATTAATATCATTTTTACCCTTAATTACCCTATTTACTTTTAACTGTGCTCAATAAAAGTAAAAATTTATTATTCATCAAACATTATTTTCATCTTATTAAACCACATTTTACGACATGATATTAACCGTGTCTCTAGTGTTTTTTTATTTTGACTCACAGAAATGGTAATATTTTGTTTTATGTGAATATCCAAATTCTCCTAGGAGGTGGCTAAAAGACAGTGAAAAGTTCAATAAAATTTTTATATATAAAAAATTATTATTAACTAACTCCAGTGAATTATACTGAACATATATAGGTATTATGTATCTATTTTGACCTTAACTAATTTTAAATATAATAAAATATTATTTGAATAAAAATTTTGTTTTAAACTATAACTCAATGTTTTTTCACTATTCATCAAAAATTGAATGTTTTCAAGAAAAATAACAAAAATTCACCCTAAGCGAATTTTGATATTCGGAATCCAAAAATGAATTCCATTTTGAGAGATAAAATTTTTAAAATTTCCAAAAGTGGGTATTAGTATTCATAACTGCTAGTTTGATTAGTTGTGGTGTGTGTTAGAACTCGAAGTTGCGTACAACACACGCTACTATATTATTCAAAGCGAAGCATAACGTGGAAGCTTGGGGTGTTACATATTTTTCAGGATATAGATTAGAATTCTCCTCAACCTCTGTTAAGAAGAAGGGTAAATGATGTGGTATTCATTATAATGAATCAAATTGATCCATCCCATTGGAATGGAGATAATTGTTAATATAAGATAATGGAAACAATCATTTGTGTCTCACTAAAGACCATACAAAGCCAAAGACACAAGCTTGCATCATATCCTCCAATTTCAAGATAGTATATTCTATCTACACATCTGTAAATGGGTGTAAAGTAGTATTGAGGTATAACTGAGTTCTAAAACCATGATGAAAATCCCTGCAGACTCGTGAGGTAACTCATATATGTCTACTCAAAAAAATGGATCTTAGTAATCCATGAATCTATTCTGCATCATCCATATACCTCTTTGCTAACACATCCATTATTCCCAACACCTTCATCTCTATGATGTCTACTTATTTATTCAACTGATCAACTACTACACATATTTCAATATAGCTTCACTTAGCTCTTAGTAACCCTATGACAAAATCCATTTAGATATCATCCTAATTAATCTAAAGTAAATTAAAGGGTTGTATGAAATTATTGGGAACATGGTGATCATCCTTAAACTTCTGGGAGACTATTATATTTTCAATAAACTATGCCACTCCACGTTTCATCCCAACCACTAAAAAAGATCTCTCAAGACACAATACTTCTTGGTAGATCCTAGGTGAATTACTATAGGTGATCTATATAACTTACAAAGGACTCCATTAAGAACTAAAAATAAAACAAAACACATTCCGTGGAACCACATCTGATTCTGATTACCCTTCGACCATCCCATTGGGGAATCACTGTGGTCAATTTGATCATGTGTCACCATTGCCTCTATGACTCCCCACTAAGAGTCCTCCAACTTTTACATCAGATAATTGTAACCAGCAAACATAAACCAATAACCTATACCATCATCAGCGTCTCTACCTATGTGCAATGATTGTAAATCCCCCATCACTATCCAAGAATCCTTATATTCCCAAACAACATCGTTCTGAGACATTCTTCAGAAAGAATCATCCCCAAAATTTCTGTTTCATGAGGTGAAGAAGATCTTAAAATCATAATACTAGTGAAACTTCATCATCAATTAATTTTTAATGTTGACATATCACTGGAAATAATATAGCGAATGAATGAGTGATCTTTGATGACCCAAAAGCATACCCCAATGAGGTCATGTTACCAAAAATTTAGGGAAAACCAGACAACTTCTACATCTATATAAATGATGGGAAAGATACTCACATGGTGACTTAACTACAGAGACCCATATGAGATAACTTTCCACTACTATATTGTCAAGAACCCCAAGACTATATGGGAAGCATCAAAAAACACCTCGAACATCACACATTCTTATATAAACTATAACTCTAACAAAAAACTCTTTCAGATAGTTGAACACTACATGGAAATGTTCACTCTAAATAAGATCCTAGTTTTTCCTGGGTGGGGAAGTCAACAGAACTGAAACTCGAGAGAAATAAGGTTAAAACCACTAGTAATTTCACACATGACCAAGGAAATTGTGAACCCCTTTTTCATTCATGGGTTCTTCTGATGAAAAAAATTATTCAACCTTCGATGGGTCTAATGATACACCCGTCTACGAAAACATATTCCCATGTAAAGGCACATTTCATGTCCAAAACAAACAATTGGAAAACATTCTGTAAAGGACATGGTGTCAAATTACATGAAACAAATTCCTGAGAATCTCAATATCATCCTCATAAAAAATCATGTATATAATGATTCCATTGATGAATAAGATAATTAACTACTCCCAAGGATCATAGAATATGGAGTTCATAATCCCATGAACACTTTTGGTGCATTCGTAACCTTGAATATAAAGATAGTGAACTGAATGTTTCATACATGCATCTAAAACCCTTCTTCAGGATACTTCCGTCCTTCAACCTTAGCTATTGATATCCAGACCATAGATCAATCATATAAAACTATATTTTCCCTCTCAAAATATCAAAAAAATCGCTTGTTATCAAGATATGGTAACAGTTCCTGACCGTTACCCAATTCAACCCTAGGTACTCTATTCACAACATTTGACCATTGTTTTCTTTTTAAAAAAACTAGAGATCCCCATGATGACACACTTAGAGGGATACATATATTATTCATCAGATCATCTATCTGATTCCAAAATTCTCTCGAATCGAAAGGTTACATCCAAGAAGGACCCATCAAAAATATTGATTCACCACATTACTAGGCTATATTGATCTAAACATCATGATGATGGGGTAGAGTCACAATACCCTTAAGAATGTCATCTATGAAATACCCAGATACCCTAGGGACAATAGTATCCAACATATCCACTAATAACCCATCCAGTTTAGAATGTGGTGGCTTCACACACTGACATCCCACCTGATAGCTCCACTCATCGAGAAACAAAACACACTTACCATATATGTCTGAAAACATTATACGTATTCTGAATCAATATATAATGGTTTTCTCAGAATACAAACAATAAATGAAGAAAATATCGTTTTATTTTTGCAACCATTGAATGAATGGATCCTGATGAGAAGGATGGAGTACCAACATCACTCTGCTTCAAAATAACACATGATTCATCCTCGACTGACCTCTAACTAACATACTCAACACTAGGGGAACAATATTCTTCTCTACCTCTAGTCCTAGAGTATGGGATCTATTGGGTAAAAAATAATTATTGTTAATCTCTTGAATCAAAAAAAATAATCAATATATCTATACAAGATGATCATTTCTTTAAAAATCTATGGACTTGGTGGAACTGCTGCCTATGCTGTGTGTAATTTACCACTTCTAGATCCTTTTACCTTTTTCAAGAGACCGCCTCCATGACCACTCATGGTTTGATGCCTCTTAGGGACACCCTGAGGTCATCCCCTATAAAGTTTCCTCACCATGAAGGAGCATAAGCTTGCTGACTTTTTTTTCAGATGTCATATCAGAAAGCTACTTCTCAGGTTTGTGTAGAACTTGTCCACCTCCACCATACTGAGTTAAAATAGCTTCTGAACACTTTATATGACCATAGTCATGATCCCCAAAAAATAAACACATCAGTACAAAGACAACTATAAATGAATGAGGACCATAGTGTCAAAATAGAAAATGAGACGGTTGAATTATCAAGGGCTGAATCATTGACGCCCCTAGAACTAATAAACTCTATATGATAACAACTATAATCAATAAACCATGTTGTATCCCCTCTCGAAGTACACCTACTAGTGAGTGAATCCCCTAAATCACATCCAACATCTTCAAAACATCCATATACATCAGTGATGTAATATGGGTGACTGTGTACTTGATAGGAGAAAGAAATACCTCCTCTACTACTCTCACATGACACTCCTCATCCAGAATGTTATATGAGGAAAAAGGAAGGAGACCCTTGAACGTGATCCCTAACTCTCATAACAGAAAACATCCACACATGATGGAGAGTAACTCCTACCACATATCACCCTTCATGGTCAATTAAAGGAATTCTACATTGAACTCTGTCTCAAAATTGACCAACAATATGTCATCCTCATTTCTCTCCTCCTGGTATAGCATCCATCACTAACGTGTAACTCCCTACATATGGTTCACTATCAATAGAACCATGTACTTTTTTGGAGCCTATGTTAAACTGAAGGTGATCTCAAGGGCATCGAGATAGCTCTTCATCTCCATGTCTAAAAAACATCACATATACATTCCAAAGGCATTTTGAAATAAACCGCATAACATTCTTCTACCACTATTTGTCCTCCTACACTAGATCAACCCTCCTCCAATCAATAGAGTCATACTGGTGATCCTCAACTATCCGATTCACAAATGGAAAAGGTTTCGGTTCCTTATGTTAAATGTTTAATATAGAATTCCTAAGCATCAATAGTATGTAATTTTATTTAAGATTCATTTTAATTCATTTAACTCAAATATTATTCGATTTCAAATTCCCAAAAAACCGACACTGATATAAGAACACAATTAATTATGATGCATGTAGCTTTCCTGGGGTCTCTACCCTAACAATGGTGAATCCTTAATGAGTAATTTGGTAGTATAATAATCCATTCATTAGATCATATGGGTCCTAAAAATCAAGTTTCCTAGCTACTATTACCTATATTATGTCACACACTGAGATCGCTTAACACAATTTCCCTACCAACGCATGGAATCCTCAATATTCTTTACTCCAAACTCCATAATATCAATCAACCATCACCTTTGATACTATTCTATAATGAACCATTCATCCGAATATTCTCCCAATGAGGTTTTAGTGGGGAAGGATAGATAATTACCCTCATGTCCAACCTCTAGTAGGCCTCGGGGTGGTGAACAACAACAATAGTACATAAATCTCACAAATTGGATGCATTACACTTTTATCGTAACATGGATCGAAATATAAGTTGTATCAAACTCATAAAAACTCCCATATATATATATATATAAGAAATCCAAAATCCATCCAGATGTAAAGTCCCCGACATTTCTGGTCCATTAATTTTTTAAAATCGAGTGTTTGTATTATTTTAGGAGTTCATGTTGACTCATTTCAAGTGTTTCCCAATAATTTCTATTTTGATTGATAGCCATCCATTGGTGACTCAGGACTTATCATTTAGAATGATTACTTGAACTGGTGACTCACAGTAGTAAGTCATTGATGGTGGGTATCAGTGGTGGGTCGCGATAGTACGTCACTATCGATGAGTCATCTGACAGTGGATCATTTAACTATGAGTCAACCAACAGTGACACATCCACTACTGATTCAACGACCTATAGTTGTCACCAGTGACTCATTTACTAGTGACACATCAATTGGTGCATTATATGGGTATCTAACGATTTTGACTCACATCGGTGACATGGAACAGTGACTAACACCAAAGTTAGTCATTTTGCAACATTTTTTCAAATTTCCATATTTCTCAAATTTTTCATATTTCAACCCTTTAACATTTCATTTAAATTTAAATGTGTTAAATAACATATTTAATGGTTTTTGGTGCCATTTTTAATCATCAATATATATTATAAAATTATAATTCTTCATCATGACTTACTAACAGTGTGGTCTTGGTCAAAAATCTCCTTTAATAAAATTTAAAAACTATTACTTCTATTTATATTGAATATATGATTTCTAAAGGCGACATACTATCTTCCTTGTGTTCTCTCATTATCACTTTCTGCGCCGGAACCATTTTTCCATGAGTAGCCACACATTGTACTGTATCCCTTGGTTCACATTTTCCCTCTAGAGTCTTTTCCTAATGGCCGCACAGACCCTACTTTGGATCAATAAGGACGTCTTGATAATATATTCTTCAATGTAGGGATACCTTCGTATCTATTTAATTTTTATATCATTTGGGGTAGGTGTTTTAATGGATCTTTGTAATGATATATCGATACAAAATAAATAAAGACAATTGAATCAGTTTTTGATCAACATGTGGTACTCAGAAGGATATATAGCATCATACTAATTTATTGATATTCTGATCAATATTGTGAATTTGTATGGGCTATATGACTATTGAAAAATCAGGGCTGTTGGTGGCAATTTTTTGTGCACCTAGAATTGAAACCTAATGAATATTGTTGGACTTCAATTGACCAATTATATGTATATCAAATATATTAACAATGTAAACTTGGAACATAACTGGATTCCCTATGATCAATCTATTTTAGTGATAAACACTGAATTAATAAGAGTAAATTTCATGGTAATCACTTTTAAAATATGAATTTTCTTTTTATTGGTCTTTGTGGTGGTTTGTTGTGTGTCGATTTGTCTTCACATTTTTTGTAGTTGGTTTTAGGGATTAGTGATGTGATGTTGGGTGGTATGGGTGATGTAGTGGAATTATATGATGTGATATGGATTGATTATATAATTAATGGGTAGTGTTCTGTAGTGGGGCAACCATCTGGTTGTGCTATGTGTATGTTGCTGGATGGTTTTGGTGAGATGTGTTGCTAGGTGCGATTGTAAATTGTGGGTTTATTGTGGTTGAGATTATAGAGAGTGGGGAATGTCTTTAAAGAATGATGATTCAGTGGTTTTTTTGGGAAATTCATCCATAGTTTCTTCATTAGTGGAATGAATATATCTTCACTCTGTGTCTCGGGATTGGAAAATTGGTATCGAAATAATGGTTATAAAATAAAGAGTAATGGGAATCTAGATTTTTATATATATATCTACACCACCAAAAATATATTTTTTTCCTTTCCTATTATATATTATTTTTGGTTTATTTCATGGGTATTGAATGAATGAATAAATTAAATGTTAGTTGAGAATAATATTTTCATTTAGATAAATAAGGATTTGAATGGGTGTTAAGTGTGGGAGCCTGTTGTTGTCGCTTTATTTTTTCAACATTTGAAGTTACTTTTGAGGATTCTAATAAATAAATTTAGAGTAAATAGAAATGTTAGTTTTGTGTGTTGGTTTCATGGTTGATAACCCATATGTTCGGCAACAATGTTTTGTATGATATACATATTCACGTATTTCAATTTTTATTTTTATATGAACTCCAACATAGTTTAGAACCCTATGCCAAACAGCCCCATTTCCATGGGGTCGGGAGTATTTCCCAAAAATATTGGTGGTAGGATGGATGGATGGCCTCCCTCTATTCCCGCCCAAATCTTGTAAGTGATTATATCCCAAAATTCATCGAGAAAGTTGTTGTTCATGAGGTCTAGATGTGTGCAAACCAGATATATTTACCAAGTGTCTTTGGGAGAATTTGTCTTGTACCACCCAAGTGCCAAAAAGATGAGATGGGATGTGTTGTGGTTTGTGGGTCTGTTGTCCGCAGGTGAGACATAGTTGTGAGGCACAGATGTATATGGGACGGATGTGATGTGATATATGGAACATGTGTATATAGGAGAGATGTGGTTTATAGGACCTTGTGTGTGTGGGTGGGTTGAAAAATGGTTCTTTCAGAAGTGGTGGGAGTTCCAGGATGACTGTTGTTATGGTGTGAGACCGTCTAATAAGTTGGAAAGTGATTCAGGGTAACCTATCATCATAATGCTTTCTATAAGACATTACAAGACTTGTGTTATTTGGAGAGATGATCTTTTTTGATGTGGGGATGGTTAGTTTATCTTATACTATGTTGTTGGTTCTGTTGTTTTTTCATGGGAGTATTAGTATGATTCTATCACCTATGCACTAGAGACATTGGTTTCCTACTGAGAATACATGTATTATCCCCATTCATTACAAAACAAATCTTGTTTTTGGGAAGACTACGGGGACCATATTGGGCATTACAAGCTTGAATATTGGGATTGTTTTTGTGTCACTACATAACATTAAATTTGTGTATTTACTTTGGATATTTTTTTATATTTATAGGTGTTCATTTGAAACATTCATGTCAGATTTATTTATGAAGTCTTATATATATATATATACATGTTTTTTCTAAATTTGATACATCTTTTCTCCTGATGATGTTTACTATAATTGGTAATGCCTCCCATTTTTTGAGATTTGTAAACCAACATTATTGGTAGCCATCTCGGGACCTAATGATGGTGGGACACAGTGGTCATTATCTTTATTATCTATAATTCTTTATTTCCACCATAGGAGTGGCATCTCAGAAATATTATAAGGCTAATGTATCCTGATATATATTTTTCACTCATATTTAATTAGATTCCATGTAAATTATTTCATTATAAAATCAGAAATATCATTTGTAATATCCTTTCAACACTAATATTTTTGATGTTCAATATACATTTATGTACATCAAGGATGAGAAAAAAATAAAGAGCTATATGAATCAAAAGAAAATTCCTTCATCATCTCTAAATCAGATGGAATAAAAATGATCTATACTAAAATAAAAAACTATATCATTGTCAAAATTATTGTTATGAAATGTTCCATTGGTAACTAATAATATCATTCCACACACAAAAACAGATTCCTTTGGATCTTCCTTAATTGCATCTGAATAAAATGACTACACTACTACCTAATCCATAATAAATAATGTTTATTCATACACAATATCAATTCCATTATTTACTGAACCATTAACATTGTGTCAATTTAAACATGTAATGTGGTTAATAGTACAAAATATTTTTGACTCAATTAGTCAAGTACATTTTTTTACTTTATGTAGATGATAGCGAATGGTGAATTTATTTTATTTTCTTATTTACAATAATATTCATTGTAATATGTTCATCTATATTTGAGTGAATATATATTTAATTTATTTTTCTAATAAATATTTAACAATTTACCACATATAAAATATTCATAAAATATTTTAAAATATAATGCACTTCATAAAGCTAATGATCATGTGTTTCGAAATTATTCTCAGGTATATAAAATTATAATGTTGAATCTTAAATTACATATCTATCATGAATTAATAAAAAATGATACGCCCATAAAAAGGAATATTGATGATAAATTATTCACTACATAATAATTGAATGGATAACACTCGATCACTAATATATATTTATTATAAATACCTGAAGAATTAATTATATATTTGTATTGATTGGAGTTGCAAAGATTTTTTATTTTAACAGGGTTACTGATATATAAGATTTAAGTAATCATTAAACAATACAATGATAGTAACGTTATAAAATAAGAAAACAGAAAATATTAATGAAATATTTAGGACTTGGTCACAATTCTACACCATTTTTATGAAGATAAATACATTTTACATATTCGGATATAATATTCAAAATTAATTTAAATTTATATATTCCAAATTTTTATTTACTATATTTTTAACCCCACATATTATTTTAATGGAAAAGTAAAAATAACTATATATTTCTCCCAATCATCATATATTAGAATTTATATTGTAATATAATTGATTAAAAATAATATATACTTCTAAATACTCATTAAAAACACTATCAATTATTTTCAAAAAACATCTCATTATTTTTTTTAACCCATAAATATTAACCCCAATATCAATATACATATATAATCTTTGAAATCCTATCATCTAAATTTAATCATTATTCAATTTTAGTAGATGGTACCTTTACCCTGGATCAATCTTCCAAAAAAGTTTTGATCGAAGTATTTCCCAGAACAATTCATAGATATGATGATTATGATGATTTTACATAATTATGATGTTATAGAGTGATATAAAATAAATTAAGGGACTAATCGAACCATAATTTTTTTAATGAGGTGAATATGATCTCCCCAATGATATCTTTTATAATGGATGATACACTTATGAAGAAATTACTTCAAATTTTATAAAAAGTATAAAACCCCAATTAAATCCATATGATATGGTGGTTTTCAATTTGATTTAGATAAGTAAATTAAAAAATACTCTACTTCTCGACGAGGAATAAAACTACTCAAACAATCACGAAATACATTGACATCATTATTCATTAATTGTACATAAAAAGTTTGAATAGAACATTTCATTTATATAATATATTTTTTGTAAAATTTTATCTCATTATTTATCATTTTCATATATTTTAAATTTCATATAAATATCATAAATTATTTATTATTTTCAAAATCAAACTCACTTATATAAAAAAATATCTTCAGCTATGAAATAATACATGACATGATAAATTAAAAGCAAATCCACAATATTATTTAAATAAAACATTTAAATGGATATTTAAACCTAGATTTTAGGAAACACCATTCCATATATGATAAAAATAAGATTATAATTAAATTAATGTTTCCTTTATAATAAACATATGATATTATATGAAAAAATTTACTTTATTTTATGAGATAGTATTTCAAATTTACATGAAAAAAATCAGACATAAAATAATCAATTGATTATGAATAGAAAAAGACATTTTAAAGATATAAAAAACCATTTATTTTACCTATAACATGTCCATTTTATAGTTCTACATCATCTATAGTAGTTTTAAAATTATATAAATCAATATTTTTCTTCTAATCATGATGATTTCAACCAAAGTAACTAATATCATTAAAAAATTATTATAATTTCCCAACCAATTTAAATTAAGAAATTTAACTAGATTTATTTTATAATATGTCTTAACACTACTATTAACATTATCGTTATTTCCCTAAGAAATGTGTCCTATATTTCCTCAAAGGTAACATTTCCTAGATTTCATTAGACATTCCATTGAATTATTATTTAAAAAATTAGGACAAGAATTTAATTTTCTTTTAATTCCATCATGTTTCGTTGAAGAATTACTTCCATTTTCATACCAAGTGGTAAATTCGTATCCTTTTCATTTAAAATTTAAAGAAAACCCATTTCTAAAATATCATAAAACAATACACTTATAAATAAAATGATAACTCATTGTTTTCCAAATACCTTCCTAAACATGTCATGAATCTAGAGTAACATTAATAAATATTATTATCATGTTTAAGATTGAAATATTTTTCAATGACAATCGAGGAATTAGGTTAAAACATATTATATTATTATTTTCACATCTTCCTAAACTATATTATTGTCTAAACCATTCTACTAAAACAATCTATGAAATAATTATCATTAAAAACCCTTAATTACATGTTTTATAATAAGGGGTTCACATTCTATCATTTGAGGACATTTATTATTAGTGTTATAGTGAATTAAAAAAATTATATTACATATGGAACACTAAAACACTCTGTAATTTAAAAAAATATTTTATAATTTCAAATCCATGTTTTATTAAAAAGGCTTTGTCATAATTTACGATGAGTCACTCTATAAAAGCATACTTACCTCCCTATTTTTTCTACATATCCTTAAATGAGGTAGAAAAAATTTAAAATCATGGGATGAGGAAATATTTCTTTATATCATATTTGAGCATGTCGAAGTCGATCTTTTCTATTAAAAAGTTTGAATAAAGAAGATTTTTTTGTTTTTTCCAATAAAACACTAAACACCTAAATAAAAAAATCCCAAATATCAAAATAAAAATTTTCATAGAAAAAT
The DNA here is from genome assembly GCA_963277665.1 of Viscum album. NCBI lineage: Eukaryota > Viridiplantae > Streptophyta > Magnoliopsida > Santalales > Viscaceae > Viscum > Viscum album. Next base: position 675,077,628 of record OY728150.1, read on the forward strand.
AAATATATAAAAACCTATTTTGAATATTGAAAAAATTACTATATCTTTAGTCAAATGATACCTCTAGAAAACATAACATTAAAAATAAAACCCTTCCCCTTTAAATATTCATTGTATCATGTAATCAAATGAAATCTACAAAACAAATTATATAATATTATTATATGTTTCTTAGAGAATGATATTAATAATTAAATTTATGAAATTATATCTAACAATAACTAAATATCATTTTTTCTGTAGTTGTATCCTACTAGATTATATACCTAATGTTTCCCCATTCAATACTATATCTTTTCCAATTATTTAGGGTGTAATATTAGGCTCACACATGATCCTGATCAAAATCCTTATCACCGTTAATAAAAAATAATTTCTATGTACAATATCATTATGTTAGATTATGTCTGTTATCACTTTTTATCATAAAATACATAGGTATCATTTAGAACCCATAAACAAAACATTTTAAATTTTCACATACCTATAATGAGATGTATCTATATTCATCAGAAACTCTTTAAATTAAAATAATATATATTCAGAGGGAAAATATCATCTAATTAAAATAAACATTATATCTTTTAGTGGATGAGTTTTATATAATAAGATATATTATTGATGGAATAATATGTCAGAACATATACATTAAAAATTATTATTTATACACTTATAAAAAATAAATAAATATATAAAATAGAAAAAAATAGAAAATGATAAATTTCGAACAATTCAAAATAATTGAAAATATTGTTATAGTTTAAAATTAATATCTTAATAATAAAAAATATAAAATTTTCGAAAAATTTAAGATATGGTTATGGAGGAAAGTGAGATTAAAATATTTTAAAAATATATTTAAATTACATACGTTTTCATAGGTCCCATTTAGCTTCATATATTTTGTATCTCAAAATATATATATATGTTATATTTATCATTCATTAATATCCTTTTTCATATTAAATTTATTATTAATAGTATTTATTTTATATCATTTTCTACATAATTTTATTTATTTACTAAAATGATTCAGTTCATGTTAGACATTTTAGGGGTAATTTATAGTATAATCTGAATAATAATTATGATGTTGACCATAGTTAAATGGGTTCTGGTTCCATTAACTACATAACAATAATTATAATATTATTTTCATATTTATATAGTAAATACACATTTTAAACTAACCGTGAATAATTCTCAATAAAAATGAATTGTTTTATTTCATGTACAATATAGTCCATTCATAGGAATGATTCATGTTTTCATTTATCTATTGAGTCCAAAAGTAATATATTATATAATTTTTTAACTTGTTTTTATTATAAATAATATAAACATGTCATATTTATTTTCTTTTGAAATAAAATTTTGTCTACTTTTAAGGATGAAATGAATAATGACAAACCTAGCTTTGATGATGTGATATTCTAGATGTACACACATTTGATTTAATCAATTTACAATAGATATATAAACCTATGAATGTTTGAAATATAATATCCCTAATAAATTATTTTTATTCTAGGATAATAATATGTATTTTGTTTCTACATCAATTTAACCATCCATATAATATAGTAATGTAAGAACTGTGATCTTCTTTTTAGGTATGTTTTTCTTTTTGTGATGTTTTTTAGAAAAAGTGTACTTTCTGGAAATTTCACAAGTACACATTGTGTACTTTATGAGTACATCCCATGTACTCAGTTACCATGGGTAGCTGGGTGCGGGCCATATAACGGCTACGCACATGTCTTTTTGTGGTGACCTAGAGACTTCCTAATGTGGGGATAGTTAAGGAAATTACATATCGTGTACTTATAAATTATACACCGTGTACTTTCATTTTTCAATAAACTGACCCATGTCTCGTATAATTGGAAGAAACGTCTTTTTCTTCACCTTCTTTGACTGAGAGCATCCATACGACATGGATTTCACTGATCCCCCGATCGAGCATTTGTTCTACAATTTGACCATCGTCAATTGTGATGGGATCACCACTATCTACCACATTACAGGTCGATCCAAGGGCTGATGCTGGGGTATATCGATCATACGAAGCAGAGGTAGGTGGTTTGTTCCTTTCTATAAATAGTATTTGAGTTATTTGTGAAAAAGTTCCAAATACCATTGATCTGGGTATTACATGTCTATGTTTTTAACTCTATTACCTCATACCATGATTTATATGCATTATTAGTAGTCAATTGAATGGGAATAGGGTTAATTTCTATGATTTGGATGTGTTTTCCCATGTATGTTTTGTTTATGACTGTTTGTTCTTTCTTATCCTGTTAGGATGCTTTCATTTCTTTCCAATTGCTAATAGGATGGAGTAATATTATTTATCTAACATGCTATTATGTTTTAGACTATTTATCCTTGTTTTTATTGAGGTTTTATTTAGATTCCATGTATCATTTCATAATGATTGACTTACACAGTGAAGAGAGAACCCGGTGTAGTTGATCATTGGGAGAATGGACGTTGAGGGCTTCTCCCTAGTGGCTTTTTTTACTATTATGATGTGAGACCATAAGGGGAATTGAAATAAGTGCTTCCATAGTGTGTCTGTAATTTCTCGATGTGGGACACTAGGGGAATGAGACGTTTAGTGCTTACCTATAGCAACTTTTAGTTAACAATACGAGACCATAGGGGGAATTGACGATGAGTGCTTCCTCATAGAGTATATGCTAATGTTGAACCGGAGGTGTTAGACTATGTGTACATCCAAGAGGGTTTCATCTATTTTTTCATTGAACCATAGGGGATAGGCATGGAGTACTTCCATAGGGTTACTTGTTTTTGTTTAGCTTCTTTCGTGATAAATGAAATTTCATTCATTGGAACTATAGGATTGTCTACAATTGAGTACATCCTTGTTACTGCTTCATTTTTCTTATAGACTTCCATATATATATTCATTGATTGTTAGGCATAAATATTTGGGTAGTTGACTAATGGGATTTAGTCTGACACCCTGTCTGGTACATGCTTTTGGACCCAAACAGATTATATTGCCGCAGATATAGATACGAGGAAGTTCCATTCTAGTTCTGGTACTTGATTTCCGTGGAGCTGGAGTGCATGGGACCAAGCTGAGGCTTGCGATATTGTTGGAGATTATCTATTTTCTTTTGTATTGGATATTTCTGTCTTCCAGCATTGGGACTTGTTTGGATGCTTTCCTAGTCATATGTATCGTGCATCATTTATATATGTGCTCCAGTTATTTATGTCTACAGTCTTCGACTATTTACTATTTTATGGTATATTTACAACTTCCACTATTATTATATGTTTTAATTTTGTTATGTTACTCTTCCAATGACGGCATAGTTTCCCCAATATCATACCCAAGTCCCTTGCTTCTAGTAAAAACCCTCTGTTGTTTCGGGAAATTCACTTTAGGCCATGTCACCAACTCGGTACGAGGCGGCTCTGGGAGGCATCCGGAACCAAGACGTTACAATGTGGTATCAGAGGGATTATTTTCTTTTTACTTACTTTTTGGAGACAATATATAGGTATATTAAGGAATAAGTACATGGTAATAAGTTTTGCTTTTGAGTAACTAACATGTGTGCAAGGAAAATCCAATCTACCTCATTTAATGCATTTTTTTTGGTTTTGAAATTTTATAGTAGATTTGATTTTACTATATGGTGATTCACATGTTTTTTGATGATATAGTCAGTGTTATTGCAGTTCTATTTCTATTTAAACCCGATGATATGAGGGTATGACATCTCATGTATCGTATAAGCACTTACTAGAAATCACATGTCATGAATTATTGCAATCCCATTTAGGTTGCATTAACAATTTCTTGTTGTTGTTATAAATGATGTGCTAGATATGAATGTTGTTGTGATAAATGCCTTGATAAGATACATTCTATTTGATAGGGTATTGAATTGTGTAAAGAAATAGTTTAAATGAATGTCAATCATTGGTTCTTGAGGTGTTATAAGCCCTAATTGACTGGAATTTGGAGGATCTTTGCCCTGTTATGTTTATATGTGACATTTATAAGATGCCAAAATTTGATTCGAGGGTACTATGGCCCCTCGCAGGTTAAAATTTGGAACTTTAATGACCATCTCAATGTTTTCTGGGTTCCGTAGCTGTTTTTGAGGCTTACTGTCTGAAAAAACGTAAAATAAACGGCGTGTAATATTGGACACATATGACATGTGTTCTTCTATTCGGGAAGGAAATGTTTTTCTTATGTACAAACTGTGTACTATATATACATTCCTTGTTGTCTATAATCATGATATTGACTGCCTAGGCAGAAACACGGGATTGGAAAATCTTTTATGGCATGTAATGTGCGGGGTGTACATGTAGTGTGGTGTAGACTATGTGTCAACACATGTATCAAATGACACAGACGGATACATCTTAGCTTATACATGTCGTGTCACGTTTGAACACAATGTGTAGTGTAACACGAGTATCCATACATGTAGAAAATAACATGGGTTGGTCAAACCATTCATGTACATGCTGTGTCTGGAAGAAACACGCATTGTGGGGCCAGCCATGTAATCAGCCATGCGACTTATAACATGGGCCGATGATGTTCGTCTAGTAAATTTTGTTCCTGGAACTTACACGCCATGTAGTCTTGTTTTCGAAGAACTATGTTGCTTAGCCATGTGGAGCAACTCAAGCAGGGGAAGAGGATTGAAGTACATGCTGTGAGTTAGGACCACACACCATGTGTATGGGGTGTAACATGACTTGGGTTAGTAGAAGTACACAACCATGTAAAGGATTAAGAGAACAATCTATGTAGGAATTATACATGCCGTGTATCTAGGTTTTGAAAAACTTGAATTCTTTTTTTCTCTTGTTCTATTATTACAATTCTATGTTTCTTTCTCTGTTAATCATGATCAATGGTGTGCACTTGACCTTGCCGAGTCATGCCACTTAGACGTCCTCCAGTTTTCCATTGGTTACAAGGAAATGATCAGACACTAGATACGTAAGATCTAGGACTACCAACAGAACCTCAAGTTGTCCCAGTCTAGGAACTGGTCGTCATTTAGGACATCGGGCTGACGCACAGTTCCGAGAGGGATTTATCAGTTTTATGCAGACCTTCCGATGAGTACTGCATCCATCCCCCTCTATGGTACAGTTGATTGGGTTTTCCAGTAGCATCATCCTCCCACCTTGAAAGGGGAAGGATAACCTCATGATACTATATTATGGTTAGAAGCCACTCATTGTACCGTTGAGCATCTCGAGACACCTCCAGGGAGGAGGGTAAAGCTCATGGTGTATATGCTTTGGGATTCTTCCAAGAGATGGTGGGATGTGATATAAAAGGTGGGATGCCAACATGTTATAGCCTGGGATTACTTCTATCATTCATCTTATGAATACTTCTATCCGGATACCTTGAGGGCTGATCGAGTCCGAGAGTTCATGAGTCAGGAGCATTTTACTATCTCATTCGTGGAGTGATCTTTTTGTTTCATAGAGTTTCATTGATTCATGTCTATTCTAGTAGGTGGTGACTTATTTCTAGAAAAGATGTTTGAGGGTGGTCTCAAGAATGAAATCATATCACAGGTGAACATATTTATGTTGAATTCCATCCCTTCTATTTCCAACCAAGTGCTAATCACAGAGCCCAATCTGAGGGATTCTGGAGTTTTGAGCGAATGCAGCTCGACATTTGGGGTTAGTATCCCTCCTACTAACAGTAGGAAGCTCTGCAGGGAGTCTACGCATAAGTATCAGAGGAGGGATGCAAATTTTTTAGTAGTTAGGTGGTGTGTTACCAATTCAGAAAGAATGAGAATATGAGGACACATTGCCATAGAGACCCAGTGGAGTGTCTATCATGCCGAAATATGGGCCATCTTCAATGATTATGTCAGATCTTCTCACCATCAGCTGGTGATATAGTTTCTTCTAGGACTCTTTGTTCGGGAGAAACACCACCAGTTTCTAACTAGTCTAGGAAATGGAGTTCTTCTGGTTGTTCAGCCCAAGGGGGAGGTTTTGCCTGTGGTTTCCAGTCACCAATCATTCAGCAGAAACATGGTGGATCGTCTCAATGTTGTCAAGAAGGGACACATAGACTCAGTGCAGGTCAGACTTTTGTAGTGGAGGAGACCCTTCACGCGTAGGATTCCAGACCCTATAAAGTTCATGTAATGATTATAGTTGCCTTAGTTTTCTCTTGTTCTCTTTTCGATACAGGATCTTCTAATAGCATTATATCTATTTCTGTTGTGGAGAGCCTTGGGCTCAGTATCTTTTTCTCTACTGATTTCATGACGCTAGACACCCTGATAGGGACAAAAGAGGATACTATCTATTAGTTCAATGAGTTCCCTCGTTTTGTTGGTGGATGTAACTTCACATGGGACCTATATGACCTAGAGATGACATTATATGATGTTATTCTCATAATGGACTCGTTAGTTTCCATCCAGGAAGTTTTCAATGGCTATCATCGTAGGGTGAGTTTCAAATAACCATAGGGTAGAACGTTTCTTCAAAAGGCCGAATGGGATGTCCATGTGAGCGGAGAGGGACCCAAGAATCATGGGGTGTGAGGAGTTATAGTCCAGATTTATAGTCTATATTTGGATTAACATGGGTCTCTATAGATGGAATTTCCTGAAGTAATGGATTATTTCTGTGGTGTCTTTCCAAGGGACTTTTTAGGTTTTCCTCCAATGTGAGAGGTGTAATTTTCTATTGAGATTAAGCCAGGAGTGGCACTGGTGTCCATTCCTCCTTATAGGATGGCTACACCAGAGTTACAGGGGCACAAGAAGCAGTTAGAGGAGTTACAGGCTAAGGGGTTCATCCAAACCAGTACTTCTCCTAGGGGATCGCCTTTCCTAATAGAAAAGACGGAATAAGGTACCCTCAGACTTTGTGTGGATTATCATAAGATGAACTAGTTTACAGTCATGAACCGATATTCCTTGCTAAGGATTGAATATCTATTTGACTTGCTTCAAGGATCTTGGGTGTTCTCAAAGTTTGAATTGAGATACGGTTACCATCTTTTGCGTGTTAGACCGTCTGATATACCTATTACTTCCTTTCGGAGCAGGTATGGTCTATACAAGTATGTTGTTATGTCGTCAGGTCTCTTGAACGCACATGTTGTCTTCATGGCTCTGACGAACTGAGTGTTCCACCCATACATTGAATCATTCGTGGTAGTCTTCATGGACGATATCTTGGTGTACTCTCACAATCGAGATGACCATGTACCAATCTTGAGATTCTCTTGTGTACACTAAATGCACACCAGTTATATGCTAGGCTCTCAAAAATACACTTTTGGATGGACCAACTCATATCATGGGTCATGTTATCTCAGAGATATGAGTATTAGTAAACCTAGAAAAGGTGAGAGCACTAGTTTCCTAGGAGAATCCAAAGATTTTTTTGGAGGTAAAATGTATTCTAGGGTTGGCTGGTTACTACATATGTTTCTTACAGGACATTTCACTCTTATCAGTGATTCTAGAAGGTCTGACTAAGAATGGTCAGAATTACTTGTTGTTATATTCATTTGAGTCATCCTTTCAGGAGTTGAAAGGGAGGTTGAATTCATCACCAATACTTGTTCTACTTTAGCTAGAAAATAGCTATTATACTTACTGTGATGCATCCAGTATTAGTATCGGAGCAGTGATTATGAAGGGGGGAAGAGTCATTATGTATGGGTCTCAGTCGTAGATGCCAGAGGAGATGAATTACCGACACATGATCTCGAGCTGTCTGTAGTTGTTCATTATTTACACATTTGGAGACACGACTAGTTTGGAGAACATTTTGTGGTTTTCACCAAACACAAAAGTCTCTATTAAATCTCCACTCATCCTGACCTAAATGTGAGATATTAAAGGTGGGTTGAGTACCTTCAGTCATTTGAGGTTGATCATGCCTACATTCCTGGGAAAGGAAATGATGTGGCTGATGTGCTGAGTAGGAGTACTTTGATGCAGGAAGTTCAGGAGGCTAGTAGTGAGTGCGAGCATATGGCTCTGTTCTATGAGATGCATTTGGTGGTTCACGATAGGCAGGGGAAGACGTTTATTTCTTATATAGCTGTTACCTCTACTATACTAGATCGAGTGTGAATGAGGGAGCTATCAGATTCTAAAGGCCTAGCCCTACAAGAAATTGTAATGGGAGAGAACCCCATTTCTGGATGGAACATCGGAGAGGATGAGATCTAACATTTTCAGGGGAGAATGTCGGTGTCACCAGACATACGAGAGGTGATGAAGTGGGATTTTCAGTCCTCGATTAGGGCATTTTATCCTGGTGTCACAATGATTTATTGTGACCTTCATTGTCAGTATTGGTGGCCATGTATAAAGAGAGAGATTCTTGGTTTCTTCATGATGTGTTACACTTGTTAGTAGATGAATGCAGTGCATCAGCGACTGACATGGATTTTGCAGTAGTTACCAGTTCCCGAGTGGAAAAGGAATGATGTCACGATGGAATTCATGATAGGTTTTCCGTGGTCGCCTTAAGGTAATTATGCAGTTTTGTTTTTCATTGCTAGACTCACGAATTTTTCTCACTTTTTATAGACTAAAGATAATTCTAGTGTTGATGATTTGGAAAATTTGTACATTTGAGAAATTTTACATCTACATGGGGTTCCACACTAAATTAATTCAGACTGCGATGCCCATTTCACTTCTCGATTCTGGCAGGGAATCTGAAGGGATTTGGGTACACAAGTTCTTTGGTGTACAACTTAACATCCCAAGATAGATGGGTTGTCTGAGCATACGATTTAGGTTCTTGATGACATGCATTGAGATTGTACACTAGATTTTGGATGTTCCTGGGAGAATAACATACCTCATGTGGATATTTACTATCAATAATAGTTTTCAAGAAACAATTCTGATGGAACCTTATTAGGCATTGTACATTAGGCCATGCTGGTTAACCATATGTTGTCTGGAGGTAGGAGAGGCGGCTACGCTGGGTCCTCTTCTAGTCCAGGAGACCATAGATCAGATAGAGTTAATTCGGCAGAGTATGGGTTCTGCATAGTCTCAAAATAAGTCTTATGATGATCAACGAAGACGACCTCTTCACACAGGGGTAGGGACACATGAGGATTATGAGATAGGGTAAGCTTTTACTAAGGTACATCGGGTTGTTTGAGGTGTTGGAGAGAGTTAGGACATTTTCCTTTTAGTTGTTGTAACCTCAAGGAAACTGGGCTATGCATTATATCTACATCATTTCTCATCTTCGAGATTACTTCTTAGACCTGACCCATGCTTTTCAACCCAAGGAGGTTGAATTAGAGGTGGATGCCTCATTCGAGGAGCATCATTTCCGGATTGTTGATCGAATGTGAAGGTTATTCATGGCTGATTTGTTACTATGGTATGAGTATTATGGTATCATAGGTGATTATAGGGAGAGACCTGGGAGAGGGCGACCGATATACGATCACAATGGCTGGAGCTTTTCGAGGATTCTTCTTCTACGCCACCTTGCTAGGGAAATTCTGGGATGAAAATCATTATGTGGGGAAGTTTATCAGAACATGGATCTCCATTTTCATGTTTATTTTTCTTTTTCTGGTTTTTTTGAGGAAAATTGGTGTTTCTAGAAATTTCTTACGTACACACTGTGTACGTTACGAGTAAACGCCATGTACTCCGCTTCCACGGGTAGCCAGGTGTTGTTCGTGAAATGGCCATGAAAATGGCCGTTTGTGGTGACCTAAATACCACCAAATTCAGGGGCCGGTTAAGGAAAGTACATGACATGTAATAATAAATTACATTATTTTTGCTTTCTTTTATTCGTTAAACTGACTGGGATTTCATCTAATTGGCAGAACCACTTTCTTCTTCGCCTTCTTGAACCAAGAGCGTCCGTACTACATGAATGTTCACCGAGCCCCTAATCGAGCATACATTTTCCGATTCGACCGCCATTGATTGTGTTGTTATTTCCACAATCTACCATGTTATAGGTTGATCTATGGTCAGACACATGGGTATATCGATCATACGATGCTGATGTATGTGGTTTGTGCTTTTCCATAGATAATATTTGAGTTATATGTGAAAACCTGCCCAATTCACTTGAACTAGGTATTGTGTGTTTACAGTTTTAACCCTCTTATGGTTTTCAATAATTTATATTATTGAGTAAATGTCAATTTAATTTGAATAGTGTTAATTTATATGCTTTTCAAGTCTTTTCCCATGCATGTTTTGTTTATGAACATTTGGTCTTGTGTAGCCTGTTAGGCTACTTGCTTTTCATTCCTAGTGCAGATATGATGGAGTAATATTATTTATCTGACATTCTGTTATGAAATAGAGTATTTATCGATGTAGTTCTTGAGGTTTACATTGGTTTCCATTTATTGTTTCTGCATGAATGACTTTCACATGTCCATGAGAACCAGGTGTAGTAGACAATAGGGAGAATGGACGTTGAGGGCTTCTCCAAAGTGTCTGTTTTTACTGTTACGATACGAGGCCATTGAGGGAATGGATGTAAGTGCTTCCTTAGAGTGTTTTTAGTTCTTTTATGTGGGATATAGGGGGGATGAGACGTTGAGTGCTACCCTAAAGTGCCTTTTAGTTACAAATACAAGACTACAAGGGCAATTGACAGCGACTTCTTCCTCAGAGAGTCTTTGCTAAAGCAGAACCATAGGGGTTAAACTCTGTGTACCTCCTAGTGGGCTAATTCTATTTTTCTTGTTGAAACAGAGTGTTCATACTGTGCTACTTCTTATAGGATTACATTTTTTATTCAGCTTCCAGCATGATATATGAAATTGAATTCATTAGAACTATTAGATTGTTTACTTTTGAGTATTTCCTTGTTACTTATTCATTTTGATTATATCCTTCCATATATATTCCCTAACTATTAGGCACAGATATTTGGGTGGGTTCCTATTGGGATTTAGTCTCACAAAATATTTTGGTTATGCTTTTGGACCCAAACATATTATACTGCTACATGTATAGATAATGGCATGCTCCCCTCTACATTAGGTACATTATTGCTGAGGTGCTGGAGAGTATGAGACCAAGGTGAGGCTTGCGATGCATTTGGAGTTTATTTGATTTCTTTTGTACATGGTTATTTCTGTATTCCAGCATTGTGACTTGTATGGATACTTTCCCAGACATACATATCATGCATCATTTATATATGTTACCCAATTATTTATATCTACAGTCTTTCATTGAGTACTTTTGTATTGTATATTTACTACTTCCACAATGGTTATATGTTTTACATCCGCTATGTTACTCTCCCAATAAAGGAATAGCTTCCCCTTTACCATAACCATGTCCCTCACTGCTAGTGTTCTTCTACTGGTGTTTGGGTGAATGCGCTTGAGGCCAAGTGACCATCCCGGTATGGGGTGACTCTAGGCGGCTTCCGGAACCGGGCTTGAGGCCATGTGACTGACTGGGTATGGGGCGCCTATGGGTGGCTTCCGGAACCGGGGCCATACAAGTGATGATAAACAACTCACTTTGTTTCATGGAGGTGGAATTACTCACCTAAAACCTAGTGATATTTTCAAATCCCATAAGATGGTATATTTAGGAAAAAGAGTTTTACCATAATAATGTAATCATATAAAAATATGGGAGACACCCATTATATTTTTTTTATCATTATTAAGTATGATTTTATTGATAGGTAAGATGAAATTAAAATAATTAACATAGTTAAGAGTTAAAAGTATTAAAAGAAACCCCACAATAAGAATTAACATTAAATATTAATATTTAGACTTCTGGTGGGACATGGGCCCCTTTGAACATGGCTAGTTTTGTTGGGGATGTATTCTGGGAGGTAATTTCAATTATTGATTGTCTAAAAGTTAAATATAAGAGAGTTTAGGATGTTTTAATTTATAAGTTATTGGAGTCACCAAAAATAATTTATGGAAAAAAATTAAATATTATGTTATACACAATGACACATAGATAAAAAATTATTGAAGAAAATGTTATATGTGTGGTTATATTACAATCCATTAAGAATTAATATAATAATATCTACCCTTATTGCAATGTTTTTTCAACAAATAAACTTTTTACCTGATTTAACATTATATATGATGGTAAATATTTACAACGGTTTTCATTAATAATGATCAAAATGAAATTGACCAAATTTACAAAATTGAAATTATTAATTACAAATTATACTTCTATTTTTAATAATTCCATTTTTAATAGTTCTAGATATTAATTTTTCATTAAAAAATATAACATAATGAATTTTCTCAGAAAAATACCGTAGTAATGAAAATATTTTTTTTTGATAATAAAAAATAAGGGTTATTTCAATTGAATTATTTATATTAAATTTATTCAAAAAGATATTATTATTCATTAAAATCTTATCTAAAATAAAATGGCTCATTCAAATTTTTTTAATTAACATAAATATTTATATTTTTTAAAAATCATAATATTTAAGCATTTAATAAAAATATATAATTTAAAAAATGTCTACGCAAATCAAGTACAAAAATAACATTTAATTTTTTTTAACATCATTCAAAAATTGAAATATGATTCAGTCATAAAGTCCAGTAAATAGTAAATTCAAAATATTTCAATAATGAAAATATAGGGAAATAAATTTGGAGAACAATGATATATTTTTTCACTATAAACAGAAATAGAGTTTATATTTTCATTATAATGATAAATTCACAAAAACCAAAACCATGAATGATAACGACATCATATCTTATACCAACATCCCACAGAATATGGAAAAATGATACTCTCCACCAAAATAGTGAATAGAATAATGAGGTGTCATAATCATAACCATCAAACTATAAGAAAATTTTTAAGTTTAAAATCATAAAATATTCAACCCAAAACATCAAATCAAATTTTATAATCTCATGAACTGGAAATTACAATCATATATCCATGTCAAAAATCTTGATCGAACTTAATTATAGTTAAAAATTACTACTCAGTTCACCCATATAAGAGTTATTTTCTAGTCAAATACTTAGTTAACACTATGTGAAAATTTAACTGATCAGCAAACCAAGTAGAGATAGATAAATGTGATTGCCTTAAATCAATTAAAATCGAAATTATTATGAAAAAATTCGGAATGGAATAAATATATATATATATATATATATATATCCAAAAAAACAACATATGATCCATATATAAATGTATTGAGATTCCAAAGCCACTAATAAGGTAAAATATTATCCTCTTGATGAGGTCATGGAAGAATCCCATGAGTGTCAACACATCTAATGTAGTGAAATGATCCACTTTGGCTCATTACATTGGGAAGATATAGTGTTTGAAGTATTATGGGAGGTCAAGATGCAGTACTTGGACGTTGGGTTTTCCCAATGCTTTAATACCAATGGTTCAACAGAACCATTGGTATAGGTGTCCTTCACCAACATTTTGAATAATCTATTGTTAAAAGTTGATTTAGGGAAGGATTTCCCAACGGTTTGAAGAAACCATTGGGAAATCTACAAAAATATCACTTTTTTCCAATGGTTTGTAAAAACCTTTGGTAAAGACCATGCATTTCCCAACAGATTTTAAAAACTATTTCGAAAAGTCGCTCCAAATGTAGAAAATCCTCCTTCGATTACATAGAAGCATATAACTCTGCATTTCTTGTAATTTCTAGAAGCCCCTGTGCCGGTGAACCCTAACCCGTGGACTCCCATCCAATCAGCTATTGCTCCCCCATCCAGGTTAGACTCCTTCATCCTCGTTTTAGAAACAGACATAGAAGCCCACATTGTGGTTTTTGGCATGGTTGATGTGTGGTCTACAAACTCTGTGAGAAAACATGGTGATTTGAGGTATCTTATCCATTTATAGTGTTTTTCATTCAAACTATGAGCTAGTTATAAGGATATCCTTCTATTATTATCCTTCCTCCATTTATTTCACTATCTAAAATGTTCACGTCATTATTTCCTATTTCTAGGAATTTTGGAAAAATTTACGATTCACACTATTTGATGTTGAATCAATGAATAATACTTGATTGGTAAATATCAGTGAGTATACTGGAGATGGTTTATAAACTATCCCATAAATGTATTACTTTTTTTTGTTCTTTATAATGTGTAGTATCATTGACATACTTTATTATTAATCTCAAATTTATAAATATATGTTTATATCTATACTTTATGAAATTAATCCTCTTTACAATCCATGAACAACCTATTAGTGTACAATACTAAACTTTATCCACCCATGGGGTGTGCTAGACGTGGGGAACTAATTGGGTAATGAAATGTATGACCACAAGGGTTCCAAGAATGTGATATTTAGCATGAGTGAATGATTTGGGATGCCTATAACACATAATGGGACATGTGACATGTGCCTCTTATATGAGACCTATTGAATATGAATATTAATAAATTTGAATTTAAGTATTGAGTACTTGTTCGTTGATTAATGATTTTGAATTCCTTGAATAAACTAACCAAGGATTCATGTTAAAAACATAGATTTTAATTCCCTTTGGAAACCCCTATGGATTCATGATGATTTGGTTTAGAATACCTTGAAGAAATACACCTTGGATTAATAGTGATTATGATTCAGGAAGTGTTGGGGAAGTCCCCCATGGATTCTAAACTAGAGGCCTCACTCTTTACATAGGCTGGGAACTACATCCTCCCTATAAATCTATTTAATGTTAATAAATTATTTTGTTCTACACTCCAAATCTGCAAGGATTAACTATGTTTTAATTTTTTCCATCCATTATTCTTTTTTTTATATTTTGATTTAACTGTATCCAGGTGGTGACGTGTGTGGCATGACATACCCAACAAGTATAGTTTAATTTGTTTTCTATTTTTTATTTTAAAAGTCAAGTGTCAGGATTTTACTAATCAACATGATTCGAAGTCTTGATAGCCACACCATTTATATAGTTAGTGAATCATATCGACTATTGGGGGTGATGGTGGGATGTATCCCCACTAAATGATGGTAAATGATTTGTTTAGATTTACTTTCTCAAGGTGCGTATTGGATACAAGGATGATCCATGTGAAGGTATTGGGGACGATTGGGATAGTGGGGTAGGTGGTTTTTATTTTTTTTAGTGGGGTGATATGGTACATTATTTAGACTTTAGTTTGGGTGTACTTAAAAGTACTAGCTTTTCACAATATTTCCATTTTTTAGCATCAATAACTTATTTAAAAAACACTCTTTACACATTCTGCATCTTGAATGAAAAGCCGTAACTTTTTAAAATCTTTAACAATGTTCTATCAGGTCAATGTTGTCTTCTTGTATATGATAAATGGAAAAGTTACAAAACACATCTCACCTCAAATTTATGCACACATAACTGTATTTCTATAACTTTACATTGTTTTAATAGTTCACTACATATACTAGAAACTCCTTCCTTTATATTTATTTAAAGAGCGTTGTCGTGGGCACCCTCAAATGATTAATGTGATTTTGGGGTACTTAGGTGCAGCAAAGTGGCTGACCAAGGTCGTCTCTCAATGGAGGAAGTATATTTAAAACATCTTTTTAAAGATATTATAAAAATAAAATAAAAGAGAATAATACCAATATTTTAAAGGAAGCGGGTTGGTTATAGTTTATGAATCTAGAAGAAGTTTTCTGGAAGAATATTTTATATTTTTTTCTTCTAGTTTTGAAATGAAGTTCGATTAAAATTACACAACAAAAATATGTTTTTTAGAAAATATTTTAAAAGGTGTAATCAATATAACTCTACCTCTTCATTCACTAATTAATCATTATCATTTAAATCGATATACACATAAATATGATCCCCTAATTTTTTATCCCTCGAACTCTACGAGAGTTAACTTAACCACAAAGATGAAATTACTTAAACCCTAGGCTAGATTCGGAACACGCAATCGCAGCACCCTTCTTTGATTGTTGTTATAAAGTTAGCTTATGGTCAGTGGTTAATTATAGCACATATCCATTCTGGAAATGAGGATTAATTGTGTTTATGGATTATATTTTAACTCTACAAATTTATCCCGTATAGTCTTGTATTACCGATTATGATCGCACTCTCAAAATTTACACAATTCCCGACCTCGCGTGTTTTGTATTAATTGTTAAATTTCTTTCTTAGTTTCATACAATATGAAAACAAAATTCATGGATCATATTATGTGAATTACAGTATCTCAATGATTCAAAATAATTAAATGAAGAAGGATAGAGGTTGATTGATTACTAAGAAAACTACTCTTCCATGGGCGGTGTAGTCATCGTGGAGACGTTTTGCATAAGCAAAGGATTGAAAGGGTAGAACCCAATATTGTCCCCACTATGGATTCAAACCCAATTAAGAAGATTAAGAGAAGATGAAAAGGGAAGAACACAGAAGAATATTTGAATAAAAATTTATGAATCAAACATGAAATAAATGAAATACAAAGAAGAGGTGGGAGAAGAGAGCCTTTTTGGAAAAGAGGTTTTCACAATGGTTTAATTCTTCCAGTAGTTGTGAGGGGATCCCAAGAGACACCCTTTTGGCCACACCTTTCCCAAGCCTCGACCATCCCTCCAAAAGAGTTAAAACCCCCTTCAAATAGAGTTTGTGAGGGCTAGGGTTAAATAACTTTTTAAGTACGAAATGAAAAACTTGGCCAAATATTTTATTCCATGTTTCACCACCTAGTTGACCTCAAAAACGCGTGAATTGACCAGCCTTCCAGAAGGTTGATTTATGCCAAATAATGTCACCAAACTTTCCTTAAAATTTGGGCTTAGTTCAAGCCCGTATGAAGAATATGTGGTCTAACTACAGAACCCATGTCCATTCTGCCGAGTCCAGCCCACCATTGGATTAATGGCCCATTTACTCCATCCAAATGCACTCTTTCACTCTAGTGTCCTGAATCAAAGTTGTATAACTTTACGTTAGGAAAATTTTTACATAATTTAATATTAAATAAATAAATATAAAAATATTTATCTTCAAAATACTGCAGTGCACTATATAGGGTAAAATTGGAATTTTCACCAAATTTTCAAATGAATGATGAAATCCCAAATATTTTATAAATAAACATATTTATCACAATGTGAGGAAATTGTATCATTTATTATCAATAAAATATTCAAAAAAATAGTTTTTTATCAACTCCCCCACAATTACGTTTTTGCACTCCTGGGAAAAACCTCATGTCAAGTAAACATTAAAATCTAATCAAAACCAATTTTAAAACACATATCATTGGGATCCATCAATTCCACACCAAGAATCAAAATATATCAAGCCTCATTAAAAACCTTACTTCAAGATCTCTATTAATATCATTCAATATATTTCCACTTCATTTATCCTCCCATGCACAAAACACTTACCTCGCTTGAATTTTCTCTCATCACTCAAATATCATTTTTTTGCAATGACTTTCTCATCCAAACTCATATAAGGGTCAACATGGGCTTTATAGATTCCTACATTGCCACCCGATGTGAGTCAAGGACATATGTTTATCATGAGGAATTTTCAGGGTTGTTCTGTGGCTTTCGGTTGGTAGTATTTAGTTGTGAAAAATTATGAGGCGGCATGAGGAGGGCTTGACTCTTTTTGAAGAAAAAATGTATTATTCTAGTTTTCACTTAAATATGGTCTTCTCCTCAATCCCCATAGTATCAATTCAGATCCATCATCCTGAAAAGTCATGAAAATTTTACACCATTCATCATTTCAGCATAAAAAATGTCAATCTTCTCAAACATGATTTTCATGAAAGCTCCAGATAGGCACAACTTTCCACCTCAATTAGAAGGTCCAGAAAAGGTACAGCTTCACTTGTCATGAATGCTCCAGAAAAAGAAAAGCATTCAGTATAATGACTTTCTTCAGCAGCAAAAAAATCTCTTAGGAATTTAATTTTCCTCCCAAAGTATCACAAAATGTGGTAGCACAACACAAGATAGCTTCCCCCACACTTATTCTCAACTAGATTATGCAATTTCACTTCATGAGTTGGTTCGATAGGGAAAATTGGCTTTAAATGTGCCTAACCTAACTAGATGTTCATGGATTATAAGGGCAGAAAGGATTAAATGTTCAAGGTAGGCCATTATAAAAATGGATTATTTGAAATAGGGGCTTTAATACCAAACAAATACCTCAATCATTTACACATAACCACCTCAAACCCTCATGTTTGGACAGGAATAAATCAAATTCTGGTTAAATCAAGCATGTTTTCGTTCTCTCCAGAAGTGAGGTGAATGAAAAGAATATGAAAATAATGGTTCAGAAGCCTCATAAGAAAGTGATTTCAAATATAAAGTCAGTGAGATGTGTCATGGGATTCAAAATTCGGTGTACTTTTCATGAAACTACTAAATATTTGAATATGAAACAAAGTTATTTCAGCATTCATTTATGCTTAGTTTCAAAGGATAAATTGTTTCACGTATTGATATTCATTTAAATTTATTGATGAAAATCATTTCAGCTCAAAAATTTTAAAAACAAAAACAAAATTGAAAAATAAACACACAAAATTTGAAAAACAGACACTTTTTTTGGTTTTCTTTTAAAACAGGAAAACAATTGAAATTACTAAACTTAAAGGTTACCTACTCCCCCAAATCTAAAATATTGCATTGTACTCAATGTGAACCCATGAGATGATATATTCACATGAAATGCAGAATTTTTAAATAGGAAAAATAATATAAAAGTGAAAGGGTTAGGAACAGCCTGATGTGCTCAAGTGATGATGGGGTCATGCAGTGTGATAAAATCAACTGCATCAGTAGGATGTTCCTCGATGTATCTATTCAATTTTTTCCCATTGACTGTAAATCTCCTTCCAGTGTACTGTTGTGTTATCTCCACTGCACCATATGGAAAAACATTAGACACAATATAAGGACCTAACCATCTGCAAAGCAACTTACCAGGCATCAGCTTTAGTCATGAACTGTAGAGAAGAACATTATCTCTAACATGAAACTCTTTTTATTGGATCATTATATCCCGAGATGATTTTTATTTTTCCTTATAGAGCCTTGAGTTGTCATATGAAGACAATCTAATCTCCACAAGCTCTTGAAATTGCAGCTTCATTTGGATTCCAGCTTGGGCCAAATCCATGTTGCATTTCCTTATAGCCCAATATGCCCGATGCTCAACATCCTTGGGGAGATGACACGCTTTCCCAAAAACAATCCGAAATGGGGACATACCAATGGGTGTCTTGTATGATGTCTTATAGCCCACAATGAATCATCCAAGAACTTTCTCCAATCCTTCCTATTTGGTTGCACAGTTTTCTCCAATATTTGTTTCAACTCACGATTTGAAACCCCAGCCTGTCCATTTGTTTGGGGGGTGGTATCGTGTTGATGTTTTGTGTGTCACCCCATACTTTCAAATGAGGGAAGCAAAATTCCTATTACAAAATTGTTTCCCTTTGTCACTGATGATGTCATTTGGTACTCCAAACCTACAAAAAATCTGTTCTTTGACAAAGTCCAAAACAACATGAGAATCATTAGTCCTGGTGGCCTTGGCCTCCACCAAATTACTCACATAATCAACAGCAACGAAAATATACAAAAATAAAAATAAACTAGGAAAAGGACCCATAAAATCAATTCCCCATATATCAAAAATATCACAGAATAGTATGGGTTGTTGGGGCATCTCATGTCTCCTAGAAATATTCCCAATGTGTTGGTAATGGGAGCATGAATTAAAAAACACAAGTGCCTCATGGAACAAAATATGCCAACATAATCCAGAGTCCAAAACCTTCTTTGCTATCCGTCAGGGACCAAAGTGTCCACCACAAGCATGTGTATGACAGAAATGAAAAACAAACCCAAACTCATGATCGAGAACACACCTCCTAATGACTTGGTCACTACACATGTGCCAGAGGTGGGGATCATCCTACACATAATACTTAGAATTACTTTTTAATTTTTGGACTTGATGATTCTTCAAATTTTCTGGGATTTTAGAGGAAATAAAGTAATTAACTAAATCCGCATACCAAGGATGCGTACCTGAGATGGTATAGAGATTCTCATTGGGGAAAGTGTCCCGAAGTGGTACCAAGTCCAAGGTGTCATCCTCTAGTGTGTGAGTAAGCCTACTCATGTGGTCTCCCACCAAATTATCTGATCCCTTCTTGTCCTTTATCTCAATATCAAATTCCCGAAGAAGGAGCATCCAATGGATAAGTCAGGGCTTTGCATCTGGATTCTTTAGGAGGTACCTCAATGCTGCATGGTCAGAAAAAACAACTACTTTAGAGCCCAATAAATATGAACGAAATTTATCTAAAGAAAATATGACATCAAGAAACTCTTTTTTCATGGTTGTGTAGTTTGACTGGGCTGAATCTAGTGTCCTCGATGCATAGGCGATCACATGTGAACGTACCTCCACCCTCTGAGATAATACAACTCCAACTGTGAAGTTGGATGCCTCACACATAAGCTCAAATGGAAGGTCCCACCACGGGGGCTGTATGATCGGTGGAGTGGTCAGAAACTTCTTTAGACCATCAGATGATACCCTACATAAATCATCAAAATTGAAGTCAATATCTTTTTGAAGCAATCGAGATAAGGGTAGAGCGATCTTACTAAAATCACAGATGAATCGTCCATAAAATCTAGCATGACCAAGGAATGATCGAACATCACGCACACATGTAGGATATGGGAGGGATGAAATAATGTCTACCTTAGATTTTTCAACTTCAATGCCATGTTTTTAGACTATATGACCTAAGAAAATTCCCTTTTCGACCATGAAATGACATTTTTTAAAATTTAAGACCAGATTCATCTCAATACAATGATTCAACACCTTTCCCAAACTAATTAGACATTCATCAAATGAAGACCCATGCACTGTAAAATCATCCCTAAATACCACCATGCAGGTCTCTATAATATCAAAAAAAATACTCACCATGCATCTCTTGAAGGTACCTGGGGCGTTGCAAAGTCCAAATGGCATCCTTCTGTAGGAAAATGTGCCAAAGGTACAAGTGAATGTAGTCTTCCCCTAATCCTCCAGAGCTATAGGAACCTGAAGATATCCATAAAATCCATCCAAGAAACAATAGTGTGTCTTTCCAGCTAGTCTCTCAAGCATCTAATCAATAAATGGGAGGGGGAAATGGTCTTTGCGAGTGGAATGATTTAGTTTCATATAATCAATACACACGCGCAAACTATTTTGTACCCTCATTGGAACTAACTCATCTTTCCCATTTTTAACAACAGTAACACCACATTTCTTAGGCACAAACTGAATTGGACTTACCCACTGAGAATCTTAAATGGAATATGTTATACCTGCCTCGAGAAATTTTTCAACTTCTTTTTTAGAAACCTCCAGAAGGGTTGGATTGAGTCTCCTTTGTGGCTGTCTCAATGGTTTAGCCCCAACCTCCATGAGAATCCTATGCATGAAAATGGAGGGGCTAATACCTGATATGTCAGCCAAGGTCCACACGATTTCCCTGATTTTCTCCCTCAAAATATTCCAAAGTTTTTCATCATGTTCAAACGGGACATTTGTAGCAATGATAACAGGTAATCTCTCACCACTCAACAAGTATGAGTATTTCCGATTTGGTGGAAATGGCTTGCGTTCTAATGAAGGAGGGTGTAGTATGGATGGAGACATTGACGGAACTGAAATATGTGCACAAAGAGCATTAATATCAGAATAGAAATCATCAAAATTAGATAATAAAGCATCAAATCCATCTGCATACTCAACAGCCATGTCATAATCAGAGTGAACATGATCAAAATCAGTATATGAATCCAAATCAAATCCAAGAGAGGAATGTGTATCAGAAACATGTGTGGATGTGCTCTTAGACATCAAACTCGAACCAATATTCATAATATCTCTAATCATAGTACAATAAAATTCCATGGAGTTTTTATTTTGTTGTTCAAAATGGGAGATAACAAAAATAGAGTGATCCTATGAGGGGTACTTCAAGGAATCCATAACATTAAATATCACAACTTCTTCTCCAAAATCCATTGAAAGTGTACCCTCATTGAAATTTATGATAGTTTTTGTAGTGTTTAGGAAGGGCCTACCTAATATTATGGGATCATGAGAACTTACCTGATCATCCACCATGTTAAGAACATAGAAATCTACTTGAAAGATCATGTCTCCTTCCCAGACAAGTACATCCTCAAGGACTCCCACTGGATATGTCGTAGCTCTATTCGCCAACTGCACCACTACTCTTGTTAGCTTCAACTCACCTACCTGAAATGAATAGAATATAGAGTGAGGCATCACATTTATGGAAGCACCTAAATCAAAAAGTGCATTAGAGAAGTGCAACTTCCCAATGGTACATGGGATGGTGAATGTCCCTGGATCCTTGCAC
Organism: Viscum album; assembly: GCA_963277665.1. Taxonomy (NCBI): domain Eukaryota; kingdom Viridiplantae; phylum Streptophyta; class Magnoliopsida; order Santalales; family Viscaceae; genus Viscum; species Viscum album. The sequence goes on from OY728150.1 coordinate 675,100,111, forward strand.
TTTTTCAGCATTGCTAGAGTTGGTGTAATTAGTGCGGACACATTCCTTCCAAAATTGATCCTCTCATTTACCTTGAGCCATCTTTGATTGGTGAAGAGTTCTTTTAAGAATTAGGCATACCTTGGAATTTTCATAATGGATTCAAGTAGAGAAATTTTGATCTCCACATGCTTGACTGTGTCCAAAACCTCTTTTTTCATTGCTTCATCAGCCATCTTCTTGGTTTGAACAACCCTGTTTGGAAAAGGAAAGGGTTTATGAGGAACATCATCAATATTTTTCTTACCTTTATCTTTCTCCATGGATTTCTGATTAGTTGGTATGGAATGTGGCTTCTCTGGAGTTGAGGTGAATCCCGGTGGAATGGTAGTTACATATGTATCATTCATTTTCTTCCCACTTCTGTATGTGATGGCTCTAACATTCCCCTTTGGATTTGGAGTGGGTTGGGAGTGTAGATTTCCAGAATTCTTACATTCAAGTTCATGGAGGGCGGTGGTAATCTGGCTCATTTAAGTCTTCAAATCCATCAGCTCAGAACCTTGACTCTTTAACTCATTCTGTTGATTAATTAAAATTTTCTTCAAAAGGTCATCAATGTTAGAATCTACCTTGGGTGGGGGATTCCCTTGTTGCTAGCCTGCTGATTCTTGGGCTTTAAATCTCCTTTGGGGTTGTTGGAAACCCTGCTGGTAAGGCGGAGGCAGCTGGAAGTTTTGTAGAAAGGGTGGGCCTTTGTTGTTGTCCAGAGCCATACCTCATGTCCGGTTGATCTTTCCACCCTTGTTTGTATGTTGGAGAAAATGAATCAAACTTCTTTTGGGGATATGGTTGTTGTTGCTGCTGAAATGGTCTCCCTGGGAATACTGCTTCACAATCTTCTGTTTCTTGTAGTTGGGGGAAACAGTTAGTTGGATGGATTGTATCATTGCAAATTCCAAAAGTCCTTGAAGGAGTGGTTTGGGATGTCTTTTGATACAATGAAATCTGCCTCACCATAGTGGTCAATTCTTCCAACTTTGTATCAATCAAATGTCTTTCAAGAGAATAAGGACTTACCTGGTGTACTCCCCAGACATGTGGTGTACCTCGATCACCAAATTGTTGGGAGTTTTGTGCCATCTTGTCGATCAATTCATGTGCGGCTACTGTTGCCTTGTCCACCAATTCCCCTCCTACTGCAGCATCCACCATGCTCCTCTCCCTGGGTGTAAGTCCTTCGTAGAAGTATTGGATGAGTAATTGCTCACTGCTTTGGTGATGTGGGCAGCTTGCACACAACTTCTTGAATCTCTCCCAGTACTCATACATTGAATCCCCTAGGTCATTCTTGATCCCTGATATCTCCTTTCGAATGGATATGGTCCTTGAGGCTGGAAAAGTCATTGCAAGAAAAGACGTTTTAGATCATTCCATCATGTTACATCTTCAGATTGCAAATAATACATCCAATCTTTTGCAGCTCCATCAAGTGAGAATGAGAAAGATCTTAATTTAATTTGATCTTCAGAATCATTTCTTTGTTTCAAGGCTGAGCAAACCACATTAAATTTTTTCAAATTTTTATTTAAATCATCACTAGAGAGGCCATGAAACTTTGGAAGTAAGTGAATTAACCAATATTTCAGTTCAAAGTCCGATTCGAGATTTGGGTATGCAATACAATTTGGTTGATAGTTAATATCTGGTGTAGCCAATTCTCGAATGGTTCTATTTATCTCATTGTTATTATTTCCAGCCATTGGTTCTTATTTTATGTTTGTATTTGAGTATCTTCTAATTTCAATGTTTCCAGAAGAGAGGAATTCACCAACTGGTTGAATATTGAAACTTCCCGTCGACTGAGAATGTCTGATTCGTGCCCTAAGGCTGCATTCAATCTCCGGGTCAAGATCTAAGATATCTTTTGGATTATTTCATGTCATAAATCAAATAAAAATTAAAAGAAAGAAAGTGGACCATAGTAAAAAAAATGAGGATTTTGAGTTGATGGTCCAAAAAGAAAATAAGAGGATGAAAAAAATGATAACTTGAGAAAGGGGAAAGATAAAAGAGAGAGGTGAAGAAAACAATAAAATGAAAAATACAAGAAATATCTCTAAATGGTGGAAAAAGTAACATGACTCCTAGGCAACGATGCGAATTTGAAAGAGAACTGTCGTGGGTTCCCTCAAATGATTAGTGTGATTTTGGGGTACTTAGGTGCAGCAGAGTGGCTGACCAAGGTCGTCTCTCAAAGGAGGAAGAAGATTTAAAACAACTTTTTAAAGATATTATAAAAATAAAAAAATAGAATAATAAATCTATTTGAATGGATAGGGCTTGGTTATAGTTTATGAATCTATATAATGTTTTCTGGAAGAAGATTGTATTTTTTGTTTTGTTTATTGTTTTGAAATGAAGTTCAATTAAAACGACACAAAAAAAAGATGTTTTTCATAAACTATTTTAAAAGGAATAATCGATCTAACTCTAAATCTTCAATAACATATTAATAATTATAATTTAAATGAATATACACTTAATTATGATCCCCTAATTTGTTATCCCAAAAAGCCCTAAGAGAGTTAACATGACAACAGAGATAAAATTACTTAAACCCTAGGCTAGCTTCGGAACACGCAATCGCTTCACCCTGCTTTGATTGTTGTTATAAGGTTAGATTATGGTCATTGGATAATTAGATCACATATCCATTATAGAATTGAGGATGAATTGTCTTTATGGATTATATTTTAACTCAACAAATTTATCCCGTATGGTCTTTTATTTCCAATTATGATCGTGCTCTCACAATTTACACAATTCCTGACCTCGCGTGTTTTGTGTTAATTGTTCAATTTCATTCTTAGTTACTTAATATTTAAAAACACAATTCATGGGTCATATTATGTGAATTACAGTAGCTCAATGATTCAAAATAATTAAATTAAGAAGGAGAGAGTTCGATCAATTACTAAAAAGAACTACTCTTTCATGGGCGGTGTAGTCATCGTGGAGACGTTTTGAATAAGAAAACAACTGAAAGGGTTGAACCCAATATTTTCTCCACTCCTAATTCCAAACCAATTAAGAATATTAATATAAGAGGAAAAGTGAATAACACAAAAGATTATTTGAAGAAAAATTCACGAAACAAACATGAAATAAATTAAATACAATGAAGAGGTGGGAGAGGAGAGCCTTTTTGGAAGAGAGGATTGCACAAAGGCTTACTTATTCCTAGAGTTTTGAGGGGCTCCCAAGAGACACCCATTCTTCCAAACCTTCCCAAATACTTGACCAGCCCTCCCAATGAGTGAAAACCCCATTTAAATGGAGTTTGTGAGGGCTAGGGTTACATAACTTTTTAAGTGTGAAATGAAAAACTAGGCTAAATATTTTATTCCAAGATGCACCGCCTATTGGACCTTCTAAACGTGTTAATTGACCGGTCTTCCACAAGGATGATTTATGACAAATCATCTCACTCAACTTTCCTCAAACGTTGGGCTCAGTTCAAGCCCAGATGAAGAATATGTGGCCTAAATACAGAACCCGTGTCCATTCTGCCGAGTCCTGCCCACCATTGGATTAATGGCCCATTTACTCCATCCAAATGCACACTTTAGCTCTAGTGTCCAGAATCAAAGTTGTATAACATTACACTAGGAAAACTGTTACATAATTTCAAATTCAATTAAAAAATATAAAAATATTTATCTTCGAAATAGTACTGTGCACTCTAAACCATAAAACTGGAATTTTCACCATATTTTCAAATGAATGATCAAATCCCAAATATTTTATAAATTAACATATTTAACACAATGTGAGGAAATTATATCATTCATTATCAATAAAATATTCAAAAAATAGTGTTTTATCAACTCCACCGCACTTACCCTTTTGCACTCCTGGGAAAAACCTCATGTCAAGTAAACATCAATATCTAATCAAAACCAATTTTAAAACACATATCATTGGGATCCATCAATTCCGAACTAAGAATAAAAAGATATGATGCCTCATTAAAAACCTTATTTCATGTTCTCTATTAATATCATTCAATATATTTCCACTTCATTTATTCTCCCATGCACAAAACACTTACCTCACTTGAATTTTCTCTCATCACTCAAATATCAATATCTTTTGCAATGTCTTTCTCATCCAAACTCATAAATGGGTCACCATTGGCTTGATAGATTCCTACATCGCCACTCGATGTGATTCAAGGATATATGTTTATCATGAGGACTTTTCAGGGTTGTTGTGTGGCTTTCGGTTGGTGGGATTTAGATGTGAAAAATTCTGAGGTGGAATGAGGAGGGCTTGACTCTTTTTGAAGAAAAATTTCATTATTATAATTTTCACTTAAATATGGTCTTCTCCTCAATCCCCATAGTATCAATTCAGCTCCATCATCATAAAACGTCATGAAATGTTTACACCATTCATCATTTCAGTATAAAAAATGTCAATCTTCTCTAACAAGATTTTTTTGAAAGCTCCAGATAGGCACAGCTTTCCACCTCAATTAGAAGCTCCAGAAAAGGCACAGCTTCAATTGTCATAAAAGCTCCAGAAAAGGCAAAGATTTCAATATAATTACTTTCTTTAGCAGAAGAATCATCTCTTAAGAATTTAATTTTCCACCCAAAGTATCACAGAATGTGGTAGCACAACACAAGATAGCTTCCCCCACACTTATGCTCAACTAGATTATGCAATTTCACTTCAAGAGTTGGTTGGATAGGGAAAATTGGATTTAAAAGTGGCTAACCTAATAAGATGTGCATGGATTCTAAGGGATGAAAGGATTAAATGTTCAAGGTAGGCCATTATAAAAAAGGATTATTTGAAATAGGGGCTTTACAACCAAACAAATACCTCAATCATTTACACATAAGCACCTCAAACCCTAAGTTTTGACAGGAATAAAACAAATTCTGGTTAAATCAAGCATGTTTTGGTTCTCTCAAGAAGTGATGTGAATGAAAAGAATATGAAAATAATGGTTCAGAAGCCACATAGGAAAGTGATTTCAATTATAAAGATAGTGAGATGTGGCATGTGATTCAAAATTCGGTGTACTTTTCCTGAAATTACTAAATATTTGAATATGAATCAAAGTTATTTCAGCATTCATTTATGCTTAGTTTCAAGGGATAAATTGTTTCACTCATTGATATGCGTTTAAAAATTGTGATGAGAATCATTTTAGCTCAAAAATTTCAAAAAACAAAAAGAAAATTGAAAAATATACACACAAAATTTGAAAAACAGACACTTTTTTTTTGTATTTATTAAAATAGGAAAATAATTGAAATTACTAAACTAATAGGTTCCCTACTACCCCAAACCTAAAATATTGCATTTTCTTCAATGTGAACCCATGAGATGATATATTCACATGAAATGCAGAATTTTTAAATAGGAAAAATAATATAAAAGTGAAAGGGTTAGGAATATCCTGATGTGCTCAAGTGATGATGGGGTCATGCAATGTGATAAAATCAACTGCATCGGTAGGAAGTCCCTCGTTGTATCTATTCAAATGTTTCCCATTTACTGTAATGCTCCTTCCAGTGTATTGTTGTGTTATCTCCACTACACCATAATGAAAAACATGAGACACAATATAAGGACCTAACCATCTGGAATGCAACTTACCAGGCATCAGTTTTAGTCGTGAACTGTAGAGAAGTACATTCTCTCCAACATGAAACTCCATTTCATGGATCATTCTATCCTGAGGTTCTTTTGATTTTTCCTTATAGAGCCTTGAGTTCTCATATGAAGGCAATCTAATCTCCTAAAGCTCTTGAATATGAAACTTCCTTTGGATTCCAGCTAGGGCCAAATCCATGTTGCATTTCTTTATAGACCAATAAGCCCGATGATCAACATCCATGGGGAGATGACACGCTTTCCCAAAAACAATTTGAAATGGGGACATACAATTGGTGTCTTGAATGCTTTCCTATAATCCCACAATGCATCATCCAAGCATTTGCTCCAATCCTTCCTATTTGGCTGCACGATTTTCTCTAATATTTGTTTCTACTCATGATTTGAAACCTCAACCTATCCATTTGTTTGGGGGTGGTATGGTGTTGATGTTTTGTGTTTCACCCCATGCTTTCAATGGAGGGGAGAAAAATTCCTATTACAAAAGTGTGTCCCTTGGTCACTGTAGATGGCCTTTGGTACTCCAAACAAGAAAAAAATATGTGCTTTGACAAAGTCCAAAACAACATGAGAATCATCAGGCCTGGTGGCCTTGGCCTCCACCCAATTACTCACATAATCAACAGCAACGAAAATATACAAAAATCCAAATGAACTAGGAAAAGGACCCATAAAATCAATGCCCCATACATCAAAAATATCACAGAATAGTTTGGGTTGTTGGGGCATATCATGTCTCGTAGAAATATACCCATTGTGTTGGCAATGAGAGCACGACTTACAAAAGACAAGCACCTCATGGAACAAAGTAGGCCAATATAATCTAGAGTCCAAAACCTTCCAAACATTCCGTCGGGGTCCAAAGTGTCCACCACAAGCAAGTGTATGACAGAAATGAAAAACAAACCCAAAATCATGATCGAGAACATACCTCCTAATGACATGGTCACTACACATGTTCCAGAGGTAAGGATCATCCCACACATAATACCAAGAATCACTTTTTAATTTTTGGACTTGATGATTCTTCAAATTTGCAGGGATTTCAGAGGAAACAATGTAATTAACTAAATCATCATACCAAGGATGCGTACCTGAGATGGTATAGAGATTCTCATCTTGGAAAGTGTCCCGAAGTGGTACCTGGTCCAAGGTGTCATCCTCTAGTGTGTGAGTAAGCCTACTCATGTGGTCTGCCACCAAATTCTCTGATGCCTTCTTGTCCTTTATCTCAATATCAAATTCATGAAGAAGGAGCATCCAATGGATAAGTCATGGCATTGCATCTGGCTTCTTTATGAGGTACCTCAAAGCTGTATGGTCAGAAAAAACAACTACTTTAGAGCCCAATAAATATGAATAGAATTTATATAAAGCAAATATGACAGAAAGAAATACTTTTTCCATGGTTGTGTAGTTTGACTGGGCGGAATTTAGTGTCCTCGATGCATAGTCGATCACTTGTTAACGTCCCTCCACCCTCTGAGATAAGACAGCTCTAACTGCGAAGTTGGAGGAGTCACACATAAGCTCAAATGGAAGGTCCCACCGCGGGGGATGTATGATCGGTGGAGTGGTCAGACACTTGTTTAGCCCATCAGATGATACCCTGCATGAATCATCACAATTGAAGTCAATATCTCTTTGAAGTAATCGAGATAAGGGTAGAGCGATCTTACTAAAATCTCTGATGAAGTGTCAATAAAATCCAGCATGACCAAGGAATGATCGAACATCACACACACATGTAGGATATGGGAGGGATGAAATAATGTCAACCTTAGATTTATCAACATCAATGCCTTGTTGTGAGAATATATGACCTAAGACAATTCCCTTTTCGACCATGAAATGGGATTTTTCAAAATTTAAGACCAGATTCTTCTCAATACAATGATTCAAAACCTTTCTAATACTAATTAGACATTCATCAAATGAAGACCCATACACTGTAAAATCATCCATAAATACCTCCATACAGGTCTCAATAATATCAGAAAAAATACTCACCATGCATCCCTAGAAGGTACCTAGGGCGTTGCAAAGTACAAATGGCATCCTTCGGTAGGAAATTTGCCAAAGGTACAGGTGAATTTAGTCATTACCTAATCCTCCAGAGCTATAGAAACTTGAAAATATCCATAAAATCCATCCATGAAACAATAGCGTGTCTTCCCAGCTAGTCTCTAAGCGTCAAATCAATAAATGGGAGGGGAAATGGTCTTTGTGAGTAGAAAGATTTAGTATCCTATAATCAATACACACACGCAAACTATTTTGTACCCTCATTGGAACTAACTCATCTTTCTCATTTTCAACAACAGTAACACCACTTTTCTTAGGCAAAAACTGAATTGGACTTACCCACTTAGAATCTGAAATGGGATAGATTATACCTTCCTTGAGCAATTTTTCAACTTCTTTTTTAACAACCTCCAGAAGGGTTGGATTGAGTCCGCTTTGTGGCTGTCTCAATGGTTTAGCCCCATCCTCCAAGAGAATCCTATGCATGAAAATGGAGGGGCTAATACCTGATATGTTAGCCAAGGTCCACCCGATTTCCCTGATGATCTCTCTCAAAAGATTCCAATGTTTTTCTTCATGTTCAAAAGGGACATTGTTAGCAATGATAACGGTAATCTCTCACCACTCAACAAGTATGAGTATTTCAGATTTTGTGGCAATGGCTTGAATTCTAATGAAGGAGGGTGTAGTATGGATGGATACATTGAAGGAACTGAAATATTTTCTCAAAGAGCATCAGTATCAGAATAGACATCATCAAAATCAGTGAATAAAGCATCAAATCCATTAGCATACTCAACAGCCATGTCATAATCAGAGTGAACATGATCAAAATCAGAATATGAATCCATGTCATATCCAAGAGAGTATTGTGTATCAGAAACATGTGTGGAAGTGCTCTTAGAAATCAAGCTCGAACCAATATTCATAATCTCCCTAAGAATAGGACAATCAAATTCCATGGAGTTTTTATTTGGTGGTTCAAAATGGGAGATAACAAATACCGATTGATCCTCTGAGGAGTACTTCATGGAATCCATAACATTAAATATCAAAACTTCATCTCCATACTCCATTTAAAGTGTACCCTCATTGACATTTATGATAGTTTTGGCAGTTTTCAGGAAGGGCCTACCTAATATTATGGGAGAATGAGAACTTACCCGATCATCCTCCATGTTAAGAACATAAAAATCTACTTGAAAGATCATGTCTCTTACCCGGACAAGTACATCCTCATGGACTTCCCATGGATATTCCGTAGCTCTATTCGCCAACCACACCACTACTATTGTTAGCTTCAACTCACCAACCTGAAATGAAGAGAATATAGAGTGAGGCATCACATTTATGGAAGCACCTAAATCTCAATGTGCATCAGAGAAGTGCAACTCCCCGATGGTTCATGGGATGGTGAATGTCCCTGGATCCTTGCACTTTTTCGGCATTTCTAGAGTTGGTGTAATGAGTGTTGACACATTCCTTCCAAGATTTATCCTCTCATTTACCTTGAGCCCTCTTCTATTGGTGCAGAGTTATTTTAAGAATTTTTCATAACTTGGAATTTTATTAATCTCTTAAAGTAGAGAAATGTTGATCTGCACAAGCTTGAATGTGTCCAAAACCTCTTTTTTCATTGCTTCTTCAACCATCTTATAGGTTTGAACCACCCTGTTTGGAAAAGGAAAGGTATTAGGAGGAACATCATCAATCTTTTTCTTACCTCTATCTTTCTCCTTTGATTGCTAATCAGTTAGTGTGGAATGTGGCTTCTCTGGAGTTGAGGTGAATCCCGATAGAATGGTAGGTACATATGTATCATTAATTTTCTTCCCACTTCACTGTGTGATGGCTCTAACATTACCGTTTGTATTTGGAGTGGGTTGGGAGGTTAGATTTCCAGAATTCTTACCTTCATGTTCATGGAGGGTGGTGGCAATCTGGCTCATTTGAGTCTTCAACTCCATCAGCTCTGAACCTTGAATCTTTAACTCATTCTATTGATTAAGAACAATTTGCTTCAAAAGGTCATCAGTGCTAGAATCTACCTTGGGTGGGGGATTCCCTTGTTGCTGGCTTGCTGATGCTCGGGCTTCAAATCTCATTTGGGGTTGTTGGAAACCCTGCTGGTAAGGCAGTGGCTGCTGGAAGTTTTGTTGAAAGGGTGGCCCTTTGTTGTTGTCTAGAGCCATACCTCATGTCAAGTCGATCATTCCACCCTTGATTGTATGTTGGAGAAAATGAATCAAACTTATTTTTGGGATACGGTTTTTGTTGCTACTTAAATGGTCTCCCTGGGAATACTGCTGCACAATCTTCTGTTTCTTGTAGTTGGGGGCAACAGTCAGTTGGATGGCTTGTATCATTGCAAATTCCAGAAGTCCTTGAATGAGTGGGTTGGGATGTCTTTTGATACTAAGAAATCTGCCTCACCATAGTGGTCAATTATTCCATCTTTGTATCAATCAAATGATTTTCAAGAGAAGAAGGACTTACCTGGTGTACTCCCCTGACATGTGGTGTACCTCGATCACAAAATTGTTGGGAGTTTTGCACCATATTGTCGATAAATGCATGTGAGGCTACTGGTGTCTTGTACACCAATTCCCTTCTTGCTGCAGCATCCACCATGCTCCTCTCCATGGGTGTACATCCTTCGTAGAAGTATTGGATGAGTAATTTCTCACCGATTTGGTGATGTGGGCAGCTTGCACACAACTTCTTGAATCGCTCCCAGTACTCATACATTGAATCCCGTTGGTATTTCTTGATCCCCAATATCATTTTTCAAATGGATATAGTCCTTGATGCTGGAAAAAATCTTTGTCAGAAAAGATGTTTTAGATCATTCCATCATGTTACATCTTCAGGTTGCAAATAATACATCCAATCTTTTGCAGCTCCATCAAGTGAGAATGGGAATGATCTTAATTTAATTTGATCATCAGAATCATTTATTGGTTTCAAGGTTGATAAAACCACATTAAATTTTTTCAAATTTTTATTGAGATCCTCACTAGAGAGGCCATGAAACTTTGGAAGTAAGTGAATTAATGAAGATTTCAGTTCAAAGTCCGATTCGAGATTTGGGTATGCAATACAATTTGGTTGATAGTTAATATCTGGTGTAGCCAATTCTCTAATGGTTCTATTTAGCTCATTTTTATTATTTCCAGCCATTGGTTCTTCTTTTATGTTTGAATTTGAATAGCTTCTAATTTCAATGTTTCCAGAATAGAGGAATTCACCAACTGGTTGAATATTGAAACTTCTCGTAGACTGGGAATGTCTGATTCGTTCCCTAAGGCTGCCTTCATTCTCCGGGTCAAGATCTAAAAGATCTTTGGGATTAGATCCTGTCACAAATCAAATAAAAATGAAATTAAATAAAGTGGACCATAGTAAAATAAAAATGAGAATTTTGAGTTGATGGTCCAAAAAGAAAAGAAGAGGATGAAAAAAATGAAAACTTGAGAAAGGGGAAAGATGAATGAGAGAGGTGAAGAAAATAATAAATTGAAAAATACAAGAAATACCACTAAATGGTTGAAAAAGTAACCTGCCTCCCAGGAAACGGTGCCAATTTGAAAGAGCACTATCGTGGGCACCCTCAAATGATTAGTGTGATTTTGGGGTACTTAGGTGCAGTAGAGTGGTTGACCAAGGTCGTCTCTCAAAGGAGGAAGAATATTTAAAACAACTTTTTAAATATATTCTAAAAATAAAAAAATATAATAATAACACTACTTGAAAGGATTGGTCTTGGTTATATTTTATGAATCTAGAAGATGTTTTCTTGAAGAAGATTGTATTTTTTTTGTTTTTAGTTTTGAAATGAAGTTTGATTAAAATGACACAACAAAAAGATGTTTTTTAGAAAATAGTTTAAAATGAATAATCAATATAACACTACCTCTTCATTAAATTATTAATCATTATAATTTAAATGAATATCCACTTAATTTTGATCCCCTAATTTTTTATCCCTCGAACCCTACAAGAGTTAACTTAACCACAAAAAAAAATTACTTAAACCCTAGGCTTGCTTCGGAACACGCAATCACATCACCCTGCTTTGATTGTTGTTATAAGGTTAGATTATGGTCATTGGTTAATTAGAGAACATATCCATTATATAAATGAAGATTAATTGTGTTTAGGGATTATATTTGAACTCTACAAATTTATCCCGTATGGTCTTGTATTACTGATTAAGATCGTGCTCTCACAATTTACACAATTCCCAACCTCACGTGTTTTGTGTTAATTGTTCAATTTCATTCATAGTTTCTTAAAATTTAAAAACATAGTTCATGGATATTATTATGTAAATTACAGTAGCTCAATGATTCAAAATAATTAAATGAAGAAGGATAGAGTTCGATCAATTACTAAAAAGAACTACACTTTCATGGGCGGTGTAGTCATCGTGGAGACGTTTTGCATAAACAAACGATTGAAAGAGTAGAACCCAATATTTTCTCCACTCCTAATTCCAAACCAATTAAGAATATTATGATAAGAGAAAAAGGGAAGAACAAAAAAGATTATGTGAAGAAAAATTCAAGAAACAAACATGAAATAAAAGAAATACAAAGAAGAGGTGGGAGAGGAGAGCCTTTTTGAAAGAGAGGATTGCACAAAGGATTAATTATTCCGAGAGTTTTAGGGGCTCCCAAGAGACACTCATTCTTCCAAACCTTCCCAAAGCCTCTACCAGCCCTACCAAAGAGTTAAAACCCCATTTAAATGGATTTTGTGAGGGCTAGGGTTACATAACTTTTTATGTCTGAAATGAATAACTCGGCCAAATATTTTATTCCAAGATGCACCACCTATTTGACCTTCTAAACGTGTTAATTGACCGGCCTTCCAGAAGGATGATTTGTGCCAAATTATGTCACCGAAAATTCGTCAAAAGTTGGGCTCAGTCCAAGCCTAGATGAAGAATATGTGGCCTAAATACAGAACTCATGTCCATTCTACCGAGTCTAGCCCACCATTGGAATAATGGCCCATTTACTCCATCCAAATGCACTCTTTAGCTCTAGTGTCCTGAATCAATGTCGTATAACATTACGTTAGAAAAACTGTTACATAATTTTAAATTCAAATAATAAATATATTTATATTTATCATTGAAATACTACAGCGCACTATAACGGGTAAAACTGGAATTTTCACCAAATTTTCAAATGAATGATCAAATCCTAAATATTTTTTAAATAAACATATTTAACACAATGTGAGAAAATTATATCATTTATTATCAATAAAATATTCAACCAAATAGTGTTTTATCAGTTACCATAAATCTATTTCTGATTAGACTTCCATCATATTGAATTGCTTATAACGAAATGACAAATAATAATTCTTATTACAGAATGGATAGAAGTTGGATGTATGAAACGGATCGAATCTCTAGCGATTTTCAAAAAAATTTGGGGATATTTTTTATTTTTTCATTTCACAATGATTCAGATTTTGGTCGCATAGACTGCCCATGATCTAATTATGTTGCTAGACCTTGGATGAGTCATGAAAAAGTTAGCTACCACATAACTAAATATGGTTTTCAAGAAAACTACTATGTGTGTTATCAAAATGGGGAGAAAATGACATCAAAAATTGATGATGATCGAAATGGACGGACTAGATTGGAGAATTTGTTAGATGATCGGTTTCCATTTATTCGTCATCATAAAAGATAAAGAATTTCGAATCAAGAATTCTTCTATATGAGGATAGATGATGCATCTAATGAATATGATGATTTTTTATGGGTGAAAAATTGGAATGATGATGCCAAGACTCCAGTATATCCCCCATGTGATAAAATGATAGATCTAGAATTTTTAATCTGATTGTTGCATGGGAAAACTATGTATGGGATTTCTAATATAAAAATTGATTACATTAATACATTATTGAATGATTTACTTACAGAAATGCAGATATTCCCTCAAACCACGATATAGAATGAAAGTGAGTTGAGGAACATGGAGTTTCCAGAAAAAATAATCATTTGTGACCTAATGATTGTAGTTTATCTTGGGTGGAAACTGCAGAATGAAATGACTATATAAAATTTGGAACATCCCGCTGGAAGTTAAAATATGAGGGAATACCACCCTACGTTCCACAAAATGTAATGTCGCACTTTCCATTGATCCCAGGACTGTAGAATCTTTTTATGTCTGGTCACATATCAATAAAATTAGATGGAATTATACCAAGAGAATGAAGACTAATGATGAGTTGGTTTACACTATAGATGTATTTTCATGGAAGAGATTTGATTATCGATATCATGATTTTTCAGCTGATGTGCATAATGTGAGACTGTGAATTTCATGTGACTATTTGAATCTGTTTGGGAATATTCTTACTTCGTACAACACATGGACGGTTTTTATACACATTTATAATCTTCCCCCATGGGTGTGTATGAAAAAAAACATTCACATTCATGAGTATACTCATATCTAGAAATTCTGATCCCGACATTGATATTGACGTATACATGAAACCTTTAATAAAGGAGTTGAAACTTCTTTGGGATGTGTGTGTGCACACTTACAATGCATATTCAAAAGATATATTTTAGTTTCCTACTATTCGTATGTGGATGATCAATGAATTTCTGGTTTATTCAATGTTTTCTGGAGGGAGCACGAGGGGAAAACTATCATGTCCTATTGGTATGAAGAATACACGATTTGAAGTACTGAAACATCATTGTAGTTTCAGTTTTAGGGTATATCGAAGATTCTTTCCAATAGACCATCCATATAGAAATAATCATTTAATATTTAATAATACCATGGAGAAAGATGATCTACCCAAACATATGTCTGGAACTGATGTGCATAATGAATTCAAATATTTCAGTTTTTCATTCAGGAAGGGTCAAATGAAATTTGGAAAGAGAATGAATGTTTCTACTAAAACTTGTTACAATTTGAGAAAGAAGAGTATCATTTTTGATTTTCCTTATTGGTCATCCAATTTTTGAAGGCATTTTATAGACTTAATACATATTGAAAATAATATATGTGAAATTTTTCATTTGATACATCTAAATTTTAAGGGAAATAAAAAATATGATTTATGGTCTCGTCATGACTTGGTGGATTCAAGCATCAGACAAGAATTGCATCATGTGCGTATTAGTGAAAATAAATAGAAAGTTCCACGTGAATCTTATGTGATGAAACCTACGGTACGAAAAGAATTTATGGATGTATTATAGAATATTATAGTTCCTGATAGAAATTTAAGCAACATATCTAAACCGTTCAACCGAAGAGAGTTGAATCTAAAATCATTGAATACTCAGGATTATTACCTTTTTCTGCATGATTTGTTTCCAATATAAATATGTCATCTTCTGTCCAATAATGTAAGGGTGACTTTCATTTAGTTTTTCCATTTTTTTAATTATCTTTGTGCTAATATGTTTTCCAAGACTGTCTTGAAAAAAGTGTTGACAGATTCCCCAATAATTTTTTGTGAGTTCGAGAAAATATTTCCTCCGTAATTTTTCACATGCATTCTCAATTTGACTGTCCATATTCCCACTAAAATAATTATCATAGAACCTGTTTCTTTTCAATAGTTGCATCGAACTGAAAAAATATGTACACATTAAAGTATTATGTCTGAAATAAAAATCATCCTAAAGGTTCTATCGTGAACGTTTACATGGCTCAAGAATGTATTGATTTCTTCTCATTGTATTTGACTGATCTTTCAACAAGAATGAAAAAACCATTGGAAAATTAAGAAGAATAATATGAGAAAATTGAATCCAATTTTTCATCACTTCCTCAAACTGGAGGATTTCCTGGATCATATACATTGATGACATTAATCTTTAAAGAGCGGGAGATGGCACGTAGCACAGTTTTGTTCAACTGTGAGTTATTCGATGACTATATTAGGTAACTAAATTTAATATGTATATCTTTCATATATTTCTATTAAAATATTCAAATTATTTATCTATAGGGAACATAAAACAATGATAAATAGAAAGCATCTTTCTTTATCTTGGAGAAGGACGGATGATTTTCATAACGAATGGTTTTCTTCTCAGTTAAAATTGATTGTAAAAATATTTCTATTTAAAATTATTGAATAAATATTTAATTAAGTTTAATATTTATTTATATTTCAGGTATTGAGTTTTCATGCTGACTCGGTCTCTATGGAAATAAGATCATTGGATTTGATCCTAATAGCATGGTTCATGATAGTAAATCAATTTTTATCATTGATTAAAAATGTATTGTCACTGAATGAGCAAAGAACATGAGAACACAAAATGATGGTGTTATGGTTACTACCACAACATATTGTTATTCCAGTGCATCATATAGTAGTCCACAATTTGAAAATATGGGTTATTATGGAGTCTTATAAAAAATAATAATATTGGATTATTACTCTCATGGACAAGTCACAATGAAGAAATGCCATTTGTTTGAATAGATGATGAGACATGGAACATTTATTGATGATTGTGGATTTCGAGTAATTAATATGACTTAAACTCAAGTTACCAAAGAACCAAATGTATTTGAATCAATGTATAAACAATATTTTTATGCCAAAGAACAAACATCAACCTGAATTTGGTGTCATAGATGAAGTAATTCCAAGACATATTATTGAGGGTGGTGATGATGGAATTGAAATTTTCCATACTTCCATTGGAACCAATCCCTTTATTTCTTTGTATGACTCTAATTGCTCAATTTTCAGAGTTTATTATGAACTTGATGTTGTGGTGGAAAATATATATTTAATCCTTCATCCATGTTCTCAATTATTTTGGTTTACCTCATGTTGGGTTGTTAAGATTGGAACTATTCAAATGGATTTAATATTGATTACAAATACGTTGTATCTTACTAGAATGTTATGTGATTTTTCAATGTATATTGGATGGAATTTTTATTTGAATTTCTTTTTCTAATTTAGAATGAACTGTATTTAATCCTAAGAAACAAACATTTTTACCTTTGGGAAAATTTCAATGCTTCAACTATGATTTGTATAACATTTTTTTGACTCTAAGACCTCTCCGTAACGTTTTACTAGGTAATAAACATGATGGTTTGTAGTCATCTACAAAAAGTTTATTGAAACCTACATCATCTACCAGATCTAATGAAATTAAATTATTCCTTAATGTTGAAAACATCTTTACAACTTATGAATCTGGTAGAATCAACATTCCATGATTTTAATAGACTGATGACACTTAGTAAATAATAATCCTACCAAAAATTTAATTTAATTATTATAACTTGTATGATTTAATGACATCATTATATATTTTTTAAGTCTCACAAAAAATTGGTTAGTTAAATTATCCATGAATCCCCCTATTTTCTCCCATTTATTTTGTTTTTTGGGATACACATTAGTTATCATTGTCTATTTTCTTCCATATTTGTTTTCAAATACAGGAAATGAAACCAATTGAAGAGAGGCAACGAAAACAGATTATAGAAAACAATCGTTGCATGACTGAGTTGGGCATTCCACCACTAGTGCCTATAGTGAGTACTTTAATTCATATATATTTATTTTAATAATTTGTAATGCCATGTGATTAATTTTTTTAAACATTTTTTAGGATACATCTATTAGGTGAAAGTTATTTGATGAGTAAGATAGTAGTAGTCAAAGTACTCGGGGAGTTCGTATGAGGGGCAGTTGTATGGGAGCTAGACAATATAGTCGGCATACCCGAGGAGACACTACCCCTCACATTGAAATACTATCCATCCAACATTCTGATACCAGTGTTCCATTAGGGACACATGATATATTTAGACCTCCCATGTTTTCAACACCTTTTACATCTGAGCCCCCTCACCCATATGTACCATAACTGATGATGATCCCCATTCCCCATCCAGTATTTGGCCAGTCATCCCTGTCATCTTCTTTTACTTCTACTTCCTTCTCTTTGGGATTTTATATTTCATCTTCATCGACTCCTGCTCTGCCAGAGTGTGTCCTTGCGGAGAATACATTGAGACCCACCCCTTCTGTAAAGGGTGTTCCTTCAGTTTCAGTGGATCCATCAGCGCCCATTGATCAGAATACCATACATATACATATACAACCCGAAAAAATTGTTACACAATTATTTATTTTCATTATAAAATGTATTGATAAAATATTTGTTTTTCTTTCCTAACAGATACATCTACTAATAGAAGGTGGTAGAGGGGGAGTACACACATGTGTGTAGCATGGAACCACCACATGCATATGATGGTAGTCTACAATGAATATTGTCAGATGATTGAAAAATTAGGTCATCAATGTCAGCATTTTTTGCCGAAGCTTTCAAAATACTCTGACATCATTCAGGTCAACCCGCTCTCATGAAGACAGCTGCCAAATGAAGTCAAGGATAAATCATGGAAAAAGATATGGGTAAAAAAATCTATTTTATTTAATATAATATATTATTTTTTGTATTTATGTGAATTATTATTTTGGTTTCAGATGTGGTTTAATTTCCACGATGGTGAGGGTGCCCAACTGGCACATCAAAAGGACTTAGGCAATATTTGTAGATCTTATAAGCATGGGTTGTACAATGAAAGGCATGCTTGAGTGGGAACAGAGTTAGAGGTGCTCTCTTTCATGGATGATTTTCTGTTCGAACAGTACCGATAGATGATTACTCATTGGACGACTATCCAATTTATGGTAGTAATCAAATTATTGGTAATTAAATGAAAATTTTCATGTTTTTCGTTGAAACTTATTATTAAATTTTCTTTAGTATGGATCCGGATTAAATAAAAAACATTGATGCTAAGTAATACATCCACACATTGGGATGTACTACGATGCTAGATCATGAGAGACAACAGGTATGCTAGTTTATAATCTTTCTGTATGACTTGCACTTTCTATTTCCCCCTCAATAATTTATTCAATTGCTACTGTTGTTATAGAATTTTATTAATGAAATTACTATTTTTTTGTATCATATTTTTAATTATTGTTTCCTACATTAAATATCATCTTAGAGGCATAAATAGAATATATAAGAACATGAGCGTCGAGCAAAACTATTTTTCATGAGTAGAATGAAGAAAGATGGATGTGCAGTTAATAAACCGACTATGTAGTAGATTGTATGTTTGACTTTGTAGATTTAAAATTTTAATCTCTATTTGGTAACTTAATAATCTATTTATATTTGTAACAGGCTACTATAGAGGCCCTTAATTCCTAGGAACCTGGAAATTTTGGGCCAAAAAATCACTTACATCAGGTGTTGGGATATGAGAACCCAAGTAGAGTACGATTCTGACCTGGGAAGATTATAGTTTCAACCAGTTATTATACCTCCTCAGGTATGAGTTGTAGTTACACTGAGATGCATCAGGATGAGGCACATACCAAACATTCTAAAAAAAGGCCATAGAGATGGAAGAATAATTACTAGGGAAAACTCTATAATTATGAAATTTTTGGAAGTTTTACGTCCAAAACTTCCTTTAGAGCCTAGAACTACTTGTGATGAATATATGTCATTGATGCATTATATATATGTTATATTAGGTGTCAGTTCTAGTGTTGTTCCACATTATGGCAAGGAGGAGGCCGAGACGGAGGAGTCAAAGGAGTGCTAGAAGGAGGCCGTGGTAGAGGAGGAGGCGGAGGTAGAGGACGGTGGAAATGAGGAGGCCTAAGCTATGTACAAGGGTTAGGAGGAGGGTGGGGATGATGATGTGGATGACAAGGAGGAAGAAAACTAGGGTGGTGATGATGGTGATGATAGTGATGGTGATGAGGGACAAATTGATCGATTACATTTTTGATTTATATTCCTGTCCTTTAATACATATTAATTTTTTGTGAACGAATTAATGTGTGATTAGGTAGGTCACGTTCTCTTTATTTTTTGTCTGTAAATAATAAAACATTACATGATGATTTTTTGTGACAGATTCACCCATCCCCTAGACATCCCCCAACCCCCTGGACACCCCCACACACCTGGCCAACCCGTACCCCCCTGAATTCCCTCGTCTCCCTCGTGGACTTCCAACACACCCCCTGGACATCCCCCCCACACTCTGTTCATGGGTTATCCAGTTGTGGGTGTTTATTTGATCATTGATATAACATCGCCTGTTCCATAATATTTTTCTCCATAAATGAGACCTTTAATTTAATTATTGATAGGAAATGAGATTACAAATGATTAAAATGATAATTAATATATTATGAATGTTTTATTTTTAAAATTTATTGATGTTGTGAATCAGCCGATTTTAATGAAAATGTCAATTTTTAGAGAAATTTAGAAAATTTGTGGTCTGATTAGAAGTCGATATAATAAAATTATTTTTTTAAACATAAAAGAAGTTTCATAGAAAATATGTAAATACCATCCCATGAACCTGGGATAGCCACAAGATATCCCCCCCACCCTCCTCCATGGACCCCATACTTCCACTCAACAACCCCATAGATAGACCCCACCCTCTTCCCTATACCTCGGACAACCCCCCAGACAGCCCCCCGAATAGCCTCCTCACCCTCCTCCCTAGACCCCAGATTCCCCCACCATCCTCTTAGGACCTCGGACAGATCCTCAGATATCCCCCAAAACAGCCCCAACCCTCCTCCTTGGACCCTGGATAGCCCCCAGACAGCCCACCAGACAGCCACCTGGATAGCCCCCCACCCTCCTCCCTCGACCCCGGATAGCCCCCTCCTTCCTGGACCCTGGACATCCCCCCACACTCCTCCATGTACCTAGGACATCTCCCCTACACTCCTCTCTACACCATAGATAGTCCCCTACCCTATCTATGAACATATGTGTTTTTCTGTGCGATTGAAGGTGTTTGTTGAGGTGTTATATGTATTTGTTTAAATGCGTTTTGGGCTCTTTTTACCTTTTTTTTAATGTAGGTGTACGCAGTGTATTATGTAATCTAGGCTATTTTTATGTGTCTGTTTTTTATGAAAGGATATTTTTACCTGTTTGTTTTTTATGCAGGTGAATCTTGACGATGTTTTCGTTTTTTTGTGTGTTCGTGAACTCCCTGGATAGCCCCCCTCCTTCCTGGATCATGCACAGCGGCCCCCTCCTCCCTGGACCCTGGCCGGCCCCCACCCTAATTCATGGACCTCGGACAACCCCCCAGATAGCCCCCTGTACAGCACCTCGGATTACCATCAGACATCCCCCCAACCCTCCTCCTTGGACCCCGGACAATCCCTGACACGACACACAATCATTGGGTGAGCGGCGATTCAGAATATATAAAACATCATGACAATTCACAAAAGGCTAAGGATCACCTACCTTGATTCTGGAGACAATGACACTCTTAATTTGGCGTATCGGATCTGAATCTATGCTCTCTTCATGATTCACCCTAAATCCCAACAAAAAATATGGTTTCAGAGCTTTAGAATAATATGAGAGAAGAGTGTAAATCCTAATAAAAAATAGGAAGCAAAGAGAAGATCAGACTCACCTGAATCTTCAATCCGCACTTTATGGCACCCAAAACCCCAATGGATCAAAGGATATCCCCTGTTAAGAACTCTTGGGAGCTTTTTATTATGTTGATATGTTAGAAAAAGGATCCATGGTTCATTTTTGATGTGTATGAGTTAGCCCCAACTAATTCTGAGGCATGGTGTGGGTGGTACAACTCAAAGTGTCTCACTTTTATTTGAAATGGAAAACATTTAAAGTGAAAACAACTTCTGGCATACGGAAAATCGACCAAATTCATTCATATTTTGTTGATAAATTAGGAAAATAAGACATGGGTCATTTGTGATGTGTACGATTAAACTACCCCTCATTTCGAGTAATGGTGTGGCTAGTACCACTCACACCATCTCACTTTTATTTGGAATGGAAATGATTTTAAGTGAAAACAAAAAAATATAGATGGAAAACTAACAAAATGTTTTCTGATTGTATTGATACATCAGGACAACAATTTAGGGATCATTTTTTATGTATACGATTCAACCCTGCCTCAATCAATGTAATGTTGTGGCAGGTATCACTGAAAGTGTGACTCATTTGATTAAAATGGAAACTGTTTTTAGTAAAAACAATAGAAATACTTAAAAACAACCCAACAAAATCATATTGTGTTGATACCTTACTCAATGATCCATCGGTCATTTTTGACATGTATGAGTCAACCCCTCCTCAATCTGAGGCACAGTATGGCTGGTCCCACTTAAAGGGTCTCTCCTTTATTTGAAATGGACTAAATTGTAAGTGAAAACAAGCAGTGGAAAACAGAAAACCAACCAATCTCATTCTTATTGTGTTTATACATGATTAAAACTATCCATGGGTTATATGTGACATGTATGAGCCATACCCACCATAATACGATGAACAATGTGGCTGGTACCACTCAGAGTCTCTTTCTTTTGTTTAAAATGGACACCCTTTTAAGTAATAACAACTGGAATCCGGAAAACTAACAAAAAATATTCATATTGAGTTTATAATTTAGCACAAGTATCCATGGTTCATTTTTGATATGTAATAGTCAACCCCGTCTCAATCTGAGGCACGGTGTGGCCCATACCACTCATAACGTCTCACTTTTATTTGAAATGGTCTACATTTTAAGTGAAAAGAACAACTAGAATATGGAAAACTGACAAAATGCATTTGGATTCTTCTGATACTTTAGGACAATGATCCATGGGTAATTTTTGACGTGTACGAGTCAAAAACTCTTCAATAAAAGGCATGGTGTGGCCGGTATCACTCGAAGGGTCTTTATTTTGTTTTAAATGGACACTCTTTTAATTAAAAACAACATGCATATAGAAAACCGACCAAACTAATTTGGATTGTGTTGATACATTAGAACATGGATCCATGGGTAATTTTTCAGGCATAACAGCGAACCCCACCTCAATATGAGTCAATTTGCAGCTGTTATCACTCGAAGTGTCTGTATTTTATTTAAAATGGACATCATTTTCAGTAAAAAAAACTGGCATACTGAAAACTGACCAAACATATTTAGTTTCTGTTGATACTTTATCACAGGGATCCATTAGGCATTTTTGACATGTATGAGTCATCCTCGTCCCAATATGAGGCATATTGTGTCTGGTACCACTCCAAGTGTCTCACATTTGTTTGTAATGGACAACATTTTCTGGGAAAACAACAACAACTATACGGAAAACCGACCAAGGCATTCATATTGTGTTTATACTTTTAGACAATGATCCTTGGGTTATATGTGACATTTAAAGGTCAAAATCACATTAATCTGAGGGAGGGTGTGGCTGGTATCAATCAAAGAATCTTTCTTTTGTTTAAAATGGACACCCTTTTAAGTAAAAACATCTATCGTACGGAAAACACAACAAACGTATTCTTATTGGGTTAATAAATAAGCACTAGGATCCATGGGTCATTTGTGAAGTTTATGAGTCAACCACAACTCAATAAAAGGAATGGTGTAGCCGATACAACTCAAATTGTCTCACATTTATTAGAAATGGACAACATTGTAAGTGAAAACAGCAAATGGCATACGGAAAACTAACAAAATCCATTCGAATTCTGTTGATACTTTAGGAAAATGATCCATGGATCATTTTTTATGTGTACGAAGCAACCACACCTCATTCTGAGGCACTTTGTGACTGGTAACACAGAAACGGTCTCACATTTATTTGAAATGGACTGGATTTTAAGTGAAAACAACAACCTGCATATAAAAAACTGACACATGCTTTCAAATTGAATTGATAATTTTGGACAACAATCCATGAGTCATTAGTGACGTCTACGAGTCAAACCTAGCTTAATCTTACACACGGTGTGGCCTATATCACTCTAAGTGTATCTCTTTTGTTTAAAATGGACATTATTTTATGTAAAAACAACTGTAATATAGAAAACCGACCAAACGTATTCAGATTGTGTCGATAATTTAGCAAAATGATCCCTGGGTCATTTTTGACGTGTATGAGTCAACCCTGCCTCAATCTGAGGCATAGTGTGGTTTGTACCAATAAATGTGTCTCACTATTATTTGATATGGACAATATTTTAATTGAACACCACAACTACCATACGAAATTCCGACCAAACGCATTCAAACTGTGTTGATACTTTACGAGAACAATCCATGGGTCATTTGTGACTTGTACAAGTCAACCCCGCCACAATTAGAGGAATGGTGTGGATGCTATCACTCAATATGTATGTATTTTGTTTAAAAGGGACATCATTTTAAGTAAAAAAAATGGCATACGGAAAACCGACCAAACATATAAAGATTGTGTTGATACTTTAGCACAAGGAACCATGATCCAGCCTCACACAATCAACTTCTCAAGTGAGAAACTCATACTCCTATTCTAAAACACATGACACATAATACGCCATGGACATCTACATTCCCTATGTCACACAAGCTCATTGATACACCCCCATTATAATAGTCACTATCTTCAAACACACCCGCCCCAAACCACGGGACATTAAAATTGGGATTGGTAGAATTCATTTATCCATTTCCTTATTTTGGGGTTATTTGGTTCTGATTTCTAAATTTAATCATGTATATGTTATACAAATTTCAAATTTTTATGTATTCGTAATTTTCTATAACACATATAATTACGTATTCAATTTTTTATGTTTTTTATTCATAATTGATCATTAAATTATGTATGTATTTTATTCAGTATTCAATTATGAATTGAAATCTGGATTGCACAGGTAATTTTCATCTCAATTATGAATTTAATTCTAAATCAAATATGTATGTTTATAATTACATTATTAATTATGTTTTAATTTGGTATATGTATAGTAGCAGGGTGAATTATGTGTTAAATATATATGAATTAACTATGTATATGTTTGTGTTCTAGTTGGTTATTTGAGGTAATTGGATATGGGGAAGTTGGAAATTCAGAAAGGGAAGCCTACTAATTGAAATCATAGATCAGAACAGAGTATGAATCTGCTACCTGAATTGCATAGCAAACCCTATGCTAACGGTTTACAACTATTGGAATATGGCTATAAATGTGTTTTATACCAATGGTTCTAAGAGAACCGTTGGTAAAAACACATTCCTAATGGTTTAGAAACCGTTGAGATAGATGTGAAATGTTTAGATATACTAATGGTTTGTTTAAACCATAGGTAGGATGCTTTACAATAGTATATTCCAATGGTTTGAAACCATTGGAACAATATGTTTGTCAATGGGTTGGAAAAACCGTTTGTATAATGTAGATTTCATGACATATACCAACAATTTTCTAGAAACCGTTGGCATATGTTTGTCTCTATGGATTATTTCCTTAAGGATTGGATAACTGTTGGTATATTTTTACCCAACATTTATCTAGCCGTTTCCAACAGTTTTGAACCATTTGTAATGGGTTCATTTCAAATAGTGATGAATTATTTCAACACATTAACAAGTTCCAAATTTTTCATTTTCTCTAATGATTACTCAAGGTAGTGAGTCTTGGGGGTGACTCATGGCTTTGACTCCCAATAATGAGTCACAAGTGATCAGTTTCTGGTGGTAGATTGTGAAATAATTGATCACTAAACAATCACTCGCATTGTGGTGGCTTACAGAACTGTGGCTCATTGGAATGGCCAGTTGACAAGCGGTGAATCACCGAACGGTGCATCACTAAATGGTCATGTCTCTAGTGGTGTCTCTCAAAATGGTGGCCAACCAAATTTTCACTAGTCTAGATGTGACTCAAATAATGGTGACTCACCAAATGGTAGCGTCCCAACCTTGGAGGCCCCGCGAAGCCCCGCCGCGAAGCGTCCCAACCTTGGCGGCCCCGCGAAGCCCCGCCGCGAAGAGTCCCAACAATGGCGGCCCCGCGAATCTCCAGAGGCGGTAATCCTCCGCGAACCGGTTTGACGTTCGCGAGCCGCCGCGAAGCTCCTGAGGCGGTAATCCTCCGCGAACTCGTTTGACGTTCGCGAGGCGCCGCGAAGCCCCGAAGGCGGCGCGCGAGCCCTGCTTCGCGGCGCCCCTTCCCTATAAATACTCTACTCCCCCTGAGTCCCCTGGACGGACAATCCGACCTTTCGGCTTCTCCTCTCCCGAATCGCGAAGCACGCTTTTCCCCGGGAATCATGAGCTCCTCGAGGTATTTCTACTTCGCGAGACGACTCGGATTTGTTTCGTTTTGAGCCCCTCTTCCGAGAGGGATGCCCTTCGCGAAGTTCAAGGGCGTTCGCAAAGGAAGGGGATTCCAAAGGGAACCCGGGCAGCCGCGGAGCACTTGTGCTTCGCGAAACACCCAACCCATACGAGTAATCCTTATGCTAAGGAAGGATCGCTCCACTTCGCGAAGTACACTGCTTCGCAGGACCCTGCTTCGCGAACCATTCCTTCTTCGCGAGGCAGTGCTCCGCGAACACTGTTCCACTTCGCGAAGCACCTCCCACTCCCACCTATGCCCCATGCTAAGGCCAAGGAACCCCACTTCGCAAAGCACACTCCTCTGCTTAGCGATTCCTCTTTCCGTGCGACCCTCCAGGTTTGCACGATGTGATTTCAAAGTCCCATGGACAACACCTCCCATAGCGTTGCTTCGCCTAATGCTTCTTCGCATAGGCACGCTAACGGCTATTTCTTCTTCGAATATCCACGCTAACGTGGACCCCTCAATGGTTCCTCCCACGACCCCCCTTTACCATGGCCTTACGGGCACCTTCCCTTCCCCAAGGACCAGAGGGTACCGGTTATGTAAGCCCTAGGGGTGTGGAGTGAACCCACCTCGTCCGAGCTGCAGGACGTTAAACTGCCAAGCACCACGTCCTCAACACATGACCATAAACTGTGACTCAACCTCGTCTCCCTCACGAAGGGTCCCCCCAACACGAACATTTTTTTACACCACTCGTCTCCACGGGAATGGAACTCTTCCGCACAGGGAATGAGATCCTCCTTGTCGGAGTGGTGTATGTTCGCAGGGGAAGGGTCGCCTCAGAGCGTAAGCCCCTAACCTTTGGTACGGATGATTGCACCCGTGCATCTCGGTACATCCCCCACTACCAAGGTCAGTGGAGGACGTGATAGGGAACAAGGCACCTCCCATCGTCGGACCAAGGTCCATCTTCCCCGCGCTTTTCCGCGCCATGGGCCTCCATCCTGAAGTAAGTCCCAACACCATGGGCCGCCCAACGCGTAAGCCCCTCTTCGCTTCTCACGGACGCACCCTTCACGACGTGATCGTTAGGTCCGTGCAACCTCTTGTTTCTCACACCGAGCATGACTCACGTGGGCTTAGAGTGAGCACCGACCCTGACAAAACCCCTTTCGAACTACGAGGACTTTGATCCATGTCAAGGCATGGTACGTAGGAAGCCTCCACGAGGTTCAAGCACACCCACAGTGGACCAAGGTCTACTCTCACGTCGGTTCACCGACAAACCCCTTTCGAACTACGGGGACTTTGATCCATGTCAAGGCATGGTACGTAGGAATCCTCCACGAGGTTCAAGCCCACCCACAGTGGACCAAGGTCTACTTTCAGGTCGGTTCACCGACAGACCCCTTTCGAACTACGGGGACATTGATCCATGTCAAGGCATGGTACGTAGGAAGCCTCCACGAGGTTCAAGCCCACCCACAGTGGACCAAGGTCTACTCTCATGATGGTTCACCGACAAAACCCCTTTCGAACTACAGGGACTTTGATCCATGTCAAGGCATGGTACGTAGGAAGCCTCCACGAGGTTCAAGCCCACCCACAGTGGACCAAGGTCTACTTTCACGTCGGTTCACCGACAAACCCCTTTTGAACTACGGGGACTTTGATCCATGTCAAGGCATGGTACGTATGAAGCCTCCACGAGGTTCAAGCCCACCCACAGTGGACCAAGGTCTACTTTCACGTCGGTTCACCGGCGAATCCTTTCGAACTACGGGGACTTTGATCCATGTCATGGCATTGTACGTAGGAAGCCTCCATGAGGTTCAAGCCCACCCACAGTGGACCAAGGTCTACTTTCACGTCGGTTCACCGACAAACCCCTTTCGAACTACGGGGACTTTGATCCATGTCAAGGCATGGTACGTAGGAAGCCTCCACGAGGTTCAAGACACATTGCTCGGTCGTTCATTCACGTCGAGTTTCATCTTCGTACAGCATGACGTTAAACTACACTTTGGTCCGGTGGTAAT
The DNA here is from genome assembly GCA_963277665.1 of Viscum album. NCBI lineage: Eukaryota > Viridiplantae > Streptophyta > Magnoliopsida > Santalales > Viscaceae > Viscum > Viscum album. The sequence goes on from OY728150.1 coordinate 675,128,052, forward strand.
CCATTGCGACCCAACCATTTGAACTACGAGGTCTTTGATCCATGTCAAGGCATGGTACGTAGGAAGCCTCCACGAGGTTCAAGCCCACCCGTCGCTCATTCACCTCGGGTCCCATTCCAGTCCAGCGGTAAGCCGTTGTGACCACCTGAACTACGAGGTCTTTGATCCTTGTCAAGGCATGGTACGTAGGAAACCACCACGAGGTTCAAGCCCACCAACAGTGGACCATGGTCTACTTTCATGTCGGTTCATCGACACACCCACCCGTCGCTTCTTCACGCCGGGTCCCATCTTCGTCCAGCATGACGTTAAACTACACTTTGGTCCAGTGGTAAGCCATTGCGACCCACCTTTTGAACTACGAGGTCTTTGATCCATGTCAAGGCATGGTACGTAGGAAGCCTCCACGAGGTTCAAGCCCAACTCCCCCCGGACCAAGGTCAAGCTTCACGTCGGTTTACCGGCACCATCCCGAACTACGCGGACTTTGATTCCCTGCCACGGGGATACGTAGGAAGCCTCGTCAAGGCTCAAGACCAACTTCACTGTCGCCCCCTGTGATGGTCCCATTTCACGCTCATCCGTCTCCGCTAGACGTTAAACTCACGGCATACCCTGTGTTGAACACGGGAAGCTGAGGAAAACCTCAAGATACGTGTCTATGACATGTAATTCCCCGCGCTCGATGTGGGATGCCTCGGGCTTCCACACCCTCGAGAAGCCTTGTGGTCAAGGATAACAGACAGACATGCCAGGTACCCCAGCATCCAGACACGCTACTGATGCCTCAACGTGACTACTCCCCTGACCGAAGGTTGCTGCCCTGACTGGACCCCTTGGAATGTCCCGACAGAAGCAGCGTAATTAACCGGCGCCCATGGAAACATGGCACTGGGAAGAGTTTCACGAACTATGTATTAAATCTATGAGGGAGACCCGGACTAGGTGACGAGTTCTGAGGAGGAATCCACGGAAGGAAGAACCGAAATCCCATCATCCCATTTCGATCAAGGAGAAGACGTACCTGAACAAGGAACGAATGCCGCCCGCCTTTGGAAAGCGGGAATGCGGGGCAACAAAGCCGCGCGTCCCCCCCTCGCGGACGGATGCGCGCGCGCCCCGGCGAAAGCGTCGGAAACAGAAATGGTGAACCCGACGTGAAATTCTTCTCCTCAGCATGGAGATTAGTAGTGTTCGAGACACCAGTAGATTGACGTGTCACCGGATTCAGATATCCGTTTCCTGGTCCCGCCAAGCAAATAGCGGGCCTGTCGTGAAACTCACCGGCAGTCGGGGTAGTAGAACGTGGGGCACTCCGCTCTGTAGCGTGTTGGCGTGGATCCTTCTCACAGACGTGGAGGATGGAAGAACGCTGGGGCACTGGCTGTCAATCCTTTTCCTCTCAGTACTGATGAGTTGATCCCTTCGCTTGCCAGGAACCAGGTTGCTATTTCAGAGATGCGGTCACCATCCGCTCCTCGCCCGCGCAGGGGCAGGGGCAACACCACGAAGGCCACTCCACATGGCGCCACCACCGCCACGACGGCTGCCACATCACGGAATATGGGACGTCCACGTCCCCTTTCCCCATCAGAGGTCATCCAACGAAGGGTGATCAACAGCCTCGTGCGCAGGTACGAGGAGGAAGGGGTCATCCCGACCAGGGATATGGCCCGCTTGGACCTGGAGGCCTCTAGGCCCCACCGTCAACGCCGCCCTAACATGCCGCGCAGGGAGCCCCTGCTCCCCACACAGACATTCAACCGTTTCGGGAGCCTATCCCCGGAACGCCTTGACGACTCTTCGCCTTACGCAGAAGAGGAAGGCGTTGTCCGGCTCAGTCCGCTCAGGGCCCCGACCCAGGGCCCCCAGGCGAGAGCTCCCGTCCGGCCACGTCAGCGCCGTCGTCCGACCCCGCGGGAAGTGCAGGCAGACTACGTCCCTGCACCACCTGCACCGGCCCACCTGACCCGACATCAGTGCCGGGCCCGGGCTGAAGACGCTCGCCTCGCCGCGTCCACGTCGATAGCTACAGTGGCCCGAGCCACCGCCGACATACATTATGAAGCCCCCGCGTACATTGATCAGGGGCACCCCTTCGCCCAACTAGGATCGAGACCCCAACCGCCCCACGGGCAGGCTGTGTTGACTCTCCGGGTTGCAGGCCCAAGTAGTGATCGCCGCGAGCTAACCCGCGGTGATGCCACCCCGTACGGAGGTCCTCCCCGTACCACTACTCCACAGAGCGTGGGCCTTCCCCGCTCCGAGGTTCGTCATGGAGGCATGCCTCGTGCTGCCCCCATCATGCAGGAAGACCTGCCCCGTGGCAGTGATGCTCAGCGCGGAAACATTTCCTGCGCCCGCTGTACAGGGTATGGAGCCCATCCTTCTGAAGTCACCGTCCATCCGGTCCTTCCTCAACGTGGGGGTCCCCCCTACGTCCTCTCTGAAACTGGCGAAGGTCCTCCTCGCCCCAGCAACTCGAGGGGTGAAGGTCAGCCTCGCTCCACTCGCATCGACCATGGAGGTCTTCCCCATGCTCCTGCCAGTGCCAATAGAGGCCCCGCCCACATGGGTACTGTTCATGGAGGTCCTCCCCATGTACCCTTCGTCATTTTCCCTGGTGCCCCTCGCACCCCTGTTGTCTCAAGTGGGGGCCCTCTCCGCCACGGCGCCAGCACCGCCCCAAGGCTGCCTGATAGGGGTCAACCCTGTCCCGAAGAGCCACCCAGGGGCAGAAGAGCGGGTCGTCGCTGCCACAAGAAGAATCCTGGGAAGGCCCAGGTGGAGATCAAACCTGCCCGCTTCTCCGATTCGGAAGAGGAATGCGATTCAGCGATGGAACCTTCTCACAGCTCCTCCGTATCAAGGACTGGGGTAGGAACCAGACGCGTCAGCCTCATTCTCCCAGAATTTGAGGTCCACCGGATTCCCGTCTCTCTCCGCAGGTACATCCAGGAGGAAGAGATTCTGACAACTTCGCAGGTTTCGACCGCGCAGTCACCGCCATCGTCACCCGAAGCGCCCTCTACCTCTACTCGGGATCACGAGGAGCTGTTTTGGGGGTCAACGGTGGTAGAGCCACAACATGATCGGACACCGGTAACGGCGATTCCCGTACCTGAAGCAGCGGATGTTAGCCCATCTTATCGTGACATTGTGGTTAGGTCACCTCGCTCTTCAGAGGAAGGCCCAGAATTCGGTGGCCAGTCTGCTCGCTCGCCGTATTCTCCACCGCCGAGTTTGCTATCCCAGAGGTCTGCCTCGGTACCGCTACCGGTCCCTCAGAAGCCCCCGGTTGATGAGTGGGGTAATGTAGGGTCGAACCCCGAGGATGAACCCAGGAGCTTCTGAAGTATTCTTGCAGCGGACTACTTCCCAGAGAAGTTCTGGCCCACGGAGGTGCTGAATTTCCGCATACCCGAGTCGCTTACCCCTGAAGAAGTGGGATGCTTTTGTCGAACCCTGTGGGTGACGCACTTTCGCCTCCGCTGTGAACGGGTAGTGTACCCCAGGAGTCGAGAGAACTTCGAGGAGATTGGAAAATAGTGCCTCCTGATTGATGCAGCGGCGCTCCTTGTGGCCCAACACCCTGAGTCGCCCGGTCACCAGAGTTCCCTCCAACGAAAATGCGTTCAGAGTCTTAAAGCACTCCGCAAGATCGACAGGGAAGCCACCCCCCATGTGCAAGTCCGTGGGTGGGGACACTATGCTGCCCTTCTGTTCGATCCTATTCGACGACAACCTGATTCGCTATGCGACATCGAGGACATGCCCCCGAGAGAAATCGCGGTCCACATGGCTGACATTGTGGACAGGGAAGACGAACTGGAACTCCTTGATGGAGACATCCCCCCAGAGGGTGCACCGCCACTACTCGACCCATCAGGGAGAGTCACCCGTCAGCAGAGGAACCTGCTAGGCCTGCCCGTACCCACTGAGTCGCTGGTACTCAGTCGAAACGCCGACAAAGGTAAAGAGAATGTCGGAACCATCAAGCACTCCGACCCGTCCGCCTCTGTGCAGAAAACAGACGAGGATCCTGAGAAGGCCGCGTTACGCCAGCAGCTCGCTGAGCAGAAGAGGCTGGTTGACGAACTATTGGCTGAGCGCGCCGCAGAGCGGCGACCCGACTATGGTAATCTCAGGCCGGGGCAGCAGGGGCAGGAACAATTTCCCCCCAGTGAGATGCCTCCGGGCAACCCTGATCATGCTACTGCCGCGGACAGGGCGGAAGCCGGAACATACGGCAAGAGGGCGCGATACGTCTCGCCAAACCCCCCTGAGCGACGGGGCAATCTGAAGAATCCAACCCGAGTTCCCCCAGTCGCCCAGCAGGTCGTCCAGCCAGTTGACCCGCGAGCGGCCGAAGCCGTCTACCGCGTTGAAGAACCTGGAAATGCGCTTGTGGGTAGGGATCCCCGTCAAGACTGGGACCCCCACCCGGAGGACCTTATTGCGGCACTCACAGCCCGCCTCGAGGCGTTGGAAACACGGCAGGTGGCGGTCCCACTGGATGGAAAGCCTTATCCCGCGTGGGTGGATGATATGCCCGCGCCTCCGGGTTTTGGGAACCCCACTTTCTCATCGTTTAACGGGACAGGGTACCCACCCCAGCACTTAGCTCATTTCTCTTCCAGGTGTGGCCCCATGCTGGGGACCCCGGCTCAGCAAGAAGCCGCTAAGCTCCGATGTTTTGTACAGACATTGGGAGGTCCGGCATTCGTCTGGTACAGGAAGCTCCCTATCGGATCAGTGACCGGTTGGGAGGATCTTCGCCGGCAGTTCTTATACCAGTTCAGCTCCACCACGCGAAATACCAGCGTTGCGGACCTCTTCAAGTGCAAACAGAGGCCTGATGAGCGGGTTGCAGACTTCATCGCCCAGTGGAAAGGACTTACGTATTCCCTCGATATGCCACTGACTCAGGAGCAATTACTGACGATGTGTGTGGGGAACGTCAAGACAGAGCTAGTACCCTCCTTGATTACCCAGAACTACCCTGGAGGGTTCAGAGATTTTTCGGATAAGGCCCAACGCCTCAAGGAGGCCCTGCAGCAGGCTAGTCAGGCACGTTTACTGCCCCCTATGATCCCAGCCAGGAGGGCCACCAGGGCTGAACCCGCCGCAGTGGCTCAAATAGAAGCCCCGAGGCAGCTGGAATTGCTACCGGCGGCACCACCCCCGCAACCCCGCAGAGGTCCTCCACCTCAAGCACAGGCTCCTGCCCAGTAGTGAACGCCTCAGAACCGACAGGTTCCCCCGCACAGTGCGCCACCGCCACCTAGGCGAGACAACCAAGCGCCGCCTCCTCGGGAGGCCCCTCCGGTCCCTCGACAGGACCAGGACCCCAGGGCTCCTTACCCGGAAAGAAAGTACCATACCTATTCGTTCAACGAAAATCATGTCCCTGGCTACTTCCGAAGTGCTCTAGAGCAAGGGATTGTGCGTCTACCTGAGTGCAGGAGGCCGGTAGAGGCGCATCTCACCGATCACCCCAACTACTGCCCTTATCATAGAATCCTGGGGCACACCCTCAAGCGATGCTATGTGTTTAAAGACTGGCTTCAGGACCAGGTCAACAACAACATAGTCAAGTTGGGCCCAGCGCCAGCGCAAGTGGCAGGCGTCTTTGCGGGATCAGAAATCGGCAGCGACAGCGAAGGTGAGTGGCAGCAGGTCCCTAGCCGCGGGTCCCAGAAATACGACAACTGGATGGCTCGAAAAACCGTCGTCCGTGCCCAGGGTATCATCCGGGCATGCCTGAAGTAGTCGGAACCTTCAGAGGAAGTAGCTGGTGCCTCAGCATCGTCTTCACAGTCGACCTCTGCCCAAAAGGGCAAGCAGCGGCGACGTAAGAAGAATCAACGTGCACCGCCAGTTCCGTCGTCATCCCTCACTCTCGGAGACTTTATGCCTCCCGAAATGGGCATTCCTCCCAGAATCTTCCCAGCGGTGGATGACACTTCGAGCGAAAGTCAAGGGTACGCTTCGGTTAACACCGTGGAGCTGGTAAAGCCCTATATGACCCCCGATGAGGGGGAACCCCAGGCAGACCTCCCCAACATTTCCAGCCGACGTCAACGTCGGCGGAATCGCAACCACGCCGGTCATCGAGGTACGTCGGCCGGCATTTGAGGCCAAGCCGTGCACGCTACCGAGACTAGGCAGCAGGCTCAGCGCAGATTTCAGCACGCGCAGACCCATCCGGCACCCTCGGCTCTACCTCCACCGCCATTCGTGTTGCTGGATCAGGGAGAGCCGCCTCGTTCATATCACAACCAGTCTTGCCCGGCGACAGGCCAGCCTCTGCTGTCCGATCCTATCCTGGAGACTACTCTTCAGGCTTCTACTGGTAGGCAGCAAGATGCACCCAGTACTAGTTACTCGCCAGTTCAGCCAGCCGGACCCGCTGTGCATCCAAATGCCGAACGACCTCCTGTAAGCAGAGGTTCGCGTTTGGCACGAAAGTACGATGTTCTGAAGCATCTGGTCGGCATCCCGGCGAGGCTTTCCATCCTCGAGGTCCTTCGCCTGTCATCTGAAATGCGCGAGGCACTTGCCGAGGCCCTAAGGAGCCCCCTCCAGTTCGAGACGGAAGTGGCAGCAGCGGAAGCCTTCCATACCGAGATGAGTGAAAATGCCGAATGTCATGCGGTTATCTCGTTCTCCGGTGAAGATGAAGACCCTCCTATACAGGGGCACATTCGCCCACTGTATATCACTGGCCACTTCAACGGTGTGGAAGTCCGCCGATGCCTCGTTGACACGGGTTCTGGAATCAACTTAATTCCGACCCGGACACTGCGAAAGCTGGGTCTGTCCGAAGGTGATTTGACTCCCTCTGACCTCAGGATCCAGGGGTACGACAGGACAGAGCAAACCCCAGTCGGCAAGATCCGCCTGAAGACCCAGTTCGGTGGCTTAATTGCCAGCACCGAGTTCATGGTTGTTTCTCAGGACACCGCCTACAACGCATTGATGGGTAGGCCATGGCTCCATCTGCATGCAGCGGTCCCCTCGTCGTATCACCAGTGCCTTAAGTACTCGCTCAACGGTCGAGTAGGCGTGCTCCAAGGAGACGCGTCCCCTTTCGCTTCTTGTGAGGCCCGCTATCTGGATGCGGGTTATTACAAAAGCAAGGACAAGAAAATCCTGCTAAGCGAGGATGAGCCCACCCCGATCACAAGTGATCCCTGGGCAAGCATGGACGACGCCAACATCCTCCCGATCCACCGGTTGGAGGCCACGACCCCCGACATGGGACAATGTTTTGTTGTTTCGGGTACGCAAGGAAGGCATGTTCCTGTGTCCAAGCGACGGCGGAAAATCACCTCGTACTCCTACATCAACCAGGCTCGGGTCATCCCGGAACCTCCTACCCCTGTACGGTACAGGGACGTCAAGCTGATGACAACGGCGGTGCGCCATACGTGTCTCTTTCACCGGGCTGGAATAAACCGACTCAGGCCGACACGTCACCACTGCTTTGATATCATCAAGCGTGGCCCCTTAGGCCGAAGGCCAAATGGGATCGGATCAAATGCATTCATTGCTATGGTCTCAACGACAAGTGAGTCTCCTGATTTGATGACCGCTGCTGCCCAAGCCGTCACCAGTTTCCCCTCGGGTTTTGAGAGCCTAGAAGCATCTTCCGTCGCAAGAAGTCCCCCCATGGCTGGGGAGGAAGACTTGGAGGATGCTCCCCCAGCCTTTGAAGAAGGCGTCTCTACCACGGTTGATGAACTGGTACAGGTGAACCTTGGTAGCGAGGCAGATCCAAGACCCACATTGATCAGTGCGGCCATGTCCCTCGAGGAGCGGCAGCAGTATGTAGACTTCCTCAAACAGCACTGCGATGTGTTTTCCTGGAGTTACGATGAGATGCCAGGGCTGGATCCCCAAGTGGCCGTCCACCGTCTGGGCCTCCCAGCAAAACATCGTGGGTTCAAGCAGCCTCCCAGGAAAATTCACCCTTCTCATGGTGCTATGGTTGAGGCCGAAGATGACAAGCTTATCAAAGCCAACTTCATTAAGGAGGTCCAGTACCCCAAGTGGCTCGCCAACATTGTGCCGGTCAGGAAGAAGAATGGGAAGATCAGAGTCTGCATCGACTTCCGCGATCTCAATCGCCACTGCCCAAAGGATGACTTCCCACTCCCAGTGACGGAGCTGTTGATTGACGCCACGGCCGGGTTTCAAGCCCTCTCTTTCATGGATGGGTATTCCGGGTATAATCAGATCCGGATGGCCCCCGAAGACGAGGAGTCCACTGCCTTCAGGGCTCCCCAGGGTACCTTTTTCTACCGGGTAATGCCATTCGGTTTGAAAAATGCAGGTGCCACTTATCAAAGGGCCATTCATCGCATATTCAAACCGATCCTCGGGACGTTGGTGGAATGTTACGTGGATGACCTTGTAGTCAAATCACGCCAGCGCCAGGACCATCTCAAAGACCTTGAGAAAGTGTTCGGTTTCCTCCGTTCCCGTCACCTGAAGATGAAACCGCTGAAGTCTGCCTTCGGAGTCACCTCCGGGAAGTTTCTGGGCTTCGTTGTCAGATATCGAGGTATCGAGATCGACCCGGAGAAGATCAAGGCCATCAACCAAATGCCTCCCCCGAGCAACATTCGGGAGCTTCGAGGCCTGCAAGGCCACTTAGCCTATATACGCCGATTCATTGCAAATTTGGCTGGCAAGTGTAAGCCCTTTTCCCGGCTCATGAAGAAAGACGCTGCCTACGAATGGGATGAGGAGTGTCGGGCCGCCATTGAGGAAATCAAGCAGTATCTGCTCCAACCTCCGGTCTTGTTGCCACCCGTCTCCGGAAAGCCGCTAGTCCTTTATGTGACCGCCCTGGAGAGATCCCTCGGTGCGCTGCTCGCCCAGAAGAATAACGAGGGCACTGAGAACCGTCTCTACTATCTCAGCCGCATGCTTCTCGATACGGAGGTCAGATACTCCCCCATCGAAAAGAGCTGCCTCACGCTCGTCTTCACTGTGCAGAAGTTGCGGCACTACCTGCAACACCACGAGGTACAATTGATCTCTCGGGTAGATCCGCTGAAGTACATCCTGAACCGCCCCATGCTGACTGGCCGACTAGCATGGTGGGTGGTGATTCTCCAGCAATTTGATATCAGGTTCGTGCCTCAGAAGGCCGTTAAGGGACAAGCGTTGGCAGACTTTTTAGCTGCCCATCCAACCTCCGCGGATCAATCCCTGGACCTGGATTTCCCCGATGAGACGATCCTCTCAGTCGATCATGATGCCCCATGTTGGAAAATGCATTTCGACGGCGCCTCCCGGAGCCCCACCGGTAGAAGGCTCAACGACCCCAAGCTCAACAGAGTGGGTCTGGGTATTGTTTTTATTACCCCGGCGCAAGCCGTCCTGCCGTACTCATTCTTGCTGCCAGAAGGTTGTACAAACAACGAGGCAGAGTACCAGGCTCTCATCACCGGCCTCGAGTTGGCCCTTGAGATCCATGTTCCCCATCTACATGTGAAGGGAGATTCCGAGCTGGTGATCAAACTGGTTAATGGCGACTACATCGTCAGGAAGCCAGAGCTTGCACCGTTACTGGAGTACACCCTCCTCCTAATGGCTCAGTTCTCTCCTCGGCCAGAGGTTACCCATGTCCCAAGATCGCAAAACAGACAAGCGGACGCCCTGGCCGGCTTAGCCGCGTCGCTCGCAGAACCCGAGCAAGATGATTTGGTCATACACGTGGCCCACCGGAGAGTCATTGCTCCCGTCACCCAAGAGGACCATGATAGCCTGCGGGTAAGTCATCTCACCGCCGAACCCTCCATATCGGGAGTCCCGGGTTTGTCAGATGCAGTGGTTGAAACCACCCCCGACTGGAGAGAACCTTTTGTCGAGTATATCCAAAATGGTCAGCTCCCGGACGACCGGGCCGAGCGCGAGCGAATCCGACGCCGCGCGCTGCAATTTACCCTCCATGGCGGCCCCAGTCTTGAGCAGATCCTCTATAAGAGGAGTTTCGATGGTGTCCTCCTCCGTTGCATCCAAGGAGTGGAGATACCTCAAGTTATGCAAGAGGTTCATGCCGGTTCTTGTGGCGCCCATCAAGCTGGGCCGAAGCTGTCCCAGCAAATCCTAAGGTTAGGGTACTTCTGGCCCTCCATGATCCACGATTGTATTGGATACGCCAAAAGATGCCACGCGTGCCAAGTACACGCCAACTTCTTGCATCGGCCTCCAGAACCCCTCCACCCCACCAAGTACTCTTGGCCATTTGCGGTGTGGGGACTTGATGTAGTGGGACCGTATCCGCCGGCAACAGCCCGCCAGTGTAGGTTCATCCTGACTGCTACAGACTTCTTCTCCAAGTGGGAAGAAGCAGTTCCTCTCAAAGAGGTCAAGGCCCGTTCCATCGTTGACTTTGTGAGCTCCAACATTATCCACTGGTTTGGAGTCCCTCACGCTGTCCTCACCGATAACGACACCAACTTCCGGGCAGCTGAATTGAATAAATTGTACGCTAAGTACGACATCCGGTCGAACCATACCTCCTGCTACCACGCGCAGGCGAATGGGCAGATCGAGGCATTCAACAAGACCCTCTCTAACATTCTGCATGAGATGGTTGGTCAGAACAAGAAGAGTTGGCCGGACAAGCTCCCCAACGCCCTCTGGGCTTACCGGACGACGACTCGTAACTCTACCCAGGTGACCCCATATTCTCTGGTGTATGGAGCTGAGGCCGTCCTACCCATTGAGATCCAGCTGCTGTCTCTACGCACCGCAGTTTATGATCAACAGACATCGGATGAGGTAGCCGAGATCCGTCTAGCTGAATTAGAGGCACTGGACGAGAACCAGCTTCGCGCCCTGCACAATCTGGAAGGGCATCAGGACAAGATAGCGAGAGCCTTTGACAAGAAGGTTCGACTCCGCTCTTTTTTGCAGGGTGACCTGGTATTGTCCCTTCGAGCGCCAATGATTCCCGGTAGGAAACCACCCAAGTTAGAACCCAAATGGGAAGGGCCTTATATCATCCATAAGGTTTACCCCAACGGAGCATACTCCTTGGTGACCACAGATGGAGAGCGTGTAACTCCTCCCACCAATGCCAAATTCCTCAAGCGATACTTTTCCTAGGGAAAAAAAGTTGTCCTGCACGACCCTAAACTGCGACGTGGTCCTGCACGACCCTAAACTGCGACGTGGTCCTGCACGACCCTAAACTGCGACTTGGTCCCGCATGACCTTAAACTGCCTCTCCGTCCTAACTGTAAGACGTTAAACTGCAAGCCAGTCAGGTCTTCCTGACCGAGGCTCAGCCTCAGGCCCCTCGGCCTCTTTGGGCCCCTGGCCCCGTCTCCACCGCGGTCTGGCCCCAGGCCCCCTCGTTTCTCTCCGACTTACCCTCTTACGGGATCGTACAGTACGGTGTAGGACTACGTCCTCACGTTGGGATCATGTACCATACTGTACACACCCCCGAATGAGATGCCCCTCGTCCCGCATGATGTTAAACTGCATGTCAAGAACTACGTATGGCTTGATTCCCATCTTTATGGGATACGTAGGAACGCTCGGACGCCTCATCTTGAGCCCAGCCTCAAGCTTTTCTCTTCCGCTATTCCCCATGGGGATAGTCTTCTTGGAGGATCTTTGTGTAGCAGGGAGTAGGCTTTCTTGGCCCCGCTCATGCAACCCCACTCGCGCAAAGATTGTAAAGGTCGCACCATGCGCCCACTCCCGTTCTTCTGCCCTCCCACGTCCTCACCGCATGACGCTACACTGCATGGCCTTCAAGAACTACGTATGGCTTGATTCTCATCCTTATGAGATACGTAGGAATGCCCAGACATTTCATCCGTTGGCCCAGCCCAAAAGCCAAAATCTTCCCCTTGGGTCAAGACATGGAAGGGCGCACACTTTTGCCCCGAACCACGTCGAGCAAGCCTCGACCCGGCTGCATATTCCCCCTGGAGGTGTTTTCCCCTTTCGTGGATGAACGCAAGGATTCTGTCCCAAGGTGACAAACTTCTCCCAAGTGGTGCTAGCGATCCGGGCCACGACCCAGGATTCCCCCATAAGGGTGTACGGTGTGGTGTGGGACTACGTCCTCATTCACGTCGGGATCATGTACCATGCCGTACGACCTCCCTTTACGAGGCTCAGCCTCAGGCCCCTTGGCCTCCTTGGGCCCCTGGCCCCCCGTCCTCATGTAAGACGTTAAACTACAAACCAGTCAGACCTTTCTGACTAATAACTTCCCCTTTTCTCCGGGACACGGTCCAGGATTCCTCACCCGGAGTGTACGGTGTGGTGTGGGACTACGTCCTCATTCACGTCGGGATCATGTACCATGTCGTACAACTCCCCTTACGAGGCCCAGCCTCAGGCCCTTTGGCCTCCTTGGGCCCCTGGCCCCACGTCCTCATGTAAGACGTTAAACTACAAGCCAGTCAGGTCTTCCAGACTGATGCCTGACCTTAGGTCCCTTGGCCTTTCCAGGCCACGGCCCAGGTTCCCCCCTTACCCAGGGTGCGTGGCGCAGTGTAGGACTACGTCCCCATTCACTTCGGCTTCTTCGCCGTACCCCACACCTCCCTTGTTTCGGGGTATATTACTCCCCTTCTTTGTCCTACATGACGTTAAACTGCACTTCAAGAACTACGTGTGGCTTGATTCCCGTCTCTATGGGATACGTAGGATCACCTGAACGTCTAGGCTTCGGGTCCAGCCCCATCTCTCGGGAACCCCCATCCCATTTTGGCCCCCTGGCCTTTCCTTCCTCCATGAGGGGACCATATGGTGTGGTGTGAGATCATGTCCTCATTTACGAAGATCTCGTGATGACTATGCCATGCTCCCCCCCCCCTACTGAGCTGTTTCGTCGATCCTTTTTCTTTGACGGTTCACCAATGTGCTTAAGAGTACTCTGGTTTATTACCTGGAATGCCAATCTTTACTCGGACACTTCCGCACTCGCTTTCCAGGCTATGCGTATCCTCGCATCAGGGCTTTCATTATCTTTCACACCCGGAGGGACCCCCATGAACGGCCTGGATACAATGCCCAAGGGCTCTCCTACCGATACGGGCCAACGCCCCCGAGGGTTTCGGACAACAAATCGATAAAATCCCGCGTTGCGAATATGGTCAGCGGTCGATGCTCGTTTGTTGTTCCCACCTCAGGCTAACGCGATACAGACGCTGTATTTCCGTCATGGATAACAGTTTTCCTCTGTCGTCACGCCAACCCATTAAGCTCAAATGTCGGGTACACAATTCACACCCTTCATCACTTCATCATGTCCAAGTACAGTTTTGGGACTCTTGGTACTTTTCCCCCGTGCACGTCTGCGCGTTCGAGGAACAAGCTGCATCAAAGGTGTCCTTCGAAACTCTCTGCTGACTCCCCTTTTGATGGACGCCCCAAGTATTGCAATGAGGATACCCCCCTTGTTTCCCACACCGAGTTCATCTCACGTGGGCTTAGGGATTGGGTTAACATCTGTGCTTACTCGGGAGCTGTCACCACCCCTGGTCCGTGCTCTAAGACCATAAACTAAGACTCTCATCTGGAACTACGATCAAGACTCCTTGTCTTCGGACCCAGTTTGAGTTCAGCAAATTTACCTCTCTAATCCTGCCTTCAGGACCCTGATCACAGGGCTGCGTGGCGCAGTGTAGGACTACGTCCTCATCCACGACGGGTTTGCAATAGCTGCACCACGCACGCCCCATTCTGAGGTTCAGTCCTCCTGTTCTCTGTCCTGCATGACGTTAAAAGGCACCCTTTAGAACTACGTATGGCTTGATTCCCATCCTAATGGGATACGTAGGACCACCTGAATGTCTAAGATTCGGGTCCAGCCCCACCTCTAGGAGATCTCCTGATTTCCCGGTCACCTAGGCCACTTGGTCAATCCCTCTCCAGCGGGGGTGTGTGTAGGTATGATGCAAGATTTTGGGCACTATGCCCCCTTCCCCTGGGAATCTTCCATCTATCGATCACCCTCAAGGTTGAGTCCCTTGGCTCCCTGCAGTGGTTCACCCATGTATTAAGAGCACTCTAGTCTAGGACCAAGAGTGTCAGATTCAACTTGATCAAGTTCCTTCCACTTGTCAAGCTTCGTGTTCCCCTCTATTCGGACATCCATCATCTTTCACACCCGGAGGGACCCCCATGAACGGCCTGGATACTACGCCCAAGGGCTCTCCTACCGATACGGGCCAACTCCCCCCAGGGTTTCAGACAACAAATCTATAAAATCCTGCGTTGCGAATATGGTCAGCGGTCGATGCTCGTTTTGTTAGTCCTCATTTCAGGCTAACGCGACAGGATGCTGTGTTGCGAACATGGTCAGCAGTAATCCTTTATCGTCACACCATCCCCTTCAGTCCTTGAATGTTGGTTGCATGATTCACATCATTTTCCACCCCATCATGTCCAGGTGGAATCTCGACACTTTTGGCGCTATCCCTCAGTGCACCTTTGCATGCTAGGGGGACAAAGCTGCAATCTGGCGCCCTTTGGGGCTCCCATGGTCCGAGCTCTAAGACCATAAACTAAGACCCATTCGGGACTACATTCAAATTCCCATCCTCATGGGATACGTAGGACCGCCCAGACGCCCTGTCTCCGGGTACAACCCATTCAGGAAGCCAGTCTCTCCCTCTGTTTCCCCTCCATATAGGCCCCTCGGCCTAAGGTTTCCCCCTCCAAATGGCGTACAATATGATGAGGGATCATGTCTCCATCAATTGTGTTTTATAACACTGCGCACATTTCCCGCCTAGCATCGTCTCTGCTACGTCCACGCTGTATGACGATAAAATGCATGCTTGGTCCTATCATACGACCCTAAACTGTGACATTATCGTCCTGGCCGCACGACGAAAAACGGCACCGCATTATGGTGACCTCGCTGTAGAGGACATCACGTTGGGTACTGGCCACGCGCCATGCCACTTGTCAACGCCCATCACGGCTTGATCCTTGTGGCGACATCACGAACTACTGTTCTAGGCCTGTCGCTTCACAAAAAAAACCATTCACCTTAAAGAACAAACAAGATACATCAAATTCTGCTTCTTTAGTGCAAGGGCCATGTCCGCACTCCCCTTTTCCCCTGGCACTGGTACCTTACCGTGCCACCTTCCAGAACTACGTGTGGCTTGATTCTCATCCTTATGAGATACGTAGGAGCGCCCAGGTACTTCCCCGCAGGCCCAGCCTAACCCTTGTGTTCGGTCCCTCGACTCGAGCATTTCCTCAGAGAACGCACGGTAAGTAGGGCTTAGGTCCTCCTTCACGTCAGGTTTTGATGCCATGCGTCCCCTGCTCCCTTTACCTATTTATGGTCTAAGGTCCATCAAGAACTACGTATGGCTTGATTCTCATCCCTATGAGATACGTAGGAGCGCCCGAGCACTTCCCCGCGAGCCCAGCCTAACTTTTCATGGTCCGAGTTCTATGACCCTAAACTAAGATCACCCCAAGGGAAAAGAATCTGCTCCCTCTCTCTAATACGTTCCGTTGCCGTATTCAGATGTGCTTTGACAAAGAGCCCGAAGCATGGGATTTCCACAGGGACATTCCCCTCATCTCATGACCAAGCTTCGTGAGCTCGCTATTTGGATACTCATCCTGTTCCACATCCAAAAGGACCCTCGGACGACGTGGATACTAAGCTTAAGGGCTCTCCATGAATGCTGGACCTAACGGCCCTTCAATCGTTTCAGGCCAACGTCCCCACGGATCTCTGACAACATTTGTGACATGGTCTCGTGTTTCGAACATGGTCAACGGTCGACCCTCATTTGTTTGTTCCCACCTCAGGCTAATGCGACAGGACGCTGTGTTGCGAACATGGTCAACAGTAATCCTCTATCGCCACGCCACCATCATTGTGATCTGAATCTCGAGCACCATGATTCACACATTTCCACTCCCTCATGTTCAAGTGGAGATCCATCATACTCGGCTCTTTCTCTTCGCGCATCTAGGTGCGCTGAATGATCGTGTTAGTGTCATCGGGCCGGTAGTCACCGAGCATCCCTTTTCCCCAACCTTCCCCTCTCTGCGTCGGGAAATTCCCACCACTACTGCTTGTTTCCCACACCGAGCACGACTCACGTGGACTTAGTAGTTTTGGATGGATGTGTACCAACACGGTCAGGCTGCTCCTCGTCCAGTATGACGTTAAACTGCGCTTCCAGAACTATGTGCGGCTTGATTCCCATCATCACGTGGGATACGTAGAGACACCCAGGCATTTCACCTTTGGTCCAGCCCCTGGAATCAAGAAATCTTGTTCCTCCCCATTTCCAGCCCTCGGCAGAGAGGCCCTATCTGGAAGAAAGAACGATCCGTGGTCATACCAATGTGCCCATCTGGCGTACTCCCACCACGGTGGTGTAACTACCAAAGTGTTGGATTTTGTTCGGACAAACCATCACTCCATATTCCATGCTTTGCGTGCCCCTTATTCGGACCCTCGTCCTCTTTCATGTCTGAAGGAACCCCCTAACGGCCTGGTCTTATGCCGCATCGGCTCACCTACCGTCCTGGGCCAACGTTCCAGAAGACCGGTCATGTCTGGAAGGACCCCCTAACAGTATGGATGTCTGACCTATGGTCCACCAACTGTCCTGGGCCAATGTCCTGGAAGATTGATCGACAACAAATCGATAGAATCTGGCGTTGTGAATATGGTCAGCGGTCGATGCTCATTTGTTGTCCCCATTTCAGGCTAACGCAGTAAGGATACCGTTTGTCCGCCATGGTTAGCGGTTGTCCTTTATTGTCACGCCTTCCCCACAGTGTTCCGAATTTGGGCATCGTGATTCACACTTCCCATTTTCATCTGTTTGAACCAATTTCAGCGCCCCCGGTGCTGCCCCATTCGTGCATAAGAGCACGTTGGAGAAACGGTAATTCGGCTATCCTGGAAGTTCCTCCTCCGATCAAGCCTTCCCCACCTTTCGGGAATCTGGACTGGTTTGAGGGAATTGTCGTCAAACATCCCGCAAACATTGTAGGGATGCAACAAGGCAATTCAACAGTAGAAATCGTGCGTGCTACGGAACTCAAAAAAAAGGAGAAAGAAAGAGTTGAAGCACAAAAGTGGTAATAAAAGCTTTCAGGTTTGTAACAATACTCGGGGGTCGACTTCCCCCATGGACGGGTTGACCCCGTCAAAGGAGCGTTGCAGCTCCGCCACCCGTTGACTTGCGGCGTCCAAAGCCTGTTGCCGCTGATTCAACTCCCGCTCCTCTTCCGCAGCGGCGGGGCGTAATCCATCAACCCTGGCCCTGGCCCTTTCTACCTCGGCCCGAACGGCAGCCATCCTTCCAGAGGTCTGCCCCATGTGCTCCTCAGCCTCTGCCAGCTGGATCTTCAATTGTGAGACCAGCTCGGACTGCGCATCGAGAGTGGCCGAAAGCTCGTTGGCCCGGATCTGCATCTGTTGGACCTCGCCTTCAGCCTCCTGGAGCTTCCTGATGCTGGTCGCCTTCCTCCGCTGCCATCCCACGCTCAACCCACGATCATGCTCCCGGATCTTCTCAGCCATGAGGTCTCGGATGAGTGCGTGAGGGCGTTGGGCATCCACTCCCCCGGCACATAGTTCGCGCAACCGCGAGCAGAGCCTATCCATTTCGGCCAGCCATTGCGCTTGGGGAGTGTCCCTGATAAAGTGCGTGATCATCTTCCACGACCGGAGGCGGACTATGCTGCTGTCTTCCTCATCATAGGTCGTTTCATCCCAATCCGCGCGGTCGGAAGGCTCGTACGCAGGATATTCCTGCAGGAATTCCTCAGCGGGATTTGCATATGGTGTTGAGTCTGGTACGAAACCTGACGCCGGCACAGGAACCACAGGACTGGGACTGACCGGTTGATCCTCTTCCTCAGAGTCCACCTCGATAACTTCAGGTATGGCCCTGCTGGTGGTCCCGCCAGTGATGGTGTGCGCCGCAGCTTGAGGAGGTGAAGGGACTATCGTCACCATCACCGGCATGCCCCTGGGAGGGATGCCGCCAGACATCCCGACCAGCCTCGCTGCAGCAGCCCACGCCAGTCGGAGAACTGTATGACAGAAAGAGGCATAAACGTTAGTTGGCATGGCCCACATATGGCAACGATGAGACCGGTAGAGGAGACTTACGAAGATCGACCTCTGAGCGCTGCTCCTGGGCCGGTACTGATGGGACTCCGGGACGAGGCCCCCCATGTACTGTTGGAAGGCCTAGAGAGTCCAGAAGAGCCACCTCAGACCCCCTGGTCCCACCAGATGCAGAGCTAGACACAGCCATAGGCGCGGGTTCTGAAGGTCCCGCGACATCACCCGCCAAGGAGCGAGAACGAGGCCTGCGAACAAGTTCCTCCTGCATGGCTCAAACATTGGTGAGAAGTCCGTAGGGATTCAAGAACAGATCATAAGGAGAGAATTTCGGAATGCTACCTCGAGAGCCTCCGCGAAGTCGTCGGATTCTGAGCTTCGGTCTCCGACCTCGCCCTCCTCCAGCGGGCTCCCTCCTCCAGCCTCATCCTCCCGAGAAGAGTCCCCTGATTCCTCCGGCAAGGGGAAGCGCTCCCTCAGATCGGCAGCCGATAACTGTGGGGGCACTGTCTGATACAACCGTACCCTCACCCGATCTGTCATTGGGCGAGGAACACCGCTGGAGTGGACGTAATCCTCCAGCTCGTTCAAGTATTGCTCCGCCTCCGCCGGAGACACCATGAATCCAGCCCGAACTGGGCCTATGCCCGACAGTTTCATCCCGAGGCGATTCAGGTGGGCCCACATCTCGGGTGGGCTGAGGAATTGCTGGTTGACATCCCAAATGTCCCAAGCTTCCGGAAAGACGGAATCTTCTGCCATGTCGATGTGACGCAGCCGCTTCCCCGGAGCCTGAGCAGATATCCGACGGAATCCCCTCGGTGGCCGCCCCTCCGGATGACCCTTCTCTCCCGGAACCACCAGATCCGCCGCTGGTGCCATACCCTCGGCCGGTGCGGGTCCCTCTGCCATGGCAGCCCCGCTGCCGCGAGCGGCCCTAGCTGCCCTCCGACCCCGACCTCGAGATAAAGGAGGCCCACCGTCACCAACCCGGATCGTTGGCTGCTTCAGCATCTCCCCGGGATAAGCGGCCTCCCAGCTGATGGCGTACTCCTTCACTAAGCCGAATGTGGCGGTGGACGGAGGCAATGCGATCTGCATCTTTCCATCCTCACATGTGAACATGATCCACAACTGCCTCATCACACACGGGTGCTCCTCGTGACGCACCTCCCAGTATACCTGCGGGGTCAGCCGCTGGAGGCACCAGAACTGCCTCGCAAAACGATACGGGGTGTACGGTTCACAGATTGGCTCACGGTCTATCCGAGCCACCAAAACCCCACCTCGGAAGGCCAGGAGGTAAGACCGATGTTCTTCTGTCCCCCATCCATCATCAGTAAGCCTCCCCATCGGTAGTGGGAATGGATGAAAGTTGAACTCGTCCGCCCTCCACACCCTATTCAGCACCATCGGAACGGCCAGTTTGAATGGGAAGCTCCCAACTGCGTTCAGAATGGAGGGGCGAAAGTCTGATCCCGGCGGCGAAATGGGGTTTGGATACTCGTAAATCCCCCTGATATGCGCCACGATCCAACAATACAGGAGGTGGAAGGGCCCGCAAATTCTTGGCGGCTTCTTGCCCTCGCTAATACGCCACAGCATTCTGTATAGTTTGGCGAGCATCGGGATCCCCAGGTTGATCCGCTGCCCCATGGCCAACATCGATGCCATGATGAACGAGCTGGGCCGCACTCCCATGCTTGTATCTCTCACCGGTAGTATCCGCCCACAGATGAGAGCCGCGATGAACTCCGCCATCCTGACTATTGGCTGTTGTTTGGTGCTGACGCTGAAACCCCAAGTCTTCCATTGGCTTTCCTCCAAGACACGCCAGTACGAGTGTCCCTTGCCCCGCTGGGCTGCCCTCGGACAAGTTCGAGGCCTTGGAGGGAACTCTCGATCTTCTGGGAAGTTCAGGAAGCATTTGAACCATCTTCTGAAGCGGAAATCCCTCACTGCTTCCTTGTCCTCTCCAGGGACAAGCGCCATCAACGCAAACGCCAGCCGTGGCATTTGCTCAGCATCTCCCCACATGCTGGCAACGGGGAGGAACTCGTCATACATGGACCCCAAGATCGGGACCCCGGAAATCTGTTGGACATCCCACAGGCTGATTCCCACCTCACCGTGATGCAGGTGAAAAGTGTTGGTTCTGGACGACCATCTGCTCAACAGTTCCGGCATCAGCTGCTTTGGTTGGTAAATGTGGAACTGGGAGGCCCATGCCGCCTCATACAATCCCACTCTCCTCAGCTCGGCCTCGAACTCCTCGTAGGAGGCGCCTACCCAGTAGGCCCAGGCCCAGTCATCGGTGAAGTTGCCGCCCTGGCGCAGGTCCCACTCATCGGACCATCCCTTCTTTGGATCCTGCAGAGCCGCCTTAATCATGGTGCGGTAGAGAGGAGGGGACGTCTCCGGTTGCAGTGGCCTCCCATCAATGTCGTTCACATGATTGTAGAGGCAATCAGCGGTGACGGGTGTGAAATCCTCCTGTGCATGACCATCGGCCGCCCTGAACCATTGGTGCTGGAATGGTGTGATCCTGAACCAGCAAGCTGGTTCATCCCTTCTTGCCTCAGGGATGAAGACGTCATCCCTCAGCCCGAAGCCGTACAACGGAAGTTTCTTGCACTGCGGGTAATCCTTCTGACCTTCCGACAGTAGGTCCGTCAAGGAAGTGTGGTCCGAGTGGCTCCGAATCATCTCCCCAAAACCCGGACGGTTGGCCATCTCATCTCGACGAGCAGCGTCTGCAAGGACCCCCAAGGCAGCTTCTTGATGGGCCATTTTAATTTTGGCCCTCAGAAAAGAATTCTTTCGGGCGGATCGCGAAGCTCATCCGTGAATCTCGACCGCGAAGCCGGATCGCGAAGATCGGTTGCGAGACCAAGTCGCGATGTCTGGCCAAGGCCGACAAGAAGTTCACCTAGCGCGGACGCGGAGTCGGAGACCCGCGGTTCGCCGCGAAGCTCGATTCGCGGAGTGTTGTCGCGGAGTACGCGGAGCTTCGCAAAATCGAGAGCGCACAAAAAGACAAGGCACGTGAAGAAAAAAGAGGGCGGACCCCCTATTTATAGGCGACGGCCCCGGAGCATCGCAGCGCGCCTCACCCGCGCGAAGCATCGCGGCGCGTCCGGATCCGCGGCCCAGGCGAGCAGCGCGGGCCCCCCTTCGCGATGACACATCGCGAACCACCGACAGTTTTGGCGATTGTCCCTCAGACTTTGACCCTTCTCCCTCCGCGGCTCCAAGTCTGAGGGGGGGCATTTGTTGGCGCCAAAAATGTGGCCCGAAAGGAAGGAACGAAAAAGACAGCCAGCGCGCTACCTCGCGGAGCACAGCCGCGAAGCACAGCCGCGAAGCACAGCCACGAAGCCCAGCCGCGAAGCCCCGCCGCGAAGCGTCCCAACCTTGGCGGCCCCTCGAAGCCCCGCCGCGAAGCGTCCCAACCTGGGCGGCCCCGCGAAGCCCCGCCGCGAAGCATCCCAACCATGCCGGCCCCGCGAAGCTCCAGAGGCAGTAATCCTCTGCGAACCGGTATGACGTTCGCGAGCCGCCGCGAAGCTCCTGAGGCGGTAATCCTCCGCGAACCCGTTTGACGTTCGCGAGGCGCCGCGAAGCCCCGAAGGTGGCGCGCGAGCCCTGCTTCGCGGCGCCCCTTCCCTATAAATACTCGACTCCTCCTGAGTCCCCGGGACGGACAATCCGACCTTTCGGCTTCTCCTCTCCCGAATCGCGAAGCACGCTTTGCCCCGGGAATCATGAGCTCCGCGAGGTATTTCTACTTCGCGAGACGACTCTGATTTGATTCGTTTTGAGCCCCTCTTCTGAGAGGGATGCCCTTCGCGAAGCTCAAGGGCGTTCGCAAAGGAAGGGGATTCCCAAGGGAACCCGGGCAGCCGCGGAGCACTTGTGCTTCGCGAAACACCCAACCCATACGAGTAATCCTTATGCTAAGGCAGGATCGCTCCACTTCGCGAAGTACACTGCTTCGCAGGACCCTGCTTCGCGAACCATTCCTTCTTCGCGAGGCAGTGCTCCGCGAACACTGTTCCACTTCGCGAAGCACCTCCCACTCTCACCTATGCCCCATGCTAAGGACAAGGCACCCCACTTCGCAAAGCACACTTTTCTGCTTAGCGATTCCTCTTTCCGTGCGACCCTCCAGGTTTGCACGATGTGATTTCAAAGTCCCATGGACAACACCTCCCGTAGCGTTGCTTCGCCTAATGCTTCTTCGCATAGGCACACTAACGGCTATTGCTTCTTCGCATAGCCATGCTAACGTGGACCCCTCGAGGGTTCCTCCCACGACCCCCCTTTACCATGGCCTTACCGGCACCTTCCCTTCCCCAAGGACCAGAGGGTACCGGTTATGTAAGCCCTAGGGGTGTGGAGTGAACCCACCTCGTCCGAGCTGCAGGACGTTAAACTGCCAAGCACCACGTCCTCAACACATGACGTTAAACTGTGACCCAACCTCATCTCCCTCACGAAGGGTCCCCCCAACTCGAACATTTTTTTACACCACTCGTCTCCACGGGAATGGAACTCTTCCGCACATGGAATGAGATCCTCCTTGTCGGAGTGGTGTATGTTCGCAGTGGAAGGGTCGCCTCAGAGCGTAAGCCCCTAACCTTTGGTACGGATGATTGCACCCGTGCATCTCGGTACTTCCCCCACTACCAAGGTCAGTGGAGGACGTGATAGGGAACGAGGCACCTCCCATTGTCGGACCAAGGTCCATCTTCCCCGCGCTTTGTCACGCCATGGGCCTCCATCCTGGAGTAAGTCCCAACACCATGGGCCGCCCAACGCGTAAGCCCCTCTTCACTTCTCACGGACGCACCCTTCGCGACGTGATCGTTAGGTCTGTGCAACCTCTTGTTTATCACACCGAGCATGACTCACGTGGGCTTAGAGTGAGCACCGACCCTGAGAAAACCCCTTTCGAACTACGGGGACTTTGATCCATGTCAAGGCATGGTACGTAGGAAGCCTCCACGAGGTTCAAGCCCACCCATAGTGGACCAAGGTCTACTCTCACGTCGGTTCACCGACAAACCCCTTTCGAACTACGGGGACTTTGATCCATGTCAAGGAATGGTACGTAGGAAGCCTCCAAGAGGTTCAAGCCCACCCACAGTGGACCAATGTCTACTTTCACGTCGGTTCACCGACAAACCCGAACTACGGGGACTTTGATCCATGTCAAGGCATGGTACGTAGGAAGCCTCCACGAGGTTCAATCCCACCCACAGTGGACCAAGGTCTACTCTCACGTTGTTTCACCGACAAAACCCCTTTCGAACTACGGGGACTTTGATCCATGTCAAGGCATGGTACGTAGGAAGCCTCCACGAGGTTCAAGCCCACCCACAGTGGTCCAAGGTCTACTTTCACGTCGGTTCACCGACAAACCCATTTCGAACTACGGGGACTTTGATCCATGTCAAGGCATGGTACGTAGGAAGCCTCCACGAGGTTCAAGCCCACCCACAATGGACCAAGGTCTACATTCACGTCGGTTCACCGGCGAATCCTTTCGAACTACGGGGACTTTGATCCATGTCAAGGCATGGTACGTAGGAAGCCTCCACGAGGTTCGAGCCCACCCACAGTGGACCAAGGTCTACTTTCACGTCGGTTCACCGACAAACCCCTTTCGAACTACGGGGACTTTGATCCATGTCAAGGCATGGTACGTAGGAAGCCTCCACGAGGTTCAAGCCACATTGCTCGGTCGTTCATTCACGTCGAGTTTCATCTTCGTCCAGCATGACGTTAAACTACACTTTGGTCCGGTGGTAAGCCATTGCGACCCAACCATTTTAACTACGAGATCTTTGATCCATGTCAAGGCATGGTACGTAGGAAGCCTCCACGAGGTTCAAGCCCACCCGTCGCTCATTCACGTCGGGTACCATTCCAGTCCAGCGGTAAGCCGTTGTGACCACCTGAACTACGAGGTCTTTGATCCATGTCAAGGAATGGTACGTAGGAAACCTCCACGAGGTTCAAGCCCACCAATAGTGGACCAAGGTCTACTTTCATGTCGGTTCATCGACACACCCACCCGTCGCTTCTTCACGTCGGGTCCCATCTTCGTCCAGCATGACGTTAAACTACACTTTGGTCCAGTGGTAAGCCATTGCGACCCACCTTTTGAACTACGAGTTCTTTGATCCATGTGAAGGCATGGTACGTAGGAAGCCTCCACGAGGTTCAAGCCCAACTCCCCCTGAACCAAGGTCCAGCTTCACGTCGGTTTACCGGCACCATCCCGAACTACGCGGACTTTGATTCCCTTCCACGGGGATACGTAGGAATCCTCGTCAAGGCTCAAGCCCAACTTCACTGTCTCCCCCTGCGATGGTCCCATTTCACTCTCATCCGTCTCCGCTAGACGTTAAACTCGCGGCATACCCTGTGTTGAACACATGAAGCTGAGGAAAACCTCAAGATACGTGTCTATAACATGTAATTCCCCGCGCTCGATGTGGGATGCCTCGGGCTTCCACGCCCTCGAGAAGCCTTGTGGTCAAGGATAACAGACAGACATGCCAGGTACCCCAGCATCCAGACACGCTACTGATGCCTCAACGTGACTACTCCCCTGACCGAAGGTTGCTACCCTGACTGGACCCCTTGGAATGTCCCGACAGAAGCAGCGTAATTAACCGGCGCCCATGGAGTCATGGCACTGGGAAGAGTTTCACGAACTATGTATTAAATCTATGAGGGAGACCCGGACAGGGTGACGAGTTCTGAGGAGGAATCCATGGAAGGAAGAACCGACATCCCATCATCCCGTTTCGATCAAGGAGCAGACATACCTGAACAAGGAACGAATGCCGCCCGCCTTTGGAACGCGGGAATGCGGGGCAACAAAGCCGCGCATCCCCCCCTCGCGGACGGATGCGCGCGCGCCCCGGCGAAAGCTTCGGAAACAGATAGCTCACGAGATATGCGTTGCTGAATGGAGACTCATTGAATGATGACTCATCTAATGGTGTTTCATTACTATATTTTTCCTCATTTTCAATTTTCAAACTTTATATAATTTCAACGGTGAGTCATGATCTCTATTTCTATCTTCCTATAGTTTCACACCGTCAAGGATTTATTTTACATATAACACTATCAATGTCATGTTTTAAGAGATTTGATACTGATTCGAAGACCATAAAAAATATCATTATATTCCTAATAGTTCTTGTGTATTTTAATTAGTCAATGAGTGTTATCGTGATCAGATCCGACATTAATAGAAAATTAAACAAATATCCCTGTTGTTGCTCCTTTTATATGTACAAAATATTCCAGACATATTCTACTGCTATTCATCCCTCTTGTTTTCCATTGGTAATATATTCATACAACCCTTCTTATAATATTATTCTTACTATGTATGTGCATATTTTTTCCCCCCTAATTTTTTTTACTACATGCACACCCCTATTTTTGTGTAATAGGAAAGTGAAAATCATGTCTTCTTCCATATAGGGTTTCTGTATCCCTATTAAATGTGTATCATGTGGGGTGGGTGTAACAATATTTCCATTGTGAAGATAGTTGAATCAAAATT
The DNA here is from genome assembly GCA_963277665.1 of Viscum album. Lineage (NCBI taxonomy): Eukaryota > Viridiplantae > Streptophyta > Magnoliopsida > Santalales > Viscaceae > Viscum > Viscum album. The sequence goes on from OY728150.1 coordinate 675,153,752, forward strand.
AAATAAATATAATTTAATTGGATTAAGAATAATAAATAGGTGGTTTTGAAAAGTGACTTGTGAATTTCTTTATATATTTTTTTGGTTGCTGTTTTGAATTTAACAGGCTAAATGCCATACCAAAAATCAACGAAAATACTAATCCTTATTTGATAAAAAAAAGACTCATGTTGGTTTATCTACATTAAAAACATGTATATTTAAATTATTAAATCACATACACTTGGCTAATAACCATATTCTAGAGGATTACCTAGATCCTATGAAAATCCCTGAATTAACAAGTGGAATTTTATAAGGGATGCATCATTATATCTATATTTGTGTATTGATTAGGTATGTGGGGTTTTTTGTTGTGTGGGATAGTATGGTTTTGTGTTCATAGAAGATTGTATGTGAAGTGTCTAGGTTTTGATATGTGGATGCACTCTGGTTTGAGATATTGAATGATTTCAAATCAAAGGGCGGTGTTGTGGGTTGTTTTAAGAGGAGTACTAGATGGATGTGTAGATGATACAACCACCTAACCATGTAATGGAATCTCACATTGTGAGTTTTTTTATTTAGGAATGGATGATCAGTGTTGTGTATAGGGGCTACAATCTGGTTGTGCTTTTTTCATGCTTCTGTATATGGTTTAGTGAGGATTTTAAATTAGAGGAATGACTTCAAAAAAGGTGATTGTTGGTATGGGTAGTTCACCTTAATTTTTTGGGTATGACATTATATGTAGTTTTCCTGATAGTATAGGAATTAATGAATAACTAATTGGTTAATATGTTTGGAACTAGATTGGGTTGGTTTGGATAATAGAATAAATATTGGGGTTGTGAATTATAATGGTAATGGTAAATTGAATTGGTTGGAAATGTAAATTAGGTTGTTGTTTGATGTGTGGTGTTTTATATTTAGTGGTATCATCAATGTCAATATTGTTGGTGTGGTAGTGGATTGGTTGATAACCCATAGTTTGAGCTAACTTTTTGGTCTTTTTATATGTATATACTGAATTTTTTATTTATGATTTATATAAACACTTTAACCTTGTTGAAAAATATGTGTCGAACACCATCATCGTCTTGGGGGAGGGTGACTTTTTCTAACATCCATGTGGAATGATTGATGGATTGCCACCCACGCATCCATGATCCTTCTACCAGGCGATAATAGCCTACGATCCTTTGTGAATGGTGTGTTTTATGTGGCCCTTGTGTGTGTGGGAATGTTTTGATTACCTAGGTGTCATTATGATGAGATTTGATGTTATTTATAATGTTTATTATGGATGAGGTGTGGTTTGTGGCCCATTTATCTAAGAGAGGGTTGTGATTTGGTTATATTTCCCAGGTGTCTCCAGGTGGGATGTGATGTGGTTTGTGTCCCAGGTGACTGTAGGTAGGATGGGATGTTTCTCTGGCCCATGTGATGGGAAAAAATTTTATTTTGGGGGAACTATTGTGTTTGGGCGGGTTGTGACAAGGTTCTTTCGGAAGTGGTGGGAGATTGAGGATGTTTTCTTATGAAAGAGCGGAAAAATCATTTGGAAGTATTTTTGGGTACGCTATTATCGACGTGCATTATATTAAATTACATGAATTGTGATATTTTATGATATTTACTTGGTGGGGATGGTGTCATTATTATACATTCTTTGGTGTTGTTTGGTTATACTATTTTCTCATATGTGCATTAGTTGGCCCCTACAACTTATTCAAGAGTGAGTTTGTTTTTTCAACTGAATGTACTTCTATTCTCACCCTACGTATATAAAACTACTTTTTGGTTTCTATAATGACAACATGAAACCGGAGGGACCATAAAATCTTGGATTTTGAGAGTTTTTTTATGACCCTAGTTTTCCTTTTTGATACTTGATTTGTAGTATTTATTGTAACTATAATAGTAAATTTTTAAACGTGAATTTGACATGGATTCATATTTAATTTATTTATATATACCTTGGGTTTTTTTGGATGAAGCATATTATCTCCAGATTATTTTTCTTTGAAAAGGGTAATTTGTACCATTTTTTAAGACTCTTATTACCTTGGGGTCGGTCTCCAACACAGGGCCTACTGTAGGCGATACTCATGGGTCATTATATCTATTTCTTCATTTCAGGAACCATAGGAGAATATTTGGAAGGAGGTGTCATGAAAGAGTGGTATCATGGGTGATGGTTAAGAGACCAAAGGGAGATTGGAGTTAGGAACATGGATAATTGGATGGTTTGGTAGGGAAACAATCTTAGTCATTCTTGGTGCAGGAAATTATCAACAGAAGACTGTGTACGATACGAGATTTCAGGGCTCCTTGGGATTCGATGCATGGACTCTGAGCCTACAGAATGACCAATTGAGGCTAAAAATGTTGTAGTGTAGATACCATAAGAGAGGTACATTCATCATAACGACTTGTGTCATTTTATAAATTGGTGGTTTTGATATAGTCGTAATCAATGATAAGAAATGAGATAAAATGAATCTTAAATAAAATAGCACACTATTCAGTATGAGGGATTCCCCATTTTACTTTCATATATGTAACCTAGTCATCATCTGCATGTTGCATATGTAGTTAAGGCTAAACAGGTTGAACTAGTTGATCATCAAAGTGTTGACCCATTAGAGGAGGATGTCCAATGGAAGAGAATATTACATGATTTATACCAGAATGATATGGAATGTAATGAGGGTAGTGTCTCAAACATAGAGTAAAAGATCAGGATTAAGGATCATAAGATCCCCATAAATTTTTTTGAGCTTTGATAGACTACTAGATTCTTTTGGTAGATAGTCATATATGTGGAGATGTGTGTTAGTGGTGGATGCTTTATCTAGGGGAGGGAAAGGTGGAATGTGGGTTGTGGGATAACATTATAAAGGAGTTATGAGTGAAGTTACATTCATTGACTCTTTAATTGGGGGAACATGGTATCAGGTCATGGATCATACTCACTTTTCAACATATATATTTTATGGAAGAGGATTCTCAAGATATAGAAAAAGAGGTGGCCCTCCACCCTTCTATATTATACGTTGTAATCATTTTAGATTTCCCACCTATCTAGATGTCCAGAAAAGGGGGGAGGTGATAGTGAGGTAATGCTCACAAGGAGGGTTTCCACGAGAGGTGACCCATTAATGTTCATCAATAGGTAGGGATAATGGTGACCTGTCGTAGGGTCTAGGACCTTTTATGTTGTCACTAAAAGAGAATCGACTTCCCCCTCTCCCTTTTTGACCTTCAACTACTAGCGGTCAACATGGATTTCGCCAGATTTTGGGACCGAGGTGTTTTATTAGTAGAGGTGGTGGGACTCTTCATAATCAGTGCACAGAAGATATGCAAGCCCAATATGGTATAGGTTCTCATGTTAAGTGACATCCACATCAGAAATATTCAGTTGGGATGCTTCCATAGTAGTGACATCTGGCAAATTATATACTAAGGGGTGATGTGGCAGGTAGGGGCTGACCATAAGAGGAAACATAGGGACCATGACCTAGGTGTTTTCATGGATTCAGCCATCTATTGAAAAGAATAATATCTTTGAATTGACACCTACAAATAATAAAAGTAACAATTATGATAGGACTAGAGGTTATTATATTAACAATCAGTTGGATTAGTACCCTTAGTTTATATTTGTTTGATTTGGTTGCTTTAGACTGCATTGTATCCCATACACTTTCCCATGATATGGTGATTGAAATATATAGTCTTTTTATTCTCCATGTGTTGAGTACAACAATCATAGGTTAGACCAACATGTTTAATTTTGATAGGGATGTAGACTATTGATGTGACCACATTAGTCACATGGGTATCTCTTCTTCTTATATATGAAACCAACAAATTTATTTATCCACATTGACTAGTTGTATTCCATTGATGATATTATCGAAATCATCCAAAGGATAGTTTTTTTAGATGTGGATGCTCTGCATGTGAATTTCATTGGAGAGTGAGATTGTCAGGTGGGAAGTTAGTGCATGGACCTTCTTTATTTCTTGTTGGTTGATCTATAAGAGTAATTATTGAAAGCTATGATGAGGGAACTCCCTATGGTTTTTGGGAAGTTCATGGATATTTTCCCAAAATCGATTATGACACTACCCACTCAATGAGATGTTGAGTTTAGTATATTAATGAAACCTGGTGATTTTTTGATTTCAATGGCTCTATATCAGAGGGAACCTTCTATGTTACAAGAGATGAGGATTTAAATACACTATCTAAGGAAGAAATTCTTTATCAAGTCCACTTTGTCACATTAAGGTGTTACAATTTTTTTTCACAAAGAGGCCGAATGGTTGTTTGAGGTCAGGCGTAGACAACCAGAGGATGATTAAGGTGATGAAAATGAACTGTTACCCCCTTCCAAGAATAGAAGATCTTTTTTTGGGGCCAAGGTGGATGAATAAAGACGTAATAAGGGTTTGTTATTACAGAGTGTTTTTTTGTTATTAAAGAAGATAAATCAATTCACTTTGTAAAGGACTTTGAAACCAAACGATGATTTTTTGATATGTATTTCACAAATATCATAAGTTAGGAGAACTTTTGATGCAATCCTCTTGAAAGAAAGGGTAGAAATGATGATGCCAGTCATATACGTTTTTGATTGGAATGAATGATGCTGCTGGAAGATAGGGAAGTTTCATTACTTTCCATTGTAACTCTGACGATGCTAAATCTGTTCTATCAAAGGATATATATCATGATAGTGGAGTTCTGGATAAAAGATAAATAATGGTTATGGGAATATGTAAAGAAAGTAATGTTAAAGGAATGATCAATCTGGAGGCGACACAAAAGAACAGTTTAACGTGGCGCCATTTTCCAGTGTTTGCAAAATTTTAGGGCTGGAAAATAAGGAGATGAAGAAATGTTTTTGGAAATGGATGTTGCCTGAATATTGAATATCATTTATATTTTTTTCTCAAGGCATGATTCAAGGTAAAAACATCAAAAAATGTAAAATGAATCCAATGCATGAAAAATTGGGCAGAGTGCAAAGAAAAAAGAAGGTTGTGCGAAATAATAGTGGATTGCTTGAAAAAATCAGTGGTATGTGTTAAATATAAAAAGGTTGCATGAAATATCTATGGGTTGAGAGAAATATTTGCTGGAGGCGTGAAATATCAATGGGTTGTGCGAAAAATGAAGCGGTGTGCGAAATATCATCAGGATGCGTGAAAAAAAAGGCTACGTGAAATATTGGCATGGTGTTCGAAATAGAGGAATGAATATTTTTGCACAAATGGTGTTTCAATATCAGAAGCTCGAAAATTAGAAAATTCATGAGGTTTGCGAATTATTGGATCATTTCACTAAATTTGATGTTGCGTTAAAGAATTTTTATGCGTATGAAAGAAGGTTTTATGCGTGGATTAGTGGTTTTCGCATCGGGTCAAAAATGCCTACAAATATGAGGTGAACCCCTCCATTTGTCAATGCTCAACACTTATAAGAAATATCGATTTCTGGTGTTCATAATCTTATATTCTAAGTGAGTTGTGTGAAAAGAAAGTATTTCTCACAAAAAGAGGACAGCTGTACAAAAAGAGAAAAAGTTGTGCGAATAGAGAGAAGTTGCGCAAAAAGGGAAAAAGTTACGTGAAAAAGAGAAGTTGTGAGAAAATGTTTTTCATTCCACAACGGAATTTTTACACCCAAGGAATTTTAATAGCGCGCAAGATACCCTAAAGGCTACGTGAAAAATTTGTGGTCTTCAAACATATTCAGTTCTGTGTATGAGAGTTCTTACATGCTCTTGGGTATAAATGTGAAGATCTGTACTTCAGAGAATACAACTATTCAATTGTAAAGAAGCACTAAAATACTGTAATAACTTATTTGGGCTAAGAGCGTGAACACACGCATTCGGATTGTTTTACAAGTGCTAAATGAGTGTAAGGGTGTATCCTACTCATTGTATTCCATATCAAAGTATTTTTTTCTATCGGATTGTGCGGTACAGGATTGTTTCTGTACAAAACAAAGACATAGCTACTCTTGTTGAGTAGTGAACCTTGTAAATCTAGTGTTCCTTTGTTTGTGTGTGTTCAAAATGGAAGATAATATTTAACAGGAGGACGTGGTTGTTTCGAAAAGAAGTAAACTTAAAAAGAAAAAGATGTCACTGATTACTCCCTCCCCCTCTCAGTGATACTTGAATCCTGACTAGGAACATCATCTTTTTGACAAGTTGAGTAGGGTAACTAGGTATTTGATGATCGATTTGGGGTTTGGATATCACCAGTTAAGGGTAATGGAGGGAGATATATCAAAGGCTTCTATTAGATCAAGGTGTGGGGACATTGAGATTGTGTTCAAGAAATTTAGTGTTGCAAACACAACATACATATTCATGGGACTCGTGAAATTCATCTTAAATGAGTTACTTGTTCCATTTATCATCGTATTTTTCAATGATATATTGATTTACTCAATGATAGAGGAGGAACATTCTGATAATCTCATAACTATCTTAGAGGTTCTTCTACCACTATCAATACGGAATGATGACCAAGTGTATATTTTTTACATGATAATTTCATTTCCTCATACATTTAGTTTCTCAACAGGGTTTAGTGGGGGACTCGTCTAATTTTTAAGTAGTTGTTTCATGTGAAGCATCCATGAGTATTATAGAATTTCATATCATTCATAGTATTTTAGTCCATTAACGTTGGATTATACACAAAATCAACTGAGTTATATCCTTGTTCACATCTCTAACTAGAAAGGTAAAAACATTTGTGGGGGTGATTATTGTTAGGATGCCATTGGTTTCCCCAAAGAGAAAATAGTTAGTTCCATAGTTTTATGGTTACCAAAGGAAATGGTGATGTTTAATTATTTTTAGACTTAACGTCTAGTTATGGGATATGTGTTGATGAGATAGATTAGAGTCATCTATTATGTGTTCAAGAACTAATTTTCCCATGATTGTAACTATGACACCAATAATATGGAGTTAGAAAAAATGTTTTTATAAAGATATTGTGGGAGAATTACCTCACTAGGGTGTTCTTTGTGGTATCCATTATCCAATAAATCTTGAGGTATATATTATCCTAGCATTATTGGAATATGTGGTAATAGAGGGGGATGGAGATTATTCAAGACTATTATTTTTAGATATCCTTCCCCTTAGGAAGGGGGAATGTCATGTCTGATGCTTTGAATAGAATGTTTTTTAATGAGGTTTTTTTGGAATCTTCAGACTCATGGAAAGTGATGGAGGAGTTGAATGCCATGCACAAAGATATAGGAATGGATATTGGTAGATGTTCTTTGTTTCAGATAAATATCCATTACTCTATGATATAGATAGTTGAGGAATCATAGAGGGGAGTCTTTAAGATAGATGTGTTTCATTATCGTGTTGTCCATGGTGATGTTCTTGAGGAATGGACCAATTGTGATTAGAATCAGATGTTGTTAAATGATAGGTTTTTTGTTTCAATAACAATGCATGAGGGAGTTAATTGTTTCATAACTCACATTTAGCAGTACACACATGAATTTATAAAATGTAGCATTTCAATAAGATGTAATTTTGGAGTCATATGATGAGATGGGAAGTAGTAGAGTTTGAAGAATGATTCATGTACTTAAAGGAGGTAAATACCAAGAACCATGTTTCCAATGGTTTGTTTCATCCCATGGATGTCCCCAAGTGTATGTTGGATGATATCTTGTTTGATTTCCTCACAAGGTTAAAGAGGGATCTGGGAGGCTATGATTCTATCTGGGTAGTAGTGTATCGATTGACGAAATCATCTCAAATCATACTGATCAAGGAGTCAGGTGATGTGGATGATTTAGAAAATAGGTATGTGTATGAGGTGGTATGGATTCTGATGTTTTGAGATCTATTATCACACACTAGGAGCAACATTTTACCCAAGTTTCTAATGTGGATTACAACAAGCATTTGACACCTAGTTAGGCCTCAACTATGCTTTCAATCCTCAGACATATGGGTAGACAAAGCAGAATATCTAGATGACGGATGATGTGTTATGGCCATGAATCTGAGACATTATAATATCTTTGAAAAGATATATTACCTTGGTAGTGTTTTCTTATAATAATAGGTAGAACTCATCTATTGGAATGTATCCTTTTTAAGTGTTGTACAAGAGACAGTGTTGTTCTCTATTTTACAAGATTGGGGATGAGGAGATAAATGTTCATGGTTCTGAGGTAGTACAAATAACGATATAGAAGGTTCAACTCATTTGTGAGAGGGTGAATGTGGCACATGATCATGATTATTATTATTTTGATCATAGGAGGGTAACATTTTTTTAGGTTGGGGAACCCATGATCTTTATGGTTTCCCCTCTTTTTGGGATAGAATGGTTTGTAAGAGGATGCTAGATTTTTTCTATGTATGTTGGACCCTTCTAGGTGTTGAGACCTATTGGAAATTTGGAATGCCAGTTTTTTATTCTACCATAGTTGGATAAAATCAATGTTATATTAAACATCTCTATACTTCTTCATATCATCAGGATGACTCCCTATTTCATGACAGCAGAGATTGGATTAAATGGATAGAACAACATATGTATAATGTCTGATTGTGATCTATGAGAATCAATAATATGTTTGGTGTGGGACCACCATTCCCTAGGTTCCCATTTTATGGAGGCATAGTGTCTTGGATGAGAGTACTTAGGAGTGAGAAAAGCTTGTGTGTACCCAGTACTTAGAGTTTTTTTTGTTTTTCATTGTTATATTTTATTGTGAAATGTAATGTGTGAATTTTTTTTTATGAAATGGGTTTATTCCTTTGGTTGTGAAATTTTTGGAGAAATGTGGGATATTTTCCTAACATCTGAAAGGGTAATACTAGATTCCTAATCAAGACACATAATCTATGATGCGATTAAACTCATGTGGTAGATCTAGTGTTATCCAGAGCATATAATATATTTTCAGAGGGGAAAGGATTCCAAGATTCTTGTGTTTGAGATGATATGGTTGTTGCCCAAGTGTGTTGTGTTTTATGATTATTTAGGATGGCATGCCAAACTGGTGTTAGTTCTTGAGGAGTTAAAAGAGTCTTGAGAGGTAACTCACTGGGTGGTTTTTTGGAACCCGTACCCATTATGGTTTTGGATTGACTTTATAGTGGGATATAATAGTTTTAGCGGTATATGACGTAATATCCCTGACATTTAAAAATAATATCTTTGTGAAACCATAGTGTTTGAAATGTTATGGGAGTTCAAGGTGACTTATTTCAACACTTTTGAAAGATTCCATGTTTTTCAAATTTTTAAATGGTGAATCCTGGTAGTGACTCTAAATGGTGACTCCTAGCATTGAATCCAGGCGGTCTATCACTAGTGGTAGCTCGTTGAATCATGGCTCACCAAACCGTCACTCTCTCAATGGTGACTCATCAAACAATGGATCACCAAACGATCACTCAACCACTAGTGACTCCCCAAATGATGGATCCAGGAATGTTCACTCATCCAATGGTAAGTATCAAAATATAAGCTTATTGAATTCTCATTCATCCAGTGGTGACATAGTAAATTGTGGATTTTCGAATGGTAGATTTTCAAACATTTATTTGACAACGAGTGAACCACGAAAATGTGTCTCATCTAATGGTAGATAATTAGTAGTTCCTTCCAAAATGGTGTCTCATGGAATGGTGACTCATCTAAGAATGATTCATTCCAATATTTTTCAAAATTTACACATTTATAATGGTATATCATTTCAACGGGGATTCATAAATAATAGATCCTTCTTCCTGCAATTTAGTCCTTTGATATTTTATTTGACGTAAAACTCTTTCAGAACACTATTTTATTTTATTTGATATTGATTCAATCCCCATGTTTCACATACATAAATTACTAATATTATTAGGACTTTTAATTTTTCAATGTGCATTTTCTTGAATAGATTCAAAATTAATTGAAAAATACAAAAGTATCCAAATTGTTGGACTACATAGATTTAGAAAAAAATCCCTGAAATATTCCACCATTATTAAACCTTCTTATTTTTCGCTGGTATGGGACACCTAGAACCTCTAATCATGTCGGAGTGATGCAGGGGTGTTACAATGTAACGCCCCGACCCCAGTTACCCAGAGTCGGTGCATTATTACATAACATTGGCATGATCACAAGAAAGATCAAATCTCGAAAGACCGATTGGTTTAGTAGCCTTGGAAACACTAGATATATTCATAAGTTTTACATTACATCATAAATTGAAAAACTACTACAACAACATAATGTCTCTACAGTCCACACTATTATCTCCTCATAATATCCCTGCAGGTCATTCATAACTTACTTCTTCACATCCTGGGAAAAATAAACCATAGAAAAGGGGTGAGCTCAAATGCCCAGTAAGGATAACAATATAGCGGAACATTCAAAATAATCATAAACATTTAAGGCAATGCATTACTAAAACAAAATCCTTTTAAACTTGAACTTCAACATTGTATGGCAAAAGTAAAATGAAATAATTCCATTTACTTGTTCACATGGATATTCTACTAATCGAATAATCACATGCAAAAATCAATAACCACTTTCATAATGTTGGAATGCATAATGCCAGACTATCATATTTTTGAGAGAAATATCTCTTTTTTTGGAAATCATTTAAAAGTCACATAATTATAGAAGAAAACCTTTACATTGAAAATATCCTTATAAGCTTTTAATGGAAGCTTCTAAGATTTTATAATGGCGGAAAATAACCGCACCCACCATATGAGTTAAAAAAACAATCTTACCTTAATTCTGTCGAAAAGGTTAAAAAGCACCTTGTTTGGAAAACGACGGAAAGATTCCCTTATAAACCTCTTATAAAAACTAAAACAAGGGTATAAATGAATTTAACCCATATTCTTTTAAATATTAAAAATGTTTTGAAATACATTTTGATGAAACATGAACGTGGATGATAACGAGGTCTCAGTAGATAATTATGTATAAACAACTTCGGATAATAAAGAGATTGCGAAATAAATCCTTACCTTGTACTTTTCCTTGGTTGGGGTAGGTTAACCTCCTGTATAATGGTGAAATAGTTGTTATTAAATTATACAAGAATCATATATAATAATATGATATCATATATGATCTTTTAACATTGATTTGTTAATAATATCTTAGAATTATCGTCGTTTCGGGAGTTAACTTACTCATTTTCTTTTATATGTTTTGTTACATAAGCCATGGTTGTTGTATATTATTCATATCCAGAATGATATCAAGTCCTTAAACATCATTTTTAAATCATCAAATGATAATTATACTTGAATGGATACGATGGAGAATGAATCTCATCGCGTTCGTGGAGACGGTAGTCCGTACGTACGCACGAGCGACAATATCATTCTTTTGATATTAAAATAATATATAAATGGATGGTATATCATATATACAGAATCATTAACATGTTATATTTATTATTTATATGAGTTACACATCATTATTATACCCATCCAAATAATATTATATTGAATAACAATTACACCACGACGTGGAGACGGTAAGCCGTACGTACGCAAGTATGGTGACATGTTATTCAAAGGGTGGATAGAATACTGAATATGGTTTTACCATATTTATAATAACATCACAGTATATATATGATACTGGATTTATTATTTTATATTGGTAACAACAAAGGAAGAAGAAGTGGAAGAAGAAATGAACTTGGAGAAGGGTGGTGAAATCATTACCTCTTCTTCGGGTTCTTCCTTTTGATTTGATCAAAAGGGCTCCTTAGGTTGGATTTATGATCAAACTAAGGCCTCTAGGTTGTAGTGAGGGATGTTGGGAGAGTATTTGGGAAGAGTTTGGCCGAACCAAAATGCTTTGAAGGTGTGAAGAAATGAGAAGGAGGAGTTCCCTTTTATAAGAGGGGTGAGGGGAACCTTTGGAAAAGCTAGAAATATTAATTTATATTAAATTCATATTCGGTTTCTAATGGCTCCAAAGCTTATTATTCAAAGGTTAAGGTGGGGATAGGTCTCAAACCACTCAACTAATAGAATTTAGACAGGTTTGGGTACTTATATTAACCTTATCTTTAAGTATTAACTCTAAGTTAATTAGTTTAACTTTTACAATGTCTCTTTGTATTTTTATATAATATGGTTAATAAACTAACTATATACATCCAAGCGACCCCCAAGTGGTCCATTAATGATGAACCTATCATGATATAAGTCTCTTGGCCGAACCGTAGATTTTTAAGAATTTAATATCAATTAATAATATAATATTTGTTTTAAGAACTCTTTTATGTCAATTTTGACACTATTCAATAGTTGATTTTTGTGAAACTCATAACAGATTGATTACTTCGAAAAAAGTCAATTAAATAAATCATAATATATCATATTATCCTAGAAAATTAGTTTAATTCATTAAAAGTTTCATATTATATTTTTTTGGGTATTTATAATATCAATTATTTTAATTTTTCACTATTATAGTAATTACTGCATCATCATTGTGTCATAAATAAAATAAATTATTTAATGTCTAAAAATTATAAATAAATTATCATTATGTAAGAAATCTTTTTATCTTTCTAATGAATATTTGTAATATAAAATCCAACATATATAACAATATGTAACAATTAGTTTTCTAAAAGATATATGCTTGTGTCATTTTTGTATTTATTTTAACTTAATTAAAATAAAGTGTCGTTATCACTTACAAGTGGATCCATGGGGTCCCAAAATAGACCCAAATATGCCCATGGTCGACCATGTATCAACCAATAGGGTTAAGACACGTTTTAGGGTAATTTATTATTATTATAATATAATTTTTAACCCTTATTTACTGGATTTACCCTTAACAATGGTAAATAAAATATTTACCGCAGTAATTATTCAAAATGTCTAAAAATAAAAGCTACCTATTTACACAATTTGAACATCGTGATTCCAAATATGGAAACCATTTTCCTAAATTCAAAACACAGAAGTGGCAGAAATTAATTTAAAATTAATTCCCGCTGTCAAAACAAAAAGCGTGTTTTTAAGAGATAATAACTATCAAAAGATTGACACTTGTTTATGTTCGGTTTAATTGTAAAATTATGTCCAATGACAAAAATTATATTAAATGGTAAAAATATATTCTAAATATACTTTAAAACTACTAAAATTCATAATTTATCATTATTAATTATTTTGATTAAAAAAGTTGTTTTTAATTAAAATTTAGTAATTTTCACTATTCATCAAAATATGAATGTTATCCGAAAAGTACCAAAATTTCACCTTAGGCTAAATTCGACATTCCGAATCGAAAAATGAAGTCCATTTCAAAATATAAAATATATATAATTTCAAAATTTAGGTATTATTATTCATAAAGGCTAGTTTGATCGGTTGTGGTGTGTGTTGAAACTCGAAGTTGCGTACAACACACGCTACTGTTTTATTCAAAGGAAAGCATACCGTGGAAGCTTGGGATGTTTCATTTTAAATTTTTTGATGTCTCCATTTAGTCAAAAAGTTTAAAATATTGTATTTAAAAAGGTTTCACTATCAAAAGTTGATAAAAGTGCAATACTGAAAATGAATCTGTTCTTGCATTATGACTATGAAACTCATAATACAGATTCTAAAATTATAAGGATTATATAAAGATTAAAATTTAGTTAATACTATTCATGACCTCTTTTAATGGCCTTTTTTGGTAAGTCATGGTGCAATTGAACTCGGTGTTGCGTGTAGTGCAAGTTATTGAATTATTTTGAAGAAATAACACACTATGAAATCTTGGGGTGTTACATTCTCCCCTCCTTCAATAAATTCCTTCCTCGCAATTTGAAATTGTTCTTTGAAAATAAAAGGTTTAAAGTAGAAAATATATTTGTGGGAAAACCCACATCGGAAATTGGGTTACTAAAATTTAGTCTTAATATGAGGAAAATAGAAATGAAAGGGTCACCACCAAATTATGATCTCGATTAGGAGAACATTGGTGTAAATTTGAGACATATAATTGGAGGAAAAACGTAAATATTTATAGGTAGTGATTAAGGTCATCAATCACAAACAAGTGTAAAATTGAGGTCCTTAAATTCATCAATCTATGATGATTTGAAATACCATCGGTTCAACAAAACATAGGGTATTAGGATAACACATTTTTGACGTTTCAAAATATCTTAGTTGAAATCCCACATCGAAAAATGAATTAATGAGGCCTCTATTTAAAATAAAGAGTCGAAAGTATGAAGATTACCGAAAATAACACATACTAGGGTTCCATGTAAGAAAATATGGATATGGAAGAAAAATCTAACCATCAATTATCTGATGGAGAGTGGTAGAGAACATGGCTATGAAAAGGCCAACAATCCTAAAGCCATAATTTAGTGATGATTTAAGGTATCATCTAGGAAAACATTTTTGTTCTAAGTTTCTTTTCTTAATGTTGAGGAATTTATTTATGAGAATAGCTAAGATCATAAGGAGATATACTAACTTTATGATTAGTGTTTTATCCATTAATAAATTTCTACCACAAACTCATCTTTCACTCTAAAAGATAATAGAATGTAATTTTTTTTTCTATTTATACTATTCGTACAGGCTTCCAAAATAAATGAATTTATAATTCATCTACCAGATCATTTAAAAAAAAACTACATTATTTAATCCAGGACATCTCGTGGGCCAGTGGTAGGTGATACACCCTTGTCGCCCTTCGGTTGCGGGTTCAAGTCTCGCAGCCTTGCCGGACGCGACGGGTTGCCGCCCGACCTCCGGGTTGTCCTTTTATGGAAATCCAAAATAATACAAACTAGAACTATCCAAAATACTTCTATCCAAACTCACAGTCCAACATTTATAAAGAAGGTAAACATAATATAGATCCTTTTTACCCCGTAATAGCATATGAATACCTTCATCATGTATTGCCATATTCCTTATTGATTACATTCATGTTCCCTTATTCCATATAGAATGATGGATATACTTCATTAATCCAAAAATGTTTTAAACCCCAACAATGATGGAATATAAAAATCATTAATCAGCTTCAAGGTAGTCAATAATATCCAATATAATTTATCGAAATCAATCATGTATTATTCTAAAATCACCACCTCGGTATCTGAACCATATTATGGTTTATCTTTCTCTCAACCATATATTTTCCAAACATTTAACCTACTACCGAGTCACTTTTCTTTGTTCCACACCATCTCAAGTCCTTAATGAAATAGTACTGCAGGACAATCCTTATATACTCCATAATTATTATAACAAGTACATTGTTGATACAAAACTCAATTGACATAATCAATATAAGAACTCTAATCATTCCTCTTCATCTGTGGTAGTATCATAACTTGATTATTATCCAATAGCATCATTTGTGGCATAGTCTGATGACTGGGACATAGGTTCGCGTAGTGTCCAAACTCCTTGTAAATGAAGCATTGTAAATTTGAAACCATTTTCTTACCCTTGCAGTCATGTACTTTGTGCCCTTTTCCTCCACACTTATAACAAACTCCCATTCCTTTCAGGCAAGTTCCAGGGTGTTTCTTTCCACAGTTACCACATATGAGAAAATTCTTCTTTTCCCTCTTCCCTTTATCCATGTTTCTCTCTTCCATCCTTTTCTTCTCTTGCTTCCCTTCAAAGCCATAGGACTCAGTAAACTCTTTACTTATCTTATCAGTACATGATATTATTTCTTCATATGATGATAATACATGGGAGACTATTTCTCTTATAAATTCTAGCTTAAGACCATGAAAGATATGATCCTTCCTTCTCTTTGAATCATGTGTATTTCTGGAGTTCTCATTCCTTCTACTGGGCGCCATTTCTATACCATGGCATAAACTAGATCAGTTTATGAATCAAAACACATAATCCCATACATATAAAACACTTAACATAAATTGAACTATTTATGGATATAGTCCATAATCATAAAAATGTTTTCTTTGAGGAAGTATATACTCATAAACCCTTCATAATGATTTGTAAATAAAATGAGAGTTATCCTAAGCATATCCCCCGGGATTGTCGTAACCAAGAGTGCAGCAAGGCCCGTTGTCGTGCACCAGTTCCCGTTCGAGTCTAGCTCAAAGCTGTGTTTTTGGGTTTTACCCCTAGTTACATCTGTGCCAGAGCCGCCTCTACCTGCTCGTATCCAGACAGGGATTTATTGCTCGGAAAACTCACAAAATCTCTACAATACCAAAATTTTAGGAAGTTCTTCTATAATAATCCTCAAAGTTCATCTTAGGTCTACGTGCTCTAATCAGAGTTTATCTAAATCTAGCTTCCAAGGTTTGTACTAAACTTCCTCTGATACCAACTGTAACGCCCCGACCCCAGTTACCCAGAGTCGGTGCATTATTACATATCATTGGCATGATCACAAGAAAGATCAAATCTCGAAAGACCGATTGGTTTAGTAGCCTTGGAAACACTAGATATATTCATACGTTTTACATTACATCATAAATTGAAAAACTACTACAACAACATAATGTCTCTACAGTCCACACTATTATCCCCTCATAATATCCCTGCAGGTCATTCATAACTTACTTCTTCACATCCTGGGAAAAATAAACCATAGGAAAGGGGTGAGCTCAAATGCCCAGTAAGGATAACAATATAGCGGAACATTCAAAATAAGCATAAACATTTAAGGCAATGCATTACTAAAACAAAAGCCTTTTAAACTTGAACTTTAACATAGTATGGCAAAATTAAAATGAAATAATGCCATTTACTTATTCACATGGATATTCTACTAATCGAATAATCACATGCAAAAATCAATAACCACTTTCATAATGTTGGAATGCATAATTCCAGACTATCATAACCACATAGCCAAGGCCTCGTGCCAAGACTACAAATAAGATTTTGCCAAGGCCTTGTGCCATGACACTAGTTTGTCTCATGAGACCTACCGATGTAATATTTTTAGAAGATACTTATGTTTAAAATTGCTAAAAAGTACTCCAGTGTTTTTATGAAATCATTATGCAAGCCTCTGAAAACAAAATAACTAATTCTGAGACTGCTCGACTAATTATAGGCCATGATGGGTCCACTCCCAATCCCTTCCTATCTACCACACTCGAGAGTCAGGTTTTCTGAAAACATTTTGAAGCTTGCGTTAAATACATATACATTTGCACTGGATTTTCATATTTTTGAGAGAAATATCTCTTTTTTTTGAAATCATTTAAAAGTCACATAATTATAGAAGAAAAAATTTACTTTGAAAATATCCTTATAAGCTTTTAATGGAAGCTTCTAAGATTTTATAATGGCGGAAAATAACTGCACCCGCCGTATGAGTTAAAAAAACATTCTTACCTTAATTCTGTCGAAAAGGTTAAAAAGCACCTTGTTTGGAAAACGACGGAAAGATTCCCTTATAAACCTCTTATAAAAAGTCAAACAAGGGTATAAATGACTTTAACCCATATTATTTTAAATGTTAAAAATGTTTTGAAATACATTTTGATGAAACATGGACGTGGATGATAACGAGGTCCCAGTAGATAATTATGTATAAAAAAAATCGGATAATAAAGAGATTGCGAAATAAATCCTTAACTTGTACTTTTCCTTGGTTGGGGTAGGTTAACCTCCTGTATAATGGTGAAATAGTTGTTATTAAATTATACAAGAATCATATATAATAATATGATATCATATATTATCTTTTAACATTGATTTGTTAATAATATCTTAGAATTATCGACGTTTCGGGAGTTAACTTACTCATTTTCTTTTATATGTTTTGTTACATAAGCCATGGTTGTTGTATCTTATTCATATCCAGAATGATATCTAGCCCTTAAACATCATTTTTAAATCATCAAATGATAATTATATTTGAATGGATACGATGGAGAATGAATCTCATCGCGTTCGTGGAGACGGTAGTCCGTACGTACGCACGAGCGACAATATCATTCTTTTGATATTAAAATAATATATAAATGGATGGTATACCATATATACAGAATCATTAACATGTTATATTTATTATTTACATGAGTTACACATCATTATTATACCCATCCAAATAATATTATATTGAATAACAATTACACCACGACGTGGAGACGGTAAGCCGTACGTACGCACGTATGGTGACATGTTATTCAAAGGGTGGATAGAATACTGAATATGGTTGTACCATATTTATAATAACATCATAGTATATATATGATACTGGATTTATTATTTTATATTGGTAACAACAAAGGAAGAAGAAGTGGAAGAAGAAATGAACTTGGAGAAGGGTGGTGAAATCATTACCTCTTCTTCGGGTTCTTCCTTTTGATTTGATCAAAAGGGCTCCTTAGGTTGGCTTTATGATCAAACTAAGGCCTCTAAGTTGTAGTGAGGGATTTTGGGAGAGTATTTGGGCAGAGTTTGGCCGAACCAAAATGCTTTGAAGGTGTGAAGAAATGAGAAGGAGGAGTGCCCTTTTATAAGAGGGGTGAGGGGCACCTTTGGAAAAGCTAGAAATATTAATTTATATTAAATTCATATTCGGTTTCTAATGGCTCCAAAGCTTATTATTCAAAGGTTAAGGTGGGTATAGGTCGCAAACCACTCAACCAATAGAATTTAGACAGGTTTGGGTACTTATATTAACCTTATCTTTAAGTATTAACTCTAAGTTAATTAGTTTCACTTTTACAATGTCTCTTTGTATTTTTATATAATATGGTTAATAAACATACTATATACATCCAAGAGACCCCCAAGTGGTCCATTAATGATGAACCTATCATGATATAAGTCTATTGGCCTAACCTTAGATTTTTAGGAATTTAATATCAATTAATAATATAATATATTTTTAAGAACTCTTTTATGTCAATTTTGACACTATTCAATAGTTGATTTTTGTGAAACTCATAAAAGATTGATTACTTCAAAAAAAGTCAATTAAATCAATCCTAATATATCATATTATCCTAGAAAATTAGTTTAATTCATTAAAAGTTTCATATTATATTTTTTTGGGTATTTATAATATCAATTATTTTAATTTTTCACTATTATAGTAATTACTGCATCATCATTGTGTCATAAATAAAATAAGTTATTTTATGTCTAAAAATTATAAATAAAATATCATTATGTATTAAATCTTTTTATATTTCTAATGAATTTTTATAATATAAAATCCAACATATATAACCATATTTAACAATTGTTTTTCTAAAAGATATATGCTTGTGTCATTTTTGTATTTATTTTAACTTAATTAAAATAAAGTGTCATTATCACTTACAAGTGGATCCATGGGGTCCCAAAATAGACCCAAAGATGCTCATGGTCGACCATGTATCAACCAATAGTGTTAAGACACGTTTTAGGGTAATTTATTATTATTATAATATTATTTTTTAACCCTTATTTACTGGATTTACCCTTAACAATGGTAAATAAAATATTTACCGCAGTAATTATTCAAAATGACTAAAAATAAAAGCTACCTATTTACACAATTTGAACATCCTGATTCCAAATATGGAATCCATTTTCCTAAATTCAAAACACAGAAGTGGAAGAAATTAATTTAAAATTAATTCCCGCTGTCAAAACAAAAAGCGTGTTTTTAAGAGATAATAACTATCAAAAGATTGACACTTGTTTATGTTCGGTTTAATTGTAAAATTATGTCCAATGAAAAACATTATATTAAATGGTAAAAATATATTCTAAATATACTTTAAAACTACTAAAATTCATAATTTATCATTATTAATTATTTTGATTAAAAAAGTTGTTTTTAATTAAAATTTAGTAATTTTCACTATTCATCAAAATATGAAAGTTATCCGAAAAGTACCAAAATTTCACCTTAGGCTAAATTCGATATTAAGAATCCAAAAATGAAGTCCATTTCAAAATATAAAATATATATAATTTCAAAATTTAGGTATTATTATTCATAAAGGCTAGTTTGATCGGTTGTGGTGTGTGTTGAAACTCGAAGTTGCGTACAACACACGCTACTGTTTTATTCAAAGGAAAGCGTACCGTGGAAGCTTGGTATGTTTCATTTTAAATTTTTTGATGTCACCATTTAGTCAAAAAGTTTAAAATATTGTATTTAAAAAGGTTTCACTATCAAAAGTTGATAAAAGTGAAATACTGAAAATGAATTTGTTCTTGCATTATGACTAATAAACTCATAATATGGATTCTAAAATTATAAGGATTATATAAAGTTTAAAATTTAGTTAATACTATTCATGACCTCTTTTAATGGATTTTTTTGGTAATTCATGGTGCAATTGAACTCGGTGTTGCGTGTAGTGCAAGTTATTGAATTATTTTGAAGAAATAACACACTATGAAATCTTGGGGTGTTACATACAACTTTCTATTTGAGTTTTCCCCATATGATATATCTATAACATGTGATCCCATGTTTTGGTATAATATGAATTTCCTTATCATGTATTCTTCGAGGTAAGATTCCACTATCTCTCTTAACTTTGAATCATATGGGGTTGGGGTATGAATGTTTTTTGGTAAAGGTAGTTCAATCCAAACTAAATAATGGTAATTAAATAGGATTATGATAAATATGCAGGGAGTAGGGAAATGTGATGTATAATCTGGTTGATATTTTTTTGGTTGTTGTTGTGAATTATATGGGATAAATGCCACGATGAAAATTGTATAGATTAGTGGTCCCTAGTTTTGAACTGAACAAGTTTCATATTGGTATATTTATGATTAATTCTTTTATATTTAAATTTTTAAATCATGTAAACTAGGATAATAAACGGATTCCCAAGGATTACATAGTTTCATTGAAAACCCTTGAATTATAATGTGGAATTCAATATGGGATGACTCATTATATTTGTATTTTTCGTTTTATATGTTATGTGGGTGATGTTGTGTGTGGGATATTGTGGTTGTGTGTGCAGGGAGAGTAGCATGTGATGTGGCAAGGTCATGATGTGTGTACACACACTTTTTTGTGTTGTATCACACTTGTGAAGTACATGTGTGTGATGTAGGTTGGTCTGGGTAGTGTGGTGGATGAACTAGTTCATGATAAATAAAGATACCCACGTAATTAAATCTCAAGGTGAGAGTTTGTTTGATTGAGTAATTGATGAGTTCTGTTGTGTAGTGGGGTTACAATATGGTTACGCTTTGGTTGTGTTAATGGATTTTGTTTTGTGAGGATGATCTTTTAGATTAATGACCTTGAAGAATAGAGGTGATGGTCAGTATGGGTAGTTCTCTTGGTGTTTCACTATGTATGACATTTATTTTGTTTTTTATTGTGTTTTTTGATTGGTATTTTCTCAGATATTAGTGGAAGAATTGAATAATTAATTGCTTAATAATGTTTCTAAATGTCTTGGGAATTCTTTTTAATGAAATGAATAAAGGAGTTTACAATGAATAATGGTAATGGATAATTAAATTTGTTGTAAATTTGAATTGGGATGGGTTTTAATTTGTGGAGTTGTGCATTTAGAGGTAGCAACATCATTGATAGTATTTTTGTGTTTCTTGTTTGGTTGAGAAACCATAAGATGGGCTGAGTGTTTTGTATATATAAGTATATAATTTTTTGGTGCACTTTTTATATGGACCCCAAAATAGTTGAGAACTATGTGAGAATACCCCCACCATCATGGGGTTGGGTGTCTTTCATAGACATCCATGTGGTTGGATGGAAGGCTTTCCCCCATCTCTTTCCAACTCCTTTTTCCATGTTGCGATTGCCCAAAATCCTTCAGACTGGTTGTGGTGTGTTAGGCCTAATTGTGTGTGTGAGAGTTATTCTTTCCTTGGTGTCTTCTAGATGAGATGTGTTGTGCATTCCAATGTGTATTTAGGATGAGGTGTGGTTTTTGGCCCAAGTTCCTATGGGTGATAAGTGATGTGGATTGAAGCCTATGTGTTTACAGGTGGGATGTGATCTGATTTTCGAACCAGGTCTTTATTGGTATGATGGGTTGTGGATTTGGGCTAATGTGATAGGAGAAGATGTGGTTTTGGAGACTCGGTGTGTGTGGGTGTGTTGTTAGTAGTTTCATTAGAAAGAGGATTGAGAATGATGACGTTTTCTATTAGGCAAGATCATTTAAACAAGTGGTAGGTGGTGTTGGGTGGTTTGTATACCTGATTAGGTGTACATTAGTTCAGATGTTTTCTCATGGGTGAATTAGTATTCTCCACTCTCTTATACATGAAAAACATTCATTTTCCAACTGTGTGTGCTTCTTTTTCCACCCAACATATATAATTCTATTTTCATTTATTCTGGAGGACTATGTGAACTATGTCGGACTATACAAGCTTGAACTTTAAAATAATTTTCATGTCACTTCTTAGCATTTATTTTGGGACATACTTTAGAGTTTTTATTGTAATTGTGATTGTTGAATATTAAAAACTCATGTAAAATGGATTTGGATATCATTTAAAAAAATAAACATATACCTTGGATTTGTTTTGAGATTAAACATCTTATATTCCAACATTGTTTTTAAAAAAATTAAAAGTCATCCAATTTTTTGTCTTTTATTCCATTGGTGTTGGTCACAACACAGGGTCGTAATGGTAGTGGGACTCGGGGGGTCATAATTTCCCTTTCTTCATTGCCTTTCCTGGTGAGGTATATTTAGAGGACATATCATGTGACCTCCAAACATTTTTTAACCACCATTTTTTTAATTAAACATTGAATAATGATACATTTTTTCTGTTCCACCTATTTTAGAAAAAATATTTTATCTTATAGACCAAAATATAAAAATAAAATCATGTAAAAAGTGTTTTCGATCACTTTATCTTTATTATATAAGGCTCAAGAGAGAAAAATTATATAATCCTGAATATAGTTAATAATTCACATTGAGGTGGTTTTAGGGTTTATAGATTTTGATAATTAGGTCATAAATTATACAAAACATTTGGGATATTACATGTCAGAAAATATAATCAGTATCCAATCTTTAATAATATAAAATCTCTTAAAAGAAGGAAAACATGTTTATTTCACTATTTTAAATAGAACTAATTTTCTTTTATCCCATCCTTAACCATGTTCCTACATACGTCATGTCAAAAACATTTCAAAAACTTATGATGAGTATAAAAGCAATGTAAGGGATTCACTAAGAAGGAAAGCGTTTTTATTACAAAACAATTTGTTAACCAAGAATAGTTAACCAAAATGTAATACATTTCACCTTAAAGAAGTAGAAAAAACCATTCACTGAGTATAAACACATTGATTACCCGTTCGGTAAACTGAAAATTACCAAAAGGTCGATAGAAAATAATTTGTTGCATATAAATATAACATTGGATATAAACATACTTAAATGGAATAACCATAGGATCTACTTCCACACATATCACTAAATAGAATTACAATACAACTGACATCATTATCCAATGCATTGGAGGATATAACGTAACCACCCATCCTTGGTTTTTCATGGAACCACCCATAATTTGGTTTATCATGTAACCACCCTTAAAATGTCTTAGTACCATTATATAATCATCACACTTAAATGATTGCATATATCATGTATTAAATCATTAAAATTTCATTTTACTTCACAAGAAATAATTTCAAGATATTTATATATTAATTCCACTTCCAACACCATTTTCAATAAAAAATATATATAATTAGGGTTTATGTAATGTATTTTCCATTAAGAAACATCTTGTCTTGTTATGGAAGCCAAATATCAAATAATTCTTGTGGCGGTGGAAAGGTCTTTGTCCCATCCTAAGTTAAAAACGATAAATTCCCTTAGTCATTTAGTGTATCTCTATATAGAAAAATAATCCCTTTTAATGAAGTAAAAAAGTAAATAGGGTTTATACACAATATAAAATAAAGTCACGAATAAATTAAAGTATGCCTCAAAGAATGGTTATTGAGACAATGTCTCTTAAAAGATTGTTTAACTGGATTAAAGATAAATCAATGACATAATTTTTTTGAAAAATATAATTACACCAAATATAAATGGAAATTATATGTCAAGCAATCATAAGTCATTAACACATTTTCATATCATGAGATAATCTAGAAGTAGATGATGATAAAAAATAATGGCAATTGGTTTAAGAAGTTCCCTTACCTCATGTCCAACATGACTCATTCGTTCTTTAATTTCATGAACAATAATCTTAAGTTAATTTATACCATATTCATATCCGTTTTCAAGTTTATTATTCTTTTTGTATCACTTATTACCTTGTTATAAAAATTATTTAATTATTTGAGTTTATATCATACATTTTTTCGATGTTCTGAACATGAGTAAAAAATGAACATATTATAATTATAAATTGTCCATAAAGTCAAAATTATATCACCTAAATAATGTATTTATCATTTAGATATTATAGATATCATATATATATATAGTTATTTATTGTATCCATTAGAATTTGAATATATGAAATGAAATGCCCCATTCATGTAGACAGTAAGTTGTACATACAATGGAAGGATACTATCATTTATTTTTCATATTTATATAAAAGAAAAATAAACGATACATAGCTATATTATAATTTAAATATAATATATAGTTTATATATGTTACACATGTTCATTAATTCTATCATTTATACATTCTATGTATAGAATGAATGAGTCATATAACATTAAAGGGGGGGGGGGGTAGTCCAGACTTCCTCAAATGAAATTATCATTTTTATACTACATGAAAGCATAATGGTGTGTTCAAAATGAAAATTAAACAACAATAAAGTTAATATAATTATCATATGTATCATATATAATTACATTTCCATCATAACGGACACCATAATTAGTGGAAGGAAAACATTGAACTATTATCCTTTCATGAGGTTGTAGTTAACATTCGACAGAATTATATTATTCTAAGCCCATTAGACAGAGGTGTGTTTATGTGTAGAAATAATCATTCTGATAACAACAACATAGTATATTTTGGAAACATGATTTGTTATGTAAACAACAAATAAGAGGAGTATAGGGACTGGAGAAGAAAAAATAATGAAAAAAAATTGAGAGAAGACGTTTCCTCAAATCATGTAACATCTTTTGATTTGAGAAAAAGGGGTCTTTTTAATTGCATTATTCTTAAGGGAAGGCTTCTAGGAGGAAGAGAGAAATATTGGGAGATTATTTGGGAAGAGTTTTTATTATCCAAGTGGATTGATAGGTGTGAGTAATGGGTTATAAGTGATCACTTTTTATAATGGTGAAGAGGGGATCTTTAAGAATGTTTGAAAGTATCATTTTGTTATTAAATTATTTTCAATTTAAAAATGTCCAAAAATCATTAAATATGATTATAAAATTACAATTGTTCGATATAAAAATAATCTAATAAGAATTTAACAGGTTTTGGATATTTTTTTAATCATGATCTTTTTTATTTAACACTTTTTTAGTCTTACCATTTTATCAAGCATTTAACACATTGAGAATGAAAACAATTAACAAAACATGAAAAATGACAAATTAATTAATCCAAAATATAATTGTAGACTTATGATAGCTATTTTTCCGAATCATATATTTTTGGGAATTTTATTATATTTTAAAAAATATTATATATATAAAAATATGAATTATGTTAATTTTGACACTATTCATATCATGACATTTTAAAAATCCATAAAAACATGATTGATTCAAAAAAAAATCCTTAATATAAATTTATCATGTAAATAAAATCAATAAAATTCATGGATGACAAAAAATAGCCAAATTATATATTTTTTACATTTATAAAATTGTTCATTTGAATACTTTATTAATAAAGTAATCATTGCATCATCATTGTGACTTAATTAAATTTATTTCATTAATCTCTAAACATAATAAGTAAAATACCATGATATAAAAAACCGTCAATGATTTATAATTACTATTTATAGTCGAATAGATAACTTATATAATATCATAAAAAAATTGATTCACTAAAAGATATATGTTTATGTTATATTTTCCTTAACTATAAATTTATTTTTATAAAATATCATTTTCACTTACATGTGGCTCCACTAGATCCTCAAATCGACCCAAGGATTCCAATGATCGGGGATGTATCATCCAGTAGTATTGGGACACATGTTTGGGTAATTTAATATTATTATATTATTATATTTACCCTTATTTACCAGATTTACCTTTTAACCATGGCAAATAAAATACTTACAAATGTTACTATTCATTACGTATAAAAATATAAGTTACCTATCTAAAAAATAAGACCTCAAAATTCCGTATATTGAATATAATTCTCCATATTAAAAACACATAAGTTTCATAAATTAATTTAAAATATATTCCCATTGTAAAAACCAAAAAGTGTATTTTTAAGAAAGAATAACTATATAAACATTGACATGTGTTTATGTCTAATTAAAATGTGAAATAACACCCAATAAAAAATTTGATTAAACGGTAAAAACATAATATAAATATACTTTAAATCCTATTATAAAGATAATATAATTATATAAATAAATGTGATGAAATAACCGATTTGACTTAAAATGTAGTATTTTTCACTATTCAATAAAAATAAACTTCATAAGAAAAATATGAAAATTTACCCAAAGTAAATTTTGTTGTCCAACATCAAAATAAAATTTATATTTTGTCAAATTGAACTGATAAATGTGACATAAACAAAATTTAAACGGAGATTCTCTATCAAAAGGAAGTAAACTATCTTTTAAAAATATCAGAGTAATTAGGGTTTAAATTGGATTCATTCTCATTTTAAGCAACTAATCTATTTGGATAAATTTCAAAAAATTTAAAATACATGTTGATAATAATATGATTTTTTCTATTCATTCCCACCAATACAACAGCTTTCCCTTACCTACAATTTAAAATAATAATATTATGTTATTTATTTTTAGCATGACTCAACCCTATATGAAATATGTAATTTCAAAGAAACCCATTGTAGTGTGTCAGGTATGCAATTGAACAGAACACTCCATTTAATGAAATATTATTATCTTATTCATTATTATTAATATAAATAAAAATATTTTTCTATAAATACATGGGTCGTTACATCAATCCACCCTTTTGAGAATTGTGTCTCCAAAATTTTAACATTTATCTTGTAAACATCATTGAATATCCCTCACCTGAAAATGATTCAATAAAATTTTGACATTAATAGAAATAAAGGGAAGTAAAATGGTAACATGAGATAACAAAAACTAGGATTACATGTATGAAAACAAGGATATGGAAGGAAAAAAAACTCTTATATAATAAACGATATTGATAGAGAACATGATCATGGAATGTTAACCACCACAATATAGTCAATTTTTGGTAGGGTAAAAGTCTGATGATAAAATAATTATAAAATTATTGTTTTACGATCCATTTCATAGAGTTGAAATTTTTTATTAGTACCTATATGAAGATCAATAGGAGAAATACTTACTTGAAAAGTAGTGTTTCATCATTTTATCAAATTTATACCGCAAAAGAGAAAACGTCTTAAAAATTAATATTTATCTCATAATCACTAAATAATTATCTTTTACTAAGGATTTACATTTTAATAATTCATATGTTCCCAAAATTAACATATTCTTCATCCATAAAATAATTATACTAAAAATAATATGTCATTCTTTCCATGGACATCACGTAGTCCAGTGGTAGGTAATAAATTGCAATCGCCCTTTGGTCATTGGTTCGATTCCAGCAGACTTGTTTTGCGCAACAAGTTGTCTCAGAGTATTCATATTTTCCTTTTTAAAAAACTATATAATTTTATAACATTATAAAAAATGAGATATGTTACTCCAAAAAACTAGAACATATTTTAACCACAAATGTTATCTCAAACCTAATATTTTAATCCCAAAAAGTAATAATATGTAGTTACCTCATACTCAAGGATCATATAAACCCAAAATTATAATTATAACAATATCCAAAATAGAAAAGATAATTCTTCCCTGAATAAATATTTCACATATCATACTTTAGTGATAAATATACAAGAAAATATCTTCCAATGTAATCTTATCATTAAAATATTTAAGCAAATCATCTTCCATCGGTCTAACATAAATGTTCAATTGATAGATGAAGACATCTAAAATGTAGAACATATTTCATGACCCTTTCTCCATGTTTTTCAATATAATTAATTTATAATTCTTTCCTAGAATCAAAATCATGAATAATTTAATACGATTTCTATAATTCCAAAACAAGAGCTACGAAATAAATAATACCTTTCATCGGTCTTTTTCAGTTTCCTCATCATCAATTAGAATAGCATTAGAAATTGGTAAACATAAATTTGTTTGATCCTATTGATCACACTCTCAAACCATCATTATAGGAAATGTATTTGTTAAATGACGATGCACATCACATTTAAAAAATAAAATTTATCCTTCAGAACGAACATATATAACATTGTCAGATCTAATTGGATGATTTCTTTTCATGTGGAAGGTTATTTCTTTATGACCTTCATTACCACATCTTAAACATAATCTCGTCCGTTTGAAGCATTTTCCTATGTGTTTCTTTCCACATCCTTGACACGTAGTTTTTTAATATACTTACCTTTATTATTATTACTTGTTCTTCAGAAAGGAGTCGATTCTCTCATATACAATACCTTAAAAAATCTCAATGGTTAAAGTGGGCAATCATAACTCCTGATAGTTGGTTTAGAATAACCATAATTGTTCTCATTGATTCTCCCATTAAATTTGGTTTCTTAATCAGAAAATGCCACAGTTTTCTTCACATCCATTGTTACATTGGTGCCTTCTATATCCACCCATTTACTAAAACCAAAATCTCCAGTGTTAATATATAATTAAAATCATCATATAATATCATATGAAGAGGGTAAAGACTATGATATACTTTTTCATGTTATCTGAAACTCATTCAATTTATCTAAAATAACTATGAATGTCTCAAATATGCAAACCATTATGGTTATTTCACAATGAAAAAAAACATCATAACATCTAAAGTTATCTAAACTGACCTTTGATACCAACTATATGTCTGCAGCCTTAGACATTTCATAGTGATGAATTATACAAATAATTTACATTGAGGATCTTTTCAGGTTTGGAGATTTAGATAATTAGGTCATAAGTTATGTAAAACATCTTTAATATGAAAATTATACACTTTTACTCAGTATCCATTTTTTATAAAATAAAAAAACTTAAATGAAAGGAAACATTATTAGTTCATTATTATAAAGAACAAGAATTTTCCATATTCACATATTTGACCCGATTCCCCCATATGTCCGGTAAAAGACAATTCAAAAACATGGGATGAGAATTAAAAGACCAGTAAGTGATACACCAAAAATAAATTTTGTTTGTTTTCAAAAAAGTAGGTAAACGAAGAATGCATAATCATAATGTAACACTTTTCACCTTAAGGAAGTAGAAAAAACATGTTATTGAATATAAGCTCATTGCTTATCCTTTTTATTACCAAACGAATAAAATAATTTCCATAGAAAACAATGTACATCATGTAAAGGTTACTTGGGACATAATCATACTTAAATGGAATAACCATATGGTCAACATCCACAAATATCAATAAATTGAATATCCATCAAACCAACTACAATAACTAATGAAATTGAGGTTATAACATAACGAAAATTCTTTGGTTAATCATGGAATCACCCATCATTTGTCTTATCACATAACCACCCGTCAAATGTCTAAGTGCCATTATAGAATCATCAAATATAAATGATTTCAAATTTCAATATTTCAATCATAAAAATTTCAATTACAGTTGCAAGAAATAATTTCAATATATTGAAATATTAAATCCAATTTTAAAACCATTTTCAATTCCAAAATATGTAAAAAGGGTATATGGTATTTATATTCTATCAAATAACATCATGACTTGTTCCGGAAGCCAAATATAAAATTATTCTCACAGCGACGAAATGGTCATTGTCACCACATAGTTTGAAAAAACATTCCCAATATTGTTAAGTAAAGAACCAAGTAGAAAAATATTCCCTTTGAATTAAAATAAAATTAAAATATGTTTATACACTGTATAAAATCAAGCTGTGTATAAATCAAAATATTCCCTAATGAAAGGAGATGGATACAATGTACCTTACAATGCTTGTATCAATATATTAATGATAAATTAATGTTATAATTACCAATTAAAAATATAAATACACACAATATAGGTAGATATTATGTGTAAATCAATCAGAGTTCATTCATAAATATTCCTAGAATGAAATAATCAATATATATATGATCAACCCAAATAATGGTAATTGGGTTAAGAGGTTCCATTACCTCATTTCCGAGTTCAATCATTACTTATTTAATTTCTTGAATAATAACCATAAGTTAATCTATAATTTTTTAATAGCCTTTTTCATGGTTATTATAACTTTTATATCACCTATTACCTTTATAAAACTAATAGATATTTTTTTGTGTTCATATCGTTCATTTTGTTGATGTTAGGAACCTGAGTAAAAAATAAACTTGTTATAATTATAAATTTTCTAGGCAATGAAAATTCCATTATCTATATAATGATATTCATAATTTAGATACCATATATATCATATATATCCTATATATATGTATTTATAATAGTCTATTATATTTCGATATAATAAATGAAATGCACCATTCATGGAGACGGTAAGCTGTACATACACATGAACGCTACTTTCAATTTTTTCCATATTTAAAGGAATGAAAATTAAATGAAAATATGTATGTTATAATTAAATAATAATATCTATGTTATATATGTCACATAATTTCATTAATTACATGCTTTATATGTTATATGTATAACATTAACAAGTCATATCACTTTGTGGTGCGGTAGTCCGTACTTCCTCAAAAAATATTATATTATTTATACAGTAAGGAAAGCATAAAGGAATGTTCAAAATGAGAAATACATAAGCATAGAGATAAAGTAAATATCATAAATATCCTATATAAATATAGTTCCATTAAAATTTCCACCATAACAAGAGGTAGAAGAATATTGAAAAATCATCATTTCGTGAGGCAGTAGTTCATTGTCCAAATAAATGGTATGTTCTACACCCATTGGACGGAGGTGTGTGTAATTGTAGTTATAATCCTTATCATAAAAATTACATAGTATATTTAGGAAATTTTTGTTTCTTGGTAAAAAAAAAATACGAAGAACATAGGCAGTGGAGAATGAAAAATAATGGAATGAAACTTGATAGAAGATGTTACAACAAATCAGGTAACTTCTTTTGATATTAGACAAAGGGCTCTTTAATATTGGCTTATACATAAGGGAAAACATCTAGGAGGACTATAGAGATGTTGGGATATTATTTAGTTTGACTATGGTTGATTTAAGGGGCTTGAGAGGTTTGAGTAATGGGTTAGAGGTGATTACTTTTTATAATGGGGAGGAGGGGCTCTTAAGATATATTTGAATGTATTATTTTAATATAAAATAATTTTTTTATAAAAAGGAACAAAAATAATTATACTATAAGATAATATGACTATTTTATAAAATAAAATCAACCAAGATGAATTGGATAGGATTTGGATTTTTTATTTAACCATTTTTTACCCTTATCATTTTTCTTGAATTTAACACTTTGAAAATGGAAATAGTTAGAAAAACATGAAAAATATCTAATTAAAGAGTCAATAATTATTTTAGACAACTAATAATTGTTTTTCAGAATCTTAAATTTTTTATAATTTTATAATATATAATAAAATAATTTATATTCAAAAATATGAATTATGTCAATTGTGAAATTATACATATCATGAATTTTAAAATACCATTAAAACATGAGTGATTCGAGAAACATCATTAATAGAATGATAAGATGTAGCTATAGTCCACATAATTTTCGGATGACATCCAAATAACCAAATTATATTTATTTTAAAATTTATAATATCATATATTTGAATCCTTTATTAATGATGCAACCATTGCATCATCATTTTCTCATAATTAAATTTATTTATTTAATATCTAAAAATTAAACATAAAATACCATGATGTAATAAATAATATTATATTTATAATTAATATTTTTAGTTGATATTATCAATTATATAACTTCATAAAAAATGTTTTTACTAAAAGATATATTATTAGGTTAAATTTTCCTTAGCATTGATTTTTTTTATAAAATGTCATTTTCACATATAAGTGGCTCCATGGGGTTCCAAAAATGACCCATGTATTCCCATGGTCGTACATAGATCATTAAATTAGATTAAGACATGATCATGGGAATTTTAATAATAATATAAAGCATTTTACCCTTATTTACCATATTTACCTTTAAACAATAGTAAATAAAATATTTAATGAAGTTACTATTCATAATGTCTACAAAAACAATTTACATATTTACACAATTTGGATCTCCAAATTAAAAATATGGAATAAATTTCTCAAAATTAAAAACATAGATGTTGATGAAATTAAATAAAAATTAATTCCCATAGTCAAAACCAATGAAACATTTTTTTAATGAAATAATAACTATCAAAAATTTGACATGTGTTTATATCTAATTAAAAATTGAAATAAATTGAAATGACCAAAATTAGATTAAATGGTAAAAAATAATCTTATTACACATTAAAACCAATTAATAATATAATCTAACCATAAAAATAAATCAGATGAAAAGAATGTTTTGACTTAAAATTCAATATTTTACAATATTCATAAAAAATTTTACTCTTTGAAAAAAATACCAAATATTTACCCAGAGTAAATTTTGATATTCGGATTTTCAAAGAGAATATTATTTTTTCAAATGTAAAAATTAAAAGTGATAAAAACTAAATTAAAAAGGGGTTATCATTGATAAAGAAGAAAAAATACCTTTTAAAAATATTATATTATTTATGCTTAAAATTGGATTCGTTCTCAATTTAAGCATCAAAATTTTATTAGATTGATATAAAAACCTTTAACAAACATGGTTAATAATAATATGTTTAGTTCGTTCATTCCCGCAAATAGAATGGCTATGAATTAACTATAATTAAAAATAATTATAATATTATGTTATTATTTTCTGGTATGACTCAGCCTTGTGTGCAACATTATATTTCAAAGAAACCCATTGTTGCGTGTTGGAGATGACATCAAATATAACAACCCCTTTAAAATAAAATCAAAATCATATTCATATGTAATAATATAATTCAGAAGTATTATTCTATAAATACCTAGTTTGTTACACATTGTTCCCACTTTAGCATAGTATAATAATAAGATTGGACCTTTTCCCTATGGAAATTTATAATACCCCTCATAAATCATACCTTGGGAACCATTATTCTTAATTAAATATTTACTAATAGTAATATTACATTATCAAACACATTAAATAAAAAACCGTCTTTTGATGTAAATTTTATATCTTCCTCAAACAATGTCACATTAAAAAACATTATATTCATTGTATATAGGTTTAGAAAATTATTCCTCAACACAGTATCTACAAAAAATAATAGAAGCAATATGTATTCCTTCAAATAATATTTGAATACCTTATCTAGTAAAAAATTATGAAGATAAATAAATTTATTTAATTCCATAATAATATAATAATTTACCTTCCTAAAATATATAAAATCATGATCCATAGAAAAATTCATATAATTCATTTAGTGCATAAAATATATGGTATTTTAAAATAACACCTAATCAAATAAATGGTTCTACTTTAATTATGTTATTAACTCTAACAACATCTTAGTCAATATTTAATATATTTTATTAACAAACATAACCATAATGATCTCTTACAATTAAGGGACCAATAAAATATGATTAATATTCTATATACACTAATATATAAACTTCATCCCTACATCATCCCTAAATTATGGAGTATTCAACAACATAAAACTCAAGGTCTTATCTTTCTCTCTATTCCTATCTAGACCATAATGAAAAAAATAAACCGATTTGTGTGATGGTTCACTCTCAACATATGATGGTCTAGAAGAGTATATTACACTAATCCACCCCCTCCTCATTGTAAATTCATGGTACCCCTAGGTGTCATAATTTTATTACATTAATGGATTACAAAAAAATAAACAAAATAACGTTATTATTCATTGGCAATAAAATATTTGGATTTCACACTCTATATAAATGGATTCTTATTCCCCATGATAACATCATTCTGACCATGTATCCACAATTCTTGCACTAAATATATAATTTATTACATTTATAAATTAAAATTATTTTAAAAAATATACAGAATATATAAAATCATTTCTTGAATGAAAAGAAAATTCATTAAAACTTTGTCATATTGTGGGTAAAATACAATGCCTACCAAGATAGAATAATTATTTTTTATTTCTACCCATCATATCATGAAATTGTGGAAATAAAAAATCTATATTGTTTTCTCCAATGTTTCATTTTCCCTGACATTCTCATAATATTATTTTTTTAATGGAAAACATTAGATATTCATTTTAATGGGAATATTCCAAGGCCCAACCATCATAATATCTACTCTTTTAATATATTCCATGACATGTCTCGAAAAATCTACTATAACATAAATTTTAATAA
Source organism: Viscum album (assembly GCA_963277665.1). NCBI lineage: Eukaryota > Viridiplantae > Streptophyta > Magnoliopsida > Santalales > Viscaceae > Viscum > Viscum album. The sequence continues at coordinate 675,188,476 of OY728150.1, forward strand.
CCTAACACACGGATACTGAAATATGAGAAGTAATAAATTATAAAAAATTCCCTAACGTGCATCAAAACAATAAATGATTTTAAAAACAAATTATTGTAGAAAATTATATTCATTAGGCATGATTTAATCTTATTAAAAAAATACAAATCTTTTGTTTCATTTTAATATTCATTTTAATAAATAATTTTAAAAAACATTGAATGCAATAATACTAATTTATAAAATTAAATACATAATTTAATAATTTTTGACATGTGGACATGAAATAAAATTATATAGAACAGGTTTGACCATTTATTATATTATAAAACTTAAATGGACATATAAATCAGAACCAATGAATAAAAATATATTCCATTTATCAGTAAAATGAATAATCTGACCAATATATCCCCCAATTTAAAAAGTTATGGCAAGAGAATAAACTCATTTTACTTTTTCAAATAGTGGTAGTATTTTTTATACATGTTAAATTCTAATTTCATATGAAAATCAATCATCATAGATTAATGTATTTTATAAAAATTATGATTTATTTTTTAAAACATTAATCTAATATCAATAACCAATAATGATAATAAAATATATATTTTCTAAAATATTATAATACTTTAGATATCAAGATCATAAAATTTGAAAATATATATAACATATTATGACCTCAAAAAGATTATTTTTGAAATCTACCCACTACTTTCACATCGGAATTATTCCTCCTCTCTCCAAAACCCATACCAATTTTTTTCTATAATAAAATGTAGAATAAATAGTATATAAATAATAATTTTAGATTATATATTTTATAAAAATAACCAATTTAAAATCATTTTTGATCATATAAAATAGTTATACAATTTTACATCATGATTGTAAGACCATAGTATACTAGTATATAAATCCACATTTTTATGCATATTTCACAACAATGTTACTATTTGTTATTTAAACATTAATAAAATTATTATATCCAACCAAAATACATTATATATAAATTATATTCTCTTTATTCATTGAAAATATAGGTTTGAAATATATATTCTCATTAAATTAATTTTCCACATATGCTCATACTCACACACCATGTGATAAATTCAATGAAAAATTAAAAAATTTATATAAAATTCACAATCAATTTAGTATTAATGATATAACTTTAAAAAAAACCCCAAGAAAGGCCATTGATAATAAGTTTTTTCCATTCAAACACCAATTATAAAAAATAATGAATTTTTTTATTGATTTTAATTACATGCCATTATAAATTGTGTTGTAAGAAAATTTAAAAAAATATATTTATTTAAAAGAAATAAGTAATCATTTTTAATCAATAAAGAAAAAATAATATATTTTTTTTAATTTATATGATCTATTAAAATAGACATTTGGTTTCAATAGCCTTCCTAAAATAAAAAATACGAGATCAAATAGAATGAATTAATCCATAAACACCCAATCATGATGGATGAAAATCCATAATACAATTTAAATATCTAATTATTTCAATAACACTATTTATAAATAATTAAAATATTAATTATAATATGAGTGTTAAATAAAATGAATAAAAGTTTAAATCAACAAAAATTAATTGTTGATTCAATATAAATGTGGTCAATTGAAAAAATAATTTATTTTATTAATTAGTGGAATATAAAAATTTTAACTATTAAGAATAAAAAATAACCAATCAATAATTTAAGATTATAAATGAGAGTTCTTCCATGGAAAAGTTATATAATATAAAAATCAGTATCAACTCCATAAACAGACACGATTATCATGCATAATTATGAAATTTATAAATCAACTCATGATAATATATATTTTATCACTTCCATGGAGGAATGGTTATCTTTCAACTTCATCGATATAATAAATTTTACACTGAAAATGATTGTAGTATTGTTTTAGATATTAAAATCTAGAATACATAGTCGGGTAAACCATGAACCTATCAAACAAAATAACATTATTGATAATAAAAAATATAATATAATGATTAGAAAATGAAAAAATAACATTCATATACAATTTAGGTCTTACAATGGTAGTTCACTATATAAAGATGAATTATGGGTCTATAAAAAATACATCATCTATCATAATCGTAATCATATCATGAAAATGAACAAGTATCCCCGACCCCAAAATGATGATTTATTTAAATAGTTTTATTGATCTATGTATTTATCAATGATCGATATTTATATATAATATAATTAAATAATGGTGAAATAAAAAATTACTCTACAAATAAATTTCTAAAAAATAACTGAAAATATTTATTAGTTATTTTTATTACCAATATTTCATTAATTTAATAAAATTAATCATAAAAATGGAATGTATGTGTTAAATTAGTGGAGGCTTTTTTCTTCATGAATAGTATTAAAAATATAAATGATAATTTTAATTAATTTTGAATATGAATTTGAAATAAAAAATATGTTTTGGTAAAAACAATTTTGTTTAAATGTTTCATTTTAAATAGTGATGTATGTGAATATATAATAAAAATTCTAAGATAATAATAAATTAATGAATGTTTAGGAAATCATGTCATAAGTTTTTATTTTAATTCAATAAGATAAATATAAAGAAATTATTATTGGCCACAGAATTAGAAAATAATTCTCAATTATAGAAATAATAGTGGATAATAATTTTATCATTTTATTATAAATCTATCAACACTATCCTCAATATTAATTTTTTATTTTCCACTTCATGTGGCCACTAGGATCCACTATTAATACTTTTTTGGGAATCTCAAAGTGTTTATTTTCTCATAATTGTTTTGTGGATCTATTATGATATCCCACCGCCCTTTATTTCTTCCTACATATTCTATATTGTGTATATTTTTAAACAAATCGTGGAATTTGTCTTATGGGGTTAAAGAATAAATGTGGGAGGAACATAAATCAAAATATATTTTTCATTGATTCAAAATGAGTATTTAATGGGGGTTTCTCATTCAAATATAGTATATATAGAATCATTATTCTAATTAGCGAATCCCCAATTGGTGATACTTATTTTATCAGTTTTATTTGTCATTTATATAATTTAAATTGTGCATTTAGATAGGTTATTTTTTTGGTCCATAAATTGGTGCTATTTAACATTTAGATGTTATCCAAAGTACGTGGATTATAAATCAATGTTTTTTAGATAAATATTATATAATTTCGTTTTTTTAAAATAAATAAATTAAAATATATTTTTAATTATCATTACTATATTTTTATTGAGATATGAATATATTTATCATAAAATAAAATAGTATATACAATTGACAAGATAGAAAGTGGAAAAATGATTATGTGGTTTTGGGTAAACAGTTTTATTGGTGGTAATCTACATGGTTGTACACATAGGTCCCCATTAAGTGCATGAAAAAGTAAATTCAAAAATAGTGTCATTGTATTCTATAGGTTATATAACATGAAACACTATGCATAAATAACCAGAAAATGTATTTACTTAAATTTAATCTCCTTGAAAACATTTGAACAATGCTACATTGAGTCTTTAAGAATATTAATATTGTACACCATAAAAATCGTTTTGTTAAATTGGTTAGTATGAGAACTACTACCCTAATTTTCTTAAAATATGGTATTCTATTGATATGAAATATTATATTAATCTTCCTCATGAAAGTGATTTGTTTTCTAAAAAACTATATTTTTTTATAAAGTGGGATTAATCTTGATTTTCTCATATAGTTTAATATTATTTATATTATATCATAATATTTATTTCATAAAGTAGTGTATATTCTTCAACTAACTATTCAAAACTAATGTATCATTTAATCATTGGTTTCATTCATAAATGTTTAATTTATTGATCAATAGTAAGGAATAAATAAATTTTTAAAGCTACCTTATCCGTTAAATAATAATCATTTATAAATTGGATATTTTATTATGTTCAAAATAAATATCATTAAATTATATTTAAATTTTATTATATTATCTCTTTTTAACAATTTGAAATTCAATTTTGGTACAAAATCATAAATAATTATCAAAATTTTGTCTTTTAATACATGATTTTTGACGTGTCTATGAAGAAAACTTTAAATTAGAATCAATAACTTATTTAATCATATATCAGGAAAATTGAATAATTTTTTTTCTAAAAATAGTAATTTATGTTATTTAATACTATCAACATAAATTTTGACCATTATGAAGATAAAAGGAAGTAGAATTTAATTTCTGAGGTTAAGGGAATATATTATTTAGCCAGGGATTAAAATAAAATGATAAGGTATAAAAATAATGCACACCATTTATGTAATTAATTTTTTGACCATATATAGACCATAAATATTACAAGATATATAATTTAATATTTTTTAGGATTATTCGGTAATAATAACATGTGTATTTTTTACTTTTCAAAACTTATATGTGTGTTCTCTCCCCCAATTACAAAAGTAACATCCTCTACTACTAGTCATGCCCAACCAAATACATTTTCATCTACCAATTCTGACCAAAAAAACATTCATACTACTATAAAAACCCAATACACAAATCTTTTTTTATTAAAATTCATCCTCAAGAAGGCTTTTAGTCTAACCGAAGGATGTTTTTTGATTAAGGCGTAACGTCTTTTGATACAATTTTTTTTATTCTTCATCCAACTCAAAAAATTATTATTAAACCCTTAATATATAAAATAATAATCATATTCTATATATTGAGATGTTATTATGTTAACGGAATAATATATATCCATATCCCCTACCATAAAATGAGAAAAAAATTATAATTTATGACAATGATAGATGAGAGCCTTGAAAACGATTATGATTTTTTTCCATCACCAACATTATTTTCAAGATAAAATGATGGATTTCACAAATTGAAATTAAATTACTGAAATTATTATACTTCTGTAATTTTGATATCGTATATACCATCAAATGATCTATTTTGGTTATAATATTATAATGTCTTCTGTGTGAATGGTGGATTAATACTTTAAAATTTAATGTAATTAATTTTTCACATACTATTTAAACATACTATAATAATGATAAATATAATGAATACATGAACTAATTTTGAAATTATATTCCCATAGGATAAATAATTTTAAACCTACATCCATAAACATTATTTTATTATAAAAATGATGACATTGATCGGGCACTTGTACATCCTAAAGTCACCATTAATCGATGTGATCTATTTTCCATGTTAAATTTCATTATTGATTATAATAATTTATAAAGAGTTATAAAATGATATTATTGAAATTAATATCACTTTTTATGTACATAAATATATAATAATCATAGGAATTAGAAATATCATTAAAAATAATTGATGAGAATCTATCCCAAATAACAACTAAAATTTAGAATAAGATGAAATATTATTAGTAGATGGGGGAAAAATGTTAAAATAAGATCATATGTAATATTATAGATAAAAATATTTTACATTTATTAATAAATAAAATTTTTAAAACCACTATATAGGTGTATACTGATTTTTTGTCAAAAAATGATGTGTGACGTTATGGAATTCGTCATAGTTTCATATAACTGGGTTATATTTTAATGTCATCGATATAATTTCTTTTATATGGTGAATAATATCCCTTTTTAATTGGGATATTATGATTACATAATAATTCATGCTATTTAATGTTTAAATTTGAATGATTTCATTTATTTTTTTACCTAAATTCTATATTGTCGTAAATAATTTCATAACTAAATATCCATTCATTGGGTACTACTACTTATTCCTTGATATTTATTATATAAAATTATATGTATAATGAATTATGTTTTCCTTATATTATATTTTAACATGTTTTATGTGGATTTAAATATAGTTAAAATACTATATATATTCAATAATTCTTACTTATACATTACAATCATTATAAGGGTAACCATCTCAATTTCAGTTTATATAGGAATACAACATTTTTATGAACCATGTTTATTTTATAGAGTATATATAAATCCTATATGACAAGTAATATAAAGTTTAATTAATTTTTCATGATATTTTATGTTTAAATTCTATTTACTTCATCCAATGTTATTTTTCATTATTTTTTCTGTTGTAATAATTCCAAAACTGAATTTCATTTCATTGTGTTATGTTAGTTATTATTTTCTATTAAAATCATATTTGAATGTGTATAATCAATTTTGATTATTTTATATTGCAGTTTGAGTCATTATATTTGGAATTACCTTTGATACTCATAATATATTAATTGATTACTTGTCACTTAATCATTTTTGTCTTTGTACATGATTCTGCCTCAATCGCTATTTCATTGATACATATTTTATAATATAAACCTATTCACTATTGGGTGGTGTCGATACAACCACTTTGATGTATAAAACTTTAATTAAAAATTATTTATTATTATTAAAATTTCTATTCAAGTTTATAATTATTTGTTATAATGGATATAAATATTTCCTATATCATATATCATTCATACATATGGTGAGTATTCTAAATGTTATTTGATTAATCTGGGGAATATTAATAATAATGGTTTCATTACAGAATTAATAGATTTAATGATAAGTAAAAATATTCACGAATTAAATAAATTATATAATTTATGATGAATGTCATGGATATGAAGATAAATTGGGGCCTAGTTATAGATATCCCCTCAATGAATTAGTAGTCTCACGACGAGAGTTAGTTTTATATACATAATTAATTTATATTTAGCTGTATAAAAGACAATAAGTTTTAAATGTTCTTATGGAGGGTGTTGAAAATATTATTTTTCATGATTGTAAAGTTCATGGTGTGTAATAATTATTCATTAACTTCATTAATAAATTATTTATTAATAATTTCCTTGTTATTTTCTCAATGATATTTTAATAGGATTCATTTAAATCTCAATTTAATAATAAAATAGAATATGTCTTCAAATATACAAATTTTGATAATGATTATTCTGTATCCAAATATGATTTTTAGGATATATATTAAATGTAACCTTTTTTTAGGAATTTATATTTTCATATTGATTATTATATATTTATTCAATATTTCATTGAATATATCCCGTAATAAAAATTTTATGTAAACCTTATTTGTTCCCTTCCATAAAATTTTACAAATGTCTATATAATGATATACATTTATATTTTAGGGGGAAAATTATATTATCAAAGACATATTGTAATTTTTGTTTTTTAAGTTAGTATGGTAATCATGTGTCTATCTTGTTAACCTAGACTATTAAATTATTTGGTATATTAGGAAGCAATTCAATGTATTTTATTATAATGTGATAATGTAATTTATTACATCTAGGTTATTGTAGTTTGAGTCATTATAATGTGTATGAAAGGTGGGTTGGAAGAAACCCTGGGATCCATATTTATAATGAAATGATTAGGGAATATAATCCTTTGATAAATATTTTGGATATGTGTATATGAAAGTGATAATATTTCATTTTTTCTATAAATATATCATTTTCTCGGTACTAAATGTTGATGTGGAGCTAAGAGAGTTTTAATAATGGTTGATAACTTTTAAAATAAAGCATTTAGCTTGACTATATCCTCATATGGTGATTGAAAATGGCTTCATTACACATCTAATTTCACAGTCTTGAGGTATACACTTACAAAAAATTATATATTAAATACAATATATTCTAATGGATTAAACTATATAATAAAAATTAATGAATTATGATAAACATAATATTTCATATAATTAAAATAATATTCATTGAATTCATAATTGTATAAATGATAATGTGGTTTTCACAACTATTAATGCCACTAACACAATTAATATTGGTTTTAATAAATCGTTGAAAACTAAAGGAATAATGTTAACATTAAATATGGTGGTTTATGTCATGAATATGAGAAATTGAAAATGGGATGATGATAGGAGTAAATGTCATCGTGATTATTTCAAATCAGTAATTTCAACATATGATTAAAAACATTTACCATGACCAACTCTCAATCCTTTCAATAAATAAAATTATGGATTTCAATATATGATTGAGTGGTAAAGACCATTGATGAAGGAAGGGATTATTTCATCCATGGAATAAAAATTCAGTGTCTCACCAGGGAATGTGTCTCGAAGGAATGGTGAAATTATTTATGTTTGGAAAATAAGAGAATAATGTAATGAATTTCTAAGGAAAAAATTAATTGTATAATGGAAATAAAAAAATATCATAACTGGGATCCATTTAAATGTAATTTAACCTTTATGGTTTATCTTATATTTTATGTTGTATCATTTATGGGACATATCAATTTGGTAATTTTTTAGAAATTATATGTGTATATTATTAGAAAAACGTCAACCTACAGACCAAGTGGTAACAATTTTCATCAGGAAAGGCTTTGGGGAATATATCCATTACTAAATGGGAACAAGTTTGATGTGGATTTCACTAGACTACATGATGTTCTTATTAAAATGTTATTTTTTCACAATTTGATGAAATGATGAATAAATATTAATTTTGAAAAATAGTTTTTCTATTGATGTTTAGAGATAAATTTATTATATTGGATAAAATGTGGAAACTATATTGTTTTTATAAACATATTATAGAGGAATGTAAATTAATTTAACTCTATTATATATATTATTAACCATTCTTTCTGATTTTTGTTAACAAAAAATAAAAAAATTAATCCTCTGATATTAGTTTTATTATGTAAGTAATGAAATATAGTATGATAAAAACACATCCAAATGATGTATTTTTTACTAATGAATTACATATGTATCAAGTATATATATTTTTTATATTGATAGAAAATTTTATAATACATAAAATAAATAAAAGTTTATTGAATCAAATATTTTATCATATTACCATCAAATCCAATGAATCAAATTGTATATAAAATCATCATAGTTGTGTGGATCTGTGGTTTGTTACATTCCATCGATCATTGACTTTTCTAAGATCAATGACTTAAAGAATTCTTAATGAATATTTAAGATTTTCTTCCATGCCCATATCATCCCATTCCACAGATGATATCCTGTATAGAGACCTATTTATGTTTTATTACATTTAACCATTGTACATATAGTTCCATCTTATTTATAGAATGGTTTGATAACACATTTTATAGTTTGGGTTTTCAATAATGGAATTTTGAAAAATCAATAAATTTATTTTTTAGAGAATGTAAAAATTTATTAGACATAATTTATTTACGGTGGCTACATTAGAATAGCTATAATTTATAAATTAATAACAATATATTATACCATTTATGAAACATGAAATATTGACTGTAAACTACCCCTGAAATATATTTCTTAAAATTTAATCTCTTTGATAACTTCTTGAAAAATAAAACATCAGTCTTAATGAAACATAATTTGTTGTAAAATTAAATAATATCATAAAATTTATAGTTATTAATATTAATAAGTTAATTAATAATATAATTGACACAAAATTTTGTTAATTAAATTGTATTAATTTAAATGAGATTGTAATGTTATGAAAACATTATTTTCTAATTTTTTTTCATGGATAGAACCAATAAGAGAAAAATACTTAATAAAAAATTTATAAATTTTATTTATTAAAATTATCTTCATTTTTTAAATTATCATATCCAAATTATACTATGTTTATTTTTTGGTAGGTTTTCTAAAATATTTTATTTAATGATTAATAATACAAATATCTATTTTAACTGAACACTACATATTTGTTTAAATAATTTAATATTTAAAATTAATTTTTTTAGTGGTTTTTTAAAATATTAATGAAATTTTATTAAATCATTAATATAATAGTTCATTGTAATCAGTTTCATGATCAATATTTATTTTAAACCCATCAATAAGAATGATAATTTTCTCGTAGAAAACCCGATTTTCAATGCATCTGAGGGTATAATTTTAAATAATATTCCTCCACATATCTCTAATTAATTTGGAAAAAATATATCCCATAATTATATTATGTATAATTTAAATTATATAATATGATACAAATAATACTTTTCCGATATTAATATTATAAAGAGTAGAAAATTATTTTCATGTCTCAGGTAAAAATAAATTTAGCTGTGGTTGATCTAAAATGACAAGGGCTAAAAAATACCACAATTGGGTAAAAAAATATTTTATGGACATATCTAGACCTTATATATTCTAGTAATGAAAATGGACCTTTTTTATCCATTTTACCAATATAAAAACTCTTGTGTAATTGAATATCTTAAAAATGTCCATGTATGTCCTCTTCCCCAAATATAAATGTCAACCCCCTCTCATACCATCCTCACAGTTCCAAATCCATTTCTTTGGAAAATATAAAACAAAATAACATACATAAACCCATAAAATAATCTTATATATTTTATTGTTATATAAAATAAATACTTTTAATTCCATTAATTCATATTAGAAGAAGTTGTCTGATGAAGAGGGAACGTTCTCAAATGAGAATTTTTATATTTCTACTTCTTTCACATTGAAAAACTGTTATTAAACCATTATTATATAAAAAAATTATTATATATCATATAAGGACATTTTATTCAATTATGGTTATTACCTATAACCATACCATCTTCCATAAAATGGGAAACGCATATAATGATTTTGTGTACAAGAAACGACCATAATGTGAACCTATATAACTCTTTTTTCCAGACAATTATTTAATGTTTTATATAAATATTTATTCAAAATATTTGAATTTTTTTAATGATATTATTACACATATATATTTTAAATATTAAATATTATTTCTAAGGATCCATTTTGTGTAATATTTTACAGCATAACTTGTTTGTAGGTTGGATTACCATCTCGTGATGGGATTTTATTTTTTTTAAATTAGGATTTATATAGAATTTAATATAGATTAATAGAATGGGTTTTTTTGATATATTAGAAATTATATTTATTAATTAAAATTAATATATAACTGACTTCCAGAACAATTCACTTATTATTGAGATTATAACATTTCTTATATATACATTTGGCCTACCATCTAAACTAATTGATGTGATCCAAACTATAGGATAAATTTAAATAACGATTCTAATGATTTAAATAAAAAAATGATATTTAAAAATGAAATAATACTCTAGATATGATTATACTATAAAATATGTTCTTGAAATAAATTTTTCAAGATGAAACTCATTTGAGAAAACAAGATAAATATCAACCAAAACAATAACATTAATAAAATATTATTATAGAAAAGGTGTTAAAATGTAATAAGAGTATCATATATGATATTATAAAAATTAATATGGTTTTATAGAAATAATATTTTTCTGTAATAAATTATTTATGAGGATAAATAAATTTTTTTAAATGTAAGCATTAGGTATGGGTACTCATATTAATTTCTTTTCACCAAGTAATATTTTAATTTAAGAAAACTAATTTCAATTATATGGTGTATATAATTCACCTATGACATGTAATATAATTATTAACAAGTAATTAATGGAATTTTATTTTTTCAATTATATTTATTTCATTTAATTCGATTTAATATAAAATTTACCATGTCATAATAAATATCATAACTCGATTTCTTTTCAATATGTCATATTATGTTTTCATTAATATTGATATTATATGAACAATTTTATAATTTTAATTGATTAAATTTAATTGTATATAAATTTATTATGTTTTTCTAACTTTGATACACATAATCCGTGCATTGAATAATTATCACTTCAACATTATGATCTTTTTAAGGTAGTATATCTCAACTTCTCTTCATCAAGGCATATTATAATGTTTTCACCTAATTTATTTCATGTATCTATATAATTAAATTTTAATATTTTTTATTTTTAACAAATAATAATTATTATTATTTTATATTTAATTTCTTATTATTTCATCACATAGGATTTGATATGAAATTTACTAAGTGATATAGAATTTCATAACCCAATTTATTTTAATTAGTGTATATTACTTCTTGGTTTAACATTGATATACATAAAATATGAGTATAATGAAATATGAATATATAATATTGTATTTCAACATTTTATATGGGTATTGACATTTAATACATGGAATCCATTAATTTTTTAATTATCACTGCAATGTTATGATCATTATTTGTGATTTCATCTCAACATCTATTTTATTGGATCAATTTTGGTAATATACCTCAATTCACATTTATGTGGTCTATATAGAGCCAAATAATTTTTTTTAACAAGAATACATAATTATTAATTATGTTTATTTTTTTAATTCAACATTATCCGTATTCATTATGTCATGGATATAAATATTTCATAATAAATATACCATTGTTATATACAGTTCTTATAATCAATGTTATATGTTTAATAAGAGAAATATTGATAGATTAGTAATTCTTACTCAATGAATATATTTATTCATTAGTTATATTATTCATCAATTATATATATTATTAAATATATGACGATTTACTTAAATATTCAATTATTGGTGGCCCCAATTTATTGATAGATTATCTATCTATCGATTGTGTGAAGAAATGTATTATTTTTCTAGACTTAGATAAATGGGTTTTTAATGTATACTTTTTTAATTATCTTGAATAAGGTCTTGATGGTATACATTTTCACAATTAATGTGATATTAATATCTCACTTTTATGTATTTAAATCTCTAAGAATTATATTTTTAAAATTATCCCTTATATTTTTTCTACAATATTTATTTATGATAAATTTATTTATTAGTTTGATAATTAAATTGTATGTTTTCTGTTGGTTATCAATCCATATTGATTATGCCTAATAAAATTATGATATTTATGTTATGGATAAAATCGAATGTTAACTCATTTTTTTACCTTAATATATTTATTTTAATTTATTAATTCAAGATAGATTCCACGATATTTAATAGTTATCAATCATATGATATATATTTTATTTTTTTCCATTACTAGTAATCCAGTAAGTGTACTAAAAATGATATATAGAGTAATTAAGAAGTGAATAATGATAATAAATCAAAAACAATTTCATTTTTTTAAAAAAAGAATATGTATATCCTTATTTTATTTATTTTACAAAGACTGCTAACCTATTTGACTTTTTGGAATGAAATTTAATGAATTTTATACTAATGTAATAATTCAAAATAGTGCCTTCAAGTTACTATAATTGTGTTCACTAAATTTCATGTCAATGGGATATTTAATTTACTAAAATCTAATTTTCAATATTATATGATGATGATATAGGATTCATTAAAATGTCCATATGTTATCTATGATAATTTAAATGTGTTTTTTAAAATAAATTGTATTTTAAATGTGTACTGAATATTTAAAAGGGTGTTTAAAAATGATTTAGTCCTAGGATAATGATTAATTTACCTATTACGATTTCATGGAATGATTAATTATTAATAATAGTAGTAATAATTATTTATTTATAAAAATATTATTGGAATTTCATATTTTGAAAACATTTTGGATTTATTTCAATTTTTTTAAAATGTCCATAGTTTTTTAAATATTGATTATTCTTGATTCAAAATGTTAAAGTATATTTATTTTGGTTCTATATTAATATATATGTAATTATTCATTGTTGAATAGTTGATGGGGTATAATAATAGAACACTGGATCCCTCAGTTAGAAAACAAGAATATTTAGGTTATGTTTTATTGTAATTGTGTTGGTGTGGATTTTATTTTAGTGTTAATTTATTATAATGGTTTTAATATCCCCTAAAATTTAATTTTTTTATTTATGTAATAATTATTGATTTGAAAAAATAATTTAATTTTATTTCTATTTCCACAAATGTTTTATTTCGGATTTGGTATAACGATGTAATTTGATTTCATCTCCATTATTTAACTAGTGTGTAAATTTTTAAAAATAATGATTTTGTAGTATTATATTAAGGATTGGGTGTTGATAGATTTTAATGCTTCAAATTGGTACACAACATTTTATTTTTCATTTTATATTAGTTTCTAATTTATTTATATTATTATCATTGGTCTAACATTGTTAAGGTCAAACTGTGCAATATAAATATATAGTGTATAAATTTTTATACTGGGATTGCATTATAACTGGGGATTTTTCATTAGCATATTTTTTTTTCAGATATTCAATTTATTTCTTATATGATATATATGATAAATATTTTTATTTGACATCATCGAAGGGGTATTAGGGGTGAAAATTTAGATGTATATTTGTTAATTAATTGGAAAAAAATATCATTTTTTATATTTTTTATGTATTTTAATTTTTGTCTATATTATGATGAATATTACATTATTTAAAACTAGTCATATACATGTTATTTAGTTATTTTAATGATCTATAATATATTAATTATATTTTTAGGATTACATTGTACTGCACAATATGTATTTTTATACAGCTTGAATCCTTATTAGGGGTAACTAAAAATGGTAATATGAGTGGATGTTAATTAATGTTTCCATAGACAAGAGGATGTACCTTTTTTTTATTTCATGTTATTCATTTAATTAATTTTGGATATTTTCCATTTATTTTCATATGTTTTGAGAAATATGACATGATTTTTTTTTTCTGTGAAAATAAACTTTGTCAATATGTTCAATATGTATTATCTTAATAATGGTCTAATTGATGAATATTTAGTTTTTATTAATTTTATTTAATTTTTATTTGGACTTTATTTATTTAATTAGTGGTTTTCCTCGATGTTTAATAGATATACTATATTCAAAATAGTAATAGTTGTGAGGGTCAGATCATCATTTTTTGAATGGAATTTCATTTTTATAAATGTTATGTATTTATATTGTGATATTTTTCACTTCTATAAGGGAGAATTTAGAATACAATTCTCATGAAACACATAAAATCTATTGGATTATGAAATCTGATAATGATTTTACATGTAAAATACCCTATGAAATTAATTATAAATACCCAGCCTTAAAACATTATATAATATTGAGTTAATTAATTAGTATTAAATTATTTCCAATTGAGGATCTATTCTGGTTTTAAGATTATATAACTACCCACAAACTCCTATATAACAAAATCCTAAAGTACAAAGTTGAAACATCTGAATATCACTCATTTTTTTAATAATATAAAACATTCAAAATAAGACATTATCTACGTTATGTTATGCATTATGACATCAACATGAAATTTTCTGATCCCTTATTAATCATTATGTCTTGTGAAAAAAATTATACAATGTGGGATTCACATAAAAATATTAGTAAGGTATTTAAAAATGAAGAAACCAATATTCAATTGATTAATATTAAAACCGATGAAAAATGTATCATAAATTATTACTTTTCACACATAATAATTAGTAAATACATTACTTTGACAATAATCCCATTTTACAAGATTTTATTGTAATCCCAAGATTACCATAATACCCATAACAAGCATGAAAAATACAAAACGGTACTATGGGACAAAATTATACATGTGAATATTATAAATGTAATAACCATGCAGTATTCATCAATATATGTCAATATTGTAAATATAATTTCCATACAACAAATTTCAACACCAAATGAATTTGAGGATAGAACATAACCACCCATCCATGGTTTATCACAGAACAACCCATCCTTGGATTACTATGTAACCACCCTAAAATGTCTAAGTGTAATTATATAATCATTACACATAAAAGATCATAATTTTAAACAATTCAGTAAAAAAATTCATTTTCACATATAATAAAACAATTAATGTTATAGAAATAATCTATCTATTTCCAAAAACCAATTTAAACATTTATAAACATATTTTTTAACGATACAACCCCATACGACATTGGAAAATTCAAATGAAACTCAAAAATTATAATTATATAACATTCATGTATATATAAATAGTTTAATAAAAAACAATTTGAAATAATTGATATTTTATATAAATATTTTGAATAATAAATCATCAAGACATTAAGAATGTTGTTTATTAATTATTCCTTCACATTCTGTCAGATTTGTCATGTATATAATTTTTCATCGTGAATTGTAATCTTCTTTTTAATATTTAATTTCTAGCTATCCATTACATGTTTGTTATTAATTTTTTATAACTTATTAACATGTTAAATAATTATTAAAATTAATTAATTATATAATTTAATGTTTGGATTTTTTATGATATTCGGTAAATTATTCCACAATGAAATTGGTTTGATTTATATAGTAAAAAATAGTATTTGTCCACCACATGAATAGTAGTATTCAATAAATAATAATAAATTTTATAAATGAATTATACATTTAAATAAACCCCTTTGTGTATGGTTACAGAAAATGAACAATGTTATAATCTTAGAGATATAAGGTCATATGTACCTATGAGTAAAATTTTAATTTTTCAATGTTCAATATGGAAAGGAGGTATTTATTATTTTATATTTGTAGATTGATATTAATATGATAAATATAATTAAATTCTACTATATATTCATATATATATATATATCATCAATGTGATGTGGTGATGAAAAAAGTAATCACATCATTTTATGAAGATGGTATTTCACATGTATGTACGAATGAAGTTACTATTTTTTGGTGCATATAAATTTATAAATTTATGTGATATATTAATCATTAATAACAATAAATATTTATGAATATCATATATAAATATTAAATCTATCATTTTAATTTTTCATGAGTTATAGTGAAGTTTAAATTAGGTGATGATATTAACATAAAAAAATTCATTATATTTTTTATTATGTATAAATTTCTTCAACAGGATTGAATAATATTTTATCTAAAATGAAGACAAAGTAAAATAGAAATTATTATTTAAAAAAAATACATATTCTCTAGATGATCTCTTATTATTAACACCATAACTACATAAAGAGATCGTTATGGCTAAAATAAGGGATCAAGAATATGGGTACGGACTTTATGATGTTTTTTGTGTGGATACGGGCTGATCCAAAAGGGGTTTCATGAGTGATTAAAGGAGAATAATGGGTTCCATTTATATGAGATTGGAAGAGAACTCTAATAATAATTAATATTATAAAATTAATATAAAATAAATTTTTATGTAAATTGGAACAAAAAATATTTCTATCTAACGTAAGATGAATTTTTTGAGAAAATAAATTCATCCAGTGAATGTTATATATGATTGGATAATTTTATCTAATCCTTATCATTTTATTTTAACACATTATTAACCTCCTTAATTCGTACAATGATATCATGTAATGTATGTTTTCAGGGATAATATAATTATAAAAAATACCAAAAATACCAAAAAATGATTATTTTATTAAATTGGAAGCCTTATTTAAATCATTTTATTAATTTTATATTTCTTTTAATATTATATCATATAATAGAAATTTATTTATTTTAAAAATATTAACAATTTAAATTTAAATATATTAATTACTCTTATTGTCAAAAATAAAATTAATGAATAAATCAAAAACAAAAAAATGTTCACTAATATCTATCATTTCAATTACATCAAAAAATTGATTGAATACATTAATTATGTTAAATTATTTTAATATTTATATAATTAATATATTTATTTTATTATTTAATTTGTAATAAAATTACTACATCATCATTTTTCAACATTTAAGGCAAATATTTTTCCTCAAATTTTTTAAATAATATATTATTACCAAGATAAATAAATTATACTTAAAATAACTCTTCATAGTCGAAAATATCAACTATATAACCTGATATTTAAAATTTTTTCTCTTGTTAAAGACAATAATATGATATGATTGGCATTCCATTGAACATAATTTTATTATGGTTATATAATATTCTAATGGACTAAAATTTTGTCATAAAAAATATTTCAATTCTTTCGGATGAAAAATAATAATATAATACTATTATTTCAATTTTTTGGTTAATTTTATAAAATTTGTAATATTATTTTTACCTTTAATTACCGGATTTACCAAAACAAGGGTAAAATAAATAATTGAAATTATTATTCATATTGTTCAAAAATAAATGTTACATATTTAGTAAGAATTTAAAAAATTATTCCAAATATAGAACAAGATTTTCAAAATTAAACAGATAAACATTTCAGAAATAAATTAAAAAATATTCCTACTACTGGACTAATAAAAAGAATTTTCAAAGTAAAAAGTTCAAATGTTCCCACAATTTTTATAAAAAAATCTTTATGAAATAGATTAAAATTACAGAAATTGGACTAACTGATAAAAATGATCTAATTTTAATATAACACCATTCAAATATATAGTTTTTCAGAATAAATAAATTTGATGTAATAGTAGTTTTCAATTAAAATTAAATATATTTTCACTATTAATAAAATAATGAAACATATCAAAAAATACCATAAATTCTACAAAATGTAAATAAGGAAGATATAATAATAAATAATATGTTTATTATTTATTATTTTATATATTAAAGTTTGAAAAATACATCTAAAACACATGTGCCATCAAAAGGAGTTAAATAAGCCTTATTTGAAAAATATTTCCTTTATGAAAAAAAGTAGAGTTGTTCTTATTTCATGTTTATAAAATTTATAGAATTAATGAAAAAAATATATTCATTAATGTGTGTATATATATATATTTCATTATTATAATTCAATAAAAGTTATTTAATTATTCTAAAAACACACTTGTTTTCCTTTAAATAGTTTTCCAAAAAATAATTTCAATTAATTTTTTAATGGGGTTTAATTCATTTATATTTAATTTGTCCTAAAATAATTAATTATGTATAAATATTTAAATAATATTTTCAACTTTTAGTTATTCATGTTTATTTCTT
This sequence comes from Viscum album, assembly GCA_963277665.1. NCBI lineage: Eukaryota > Viridiplantae > Streptophyta > Magnoliopsida > Santalales > Viscaceae > Viscum > Viscum album. Next base: position 675,207,319 of record OY728150.1, read on the forward strand.
CTGTTCTAATTTATATATGATATCCACCATATTAAATAATAATATTTAATCACTATTTGAAGCTCTAATTGGCATATCATTTATGCTCTCAAACAAGGATATTCCATTTAAGATACCTGGGATAATAAATTATATTCATATTTTAAAATTATATCATCAATTTTTTTTCAGAATTGAATACTATAGATTTTAATTTTAGAAATACATTTTTTTATAAACCCACATTATAAAAAAGATTACTAAAACATCAATATTAAAATTAAGTGATGTTCGAAGTCCAGATTAGATAACACATTCTAGGGCTCCATTTTTTCAAAAAATGGATATGTATAAAAATTTAACTATAATTCTTCTATGGAGAATGATATTGAATGTTTTCATGATATATTAAAAAATCAAGAAAACCACAATCTTGTAATGGGTTAAAATTTTATTGATCTATTATTTAGAAAACTAAGAAGATAACAATTTTTTCATATCTTATTAATTGGATTGAAGAATTATATTAAATATGTGACATAAAACATAATTACATGTACATAATTGAAATATATAGTTTCATCCATTAATAAATTTCCATAATGAATGCATCTTTTTTTCTTAATTATGTGTATTTAAGAAGACTTTTCATTCCTAAAGATCTATAATAAACCTATATAGAATAACATAATCCATTAATGATTAGCAATCAATTAATCATATCGCTAAAAACTAACCAAATAAATGAATTGATAGGACTAGATAAAATAATTCCCTAAAAATAATAAATAATTATATGATGAAAAACCAAATTAAATTATCCAAAATTCAATATTAGTACACTGTGGTTTTATATAGCCCATTTTAACAATAACTATCATTAAAAATCCTCCAAAGTATTTTTACTTTGATGTAAACCCAAAACATATATTGACCAATCAAATAGTGTTCCAAGATAAATTTATTATTTATATCTAAATAATGTTAATTATTCATAATGTATTATAACAAAAAGTATCTAACCTAATAATCAATAAGATACACTAACCATTTCCAAAAAAATTATTAAATTTGAACAAATCAACAATATAATAATATGTTATCTACAAAAATCTATTAAAATTCTTCAAATATAATCCCATCATATTCTATTTATAAAAATTATACAAATCTCTCAAAATAGAGAATTTCTTCTTAAATAATGCTAACCACTTATTCTAAAAGTAATTTTCAAATACCAAGTATAACTAATAAATAAGGAAGACATTCCCAAAAATAAAAGATTCATAATACATCATGTTATTTTATATAGAATAAAAATTTGTACTTTTTCAGTACTTCACATAGGCTAATTGTATGCAATGTACCATTATATCCCTTAGGTTTTGAGTTTGATTCTCATTTCCATTATGAAAACAATGTTTTATCACCCATTCTCTGGGTATTGATTTTATAAAACTATATAATTCTTATAAAATTTACACTTAATGATAATGTCTTCAAAAATAGATATAACATGATTTATCATCAATGTTTACCTCATTCCTTTCATTTTAATTCCCAAATATTAATATCCATTTTTACTAAAAATTTAATGTACCTAATGATATCATTAATCACTATACAATTTCATATAATAAATCATAAAAACGGTGTTTAAGATACTAAGAATATGATAAAAATTAAAATTATAAACCCATTATGATATTTGTAACTCTGAAAAAAACATCATAATATAATATGTTTTCGAAGGAATCCTTCGATACCAACTATAAGGATATGTCCTTAAAAAATTACATAATCTTAAGTTCATTCAACATTTAATAATTATTTCAAACTAAAGATCTTTTTATGTTTATAGTTTTAGTGAATTAGGCCATGTAATCTTACATAAAGAAACCATAAAATACAAAGTGTTCAATTATAAAAAGTATCAATTCTTCCCATATTATAAAACATTTAATATAAATCATGATGTATTTTATGATAGTCTTCAAGTGATTAACATAAATTATTGCAACACCTTACTACTCCATATATCAAGTGAGAAATATTAAAAAATTTAAGATGAGCATAAAAATTGTAGTATGGAATATAAAATAATTTAAACAATTATTCCATTGACAAACAAGATAATCCATGTAAAATATTTCATATTGTAAAACATTTCACACATAAACCCTTTGAATGTCAATAAAAGAAAAAAAGAAATCGTGGGAAATCATTATTTTTCTCACTCTTATAAATTGAATAACCATGTGTTTAACTTCCTTATCTGTCATAATTGGAAATAGAATATCCATAAGGCCAACTTCCCTACCCAATGCATTAGAGGTTATAAGGCAACCACCATTCTTTCATTTCTCACAAAACAACATATCCCTTATTTATCATTTAACCACCAATTAAAAGGACTAAGTATCATTATATAAATTCAACACCTAAAATATTTTTATTTTCAACACATCACTCTTCTTCTTTCACTTCCAATCATAAGAAAACAATTCCTAGGAATAAAATAATAAATCCCTTTTCAAAATAATTATTAACATTTTAAATTATAAATTTAAATCAATGTATCACATACAACTTTGAAACATATGAAATCACATAATAAATTACCATATTATAACATTCATTTACATATGAAAACATTAATAAAATATTTTGAAAACATTTTTTTGAAATAGAATGCTTTAAAATAATAAATCAATAAACAATTTGAAATAATTATTTAGTAAAAGAGTCCATTACCTTTATTCTGAATCAACATGAATGTTCTTTTTTTTCATACTCACTAATAAGATTATGTTAATATATTTTATTATTGATAAAATTTAACAATTTATTATTAAATTTATAACACATAATATAATATTATCATGTTATACAAATTATTTAATAATATAAGTTCATGTTGGATGTTTTGACGATAGTAAGTACAAGAGACTGAAATTATAGTGATCACAATGAATAGAAGTTAATTATTATTTTATCCAAAAATAATTATAAAAATATAATATAAATAATACATGACATATAAGTATAATTTTATATATCATCTTTGTGATGTAGTAAAGAAAAATTAATCACAGCGCTTTGTGGATGGGACAGTTCACCCACATGCACGAATGAAGTTATTATCTTTTTTTGAATGGAATTTTAATCCATTTAATGAATATTTATCCACTAATAATGAAAAATATGACATTAATATCATATATAAACTTTAATTCAACAATTAAAACTAGTATTAATAGATTAAGATGTAATAAAATTATAACGGTTCATGAGGCGGTAGTTCACCATACAAACTACTGATAACTGTTATCTCATTTGATAGATGTGGATATGATTTTTGGTGATGATATAATCAAAATAAAATTTTGGTATATTTATTATACAATATTTATTATTTCATTATAGGTGAATATGATTTGAGGTATGTGTAATAAGAAATAAAATATAAATACATAATTAAAAACATTGCATCATTTTTGGACAATCTCCTTTGATTAACTTAATAACTTTTCTAAGGTGAGTATTTTTTCTATATAGATTGTGTGAGGTAGAATAGAACAATATTTTGTATGAACATGGATTAACCAAATTGGTTTTTTTGTGTCATGAAAACTGATGATTGGGAAACCATTAATAGAAAAGGTGATGGGAACTCTTTGAATTCTAGTAATTTTATAATTAAAATAAATTAATTATCTATTAAAATGAATAGGAAAAGATGTATAATAAATAAATAATGTATTTTGGTTGAAAATATTCCCTCCAAAAGAAATTAAACATGTTTTGGTTGTTTATTTAATAATTTTATTTTTTATTTTAACCCTTATCTAAAGTCATTAATTCATATTGTGATATCTTGTAATTTACACATTGAATGTTAATATAATTTCTATATACTAAAAACGAACTAATAAATGATTCAGTTATTATAATATTAATCCATAAACAAATAATTTTTAAGAATTATTTATTTTAATGAACATTACATCATATAATAAAATAAATATTATTTTCAAATGTTCATAATGACAATTTTGACACTGTTCATTACAATACTATTTAATAATATCATAAAAACAATATATATTAGAAAATACTATTTTTTCACATAAATAACATATAAAATCAAAAAATAAATTTTTTGAATGACATTAGATAAATTAAAATACATTTATGTCATTTTATTATTATAAATTACTTGATTTACCAATAAATTAAACAATTACTCCTTCATTATTATTTCGCAATTTAATGTAATTATATTATCACTAAAAAAGTTAAATAAATTACCATGATGTAGATAAATATTTTAAATTTAATATGACTATTTATAGTGGAACAAATAACTAATATATCATCATAAAAAATAGATGTATTTTTTAAAACATAAGTATTACAAAATTAACTTTATTTTTTTAATTAGATCATAAATGATATATTCTCATCAAAAATGCCATAAATTGTCTCTAAAATGAGCATTTAATGACTTGGGATGCTAAATAATCATAAAATAAATTTATTTCATTGTATTTTATTAAATAATATTTATAATATTTTTTTACCTTTAATAACTCGATTTACCTTTTACCATTTAAAAAATTAATACAATTACAATTAAAATTTATCAAAAATATAATGGAACTAATTATAAATATTATACCTCATGATTAAAAATATGGAATCAAATTTCAAAAATTCAAAGAACAAAAAATGATGAAAATAAACAAAAATTAATCTCATTGAGAGAACAAGAAAATTCATTTTAATGTTAAAGTGTTCAAATGTTCAAAGAGTTTTTATATCCAATTATAATATAATAGGTATTCTAATGAAATAAATTTGGTTAAATTATAAAAACATAGCTATTTAAAATTAAAACCACTCAATATATATTTTTAATTTCTATAAATATATTTGGTGAAAAAATAGTTGTCAATTAAAATGCAAGGATTCATCAGTATTCTTCAAAACCATATTTTTATCAGAGAAATAACAAAAATTATTCCAAAGAAAATTTTGATAATAATTTTATAAAAAGAAATTTTTTAAAAAATTTAATTTATAAAATTGTAAAAAAAATTTAAATATGTCCTCCATCAATTGGTGGAAAAACTACATTTTTTATAATTACTTGTCGTATGTGATAAAAATGAATTTTTTCTTATACTTTTTGTAAAAAAAATTTAAATAAGTGTTTGAACATTATACATAGCATGTATTATATATATATATATTATTCATATAATAAAAAACTATTGATATAATTATTTTATAAATAAAGATGTTCATATTTAAATATGTTTTATGAAAAAAACATCGTTCTATTTTAAAAATGTCTTTCATTAATTAAACATTAATTCTTCCACAATGAATTAAATATATATACATGTGTAAATCATATTTTATGAATTATATTAATAATATTCATTCATTCCATTATTGTAACACCCTGAGATTTTATAAAGAATATTCTTTTAATTTATTTGATGTCTTCTGTTGTACACTACACCAAAATTAGCTTGTGCTATACGCAACACTGTATTAGCTTGTTGTATACGCAACACAATTCTTGGCTCGTGTTACACACAATTTCATGTTCATTTTGTAGAAATTATTCTACGCAAAATTAAGTAAAGATTTTATTTATTGTATAAACGAAATAAGTTTGGAATTATGTTATACGCATCACCTAAGGGAGATTTCACTACATGCAACCCTGACCTCTCTTTCATTACATGCAATCACGACCTTCCTCGATAGCGTGTGTTGTACGCTATACTAGGTTTCACTAAACAATGATATATGGTTATAATATTATCATGAACTAGCCGTTATGAATAGTATTAACTATATTTTGAATTTTTTAACATTATTATTCATCTTAATCATTTTCTGGAACATGGTATGGGAATTAAATAAATTTTTTTCGGGTAAAATAAGTATTATTTCAAAAAATGATGTTTTGCAGCCTTTTGATGGCGTACCCACATTAAATCTCGTATTTTACATGTTTATATGTTCAATTTTACAAAATAAAATTATTCATTGGAATCAGGATATACAATTTTACCTTGGATAAATATTTCATATTATTTTGATAACTTTTATATTTTAATGAATAGAAAAAACATGCTATATTTTAATTAAAAACAACTTTTTGCATCGTAATAATTTATGTGGTTAAATTATAATATTTAATGGTTTTAAAATATAAATAGAATATATTTTTACCATTTTATATAATGTATGTCATTATCATTGATTTTACATTGAACTTGTAGGTTAAATAAATTCAATCTTTTCCAATGCTTTAAACAAAAACCCGATTTTTTTCAACAATGGGATTAATGTTAATTTAATTTCTGAAACTACTGTGTATTGAATTTGAAAAAAGGATTCCATATTTGAAATCAGTGGTTCCAAATTATATTAATAGAGTTCGTTTTATTTTGGGGCATTATGAATAGTAACTACGGTAAATTTTATTTTCCATAGTAAAAGGTAAATCGGGTAATTAAGGGTAAATATAATATTATAAAATTACCCTAAAACTTTTCTTAATACAATTGGATGACTATATTTCGACTTTAGTCATATTTAGGTAGAAATGGAATCCATTAGAACCCACTTAGAGGTGATTAAAACCTTTAGTTAATGTTATTTAAAGGAAAGTGAAATCTGTCTCACTCAACCATTAATAATTAATGTATTTTAAATATAAGGTCATACATAATATAAATTCTTTTATAAATACTAATTTAATGCCAAATTTTTTTTCTTTATCATGGTAATTTATTTTCAATTTTTAATAGTTATTAATTACCTTATTATCTTATACATTAATGATGCATATATTATTTATTTAGTAAAAAAATCAATAATATTGTTTTTTTTCAAATCGTAATACATAATAAAGATCTCACAACCCTAACTAAAACTTATTGGTAGTATATATATACACCATAATCATACAATTAACGAATATATGACCCTATGGAGTCTTATAAAAGTGATTATGACACTTATATTATTTAATTTTATATGATGTCAATGTTGTCACCTTCATAATTTAATAAATGTAACATTTTAAAATTTGGGTGTTTTTTAATATAAATCTGACTAAATGTATTCCTACGAAATATATAATATTTTTATTATTCCATGTGTTTTATTTTTAAATTTTATACAGAAAATTAGTATATTTAATAATTATACAAAAATGTTGTAGTATTTATTTTATTAAGAGAAATGTCAATTAAATGGTTTTAAAAATAGTAAAATAAATATAATATGAACTATTTAATGTTCTCCACTAATTTTATAGATTACAATGACAAGTTAGGAACCTATTAAATATTATAGTTTTAATATATCCTCTGTGTGGATTTTATTTGAATTCAAATAAATGAATAGTGTCAAAATTGACACTATTGTTATTTTATAAAAATAACATACTATTAAATTGTTTAAAAATGACAAAAAAATTTCAAAATTATAAATTTAAATCTTTATATTCTAGAAATTAAGAAATTATCTAATTATGGATAATTCATAGAACATAATTAATTATTTATAACAATTTAAAATTTAGATTCTTATAACCACAATTAAAATTTAATAGATTAAATAAGGATAAATCATGTTGATAATGTTTAAAATAAATTCCCTAGATGTATAAACTTTATTTCCTGATGATATTAAATCCCTATCTCATCTAATATTAGAATATGAGTCATTTTTGGAGGTTTTTAAGTGGGTTTATATTTATTATAAATTATTATTTTTAAGATTTCCAGAGGGGCCCCTCTCCTCCTTTATAAAAAGAGAACCCCTTCCCCCTTCTCTTCACACCCTTTTGAGCCTTGAAGCTCGTCCAAACCCTGCCAATTTCTCTTATTAACCTCTCTATTTATATCATATAGGTTTTGGTGTTCTCAAAATACCAACCCTAGTGCCCTAAGATGATGTTTAAAAGAGGAGCGTCGAAGAAGTGGTAATCTCTTCTCCCGATTCTTTCAAGCGTCTTTCTTCTTCAACTTCTTCCAATTTAGTTGTTTCATTATTAAGTAATAACATCAATATCACTAATATACTGATATGTTATTATAAATATGAATCAACCTCATTTCACCTTCTATCCATCCTACAGAAAACGAAATCACCTCGCGTGGGTACGTACAGAATACCGTCTCCACATCATGGTGTAATATGTTTTTCAAACACCACCTTACTCAGATGGGTATAATGGTGTAATGAAAAACTATACATAGTTATTATAACATAATACTAATTCTGATATATTGTATCATCCACTCCAATTCAGGCTAGTAGTTAAGGGAATGATATCATCGCTCATGCGTATGTACGGACTACCGTCTCCATGACGCAATGAGATTCATTCTCCATGTTAACCATTCAATAATGATTATAAGGTATATATAAGAAACAATAATGAAATAGATGAAATAATAATGCTACTGGATTTATGTATATATATATATATATTTCATCTACTTACATCAATTCATGTCAATAAGGTAAGGAAAACAGCGTTCATGCGTACGTACGACCTACTATCTCCATGAACGGTGTGTTTCATTTCATTTATCTATCTATTATATATATATATACTTAATATATATGATATATAAATCATGTTTTACATTTTGGAATTATGTAAATCACTATATGAGTAATAATAATATCATGAACACCAAGTCCAAACACGTACGATAAATGAAACAATATTACCCAAAACACTACTTTAACATGTAATTGACAAATAAACGTGTAATTTAAATACCTAAGTTAACCATATATGATATAATTACAATTAATATGATTCTGTGATAACTCAATGAAATTATTTAAATCATTATACAGGAGGTTCAGATACATACAATGAATATCAAACATAAGGCAAGGGAAATTATTCCAATCTCATTCTTATCTGAGATTTTTTATTCGTAAGTATTTACTGGGGTTATGTTTATTATCCATGTCCATATGTTCTCAAAATGATTTCATAAAATGTTTAATTTTCTTCCATTTATGTTTAATGTAATTCTTAACCTTTTTTTATTTTACCACATCGTATGGAAGGAATCTTTCTTTTGTCTACCAAACGAGGTACTCTTTTACTTTTCTGACAAAAGTACAAGAAAACTGTTATTTTTAACATATATGGAATGAATGGATTTTTACGGTTTCATAAGACCTGATTTTCATGAATCTTACTCTACAAGATTTTATGACTATTTTCAACAAAATACGTTTCTTTTAAAATTTCATGGAATTCTGTGAAAAGAAAATGATTTTGAAAAGAAATGATATTTTCCTCAATAATTCATTTCAAGTGTTTTATCAAAACCAATTTCCATCTAAGACGACATTATTTCATATGTTTATGTTTCAAGTAAAATTTTTCTATGATTTACATGGTTTAACATTTCTTATTTTGAAAAATCCATTTGTTTTATATGGATTATGTGATGATGAGACGATGTTTATGAAACCCATTTTATTTTTTGGGTTATGATGAATGTTTTAAGTTTATTTTGTGGCACAAGTAAGAATGATTTCATTATGAGATGGGTGGGACCTATATCTTCGTCCAATGAATTGGGTAAATATTTATATCTCATGATATAGACATGGCTGGAACGGTATGTTAATCCGGTTTATTATTATAGGACTCGAACGAGGAGTGAACCCAATGCAGAATGGGACTCTATCCACTATGATGGTCTTGGAAGCAATGCCTTGGCTACTATAGAAATCATAACATTTGATTAATGGATTCCAAAATTACATGTTTTATTACCATTCTAGTTTATCATGATTAATGTTCATTTATTATCTATGCCTTGTGTACTTACATGATTTATGTCGTTGCTCATGATTTTGATGTTTAGATTTTATGTAGAAGTTTTTTCATTCATAAGTTTCTGGATTGTTTTATGTTATCTAAGCTTACCATTACTGAGCATTTGATCTCACCCTTTATATGTTTTCTTTTCCCCATGGTTTAAAGAAAGGTTTTAGGTATGAAAACAAAGGGGGAAGATCTTTATGGGAGATATTGAAGATCATTCACCATGATTAGAAGATTATTTTCCGATTTTCCAATGACACTAAACAATTACGGTCCTTGTGTGTCTATTTTCGTTATGTATTAAGTATTCTGCAAAGGTAATGTAATGTCCATATACATCAAGCTTCAGGACTCTACAGTTGTTATCATAGGAAAGGTTTAGTTAACCTTTAGAAACTAGGATACGAAAACTTTAGTGAGATCCCTAGAGATATTTCTACGGTATGTCTTGGGATGTCCCTAAGGATAAGTATAAGTATAGGTTATAGTCCAAGAATTACGGTAATGATATTATAATTAAACCTAGATGTTATATATTGAATTTACACCCCCTTTATTATGATATTTTCCTCCAACACTATTATTTTGGGGTTTTAGAAAATGGCTGGAAAAAGGAATATTCATAATAATGGAAGATATGCTAGGTAATGGAATGGTATTATTTATGAGCAACCAAATGAAACAAGATTTGGATGTCTAAACATTGTTATTATTCCAAAACATCAATCTCATAATATGATAAAAAATCTCAACTTTGGTAAGCTTCCTGACTCATCTAATAAGAAGAAGATGGAGTTTCATGATGATTGTAAAGGAAAGAAAGTTCAATTCCCCACATGTAAATCATGTGGGAAAAGGAATCAAGGAGAATGTTTAAAAAGAGCTGGTAGATTATTTGGGTGTGGAAAGGAAGGACACAAATCCAGTAAGTGCAAAGGAAAGGTTTTAGTTAAAACCATGGACAAGGATAATGGTATTTCTATGATACCAACATTGATTAAATGATTTAAATGTGGAATGTATGGGCAATATGAAAACCAATTCCCTAAGGGAAAGTCTCATTAAGAGAATCATCATGGTCGTATGGGTAGTATTTATGTTGATGATGATAAAGAGACTACAAATGATATGTGAGATGAAATAATTGTTCAAGATCGGTCAATGGTTTAAGAAGGTAGTGGAATGATTACATGTTTATCCATAGTAATGTTGTATAAGTAATATCATGGTAATATGAATTAAAGAGACATCTAAGGATTTTTACACTATTTTTTTTCCTAGAGTATTTGAATGTATATGTTGAATGGTACGAGTAACCATGATAGGTTATTCAGATATTATGGAAGCACCTAATATGCTTATAATGAATTGATAAGGAGAAAATAATATGTTTGATAGTATCCATGAGCTCATGACTGATATAAGGACAAATTGATACCATGGTTTGAGTATATCAATATTTTGATATTTTGGTATGTGGAAAGAGTTATCATTTCACAGCATTCAGGTTTTTAGTAAGGTTCAATGGGTATTCATTTTTTCATAGAATACAAGTTTAAGGTATTCACATGTTTGGAATGCGATCAAAAAGATATATCTTGTGATATATGAGGGATACATGATGGTATTCACATGCTTGTTATATGACCTTTTTAGTAATCATTCTCTTTATACTATACGATTAGACAGAAGTATTTTCAAAAAACCTAATGGTTGGAATGGATTAAGTTCGACATCAGATAGTATTGTTTAAGGATGGAGCCTTTTGATATTATGATAGTATTGTTATAGAAAAAAGGACAACCTGAAGGACAGGAACAAACCGTCGCTTCGGACAAGGTTGCGTAAATTGAACCCACATCTAATGTTCAACATGCCTTCATCGCCTACCACTAGCCAACAGGAAGTCCCTGGTTAGTAGAAATTAGTTTTATTTTTTGGAACCATGTACGATTAACCTCACCCTAGATAGACTAATATATATTTAATATCTTATACTCATCATTTATTGTGATAGATACATATCGAATGACCTGTCATTCTATCGTGTGATCTTATAATACTTCAAGAATGTCAAATTCAACTGCATTTCTTTAAATAAGATATGAAGCAAAAATTGTTCATGGAATGACTGATGATGATTTTACACTAAAGTCAAGTAAATATTTATCCTTATAAAATAAATCATCAACATTAGGGAAATGATCTTGAAAACCTAAAATGTTGTCTTAGTACTCTTATATCTGATAAATCTGATGGTACCTTAGATCATCACAAATTTATGGCTTTGTGATTGTTGGATTTTTCATAGCCAGGTTCCCTACCACTCTCTATCAGAACATGATGGTTAGATTTCTCTTCTATATCCATATTTTTCATCTAGGTTTTGCTATGTGGAACCCTAGTGATTAGTTAATTTGGGTAACCGTTACATTTCATAATTTACTTTTTAATGTTATGTTTTGGTATTCCTTTTTACGATGTGGGTTTCTATTAAAGAAACATTCAATTAGTAATCCATTTATAACCCCAATGAATTTCGAGGGAAAAATTATTTTAAAGGGAGTAGAATGTTACACCCAGAGATTTTATGAATAATATTATTTTAATTTCTTTGACGTCATGTGTTGTACACTACACCAAAATTATCTTGTGATATACGCAACCCCGTATTAGCTTGTTGTATACGCAACACTATTCTTGGCTCGGGTTACACACAATTTAAAGTTCGTTTTGTAGAAATTATTCATTGAAACATTATGTATAGATTTTATTTAATATATAAATTAAATATGTTCTGAATTATGTTATACGCAACACCTAATGGATATTGCACTACACGCAATCGCGACCTTCCTCAGTAGCGTGTGATGTACGCAATATCTGGTTTCACTAAACAACGATATATGGTTATAATATTATCATGAACTAGCTGTTATGAATATTATTAACTAATTTTTTAATTTTATAACATAATTATTCATCTTACTCATTTTCAAGAACATTGTTTGAGAATGAAAAAAAAAATTCTGGTAAAATTAGTATTTTAGAAAAAATGCAGTTTTGCCGCCTTTTGATGGCGCACCCACATTAAATCTAGTTTTTGACATGTATATAAGTTCCATTATACAAAATAAAATTATTCTTTGTAATTAGGATATAAAATTTTACCTTTGATAAATTTTTCAAATTTTTCTGATAACTTTCATATTTTAATGAATAGTAAAAACCCGCAATATATTAATTAAAAACATCTTTTTTCATCATAAATATTTTTGTGGATAAATTATAATATTCAATGGTTTGAAATTATAAATAGAATATATTTTTACCATTTAATATAATTTATGTCATTAGAATTTATTTTACATTGAATTCGTAGGTTAAATCAATTCAATCTTTTGCAATGTTTTAAACAAAAACCCGATTTCTTTCGACAACGGGATAAATTTTAATTTAATGTATTCGAATTCTGTGTATTGAATTGGGAAAAATGGATTTCTTATTTGAAATCAGTGGTTCCAAATTATATTAATAGACTACTTTTTATTTTTGGTCATTATGAATTGTAACTGCGGTAAATTTTATTTACCATAGTAAAATGTAAATCGGGTAATTAATGGTAAATATAATATTATAAAATTACCCTAACACATGTCTTAATACAATTTGAAGATTATATTTCGTCCTAATTCATATTTAGGTTGAAATGGAATCCAATATAACCCACTTGAAGGTGATTAAGACCTTTAGTTTTTTTATTTAACGGAAAGTGAAATATGTCTCACTCAAACTTTAATAATTAAATTATTTTTAATATATGGTTATACAGAATATAAATTCAGTTATAAATACTCATTTGAATGCTAAATTTTTTTTCTTTATCATGGTAATTTATTTGTAATATTTAAGAGTTATTTAATTACCTTATTAGCTAATTCATTAATGATGCATAAATTACTTATTCAGTAAAAAAAATCAATAATATTGTTTTTATTGAAATAGTATAACATATTAAAGGGCTCAAAAACCGGACCAAATCTTATTGGTAGTTTATATATACACCATAAGCATCCAATGACCGAATATATAACCATTGGGAATCTTATAAAATTGATTATGACAGTTATATTATATTATTTTATATGATGTCAATGTTTTCACCTTCATAATTTAATAAATATAACATTTTAAAATATGGGTGTTTTTGAAGAAAAATCAGACTAAAAGTATTCTTATGAAAGAAATAAGATTTATCTTCATCCTATTATTTTATTTGTAATTTTTATGCAAAAAATAACTATATTTAATAATTATACAAAAATGTTGTAATAATTATTTTTTAAGAGAAATATCAAATAAATGGTATTAGAAATAGTAAAATAAATATTATATGAACTATTTAATGTTCTACACTAATTTACTAAATTAACATTCCATATTAGGAACCTATTAAATATTTTATTTCGAATATATTCTCTATGTGGATTTTATTTAAATTCAAATAAATTAATACTTACAGAATTAACACTTTTGTTATTTTATAAAAATAACATATTATTAAATTGTTTAAAAATCACAAAAATATTTAAAAATTGTAAATTGGAATTTTAATTGTCTAAAATTTCATAAATTATATAATTAAGGATAATTAAAAGCATATAAGTAATTATTTATAACAATTTAAAATTTATAATTTCATTACCACAAATAATATTTAATATATTAAATAAGGATAAATCATGTTCATAATGTTTAAAAAAAATTAGCTACTTGTCTAAATTTTATTGGTTGATGAGATTAAAACCCTATGTCATCTAATATTTGAATATGAGTAATTTTTGGGGGTTATTAATTTCGGTTAGATTTATTATAAATTAATATTTATAAGATTTCCAAAGGTGCCCCTCTCCACCTTTAGAAAAATGGAACCCCTTCCCAATTCTCTTCACACCCTTTTGAGCCATGAAGCCCAGCCAAACCCTACCAATTCTTCTTCTCAACCTATATAGTTATATCATATAGGTTCTAGTATTCTCAAAGTCCAACCCTAGTTCCCTATGAAGAATTTTAATGGGTGTGCGTTGAAGAAGATGTAATCTCTTCTACCGATTCTTTCAATCTTTTTTCTTCTTCAACTTCTTATTATTTCTTTGTTTCATTATAAATTAAGAACATAAGTATCAAAAATATACTGATATGTCATTATAAATATGAAACAACCGCATTTTAGCTTCTATTTATCCTACGGAAAACAAAATCATCGCCCGTGTGTATGTACGAAATACCATCTCCACGCCATGGTGTAATCTGTTTTTCCAACACCACCTTACATGGATAGGTATAATGGTGTAAATAATAACAATACATAGTTATTTTAACATCAAACTGATTCTGATATATTGTATCATCCACTCTAATTTAATTCAGTAATTCTTGGAAGGATATCATCGCTCGTGTGTACGTAAGGACTACCGTCTCCATGATGCGATGAGATTCATTATCCATGTTAATCATTCAAGAATGATTATAAAGTATATAAAAGTAATTATAATGAAATATATGACATTATAAAGATACTGGATTTATTTATATATATATATCTTCTACTTACTTCCATTAAACTCAATAAGGAAAGGAAAACATCGTTCATGCGTACGTACGGCCTACCGTCTCCATGAACGGTGTGTTTCATTTCATTTATCTATCCATTATATATATATATATACTGAATATATATGATTTATAAATCATGTTTTAAATTATTTAAGTAAGTAAATAATGATATAAGTAATAATAATATCATGAAGAAAAAGTCCAAACACATAAGCTAAATGTAACGATTTGACCGAAAATGCTACGTTAACAAGGTATTGAAAAATGAACGGGTAATATAAATTACTAAGTGAACCATATATGATATAATAACAGTTAATATGATTTTTCAATAACTCGATGACATTATTTAAATCATTATATTGTGGGTTCAGATACATACGATGCAAATCAGACATATTTTAAGGGATAATTATTTCAATCTCATTCTTATACGAGATTGTTTATTCATAAGTATTTATTGGGGTTATGTTTATTATCCATGTCCATATGTTCTAATAATGTTTTCATAAAATTTTTACATTTCTTACATGTATGTTTAAAGTCATTCTTACCTTTTTTTTACTTTTACCACATCATATGGAAGGAATCTTTCTTTTGTCTACCATACGAGGTACTTTTTTACTTTTTCGACAAAAGTACGAGACGAATGTTATTTTAAACATATATGGCATGAATTTATTTTTACGGTTTCATAACACCACATTTTCATGAACCATACTCTACAAGATTTTATGACTATTTTCAAAAAAATAATTTTCTTTCAAAATTGAATGGAATTTTGTGAAAAGAAAATGATTTTGAAAATAAACGATATTTTCCTCAAGAATTCATTTCAAGTGTTTCATAAAAACCAATTTCCATCTAAGATGACATTATTTCATATGTGTATGTTTCAATTATATTTTACTTATGATTTAAATGGATTAACTTTTCTTATGATGAAATATCCATTTTTTTATATGGATTATGTGATGATGGGACGATGTTTATTAAATCAATTTTATTTTTTTTTTGTTATGGTGAATGTTTAAAGTTTATTTTGTGGCACAAGTAAGAATGATTTCATTATGAGATAGCTGGGACCTATATCTCCCTACAATTTAGTGGGTAAATATTTATATCTTATGAGATAGACATGTCTGGAATGGTAAGTTAATCCTGTTCAGTATTACAGGACTGGAACGAGGAGTGAACTCGATTCAGAATGGGACTTTTTCCACTAAGATGGTCTTGGAAACAATGCCTTGGATACTATGGAAATCATAACATGTGCTTAATGGATTCCACAATTACATGTTTTATTACCATGATAGTTTATCATGATTAATGTTCCTTTATGATCTATTCCTTTTGTACTTCCATGATTTATGTCGTTGCTCATGATTTTGATGTTTAGATTTTACGTTCATGTTTTTGCATTCAAATGTTTATGGATTGTTTTATGTTCTCTATACTTAACCATAATGAGAATTTTAGCTCACCCTTTATATGTTTTCTTTTCACCTAGATTTAATGAAGCGTTTTAGGTAAGAAAAAAAAAGGGGAAGATCTTTATGGGAGATATTGAAGATCATTCACCACAATAAGAAGATTATTTTCCGAGTTTCCAAAGACACTAAACTATTACGGTCCTTGTGTGTCTGTTTTCATTATGTATTAATTATTCCGCTAAAGTAATGTAATGTCCATGTACGTCAAGCTTTGGGTCTCTATAATTATACTATCTGAGTGATGACTAAAATATTGAACAATAATTTTTAGTTTTCAATTACGATCAATGTGGTGTATCATGTATAATATCTAACATATTATTTCCTTTTAGAAAACTTGATTTGTTACATTTATTATCAATATTCTCTATTTTTCATTTGTTTGTTAATATTTTTCTCATTTATTTTTGTATATACCTTGGATATGATTGTTAATTGATATTTGAAACCATAGTTGGATATTTTTAATCCTTCACCTCTCTTAGTTTTTAATTCAATAATTATTTTTTTGTGTTATATTACTATATTAATTATTTTTTATTAATGTAAATTTATTTTTATGATAAAATTTGAGTTCTTTTAATATTGGGTGGTCATTATTTGTTGTTTTTTATTTTTAGGTCTGTGGGTGGAATCACCAAGAATCATCTGTTCTAAATTACTTATATTAATTTTATGTTTAATTTTATATTATTCATATTGATGAATTTTATAATTTTTGTCATTTCTTTATGGGTATTATGAGGGTTTAATTTTGTTATTAGGATTTTATTTTATCAATATCATGATTTTTTTAAAACATTTACTACAAGAAAACCGATACAAGTAGATAAAACTTTATATTTTTGGTGTTTTGGTTATAAATGATTACCCAATGATTATAACAAATTAATATTTATTAATAAACTATCAAATATTATTTGAAAATATATTACTCGTCATTTTTTAGGTTCCTAAAGATATAGATTCAATTCAAAACTCGTAATGTATTTTTTATATTAAATAGTGTCATTCTATGTAACTATGACCTTGTCATCGTATTATATTTGAATTTATATATCTCTAGCTCATAAAATACCATATTGTCTTATAAATTAAGTTATAAAAAGGGACCCAGAAGATAATTCAAAATTTCATAAGAAAAAAATCATTTTCCATATGAATAAAATTTCCACATTTTAACTCTTATTTACAAAATTGTTTTTACTAATATATTTATTATAAAAGTATAATCCTTAAAAAAATTAGCATTCTATGCTAATGAAAAATATATGAATTATGTAACATTAATCAATTTTCATGAGAAATAGTATTCACTTAATATAATTTGGTCCCAAAAAACCAAAATTATATGTTTCACATATGTATCACAAAATAAATGTTTCTTAAAATAAATGTAAATATTGATCAAAAAATATATATTGTATAGTATTTTATAATTATAATTATAAAATAAAATAAATTTTGAAAATATTATTTTTATAAAATTAATCTAGAATTTAAAAATACTGATTTATTTTCAAATTATTGATATAAACATGACTAAAATTATTATTTCATTATTTAGACACATCAATACAATATAGTGTTCTGAGAGTTTTATATTTTGAAATTATACTATTCACTTTTAGACGATCAAAGAACTATTTTATTAACAATTTCATAAAAAAAAATTTTCACATCATAATACAGATGAACCCAATGGAATGGTTGAATGGTTTGAAAAACATAATTGTCTTATTGTTCATTTAGAAATTAGTTTATTTTACTTGATGGAATAGTTATATGAGTAATTATTTATGAATGACTATGATTGATCTAGTTTTTATGTTTTTAAATATAATTGAATGGATTTCCATTATACTAGAATGTATTTTGAAAATAATAAGATATTATTGAATAATTTAGAATGGTGTTTGATTCATTCCATGACCTAAATATTTATTTTTGTAAAGGGGCTTAATCATGTTGTCATTTGATTTTCATGAAGAATTTTTAATGGATGATAGACCAATGAGATTTGTGTGGTATTTCTATCAAAGTAAGGGAATCACATAGAAATTTAATATACAGATCTTGTAGTCTATATAACTTATTTATTCTCATCGGTGATTAATTTACATTGATGATTTATGATAAGACATGTGTAGTTGTTTCTATAACCTAATCGATTCAAAATCTATTATTTATTTTTCTGTTTCTTATTTGTGTTTAAATATTTTATTATTAGATGTATTTTTATATTTGTATATGGTTATACGTTCATATATGATATTATTATTATTTTAATTATATCATGTTGGAGTCCCAATAATTGGCAGTAATTAAATATTTTGTGGAAAAATAATTATTACTCATTTTTTTACATCAATGGGGGTTGATTTCATTAAATAAAAGAATATTGATGATTTTGAAAAAAAAATATAAAAGGGGAATTTGGTCTAAATTATAGAAAATGATTAACCTAGTTGATACATGGAAGAGTGTTAATAGCTAGAGGTATTGAAATGATTTTTTTTGTCTAAAGGAGAGGTAATAAGGTTCAACAGTGATTAAAATTGGTTGGGTGCCTTATGATCAAGAGTTCTCATGTTTTTTTCTGAGAATTCCTATTTTGAGATTTCATGTCTTTACTATATTAATTACCACCTTTCATATTGTAGATTCTTCTAGAATTAGATCGATATTATTCTATGAAAATGAATTATGTTTTCCTATGATTTCAATAATTTATTTAATCAATTTTTGTGTCGTATTAATAATTAATGTTTTGGGGTGAAAATCTTACCATGTGTGGTAGAAATACACAAGATTGATTTTATATGAATTCCACATGGTGATATAGTGAATAGAAAATTGGTTTTAGAGAATAACCATCCATTTAACTGATTTAGGTTCCATAACAAAATCTATCAATGTAAAAAAGGTGTGTATTTGTTACGATCCATCCCCTGTGGCCCGTGCTATGACTACCCCATGCCCACCGTCCGAAGTCCAGGGGATGGGAGCCATCGCTTAGGGCATAAACCTGTACGTGAGAGGAATTAGACTGCATGCCTATTGGCACACACATGCCCATCCAGACATAACTCAAAAATGGGAAACAATATACCCTTGAATAAACTGATTTCAAGTGCCTCTAAAATAAAGTGGGCTCGAATACAAACCCAATTATTTTTATTTGAAAACTGTAAAAAAAGAAAAGTGATATGATGTCCATCTGCAGTATACTACACCTGATCATGATAGTAGTGAAGCTAATGGAAGCTGAAGTAGTACATCCTCTTTGTCGTGTGATACTGGGCCCCGCCTGGTCCTCAGTGACCAAGTTCTCCATCGTAGCATCCACCCATCTAATCTCCCAAATCACCACTATCGAAATGTTAGTAATATGCACTAGACACAACATGTGTGGTAAAAGCTTGTGCAAGGATGAGTTAAACAGTACTCAATAAGGAACCCAAAACCAAAAAGAAAGAATACACATCAATTCCTCAATGTAAATCATGATACACATGGATGTTCACACTAGGTATATTCTAGGGTAGTAACAGTTACATCCTCAGTCACAAATGTCGAACTCCTTAGCCACTAGAGAACACATCCTCTATCGAGTACATTGGGCACGACGAGTCTCACAGATCCACTCCCCACTATCCTTGAACTATTGTGGTACTCATCCTAGATGAGTATAGTGGGTATACTGGGTCACACAGAGCTGCTCCCAAACGTTGGCCTACAGGGTCACATAGAGCTACTTCTCACCTTGGTGAACTAAGGTACACCTATTGTCGATTATCATGGGGATTTTGGGTCACACAGAACTGCTCCCCACTCATGGCCCGCTAGTTCACATAGATCCTCTTCCCATTGGGCCATCCTCGAGCAGTCCTCATGTATTAGAAAACCGTAGGATTCGGTACATACTTTTCTTGGGAGAACTTCTCTTCAAGACATTTTTCCCTTCTATGAATCCATTGAAGTCAAAAAAAAATATTTTTGAAGATCCACCTCCTCAAGAGGGTCCAGATGAGGCAAATGGATCATCAACCAGACAAGTTATTTTCATGATACTAGTGTTTTACTAACGAGGGTACCAATTGCGATGGGCCCTGGTCTGACCCATTCGGACCATCCTGACCAACCAAGCATGGGGGGTTCCACAAACCCCAATTCATTCTGATGGACTTGAACTAATTTATTTTTGGTCACAGATGCTCTGGTTCGGCCTGGTCTATCTGCCAGGCCCAATACACCTTGATGGACCCCGCCCGTCTGGATGGGCGTATACCATGTCAAGTCGTCTGATGTCTCGGGTGAGTCTGGATCAGCTCAAAGAGGGCGAAATCTCAGCCTACCATTGCAGGTTTGGCCCACTGGGTAGTTGTACCAGACCGACCCGATGAGTCGTGGGACAACCCCACTGGGGTTTCACACCCTGTTCGGTCCATAAGAGGAAGAACGGTTCTCCATGTTGGACGTGGCTGAGAGATGCGTACGTGGCCAGCCATCACCCAATAGGTCACCGCAGGGAGCCTCCTCAATTATGGTCAACTGACCATGGCCTATCTTGAATGATGGGGATCAGTGACTTGTCTTCTTCCCTCTGACGTTGTCAAGATACCGCGTCTGCCGACTCAGCTCGCGACTTGTCCTACTGCGCCGCGGCCTGGTTTAGGTGAAACCTTTCATCTGGCGTGCTGCCTCCCACCTGAGGCCGCCAGCACAGGCCACAACTGGTAGCTGCTGATACCACTACTAGTGATAGTTCCGGGTCGAATTCTTCTTCGGACCATTGTGTCCCCATATTTGGTCCGGTCTTCGTGCCCCTTGCACCTCTATTTTTTGGATATCATCATCTCCAACGTGACTTCTCAAAACCTCCTTTCCATTTAATCAAACGTTTCTCTATAAATAATAGCCACATTAGAGATTCTCAGGCCTTGTTTGTGTTGACATGTTCCCACCATATAAGAAGATTTCAAAAAAAAGGAGGTCTAGTGATTTTAATTTGAACAACCAATTAATTAAACCCCAGATAAAGAAACCTCAAAGAAGTCACCATCCATCTAGAATGCATGGTCTGCTGATTAACATATTTGTGGGTCAATTCGAATTTGGCGTTTAGAAATGGATGAGTAAGAATAATGAAGAAAAAACCCTAACCCCTTTTTAGTTCGTTCTGAATGTTCTTAATCAAGTGATTAAGACATTCACATCACTTCTCACCTTCGATCATCGAATGGCGTGATGAAGAACATGAATTTATTCCGGCATTATTTTTTATTTTCTGCGGTGGATGTCTAACAATGGCATATTGGGGAATCATCTAATTTCATTAATATATATTTTCATTGTGCATAGAATTAAAAATAATAACATATTGCATCATTCCCATTATGAATCCACATTGCGTTGTGACACTATATTATTTATGAAATTCCATAGATGTTACAGATGATTTAAGTGTCATTATGGTGATAGATTAACAAGACATTAATCACCTCATTGTTGTTCATTTTCACAACCCTATCGATGCCCCACACCTTCATCATCAACTAATCCAATGTGAGAAGAAAATAATACAATTCATTTAAATTATTTTATTATTTTTTCGAAAATGGCAGAAAAAAAATTCCTCTTGGTACTTGGTGGATGAATATTCTATCACTTATAAAAGAATAATATTGTTCTGCAATAAATGGTACCCTCAGATTGTTGATACGAGCAATGGTTCAACAGATAGAAAATACAGCTCTGACGTTTACATAAAGTACCATAAACACGTTCAAAATTCTATTCTAGGCTCTACGGACCTTATAATTACATGAAGTCTAATTTTTTGATTTCAAAATTATTCCATTTAAATAATAATTAGTTACAAGGAAATTATGAGATGTTACATACTCCCCAAATTAGGTATTTAAATCCATTAATGCCAAAACAACAACTAAAAAAAGATGGGTTACTGAGCCCAAATCTGAGTCTCCCGCTCCCATGTGCTATTTTGGATATTCTAATTCAACCATATGACTTACACTAGAGGAATCAATCACATGTATATTAATCTACCCTATCGATACTTTATCTCCCATGGGAACTCTGCAAACTTTACCAAATCGTCAATTTCCATCTTGCCTTGTTCGATGATGTGAGATGGATCATGCATGTACCTCCTCAGCTATGACACATGGGGATCATCATGAATTCGGAGCATCTATGGGGGACAAGCATGGAAGTACACCACCTCGCCATCTCTACTCAGTATCTAAAATGGAATGTTGAACCTCTGAGATAGCTTACCACCCTGGACAAATCTCTTCAATTCTCATTGGGTTGATACCCAAGAGAACACATTAAATCCCCCATCAAACTACATGTTTCTTAGTGTCAATTGGAATAACACTTTTACTAGCTCTTTTTAGTCCTCATCCACTCCTGGTTGATCATTACCTTCTTGATGGAAGCTCGTACCATCTTTGGACCCATTTGGGCCGACTCCCCTGGGAATGTCCAGCATATGGGTGATCTCCAATGCCACCCGTAGAAGTCCACAAAGGGTTTCATGCCATTGGTGGAGTGATATATATTTATGTAAACTCCATTAGTGGAAGGCTGTCCTCCCAACCATTTCCAAAGTGATGTACTCAATCAATAATCATGTCCCCCATGGTCCGTACGGTCCGCTCCATCTGAAAATACATATGTGGATTAAAATCTCTGCTCTGGCGTAGCTTCATCCTGAACACCTCCAATAATATCTTACACCACTAATATATAAACCAGTATTTTCAATATAAGACAATAGTTGAAGGAACAACATGAAGATGCACTATCTCCTAGTTATAGATGCATCCCATGACCTCAATCGTTCCCTTCTCTTGGATGGGTAGAAAGACAACCGACTAGGGGAGTCCGCAAATGATCACCAAAATAGAATCCTGAAATTTAGACGTATGTGGTAACCCCATCATGTATTCCACCAAGATACCATACAATTTATTCTCTAGTACATTTAATGGACAATTAAAGCATGTTGGAACCTAGTTCTCAGCCTTGAATTATTGAAAAATGAGGCATCATGAAATGAAGTCTGCCACTACTTTCTTTATCACTGGCTGCCAGTACTAATATAAGAGGTCCTTGTATATATTTTCCACTCTGGGATATACCTTAATAAGGGATGTATGGAACTCCCTAATCACCTCCTCTGTAAATTCCATTGGTACTATGGTGAGACCTATGAAAATGATGATGTGATCCACACTTATCGAAAATTCATCAGGAGCGCGTCTTGAGGATATCTGAGTGCATTGGGCCTCACAATTAACATCCCCATGTTGTGACTACCTTACCAGATATAAAAGTTGGGGCTCTAACAACCATTCAATTTAGTTAAATATCTTCACCATCATCCATGATAGATACTGGCATCGCGGCTGACTGCTCTGTTGCTGCACTCAGCAGCTGCAATCCTGTCCTCCTACTGAGAATTTTTTCCACCATGTTCCCATTTCATGAAGTATAGACTATATCACAATCATAGACCTATAGAAACAGTATCAATCAACATTGTCTTAGGTTTGGGTCCTTCTAAGAGAATATATGACTGATTCTATTTTGGTTGGATAAAATTGTAATCCTCTCACCCATCATGTAGTGTCGCTGCATCTTCAACGCAAATACATCTGCTTCCATCTTGATGTCGTGGGTCTCATAGTTCTTCTCATGCATCCTCATCTACAGTGAGCCATATTTGATCAATTTTTATTATGTATTACAACACAACAATGCCCGGTCCTGGATGTGTTATATTAAATTACATACCTTACTCCCTATTTTAGTAGTCTCTAGATGGGGGCACTAGTCAGTCTCGGCATTAGATCCTGGAAACTCTTTAGGTATTTCTCCATCCACATGAAGTGGTTTTCCTTCTTTGATAGTTCAATAATAATACATCAAACTTAAAAAAGTCAGGCACAAACCTCCAATAGTAACCGTCTAGCACTACGAAGCACGACACCTCATTCATGCTCCAGGAAATCTCTCATGTAAGAACAACCTCTATATTTGCCTGATCTGCTACAACTCCAGCCTTTGATATGTTGTGTCCCATAATGTGGAATCCTTGTATCTATAAATAAAAATTTGAGAGCTTAATATATAGTTGGTTCTCTCAGATTTTATCCAAGAAAATCTTTAGTTATTTAGCATTCAAGTCATCCGATGATGAATACACCAAGATGTAATCGATGAAGAGAATGAAGAACTCGTCAAGGTAGGTAGATATGTTCTTATTCGGGAGGACCATGAACTATTCGGTGGTGTTTTTCATGCCTAAAATCATCACCCAGAACTCATATTCGCCATACTAACACATGGTGTTTCTCTTCGGTACATCCAAGTCCCGTACCTGAAGCTGATGATAGCCTGATTTGATGTCTATCTTTGAGAACCACTTCGCTTCATTCTAGTTGTCGAAGAGGTCATCAATTATCGTATGTGGGTACTTTTTCATCTCATTCACTTTGTTCAGACACAGGAAGTCCTCAATCAACCATAAACTACCATATTTATTCGTGTTGAAAAGCACCAGGGATTCCCATATTGAAACGTTCGTCCTTAGGAATCCATTCTCCTACAATTACTATAGTTTTACCCTCATCTCATGATGCTCTGCGGGAGCCATTAAATATGCCGATGGGGATATTACAATCGTGTTGGGGTACATATCGATACAGAATTATACCTTTCTACAAGGATGTAGCTCTGGAGCCATATCAGAAAAAACATCCACATACATGTACACCAGTACAGATAATATTGGACATTTCTCCTTAACTACAGTGGGGGCGAGGGTATCCAAATGGTAAGTGATCAGATACACCCTCCTCTAAGAGAGTTTTTCCTACATTATAAGGGTTTTCAACTCACCAGTGAAGGATAACCTGGTCCCATCTTCATAGACACACCGCACTATATGCCTAAAATAGTCGAGCTGAGAATAGAATGTGGATAACTGATCCTTTCACAAGATTGCATTTTATGACATCAACCTTTCTACTAGGAGATCCCACACGAAGATCTCACCACCTATGATATGACCACACTGTCGACACTAGTGTGTAATTTTTAAATCGTCTCTCGTTAGAGTATCTAGCCATAAGGATCGAGCCAATGGCTCCACCATAATCTCTGAGCTCCGAATGAGAGATGTGGAAAGAAAGGACCTACTAGCATCCATTTCTATAATTACATCATCTAGGAGGAGAATACATAGATCATAACTCATATTGTCTCTGGAGCTCTGTGGTCATATAACTCTACTGCATGGAGCTGAGCTCACCCCAATATACCTGCTTCCCGATGTTGTGGTGGACCACCTAGGGGTGGTGGCGTTAACATCTCAAACTATCTACCAACTCCTGTCACTCGACCAGTTCCCCTTTCACATATACTATCCTACAGACCTCCTCACTCAATCCACTGATGCTGCCTCGGTGGACCCTCTTCCATCTGATGATCATTTGTATGGCTGGTTAATCATTCACGTTCAATGTGTTTTTGCGCACTGCATCCCTATAATTTTCTGGCTCCCTACTGAATACCTCTAGAAACGGAGCCCCACATCACCAACCCTGATTCCTATGGTAGTCCTTTGAAAGACATATCCTTATTGGGACCATGCGTCTTCTATCTGTTTCTTGTCAAAGACTCCACCACCTGGGGTCTTCTGGTAGTTCTAGATGTGGGTTCATACTTCGACAAAAAGCTATCCACCATAAGGGATCTCTCTAGCACCCTAGCAGGGGTAGGGATGCTGAGAGACACCACTAAAGCCCAAATATCCCATCTTATTACCTTCTCAAAGGCATGATTCCTGAATAAGGGGTCTCTCACCATATCTATGAAGTAGGGATAATGTTATATGAACCACTCCAAGTACTCAGACATAATCATGTTTTCCTGCTGTAGGTGAAGAAACTCCTAGATGCGCCTAGGGTGAATGGTCGTGGGGAAAACACCCCCTGAAAATCCTCTTATTGTAAATACAAGTTTGTGTCACCTCATATTGAGTTTGGATGGCCAAACTCCACATTCTCTTTGAAAATACCTGTCGAAGGATCTCTTCCATGATCACCATCTTGTCGGGCAGTGTCATTACAATGAGGAAGTCCCCTGTTACAGCCTCCAGCTAGACCTCAACAACCTAAGTATTTTTATGTCCCTTGATCCTGGGAGGTCTCTATCTCTAAAACTCATATAGGGTAATATGCCTACAAATATCATATTTCAGAATTGATGGCTATAGATTCATACCATTAGGAAGTGGTAGAACATCTGCACCACCCAGTGGGGACATTGCTAAAACTAGTCCCAGAATGGATGCCTCATCGCTAGGTGGGAAGTCCTCATGACCTCGTATCAGAATCCTAGAAATTCATCCACATGGAGGAATCCTGAGATAGATCAAGATGTACCAAGATGATAAGGTTATACCAAGTTAGCCGACTATTATTTTAATAAAATAAGGAGATAATTGTGCAACAAATATATTCTTGTATTAGGATGAAAATAGAATTCATGGTCCTAGTGAATGGATATATTGGCCACTACACTGACACATGACTCTCCAAATTTGAATGTTGACTCACAACAGTTAGAATTTTTTTCCCAAAAACAAAACATCAGACTCCCTATATTTGAGCTGAAACCATCCTCCCTCTAATACCATGTTGTAATGACCCAACCTCTGGGGCACGTACTATGACTACCCCATTCCTACCTTTTGAAGGATATGGGCTAGCGACTAGCACCAAATGCATCATCCTTTAAGTGGTAGGCATTATCCTGGATACCTGTACACAGAAAAATGCACAACCAAGTCCCAACTCATAGAAAAGAAACATCATACCACCGAAAAAACTGAGTGGGAGTATAGTTGAAATAAAGTGGTCCAAAATACAAACCCAAGAATAAGTACTAAAAACTATAAAGTATGAATTTTTATCTCATGGATAAATGTATTAATCCCAACCTTATCATGAGAGTAATTAAGCTACTAGATGCTGATGTAGTATGTCATGTCCCTATGGTCCTACTGGGCCTTACATGATCCGAATCACCAAGTTCACAATCACAGCATCTGTCCATCCCGTCTCGCTGAGAACCCTTGTTGAAACATTTGTCGTCTGCACCAGACAAAACAAAAGTAGTCGAAGCCATGCAAGGGTGAGTAACATTGAACTCATTAGGGACCAGAAAACAAAAATAAATAACAAACAACAATTCCTCAATGTAATGAATGAAACATAGGGAACTCACACAAGGAATTTTCTAGGGTGGTAACAGTAGCATTGTCAGTCACAAACGTTGAAATCATCACCTGCTAGAAAATTCCTTCTCTATCGAATAAAATGTGATTTTCATGTCACACAATGATTCTTACCAATATCCTTAAACTGATGTGGTACTAATCCCTGATGATTATCATTGTTATGTTGGGTCACACATGAAAATATCCCCACCACGGGCCTGTCGGTTTACATAGAGTCACTTCCCACCTTGGAAAAAGTGAGTTACTCCTCCTATTGAGTATCGTGGGTCTGTCGGGTCACACAGAACCTCCCCCCAACGTGGTCTAGCTAGATCACTCAATGCCGCTTCCCAGTGGTCTATCCTAGAGTAATCATTAGTTCTCAACCAACCATATGGTTCTGTACGTAGTGTAATTTGGAGAGCCTCTCCTCAAGATATTATTCTCTTATCAACGCCCATGAATGCCACGACAATGTATTCATAAATATCTGAAACCTCGAGCGGGTAAAAATGCCTAAAATGGACAGTAAATCTGACGCACGATATGCATGATACGGACATTTTAGTAACCAAGGGATCAGTTGTGATGTGGCCCTCTCTGACCCGACAAACTCGGTGTGGGTGTTCCACAAGCCCAGTTCATTCTGACAGACCCAACTTAACCTGGTGTGAGTCTTGATCTTTCTTGTCATCCTGGATTGTTGACAAGGCCCAATAGGCCTTAATAGACTTCACCTAGTTGGCTAAGGTTCCAGTGTTCCGAGTCAACCAATAACTAGGTATAGTCCAGCCCAACCCAAAGAGGGTGAGGGTCTGGCCTGCCGGTATGTGTCTGACCTGCCGACCCAATCTGACCTGTTGGGCTTGGTTCTATCCTGTAGGGTAGTTGGACCAGCTAGTCCTATTGAGCTATGGTTATGGCTCACAGTGTGGGTATGGACCACTGGTGGTTCGTGTATGGTCTGGTTCGTAAGTGGCGGAGTGGTCCAACTCACTGAACACGTCCCAGTATGCTCGCTTCCAATCTTCAGGCATACCATCGTGAAGCACTGCCTCCCAATCGTGTCCACCACTACTAGTCACTAGTACCACTGCCGGTACTATCACACCAGCAGATTCTTCCATTTACCACTGATTCGGAACAGTGGTCCGTTCTTCATGCTTCTTGAGGCTGTATTTTCAATGGATCTCCCTTCCAACCACAATGGTCTCAAAAATTCCATGTTTCCGATTCAAATGTTTGTCCATGGAAAACACCCATGTTTGAGGTGTTTAGTCCTTGTTCATGTATGCCTGATACCTCCGCATTAGATGTTCACAAAACAAGGGAGGAATGTGAATTTTAATTGGAAAAAGCAAGGTAATTAAATCCATGATACTGAAACCCCTATGATGTCACCCTCCCTCTAGTATTTACGGTCCCCAAAATAATCTCTTCATGAGTTAATAATCCTTTGTGATATAGAAATGTTCAAGGAAGTAAAATGATTAAAAAAAACTTTTCTCTTTGAACTTATTTTTCGCAAGTTGGTCCTCAATGGGTTAAGACGTTGACATCAATTCTCAGCACTAATATTCGAAAGGCCTTATGAAGAAGAAGATGTCCCCCTGTTATTCTTTTTCCATAGCTGGGGTTGAAGGTAATCAGAGGTTTTCTAGAGAATCCGCATATATTCATAATCCATGTTTTTTTCATCACGTAGAATTATGAATTATAGCACGTCGCAACATTTCCAGTATGATGTGTTGTCACATTGTTACACTATTTTATTTAAGAAATAGTGTTACTAGTATGAAAAATTTAAGCTGTATTATGCTGTGATTTTAATGAGCCACTAATTAGCCTAATTGATGTGCATTGACTCTGCCCTACCACTACACCAAAATGTAGTCATCCATCACTCCAAATTGAGAATCAAAATAAAAAAATTCATTTAAATTATTATATTATATTTTCTCCTAAATTATGAAAAAAACATTTCAGCTCGACCATTTTCAGATGAAGAAAATTCATTTCGATGAAAATACCAGCGTTCTTGAATTCAATGGTTCCCATGAACTTTTTTATTCAATTAATGATTCAAAATATTGAAAATTCCACCCAAACGTTTTCTAGACATACCTTAAAAAAGATAAAATGCCATTTCTAGGATCTCCAAAACTCAACATTATGTGCCGTTGAATTTCAAGGTGTGGAAATTATTCCATATAAATAAATAAAATTGGATAAAAATTTCAAAAAATTACATTTTTCCTTTTTTTGGTTTCCAAAATGATCATGTTGGACTACATTGGTTTAGTTTTCAATGGTCCATAGTTTTCCCAGTTATAGAGGTTTGTTTCGTTTAAATGGAATTTAATGGAATTTATTGAAATTAAATCCTCTAATTGTATCCCCTTTCTCAGTAGAGTAAATAATACATTATGTGATCATTATTTTTTGTCAAATAATTTTCCATACATAGTACTGAAAAATTACCCATGATTTAGGGATAATACCTACAATATTAATATAGTGGGTTTTCTTATATTGTAATGAAATATTTATTATAGTTGGAATAATTGATTGTTTCCTTTTAAATAATCTCATGGTCTTAATGTTTTAAATGAAATAATTTTGGGACTTAATCCATTTAAAAATGATAGATTGATTAAATTTTAGGGGATCAAAAACTAAAAGGATGCGAAATTTTATTTTTTGAAATAAATTACCAAAAGATCCCTCCACTGATTCGACCCCCACCAAACATATTAGTGGTAACTAATCATGATAGGGACATCAATTATTATCATTTGATGTGCCATTTAAAAAAATATTTTCTCATGGGTCATCAATAATATAAATTCATTTAACATAATGTGATTACTAACAATAAAAGGAATAAAAATTATCATAGAAGTAAGATTCAAATGTTTACATATTTTTTCCCATTATACTAGAAGATCAAGATGAAATAATATTGGGATTTACACCGATTATAAATGGAAAATAGATGATGTTTGATGTTGCGAAAACATGGAATTGGATTTAATAGATTAGAATTATATTTTGTTTAATTATAAATGATTTTTATTTCCAATTTATGTGTCAAAAAATACTAAATATATTTTGTATATGATGTTAATATGTTATGAAGGATAAAAAAAATTCAAATTTAAAGCTACTGTTATAGGGAATAAAATTTTATGTCTATAAAATTTCCTAGGAAGAATGTTTCTAATACATATTTACTTATGTGAATGAAATTTTAAAAAAAATTATAGAATTTGTTTACAAGAATAATGATTCCACAAATTTTATGAAACTCATGTTAATATTTTAATATAAATTTGGTCAAATAATTTCAGCACATCATTATATTGATGATTTTTCAATAAGTTAGATAAATAATTTTTTCATTTTATTATGAATTTTACTAATATTTAATATTCTATATGCAGAAGAAAAGATATGGATTTAATGCCTTTAGAAACATGAAAATTATCATAGATGAAGATGTTTCTGACACTAGTGACTATAAAAATAATGAAGAGTATTAATGGGTTCCTGAATTTATCTATAAAATATTTCTAAAATGAAAACTAAATAATAATATACCATCTTTTGGTAGATGGATTGAATTAAATGGTCTTGTATTTATTTTTATATTTCATAATAAATATAGGAGATGACTATGAATTTGAGGAAGCTGATAAAACTACATGAAAAAATGAGAAAAAATTAATTATAAGATTTGATGGATTTTTTTAGACATCACTGATTTTAGAAAACCAATAGAATAAATATAATAAAAAAATTGAAGGATCATAAAAAAATATAATATGCTAAAATTGATTAATATAGTCATGGATGATTTATAAATTTTATTGTTCATGATTATATGAATACTGAATCCTTTGGAAGTGATATTTATAATTTAGAACAATAGAGTATGAATACATGTTCAATGAATAACAAGAGAAATTTCTTGAGTAAAACACAATACTCATTAGAGATAGAGAGAGAAATAATCATTTAAGAGGGAAAACTAAAATTGTTAATGATAAATGTGATCATGGAAAAAATGAGACAAATATTTCATAAGAAATAAGGATCTCAGATTAAAACTGTGAAATATTAGAAAATAAAGAAATTATTTTTTATGAACAACACTACATGATGGCCGAAATACTATCACATTCAAGAAATTAATGTTTTAAATAAGATGAAAAATATAATAATATAAAAAGAACATTAAAATAACTATTTTTCAGGGGATATCCTCTCGTGATAATAGAAATATTTTTGGTATTGTCCCCGTATTTATTCTTGTTTCCTAAAGTATTGATACAAATGACACATGTTAAATTTTTATTGGAAAGTGTTTGGACAACAAAAACATGGGGACAATATATATACAATTTATTATTAATGAATAATATTTAATGGTAATAATATTCACAATCAACAATAATTTCAAAGTCACCCATCCCATCACATATCAAATTATAGAAATAATACATCTGCATACAATAATAACTTCTCTAGAAGAATAAAATTCTAGTTCTATTATTGATTTTATAAAATGAGAAATATTTACCATGTAAATTGTTATATGATGTATCATTACTTGCAAAAGGGAGGAATGTAGCAGATTAAGTTCCAATGAATGGAATTTATATTTTAGAAGAACATTGGTTTACAGGGAAACTAAGTACAAGTGAATAACAAAAAATAAGGTCTATTATATTGTAAAGTTGTTTGGGAGGTGTTATCAATTTGAAAACATAGAATTGAATGAAATGATAATAATTCTCTACCATTTATCTGTTAATTATAAATGATTTCTATTTAAATGTGCAACAAAGAGAAGTCACACTTTTCTAAATCATTAATTCTAGATAGTAAAAATAAAAAGAATATAGATACATGATATTATATGTTTATCCCACTTGAAGAGTGATTCTAAATATCTAAAATTAATATTTAAACATGAACCAGGTGTAGTGACATATTATAGTAAAACATCCATGAAATAAACAGTGTTCTTAAAAATAATATTAAAAATATTAGTTCTAAATTATGTGATTTTCATTATGTTGTGGTGTTAAAAAAATAATACTTGACTATAAATCACATATGGGAGAGTTGTAATAAGTTAACATTTTAAAAAATATAAGGGCTAATAATATTAATATTTATATTATAAATATTTCTCAAGGATGTTGAACATATAGAATATTATTCATGATCGATAATCCATCTGAAACATTTTAATTGGGCATGATAGATATGAATATTCCTTTTCAAAGATGGAATGACCATTTTCTACAATTTATACTATTTAAAATTATGATACATGAGATCATTATATATTTAACCATGATGAAGATTGATTAAGATGTAATATAATGAAATTTCATGAAGCATTAGATAATTCAAAATTTTCATGTAATGGTGGACAATCATTTTACAAGACCAATGTAATTGATCAAAAATGATGTTTATGGACACATGATAAAAATTCATAATTTAGGGGATCATTATTTAAAAGAAAATTATAGATGATTTATCTCATATTAATAATGTTATATTTACCATTGAAAAATATATATGGATATTATAAGACCTAATTTATATATAACATAGGATAAAAGAGCATTTTATTTGTATAAAAAAATATATATGATATTGGGAAATATTATACATTTGATTTATTTTAATATTATCATAGAATACATGGAATCATGAATATTATAAAACCTATAAAATATAATAGATTAATGTTGTAGATATGAATAATATGATCACTGAAGAAATTGGAAGAACAATATTGGCTACTCAAAAATATCTTGAGAGAAGAACTGTGTAATAACATCCTCACATAGAATTTATGTCTCTTGATACCATAGTCATTGGATATTTATTATGATATTTGGATTCAAATACCATACGGAAATAATACCTAGTTTTTGGTAGTCTGGGAAATGTTAAATTTAAATAAAAAAGGTTATGAAATTTTGAATTAATGTTTTACGATGTAGTCTTAAAGGGTCATTTATCTAATGGAAATGGGTATGTGTTGCGATAAAATTTCTTATAATATTTTTGAGTATCAACATATAAAAATTTATGAACAACTACGAAAAATTAAATAGTATACCAATATATATTTTATGAATTCCATGGCCAGAACAAAATATTTTTGATGAAATGAGTGGATAATGTTTTAAAATAAAATATAAAATAGTTTTTGTGGATTGGTATTGCCTTAAGGATGATGAATATGGTTCCAATAGTCCTATAAATATTTATAAATATTAACAAAAAAATAATTCATTGATAATATCATTGGGAATCATAACAAACTATTAAAAATAGAGGAAGACTATGAATTGAAAACCAAATAGCTATTGTATCACAAAATATTCAAATAACAAGAGATGATTTTTTTGAAGATTATGAATTGGGGGTTTAATTGAAAATTTAACTTTATCAAATTTATTTTAACATAAAATATTATGTTCTTCCATAAAAAAAATAAAACAATTAAAAGGAAAAATGTAGGTCCATATAAATAATATTAGTGAAAAAGGGAGATGTATCTAAAAATAATGATAGTATGCTTCAAAATCGATATTATAAAATAGAATTTAACTAATTGAAAAATTATCATCTTTGTAATGAATGGAGACAATCACTTTTTTCATAGAATTGTATAATAATATATTTTTTTTATCAAATGGTATTAAAAAAACACTACAAATTATTTCTTTAAGGATGATGTCTGTATGGATATATAAAATGTTTTCAAATTTTATAATGATGGAAATATGTTTCTTATATGAGATAATGAATATAATGGGATGAAATTAGACCCTTGGGATGGAGTTCAAAATTTGGTGGATGTTTATTGTACATGATGTTTTCTACTTTGGGAGTTGAATGTATCCATAATGTGGAATACAAGGGAGACTTTCCACTCATTATAATTGTATATGTATATGAAATCATTTTTATTTTCATTCATAGTCCCTCTATGAAGTATATAATGAGATGGTGATTACGTTTTTTTGTATATACATTCATAGTGAAATTTAAAACATCTATGATTTCATAATGAATATAATTTTAACTATAACATTTTATA
The DNA here is from genome assembly GCA_963277665.1 of Viscum album. Lineage (NCBI taxonomy): Eukaryota > Viridiplantae > Streptophyta > Magnoliopsida > Santalales > Viscaceae > Viscum > Viscum album. Next base: position 675,242,751 of record OY728150.1, read on the forward strand.
TAAATAAAATTATACATGGGAATTATTGTAGAGGTTTGTAAGGGAAAATACAATATTAGTTTCAAATTTTATAACTAACGAATTAAATGATTATGATTTCTATAGTGTTCAACATATATAATAATAAATTATTATTCTTAGTCTACATTATTTTTCCTCATCATGGCCAAAAAATCAAATATATTAATTCTATGTTCCAAATTTCATTTTAATCCAATGTAATGTAATGTAATGGTATGTGATTACCCATTCTTTTACATTGTGAGTTTTTTTCATTGAAAGTATTCAGAGGAGGCCCATTGGTGGTTTTAGATGTTAATTTACTAAAGGATACAAGAAGGTGGATTACATGTCATGTAATGGTATTACCTAACACGAGATTATCTTTCCTTGATTTTCTAGTAAGTTTTATGATGTATAAATTTTCAGAGTTTAAAAATTGAATAAAATGAATATGGTATGTTTATTTCAGAAAAAACATAACCCCGTGTATTACATAACGTGAAAGGGGTGCACACTCTGTTTGTATACCCCGATCAAGTGTAGTTTTAAATAATATTATTGAACAAATAATTATTCATTTCACCAAGGTTTCCTTTTTTCTATCATATTTGTATAACCCTAGGTGCCAAAAAAGTTTCATATATCCCTTTCCCTCCCTCTTCATTCTGTTCATCATGGTGTGTCCTCATTGGCAATCTGTGGTCGATCTGTGTTGAGTTATCTTCTCTTGCTCAACATTTTTCTTCCATTCATCATTTGGGGATCTACTAGGGTGGGTTTTCATTGGTTTTAGGTGCTTATTGGGTTGTTTTGTGATGGATCCTTATTTTGTATTATGTATATCCATATTTTATGTTCCACTATTTTGGTTTTGGAGCATTCATCTATTCCTTATGGTGCTCAACAATTGTAAAGAATCATTAATGTATGGTTTCATTTGTTCCTCTCATTTTTTCACCATCTAGGAGGGGTATTACACTTATTTATATGTTAATCATGGTAAATAAAATACTTATTAATGAAAAATAATTTCTTAAATGAAATAGAATTTAAAATGGGGTTTGTTCGCATGATTTTTCACATCTTATTTATTAATTGTGATAATGTGATTGTTCGGGTTTGATCTTCTGCTGAAAATTGTTGTCGTTGGTGGATTTGTGTTTGCTGGATACATCTGTTGTGAGTTTTTCTTGGTTTTATATTGTTTGGTATCACCCAAAAAATGAAAAATTGATTAACCACATATACCTGTCTAATGAATTGGTTTCCATGTGTTTTTGATTGTGTGATATTTACCCTATAAAATGTGATGGAATGATATAATTATTAGTGTGATCCTATAAAATGTTTTTTTTGGTTTTTATGTATGGGAGGATGGATGGAATGCGGTTGTAATGTGGGGTTGTGATGGGCATGGTGTTATTATGTAGTAGGGCATCAGAATGAGTTGTGCTATTTTAGGTGGTTGGATGTGGTTATTAGTTGGGTTTGGTTTTTTTGGAATGGAGGTTTGGGTAGGATGGAATTGAAAAATGATGGTTGTGATTTGTATGGGTACTTTTCTTATATTTTCTCTATGAGTAAAATTCATAAAACATCACTCCATTCAAAGATTCTATGGTATTATTTGCCTTTAATATGAAACCACCTTAATTTATCAATGCTCTTTAGATTCTAAAAGGATTTTGAAATGGGTATTATGGCATGATGTGTGGTGTTTTAAATTTAAATTCATCAACAATGATGATGGTGTTCTGAGATGATTCATTTTTCTAATAACCCATAGTTTGGGATTTGGTATTTGGTATCATATATAGAAATAAGATTATTTTACTTGTTATTTCTATATGCACTGACCATAGTTCAGAAATGTATTCAGAGAACCCCCATTATCAAGGGTAGGGTGTCTTTCCCAAATCCTTGTTGAAGGATGGATGGATGGCCACCTTTTCTTCCCTACATCCACTTCTAGGAGATGACATACCATTATTCTTCAGGCATGATGTTCTGATATGTGTTAGCCCATGTCATTGTGGGTGAGCTGGTTTGCTTACAAATTGTTTTTGAGTTGAGTTTTGATTCTCTTTCCATGGTGTCTTTTGGATGAGTTCTGATGTTCTTTCCCAAGATTCCTTATGAGGAGATCAGATATATTGTGAGGCCCATGTGTGTTTGTGTGTATGAGGGATGTGTTTTGAGAAATGGTGTGTGCTAGCAAGATTTATTGTGAGTCCTAGTTGTGTATAGGAGGGATGTATTGTGATGCTTAGTTGTGGGTGAAAGTTATGTATTGTGGTATGTTTATAAGAGGTTAGAGCAGCATGACATTTTTTATTGGGGGTGTAAGGGCATCTAATCAGAAATAATGTGTTGTGAGGCACCCTACCTTCAATGTTCTTTATATTATATTACATGACTTGAGTTGCATGGTGATTGTTCTTGGGTGAGGTTGGGTGGTTAGTATACTAGAAAAGGTTTTTTTTGGTTTGGCAATTTTTTTGATGGGTTCATTAGTATGCCACATTCACATGTTTATGGGAGACATCATTTCTTCAACTAATTAAACATGTATTCTCACCTCTTATATATAAAAATATTTTTTGGTTTCGTGGATGAGTTCATAGACCTTATTAGACCTTTTTAGCTCGGATCCCCTACTATTGTTGTGTCACAAATTTCTCTTTTATTGGGTATTTACTGTAAATACATTTATATGTATCAAATATTTTTATATATTCAAGTTGTTTGGATTAGGTTTCACTTTTATGTAATGAATTTTATTTTTTTTGGAAGAATCATTCTCTCTTCAAAATAATTTCTTATAAAGTGTAACCCAACCCATAATGTGAGATATGTACACCATTGGAGCCAGTCTCCATCCTTGGGCCTACTAGATCCATGACTCTTGGGGGTGTCATTTTAACACCCCCTCAATGATGTTTATTTTTAAGGAGGGTGTGATGAAATATTATTATGAATTGTGATGGTTAAGAGGTAGGATGATGTTTGGGGTAAGGCATGTTGTGGATTTCATGGTGCGTTATGGAAATATTTCTAGTTTTCCGTAGTACGTGAGATAGGTCAGGGTGACTATATTGGATATGGGATTTTAGAATCCCCCTTGTGATTGAGTGCATGAATTATGAGATTATTGAATTGGCATGTAAGATGGCCCTGTATCCATAGTAGTGACCTTGGAATAGTACATGCATAATAATGACCTATGTTCTTGTTTTAATTGGGTTGTTTTGGGACTGTAAAAATGTATAAACTAAAGAAAATTTATTTAATCGAATCTTAATAAAACTATTTAATACCCAGGCTTAGGAAATATTTTTTTTCCTTACAGATATGGCTCCTGGTCCTCATCCACATGTGGAATAGGTAGTGTAGTTTTAGCATACTAATATAGTAGTTCTTCAGAGGGTTGATCATGCTGAAAAAGAGGATCATTCGCTGGGGAAATCATGTGTGTTCAAATTTTTGTATTTAAGAATGTATGATGGAAATGCTTCATGTGTGGATATAGAATTTTCTCTAGAGGAGATAGAGATTTACTTATGTCTGATCCAGACACCAACATAGTACATGGTCCCTTTGGATGTTAGTCAGATTTGGTGATATGTTCTTCAGTGGTGGATGTAGTATCCTGGGGAGTGGAAGGTGGAACATATTTTCTGGGTCGACTTCAAGAAGTTGTTTCTGGAAGGGTTCAATTCATCAACCATGAAGCCTAAGAAGTGGCAGGAACTATACTTCCTTCACTAGGAGAGTAAATAAGTGCAGGAGCAGGAAATGAAGTGTATGGACCTTCTGCGCTTCACAATTTATTTTTTTCTAGAAGAGGAGTCACGTTAAAGAATCTTGATGAGTCACTCCACACATATATACATTATGTCATTTCTCATTTTACACTTCCATCATATGTAGATGTTTAGAAAACAGAATTGGTGATTAAGTCGATATACTCACAATGATGTGTACCATGAGATGGGAGGGTGAAAAGTTCTCGAGGGGTAGAGTGTTCAGTGGTAGATATGAGGTACAAAGTAATTAATGGTTTCAACCGGAAGGGAGGTAACATCAGTATATTCCTTTCCAACATTTTAGTTCTAGTGATATATGTTCCATTCATGTCATCTTGGGGATGATGTTATTCTTCCATGTGTGTCAAATACACCTTCAATCTCAATTCCTAGCCACTTTTTATAATCATATTTGTGGACGGGGATAGGTTTAGTGCCACCATTATTAGATGTTTTTGTTGAGACAATTTCAATAGTTGGGGCAGCAGGATTTTTCATTGATTAGAGGAGATATAGTAGGTATAGGTTATCATATAGATGTTCTTCATGGTCATGGACTATTACTCAAGCATGGCTATTGAGGTGGTCATCTTTAGTGAGGTAGATGTGCTAGAAATAATTAGTTTCACTAGGCAATGATAGTAGTTTGAAAATGTTCAGAGATCATCAGTGGTGCAATTTCTTTGTTCAGTATTTTTTTGAGACATTTTTTATTAGGGATCAAAAAAATACATTTTAGCATCAAGTATATACTAAATACTGGCACTAAACATTTAGAGGCCTCTCACTCCCTTAGAGTTGAGTACCCCAGTCAGAATATAGTGCAGCTTATTTGATGTATGTCTGGGGTGTAGGCTAGTGATGGGACCAAAAAAGGCTCATGTGGACCTATTATTCATAAAGATATATCCACATGATGTCATTATCAGCATGGAATTTTTTTATAATATATGTTTTATTATTGATTTCATACTATGTAAAGTCATATTTTTGTTTTTTGGTGTCCATAGTGTGGTTTTAATTGGTGAGAGGGGTTGTTAGGTGGGTAATTAGCATGGGGAGACACTTCTTTCCTTCTTGAATGATCTGTCAGTGGAATCATTGGAATTTAAAATTTTGGGATTTATATAGTTTTTTGCATGTTCTTGGATGTTTTACCTAGGAGATTATAACGCTACCCATACAACGTGATATTTAGTTAAGGATATGTTTGTAACCTAGTGCTTCTTGGATTTCAATGGATCGTTATCGTATAGAACCTTTTGAGTTGTAGTAGTTGATGATTTAGATATATTATCAGAAGTAGAAAGGTATAATCTGGTCGATTGTGTCATTTTGGAGTTATCTTGTATAGTTTTCAAAAAGTCATAAGGTGGTGTGAGGTTTTGTATAAACTACCAAATGATTAATCAGGTTACGATAATGAATTGTTACACTATACTTATTATAAGTGAAATGTTCGACATGCTGAGAGGGGTGATTTGTCTCTCTGTGATTGTTTTGATGTGTAGATATCACCAATTTATGGGGTGGGGGTGAAATCATGAAGACTTGCTTCATATGTTGGTATCATCACTTCAGGTTTTTAGTTATAAAAATATATGAATTAAATTAACCACATGTGTCCATTGAGGTTATAAACTCTGTGTTACATGAGTTCATGGATTGGTTTTTCATTATATTCATCGATGATATCATGTCATACTTGATGTCAAAGAAGGATCATGTTTAGAATCTCAGAACATTATTGTTTATTCTTCGACACCACCATCTATATTGAAATTTTTTCATGTGTAATTTCTAGACACATGATGTTCATTTCAATGGGAATTTGGTATCAAACAATTTTATGGAATTAAACCCATCAAATATTTATGAAGATGACTCTTGGTAAGGAAACAAGAACATCACATAGGGTTGCAGTTTCCTTGGTCTTGCTGGCTATTATCAAGGGATTTTACCCTATTTCACTCATTTGGAGTCCCCATTGACATCATTGACTAGAAAATATAATGTTTTTTTGTGGACTGATCAGTGTCAGGAAGAATTATTTTATATTATGGGATTGTTGGATTGTGCTCCAATGCATCAGTTGCTTGAGGAAGGGATGATGTTTGAGTTGTTTTATGACACTTCCCATCTAGATTGGTATGTGTGATTACGTAGTATAGGGAAGTGGTCTATTATGGGTCAAGGTAGTTACCACCCCACAAGTGTTTTTATGCATCCCCTTACCTAGAACAATTATTCATTGTATATTCAATGAAGATGCAGGAGCATTACAACATTGTGGATCACTTTTTGTTTTCACAGATCACATGAGTTTGATTAATATCATTTCATAGTTTGATCTAAATTATTTATAGTAGAGGTGGATGGAGTGATTTCAAGAATATTATTTTGATATCTCCAACACCTCATGGATATGAAACTTCATTGATGAGTTATTGAAAATATATTCATGGATGGTTTTTTTCAGGAATATTTGTATTCTTGGAATGCTATGGAGGAGTTGAAATAATTACACATAAATGCAAGAATGGATGGTTGTAAAGGCTATTTGTTTTAGATGAATGTGAATTATTTTCTAATGCAGTATGTAGAAGAGTCTCAATAGTGTTTTTTTGATGTATAGGTGTTGTGTGATCATGTTGTCAATGGGGATGCTCCATAAGGATGTTCGGGGGCTGGTCGAAAATAGATGTTGTTTTTTGGAGTGTTTTTTGTTCCATTGATGATGTGTGACAAATTTTTATAAGAGTTTAATAAAATCTCTTTTCAGGTACACATAAAAGTTTCTATAATTTTCCATGGCATAAGTATTCATTTTCGGTGGCCTGGGATGAAACAAACACTGGTATAATTTGTAATTAATTACATTGTTTTCGAGAAATAAATAGTCGAGCACAGTGTTCCTAGTGGATTGATATATCTCATGGAAGTTCATGACTAGATATGGGATGATATATTGAATGATTTTATAATAGTATTACCAATATCTCAAGGAGGTTGTGATGATATATTTTTTATAGTGGATCATTTGAATAAATTTTCACATTGTATAGTGATCAATGATCCAACATTGTCTATGCATTTTCCAATATATACATGTTTGAGGTGGTATAGTTACATGGAATTATGAGATCCATTGTCTCTAATTCAGATGTGTGATTTACCTCAAGTGTCCAGTTGGAGTGGAATTATACTTTTGGAACACAATTATGCCTCCAATAGTTTTTCAAACCTCATTCTCATTGCCACATTGAATGGACTATAAAGACATCTGAGTATATGTTGTGGGATTAAATCTTATAATTTGGTTGATATTGGGAATAACACCTACCTTACGTAGAGTTTTCTTATAAAAATATCTTTTACTCCTCCATTTGAATGGATATATTTGAGTCATTGTATATGTTTTAATGTCATTCTATTTTGTCCTATAAAAAGGATGGGTTGATAGAAATTCTGGGTCCTGATATGGTGCAATGAATGACAGAAAAAGTATATATTTTTTATGGGAGGATGAAAGTTGTAAAGGAAAAACCTATGTTTTATACTAATACTAAAAGTACTCAATTGGGGATTGATGTTGGGGACCATGTTTTCTTGATGGTTTCCCCTTGATGTGGGAATTAAAGGTTTTTCTAAGGGTGCATGTTCTCTCCTATGATTCATCAACCCATGGAGGTATTTGTGAGAGTTTGTAATGTTGAATATCGGTTGTTGTTTCTACTATGGTTGTAAAGGGGCCAGGATGTATTTAAATTTTTTATATTCCTCATTATCTCAATAATGTGTTCCATGTAACTGAATAGTGGGATATAGTCATCGAGGATGAAGTGACATTTTTTGAATGGACAGTGGAGATCTGAGATCATCAAGAGTCGTTGCTACGTAAGTGGAAATATTCCATTAGTTTATGTATTGTAGATGAATGATGGTTCGGAAGAGAGTACATTGGATAGATAAATTTAGATTCATTCCATGCACATTAATTTTTTTTATTTTTTTCTTTATTTTTCCTTTTAATATGATGTGTGGATCCTTTTTTATTATATGATGAGATTTTTTATTAGTTTACGATTGTGTGTGGTGTATTTTGTGATAATTTCAAAACATAAAAAAAGTGATTTTTATGATTCTTCATCTTGATTCATTTAATATTATGTGATTAATCCCTTCTAGTTGATTCAGTGTGACCAAGAGTTAATAATATCTTGAAATGGAAGATGTAAGTCCTTGATTTATGTGTATGAAATGGTGCAATGTGTCAGTTGTGTCGTCGTGTGATTCATTGGTTGTAGTTATTGTTGGATAGGGATTTATGGAGGTTGATATAACTATTTAATGGTTATTTGGAAGTATGGTTGTGTGTGTGGGGGTGGCTTCTGGTTTGGGTGATGTGGTTGTGCAGTTTGGTTGTGGTCATTTGTTTTGGTGAATTTTTTTGGTGGAAGTGTTTGAGGAATAATGATATCCCTGAGAGGTATCATAAAAGCTGGTTATTTTGTCCCCACATCTTCTTCATAGAATGGTTTAAGATTATTGGGTGTGATAAAATTTTTATTGATATCCGATGTAATAGTCCATTCCTTCCAAGTTCATTACATTGAAGGTTTTAGTCATTAGAAGTGATCATGGAATACATTGAAGGAGTTTGGAGAAGTTCAGTTGGTAAAGGATGGAATAAGTTGGATTACAAGGTTTCCAACTAGATTACATGATTTGAAATTTTGTTTCATAGTTATTCATTGAGGTTTCAGGATGTGTATTATTTGGGGTTATATAATAAAATAAAATGAATAGGTGGCATGTTTTCCTTTGAAAACTGAACCCTATATATTACATTACATGAAAGGATATTACAAAACATGTAATACAGCTATCATGTGAATTTTTAAAATTCCTCCTAATCTAGAACATCATTAATTTGACTACGCTTACCTTTTTTATATTTTTTAGGTGAACCATATGCACTCTATAGTGTTCATAAATCCCATTACCTCCCAATTCGAACCATTATTCATAAGGGATGTTCACTTGTGATCTGTGATCGTTCCGTGGTGAGTTATATACTATTTTTATACCCTTATCGTTAGTTCCTCTCCTCAGGATCCACAATGGTGTTGTTTATTTATTTTAATGAAATGCATCAGTTGAGTTTTCATGGATCCATGTTTATTTATATATTGATATGCATCTTTTAAGGTGTGGTTACGGTTCATGAGAATTCTTCATTTCCTTACACTTCGGGGAAATTTTAATGCTTATTGGGGTATGATTTACATTATTTCTCCGTATTGTGCATTATGCCAGTGGGATTTCACTTCTATTTATCTATTAATATAGGTTTTCCTAGAAATAATTGGAGATAAATAATTGGTTAGATGATATTTAGAGGCACATGGGGATTTTTCAAATTATTTTTATTTCTTTTATATTGATTATGATATTGATATTGTTCAGGCCTGATGCCCCACTGAATATTCTGCCCTCTAGTGGATTTCGTACTATGAATACATCAATTTCAGTTGTTTTTATTTTTTGAGTTTGTTTTTTATCACCCATAAAATGAAATAATGGTTAAACACATATAAATTTCTAATGATTTGGTTTCCCTAGAATTTGGTTTGTCTGGTAATTCCTCGAATAAAAGTGGATCAATTTGATAAATGTTATTATAAACCTATAATATAATTATGGTGTTTACATATGGGTGGAGAGTATGGAATAATCTTTTATAATGGGGCTTTGATTGTCATGGTGTGATTATATAGAAGGGATATAGAATTGGTTGTGCTATTATATATTGCTTGATGTGGTTGTGAATTTCGTGTCTCATTTGGTAGGCATGTTTATTTGGGGAGGTTGACAATGAAGAAGGTCAATAGTGATTTTTATGTGTAGATTTATAGGTGTTTCTCCAAGGGTGACATGTTTAATGTTTCATCCAATAACGAGAGGTCATTGTAGGATATGTCTTTATTGTAAACACATCTTGATATATCAGGGCACTTCACATTCAAAAATGATTTTGACTGTGTTTCTTAATGTCTGTGATATGGTTAGTTGTTTCTCTATTAGTCATTGAATTAGTATATAATTGTTTAATAGGGTTTGGAATGGATTGTGTTGGTTTGGCTAATGGAATGGAAATGGATAAATAAATTCAATTAGAAATTTGAAAAGTGGCTTGCGACTTGATGTTTGGTGAGGTGCATTTAGAGGTTGAAGCAATGACGAAGATGGTGTGAGATGGTTTATTTAGCTAAGAACCCATAGGTTGGTCTTCCTTATATCACATCCTTTTCACATACACAATTATTTTCATTTTGAATGATTTACCCACTGCACCATAGTTTATTATTATGTGTCGAACACACCCATTATCAAGATGGAGGGTCTATTTCACATCCCATGAGTGGGAGGATGGATTGATGGACACCCTCTCTCTCTTACGTAACTTTCTAGGTGATGATGGACCATGTTTCTTTATACAAGATGTGGTGAAATGTAGTGTCCAAGGTATTTTTGGATATGTTTCATTGTTTAAAAGTTTTTTTAGTAGGGGTTGTCTTGTGATTTACAAGGTGTCTTCAGGATGAGTTAGGGCGTGCTTTCTTAAAGGTCTCTAGGAGAAATTTGATGTGTTGTGAAGACCAGGTTTTTGTGGGAGGGATGAGTTTTTAGGCCTTGGTGTGTGCTGGAAGGATGTGTTGTGAGGCCCATGAGTGTGATGTTGAGATGTGTGTGAGGACCATGTATTTGAGTATGGGATGTCTTGTGAGGCCCAAATTTGTGTGGATGCGATGTGATGTGGTATGTTTGGAATAGGTGGGAGGACCAAGATGATTTGTGTTGGGGTGTGAAAGTGGCTAATCTATGGGAATGTGTTGTGGGGTACCATACCATCGATGTAAATTATGTTATATTACATGACTTGCATTACCTTGTGAGCATGTTTTGGTTATGATAAATGGCATGTATACATGATTTGGTTTTATTGGTTTTTTTGGTTTTTTTGTTTCTTTTTCACGGGTGCATTAGTATGCCTCACACACATGGGCCCAGGAGACTTTGGTATACTATACATAGTATACTTGTATGATCAACTATGGTATATAAAACAATTTTTCGCTTTCCATGAATACTTTTTTGGACTGTTCTATATGTTAATAGTTCAGATCTTCGGTTGTTTTTTGGTCGCTACATTAGATTTAATTTTGGGTCATTTCATTAGAGTCATATATATCTTTCATTTAGATTTATGCATGCATCTGGCTTTGTAGGGGTTTATCTATTATAAAATTTGATTGTGTTGTTTGTTTGATTCATTCAATATCTAAATATTGTTTTTTTATAAATGGTATTGCCTACCATAATGTGATATTTGTACACCCTTGGTTCTAGTCACCAACCCGGGGCCTACATGAGGTTGGATCCGAGGGTCATTCTCTCTCACCCCACATTGTAGTTTATTTGAATAGAGAGGTTCATGAAAAGCTATCTCACTGGTGGGATAAAAATTTAATAATTATTTCTCTTTATAGAAATCTAGAATATGGGTTTCAAAATATTATGAATGAATATTCCATCATGTTGTGCCTTAAAAATTTATATTCAGTGACAATATTGTTAAAAGTTTAAATTTATATAGAAAAATAATTTTTGGAGACAAATGTGATAGATGAGATAATAAGATGAATAATTCAGTAACACTGAGAATAGATGAGGAAGATTTTGAATCAACTATGAATTCTTATAAAAATATACATTGGATGTGATTGTAGATAGATGTAGTGAATACAATGAAAGAGAGAACACAAAAAAATCGTTTTATAATTAATGTGATTTTAGGAAATCTAAATATCTATTGATTTACTCATGATATAGTCACATTGAAATCTAATATCCTTTTATGAATTAAATGGTTCCTTATATAGATTTCAAAAATTAATACATTCCTACAATAGACTAAACTTCTAAAATTTTCACCAAATTAATCCCATAAGAGAGTCATGTGGAGATAATGCTAAAAATTCATGTTCATTCGTCAACATAAATTTGAATTTATGATTTTTTGTTTCCCCCTATGGGTTTTTAGATATTTTATTCTAATGTTGGAAAAAAATTACATGGTATGAATGTTGTCGATTGTATGGTATGTTTAAATATTTAATGATTCTACATATGTTCACGCAATTATGATTATTTATGAAATGAACTTTTAATGAATGTAGTGGGGAATTTATGGTCTCCAAAATCATCAAAATATTCATCCACCAATACTAAATTCAATAAATCACATTAATTTAGATCACGAATTAGGCTCTAGACTACATTTTGAGAAATTTTATATCTACTAAGGCTATTTTTGTGGGTTTTAGTTTGTTTTTTATAATTATCCTCATCAGATTTGATGGAATGATTATGTTTTATTGAGAGAAAATTATTTTTCTGGTTTTAATTCCATGGAATTTCATATTTCTCTAATTACATAAACTCGAGGGTATTGAAAAACCCCATAGAATTGGGGCCCTATTTGAGATTCCATGAATATCAAAATGTCAATATTGAGTTTATGATGTTGTATTAATTTAAAAACATATACATTTAATTACAAATTTCATAATATGAATGATATGATTTTAAATACATTAAATATCATGGAAGTTTCATCCATGACTCCATAAACTATTTTGAGAAGAACTAGAGATTGACTGAAGTTTTTCTTATTCTATTTGAGTGGGTTTTAATAAACATAGTCATTATTATTATGGGATCAAAAAAATATCCACTGGATAAACATAGCCAGATTAGTAAAGGGTGATTCAAATTATCAATTATAATAGTGATTTATTCTATATAAGGGAAATGTATATCCATTTTTTCATTGTGTCCATTTTGAGATGCAAAATACATAACCATTTTTAGGAGAATGATTGATTCATGTAGACGATTTCACTAAAGAACTGATTTATATTGAAATCATGATATTTATATCATCCCCATATCAAATATTATATGTATGAAATAACATGATTTTTGTGGGTTTGATATAGTTATTCAGTACATTTCATTTAATTTTTATTTTAAAATATTTTCACATATAATATATAAGGCACAGGTTTTTTCTTGTTTTGATGGTGATGAAGTAGTAGAATACATCATTAATGATTGTATTGTAGGGTAGATGATTTTTATGAATACAAGAAACATTATTTTGAAAACACTTCAATGTGTGTTGTCTGATATATGAGAAAAATGTAATAAACCTATGGATGAATTATATAGCATTTATAGTTAGACACAAAAAAGTACTTTACAAAATTTTATGTAATTAGGTTCCTCAATGTCCAAAATATATTATATCTCACTTATATAAGAGTTATAAGAATTTTTTAAAATAATATTTATAATTTTATTTCAAGAATTCATTGTGAGTATTACATTATTTCATATTTTAGAGGCTCATGGATTGTGATTTTCAGTCATTATTGCCGACAGAAACATATTTTTTGGCTAAAATCATCAGCTTTGAAAATAATAAATTGTATATTAGAGGTAATATGTGTTATAGGGTGATACTCAAAACATAAAAGGTGGGATTCGACGTCATTTTTTGTATATTAATTTAAATAATTTATATATTTAAATCAACAACTGTTGGAGCAAAAATATACAGAGAAATGATTACAATTCCATATAGAATTAGAGAATTTTCAAAATATTGTTGATCATTTGTCTTTATTATAGGGATGATCGAGTGATGTTGTGTTTAATCTTTTTTAATTCAAAAAAAATGTAATAGTTTTAATAGTATTATTTTTGGTAAAAATTTCATTCAAAATTCGTTCTATAAATTCCAGCCCCACCCTTCAAGGATGATTAAAATGATCCTGATTGGCACATCAAATGCACTTACTAAATTACATCATTTTTTATAATTATATTTACCATTTTAAAGGCATTATTATCATACCATATAATAAATATATATCGATAAATGTAACAATCATTTATACCTGATAAACATTACAGAATCATGTTTCCCAAACCACCATTATTTTTTAATATATATTTAAAACATATTTCACTTAAAAAATTTTCATGTAATATTTTTTGTGATTGAATAATAACAATTTGATATATCACAACACTCGAAAAAATAAACCAATATAAAAATACATATTATCTCCTCACATATAATTAAAAATAAATTTCTTAATTATTTTACAATAAATATACCTATATTTTATTTAAATACATTTTTTTGTAGTGACATAATATTGACATAAATTATTTATATAAACATTCAATCAAATATGCCCTAAATTTGAATTTTTTTTTAATATTTTTAACATTAATACCCAGTGTGGAATATTAATGATGACTAATATACATATGAAATAATTCTATAAAAATTCATATCATATTAAAATTATTATTATAATATAAATACATTCATCTATTTAAAACAATGTATTATTATAAAAATAATTATTTTAATGATTTGAAAATAAGTTTTTTATCACTCTTCTTATATATGATGGTATTAATTTTCCTATTTTTCAAAATAAGTTTATTGATATAATGATAATGAAACATGAAATATAAATAGTTCCTCCACGTTTAAATGAAATCTAGTAACGAATTAAAAAATTTGTTAGTTTTTTTATTATATAAAAATCCACACCTAATAAATATATATATTAAAAAATTGTCTAAAATAGTTAATCATATACTGCCTCGGTTATTAACTAAAAATATCAATATTATTTACACAAAAATTCATATTTTGTATTTGTTTATTGAATGAAAAATCGTCAACTATATTACAATTATTGATTTATGCATACTCCTTAAACCATTGAGTTTGTTCATAATCATAAAATAGATTCATCAGTTTAAGAATTATATAAAAAATACAATATTTAATTTTATATTCTCATATATGATTTCTATGATAACAAAATGAGGGTAATGTTTTCTATATATTATAATTTTATATTAAATTAAGTACATGACACTTAATTTTCATCAATTTTACAATGGCCCTTTTCAATAAGATTATTTAAAATATAAAACAACTCAAATTGAATTTGAATTATTTATCAAATATGATGAATCCTGAAAATAACTGATAAAGGGGTTATCTGTCTCGATAACTAATCTCAATAAATATTTTGTCATTAACTTTCTTTAATTTCACTTATAGTTCAAACTATATTCATATAGCATTAATGTAAATATAATTTCTAAAAAATAACATTATTGCATTAAAAAAATAACCCATTAAATTATAATGATTAAATGATGTGAGGACCATATGATCCTATTAATTGAGTACTCATTGGATTTTATTTAATGAAATTTAAATTATTGTAATTTTCAAAACATTTATTATATATAAAAATCAATATCTTAGAATATAATAATTTAATATTATTCATTAAGATATATCATCCCAAATAAATTATGTAATCACATACTCCAATTTATAAAACCTAAATATGTGTATACCCACAGAGAAAGTCATAAAACCATTATATAACATAAAATAAAGATTATACACTATAAGTCCCATAAATTTTATGTATACACCTATTCGGTTCATTAAGGTATTGAAAATATTGATTACTATAAAAATATCATTCATAGTTGTATTATATATGGGGGATTTTATATAGTGACAATGATTTTTTTTATTGAACGCATATATTATTCATCACATATAGAAAAATCCATGTATGTGTACATGTTAACAATGAATATTATTATGAATAAATGGCTTATTTAAATTTATATATTCCAAAAATAATAATTTATAAGGGAAATTACAATATTAGAGATAAATTTTTCATCGAGTGTAAAATGAATATTTTATTATTTATGTAAAGAAATATTAAATAATTTTGTTTATAAGAAATAGTTTTTACCAAGTAAATTAAAATTATAACCTGTAAATAACATGTACACAGATATTGATGATGAGACAAAATGCTATCCCACATTTTAGTTAGATCCAACTGTCCATGTCCATAGAGATGTCCTACCAAAATCCTCAAATTCCATATTATGAATAATAATTAAAATTTCAATAAATATTGTAAATAAAAATGAATTAATAAGTATATCAATATTAATTGATCTATGAAATTGAATTAAAAAAATATATTAATATCAGATGCTTTAATTAAATCATATTTCAATCGTATAATTATTAAATATAAATTCATATTATTAAATTTTAAAAAATTAAAAATAATGATTTCTCAGTGAAAAAATATTAAAATGTAATATAATATTATTAGTGAATATATTAATGTATATGAAAATTGACTACCATATATGAATATTAAATTTAGGATAGAATAATTTCCCTTTTAGGACTAAAAAAACCCTTTTATTGAATTTAATTGACATGTTTGAAATTGTATTAATTACAATATGTGAATATGCATTCTCATAATAAGTAGTGTAGTTCCATGATTACCCAATTGAGAGAATATCATTCATTTATTTAATAATATTATTATCAGAAATTTATGTTCATTATTAATATGTTAATAATATTGAACATTTTCATGAAACAATACTAGATATATTAGGAAAGAAAATTAACATCGTGAAATGAATAAATAAAATTTATGTAAAAAAACAATGTATAATCCCATAATATTAGGAGAAAAATAATTATGTTATTGAAAAAAAATTGGGTTTATATGATTTCACAACATTGATCAAGAAGATAATAAAAGTGGATTTGGGTAGTAAATTTCTAAAATATAAATTCTATGGTAAAATTTATTTCTTTTTTATCTTGGTTTGATATGGATTTTTTTTAATCTGATATCTAAAATGGAGTGACTTGAATAATATGTCATGGTGATATTAATTTTCTGGAATGTGATTTTAAGAGAACCTATATAAAATCGTATCATATAATTGTCTTTTAGTTTTATTTACATAGAGTTTTATGCCCAATATATTGATTTGAGGTATCATGTAACCATCATTTTGGTGAAAAATCATAGTTTATGAATCAAATAGTAGAAATATTTTGAAAATTTATAATAGAAATTATTGATATGGGGATATGGAAAATCATTATTTTTAGATATTCATGAATTAAATTCAATCACACAAAATAATGGTTGTAAATTCATGGTTTATTTTTTATCTATATAAATCTATTCATATATAGATATATAAAATTAGGTAAATCAATATACATTACAAGGTTTTTGATTCATGATGACTATGGGGGAATTTATTTAGAGAACATTTAATAATCATATTTGTTCATCCAAATATCTTTTTGTGGAGGATGATGATCATTATTTTGAAAATAAATTATTTTTATTAATTATTTTTACTATTTATTATAATTTCATATTTTGAATATTCTTAGAAGAAACATGTTGATTATTACGTGAAAAATCTTGATAAAGGACCAAGGATATCCCCTTTAACTATTTGTTCTATTTTTTTGAATGAAAAGGTGCATATAAAATTTTATTATAATATGATATGACTGAGTATTATCCCATCATAAATATTTTTAAAGCATAAAAAAATATCATCTACTATGAATATTTTGTAATGTTATTTAACAATCAAATCATTTCATTAGGTTGTGAAAATACCACTCACACTATCGAAAAAAGATAGATTTATAATGTAAAAATGAATTATTTGATCTTGGATTCATTGTCATGTTAGAAATCAACATATCATATCATCGAAAATAATTATATATGATATACAGGTTAATCATAAAATATATGATCATTATTTTTTCTATGATATATATTTCAATTTTTATTAATCCTTAGGGAGGATTTTAATTATTTCAATAACAAGTGTATCTTATTTTATTATGGAATGGTATTTCATTGGTGTTATAGTTTTATTCATTTGTAGAAATGGGATGTATAAAATATTTTTTAAAATTATATACTCAATTATATTTATATTTATAAGTAATATTATTAAAAGTATTTTTTATGAAATTAATTGAAAATAATATTTATTTTAATTATTCTATTCAAAATCGTAACACATTAGAATATTCAAGGATAATTATGTGATAAATTTTTTATATTGAATAATCTTATTGTTATACAAAAATCAGGTCTATGTATAGGATCTTGATGACTCATCCATTCTTACTAAAGAAACAAAATTACATTTAGGTAAATTGTTTTATATCATATATACATGATAACATTTTTGGTAAATTCATACGAAATAAATTTTATATAACATTAATATCATAATAAATTAAAAAATATCAAACGATTAAAGGAAGAGGTAAAACATAAACAGACATTTCCATTAATTCATTTTTTTAATTTATTGGACGAATTAATGAAAAAATAAATACACCGGTAATGATGTGGATTTCATGAAATATATTTCTCTATTTTATGTTCTCTCATGTTGATTTTAGAAATTAAAATTAATCATAAGAGGCTAACATATAAATTAAGTCATTAAAATTTATAATGCTTCGATATATTTTATAAATTATTTTAAATGTGTGTTATAAGTAATGAAAATCTTGATTTATCTAAATGATGATTCCTGAATAAAATAAAAATATTGAAAAATATTTTAATGGAAGTAGATTAAATAATTTTAAAAGAATATGTCTATTGTACATATATAGAGGAATAATATAACAAATATATATGACTTATCCTATAGATACTAATGTGTTTAAGAAGAATATATCTTATGATATTGAAATTTATATGGGAAAAAATAAAAAATTTGGATTTATTTTTATAATGGTCCCTTTGGAATGTTTCTAGAAAGTTATCCAACACATGGAGTGTAATATAACATATGAATATTTATCATATATAATTTATGTTAAACAATACAATGATAATTTTTGGAATACATTTCAAAATACATATTATGTAAATGTTTTTTATTATATAATATAAAATAATTAGGGAAACAACAGACATATTTATTTTGATATTAGAAGAAGTTCACAAAGATGAAGAAAATATATTTGTATATGAATTTTTTTATAGACTAATTTGAGTTTCATTTTGAAAAAGTATTATTAGTAGAATGAGAAAAATTTAAATAATAAATTTCCATTTTTTATAAACATATTAACTTTTAGATTTTAAAAATTGTTAATGAATAATATTTAGTTGAACCCAATGGCTTCAATAAATTTTAAATATTAATATAAAATCATTATTTAAATTAAAAACCTGGTTTTCCTATTAAAAAAAAGAATGAAAATGATTTTATAACATGAAATAATATATATAATTTGAAGAAGATGTTCATGTGGATGACAAAAATATTACTGAAAACTCTACGGGTAATGGTCTAATATAATATATCAATTCATTTACGTATTACTATAAAATGAAAACGAAATCATTATGAGTAAAACAAGAGTATTTAGATAATAATTTTTATAATTTCAGTGTGTCATAATATTATATAGATAAATCATAAGAAAAATTTAAAAGATATTTTTTTCTAAATAAGAGTTTTCATCAATAAAATTGATATGGTAGTTGAAAATGAATATAATGCTTCAAATATTAATATTCCAATAGTAATAAATTGGATGATATTAAAATATGATATTATCTATTAATGGATTTTATGAACATAAGGGATGTGTGATAATGTTTTATAAAGATGTATTATTTAAATTAAAAGGTATTCGAATGAATAAAATTCATAATGATAATTTCACATAAAGTGAAATTCATATTTTTTATAGATTTTTTAAAAATTTATAATGTCCTTCAAATTTTTGTTCAACGTTAATGGATTTTGTTATAAATTTAATTTATGATTCATTATATTACTGAAAAATATAATATTATTAATAAGGGGGAATAAAAAAATTATAAATATTAAAAAAAATTGATGAGAACATTCTATATCAGTTGAGATTGTAGAATGAAAATAAGTTTGGAAATCAATGTTTAGTTCATATTTTCTCATAATAATATTAGAGAAATGATATATTTTATTTTATTTTAAAATATCGATAAAATTAAATTTTATAGTTATAATACCTTCAAAATATATCACCTTGGAATTATGGGAAATATAATGAGTAATTATAAAAATATAAATAAAGGGACTCCACATGAACATGTTGTTACATAAATATGTTGGATTTTAATAAATTAATATATATTTTATTATGATGATTAATATTTTTGATAAAATGGTTTGTTTATGAGGATTTGATTAACATGTACGCAAATTTTAAATTATATTGGACATTTTATAACTATAAAATATGATACACTATCAAGAAACATAGGTCCAATAAGTAGTTGATTTGCATTAATGAGTTCATGTCGTTAAATAAAATAGATATAATAAGAAAAATTTATAAATATATATATATTCCTCATTAAAAATTTTTAGTGGAGAGAAATAATAAAAATGTTGTTGACATTGGAAGAATTATGTAATTATATTATAAAAAATGTATTTTTTTTTCAATAAAAATTGGTTTGTATGTCGAAAATATATTTGAAATTATGAAACATTCTTTAAACAGTACTTATGATTTATCATATTGAAAAAATCCATATTTATTTAATTTAATGGTATTTCTGAATACTAATTTAATATTAAATAGTGGAATAATTTTTTGGAAAATTTGATGAAATTGATAAAAAAAATGTTTGGGTGATCAAATCCAATGAAAGTCAATATATATCATATACAATGTAATTGAAATAATTTATAGAATATTTTTATTGCATTGTTCGATATATATTGTCATTAAAAAGTATTTGAAATATTTTTAATAATAATTTATAATGTTTCCAATAATTATGATCAATTTTCATTTTCTATAAGGATTTGGAATATATATTTAATCATATAAATATATTGTTTTTAACCAATGAAATTGATAATTAAAAAATAATATATATAAGTCACAAATATATAACAATATGGATATTTTATCAAATAAAATTTATGTTAGATGATGTATTTTTTATAATATGGAAGTTTTCCATAATATCATTTCTGGTTGTGTACCATGCAATTTGGAGACAATAAAAATATTTAAGGGAACATAAATCATTCATTAAATTTTATTTTTAATTGTAGATATTGGTTTTATAAATTTAGATAACCAATATAGAGAATATAGGTTAAGTTATTCACTAATTGTTTTTCATTTAATTTTGAATGTTATATACATTTTAAGATTCTAAATTTAGATTAGGGGTCCTGGAAAAATAATCAATGAAATCATGATCGACAATTAAGGTAATATATAAAATTGTATTAGTGATAAATTCACTATCAAAATGAATATAATAATATTTTTATTTTGATAATTTTTATTTAGTGAATTATATTTTTATCCTAATGAAAAATAATCCTTCAAATATCATCCTGAATTATCTTCCATGATCTAATATTAATTTTTTTATTTTTTCTAGTAGATAGATATTCCCCCATAATCCCCTTCCCATTCAAAATCTCCATGTTTTTTAATGTGATTCCCCCATGATGATTTGTGTATTTCATGTAAGCCTATATATTAATTTATATAAAAAACACCACTATACTATAAAAAAAAGTGAAATGAGATGAAAATATATCAATCTTCTCTTATTGTGGAAAATAATTCTGGTATAAAAACATTTAAATAATAAGGGGTGGTGTGGAAGATAGAGAACATTAAATGAAAATTTTATACAATAATTGAAACATGTCATGTTATGGGAGGTGTCTAAGTGGGTATATTGACGTAGATTAAGAGGGATCATATAATGGTGTATAAATGTGTATTTCTAGACAGTTAGTTTAAGTGTACGGTTCTTGAAAATTATTGAATAAATAATAATAAATGTGAATGAATCGATAGTGAGTCCAATGATAGATTATTTATATAGTTATTATTTATAATAAATAATGTGTTATTTGTATAATGTTTATCAATCATAAGTATTCCATGTCATTTTTTATGATTGTTTCTCGCATTTCTATATTTAAAAATTATCAATTAATGGGTATATTTTAAGGACACACTATTTTTGGATTCCTACATTTCATAAAATATAATATTTTGTACATTAAAATGTTTTATCTTCCAATCATGCAACATATAGGGGTAAAATAGCATGTCCATAGAATACATGATTTTCAATTTCTTCGGTGCATGTCTCATAACATCAGGTGAGATGAAAAGTTTATTTTCCTTACATTCTTTATATAATTCGATTTCCCAATTTTGTAATAATATATTCAACAACTATGAATGTATAAAAACAGTTACTAACTAATTATAACATTTCCTATATATATTAAATTATGCATTTTAAAACATTTTTGCTTTTATTGGTTTTAACCAAATTCATAATTGTCAGAATAGGATGATAAAACCGTTCATTATAATTTTTTATGTTGATTGAAATAGTTGAATCTTATTTTACAAGATAGTCGTCCTATATTATTTTTTAATATTTAAGAATATTGGAATCATTTAATCAAAAAAAATGTTATGGAGAGGTTTTTAGAGTAGTCAAAGAGTAAGTAATCCATTAATATTATTGTATTATTATCAATTATATATTTAGTGTTTATAGTATACCCCGGTGGTATACACATGATAGATTTTGGTATTCTATATGACACATGCATTTCTAGAAAACCATTTTTTGGTTTTGTGGTCCCGCATCGATGGAGATATCAAACCCTTGAGTATTTTGGGATGTTCAGCCTTAGTGCTTCACTTCATTGTATGTATACTTATCATTAAATTGATGATTTATAGTCTCCAAATATATTTATAGGGCTATTACATGGTTTGTTTTGTAATAGAGGTAAATTTAATTATTTGGACATATGATAAATAATCAATTAATGATTTCATTTGATTTATGACTTAAAATCTTGTAATAAAATGTGTAATTTATTACACCTTTTGTTCTATAATTATTTAAAAATTTCATGGATCTTTTTATTTCTTATTTTTTAGTTACCATGTAATCTTATTCAATTTTTTTATTTGGAGCACCCTGCATGGAATATTTATAATCACTAATAATTAATTCTTAAATCGGTATCAAATTTTTCTATGACAATTTAAAATAATATTTGGATCTCTTCAACAATGTGGAGTTAGTCTATATGGGTTATTATTACATAAAATTTATTTTTGAACTCATTATTTGACCTATCATATATATTTTATCTTTACGAATTTGATAATGTATATAAACACTTTTACATATCATTCCCATGTATTTAATATCCATTAAGGTTAGACATCAGAAAAATGTTATGCTAATTAGAGTATCATAAAAAAAATGTTTTCATTTATTTTTTTGATGTACTTATGATTTAATTATCATATTTTTTGCTATATATTACATATTATATATGTAGTTCATTATCATTTATTCTTTAGCTATGACCTCTCATGTTTCAAAATCATTTTTCTTAGTTCTAATAACGACCTACTAGACAATTCGAGGGTGAAATGAGGTGTAATAAAATGAATATTTTATTGTCTAAATAAAGATATTAATGGTTCATAAATGATATATTATTTTTATAGAAATAGACTTAAATAATATCAACTCATCGTGGACATGTTATTAAATAATGTTATGATGAGAGTGAAAAATAGGATTGGAATATTATTGGTTATTGAAATTCAATCTAAAAATATACATTCAATAACTCCAGCTGATTCAGTATGTATAATGAACAATCATATGTATAAATTCTAGACTACAAAAAAAATTTATCCTTAACATATCATTAAAAAATACTGCAATAGATAACAATCCAAATTGATTTTTAAAATCTACAACCAAATAATGTTAACTCACTCAAATATTGCCAAAAGTTTTCATATTATTTATTATAAAAATATTATATTACATCCATAAATGATGATTTTTATTAAAAAAACATTGGAAAAATGAACTTATTTAATGCAAAATAACGTCACTTAAAAAATGTTTTTTAGAAATAAAAATAATACCAAATTTGAAATATAATTTAACAAAACCCATATGATAAAAAATAATACTCAATATTTAAATATTTTTATTTTTATTTTTATTTTTCTCAATTAATTTTTTTTAAATTAATGGTTTATGTCATGTAATTATTCTTTAATGGAATTCTAATATTTCCCAATTAATTTTATGTTAGGTTTTTTTGAATGGATAACATGATAACTGTGTTTCTCATAGGAACAATTTGTAAAAGAAATGACAGTAATGTTTGAAATTAAAAATGGATATTTTGGGATAAAACAATATAAATTTAAATTGTATTAAAATACTGATACGTTATTTAAGAAAATATTAATAAAAATATGTAATGTGGGTGATAATTATAATGTCAAATAAGGCCATAATAACTCACATATATTTATATTATATTTCAATGGAAATATTTTTAATAAGGATTAAATCAAAAATTGTAATTTCTTTTCAAATCAATAAAGGTTTCACTTTTATATATTTATTATTTGTGAGAATACCTTTTAGACATAGTCTTAATTGACACAAAAATCATAATTTATTTTTTTATCGCAAGGGAAATATGATATAGAGTCGTTAATGATTTTTTTATAAGTTAATCTATATGAGGTTTCCAAAATTATTTCATTATGTGATCATTATTCATGGGATTAGGATAGAAAACAAACACAACAAAATATATCAATGTGACTGATTACTAGTTTACATTGTTTAAATTCATAAAAGAACAATATAATTTATGTTTCAATAATATGAATATTGTTCCAAATATATTTTGAGAAGTTACACATAAATTATACAATGTGGATACTATGATACATCAATTTCATAAATGACTTTAGATTAAGAAATTGTAGAGAAAAATATAATCAGCTATAGAAATATAAAAATACATATATGAATGTATCATTAGAGAAAATGAATATAATTTATAATGTTTTCATTGGTGGGTGATTTATTCCATGGAAATCCTATAGAAAATTATATCAAATTGTGTAACCATAAGTATAAATATATAATAACTTATAAAGAAACTATATATATTATTTAGATTTACTATCATCTTGAATATATTATTGTAGAAGTTCCAATTTTATTAATGATTATAGTTGATAATTAAACTGTATTTAGTATGGTTTAGAATCCAATATAAAATTAAAGATAAAAATATACTGATATTGGCTATATTTTCTAAATGTAAAAAGATAATTTTTAGGCGTATAAGAATGAATATGTTTTCAAACTGTTTCAGATGAAAATATCACTTCAAAACAGATTCTATCAAAAGCATTCTAATATTTTAATATGTAATTGTGAGTGAATTGGGGTTATAAATTCATTTGAATGTTTATTTTATGTAATCTGACATATTATCTATTTAATTTCTTTTAAATTGGGAATATTATAATAATTAAGTTAATAAATATTATAATGTATGATAAATTTAAAATAAAAACATTAAAATTATTGGAAAATATTATTCTAAAAATGGAAACATTATTTAATGATGAATACTATTTAATATGTAAAATATCTTTATTTAATGTGATGTTAATTTTGAAATACTTAAGATTTTAAAGAAATAAATAGATGAATATATTTGAGTTGATGAAAAGGACTTTTTTTGGGTAGATTGAACTATAATGAATCATTTTTAAAAAAATACATGAAAAAAATTAAAAGAACTATAATTTTATTTACAATTATACATTACACTTTGGGACAATGTTATGAAGAAAATATTAATTTATTTGATTATTTGGTGTCTTGATTCTCATTTCACAAGAATATTATTAATTGTTTTCAATGAGTATGGATAATTAATTATAATAAATATTCAAATTTTTCCATACTGTTTATATATTTTTTTGATTGTAATAATTTAAGGATGTTAATGAGTTTATGAAATAATTTCAATGTACAAAACATGTTCGTATTAGTAAAATAATAATTCATAACATATAAGAAAGGTAACACCCTGAGATTTTATGAAAAATATTCTTTTTAATTTCATTAATGTCTTGTGTTGTACGATACACCAAAAGGAGCTTTCACAACACACATCCCTGACATGGCTTGCATTACATGCAAGCGCGACCTTCCACGATAGCGTGTGTTGTACGCAATACCGAGTTTCTCTAAACAACGATATGTTATATAAACTAGCTGTTATGAATTGTAATACCCACTTTTTTGAAATTTTATAGATTTTAACATTCAAAATGGACTTCATTTTTGGATTCAGTATATTGAAATTAGCCTAGGGTGAATTTTTGGTATTTTTCTGAAAAATTTCAATTTTTGATGAATATTGAAACCACTATGTTAATATTCAAAAACCGACTTTTTATTTAAATAATTATTTATTTTATTTAAATTTATCATAGGTCAAAATTGATACATAATACCTATATATGTTCATTTTAATTAATTTGAGTCATTTTATAATAATTATAGATATATAAAAAATTTATTGAACTTTTCACCGTCTTTTACACACCTCCTAGGAGAATTTGCAAATTCACATAATACATAATTTTACCGCTTCTGTGAGTGGAATTTCGAAAATATGAGAGAAACGGTTTATATCAAGTACTAAAATGTGGTTCAATGAGATCAAAATAATTTTTTTTGAATAGTAACTTTTTAATTTTTTTAACACGATTAAAATTAAATAGTGTAATTAAGGGTACAATTGATATTATTATTACCCTAACACATGTCCTAATTTTATTGGATAAGTGTAATTAGACCATAAATAACCTTAGGAATAAAATATGACCGTTAAGGCCCACTTGGATTAGATTAGGACATTTATTATTAATTTATTTGAAGAAGGGTTAAAATAGTTAAAATCAATGTTTAATAACTAAATAATTTTTAATATAGGGTTATACAAAAGATAAATTAGACTATAAATATTTATTAGAAAGCTAAAAAGATTTCATACATAATGGTATTTGATTTATAATTTTTAGACATTAAATAAATTAATTTATATATGACATAATGATGATACAGTAATTATCTTATTAATGAAATATTGACATAATTGATGTTATAAATAACAAATAAATGTAATTTGAGACTTTTTATGAATTCCAACAATTTTATAGGTTAATATGAAATGTAATTATTGATTTAGTTAAAGTTTTTTGAACTAATAATTCTGTTATGAGTTTCAAAAAAATCAATTACCAAATAGTGTCAAAATTGACATAAAATAGTTTTTAAAACAAATATTATATTATTAATTTTTATTTTATTACTAAAAATATAAGGTTCGGCCAAAGGAGTTAGATAAGGTTATATATATTAATAATAAACAACTTGGGGTTCGTTTGGATTGTTACAGTAAGTTTATTAACCTTATAGTGTAAGGAAACAAGAAGTCACGGTAAAAAAAAATTACTTAACTTAAAGATAAATCTAAATGATATGGTTAAAATAGAAACCTAAAATTGTCTAAATTATATTTTATGAGGGTATTTCGATTCATACCCACTTTATATTCGAAAAATATTAATTTGGAGCTATTAAAAACCGAATATGACTTTATAATAAAATAACATTTTTTGTTTTTCCAAAGGTGCCCCTCCCCTCCCTTATAAAAGGGCACCTCCTCCCTCTCTTTCTCACACCACTTTGAGCATTACAGCTCAGCGATCCTCTGCCAAATTCTCTTCTCTAATTCCCTAGAAACATCCTATAGGTTCTTGTCTTCTTCATAGTCAAATTTTAGTGCCCTAAAAGGAGGTCTCAAAGAGGTGCTTCAAAGAAGAGGTATTGTCTGTTACCCATTCATTCAATTTAATGTTTTATTCCACTTAATCTTCTTTAGTTTTTTCATTATGAAGTAATAAAATCAGTATAACTCATATAATTATATGTTATTATAAGTATGAAACAACCCTATTTCTCCATCTATCCATCCTACAGAAAATGAAATCACCGCGCGTGCGTACATACAGAATACCAACTCCACGCCGTGGTGTAATCTATTTTCCGCCACCACCTTGCATAGATGGGTATAATGGTGTAAATAAATAAATATATATGGTTATTGTAAAGTTATATTGATTCTTTAATATTATACATACACTTCAATACAATTCCACGATCATGGGAATGATATCATCGCTCTTGCGTACATACGGACTACCGTCTCCACGAATGCGATGAGATTCATTTTCAATGATTAACCATTCAATAATGATTATAAATTATATATAACGAATAATAAAAAAAATATATGACATAATTATTATACTGTATTTATGTATATATATATATATATATATTTCATCTACTTAATTCTATTCAATTAAATAAGGAAACTAAAATAGCGTTCATGCGTACGTACGGACTACCGTCTCCATGAACGGTGTATTTCTTTCCATTTATCGATCTATTATATATATGCATATTATGAATATATATTATATATAAATCATGTTTTATATTTATGGATATATGTAATCATGATCTAAGTAATCATATGAATAATTACAAGTTAAAACACGAAAGACAAATGAAACGATTTTACCCAAAACGCTACTTTAACATAAATTTACAAAAGAACGGGTAATATAAAGTCATAAGTGAACCATATATGATATAATAACAATGAATATGATTCTATAATAAGTCAATGTCATTATTAAAATCATTATACAGGAGGTTTGGATACGTACAAAGCATATCAGACCTAAGGTAAGGGATAATTTTGAAAATCTCATTTTTATCCGAGATTGCTTATTTGTAAGTATTTACTAGGGTTATTTCTTTCATCCATGTCCATGTTTTATAAAACTGTATGCATTTATGTTTGAAGTACTATTTACCCATTTTGACTTTTACCCCATGGTATTGATGGAATCTTTCTTTTATTTACCCTACGAGGTACTTTTTGAATTTTCCAGTAAAAGTACGACAAGAATGTTTTTGAACTTATACGGCATGATATGATTTTTACAGTTTTATAAAGCATTATTTTCATGAAGCTTCCTCTATACTATTTCATTACTATTTTCAGAAAAATCATTTTTAAAAATTGAACGACA
Organism: Viscum album; assembly: GCA_963277665.1. Lineage (NCBI taxonomy): Eukaryota > Viridiplantae > Streptophyta > Magnoliopsida > Santalales > Viscaceae > Viscum > Viscum album. The sequence goes on from OY728150.1 coordinate 675,271,653, forward strand.
TTTTTTGAAAAGAAAATGATTTTGAAGAAAAAAGGTTATTTTCCTCAAGGAATCATTTTAAGTGTTTTATCAAAACCATTTTTCATCTAAGATGACATTATTTCATATGTGTATATTTAAAGTATCATGTCTCTATGATTTACATGGTTTCACTTTTCTTATGATGAAATGATATCCAAATTTATTTGTATGGATTATGTTATGATGGAATGATGAAAATGAAACCCATTTTATTCTTGGGTTATGTTGAATGATTTATGTTTATATTGTTGCACATGAATAATGATTTAAATATGAGATGGGTGGGACCTATATCTCCCTCTAATGCATTGGGTAAAGATTTTATATCTAATGACATAGACATGGCTGAAACGGAAAGTTAATCTGGTTCAGTGTTACAGGTCTGGATCGAGGAGTGAACATGAATCAGAAAGGGACTTTTTCCACTAAGATTGTCTTGGCAGTAATGCCTTGGCTACTATGGAAATAATTACATGTGCTGAATTGATTCCACAATTACATGTTTTATTCCCATGATATTATGGTCCTTGTGTGTCTGTTTTCATTATTTTTTAAGTATTCCGCTAATGTAATGTAATGTCCATGTACGTCAAGCTTCGGGTCGTTACAGTTTGTATCAGAGAAAAGGTTTAGTCAACCTTTGGAAACTAGGATGTGAGGACTTTAGTGAGATCCCTAGAGATATTTATAAGGTATGTCTAGGGATGTCCCTAAGGTTAAGTATATGTATAGGTTATAGTCCTAGATTTATGGTAATGATATTAGAATTAAACCTAAGATGTTAGATATTGAAGGTACTCCCCTTTTATTATGTTGTTTTCCCTAGCATGATTCATTCCTCTCACACTATTATTTTTGGGTTTTAGATAATGGCTGAAACCCGAAGGAACCTTGTTGATCAATATAATGGATAATGCAATGATTGTCCTCCTGAACAAACAAATGTTACGAGAGATGGAGTGAAAAATCGTATTTCTATACTTACACAAGCTATGAATCATTCTGGACTTCCAAATAAGTAGAGAAGGGAACAATATTCTATTCAGTCATTCATGAGGCAACGTCCACCTTCTTTCAATGGATCTGCTGATTCAATTGTTGCTGAAAAATGGATCAGTACCACTGAAAATATATTTTCAGGTCATCAATGTTCTGAACATGATAAATTTATCTTAGTAGTATATCGTTTGGAAGGTGAAGCTGATCAATGGTGGAATCTTACCAATAATACGAGGAAAAGATATGAAATTGAGTCCATGGAATGGGATGAGTTCAATAACATATTTTTCAATAAGTACTTACCTCTTATTCTTCCAACAAATATGGAGAAGGAGTTTCGTGAACTAATGAAAAAGGATGATGAATCTGTTGGTATATATGAAGCGAATTTTATAAGGCGTTCCAGGTATGCATCTATATTTATCATGCAACTTGAATGTAAAGTTGATCGATTCTTCAGTGGCTTAAAACCAAATCTTAGAAGGGAATTAGCTATATGAGACTTCAGTAACTGTGAAGAAATTGTGTGTTGTGTTATCAAGGTAGAAATGGATGTTGGTGTTACATATACATCTCATGGTTTTGATAAGAAATGAATGATGGAGTTCAAGGAGACATCTCAGAATAATGGTGAAAAGTAGATGAATGATTTCTTATGCTCAATGTGTGGAAAGAAGCATGGTGGAGATTGTCTTAAAGGGACTAGAAAATTATTTAACTATAGAAAAGAAGGTCATCAATCAGCTGAGAGTCGAAGTAATGGAAAAAGGGTTCCTAATGATGCAAATAAAGAAATGACTGTAGTGAACACACCACAAACACTTCGATGCTTCAAGTGCAATGAAATGGGGCATTATTCTAACAAATGCCCTAATCCAAGGGTTAATGATGACCGACATGAGCAACCACTTAAGGCAAAGTACAAAGGGAATTCATATGCGATCACTATTGGTGATGTTGAATATGACAGTGATGTGGTGGATTGATTAAGTGTTTATGTAATGGGGTTCCAAAATATTGTTGTATATAGAATCGTGGAATATTGGAATATTTATGTATTGGTCTATTGTGGTTTTCAATAATTTTATGGTACCGGTAACCATGGAAAGTGATTGAGATATTTTTGGAAAAAAGATGATATGCTCATAATGAAGGGATACAGAGAAAATGAAATGTTTGACAGTATTCATGAGCTCATGATTGATATAAGGAGAAGGTTATTTCAAGGTTTGAGTATACAGAATTTTCGTATTTTGGTATGTGGAAAGAGTTATCTTTTGACAACATTCATGTTTTCACTATGGTTTAATGAGTATTCATTTTTCAAGAGAATACATGATTAAGGTATTCACATGACTGGAATGTGACCAACAAGATATATGGTGGATAAATGATTGTATTCAGATGCTTGGTTGATGAAATTTCATGTAATCCCTTTCTTTATACTATGAGCATGGAGCGAAGTATTTTAGATGATCCTAAAGATTAGAATGGATTATGTTCGACATAAGTTAGTTTTGTTTAAGGATAGAACATTTTTCGATATTATTGATGGGGTGTTATAGTAATTTAGTTTTATAAAAAGGACAACCTGCAGGACGGGCGACAACCCATCGTGTCGGACAAGGCTGTGGGAATTGAACCCACAACTGAAGTGCGACGTGCTTTTATCTCCTACGACTGGCCTACAGGAAGTCCCTGTTTAGTAGAAACTAGATTCATTATATTAAGCAGTATGATATATGAAGTATAAGTCCATTTTAGGAACCATACATGATTATTCTCACTATAGATCGACATATGTATATTTAATAACATTTGCTAACCTTTTGTATGGGACAGATGGAATGACTCATCATTCTATCAGATGATCTTCTAACACTTAACGAATGAAAAATTCAACTTCATTTCTTTAAGAGATGAATTGGAAATTTTCCAAAGAACGACCAATGGAGAGAATGTACCAAAATCATGAAAGTATTTCTTCCAATTACAACTTCATCAACTTTAGGGAAATGATCTTGAAAACCAAAAATGTTGTCCTAGGGCTCTTATATCTGATGAATCAGATGGTACCTTAGATCATAAAAAATTTATGGATTTTTTGTTATTGGATTTTTCATAGCCATGTTCTCTACCACTCTCTATCAGGACTTGATCGTTAGATTTTTCTTCCATATCCATATTTTCACCTATGTTCTCCTACGTGGAAACCCAATGATGAGTTAATTTGGGTAACCATTACGTTTCATACTTTAGTTTTTAAAGCCATGTTTTGTTATTACTTTTTATGATGTGGGTTTCTATTTATGAAACTTTCAAGTAGTAAACAATTTATAACCCCCGACGAATTTCGAGGGAAAAATTCCTATTAAGGGGGGTAGAATGTAACACCCCAAGATTTTATGAAAAATATTCTTTTTAATTTCATTATTGTCTTATGTTGTACGCTACACCAAAAGGATCTTTCACAACATGCATCCCTGACTTGGTTTTCATTACACGCAAGCGCGACCTCCCACGATAGCGTGTGTTGTACGCAATACTGAGTTTCGCTAAACAACGATATGTAATATAAACTAGCCGTCATGAATATTAATAGCCACTTTTTGAAATTTTATAAATTTTATCTTTCAAAATAGACTTCATTTTTGGATTCATAATATCAAAATTAGACTAGGGTGAATTTTTGGAATTTTTCTGAAAACTTTCAATTTTTAATGAATAGTGAAAACACTAGGTTACTATTGAAAAACCGACTTTTTATTTAAATAATTATTTATTTTTTCTTAAATTTATTTTAGGTCAAAATTGATACATAATACCTATATAAGTTCATTTTAAGACATTGGTGTCATTTTATAATAATTTTAGATATATAAAAATTTTATTAAAATTTTCACCGTCTTTTACATACCTACTAGGAGAATTTGCAAATTCACATAATACTTAATTTTACTACTTCTGTGAGTGGAATTTCGAAAATCTGAGAGACACGGTAAAAATCAATGACTAAAATTTGGTTCAATGAGATGAAAATAATTTTTGGTGAATAGTAACTTTTTACTTTTTTCCCACGGTTAAAAGTTAATAGGGTAATTAAGTGTAAAATTGATATTTTTATTACCATAACACATGTCATAATTCTATTGGATAAGTTTAATTTGAAAAAAAACAAACTTAGGAATAATATATGACCATTTAGGACCGCATGGACTAGATTAGGACATTTATTATTAATTTAATTAAAGAAGGGTTAAAATAGTTAAAATCAATTATTAATAACTAAATAAATTTTAATATAGGGTTATACATAAGACAAATTTGACAATAAATATTCATTAGAAATCTAAAAAGATTTCCTTCATAAAAGTGTTTTATTTATAATTTTTAGACATTATATAATCTAATTTATATATGTCACAATGATGATGCAGTAATTATCTTATTAATAAAATATTGACATAATTGGTGTTATAAATACCCAAATAAATGTAATTTGAGACTTTTTATGAATTCCACAAATTTTTTAGGTTAATATGACATGTTATTATTGATTTAGTTAATTTTTTTAGAACTAATAATTCTGTTATAAATTTCACAAAAATCAACTACCAAAGAGTGTCAAAATTGGCATAAAATAGTTTTAAAAACAAATATTATATTATTAATAGTTATTTTATTTTTAAAAATATATGTTTCTGACAAATGACATAGATATAGTTATATATATTAATAATAAACAACTTGGGGTTCTTTTGGATTGTTATAGTAAGTTTATTAACCTTATAGTGTAAGAAAACAAGAAGACACGGTAAAAGAAAAATTATTTAACTTAATGGTAAATCTAAATGATATTGTTAAAATAGAAACCTAAACTTGTCTAAAATCTTTTAGATGAAAGGATTTCGACCCATACCCACCTTAGCTTCTATATATGTTAATTTGGAGATATTAATAACCGAATATGACTTTATAATAAAATAATATTTTTAGTTTTTCCAAAGGTGCCCCTCTCCTCCCTTATAAAAGGGAACCTCCTCCCTCTCTTCCTCACACCACATTGAGCCTTCATGATCGGTCATCCTCTGGAAAATTCTCTTATCCACTTCCCTAGAAACATCCTAGTGGTTCTGGTCTTCTTCAAAGATCAATTTTAGTGCCCTAAATGGAGGTCTCAAAGAGGCGCTTCAAACAAGAGGTAGTGTCCGTTACCGATTCTTTCAATTTTATTTCTTCTCCCACTTCTTATTCATTAGTTGTTTCATTATGAAGTAATAACATCAGTATCACTAATTTACTGATATGTTATTATAAGTATGAAACAGACCTATTTCACCATCTTTCCATCCTACGGAAAATAAAATCACCGTGCGTGCGTACGTACGGGATACCGTCTCCACGCAGTGGTGTAATCTATTTCCCTCCACCACCTTACATGGATGTGTATAATGGTGTAAATAAATAACTATATATAGTTATTGTAATGTGATATTGATTATGTAATATTATACATACACTTTAATACAATTTCACGATCATGGGAATGATATCATCGCTCGTGCATACGTACGGACTACTATCTCCACGAATGCGATGGGATTCATTTTCCATGATTAACCATTCAAGAATGATTATAAAGTATATATAATGAATAATAATGAAATATATGACATAATTAAGCTACTGTATTTATGTATATATATATATATATTTCATCTACTTAATTCCATTTAATTCAATAAGGAAATGAAAACAGCGTTCATGCGTACGTACGGACTACCGTCTCCATGAACGGTGTATTTCTTTCCATTTATCGATCTATTATATATATGTATATTATGAATATATATTATATATAAATCATGTTTTAAATTATGGATTTATTTAATCATGAATTAAGTAATCATATGAATAATTACAAGTTAAAACACGAACGAAAAATGAAACGATTTTACCCAAAACGCTACTTTAACATGAATTTACAAAAGAACGAGTAATATAAAGTCATAAGTGAACCATATATGAAATAATAACAATGAATAAGATTCTTTAATAAGTCAATGACATTATTTAAATCATTATACATGTGTTTTGGTTATGTACAAAGCATATCAAACCTAAGGTAAGGGATAATTTTTCAAATTTCATTTTTATCTGAGATTGCTTATTCGTAAGTATTTACTAGAGTTATTGCTATCATCCATGTCCATGTTTTATAAAAGTGTATGCATGTGTGTTTAAAGTCCTGTTTACCCATTTTGACTTTTACCCCATGGTATGGAAGGAATCTTTCTTTTATTTACCCTATGAGGTAATTTTTGACTTTTCCTGGAGAAGTACAAGAAGAATGTTTTTTTAACTTATACGGCATGAAAGGATTTTTATGATTTTATAAAGACTTATTTTCATGAAGATTCCTCTAAAAGATTTCATGACTATTTGCAACAAAATCCTTTTTTTAAAATTTCATGACATTTTATGAAAAGGAAATGATTTTGAAGAAAAAAGGATATTTTCTTCAAGAATTCATTTCATGTGTTTTATCAAAACCATTTTTCATCTAAGATGACATTATTTAATATGTGTATGTTTCAAGTATCAGGTCTTTATGATTTACATGGTTTCACTTTTCTTCTGATGAAATGATATCCATTTTTTTTTTGTATGGATTGTGTTATGAGGGAATGATAAATATGAATACCATTTTATTCTTGGGTTATGATGAATGATTTATGTTTATATTGTGGAACACGAAAGAATGATTTCAATATTAGATTGGTGGGACCTATATATCCCTCCAATACATTGGGTAAAGATTATATATCTCAAGATATAGACATGGATGAAATGGTAAGTTAATCTGGTTCAGTGATACAGGACTGGATCGAGGAGTGAACTCGATTTAGAAAGGGACTTTGTCCACTAAGATGGTCTTGGAAGCAATGCCTTCGCTACTATGGAAATCATTACATGTGCTGAAAGGATGCCACAATTACATGTTTTATTCCCATTATATTATGGTCGCTATGTGTCTGTATTCGTTATGTATTAAGTATTCTGCTAAAGTAATGTAATGTCCATGTACGTCAAGCTTCGGGTCGTTACAGTTGGTATCAGAGGAAAGGTTTAATCAACCTTTGGAAACTAGGATGTGAGAAATTTAGTGAGATCCCTAGAGATATTTCTATGTTATGTCTAGGGATATCCCTAAGGTTTAGTATAAGTATATTTTATAGTCCTAGATTTATGGAAATGATATTAGAATCAAACCTAAGATGTTAGATATTGAATGTACTCCCCCTTAATTATGTTGTTTTCCCAAACATGATTTTTGCCTCTCACACTATTCCTTTTGGGTTTTAGACGATGGGTGGAACCTGAAGGAACCGTATTGATCAATGTAATGTACAATGCAATGATTGTACTCATGAAAAAAAATGTTTTGGGAGATGGAGTGAAAAATCTTTTTTCTATAATTACACAAGCTATGAATCATTCTGGACATACAAATGAGTAGAGAAGGGAACAATATTCTATAGAGTCCTTCATGAGGAAACTTCCACCTTCCTTCAGTGGGTCTTTTGATCCACATGTTGCTGAACAATGGATCAGTACCACTAAAAAGATATTTTCAGTTCTTCAATGTTCTGATCATGATAAAGTCATCTTAGTAGTATATCGTTTGGAAGGTGAAGCTGATCAATGGTGGAATCTTATCAAGAATATGAGGCCAAGATATGAAATTGAGTCCATGGAATGGGATTAGTTCAAGAACATATTTTTAAATATGTACTTCCCTTGTATTCTTCAAAAAAATATGGAGAAGGAGTTTCTTGAACTAATGAAAAAGGATGATGAATCTGTTGGTATATACGAAGTGAATTTTTTAAGGCTGAAAGTTATGCATCTGTCTTTATCATCCAACACGAAAGTAAAGCTGATCGATTCTTCAGTGGCTTAGATCAAAATATTCGATGGGTATTAGCTATAATAGACTTTAGTAGCTATGATGAAATTGTGTGTTGTGCTATCAAGGTGGAAATGTAAGTTTGTGTTACATATCCATCTCATGGTTTTGAGAAGAAATGAAAGATGGAGTTCAAGGAGAAATGTTCGAATAATGGTGAAAACAAGATGAATTTTTCATTATTCTCAAAGTGTGGAATGAAGCATTGTGGATATGTTTTAAAGGGGCGATAAAATGTTTTAAGTGTGGAAAATGATGTCATCAAGCAGCTGAGAGTCGAAGTAATGGAAAAAGAGTTTTTATTGAGGTGAATAAAGAAAAGACTGCAGAGAAAGCACCACCAACACTTCAATGCTTCAAGTGCAATGAAATGGGGCATTATGCTAATCAATGCCCTAATCCAAGGGTTAATGATGATCGAAATGAGCAACCACTTAAGGAAAAGGACAAAGGGAAGTCACATGCGATCACTATTGGTGATGTTGAATATGACAATGATGTGGTGGAATGATTAAGTGTTTATGTAATGGGGTTCCAAAGTAATGTTGTATATAGTATTGTGGAATATTAGAATATTTATGTATTGGTTTATTGTGGTTTTCAATAATTTTATGGTACCGGTAACCATGGAATGTGATCAAGATATTTTTGGAAAATAGATGATATGCGCATAATGAAGGGATACAGAGAAAATGAAATGTTTGACAGTATTCATGAGCTCATTCCTGATACAAGGAGAAGGTTATATCATGGTTTGAGTATATAGAATTTTAGGATTTTGGTATGTGGAAAGTGTTAACTTTTGACAGCATTCATGTTTTCACTAAGGTTTAATGGGTATTCATTTTTCAAGAGAATACATGATTAAGGTATTAACATGACTACAATGTGACCAACAAGATATATGGGGGATAAATGATTGTATTCACATGCATGGTTGATGACATTTCATGAAATCCTATTCTTTATACTACGAGCTTGGACTAAAGTATTTTAGATGAGCCTAAAGACTAGAATGGATTATGTTGGACATAAGTTAGTATTTTTAAGGATATAATATTTTTCAATATTATTGATGGGATGTTATAGTAATGTAGTTTTAGAAAAAGGACAACCTGCAGGACGGGCAATAGCCCATCGCGTCGGACAAGGCTGTGGGAATCGAACCCACAACTGAAGTGCGACCTGACTTTATCACCTACCACTGGCCTACAAGAAGTCCATGTTTAGTAGAAACTATTTTTATTATATTAAGCAGTATGATATATGAAGTATAATTCCATTTTAGGAACCATATACGATTATTCTCACTATACATCAACTTATGTATATTTAATAACTTTTTCTAACCTTTTGTATGAGACAGATGGAATGCCCCGTCATTCTATCACATGATCTGCTAACACTTCACGAATGAAAAATTAAACTTCATTTATTTAAGAGATGAATTGGAAATTATCCAAAGAACGACCAACGGTGAGACTGTACCAAAATCATGAAAGTATTTCTTCAATTAAAATTTCATCAACTTTAGGGAAATGATCTTGAAAACCAAAAATTTTGTCCTAGTGCTCTTATATCCGATGAATCAGATGGTACCTTAGATCATAAAAAATTTATGGGTTTTTTATTGTTAGCTTTTTTATAGCCATGTTCTCTACCACTCTCTATCAGGACTTGATCGATATATTTTTCTTCCATATCCATATTTTCACCTATGTTCTCCTACGTGGAAACCCGGTGATGGGTTAATTTGGGTAACTGTTACATTTCATACTTTAGTTTTTAAAGGTAGGTTTTGATATTTCTTTTTATGATGTTGGTTTCTATTTAAGAAACTTCCGAGTAGTAAACCATTTACAACCCCAATGAATTTCGAGGGTGAAATTCATATTAAAGGGGGGTAGAATGTAACACCGCGATATTTTATGAAAAATATTCTTTTTAATTTCATTAATGTCTTATATTGTACGCTAAACCAAAAGGATCTTGCACAACACACATCCCTGACATGGTTTTCATTACACGCAAGCGCGACCTTCCATGATAGCTTGTGTTGTACGCAATACCGAGTTTCGTTAAACAACGATATGTTATATAAACTAACCGTTATGAATAGTAATATCCAATTTTTGAAATTTTATAAATTTTATCATTCAAAATGGACTTCATTTTTGGATTCAGAATATCGAAATTAGCCTAGGGTGAATTTTTGGTATTTTTTTGAAAACTTTCAATTTTTGATGAATAGTGAAAACACAGGGTTACTCTTCAAAAACCGACTATTTATTTAAATAATTATTTATTTTTTCGTAAATTTATTTTAGGTAAAAATTGATACATTATACCTATATAAGTTCAATTTATGTCATTGGTGTCATTTTATAATAATTTTAGATATATAAAAATTTTATTTAAATTTTCACCATCTTTTACCCACCACCTAGGAAAATTTGCAAATTCACATAATACATAATTTTACCACTTCTATGAGTGGAATTTCGAAAATCTGAGAGACATGGTTAATAAAAATGACTAAAATGTGGTTCAATGAGATGAAAATATTTTTTGGTGAATAGTAACTTTTTACTTTTTTACCACATTTAAAATTAAATAGGGTAATTAAGTGTAAAATTGATATTTTTATTACCATAACACATGTCATAATTCTTTTGGATAAGTTTAATTCGACCAAAAACAAACTTAGGAATAATATATGACCATTTAGGCCCACTTTGATTAGATTATTACCTTTATTACTAATTTATTTAAAGAAGGGTTAAAATAGTTAAAATCAATGTTTAATAACTAAATCATTTTTAATATAGGGATATACATAAGATAAATTAAACTATAAATATTCATTATAAATCTAGACAGATTTCCTACATAACGATGTTTTATTTATATTTTTTAGACATTATATAATTTAATTTATATATGAGACAATGATGATGCAGTAATTATCTTGTTAATGAAATATTGACATAATTGATGTTATAAATACCCAAATAAATGTAATTTGAGACTTTTTATGAATTACAAAAATTTTCTATGTGAATATGACATGTTATTATTGATTTGGTTAATTGTTTTAGAACTAATCATTCGGTTATTAATTTCACAAAAATCAATTACCAAAGAGTGTCAAAATTGACATAAAATAGTTTTTAAAACAAATATTATATTATTAATTGTTATTTTATTCCTAAAAATCAATGTTTTGGAAAAATGACTTAAATATAGTTATATATATTAATAATAAACAACTTGGGGATATTTTGGATTGTTATAGTATGTTTATTAACCTTATAGTGTAAGAAAACAAGAAGACACAGTAAAATAAAGATTATTTAACTTAAAGTTAAATCTAAATGATATGGTTAAAATAGAAACCTAAACTTGTCTAAATTCTATTGGATGAGTGTATTTAGACCCATACCCACCGTATATTCTAAATATATCAATGTGGAGCTATTAAAAACCGAATATGACTTTATAATAAAATAATATGTTTAGTTTTTTCAAAGGTGCCCCTCTCCTCCCTTATAAAAAGGAACCTCCTCCCTCTCTTCCTCACACCACTTTGAGCCCTCACGCTCGTCCATACTCTGCAAAATTCACTTATACACTTCCCTAGAAACATCATATATGTCCTGGTCATCTTCAAATACCAATTTTAGTGCCCTAAAAAGAGGTCTCAAAGAGGCACTTAAAAGAAGAGGTAGTGTCCGTTACAGATTCTTTCAATTTTATTTCTTATTCCAAATCTTATTCTTTAGTTGTTTAATTATGAAGTAATAACATCAGAATCACTCATATACTGATATGTTATTATAATTATGAAACAACCCTATTTCACCATCTATGCATCCTACGGAAAATGAAATCACTATGTGTGCGTACGTACGGAATACCCTCTACACGTTGTGGTGTAATCTATTTTCCGCCACCACCTTACATGGATGGGTATAATGGTGTAAATAATTAACTATATATGGTTATTGTAAAGTGATATTGATTCTGTAATATTATACATACTCTTTAATACAATTCCACGATCATGGGAATGATATCATCGCTCATGCGTACGTACGGACTACCGTCTCCACGAATGCGATGAGATTCATTTTCCATGATTAACCATTCAAGAATGATTATAAAGTATATATAATGAATAATAATGAAATATATGACATAATTAATCTACTGGATTTATGTATATATATATATATTTCATCTACTTAATTCCATTCAATTCAATAAGGAAACGAAAACATCTTTCATGCGTATGTACGGACTACCGTCCCAATGAACGGTGTATTTCTTTCAACTTATCGATATATTATATATATGTATATTCTTAATATATATTATATTTAAATCATGTTTTAACTTCTGGATTTATGTAATCATGAATTAAGTAATCATATGAATAATTACAAGTTAAAACACGAATGACAAATGAAACGATTTTACCCAAAATGCTACTTTAACATGAATTTACAAAAGAACGGGTAATATAAAGTCATAAGTGAACCATATATGATATAATAACAATGAATATGATTCTTTAATAAGTAAATGACACTATTTAAATCATTATACATGAGGTTTGGATATGTACAAAGCATATCGGACCTATGGTAAGGGATAATTTTGCAAATCTCATTTTTTTCCGAGATTGCTTATTCATAAGTATATACTAGGGTTGTTGCTATCATCCATGTCCATGTTTTATAAAAGAGTATGCATGTGTGTTTAAAGTCCTTTTTACCCATTTTGACTTTTACCCCATGGTATGGATGGAATCAATCCTTTATTTACCCTATGAGGTACATTTTGACTTTTCCAGCAGAAGTACGAGAAGAATGATTTTTTAACTTATACGACATGAAAAGATTTTTACGGTTTTATAATGACTTATTTTCATGAATCTTCCTCTAAAATATTTCATGACTATTTTCAACAAAATCATTTTTTTAAAATTTCATGACATTTTGTGAAAAGAAAATGATTTTGAAGAAAAAACGATATTTTCCTCAAGAATTCATTTCAAGTGTTTTATCAAATCCATTTTTCTTCTAAGATGACATTATTTCATATGTGTATGTTTCAAGTATCATGTACTTATGATTTACATGGTTTCACTTTTCTTATGATGAAATGATATCTAATTTTTTGTATGGATTATGTTATGATGGAATGATAAATATGAAACCCATTTTATTCATGGTTTATGATGAATGATTTATGTTTATATTGTGGCACATGAAAGAATGATTTCAATATGATATGGGTGGGAACTATATCTCCCTCCAATGCATTGGGTAAAGATTGTATATCTCATGAGATCGACATGGATGAAACGGTAAGTTAATCCGGTTCTGTGATACAGGACTGGATCGAGGAGTGAACTCGATTCAGAAAGGGTATTTGTCCACTAATATGGTCTTGGCATCAATGCCTTGGCTACTATGGAAATCATTACATGGGCTGAAAGGATGCCACAATTACATGTTTTATTCCCATTCAATTACGGTCGTTGCGTGTCTGTATTCTTTATGTATTAATTATTCCTCTAATGTAATGTAATGTCCATGTACATCAAGCTTCGGGTTGTTACAGTTGGTATCAGAGGAAATGTTTAGTCAAACTTTGGAAACTAGGATGTGAGAAATTTATTGAGATCCCGGGAGATATTTCTAAGGTATTTCTAGGGATTTCTCTAAGGTTTAGTATAAGTATAGGTTATAGTCTTAGATTTACGGTAATGATATTAGAATCAAACCTTAGATGTTAGATATTGAAGGTACTCCCCCTTTGTTATGTTGTTTTCCCAAGCATGATTTTTTCCTCTCAAACTCTTCAATTTGGGTTTTAGACGACGGTTGGATTCCGAAGCAACCGTATTGATCAATGTAATGAACAATGCAATGATTTTCCTCCTGAACAAAAAAATGTTTTTGGGGGTGGAGTGAAAAATCATTTTTCTATACTTACACAAGATTTGAATCATTCTGGACATCCAAAAGAGTAGAAAAGGGAACAATATTCTATTGAGTCCTTCATGAGGAAACTTCCACCTTCATTCAGTGGGTCTTTTGATCCACTTGTTGCTGAACAATGGATCAGTACCACTAAAAAGATATTTTCAGTTCTTCAATGTTCTGAACATGATAAAGTCATCTTAGTAGTATATCGTTTGGAAGGTGAAGCTGATCAATGGTGGAATCTTATCAAGAATATGAGACCAAGATATGAAATTGAGTCAATGGAATGGGATGAGTTCAAGAACATATATTTCAATAAGTACTTCCCTCGTATTGTTCAAAAAAATATGGAGAAGGAGTTTTTTGAACTAAAGCAAAAGGATGATGAATATGTTTGTATATACGAAGCCAATTTTTCAAGGCATGCAAGTTATGCATCTGGATTTATCATCCAACCTGAATGTAAAGCTAATCGATTCGTCAGTGGCTTAAAACCTAATATTCGAAGGGCATTAGCTATAAGAGATTTCAGTAGCTATGAAGAAATTGTGCATTGTGCTATCAAGGTGGAAATGGAAGTTGGTGTTACATATCCTTCTCATGGTTTTGAGAATATATGAAAGATGGATTTCAAGGATAAATGTCAGAATAATGGTGAAAAGAAGAAGAATGTTTCATTATGCTCAAAGTGTGGAAAGAAGCGTTGTGGATATTGTCTTAAAGGGGCTAGAAAATGTTTTAAGTGTAGAAAATAAGGTCATCGAGCAGCTAAGAGTCGAAGTAATAGAAAAACGGTTTCTAATGTTGTGAATAAAGAAAAGACTACAGAGAAAGCACCACCAACACTTCAATGATTCAAGTGCAATGAAATGGGGCATTATGATAATCAATGCCCTAATCTATGGGTTAATGATGATCGACATGAGAAACCACTTAAGGCGAAGGACAAAGGGAAGTCACATGCGATCACTATTGGCGATGTTGAATATGACAATGATGTGGTGGAATGATTAATTGTTTATGTAATGGGGTTACAAAATAATGATGTATATAGTATCGTGGAATATTGGAATATTTATGTATTGGATATTTTGGATTTCAATAATTTTATGGTACCGATAACCAAGGAAAGTGATTGAGATATTTTTGGAAAAAAGATGATATGCGCATAATGAAGGGATACGGAGAAAATGAAAGGTTTGACAGTATTCATGAGATCATGAATGATATAAGGAGAAGGATATATCATGGTTTGAGTATATTGAATTTTCGGATTTTGGTATGTGGAAAGAGTTAACTTTTGACAGCATTCATGTTTTCACTATGTTTTAATGGGTATTCATTTTTCCAGAGAATACATGATTAAGGTATTCACCAGACTGGAATGTGACCAACAAGATATATGGGGGATAAATGATTGTATTCACATGCTTGGTTGATGACATTTCAAGTAATACTTTTCGTTATACTATAAGCTTGGGCCGGAGTATTTTAGATGATCCTAAAGATTGGAATGGATTATGTTGGACATAAGTTAGTATTGTTTAAGGATAGAACATTTTTCAATATTATTGATGGGATGTTATAGTAATGTAGTTTTAGAGAAAGGACAACATGCGGGACGAACGACAGCCCATCGCGTCGGACAAGGCTGTGGGAATCAAACCCACAACTGAAGTGCGACATGCCTTTATCACCTACCACTGGCCTACAGGAAGTCCATGTTTAGTATAAACTAGTTTTATTATATTAAGCAGTATGATATATGAAATATATGTCCATTTTTGGAACCATATATGATTATTCTCAATATAGATCAACTTATGTATATTTAATAACTTTTGCTAACCTTTTGTATGAGACAGATGGAATGACCCGTCATTCTATCACATGATCTGCTAACACTTCATGAATGACAAACTCAACTTCATTTCTTTACGAGATGAATTGGAAGTTGTACAAAGAACGACCAGTGGTGAGACTGTACCAAAATCATGAAAGTATTTCTTCAATTACAATTTCTTCAACTTTAGGGAAATGATCTTGAAAACCAAAAATGTTGTCCTAGTGCTCTTATATCCGATGAATCAGATGGTACTTAGATCATAAAAAATTTATGGCTTTTTGATTGTTGGCTTTTTCATAGCCATGTTCTCTACCACTCTCTATCAGGACTTGATCGTTAGATTTTTCTTCCATATCCATATTTTCACCTATGTTCTCCTACGTGGAAACCCGATGATGAGTTAATTTGGGTAACTGTTACGTTTCATACTTAATTTTTAAAGCTATGTTTTGGTATTCCTTTTCACAATGTGGGTTTCTATTTAAGAAACTTTCGAGTAGTAAACCATTTATAACCCCAACAAATTTCGAGGGTGAAATTCATATTAAGGGGGGTAGAATATAACACCCAGAGATTTTATGAAAAATATTCTTTTTAATTTCATTAATGTATTATGTTGTACGCTAAACCAAAAGGATCTTTCACAACACACATCCCGGACTTGGTTTTCATTACACGCAAGCGTGACCTTCCATGATAGCGTGTGTTGTACGCAATACCGAGTTTCGCTAAACAACGATATGTTATATAAACTAGTCATTATGAATAGTAATATCCACTTTTTGAAATTTTATAAATGTCATCTTTCACAATGGACTTCATTTTTGGATTCAGAATATCGAAATAAGCCTAGGGTGAATTGTTGGTATTTGTTTTGAAAACTTTCAATTTTTGATGAATAGTGAATACACAGGGTTACTCTTCAAAAACCGACTATTTATTTAAATAATTATTTATTTCATCTTAAATTTATTTTAGGTCAAAATTGATACATAATACCTATATAAGTTCAATTTATGTCATTGGTGTCATTTTATAATAATTTTAGATATATAAAAATTTTTATTTAAATTTTCACCATCATTTACCCTCAACCTAGGAAAATTTGCAATTTCACATAATACTTAATTTTACCTCTTCTACGAGTGGAATTTCAAAAATCTGAGAGTCATTGTTAATAACAATGACTAAAATGTGGTTCAATGAGATGAAAATATTTTTTGGTGAATAGTAACTTTTTACTTTTTTTACCACATTTAAAATTAAATAGGATAATTAAGTGTATAATTGATATTTTTATTACCATAACACATGTCATAATTCTATTGGGTAAGTTTAATTCAACCAAAAAAAACATAGGAATAATATATGACCATTTAGGCCCACTTGGATTAGATTAGTACATTTATTATTAATTTATTTAAAGAAGGGTTAAAATAGTTAAAATCAATGTTTAATAACTAAATCATTTTTAATATAGGGTTATACATAAGATAAATTAGACTATAAATATTCATTATAAATATAGACAGATATCCTACATAACGGTTTTTTATTTATAATTTTTATACATTATATAATTTAATTTATATATGAGACAATAATGATGTAGTAATTATCTTGTTAATGAAATATTGACATAATTGATGTTATAAATACCCAAATAAATGTAATTTGAGGCTTTTTATGAATTAAAAAAATTTTCTAGGTGAATATGACATGTTAGTATTTATTTAGTTAATGTTTTTCGAACTAATCATTCTGTTATTAATTTCAAAAAAATCAGTTACCAAAGAGTGTCCAAATTGAACTTAAAATAGTTTTTAAAACAAATATTATATTATTAATTGTTATTTTATTCCTAAAAATAAATTTTTTCGACAAATGACTTAGATATAGTTATATATATTAATAATAAACAACTTGGGGTTAGTTTGGATTGTTATAGTATGTTTATTAACCATATAGTGTAAGAAAACAAGAAGACACGGTAAAATAAAAATTATTTATCTTAAAGTTAAATCTAAATGATATGGTTAAAATAGAAACCTAAACATGTATAAATTCTATTTGATGAGAGTATTTCGACCCATAACCAGCTTATATTCTAAATATATCAATGTGGAGCTATTAAAAACCGAATATGACTTTATAATAAAATAAAATGTTTAGTATTTCCAAAGGTGCCCCTCTCCTCCCTTATAAAAGGGAACCTCATCCCTCTCTTCCTCACACCACATTGAGCCTTCATGATCGGCCATACTCTACCAAATTCTCTTATAATATTCCATAGAAACATCCTATAGGTCCTGGTCATCTTCAAATACCGATTTTAGTGCCCTAAAAGGAGGTCTCAAAGAGGCGCTTAAAAGAAGAGGTAGTGTCAGTTACCGATTCTTTCAATTTTATTTCTTATTCCACATCTTATTTTTTAGTTGTTTAATTATGAAGTTATAACATCAGTATCACTCATATACTGATATGTTATTATAATTATGATACAACCATATTTCACCATCTATGAATCCTACGGAAAATGAAATCACCGTGCGTGCGTACGTACGGAATACCATCTCCATGCTGTGGTGTAATCTATTTTCCGCCACCACCTTACATGGATGGGTATAATGGTGTAAATAAATAAATATATATGGTTATTGTAAAGTGATATTGATTATGTAATATTATACATAAACTTCAATACAATTCCACGATCTTTGGAATGATATCATCGCTCGTGCGTACATACGGACTGCCGTCTCCACGAATGCGATGAGATTCATTTTCAATGATTAACCATTCAAGAATGACTATAAAGTATATATAATGAATAATAATGAAATATATGACATAATGAATCTACTGGATTTATGTATATATATATATATATATTTCATCTATAATTCCATTCAATTCAATAAGGAAACGAAAACAGTGTTCATGAGTACGTACGGACTACCGTCTCCATGAACGGTGTATTTCTTTCCACTTATTGATCTATTATATATGTGTATATTCTTAATATATATTATATTTAAATCATGTTTTAAATTCTGGATTTATGTAATCATGAGTTAAGTAATCATATGAATAATTATAAGTTAAAACACGAATGACAAATGAAATGATTTTACCCAAAATGCTACTTTAACATGAATTTACAAAAGAACGGGTAATATAAAGTCATAGGTGAACCATATATGATATAATAACAATTAATATTATTTTTTAATAAGTCAATAACATTATTTAAATCATTATACATTAGGTTTGGATATGTACAAAGCATATCGGGCCTAAGGTAAGGGATAATTTTGCAAATCTCATTTTTATCCGAGATTGCTTATTCGTAAGTATTTACTAGGGTTATTGCTATCATCCATGTCCATGTTTTATAAAAGTGTATGCATGTGTGTTTAAAGTCCTTTTTACCCATGTTTACTTTTACCCCATGGTATGGATGGAATCATTCTTTTATTTACCCTATGAGGTACTTTTTGACTTTTCCAGCAGAAGTACGAGAAGAATGTTTTTTTATCTTATACGGCATGAAAGGATTTTTACGGTTTTATAAATACTTATTTTCATGAAGATTCCTCTAAATGATTTCATGACTATTTTCAACAAAGTCATTTTTTTAAAATTTCATGACATTTTGGGAAAAGAAAATGATTTTGAAGAAAAAACAATATTTTCCTCAAGAATTCATTTCAAGTGTTTTATCAAAACCATTTTTCATCTAAGATGACATCATTTCATATGTGTATGTTTCAAGTATCATGTATTTATGATTTAAATGGTTTCACTTTTCTTATGATGAAATGATATCCAATTTTTTTGTATGTATTATGTTCTGATGGAATGATAAATATGAAACCCATTTTATTCATGGTTTATGATGAATGATTTATGTTGATATTATGGCACACGAAAGAATGATTTCAATATGAGATGGGTGGGACCTATATCTCCCTCCAATGCATTGGGTAATGATTATATATCTCATGAGATAGAAATGGATGAAACGGTATGTTAATTCGGTTCAGTGATACAGGACTGGATTGAGGAGTGAACTCGATTCAGAAAGGGACTCTGTCCACTAAGATGGTCTTGGCAGCAATGCCTTTGCTACTATGGAAATCATTACATGTTCTGAAAGGATGCCACAATTACAAGTTTTATTCCCATTCTATTACAGTCGTTCTGTGTCTGTATTCTTTATGTATTAAGTATTCCACTAAAGTAATGTAATGTCCATGTACGTCATGATTCGGGTCGTTACAGTTGGTATCAGAGGAAAGGTTTAGTCAACCTTTGGAAACTAGTATGTGAGAAATTTAGTGAGATCCCTGGAGATATTTGTATGGTATTTCTAGGGATTTCTCTAAGGTTTAGTATATGTATAGGTTATAGTCCTAGATTTATGGTAATGATATTAGAATCAAACATAAGATGTTAGATATCGAAGGTACTCCCCCTTTGTTATGTTATTTTCCCAAGCATGATTTTTGCCTCTCACACTATTCATTTCAGGTTTTAGACGATGGCTGGAACCCGAAGGAACCGTATAGATCAATGTAATGGACAATGCAATTATTGTCCTCCTGAACAAAAAATTTTTTTGGGAGGTGGAGTGAAAATATTTTTTATATACTTACACAAGCTTTGAATCATTCTGGGCATCCAAATGAGCAGAGAAGGGAACAATATTCTATTGAGTCCTTCATGAGGTAACATCCACCTTCATTCAGTGGGTCATTTGATCCACTTGTTGCTGAACAATGGATCAGTACCACTGAAAAGATATTTTCAGTTCTTCAATGTCATGAACATGATAAATTCATCTTAGTAGTATATCGTTTTGAAGGTGAAGCTGATCAATGGTGGAATCTTCTCAAGAATATGAGCCCAAGAGATTAAATTTAGTCCATGGAATGGGATGAGTTCAAGAACATATATCTCAATAAGTACTTCCCTCGTATTTTTCGAAAAAATATGGAGGAGTTTTTTGAACTAAAGCAAAAAAGATGATGAATCTGTTGGTATATATGAAGCGAATTTTTCAAGGCATGCAAGTTATGCATCTGGATCTATCATCCAACCTGAAAGTAAAGCTGATTGATTCTTCAGTGGCTTAAAACCTAATCTTCGAAGGGCATTAGCTATTTGAGATTTCAGTAGCTATGAAGAAATTGTGCATTGTGCTATCAAGGTGGAAATGGAAGTTGGTGTTACATATCCATCTCATGGTTTTGAGAATAAATGAAAGATGGAGTTCAAGGATAAATGTCAGAATAATGGAGAAAAGAAGAAGAATGTTTCATTATGCTCAAAGTGTGGAAAGAAGCATTGTGGATATTGTCTTAAAGGGACTACAAAATGTTTTAAGTGTAGAAAATAAGGTCATCGAGCAGCTAAGAGTCGATGTAATGGAAAAAGGGTTGCTAATGATGTGAATAAAGAAATGTCTATAGAGAACGCACCACCAACACTTCAATGATTCAAGTGCAATGAAATGCGGTATTATGCTAATCAATGCCCTAATCCAAGGGTTAATGATGATCGTCATGAGCAACCACTTAAGGCAATGGACAAAGGGATGTCACATGCGATCACTATTGGCGATGTTGAATATGATAATGATGTGGTGGAATGATTAAGTGTTAATGTAATGGGGTTACAAAATAATTTTGTATATAGTAATGTGGAATATTGGAATATTTATGTATTGGTTTATTGTGGTTTTCAATAATTTTAGGGTACCGGTAACCATGGAAAGTGATTGAGATATTTTTGGAAAAAAGATGATATTCACATAATGAAGGGATATGGAGAAAATGAAATGTTTGACAGTATTCATGATCTCATTAATGATATAAGGAGAAGGTAATATCATGGTTAGAGTATATTGAATTTTTAGATTTTGGTATGTGGCAAGAGTTAACTTTTGACAGCATTCATGTTTTCACTAAGGTTTAATAGGTATTCATTTTTCCAGAGAATACATGATTAAGGTATTCACCAGACTGGAATGTGACCAACAAGATATATGGGGGATAAATGATTTTATTCACATGCTTGGTTGATGACATTTCAAGTAATACTTTTCTTTATACTATGATCTTGGACTGAAGTATTTTAGATGAGCCTAAATATTGGAATGGATTATGTTGGACATAAGTTAGTATTGTTTAAGGATATAACTGTTTTCGATATTATTGATGGGATGTTATAGTAATGTAGTTTTAGAAAGAGGACAACCTGCGGGACGGACAACAACCCATCGCGTCAGACAAGGATGTGGGAATCGAACCCACAACTGAAGTGCGACATGCCTTTATCGCCTACCACTGTCCTACAGGAAGTTCCTGTGCAGTAGAAACTAGTTTTATTATATTAAGCAGTATGATATATGAAGAATAAGTATATTTTAGGAACCATATATGATTATTCTCACTATAGATCAACTTATGTATATTTAATAACTTTTGCTAACATTTTTTATGAGACAGATGGAATGACCCATCATTCTATCACATGATCTGCTAACACTTCACGAATGACAAATTAACTTCATTTATTTAAGAGATGAATTGGAAATTGTCCAATGAACGACCAACGGTGAGACTGTACCAATACCAGGAAAGTATTTCTTCCAATTACAATTTCATCAACTTTAGGGAAATGATCTTGAAAACCAAAAATGTTGTCCTAGTTCTCTTATATCCGATGAATCAGATGGTACCTTAGATCATCAAAAATTTATGGATTTTTTATTGTTGGATGTTTCATAGCCATGTTCTCTACCACACTATTTTAGGACATTATCGTTAGATTTTTCATCCATATCAATATTTTCACGTATGTTCTCCTACGTGGAAACCCGGTGATGACTTAATTTGGGTAACCATTAGGTTTCATACTTTAGTTTTTGAAGATAGGTTTTGGTATTCCTTTTTATGATGTGTGTTTCTATTTAAGAAACTTTCGAGTAGTAAACCATTTATTACCCCGAACAATTTCGACGGCGAAATTCATATTAAAGGGGGTAGAATGTAACACCCCGAGATTTTATGAAAAATATTCTTTTTAATTTCATTAATGTCTTATGTTGTACGCTACACCAAAAGGAGCTTGCACAATACGCATCCCTGACTTGGTTTTTATTACACCGAAGTGCGACCTTCCGCGATAGCGTGTGTTGTACGCAATAACGAGTTTTGCTAAACAACGATATGTTATATAAACTGGCCGTTATTAATAGTAATAGCCACTTTTTGAAATTTTATAAATTTTTTCATTCAAAATGGAATTCGTTTTTGGATTCAGAATATCGAAATTAGCCTAGGGTGAATTTTTTGTATTTTTTTGAAAACGTTCAATTTTTGATGAATACTGAAAACACAGGGTTACTCTTCAAAAACCGACTTTTTATTTAAATAATTATTTATTTTTTCGAAAATTTATTTTAGTAAAAAATTGATACATAATACCTATATAAGTTCAATTTATGTCATTGGTTTCATTTTATAATAATTTTAGATATATATAAATTTTATTTAAATTTTCACCATCTTTTACCCACCTCCTAGGAGAATTTGCAAATTCACATAATACATAATGTTACCGCTTCTGTGAGTGAAATTTCGAAAATCAGAGAGACATGGTTAATATCAATGACTAAAATGTTGTTCAATGAGATGAAAATAATTTTTGGGGAATAGTAACTTTTTACTTTTTTTATCACAGTTAAAAGTAAATAGGGTAATTAAGTGTAAAATTGATATTTTTATTACCATAACACATGTCATAATTCTATTGGATAAGTTTAATTCTACCAAAAACAAACTTAGGTATAATATATGACCATTTAGGCCCACATGGATTAGATTAGGATATTTATTATTAATTTATTTAAAGATGGGTTAAAATAGTTAAAATCAATGTCTAATAACTAAATAATTTTCAATATATGGTTATACATAAGATAAATTCAACTATAAACATTCATTAGAAAGCTAAAAATATTTCCTACATAACAGTTTTTGATTTATAATTTTTAGAAATTATATAATTTAATATATATATATATATATGAGACAATGATGATGTAGTAATTATCATGTTAATGAAATATTGACATAATTGATGTTATAAATACCCAAATAAATGTAATTTGAGACTTTTAATGAATTCCACAAATTTTCTAGGTTAAGATGAAATGTTAGTATTGATTTAGTTAATGTTTATAGAACTAATCATTCTGTTATTAATTTCACAAAAATCAATTACCAAAGTGTGTCAAAATTGACATAAATTAGTTTTTAAAAAAAATATTATATTATTAATTGTTATTTTTTCCTAAAAATCTATGTTTTGGAAAAATGAATTAGATATCGTTATATATAATAATAATAAAAAACTTTGGGTTAGTTTGGATTTTTATAGTATGATTATTAACCTTATAGTGTAAGAAAACAAGAATACACGGTAAAATAAAAATTATTTAACTTAAAGTTAAATCTAAATGATATGGTTAAAATAGAAACCTAAACTGGTCTAAATTCTATTGTATGAGAGGATTTCGACCCATACCCACCTTATATTCTAAATATATCAATTTGGAGCTATTAAAAACCGAATATGACTTTATAATAAAATAATATGTTTAGTTTTTCTAAAGGTGCCCCTCTCCTCCCTTATAAAAGGGCACCTCCCCCATCTCTACCTCACACAACTTTGAGCCTTCAAGATCGGCCATCCTCTGCCAAATTTACTTATCCACTTCCCTAGAAACATACTAAAGGTCCTTGTATTCTTCAAATACCAATTTTATTTCCCTAAAAGGAGGTCTCAAAGAGGCGCTTAAAAGAAGAGGTAGGGTCTGTTACCGATTCTTTCAATTTTAATTCTTCTTCCACATCATATTCTTTAGTTGTTTCATTATGAAGTAATAACATAAGTATAACTCATATACTGATATGTTATTATAATTATTAAACAACCCTGTTTCACCATCTATTCATCCTATGGAAAATGAAATCACCATGCGTGCGTACGTACGGAATACCGTCTCCACACTGTGGTGTAATCTATATTCCGCCACCACCTTACATGGATGGGTATAATGGTGTAAATAAATAACTATATATGGTTATTTTAAATTGATATTTATTCTGTAATATTATACATACACTTCAATACAATTCCACGATCATGGGAATGATATCATCGCTCGTGCGTACGTACGGACTACCATCTCCACGAATGCGATGAGATTCATTTTCCGTGATTAACCATTCAAGAATGATTATAAAGTTTATATAATTAATAATAATCAAATATATGACATTATTAATCTACTGGATTTATTTATATATATATATATCATCTACTTAATTCCATTCAATTCAATAAGGAAACGAAAACAGCGTTCATGCATACGTATAGACTACCATCTCCATGAACGTTGTATTTCTTTCCACTTATCGATCTATTATATATATGTATATTATCAATATATATTATATATAAATAATGTTTTAAATTCTGGATTTATGTAATCATGAATTAAGTAATCATATGAATAATTACAAGTTAAAACACGAACGATAAATGAAACAATTTTACCCAAAATGCTACTTTAACATGAATTTACAAGAGAACGGGTAATATAAAGTCATAAGTGAACCATATATGATATAATAACAATGAATATGATTCATTAATAAGTCAATGAAATTATTTAAATCATTATACATGAGGATTGGATATGTACAAAGCATATCAGACCTAAGGTAAGGGCTAATTTTGCAAATCTCATTTTTATCTGAGATTGCTTATTCGTAAGTATTTACTAGGGTTATTTCTATCATCCATGTCCATGTTTTATAAAAGTGTATGCATGTGTGTTTAAATTCCCTTTTAAACATTTTGACTTTTACCCCATGGTATGGATGGAATCATTCTTTTATTTACCCTATGAGGTACTTTTTGACTTTTCCGGCCAAAGTACGAGAAGAATGTTTTTTAACTTATACGACATGAAATGATTTTTACGGTTTTATAAATACTTATTTTCATGAAGGTTCCTCTAAAATATTTCATGCCTATTTTCAAAAAAACCATTTTTTTAAAAATCTCATGACATTTTGTGAAAAGAAAATGATTTTGAAGAAAAAACGATATTTTCCTCAAGAATTCATTTCAACTGTTTTATCAAAACCAATTTTCATCCTAGATGACATTATTTCATATGTGTATGTTTCAAGTATCATGTCCTTATGATTTACATGGTTTCACTTTTCTTATGATGAAATGATATCCAATTTTTTTTGTATGGATTATTTTATGATGGAATGATAAATATGAAACCCATTTTATTCATGGGTTATGATGAATGATTTATGTTTATATTGTGGAACACGAAAGAATGATTTCAATATGAGATGGGTGGGACCTATATCTCCCTCCAATGCATTGGGTAAAGATTATATATCTCATGAGGTCGACATGGATGAAACGGTAAGTTAATCCGGTTCAGTGATACAGGACGGGATCGAGGAGTGAACTCGATTCAGAAAGGGTCGTTGTCCACTAATATGGTCTTGGAATAAATGCCTTGGCTACTATGGAAATCATTACATGTGCTGAATGGATGCCACAATTACATGTTTTAATCCCATTATATTATTGTCCTTGTGTGTTTGTATTCATTATGTATTATGTATTCCGCTAAAGTAATGTAATGTCCATGTACGTCAAGCTTCGGGTCGTTACAATTTGTATTAGAGGAAAGGTTTAGTCAACATTTGGAAACTAGGATGCGAGAACTTTAGTGAGATCCCTAGAGATATTTCTAAGGTATGTCTTGGGATGTCCTTAAGGTTAAGTATAAGTATAGGTTATAGTCCTAGATTTACGGTAATGATATTAGAATTAAATCTAATATGTTAGATATTAATGGTACTCCCCCTTTATTATATTGTTTTCCCTAGCATGATTTTCTCCTCTCACAATATTCATTTTGGGTTTTAGACGATGGCTGGAACCCGATGGAACCGTATTGATCAATGTAATGGACTATGAAATTATTTTCCTCCTGAACAAACAAATGTTATGGGAGATGGAGTGAAAAATCTAATTTCTATACTTACACAAGTAATGAATCATTCTGGACATCCAAATGAATATAGAAGGGAACAATATTCTATTTAGTCCTTCATGAGGCAACTTCCACCTTCTTTCAGTGGGTCTTTTGATCCACATGTTGCTGAACAATTGATCAGTACCACTGAAAGTATATATTTAGTTCTTCAATGTTCTGAACACGATAAAGTCATCTTAGCAGTATATCGTTTGGAAGGTGATGCTGATCAATGGTGGAATATTATCAAGAATATGAGGCCAGGAGATGTAATAGAGTCCATGGAATGGGATGAGTTCAAGAACTTATTTTTCAATAAGTAATTCCCTCTTATTCTTCAAACAAATATGGAGAAAGAGTTTCTTGAACTAAATAAAAAGGATGATGAATCTGTTGGTATATACGAAGAGAATTTTACAAGGCATGCAAGGTATGTATCTGGATTTATCATCCATCCTGAAAGTAAAGTTGATCGATTCTTCAGTGGCTTAAAACCAAATCATCGAAGGTCATTAACTATAAGAGACTTCAGTAGCTATGAAGAAATTGTGTGTTGTTCTATCAAGGTGGAAATGGAAGTTGGTGTTACAAATCCATCTCATGGTTTTGAGAAGAGATGATAGATGGTGTTCAAGGAGAAAAGTCAGAATAATGGTGAAAAGAAGAAGAATGTTTCATTATGCTCAAAGTGTGGAAAGAAGCATTGTGGATATTGTCTTAAAGGGTCTAGAAAATGTTTTAAGTGTGGAAAAGATGGTCATCGAGCATCTGAGAGTCGAAGTAATAGAAAAAGGGTTGCTAATGATGTGAATAAAGAAAAGACTACAAAGAACTCACCACCAACACTTCAATGATTCAAGTGCAATGAAATGGGGCATTATGCTAGTCAATTCCCTAATCCATGGGTTAATGATGATAAACATGAGCAACCACTTATGGAAAAGGACAAAGGGAATTGACATGCTATCACTATTGGTGATGTTGAATATTACAATGATGTTGTGGAATGATTAAGTGTTTATGTAATGGGGTTCCAAAATAA
The DNA here is from genome assembly GCA_963277665.1 of Viscum album. Taxonomy (NCBI): domain Eukaryota; kingdom Viridiplantae; phylum Streptophyta; class Magnoliopsida; order Santalales; family Viscaceae; genus Viscum; species Viscum album. The sequence goes on from OY728150.1 coordinate 675,299,670, forward strand.
TGTTGTATATAGTATCGTGGAATATTGGAATATTTATGTATTGGTTTATTGTGTTTTTCAATAATTTTATGGTACCGGTAACCATGGAAAGTGATTGAGTTATTTTTGGAAAAAAGATTATATGGACATAATGAAGGGATACGGAGAAAATGAAATGTTTGACAGTATTCATGAGCTCATGAATGATATAAGGAGAAGGTTATATCATGGTTTGAGTATATTGAATTTTCTGATTTTGGTATGTGGGAAGAGTTAACTTTTGACAGCATTCATGTTTTCACTAAGGTTTAATTGGTATTCAATTTTCAATAGAATACATGATTAAGGTATTCACCTGACTGGAATGTGACCAACAAGATATATGGGGGATAAATGATTGTATTCATATGCTTGGTTGATGAAATTTCAAGTAATAATTTTCTTTATACTATGAGCTTGGACCGAAGTATTTTAGCTGAGCCAAAAGATTGGAATTGATTTTGTTGGACATAAGTAAGTATTATTTAAGGATAGAACATTTTTCGATATTATTGATGGGATGTTATGGTAATGTAGTTTTAGAAAAAGGACAACATGTGGGACGGGTGACAACCCATCGCGTCGGACAAGGCTGTGGGAATCAAACCCACAACTGAAATGCGACATGCCTTTATCGCCTACTACTGGCCTACAAGAAGTCCCTGTGTTGTATAAACTAGTTTTATTATATTATGAAGTATGATATATGAAGTATATGTCCATTTTAAGAACCATATATGATTATTCTCACTATAGATCAACTTATGTATATATAATAACTTTTGCTAAACTTTTGTATGAGACAGATGGAATGACCCGTCATTCTATCACATGATCTGCTAACACTTCACGAATGACAAATTCAACTTCATTTCATTAAGAGATGAATTGGAAATTGTCCAAATAATGACCAACGGTGAGACTGTACCAAAATCATGAAAGTATTTCTTCAAATTAAAATTTCATCAACTTTAGGGAAATGATCTTGAAAACAAAAAATGTTGTCTTAGTGCTCTTATATCTGATGAATTAGATGGTTCCTTAGATCATCAAAAATTTATGGCTTTCTGATTGTTGGATTTTTCATAGTCATGTTCTCTACCACTCTCTATCAGGAGTTGATCGTTAGATTTTTCTTCCATATCCATATTTTAACCTATGTTCTCCTTTGTAGAAACCTGGTGATGAGTTAATTTTGGTAACCGTTACATTTCATACTTTAGTTTTTAAAGCTAGGTTATGGTATTCATTTTTATGATGTGGGCTTCTATTTATGAAACTTTCTAGTAGTGAACCATCTATAACCCCGACGAATTTCGAGGGAGAAATTCATATTAAGGGGGTAGAATTTAACACCGTGAGATTTTATGAAAAATATTATTTTTAATTTCATTAATGTCTTATGTTGTACGCTACACCAAAAGGAGCTTGCACAACATGCATCCCTGACTTGGTTTTCATTACACGCAAACACGACCTTGCACTATAGCGTGTGTTATACACAATACCGAGTTTCGCTAAACAACTATATGTTATATAAACTAGCTGTTATGAATAATAATAGCCACATTTTGAAATTTTATAAATATTATCTTTAAAAATGGACTTCATTTTTTGGATTCAGAATATCAAAATTATCCTAGGGTGAATTTTTGGTATTTTTCTGAAAACATTCAATTTTTGATGAATAGTGAAAACACTGGGTTACTATTCAAAAACCGACTTTTTATTTAAATAATAATTTATTTTTTCATAAATTTATTTTAAGTAAAAAATGATACATAATACCTATATAAGTTCATTTTAAGTCATCGGTGTCATTTTATAATAATTCTAGATATATAATAATTTTATTTAAATTTTCACTATCTTTTACCCACCTCCTAGGAGACTTTGCAAATTCCCATAATACTTATTTTTACCACTTCTGTGAGTGGAATTTCAAAAATCTGAGAGACACGGTTAATATAAATGACTAAAATGTGGTTCAATGAGATGAAAATAATTTTTGGTGAATAGTAACTTTTTCCTTTTTTACCACGGTTAAAAGTAAATAGGGTAATTATGTGTAAAATTGATATTTTTATTACCATAACACGTGTCATAATTCTATTGGATAAATTTAATTAGACCAAAAACAAACATAGGAATAATATATGACCATTTAGGCCCACTTGTATTAGATCAGGACATTTATTATTCATTTATTTAAAGAAGGTTTAAAATAGTTAAAATCAATGTTTAATAACTAAATCATTTTTAATATAGGGTTATACATAAGATAAATTCGACCATAAATTTTCATTAGAATTCTAAACAAATTTCCTACATAACGGTGTTTTTTTTATAATTTTTAGGCTTTATATAATTTAATTTATATATGACACAATGATGATGCAATAATTATCTTGTTAATGAAATATTGAAATATTTGATGTTATAAATACCCAAATAAATGTAATTTGAGAATTTTTATGAATTCCAAAAATTTTCTAGGTTAATATTACATGTTATTATTGATTTTGTTATTGTTTTTCGACAAAGATCATTCTATTATGAATTTCACAAAAATCAATTACCAAAGAGTGTCAAAATTGACATAAAATAGTTTTTAAAACAAATATTATATTATTAATTGTTATTTTATTCCTAAAAATATATGTTTCGGACAAAAGACTTAGATATAGTTTTATATATTATTAATAAACAACTTGGGGTTCGTTTGTCTTGTTATAGTATGTTTATTATCCTTACAGTGTAAGAAAATAAGAAGACATGGTAAAAGATAAATTATTTAACATAAAGTTAAATCTAAATGATATGGTTAAAATAGAAACCAAATCTTGTCTAAATTCTATTGGATGAGTGGATTTCGACCAATACCCACCTCATCTTCTAATCATCTCAATTTGGAGATATTAAAAAATGAATATGACATTATATTAAAATAATATTTTTAGTTTTTCCAAAGGTGCCCCTCTCCTCCCTTATAAAAGGGCACCTACTCCCTCTCCTCCTCACACCACATTGAGCCTTCATGCTCGGCCATACGCTGCCAAATTCTCTTATCCACTTCCCTAGAAACATCCTAGAGGTCCTGGTATTCTTCAAAGACCAATTTTAGTGCCCTAAAAGGAGGTCTCAAAGAGGCGCTTCAAAGAAGAGGTAGTATCCATTACCGATTCTTTCAATTTTATTTATTCTTCCACTTCTTATTATTTAGTTGTTTCGTTATGAAGTAATAACATCAGTATCACTAATATACATATATGTTATTATAATTATGAAATAACCCTATTTCACCATCTATGCATCCTACGGAAAATGAAATCACCATGCGCGCGTACTTACGGAATACCGTCTCCACGCAGTGGTGTAATCTATTTTCTGCTACCACCATAGATGGATGGGTATAATAGTGTAAATGAATAACTATATATGGTTATTTTAAAGTGATATTGATTCTGTAATATTATACAAACACTTCAATACAATTCCACGATCATGGGAATGATATCATCGCTTGTGCATACGTACGGACTACCGTCTCCACGAATGCGATAAGATTCATTTTCCATGATTAACCATTCAAGAATGATTATAAAGTATATATAAGGAATAATAATGAAATATATTACATAATGAAGCTACTATAATTATGTATATATATATATATTTCATCTACTTAATTCCATTCAATTCAATTAGGAAACAAAAACAGTGTTCATGCATACGTAAGGACTACCGTCTCCATGAATGGTGTATTTCTTTCCATTTATCGATCTATTATATGTAACTTCTGAATATATATTATATATAAATCATGTTTTAAATTCTGGATTTATGTAATCATGAATTAAGTAATCATATGAATAATTACAAGTTAAAACACGAGTGACAAATGAAACGATTTTACCCAAGACACTTCATTAACATGAATTTACAAAACAACGGGTAATATAAAGTCACAAGTGAACCATATATGATATAATAACAATGAATATGATTCTTTAATAAGTCAATGACATTATTTAAATCATTATACATGAGGTTTGGATATGTACAAAGCATATCGGACCTAAGGTAAGTGATAATTTTCCAAATCTCAATTTTATCCAAGATTGCTTATTCGTAAGTATTTACTAGGTTTGTTTCTATCATCCATGTCCATGTTTTATAAAAGTGTATGCATGTGTGTTTAAATTACTTTTTACCCATTTTGACATTTACCCCATGGTATGGAAGGAATCTTTCTTTTATTTACCCTATGAGGTACTTTTTGACTTTTCCAGCAGAAGTACGAGAAGAATGTTTTTTTAACTTATATGGCATAAAATGATTTTTACGGTTTTATAAAGCCTTATTTTCATGAAGATTTCTCTAAAAGATTTCATGACTATTTTCAACAAAATCCTTTTTTTAATATTTCATGACATTTTTTGAAAAGAAAATGATTTTGATGAAAAAAGTATTTTTTCCTCAAGAATTCATTTCAAGTGTTTTATCAAAACAATTTTTCATTTAAGATGACATTATTTCATATGTGTATGTTTCAAGTATCATGTCTTTATGATATAGATGGTTTCACTTTTCTTATGATGAAATGATATCCAATTTTTTTTTATGGATTATTTCATGATGGAATGATAAATAAGAAACCCATTTTATTCTTGGGTTATGATGAATGATTTATGTTTATATTTTGGAACATGAAAGAATGATTTCAATATGAGATGGGGGGGACCTATATCTCCCTCAAATTCATTGGGTAATGATTATATATCTCATGAGATAGACATGGATGAAACTGTATGTTAATCCGGTTCAGTGATACAAGACTATATCGAGGAGTGAACTCGATTCAGAAAGGGACATTGTCCACTAAGATGGTCTTGGAAGCAATGCCTTGGCTACTATGGAAATCATTACATGTGCTGAAAAGATGCCACAATTACATGTTTTATTACCATTCTATTATGTTCCTTGTGTTTATGTATTCGTTATGTATTAAGTATTACGCTAAAGTAATGTAATGTCCATGTAAATCAAGCATCGGGTCGTTACAGTTGGTATCTGAGGAAAGGTTTAGTCAACCTTTGGAAACTAGGGTGTGAGAACTTTAGTGAGATCCCTAGAGATATTTCTAAGGTATGTCTAGGGATGTCCCTAAGGTTAAGTATATGTATATGTTATAGTCCTAGATTTACGGTAATGATATTATAATTAAACCTAAGATGTTAGATATTGAAGGTACTCCCCCTTTGTTATGTTGTTTTCCCTAGCATGATTTTTTCCTCTCACACTATTCTTTTTGGGTTTTAGACGATGGATGGAACCCTAAGGAACTGTATTGATCAATGTAATGGATAATGCAACAATTTTCCTCCTGAACAAACAAATTTTATGGGACATGGAGTGAAAAATCTTATTTCTATACTTATACAAGCTATGAATCATTCTGGACATCCAAATGAGCAGAGAAGGGAAGAATATTCTATTGAGTCCATCATGAGGCAACTTCCACCTTCTTTCAGTGGGTCTTTTGATCCACATGTTGCTGAACAATGGATCAGTACCACTGAAAAGATATTTTCTGTTCTTCAAAGTTCTAAACATGATAAAGTCATCTTAGCAGTATATCGTTTGGAAGGCGAAGCTGATCAATGGTGGAATCTTATCAAGAATACGAGGCCAATTTTTGAAATTCAGTCCATGGAATTGGATGAGTTCAATAACTTATTTTTCAATAAGTACTTCCCTCGTATTCTTTGAACAAATATGGAGAAGGAGTTTCTTAAACTAAAGCAAAAGGATGATGAATCTGTTGGTATATACGAAGCGAATTTTACAAGGCATGCAAGATATGCATCTGGCTTTATCATCCAACATGAAAGTAAAGTTGATCGATTCTTCAGTGGCTTAAATCAAAATCTTCGAAGGGAATTAGCTTTAAGAGACTTCAGTAGCTATGAAGAAATTGTGTGTTTTGCTATCAAGGTAGAAATGGAAGTTGGTGTTACATATCCATCTCATGGTTTTGAGAAGAAATGAAAGATGGAGTTCAAGGAGAAATGTCAGAATGATGGTGACAAGAAGATGAATGTTTCATTATGATAAAATTGTGGAAAGAAGCATTGAAGATATTGTGTTAAAGGGGCTAGAAAATGTTTTAAGTGTTGAAAAGAATGTCATCGAGAAGATGAGTGTCGAAGTAATGGAAAAAGGGTTGCTAATGATGTGAATAAAGAAAAGATTACAAGGAATTCCACACCAACACATCAATGCTTCATGTGCAATGAAATGGGGCATTATGCTAATCGATTCCCTAATCCAAGGGTTAATGATGATCGACATGAGCAACCACTTAAGGAAAAGGACAAAGGGAAGTCACATGCAATCACTATTGGTGATGTTGAATATGAAAACGATGTGGTGGAATGATTAAGTGTTTATGTAATGGGGTTCCAAAATAATTTTGTATATAGTTCCGTGGAATATTAGAATATTTATGTATTGGTATATTGTGGTTTTCAATAATTTTATGGTACCGGTAACCATGGAAAGTGATTGAGATATTTATGGAAAAAAGTTGATATGTGCATAATGAAGGGATAAAGAGAAAATGAAATGTTTGACAGTATTCATGAGCTCATGGCTGATATAAGGAGAAGGTTATATCATGGTTTGAGTATATATAATTTTGTGATTTTTTAATGTGGAAAGAGTTAACATTTGAAAGCATTCATGTTTTCACTATGGTTTGATGGGTATTCATTTTTCAAGAAAATACATGATTAATGAATTCACATGATTGGAATGCAACCAACAAGATATATGGGGGATAAATGATGGTATTCACATGCTTGGTTGATGAAATTTCAAGTAATCCCTTTTCTTTATACTATGAGCTTGGTCCAAAGTATTTTAGTTGAGCCTAAAGATTGGAATGGATTATGTTTTACATAAGTTAGTATTGTTTAAGGATAGAAATTTTTTTGATATTATTGATGGGATGTTATATTAATGTAGTTTTAGAAAAAGGAAAACCTTCAGGACGGGTGACCGCCCATCCCGTCGGACAAGGATGTGGGAATCGAACCCACAATTGAAGTGAGACAGGCCTTTATCGCCTACCACTGGCCTACAGGAAGTCCCTGTTTAGTAGAAACTAGTTTTATTATATTAAGCAGTATGATATATGAAGTAAAAGTCCTTTTTAGGAACCATATTTGATTATTCTCACTATAAATCGACTTATGTATATTTAATAACTTTTGTTAACCTTTTGTTTGAGACAGATGGAATGACATGTCATTCAGTCACATGATCTGCTAACACTTCACGAATGACAAAATCAACTTTATTTTTTTAAAATATGAATTGGAAATTTTCCATGAACGACCAATGGTGAGACTGTACCAAAATCACTAATGTATTTCTTCTAATTCCAATTTCATCAACTTTAAGGAAATGATCTTGAAAACCAAAAATGGTGTCTCAGTGCTCTTATATCTGATGAATCAGATGGTACCATAGATCATAAAATATTTATGGCTTTGTGATTGTTGGATTTTTTTTTAGCCTTTTTCTCTACCACTCTCCATCAGAACATGATCATTATATTTTTCATCCATATCCATATTTTCACCTATGTTATCATACGTGGAAACCCAGTGATGAGTTAATTTGGGTAACCGTTACATTTAATACTTTAATTTATAATGCCAGGTTTTGGTATTCCTTTTTATGATGTGGGTTTCAATTTAAGAAACTTTCTAGTAGTAAAACATTTATAACTCTGACGAATTTCAAGGGAAAAATTCATTTTAAGGGGGGTAGAATGTAACATCCTGAGATTTTATGAAAAATATTATTTTTAATTTAATTAATATCTTGTGTTTTACACTACACTAAAAGGAGATTGAAAAACACATATCCTTGAATTGGTTTGCATTACACGCAAACGCAACCTTTTACGATAGCGTGTGTTGTACGCAATACCGAGTTTCACTGAACAATGATATGTTATATGAACTAGCCGTTATGAATAGTAATACGCACTTTTTGAAATTTTATAAATTTTATCATTCATAATGGACATCATTTTGGGATTCAGAATATTGAAATTATCCTAGGGTGATTTTTTGGTATTTTTCTGAAAACTTTCAATTTTTGATCAATAGTGAAAACACTGGGTTACTATTCAAAAACTGACTTTTTATTTAAATAATTATATATTTTATTTAAATTTATTTTAGGTCAAAATTGATACATAATACCTATATAGGTTCAATTTATGTCAATGGAGTCATTTTTTAATAATTTTAGATATATTAAAATTTTATTGAACTTTTCACCGTCTTTTACCCACCTCCAAGGAGAATTTGAAAATTCACATAAAACTTAATTTTACCACTTCTCTGAGTGGAATTTCGAAGATCCGAGATACATGGTAAATATCAAGGACTAAAATTTGGTTCAATGAGATGAAAATAATTTTTGTTGAATTGTATCTTTTTACTTTTTTACCATAGTTTAAAGTAAATACAGAAATTAAGGGTAAAATTGATATTATTATTACCCTAAAACATGTCCTAATTCTATTTGAGAAGTGTAATTCGACCAAAAACAACCTTAAGAATAAATTATGACCATTTAGGCCCACTTGGATTACATTAGGACATTTATTATTAATTTATTTAAAGAAGGGTTAAAATAGTTAAAAACAACTATTCATAACTAAATAATTTTTAATATACTGTTATACATAAGATAAATTCTACTATAAATATTCATTATAAAGCTAAAAAGATTTCCCACATAATGGGTGTTTATTTATAATTTTTAGACATCTTATAATGTAATTTATATATGACACAATGATGATCCAGTAATTAACTTATTAATGAAATATTGAAATAATTGATTTTATAAATACCCAAATAAATATAATTTGAGACTTTTTATGAATTCAACAAATTTTATAGGTTAATATGACATGTTAGTATTGATTTACTTAAATTTTTTTGAACTAATAATTCATTTATGAATTTCACAAAAAATCTATTACCAAATAGTGTCAACTTTGTCATAAATTACTTTTTAAAACAAATATTATATTATTAATTGTTATTTTATTCCTAAAAAATTATTTTTATGCCAAATGACTTATATAAGGTTATATATATTAATAATAATCATCTTGGGGTTAGTTTGGATTGTTATATTATGTTTATTAACCTTATAGTGTAAGAAAATAAGAAGACACGGTAAAAGAAAAATTATTTAACATAAACTTAAATCTAAATGATATGGTTAAAATAGAAATTTAAACCTGTATAAATTCTATTGGATGAGATTATTTAGACCTATACCCACCTTATCTTCTGAATATATCAATTTGGAGCTATTAATAACTGAATACGACTTTATAATAAAATAATATTTTTGGTTTTTCCAAAGGTGCCCCTCTCCTCCCTTATAAAAAGGCACCCCCTCCCTCTCTTCCTCACACCACTTTGATCATTCATGCTTGGACATCCTCTACCAAATTATCTTCTCCACTTCCCTAAAAACATCCTAGAGGTCCCGGTCTTCTTCAAAGACCAATTTTAGTGCCCTAAAAGGAGGTCTCAAAGATGCGCTTCAAAGAAGAGGTAATGTCTGTTACAAATTCTTTCAATTTTATTTCTTCTTCCACATATTCTTCTTTAGTTGTTTCAGAATGAAGTAATAACATCAGTATCACTAATATAATTATATGTTATTATATGTATGAAAACCCCTATTTCACCATCTATCCATCCTACGGAAAATGAAATCACCATGCATGTGTACGTACGGAATACCGTCTCCACGCCGTGGTGTAATCTATTTTCCGCCACCACATTACATGGATGGGTATAATGGTGTGAATAAATAACTATATATGGTTATTATATATTGATATTGATTCTGTAATATTATACATACACTTAAATAGAATTCCACGATCATGGGAATGATATCATCGCTCGTGCGTACGTACGGACTACCGTCTCCACGAATGCGATGAGATTCATTTTCCATGATTAACCATTAAAAAATGATTATAAAGTATATATAATGAATAATAATGAAATATATGACATAATGAAGCTTCTGGATTTCTGTATATATATATATATATCATCTACTTAATTCCATTCAATTCAATAAGGAAACGAAAACAGTGTTCATGCGTACGTACGGACTACCGTCTCCATGAACGGTGTATTTCATTCCATTTATCGATATATTATATATATGTATCTTCGGAATATATATTATATATAAATCATGTTTAACATTCTGGATATATGTAATCATGATCTAATTAATCATATGAATAATTACAAGTTAAAACACGAACGACAAATGAAACGATTTTACCCAAAAATATAAAGTCATAAGTGAACCATATATGATATAATAACAATGAATATGATTCTTTAATAAGTCAATGAAATTATTAAAATCATTATACAGGAGGTTTGGATACGTACAAAGCATATCGGACCTAAGGTAAGGGATAATTTTTCAAATCTCATTTTTATCTGAGATTTCTTATTCTTAAGTATTTACTGGGGTTATTGCTATCATCAATGTCCATGTTTTATAAAAGTGTATGCATGTATGTTTAATGTCCTTTTTACCCATTTTGTCTTTTACCCCATCGTATGGAAGGAATCTTTCTTTTATTTACCCTATGAGTTACTTTTTTACTTTTCTATCAAAAGTACGAGAAGAACGTTTTTTCTTAACTTATACAACATTAAATGATTTTTAAAGTTTTACAAAGCCTTATTTCATGAAGCTTCCTCTAAAATATTTCATTAATATTTTCAAAAAAATCCTTTTTTTATAATTCCACAACATTTTGTGAAAAGAAAATGATTTTGAGGAAAAAAAGATATTTTCCTCAAGAAGTCATTTAAATTGTTTTATCAAAACCATTTTTCATATAAGATGACATTATTTTATATGTGTATGTTTCTAGTATCATGTCCCTATGATTTACATGGTTTCACTTTTCTTATGATGAAATGATATCCAATTTGTTTTATGGATTATGTTATGATGGAATGATAAATATGAAACCCATTTTATTCTTGGGTTATGATAAATGATTTATGTTTATATTGTGGCACACGAAAGAATGATTTCAACATGGGATGGGTGGGACTTATATCTCCATCCAATGCATTGGGTACAGATTATATATCTCATGAGATAGACATGGCTAAAATGGTATGATAATTTAGTTCAGTGATATAGGACTGGATCGGGGAGTGAACTCGATTCATAAAGGGACTTTGTCTACTAAGATGGTCTTCGAATCAATGCCTTGTATAATATGGAAATCATTACATGTGCTGAATAGATGCCACAATTACATGTTTTATTCCCATTATATTAGGGTCCTTGTGTGTATGTTTTCATTATGTATTAATTATTCCTCTAACGTAATGTATTGTCCATGTACGTCAAGCTTCGGGTCGTTATAGTTGGTATCAGAGGAAAGGTTTAGTCAACCATTGGAAACTAGGATGCGAGAACATTAGTGAGATCCCTAGAGATATTTCTATGGTATGTCTAGGGATGTCCCTAAGGTTAAGTATAAGTATAGGTTATAGTCCTAGATTTACGGTAACGATATGAGAATTAAACCTAAGATGCTAGATGTTGAAGGTACTCCCCCTTTATTATGTTTTTTCCCTAGCATGATTTTTTCTTCTCACACTATTCTATTTGGGTTTTAGACGATGGCTGGAACCCAAAGGAACCGTGTTGATCAATATAATCGAAAATGAAATGATTGTCCCCCTGAAAAAACCAATGTTATGGGAGATGGAGGGAAAATTCTTATTTCTATACTTACACAAGCTATGAATCATTCTGGATTTCCAAATGAGCAGAGAAGGGAACAATATTCTATTGAGTCCTTCATGAGGCAACGTCAACCTTCTTTCAGTGGGTCTTCTGATCCACTTCTTTCTGAACAATGGATCAGTACCACTGAAAATAAATTTTCAGTTCTTCAATGTTCTGAACATGATAATGTCATCTTAGCAGTATATCGTTTGGAAGGTGAAGCTGATCAATGGTGGAATCTTTTTAAGAATATGAGGCCAAGAGATGAAATTGAGTCCATGGAATGAGAAGAGTTCAAGAACTTATTTTTCAATAAGTACTTCCCTCGAATTCTTCGAACAAAGATGGTGAAAGAGTTTCTTGAACTAAAGCAATAGGATGATGAATCTGTTGGTATATACGAAGCGAATTTTACAAGGTGTCCAAGGTATACATCTGGCTTGATGATCAAACCTAAAAGTAAATTTGATTGATTCTTCAGTGGCTTTAAACAAAACCTTCGAAGGGAATTAACTATAAGAGACTTCAGTAGCTATGAAGAAATTGTGTGTTGTGCTATCAAGGTAGAAATGGAAGTTGGTGTTACATATCCATCTCATGTTTTTGACAAGAAATGAAAGATGGAGTTCAAGGAGAAATCTCAGAATAATGGGGAAAAGAAGATGGTTGTTTCCTTATGCTCAAAGTGTGGAAAGAATCATGGTGGAGATTGTCTTAAAGGGACTAGAAAATGTTTTAAGTGTGGAAAATAAGGTCATCGAGCAGCTGGGTGTCGAAGTAATGGAAAAATGGTTGCTAATGATGTGAATAAAGAAAAGACTGTAGAGAACACACCACCAAAACATCACTACTTCCAGTGCAATGAAATGAGGAATTATACTAATCAATGCCCTAATACAAGGTTTAATGATGATCGAAATGAGCAACAACTTAAGGCAAAGGACAAAGGGAAGTCACATGCGATCACTATTAGTGATTTTGAATATGACAACGATGTGGTGGAATGATTATGTGTCTATGTAATGGGGTTCCAAAATAATGTTGTATATAGTATCGTGGAATATTAGAATATTTATGTATTGGTCTATTGTGATTTGAAGTAATTTTATGTTACCAGTAACCATGGAAAGTGATTGAGATATTTTTGGAAAAAAGATGATCTGTGCATAATGAAGGGATAAGGAGAAAATGAAATGTTTGACAGTATTCATGAGCTCATAACTGATATAAGTAGAAGGTTATATCATGGTTTGAGTATATAGAATTTTTGGATTTTGGAATGTGGAAAGAGTTAACTTTTGACTGCATTCATGTTTTCACGAAGGTTTAATGGGTATTCCTTTTTCAAGAGAATACATGATTAAGGCATTCACATGATTGGAATGTTACCAACAAGATATATGGGGGATAAATGATGGTATTCACATGCTTGGTTGATGAAATTTCATGTAATCCTTTTCTTTATACTATGAGCTTGTAACGAAGTATTTTAGATGACCCTAAAGATTGTAATGGATTATGTTGGACATAAGTTAGTATTGTTTAAAGATAGAACATTTTTTGATATTATTGATGGGATGTTATAGTAATGTAATTTTAGAAAAAGGAAAACCTACAGCTCGGGAAACCTAGTGATGAGTTAATTTGGGTAACCGTTACATTTAATACTTTAGTTTTTAAAGACGGGTTTTGGTATTCCTTTTAACCATGTGGGTTTCTATTTAAGAAACTTTTGAGTATTAAACCGTTTATTACCCCGACGAATTTCGAGGGACAAATTCATTTTAAGGGGGGTAGAATGGAACACCCTGAGATTTTATGAAAAATATTCTTTTTAATTTCATTAATGTATTGTTCTATACGCTACACCAAAAGTATTTTGAACAACATGAATCCCGGACTTGGCTTGCATTACACACAAGCGCAACCTTCCATGATAGCGTGTATTGTACGCAATACCGAGTTCCGCTGACCAACGATATGTAATATAAACTAGCAGTTATGCATAGTAATACACAATTTTCGAAATTTTATAAATTTTTTCTTTCAAAATGGAATTAATTTCTGGATTCAGAATATCGAAATTAGCCTAGGGTGAATTTTAGATATTTTTCTAAAAACTTACAATTTTTGATGAATAGTGAAAACACTGGGTTATTATTCAAAAACTGACTTTTTATTTAAATAATTATTTATTTTATTTAAATTTATTTTAGGTAAAAATTGATACATAATAACTATATAAGTTCAATTTAAGTCATTGGAGTCATTTTATAATAATTTTAGATATATAAATATTTTATTGAACTTTTCACCTTCTTTTACCCACCACCTAGGAGAATTTGTAAATTTACATAAAACATAATTTTACTGCTTCTGTGAGTGGAATTTCTAAAATCCGAGAGAAACAGTTAATATCAAGGACTAAAATGTGGTTTAATGAGATGAAAATAATATTTGGCGAATAGTAACTTTTTACTTTTTTAACACGATTAAAAGTAAATAGGGTAATTAAGGGTAAAATTGATATTATTATTACCCAAACACATGACCTAATTCTATTTGATAAGTCTAATTCGCCGAAAAAAAACCTTAGGAATAAAATATTACAATTTAGTCCGAGTTGGATTAGATTAGGACATTTATTATTAATATATTTAAAGAAGGGTTAAAATAGTTAAAATCAAAGTTTAATTACTAAATAATTTTTCATATAGGGTTATACATAAGATTAATTCGACTATAAATATTTATTAAAAAGATAAAATGACCTCCTACATAATGGTGTTTTATTTAAAATTTTTAGACAATATATAATTTATTTTATACATGACACAATGATGATTCAATAATTATCTTATAAATGAAATATTGAAATAATTGAAGTTATAAATACCCAAATAAATGTAATTTGTGACTTTTTATGAATTAGTAAAATTTTCTAGGTTACTATGACATTTTATGATTTTTTTAGTTAACTCCTTTCGAACTAATCATTCGGTTATGATTTTGACAAAAATCAATTACCAAATAGTGTCTAAATTGACATAAAATAGTTTTTAAAATAAATATTTTATTATTAATTGTTATTTTATTCCTAAAAATTTACGTTTAGGGGAAATGACTTAGATAAGGTTATATATATTAGTAATAATCAACTTTGGGTTCCTTTGGATTTTAATAGTATGTTTATGATCCTTACAGTGTAAGAACACAAGAAGACACGTTAAAAGAAAAATTATTTAACTTAAAGTTAAATCTAAATTATATGGTTAAAATAGAAAACTAAAAATTTATAAATTATATTATATGAGAGTATTTCGACCCATAACCACCTTATCTTCTATGTATATCAATTTGGAGCTATTAAAAACCGAATATGACTTTATAATAAAATAATGTTTTTAGTTTTTCAAAGGCCCCCTCTCCTACCTTATAAAAGGGCACCTACTCCCTCTCTTCCTCATACCACTTTGAGCCTTAAAACTCTTCCTTCCTCTGCCAAATTATCTTCTACACTTCCCTAGAAACATCCTAGAGGTCCTGGAATTCTTCAAAGAACAATTGTAGTGCCCTAAAAGGAGGTCTCAAAGAGGCGCTTCAAAGAAGATGTAATGTCTGTTACCGATTCGTTCAATTTTATTTCTTCTTCCACTTATTCTTATTTAGTTGTTTCATTATGAAGTAATAAAATTAGTATCACTAATATACTGATATGTTATTATAATTATGAAACAACTCTATTTCACCATATATCCATCCTACGAAAAACCAAATCACGACACGTGCGTACGTACTGAATACCATCTCCATACCGTGGTGTAATCTATTTTCCACCACCACCTTACATGGATGGGTATAATGATGTATATAAATAACTATATATGGTTATTGTAAATTGATATTAATTCTTTAATATTATACAGACACTTCAATACAATTCGACGATCACGGGAATGATATCATCGCTCATGCGTACGTACGGACTACCGTCTCCATGAATGCGATGAGATTCATTTTCCATGATTAACCATTCAAGAATGATTATAAAGTAAATATAATTAATAATAATGACATATATGAAATAATGAAGATAATGTATTTATGTATTTATATATGTATATATATGTATTTCATCTACTAAATTCAATTCAATTCAATAAGGAAAGGAAAACAGCGTTCATGCGTACATACGGACTACCGTCTCCATGAACGGTGTATTTCTTTCCATTTATCGATCTATTATATATATCTATATTCTGAATATATATTATATATAAATAATGTTTTAAATTCTGGATATATGTAATCATGATCAATGTAATCATATGAATTATTAAAAGTTAAAACATGAACGGCAAATGAAGCGATTTTACCCAAAACATTACTTTAACGTGAATTTACAAAATAACGGGTAATATAAAGTCATAAGTGAACAATATATGATATTATAACAATTCATATGACTCTGTAATAAGTCAATGACATTATTTAAATCATTATATAGGAGGATTGGATATGTACAAAGCATATCGGACCTAAGGTAAGGGATAATTTTTAAAATCTCATTTTTATCCGAGATTGCATATTCGTAAGTATTTACTGTGGTTATTGATATCATACATGTCCATGTTTTATAAAAGTGTATGCATATATGTTTAATGTAATTTTTAACCATTTTGAATTTTAACCCATGGTATGGAAGGAATATTTCTTTTATTAACCCTAAGAGGTACTTTTTTACTTTTCCAGCAAAAGTACGAGAATAAGATTTTTTTTAACTTATACGAAATGAAAGGATTTTTACGGTTTTTTAAAGCCTTATTTTCATGAAGCTTCCTATAAAAGATTTAATGACTATTTTCAACAAAATCCTTTTTTTTAAATTGCATGAAATTTTGTGAAAAGAAAGTGATTTTTAAGAAAAAAAGATATTTTCTTCAAGAATTCATTTCAAGTGTTTTATTAAAACCATTATTCATCTAAGATGACGTTATTTAATATGTGTGTGTTTCAAGTATCATGTCTCTATGATTTACATGGTTTCACTTTTCTTATGATGAAATGATATCCATTTTTTTTTATGGATTATGTTATGATGGAATGATAAATTTGAAACACATTTTATTCTTGGGTTATGATGAATGATTTATGTTTATATTGTGGCACATGAAAGAATGATTTCAATATGAGATGGGTGGGAACTATATCTCCCTACAATGCATTGGGTAAAGATTATATTTCTCATGAGATAGACTTGGCTGAAACGGTAAGTTAATCCGATTCAGTGATACAGGACTGGTTTGAGGAGTGAACTTGATTCAGAAAGGGACTTTGTCCACCAAGATGGTCTTGGCAGCAATGCCTTGGCTACTATGGAAATCATTACATGTTCTGAATGGATGCTACAATTACATGTTTTATTCCCATGCTATTTTATCGCGATAGATGTTCCTTTATGATGAATTCCTTACTTACTTCCAAGATTTATGCCTTTTCTCGAGGTTTTAAGGTTTAGATTTCATGTTCCTGTTTTTTGCTTTCAAATGTTTATAGATTGTTTTATGTTCTCTATGTTTTCCTTTACTGAGAAATTGAGCTCACCATTTTTATGTTTTATTTTTCCCAGGAAATAAATAAAGGTTTTAGGTAAGGAAACGGAAAGGGGAAGATCGTTATGGGAGATGTTTAAGATCTATCGACATGATTAGATGTTTATATTACGAGTTTCCAAAGACACTAAACTATTACAATCCTTGTGTGTCTATTTTAGTTATGTATTAAGTATTTCTCTAAAGTAATGTAATATCCATGTACGTCATGATTCGGGTCTTTACCAAAAAACACATTAAATTATGAATGGGATATTTAATTTCATGGATGAGGATGTTTCACAATAAATATTAATGTAATCCCTATAACACATCTAACTATAAAACATATATAAGTAAATCGTGGTTAAAAATTGACATTAAATTAGAAAGAGTAGGTTGTGATAAGAATACTAAGGATACGTTAGTCGTGGGGGATTATAGTTATTATATGTTTTCTCATAATCATCTTTTTTATTTCGAACTCATACTATCATTGGAAGAAAGTTGATAAATAAATCATTATCCATACAGTTTTTTTATTTGAATATATATATATATATATATATATAAACAAGGAAAAATTATTACATAGCTCACATACACAATGTGCTATGAATGAACCCATATAAATTTCTTAATAAGTACCTCTGTCAATCATGAAATATTTTGATGTTTGTAATTGATCACCACATGATGCAGTATAGAACATGGGAATCACAAATAATGAATTTCAATGAAAATTATATAGGAATAACAAAAAACAAAAAAAAACGTAGATAATAACCAGAAAATAATTGTTATCCCATTGTATCAAATTATTAAAAAACAATAAAATGGAATGTTCATAAACTGATATAGTCCAACTGTCTAATACACAAATTAATATGAGTACCACATCACTACAAAGATATCCAAATTATATGTGGATCAAATAATAATCATTTCATCGCCATCTCCCAGTATCATATAATCATGAATTTCAACCATACCCCAGAGGTTCATTACATTATTATTTTCATATTAACGATATTTTACATACTCACAATATAACATGTAGGATATTTAATATAATTGTTCAAATGGATTCCACTATGTTATTTAAAAAGTTATCCATAACATGTGACACAAATTTAGATAATTTTAAGTAAAAAATTAATTTTAAGACTCATAAAATTTTCATATAATACATTATTATAAATAATTCTAAAAGTATTTTTTTATATAAATAATAATAATATCCAAAAATTAATAATGATAGAGCATCGTGATAAAAATGAGAACAAAATAATTTCAACAAAACTGACATATTTAATAAAGAAATTATCCATGCACAATTTTGAAGTGCCATATGGTTTGTTAGGTCATGGAATTAAATCATAAAAAAATCAATGAAATATAGAGCCTTTTGTGAACACTTCCATATATCACAGGAAAGGGGAATTAGTTTCTTCACTAAAGAATGAACTCC
Organism: Viscum album; assembly: GCA_963277665.1. Classification (NCBI taxonomy): domain Eukaryota; kingdom Viridiplantae; phylum Streptophyta; class Magnoliopsida; order Santalales; family Viscaceae; genus Viscum; species Viscum album. The sequence continues at coordinate 675,318,642 of OY728150.1, forward strand.
AAAACCAAATCCATAATTTGTTACCATTCATAATAAAATCCATTTCTATGTATATAAAATACATTTCAAGCCTTCTTTTCATGGTCTAACCACACTAAAACAAAAGATAAATTGTTCTTCATAGAAATTAATTTTGGGGAAAATCCTTCATCTCAAATCAGTTTTTCTAATCTTCATAGACGTATACTCAAATAACAATTGAAACATTGTGTATCATATGAAAACATATGTGAAATAATTTTTCATCAAAAATTATTATTATAAAAATAATTAATTCATTAATAATCCATTAAATTCATTCATGGATTCACATATCAACAATAATCTTCAAGATGCAATCCTTTGGTCATTTTTCTAATATAAACCCAATTCCATATGAATCTACACATTATTATAAAAATTAATTTCTAAAGAGTTTTCATCAAGAACCATTTCATATGAAAATAGTTTTCAAGTATAACCATTCTTGATTTGGAAATAAATAAATAAACCTTTTCAATTAAAACAATTAAATCATGTTCTATTAATAGGAAAATTATTACAATACCACCTTCCTAAATTATATGTTTTGTCAATCCCCCAATAATAGACCCACCTTTGGTGAGATATAGGGTGAGAAAAATAAATATAGAATCATAGAAAAATAGTTCAGAAATAGGGATGTGGTTACATAAAAAACATAATTATCTATATCCATCAATGAAGAATATATAGTGGAATATGTAATTGACTGTCAAATCACAGATAAACATATTAATTTGGATAAATGATTCCATAGGTATATTGATATATAGCGATTTTTTATATTAGGGGATCAAATTACATCAACAGATCCTCTATTGTATAATAGATAAAATAGATTTAAATGAACAACTATTTAGTATCATAACATGGTTTTCATGATGAAAATTTCAAAAAAAATTACCGATTAATTTTTCTCTCAGAGTAGCGCCACCAGATAGACGATTTCATCCAAATGATAAATAGAGGTCCCAGAATGAATGCATAAAAAACAAGAAAACATCAACAATTTTCCATTTGGAATAATATATATTTCTAAACTCTACCTGATGTATAATAGAATTATACTAGGAAGTACCTATTTCTTTCCACCGAAAAACTGGTTAGTTGGTATCACAACTTATAGGTGTGATACAATATTCATCCTATTTATAATACTATGTCCACCAAAATTCCAAAAACCTTGACACTACATAAAAACTCTAAAAATATATAAAACCATGTCCCTAACAAATTAATGTCTATAAAATAATAAAAAAAATATATAGGGATAAACATCATCAAGTGGAAGGAAACCCAATGATCAAGTATAAGATAAAGAGTCATTATTTTATATTATCCCCCCATAATTTATTATAACCGGAAAAACATCATTATGAACATTGGACCTCAAAGATATGATATCACAACACCCACATAATCATATCATGATCCCATGGGTAATGACCATATAAACCATTAATTCTTAATACATATACCATGGAAAATTTCTAACCATATATGACCATCAAATGAGAGTATAACATTAAAACCAAATACTCAGTCATGGACATATGAGGATCCACATCATGGTCATCCCATTCCTAAATATGATATGTATAAAAATGATATATCTTAATATGTAAAAAATTAAGCAAATAATGGATTGACATCATTTGTGGTGGTGAGGAAAAAAGATTATTCCACATATTGAAAACCCCAAACATTCTAATCAGATCATAGATATATGGATCCCAAAATATCATTTATTCAATGAATTTAGTTAACTAGTTTAAGAATGAATCTTCAAAATATCAAAATTCCACCCATGAACTCGAAACTATGTGAATTAGGAGTCACATAATATTTATACTAATTACAATCAATTACAATCCTCTAATGAATAATCTAGATCCATATCATTTTCTCATTGACCATACCGGGTTCCACGTGGGAATCATCATTATTCTTCAATAAAATGCGTAGTTATTTAAATGTTATTTCATATATGGATCATAAGGTTCTATTTTCATGGAAAGCACATTACAGCTATTTTTTTTTCAAACTCATCCATCCAAAAATGGTAATAATATTCTCTCCTAATGAAAACGTTGATAGAACAATAAATTATTTCCATAATATTTGTATAACATTATATATGAAATTAAATATGATGATGGTTATAAAATTTCTACATAAAATATTGACGTATTTTATTTTAGTGTAATCTAAAAAACTGAGAGTGAATCTGGGATCCCTTTTTGAAAATACAGTAGATAAAACCCTATCAATCATGATAATATTTAGAACATACACATTTCAAAAATACACAACATTTGTGTTATAATGGATTTTGGTAATGTGAGTGGATTTAGTCATTTGTTCCCTTCACACCCATATTGATTTGTTTCCACGAGATGTATGAAAAAATAGAAATAAAAAAAATAAATATTTATTTCAATTTTCATGTTTTCATGGAGAGGGTTTGAGTCACATGGAATGGATATTAGGGATCAAAATTTATTTTTTGATATGTATAAAAATTGAAAAAAGACCTGTGACATTCTATTTTATAAATTCCACCATAATCAATTCCTCAAATCATAAAATATCTTATTCATGCCTAGGTAAAATTCCCACATAGAATTTTTTTAATCCTAAATCACAAATATACATGTAGAATATTGAATAATAAAATGATTATAGGAAAACATAATCCCTTATATATATAGAGTACATGGACTATTAATCTCCCAACAATATAAGTAATTTATAATACTTCAAAACACATCATTGTGACACCTATCAAAGAAGATCATCTTACGAATAAAGGATTTCAAATGAAAAATTTATAGAATAATCTTGTTCTCATAATACTATACTTAAAAATGAATCGGAGAAATAAGATCCATGATATTACACTCCTCATATGATTCTAAAAAAGACTATGATGAAAAAAAATCCTACTATGTGTTTATTGACAATATTCTCAATTTATAGTTGTTAAAAATATTTAATTCGTATGACTTCAGGTAATAAAAAAACCCCTCTTTTTGTAAATCTCATCATTAGTTGATATGTTGTAACTCAATAACATTTAATTATAATAAATTTTAATCCACTCGTACAAAAATGTACGAAATTAAAATATTAAGGGTTTTATGCACATCTATCAGTTCTAAATGTTGTGGTCGATGATAATAACTACCATAATCAACTATCAAATCACCATGGAAGATAATGTAACCTATACCCATTCATATACAACAATAAAATAATAAACTACCATACCTATAGTCTATAATAGTAAAAATTTTAGATTATGCCCTGTGGGAAAAGACCACATCAATAGATGTATAAAATAACAAATCAAAACTGAACATCACTCCTATTATGTTATATTAGTAGACATGAATGAATATTTAATGAAAACAATTAAAAAAACAAATATAATAACTCTCAAAAATTAATATTCTCCATATCATGAAAATGTTATATTTTCCACCCAATTAAATAACAACATGAACTATTTCAAGATGAAATGATATGCAATTTTTTGATATCACAAAACTCAAGATGTTTATATTCTGAATAAATAATTTGCACTTTTAAATACTTCAATATTATAATGTATTCTACATGAATCCTAGAATTTACCTCATATTATTTACTTTTCTATCCTAGATTTTTTGAATAAATATATATTTTATTCATGAATGTGATTTTAAAAGAGTTGTAAGATGAGTGGAAACTCATGTTCATCTGGGAAATAAATATTAAAAAAATTTTCATCAAATTTTATTATAATATACTCCATGTGGCTAAAAAAATATGAATTCCCTCCATTTGAATTGAAGACATCATGATAATGTGATAATGGGAGTAAATACAAAAGTTATAAAACTGTGATATTTTAAAATAAAAACATCATGTTTGAAAATTTTTAAGATAGTATAAATCAACTCTAAAATTGTATATAACACCCTAATAAATTAAGAAATATTATTTTTATATTATTTTAGACTCTTCAATTTCTTACGATGCACAAACATTGGGATTGAGTAACACAAAAAAATATAATAATACATTATAATATAAACATGACAATTATAACATGGACTTTATATTGGGGAGTAAAATTAATACTATCTGAATAAAATAAATAATCATTTCAAATCCTATATAAAACAAATTAAATGGTAATATATTGAATATACTAAAAAAATAAATTTAGTAGGGAACTAAATGTTTCCTAAAATAATATATTTTTAAAAATGAATGATTAGTCAAATTATGTAAAAATAATTTAAAATTAATTATCATCAAATTTGGAAAAATTTATTTTAAAAATTAAAAATTATTTTTTAAATCACCATGTGATGAATTTAATTGATAATTTTTTAGAATATACAAAAATGATATTTTTTTCATGAAGTGTGAAACATACAATATTTCTAATCAAACCAACCTTATAATTTATGTTATTTATAATGGTAATTATTATTTAAATTTGTATTAAATATAATTTTTGATCAATTATATTTAAAAAAATTATATCATTCACTTGAATAAATTTAATATATAATTTTTAAATTTAATCATTATGTTGTAAAGCAAATTTTCTCTTTCGAATCCCTATTTTACCTTACGCATGTGGTTAGAATTTAGAATTGGATTTGGCCCCAGTATATAATTGAATTTGTAACATTTAGTTCCATATAAATAATAATAATAATTTATATTATCTATCATTTTCAACACAAATATTGACTATGGAGAATATTAACATCATTAAAATTCAATTATAAAAATTAATGTAAGAATGGGTTTATTGGGGGTTAAAATAAAATGATAATAGTTAAATGAAATACCTACATATCCATAAACAATTATCTATAAAAATATCAAACCAATAATATATATGGATATAGAATAACCAATTTCATAGACTTCATTCTAGATTAATAGAATTTTTTAATTATCTATTTAAAAAATATGATGTGTCTCATAACCCCCACTTATAAAAGCCCACACCTGCTCCCCCACACATCACAATACAAAATACATTTAGATATGATAATACCATTCCAAATATATTCATTTATTATGTATTCACAACTAAATGATATTTATTGAATCATAATAAGAATCTATGAAGGGGTTTGTTTTAACAGAATGATGTTTCCCAAATTCGAGGAAATGATTTTAATTATGAATTTCCATTTTTATTATTATTCTATACGATTGAAATCATTTATAACTAATCCAGAGTAATAACAAAAATATATAATATGTGTTTTGATATGTTTATATTAAAATAATATCTTATATATGCATACACATCCATAAAATTTAAAAAGAAGCTATCTATCGTGTGTAATGTAGACTACCACATTGCGAACTGATGTATGTCAATTTAGGTTACCGCTAGTAATGGATGTATTTAATAGCTTATTTAACATATTTATACTATACTTATGACACTATTATAGTCTTTTAATTTTCAATCACATATTACTTCTAATTTTATATTTTGTGAGGTATATATTATGATTACTCATGTTTATCAATGTGTACCTATTCATGAAGTGATTTGATTCTTTTTAAAATAAATTTTTCATTATAGGTAGTAAGGAATAAATATAACTAATATATGGGATATTTATTATTTAAAAATATTATGAAAATATAATATCCAAAATTACATCATACCATTCAAGAAACTAGAAATAAATATGGTTTCTCATTATTTTGTGTGGACTACTACTTCCATGCAATTATGTGAAATATTAATCATTTGTTATGAATGTTTATAATGAAGTATTTTTTAATATTAATTTTATATATGATATGTTAATTATTTATAATCTTTTAATTAATATATATATAAATATATATATATATATTATCCATTTTGAAAAATGTAAATAACATTAATTAATATGTCTGACCAACTATCTCCAAAAATAATGTTATCCATTATATATCTCTAAATTTTATCATTTATCCAAAAAAACATATAATATAAATATATGAAATTTAAATCTTGTTTTTAATTATATATATTATAATGTTTGATCAAATGAAAAAGGAACAAAATTATCCAACAAAAATATACACGATTGATAATGTAAATATATCAAAAAATATTGATTTTCAACGAATTGTAAATTAACAAGTTATATAAATATTTACATAAATGATAAATTGTATGATGTATATGAAAATGGTTCAATAATATATTGTTAATAAATATATATTTAATATATATGATGGACGAACCAATATGAAGGGTTTTGAAAAGGTGATACTTCTTTTTCGTCATAATTTTTATTCTACATGATGTACATCATAATCACCAAATATTAACTTTTTTAGTATATTATGTAACATTTATATGTTATTTTATTAATGTACTTAAATTTATTTAATTTTATCTTTCATTTTTTGGAGTAAATTTTATTGGGCTTCTGATTTATAATTTAATATAGAGGTAAAGGGTTATTTTACTCTATAAGATCTATATGAGATTTTTATGGTTTAGCTCTATAATGGTGGAATAAATTGGTACATATCTATTTTAAAATTTATATTTTTTTCTCCAACTATAGTTATTAATGATATTTTCCATGTAATAGTACAATTTTTAAACTATTCATTACATAAAATTATTGATGAAATGTATTAAAAATATCTCAAATTTTATTTCTCTTCGGTAGAAAATTCCCATTTTCAAAATCCAATGTTTATAAAATTATTTAAAAAAATGTTTTATGAATATAAAAAATATTTTATTAATATATTTTTCCTAAATATTAACTATAAAATTTGTTTTTAAAGATATATTCATGTCTTTTTCAAAATATGGTATATTTTTCATATATCACAAATGTTAATGGATTATTTTTTAACATAGATGAAGTCATGAAAAATTATTTTTAAAAAAAATTAATTTATATTTTCTAAAAAAAATTACAATGGAAAATATTTTGATATATTTATTGAACTGTTTTTTAAAAAACATAATGGGAAATGTTATTTTCCATAAATTTTTAAGGGAATTTTATTATATTCCTATGTATTAATTACATTAATAAATTATTGTGCATTGGATAAATTGGGGATATCCTGTATTGATACCATGCTTGTTATTTGTTTTGGATGGATTATGATCATTTTGATTATGGAGTCATTATTTTATTTTAGGTCAATATATTTATATGGATTTTTTATGATTATTTTTATTAAATGGGGTTTGAATTAACATTTAATATGTTATTTTATAAAAATATTATTTAGTTTGATTATATATTAACCCTTTAATATTAGTAATTTCTTCAACATACTATGTTATGGGTGTGGATGGGAATTATAGATCCCTCAATGAATTCATAGGTATTATGAGAAAAATTTGATAAGGTATTTTTATAAGGCCCATCCCATTTCTATAATATTTATTGTACTAAGTTCATGATGGTAATAAGGTTTTTAATGTAACATTGATTTTATATTTATGTTTTACAACACTATATATTCCCTTATTATGTGATAATTTATTGAGGTCCATGTAAATATTCAATTATGTATTATTTTTAGGGACACGATTCATGAATATGGTATTATATATTTGGTTTTATTTATTCAAAATTTATTCCTCCAATATTAAGCTCAATTTAATGAATTAAATGAATTTTATTTAGTTATTGACAAGTAAATATTGAATATTTCAATTTTTCATGATATATTCCAATATACATTTACTCATACTTATAATTTTGGATCACCACTTTCTTATTTTTCATTATTATATGGATATTTGGAAGTGTTTTATGATTGATATGTAGGGACACACTATGGGGAATAATATTGATTTCAATGATACTTTATTGTGAATTTCATGTTTTTTAATTTAATTTTAATTTCAAGTGTATAACGTTTTTTACCAAGACCAACATAATAATCATAAAATTTGGATGTGATATCTTGAATATAGTGATAATTTAATAATGTGGACATGAAATCCATTCTTCTAGACTTAGGGTCGCAAAAGTTTGTATTAAATAATGTTTAATAGAAAACATGGGAAAATATTTATGAAAACATGTACTTTGGATCATAAATTAATGATAGTATATTAGGATATGTATACAAAAAGATCATAATGATTTGGTAAAGAATATATTATGTGTTTTTTATGACGAATTTCTTAATTGTATATTAAAGAGGGGGCTATTATTGAAAAAATGTACCGATAAGTAATAACTATTTAGAGATTGTATCATTAATGACATGATCATCACCAATATCATGATTATGATCTATAATATAATCATAGATTGACACTTTTGAGGGAAATTCCTAAACAAATTCTCATTTTCATTATTGTATATTATAGTAGTGTTGCTAATATCCACAATAAATCCATTTTTGTAGTGATATTATCAATGAATAAATTTATAAATCAATGTAAATTGTTTGATGTGTTTCGGGATTATACATTATGTTTCATAATTCAATGATCTAATATATTTTATTCAATTATTTATAAATGGATCCAAAAAAAGATCAGGAATATGTATCAATGCATGTAGATCTTATAATTATTTCTCTTATTTAAAAGATAATGAAGTTGGAGTCGGAGATACTGATAAAAAAAATCCAATTATAACCCCATAAGGGCATATTAATTAGGTTATTAGTATTAACTATTCATATATAGATAAACCTAATAATCCAAAAATTTGTAAAAAAATGCTTAACATCTTCATTCCTGAGAATCCTTCATCATGAAAATGTACTACATATCCATTTTTTCTGAGAATTTGATTTGTTAACTAGATATTATATCTATAAATGTTGGATGTTTCGACATATAGAAAGTGGTCATTATATATTATAATTTCTCCATTTATGTGTATCAATGGTTGTATTTTATTAAAATACAAAGAATGAAGAATAAATAAAAATTATGGAATGTAATAATTTAATGGAATACGAATTTGAATAATAGTATCCTCAGGAGAAACAAGTGGATATGAATGGTATATCTTGATTATATGAAAAATATAGTGGAAATTTTATCTACCTGAGAAGCTAGATTTATAAGGACAGAAAGGTATGATGCAGACTATATATATAATAAAAATAGTAGGATTGATTATATATCTAAATGGATAAGTATAATCCTTCAAATTGAACTGATCCCCCACAAATTATTATCATAATATAACATAGTTTAATGTGATATCAAGACAATGAATGTATTCTCGAAGTCATATGGATCTTGATGGAAGGAAGAAATGAAAATTATGATTATGAAAAATTAAATAAATGGAAATAGATAAAGGATGGACTTTCCCACATGTGATAATCATGCAATGAATGACCTTTTTACATTAATTAATATAAACGAAAAGATCATCTATTATGAGAAAGGATATAATTCACCTAATTTTAAAGATATGTGATATTGAATCAATGATCAAGGTTTTTACTAAAAGGATATGGGGTATTATTATTACATGTTCACTAAGTGTTATGGGTATATACCTTACATTTATCCTCGTGATCAAAGAAAATCAATTGCGGTGGATATAGCCAATGAGTAATGATTAATGTACGTATGTAATATGTTACATAAAATATGTTCAATAATTATTTTATTGATCATAATATACTAGTGATAATAATAAAACTTATTTGGATTTTACTGCATCATTATTTCTTTATTTGTTGTATATAATTTGTTGAATGGATCCAATACAAGTTATCCAGTTCAAAATTGATCATTTTAGAAAAAATGATTAATCGATGATAATCCTTATTATAATATTTGTTATATTATTATAATGATAATGATATGTTTATGTTATTTTATTCATTTCCATGAAATTAGATAGTTATTTCATGGTTTATGTTATCATTGTTGGAGATTACATCATGGTTCGATAGAGGTAATATTTTAAAAAACCTGGGAATTAATTTTTCTATGAATTAAAGTTATCATTAATTTTTTATAGTGATAATGAAATTTACATATTCTCAATGTGAAAATATGATACACATTATATTTCTGAGGGAATATAATGTTCATTTAGTTTCCATCTATAAACGTTTTTTGACGATGAATTGGATGTGAAATCTTTTGGATGAGCCTTTTGTATAAATATAAATGTAATAGATAATTTTGAACATCAGGTGTCATTGATAAATTGTTCTAAACATTTTTATATAATGAAATTATCTCTACATAGGATGAATAACATGGAATTCTTGAAATATTTAAAATGATCTTTTAGAAAAAAAAATTAGATATTCAATTAATAATGAAAGAAATTAATTGGGTGTTCGTAGATATTTCATCATCATGAAATCTGTAATCTGTAAAATGTTATTTATTGATAATTCATCATCTTGTAATTAATGACCATTTTCATACTATATCATTATTTTTTAATTATGCTTTTCTTCTATGACTATATATTCACATCCCACTAATATTCTTTAAATTGGATACCATTTTATTATTGTTACATAAGTACGTCATAATAGAATTAATGATTTATAAGGAAGAAGTTTTTTGATTGTTATCATGATTCAGTACTTAAAGAATATAATTTTCAATTGTAAAACCCTTTTTTATTTAGCTAATTATTACACTGTGAGAATTCAATTAATTTAAGGGTTATAATGTAACTACCCAAGATTTTACTTTAGAAAATGATTCATGATAATAAATTTTACAAGGAAAATAATTGTTTAAAAAAAAATATAACACCACAATATATTGTAATATATTAATTTTATTAAAATTAAATATCATAAATAACACGTTATGGATGAACACAAAGTAAAAATGATAAACTACACTCTATTAAAATATTATTCTTCGAACATGACCATTACACCTAGAATATATAATGGACAGTAACAACAGGATTATGTAAATAATGGATGTTATTTGGGTTTAAATTGTATAAAAATATTTTTTTATGGTTTTATAGTTAATAATTATAAAATAATAATAATTTGAAATACTATAAATTTATTTTCAAACAAACATTTTCGGAACGAAGGAATATAACTTCTTTACACATAAAATTTAATTTTTTATTTGAACTGTTTTAGAAAATTTCATTGAAAAAATCAATGTATTTTCTTGAAAATAAATTATAAATTTATATTTGGAAAAATTGTTTATAACACACTTGAATCTTTAATTTTTTTTATTTTAATGGAAAATTTAAAATCACAGTTGAAAACCAATTTTTCATTTAAATTATTTATAAAGTTATATTTTATTATAAATTTTATTAAAAGGAATATTATGTCAATTATATTATTATATCACTAATATGGGCCATTGGAATGAATTTTTTAATTAATTTTTATGTTAAATCATTATATAATTATGTATATTTTCTCATTAGAAACCCTTATTTTTATTTCATTTGTGGGTAGAATTTGTAATGAAATTGTTACAATTATATGATATTAAATTTGAAAAATTGATTCAATATTTTAAATCATAATAATTTATATTAAATAACATGATCTATGTAATTTTTTACCACTACGAATTGTAAAACCTATAATTATTAATTACTATGATTATGGTAAAAGTGGATTTACCAGTGGTTAAGATATAATCATAATGGAGAAAATAATTTCAAAACATGTTCAAAACCTATTTATGGATGTAAATACAATATATAATATCAATGATTATATATGTACACATTTTTTTTCCTGGGACATCATAAAAACATGGTGGAAATTAATTCATCTCAACTTACAAATTATGTCATCTCCCCCTCTTATAGAAGGCCACCAAGTCACCTCCATTATTCCATCACCCATGTATAAATTTACATACATGACATATAAACATATCTTACTCAAATCTATAAAAATTTCTAATATAACATTTTAATATAAAATATATATTCTAGGAAGGGTTCAAGTTATATCATAAGTGCTTTTTTAAAGAATACTATTAATTTTTATTTTTGGGGTTTCATTTTTCCTATTCTTCTAAATCCGTAAGACCACATCCAATTTAATCATACTAATTAAAATAATATATCTAATATAATAATATTTTCTTTGTATAACTGAATAACATATATCCATTTTAACCTCCATCAAATGAAAAACATATTCATCGATCTTGTGTTTGTTGTAATACATGTTTGGGAACCAATGCTGTTTTTTTGATCATGACTATTTATTCATAAATGTATATACGTAATATTATAATTTTTACCCTAATTGTTACATAAAATAATTTATATATGTTTATTCATAATATACAAAATTATTTCTATCTTCACTTGAAAATAAATATTCATCAAAATCCATATCTTTTAAATATTTATTCAAAAATTGTTTTATCCATTTAAAAATATTCTATTAAATATGTTAAAAAAAGTATTCTAATTATATAAAAAACATTCAAAGTAACAATAATTTTTATTTGAAAACATTTAACATTTGTATTTTATGATAAATTGGAAAGTAATAACTTTTTACGAATACAATATAAAAAAATTCTCTAACATCAAAACCAATCAATATTTATAATAATTTTTACATGTAATAAAGGATATTATCCATGAAAATAATTTTGAAAATAATATTTGTTATTTTGGTTTTTCCCATACATTCAACTTGGGAATTGTTTTCCCTAAAAAATAATAATGACATTTTAATAGTATTTCAATTAATTAATGTCATCACCCATTTATTTTATTTATGACCTACTTGGGATATTTATATTTATTTAGATCGATTATGATCTGTTTCATTTTTGAATAATAATTTTATTAGAATTCAGCATATTAATATATATGGTTTATGATTATATACATTTATTGGGTTTAGTATTAACAATTATTATATTATTTTTTTAATATATTTTTTTTGTTGATTTACATTCACCGCATTAATTTGATTAATTTATTAGAATTATTTTGTGATGGATGGTTTCTGTAATTATGTAGCACCATGATTCATGTTATAATCCTCCCGACATCAAATAACATGGCTATTTTAATGGGTCATGAACCATTTTTTATGATTTATAGGAAAAATATCCTTATAGTTAGAAGTCATGGAATGATTCCATGATGGTATGTTTATGATGTTCATAATTACGCATTCCCTTATAATGAGATAAGTAATTTTAATGTTATTGAAAACCGAGTTAGTGAGAATATCCATGGATATGATTCAAAATATTTTAATTATTTATATGGATTTAGTCGATCATGATACATTTCTTCATTTTTTTGATCATTTTATTTTTTAAATTGGATGTTTCAGTTATTTAACATTACAAAATTATTATTCTAACATATTGATGATATATTCTGTTGTTTTCTTACCCTAGCTATATATCTGATATGATCCCATTATTGATTAATTTTCACAGGGACACATGGATGTGTTTTTTTATTCATATGAATGGACACAGCTATGTGAAAAATGGTGATCTTAATTAAAATTCATATTGTATTTTATGTTTTAAAATTTAATATGAATTGTATATATGTATTTAGTTTACCAAGATTAAAAAATTATTGGTTCATTAGGAATATCATTTCTTATTTCTAGTTCCAAAGTAAAGAAAATAACCCTTATCTTGGAGCTATTGGGTCATGGGTTGACAAAAATATCAGGGTCATTGAACCACTTATCTTCTATTAGAAAATCAAATAAATTATTTATCCGGGAAAAATAAATTTTTCATTACTATAACCTAACCTATTATTTTATAATAAACACACAAGATAGTTGTTTCATCACCATTATATAATGAACCCACTTAAGGTAATCAATGAACCAAACGATGCTGAATAATTCCCCTAGAAATAATTTCATACAACTGAGTTTATAGTTCCTTTTGTTTAGATGTTCATAAAAAGTATGACCTAATTGATACTGGTTTATTCCCAACACCATGTAGATAAATAATTATACAACCTTCATTGTTGGTCGACCAATAATGTCGAACATAAACAAATATATAAAACTAATATCTACTAGATGGATTTCATTACAATGGGATTTATGAGGTAGTGCAACAGCATACAAAAATATCATCCAACCCATATCAAGAAATTAATTTCCATATCAACAATACCTCACATATTTTTATTCCTAATGAACAAAGAACAACCCATTTTGAGTTTTAATGGATACTCACTGATTATAATAGTCAGTTACCAAATTTTTAGAAATGGAAATTTCCATTAAAATAAAAAAACCAAGGATTCCATTGGATGGAAAAAATAGTCCCATTTGAGATTCATGTCTGATAATTATAAAGTATAATAGTTTCTTCATATACCATTCACCCTATTTATCCTAATAAGTGTGTCAATTTTTTTCAAATTGGTAATTATATCCATAGATATATTGAATAGTATGAACATGTTTATTGATAAGAACAAATGATAGGAACCATTATGAAATAATGAATCCAGTAAATATGATTAAATAGAATTGGTATCACTCACTATTATTGGACACAAATAACATCCAACAAGTTACTTGTCTATTGGGGGATATCCATTTTTTCATGATGCATGTGTATGTAAAATAGTTTTTATAGAGTCATTTGAATCCTACAAAAGTACTATTAGAATTTACATGCCCTTGAAACATTTTGTGAAAATAAAAATATTGATTAAAATTATCATATTGCTTGAGCATCCCAATAATCTTCATTTAATCGATGCCTCCATGTATTCATGATTAACGTCTCCAAGAATTTCACACTTTAAACATGTTATTTGGGCTTCACTAGTCAATATAAAAGAACTATAAGAATATATTGGTCAACATACAACACTAATACTTTCTATATGACTATCATTTAAATTTTTTTCCCACAGTTTGGGGATAAATAATTTTTCTACATGGGGTAGGTGGCACTCTAGTAAACCTTGACAGAAATGTATGGTTTAAATATAGATCAACTACTATTCAAGGACATCAACATATAATATAGTCAGAATCATATGGAATGGATTCTGAAAACATGAATGAGGACCCATATGGTGCCTCCATGAAATCAGTATATCAATTAATATCACCTTATATAATAATTGAAAATCATTCATTTAAAATTAGAATATAATGTCACTAAAAATCATCATGGAAAATTTTAAGAAAAATCATAGGCATATATAATACTATAAAAAATTTACATAATTTTTATTTACAAATGTTCTTGATAACATTCATCATTTATGTCCAATTTTACTGTATAAGAACTATACAATCCCTCCATCTGATACTAGGACACTGAAGATTTGTGATGGCTTGTACACCATAACAAAATATGTGGTATCTATGAACTCTATTATTCATTAAATCAATCCCAACTAGTCATTGGAATATTAATGAGAAAACATTATATAGAATTACTGTGGATTCAGATTATGAAAAAAATTTATAATCATCTATTATCATTTATTCCAAGATCCATCTCAAAATAATTATTATGCGTAGGTGAAATTATTTGGAATAGAACATGGACTTTGTGTACCACTACATCTAAAAGGTTCTGGTTGATCAGAGGGTTATTTTGTTGTGATTCTTCATCAAATCCTCCCTAATGCCTAATTAGATATAATAATTTGGGAATGATACAATAAAAAACCAAAATAAAATAATTAAATATTAATCCTAAGGCATAGAAACATAATTTTTGAAACATAACGTAAATTTATGTGTTTCGTAAAATTATAAAATCATACATGTTAAATCCTAAATGAGGTTTTTTTTCAACCATATATAAAACATTAGGACTCGTTTTATACGGAATGTCCAATCACTCAATCCTATCCTATCCTTCAAGTCCAAACTATCAAATATCCTATCCATTATGTCATCCCAAACAATATACCAACATCTATGATAAGATAAAACATCACATATAAGAAAAAGTTGTCATGAACCATCCTAAATTACCATAATAACCAAACCTGATTCGTCTTTAATATGATCTAAAGGGTTTAAACAATATCCATATGTTATTATCCATTTCCCTGAAGAATGATAAAAGGTATCTCTATAGAATAAAAATGAAATAATACAGATTAAGTTAACAAAAATAAATAAATATTATATATGTAAATATATTCAACATGATGAAAATTATTAAAAATACATGGACATTACCTGATATAGATCAACAATATAATTAATCACAAAAAATGATATTGAAAATTGCAAAATCATGTCCTTTTAATAGGTGGATCAAATAATCCTCTTATCAGTGCCACATCCCAATGTATATATATATATAGAATGTAATATTCCTCAATGATTTGTTTTTCATTTTTAATGACCTAAAAAATTATATATGTAACCCAATTTATTCGTAGTGTGTTATAAACATTAACAAATTTTGATCCATCCATGGTATTCAATAACCACTCATTAATAATGAAAAAATTTATTTAATTTTAAATAAATCAAAATTTGTTAATAATTTTAAAATTTTAATATTACAAAAAAATTTAATTATTTCATTTATATGTATTATAATAGATTTCATAAGATTTCACATCCAGATTATATCTATAGACATCTAAAAAAAATTATGAAAAAATAATTTAATAATCATGGGCATGCATAATATATATTCTATATTATCAACATTGTTAAAAGTCCCAATGGTATTTACAACATTTTTCATGTGAATCCACACTCCCAGTGAATAGTTGAATTTTCTGCACACCATTCAACTAGATTTTATTAATAATAGTAATACGATTCAATACCTGTAATTCCTCAACACTAGAATATAGTATCTAGTGAAATATTTTAATAAATTTCCATGATTATAAGGAATCATTCCTCAAAGTACTGATCAATTTAAAATTCTTGGAAAATAGATTACATACATGAATGTTACATTACAATTTATAACATAAAAAATCATATATAATCCTTTTAGAATGAAATTATTCCACAAGATTAAACCTGCATGTCAATCATAAAACACTTATTCACATCACAGAAATATAAAACATAAGAAATGTGTTAGGCCATATTACTAGTAGTGGAATATAATTTATCAGAAGCTATAAACATTTAAGAAAAAACGTATATTAGAAATCGTATCCTATTAAACATAAACATGAACATAATATGGAATAAGTAAACCATCAATTACTATATAAACATGCACATGGATTTTCTACCATTCGAATAATCATATGTAATAACTAATATAATTATGATTGAACAATACTGGACATCATAAACACTTTTTCTAGGCCTTATGCATGGAAAATTCATTAATATTCGTTCAATACCATGTGCCAAGAAAGATGTTTTTCTCATGAGACATACCAATGTACTGAGGGGAAATAGCAGGTCCCATCTGACAGTTACTAAGTCCAATTTATTCATCATATGAAATAGTTGAAACATGAAATAAAAATTCATATTAAAACATTGATATGAAATCTTAATACATTAGACGTAAACCATTAATCGTAAACAAATAGTGTATCCACAATCAAACATTTCAGAAAACTGTGAATAAAATATGGAATATTGAAACACAATAAATCAATTTAAAAGAATCATAAAATGGATCAATGGATGTTGACATAGATGAATCTAATTTAATAAATTCATTAAAAATAATTTAGTTAAATATTACATTTTTACATTAAAACTTTTTAAAGGTGTGAAATTTTAAAATAAAAGATTTCTTTTAAAAATATCATTTTAAGCATGTAATGAATGCTTAAAAATGGTAATAAAAAATAATGGTAGAAAATATCCACCCCCACCATATTTGATATGAAAAAAATTATTTCCTTATGTTGTCAAAATGGTCAAAAACTACCTTATTTGGAAAAAACAAAAGATTCCTTTCAAACAAATTTATTAAAATTCAAACATGGATCAACATGATATTAAATATCCATATGATTTTTCTAAATTTTTTTTTTGGAAATTTTAATAGAAAGCTAGAAATGGATGATAAATTTTTCCTATTAGATAGTTAATCATAATCTGTATCAGATAATAATGAGACTGAGGAATTAACTCTTACTATATGTTTGATACACTTTGTACATGTCTAAAACTCCTCTTTCCGACTGTCTCCATTTGATTTCCACAAAATAATTCCTTATAATGACTTTATGTCCAATTTTTATCCTCTAGAATGAAATAAGGGATGTTGGGAGAGGAAACGTGTTGGATTTGGATGAGCCAAATTACATTTGATGTGTTAATTAAAGAGAAGGATAAGTTACCTTTAATAATATAAGTGGGGAAAATTTTTTAAAAATATTGTAATATTAATTTATTATAAAATTATTATCAGTTTATAATATCTCCAATGTAATTTATTTTCAGCCTAATATGAGGATGTGTTGAAATCCTTTCATCCAGTGATTATTAGATTAGTTTAGTACATTAAATAAACCTTATCGTTTAGGATTAACCGTTATTTAAACAGTTTAACTCTTACCATATCTTATTGTATTTTAATATTGTAGGGTTAATATAGTTACTAAAAATAAATCCAGATAACCTCAAGTGGATCAGTAATGACATTTTTAACATTATCTATGTAATTGGTCTGAAACTTATATTTTATTTATATTAATAAAATTTAATAAAATATTATGTGATTTAAAAACTTATTTAGGTGAAATTTGACACATTTTTTGTTATTTATTTTTGTTAAAGTCGTAACTACTTGTTAATTCGAACCTAAGAAATTAACTCAACTGTCATATGTCATTGCCTTCCAAAAATTATGTTTTATGGCACTAAATTGTTAAAAATTCATTATTTTTTATTTTTTTATAATTTTATATTTGAATCCTTCATTAATAATGTAATCAATGCATCATCACGGTGTCATAAATAAATATATTTATCTAATGTCGATAAATAATAAATAAAAAACAATTAATTAATAAATTTTATTAAATATATAATGACTATTTGTATTGTAAATTATCATTTATATAACTCTAATTAAAATTGTTTTAGTAAAAGATACATAATTAGGTTATATTTCACTTTACATTAAAATAAATATTGTAAAATGTCATTTTTCACACCCAAGTGGACCCAAATACCAAATTTTCGGCATAAGGATGATCATGGTCGAAGATATATAATCTAATATGATTATAACACATGTTATGGTAGTTTTATATTACTATTAAATTATTTGTTACCCTTATTTAACTGTTTTACTCTTTAACCATGGTAAAAAAACATTAATGATGTTACTATTTACAATTTGAAAAAATATAAGGTACCTATTTACAAAATTTGAAACCTATGATTCCAATTATAGATTCCAATTTTCCAATTTAAAAATATACAATTGGATGAAATTAATTTAAAATTAATTCATGTGGTCAAAACTAGAAGGTGTGTTTTTAAGACATAAAAAATATCAAAATATTAACATGTGTTTATGATAAATTTAAATGTGAAATTATTTCCAATTACCTAGAATATATTAAAATATAAAAATATAATATAATTATAGTTTTAAACCACTGAAAATTATAATTTTACACTATAAATTATTTCAATTAAAAAGTTATTTTCAATTAAAATTTAATAGTTTTTACTATTCTTCGGAATATGAAAGATATCATTAATGTACGACAACATTATCCAAAATGAATTTTTATTTACCTTTTATAAATAATAATTTAATTCAATAAAATTTAATATATAATAGTGTCAAATATTTTATTTAAACAGGATTCACCATTTAAATGCAAAAAAATGCATTTTTTTAAAATACATCTTCTATTCAAAAAATTGAATTTATTTTTATATTATGTATAAGAGCCTAAAATGATAAATGGAAAAAATATTTGGGATATATAAAATTCAAAAATTTTGTAAATACTATTCAGAACAGCTTTTTAAACGGTTAGTTTAATAGGTCGTGTTGCACTTGAACTTAGTGTTGCATACATCGCATGCTGTTGAATTATTAAAAAATATTATAGTGGAAGGTTGGGTGTTACGTTATCAATTAAATCAATAAACTACAACCTAAAATTTTAATATCTATATGATAATATATGTGTATTACATTTTGAAATATCATAGTTAAAATACCACACCGATAAATGGATTATTGTGACCTATATTTTAAAATAAAGAAATGGAAGTATAAAGGATATAAGAAATAACACATTCTAGGGTTCAATGTATAAAAATATGTTTATACAAGGGAAAAAAATCCATTATGTTATGATGAAGATTTATAGAGAACATGATCAGGAGAAATGTAATATTCACAAAGCTATTAATTTGTTATGATCTAAGGGACCATTTGATTCATTGGATTTAGGACTAGTATTGAATTTTTTGGTTTCAAGACCTTTACCAAGTGTTAAATAATTAATTTACATCATTGAATATGAGAAAAAATATGCACAAAAAATTTACATATATAGATTTAACAATTAAAATTTGTCTACCACAAACTCATCTTTATATTCAGAAGATAAAAAAAATTCAAAAAAAATAGATAATTTTAATCGTATAAATTTCCAAACATAAAAAATATTCTATATCAATGAAGTAAACCTTTTTAGAATAAATAGTTACATCATCAAGGCCAATGGTAGGAAATATAGACTCGTCACACTATGGTTTTGATTTCGATTCCGCCAGCCTTGTCTAATGTGACAGGTCATCACCTGACCAACATGTTGTCCTTTTTCTAAAACTGTTGTTTATTAAAATTATAAAAAATAATAATAATAAATCTTTTTAAAATAATATATTATATCCAATGATCATCTTTATCCATTCCAAACACTAGAGTTATCTAAAATATATCTTCCCAAACTCTCTCTAAAAGGTCTCTAAATTTCCAAAATAAACTCTAACATCAAATTCCCCAACCATTGTAATGATTCACTTATTTTATCATACTGAATATATGATTACCTTTAGAATATTAAATTATTAGTGGAAACAAATTATTGATGTAAAATCCATAAATATTTCACATTATTCTTATAACTTGATTATAATTCTTGAATACAAAAAAAAACAAATATATTTATTATTCCACTTCGACTGTTGCAACATCATAAGGTTAAAATGGGTATATTTGCTTCTTATGAGCAATATTACCTTGAAAATATTGGAAATAATTGTAAAATATGTTTAATTGTACATCAAAATTACAGAATTTAACATCGAAGTCCTCATTCATCCCAATGAAATCACGAGTTTGGTGTCCCTTTTCTCCGAAATTGTAACAAACTACCATTAATTATAGTAAAATACTAGGGTGTTTCTTAAAAATATTATCACATAATGGAAAATAATTATTTCCGTTTTCCCTTTATCTATCTCTTTATCCATTATTCCTCTCTTCTCATTCAGTAATTTAATTTCATAAGACTTTTAGAATACATCTTCTATTTTCATAGCACATGCGGCTATATCATTGTATGATGAGAAAGATTGTCAGACCAATGCTTGTCAGTGTAATAGTATTAACCCAACATAGAATCGAACAAACATTCTTCTTGGGTTTCTTATTTAGTCTGCAACATGACATTCTTAACTCGTGATTTTTGCCTCATACATTACAACCTTCTCATACTCTTTTTAACTAACACTCAAAAATTTATTATCCATATCATCTTAATGTTCACGAGTAAAATTATTTTTCTATGAAATGTTCTTTAAACTCCCTCCATTACATATTTTCTAGTTCATCTTACACTTTATTGTTTTAAATTAATGACCACTACTGATATGCATCTCCTGAAAGATGATAGACTACCATAAAAACATTTTCCTTTTTGTTACTCTACAAAGAATAAAATATTTCCTATAAGGAACTAATCCACAGCTCAGCTACAAAAGGATTTGTACTAAAATTTAATGTGGGTGGTTGTTGTCTCATGAAGCGGTCGAACATTTTTCATCTGCATTGTAGATAAGGATTCTCCATATGGGTAAAAAATTTATTAATAACCTGAGTCAGTTATCCTGGTATGGTTATAATCTATTTAGTACCAGTTTTTGCACCAGCTCCACTATCATTATCTTTAATAGGAAGGAAATCCATGCATGGATGATATAACTTGAAACTATTTCCCTTTATAACAATACGTTCTATTTCAAAATAGTTCATATTATAGATTATGCAATTAATTATAATTCAATCCTAATAAAATAATAAACATAAATTGAAATATTTAGGCATATCTAATATTTAATCATAAATATGGTACGTTTGGGAAAATATTTACTCATAAATCATTCATATTGGTTTATAAAGAAAATATAAATTTTCCTAAGCATATCCTTCTAGATTGTCATAGTAGGTGCGTAGTAAGGCATGTGGTTGTGTAACAGGTTACCCTGAGTTAATATCGAAAGACCATGTCAGTGTTTTTACACCTAGGTTATCTGTGCTAGAACCAAGTCCACAAGTAGTATGTAGACAATAATGTATTTCCTAGGAAAACCCAAATAATATCAATTACATTATTCTTGTATTATCCTTAAATCATATAATCAAATTTTATATTATGGTTAAAATACCTAATATAAGTTTTATAAATCTATTTTCAAGTTTTTTTCTAAACATTCCTTGATATCCACTGTAATGCCTCAATACCAAAAGCCTAGAGTTGATGCATTTTTTTAATACATTGGCATGATTACAAGAAATAATTTCCTAAAAGACCGAACAGTTTAGTTGTATTGGAGATTATATTACATACATGAATGTTACATTACACATTATATCATAAAACAAAACATAAAAAATTCTTTGAGAACACCATTTTTCTCCTAGCATAACGATGCATATCAAACATAATACACATCTTGGAATCCTGGGAAAACAAATTATAAGAAAGGGGTGAGCCCATATGATCATTACGTGTAAATAATCCATCTGAAGCAATAAAAATTTATGGAATGATTTATAAAAAATACAACATATATTAAAAAATAAGTTTTCTACATAATATTAATGAAAATAAATCCAAATTTACCATATAAACATGCACCTAGATATTCTATTCATTGAAAAATCACATGTAATAAATAATAAAAAAATGAGGGAATGCTTAATGCTAGAAAAAATAACCACTATATCAAGGCCATATTCCAAGACCATTTAAAAATATTTTGTCAATTCCTTGTACCAAGAAAATAGATTGTCTCATGAGACATACTGATGCACTAAGGGGAAATAGCGGGCACCGACTATCAGTTAAAAAGTCCAAGGCATTCCACTTTGGAAAAATATGAAACACAACATAATAATTAAAATTAAAACTATCATAAAAAATGTTAATACATTAATTATAATTCATGAATGGTATAAAAATGGCACATCCAAAGTCAAACATATCAAAAAAACCTTCAATTAATATGGAAAATTCTTTTGTAATAAATTGAAATCAAACATACATAAAATCGATAAAACTTTGTTGACATATATAAAAATAATATAATAATTTCATTAAAAAACTTTTAAGGAAATATCCCTTTTTACATTAAAACATTTAAAAGGAATTCAATTTTAAAATAATATATTTCCTTTGAAAATGATCTTGTAATAGTTAATGGTATCATAAATACGGTAAGACAACATAACGGAGGAAAATATCCACTCGTGTTGTATAATTTAAAAAAACATTCGTTAATTAATTTTTTGAAATGGTCATAAATTATCTCATTTGTAAAATGACCAAAGTATTCCTTTCAAAATATTTTATTAAAAGTCTTTCAAGGTTATTAATAAAATTGGAAATCCATAGGATTATTGCAAAACAATTAATGAAAACATTTTTATAATCATTTTCATGTATGATAATTATTTCCATGTTGATACATAAAGATAATCAATATTTGATAATAATGATATATGGGAATTAACTCTTTCGTTTGGTAGGATACCCTCCATACGTGTCGGAAACTCCACATTTAGGGTGTCTCCATTTGATTTGCACAAAAGGACTCCTTATGATAGATCTATGCCCAAATTCTATACTCTATAAAGATATAAGGGATGTGGGGAGATAACATGTGTAGGGGTTGGCCAAGTCAAATTTATTTGGAGGATTAAATTACTGATAATTTGATGGGACCTTTTATAATAGAGGTGATGGGTGCTTTGTTAAAAACTTGAAGGATTAATTTAATATTAATTAATTTTAGGTGTTTTTTAAAAGATGAAGGGACAAGCCCCATAAATTTATTTATAAAATAAGGTAAAAGGGAGAAATACATGAAAACAATGCATGAAAATACATTAAAGTTTTCTCCCTTGGAGACCAATCTTTTTCCTTATCTTGTCACCAATTTTGCATTCTTGGGCTCTTAGTTCATTCCACATTTTTCCGCTGAAATGCCCCCAACCTCTTCCTCCAGAGTAGCGGTCTGAATTATCCTGAGCTTGCTGCAATAGCGTTTCAATATCTTCATCAGAGCTGGAAGTTTGATCATCTTCCTTCTTGCTCATTTCATCCTTTCTTTCCTTTTTCTTTTGGCTTCTTGTTCTTGCTTATTGACACTTGAAATCACCTTTTTATTTTTTTTCATCTTCATTATCTTCTTAAACAGGTACCTGTATATTGGAAATCTGAGATTCAAAATACACTCCCCCCGAAGGGGTCATGATTCCAACCCCTGCTGATGGCTCCAAATATACTAGTACAAGAGAAACAAGATCAGTATTAAAAGAACAATTAATAGATTTTAATGGATAAATAGTGTGATCAATAGCCCTGCACTGCACACTATGCTGTTTTTCAACTGAAGAAACCAGATTAGAGTTGGCTATCGCTTTCTCATCTTGGGGCTCTAAGCATCCTATATTCAGAATCCTATCAACATCAAGAAAATAGTCTATCATTTCCTTATTTTTGTCATAAGTATCTTTGCTAGTCCTCGGTGTCAGAGTTTGAGATGTAGCCAATGATACATTCTATTTTGGTCCAGAATCAGACCCGTTTTAAATATCCTACTGAGATTTCCCTTTTGATCCCATATTAGTGACAACCATATCAGTGGTAGTCTTAAATATAAGAGTCTAAGATGTATCCAATGCTACATTTGTTTATCCAGAATCAGACACGGTTTGAAGATCCTACTAAGAGTTCCCTAGCCATATCATATTAGTGCCAACCACCTCTGTGGTAGTCTTCTCTATGCACAATTCTTCAGAACGAACATAAGTATGAGATGGAGATTCCAAATCCAAAAGAGCCATATCCTCAATCATATTTTCATCCTTAGCTTGCAAGGGTGAAGGGGGGTCTCCCTGCTCCACAATCCCAACCCAAGATTTTTTAATTTTATTACAGGTCTTATTAAAATTCAAAGAGTTTGTAACTTCAGGTCTTGGGACATCCTTACTATTAGAATCAGTAAGTAAATGATCTTTGATCTGTTGTTCCAGAATAACAGAGTTGGGCATCACTCTTTTAACCATTCCACATGACTTAGAGTCATGAGCTCTAAGGGAGCATATACTGCACACTATAGATTTCCTACACATTGTCGCTTCATGACCTAATACCTTATAGGTTTGACAGAATTTAGGTAGCTTCTCAAACTCATTTATCAGATCTAATTCTTCATCATCCGTGGATAGATAAACCCTATCAACAAGTGTTTAGAAAATATCAATCTCAATGAGGCATCATGCATAATGTCTGAATCAATCCATTTCTGTTTATCTATCCATTCTAATAGAAAGTCCTATGGTAAGTGAAATATCTTAAAGTATTATAGGATGCCATAAAATCTAATTAAGACCAAAAAATTTCATCCATACCTGAGCTGAGGTGTTACCTATTTCAGAAGGGTTGAAACTCTTGTCCCATTACCAGATGTTGAAAGCACCTGGCCTAAAAGAGATTTGGCCGAAGCTCTAGGATTTGAGTTTGAGATGTGCAGAGGGGGAAATTAATTGGTAATATCCTTTGCCAAGAGAAACACACTGCCATGAATCAAAACCCCAGACATCGACAAGTCTTTACATTATAATTTGAGATTAACCCTTTTTAAACAAATTATCTCTTACCGTGTTTTCTGGTATTTTAATACTATATGGTTAATTTTGTTACTATAATATTCCAACAGAAGCTCAAATGGATCATTAATGTAATTTTTAACATTATATATTTTTTTCCTAATATAATATTTTTATAATTTGTATATCATTTAATAAAATATTATTTGTTTTAAAAACTTATTTATATCGATTTTGAAACTATTTAGAAATTGAATTTAGTTAAAGTCATAACTACTTGATTCCATCTAACCAAAAGAATTAACTCAAACCTTCTATTTAAATTTCATCCATTCAACATTTGGATAGAATAAAATATTCAAATTACATTTATTTTAATATTTATAAATTAATTTATTTGAATCATTTAATAATAACGAAATCAATTAATCATTATTATGTCATTAATAAATATATTTATATAATGTCTAACAATTATAAATAAAATACCATTTTTTATGAAATATTTTCATATGTCTAATTACTATTTATTATTGAAAATTTCTATTATAAAACATGAAAAAATAGTTTTAGTAAAAGATAAATGTTTATGTTATATTTCAGTTTAAATTAAATAAAATATTCTAAAATCGCATTTGCACACCTAAGTGGATCCCAAATGACCAATATTTGGAATAAAGACTATCATGGTCTAATATATCACATACAATAGGATTATGACACGTGTTATGGTAGTTTTATATTATTATAATATTATTGTTTACAAACATTTTCCGGATTAAATCTTTAAACATTGTAAATAAATATAATTACTAAAGTTACTATTACTAATGTAAAAAAATAAAAGGTTCATATTTACACAGTTGTTTACTTTTTATTACAAATAAGGAATCAATTTTTCCAAATTCGAAAAGTATCATTGGAAGAAATTAAATTTAAATTAATTAATGTTGTCAAAACAAGAATGTGGGGTTTTATAAAGTAAAAAATATGAATAGAATGACATGTGTATAAGTTCAATTTAAATTCAATATTACCTATAATTATCTACATTATACTAAATGATTTAAATAAATTCAAATTAAATATTAAAACCACTAAAATATAAAATTTAACACTATTAAATATTTCAATTAAATTGTTTTCATTTAAAATTTGGTATTTTCACTATTCATCAAAATATAATAGTTATCAGAAATGTACCCAAAATTTATCCAAACTAAATTTTTATGTCCCATATCAAAATAAAAATTTTATTCCTTCAAATTGAATATATTATGGTGTCAAATATTGTATTTAAAAAGTGTTCTCCATCAAAATTCGAGGAAATTACTTTTTAAAAAATACTTCTATTATCTAAAAAACTGAATATTTTCTTATATTATGCTTAATAATCAGAAAAGATAAATGTTAAAATTATATGAGATATTTAAAATTTAAAATTTGGTTAATCATTCTCATAAAATCTTTTGAAATTTCTAGTTTTATAGGTCTTGGTAAGCTTGAACTGGGTGTTTCATACATCGCACCATATTAAATTATTTAAAAAGGAAGAGTACCATGGAATATAGGGGTGTTACAACCCAAATGAAAAAAATCCCTTTACATATTTATGTTTTTTGTCATTTTTATCACCAAATCATTTCTATTTAGACAAAATGGATCCCTATCATGATTTTCATAGACCACATAACTAAATACCCTTTTCCTCTTTTTGCAAAAGAAACCAATCACGGGGAATGTCATTCATCACAAATTAGTTTCTTCAATCATCATTCAGGAATTCATAAAAATCATTTTCAATATTCTATTTCATTTTGAAACACATTTTTTTATGGTTTTACATCAAAATATATAATTTCATTCGTTACATTTCATACAAGATCCAAAAAATATTTTTCCTTCATTCATCATTATACATCATCAAAAACATTATTTAAACTATTAGAATCAATACAACAAAAATCTTTTGGACTAAAATTGTTATTATAAAATTATTTGGAAAAGTGTATTTTCATAATCTATTTAATTTAATGTATTTATCAATATTCTCCATTAATTATTTGGATATAAATCAAAAGACTATTTCAAATTATTCATTAATCAATAGATTCAATTAATATGTTTTATGTTTTGAAACTACCCATAATAATTCAAGTCACCATTAGTGACCAAAAAAGTATCCACAATCAAATATACAAAGAGGAAAGTTCCAACCAAGGGAAAACTGAAGAAACATTTTTCAAAACAGATTATAAAGATTCATCAATACCATGTAAATCCATAAATAACTAAGAATGGGAAACATGAGGAAGGGGGAATCTAACCAATATCTCATGCTACTAACCATTTGTGCCGGAATGATTACTTTCACCTATTGAAACACAACTAGTAGGCTAGTCGGATTCCATAGACTAGCTCATTGGAATCCTATAGATCTAAAAATTCTAAAAAATTACCCAATGGACTCACATGTATGTTAGTGGGTATATTGTACATTTTATTAGGTACATTCCACTGTCCACGTCATTTAAAAACTCTTATACACACTTTTTGAATAAAAAATGAACAAAAAAATCCTCAACCCTCCAATGCATACAAGAAAGAACAAAAAAATTTGTTATTAATGTCCATATGATTAATGAAACCCATAAATCATATCTGGATAAAATTATTGGAATGTTTACAATGATTTTGTTCCATAATAATAAACATGATTATTTTTTGAGGTACTAAAATAACCTATCACATATTGGTCACTAGGAGGATAGTTATGGTCATTTTTAATCTAATAAAAAGCACACCACTGTTGTAATTCATCTACCACCAACGAACTATTAGCAAAGTTCTATTCTGTATTTTTCATCATCTATGTATTTTATTAAATCTAAATGAGATATACTCTTCAAAGATTTAGTTAAAATAATTCCTTGAAAGAAATAAATTAAATAATAATGTCTCTTTGAAAGAAACGAATAATATTCAGAGGAATTATGTTTGTTTCTCAATTCTACTCATCAATAGAAAAAATCAAATGGTGATATGTGTTCATTATCCAATAAATAACTATCCATATTTAACATTATATTTTTGATATTTTTATTATAATCCAATATTATTAGTCAATCAATACAATTAATTTCAACTACATTTTGGGTCTCCATTTACACTTTATATGACTCTCATATAAATATGATTGTAATAATTATGTTGATCCAAAGTAAACAAAACATCAACAACAATAAAATTTATTTTCTATAAATTCTAAATTGTCTATAACCAATTTATATACCTTGATAAAAAAAATTTGAATAGAAATTAATTCTTTCAATCACGTTAATATTTCAGATAATGTAAGATATCATATTCAACATTTTATCTACATCAATTACCATTAAAATTTAAAATCTCTAATAGAATTTCAAAATTTGAAATCGTCATAATTTTATTTTTAGATACGTATTTTCAACTAATTGGAATTTATCTTCCACCACATATATAGTATGATTGTTTCTTGACACATATAATACCTATAATAATACAATTTTCACTTTTATATTATAATAATATAACATTAACTTTATACTGTGATTTTTTTTAATTTGATGTATTCACCCCTAGAACTAATTCACTAAATAATCTTCCTGCACTAAAACAATATTTATAAAAATCATATTCATGGGGATAATGATACATAATGATATAAAATTATAGAATAATGTGGTTATTCAGAATAAAAAAACACTTTTCTAAATATTTGATTACATGATTACATTATCTTTCTACATTAATAGATCAAACTTTGTCAAGATGTTGATAAAGCTATACCCATTGATACCCACTATGGATTTCAGCGACATGACCCAAATATTACAATCAAAAATATTATGACTTATTAGATAAAATCCGTTAAAAATCATTATAATTTATAAAATAACACTAAATTAGTGTTTCATTTAGAAACAATTTTTCATAATCAACCAGGGCATGAGATATGTAAATCGTATCCCACTATGTATATCAAAACTAGAATTCTTCTTAGAAAAAAAACACATAAAATCTTTCACCTTATACATGTAAAAAAGATACATGGTAAAGGGTGAGTTAAAATGAAATGTGGGCAAATATACGGATTTTATTAATGAATAATCAATTTTATTAATAACTTCAACGTATGGGTATCATATTACATTACACATTTTTTAAAATCAAACTCACAAATTCATATTTCATAATCACGGGTCATAGACGAAATCCTGGAATCTTATAATGAACGAATTATACTTTAGAAATAAAACATGATCGATAAGATCATTACAATTGCATAACATAATTATAAAAACTCTAGGAACAACCATACCCATAGATTTCATATATCAGTGATACATACCCATACATTCATTATATTTTATACTTGAAAAAAACTACTGTGTTTGTATTTTTTGATTTGGATAAAATAAATTATAGCCACATTGGGATTGGGATATCCAGCTGTATAGATTTTTATACATATGATTTCCTATAATATAACAAATTAGATCATAAAACATTAATAATTACATATACATTAGTGGAAAATGATGTACCCAACTATCACATTGTCATGCTCCATTAAAAAGTATCGTACAAGCATTGGAAATAGTTATCATTTCATCAAAGTTGAGAACATGGAAAATATAATGATTTTCAAAAATATATAATAATTATAACTGATAATTTTCTTGATAGAAAATATTTTAAATTGTATTATATCTATAGTAAATAATAAAAATATAAATGATATTATTATATCTAAAAATAAAATTAACATATCACAAAAATAGTTCATTTTGAAAATACCCATTTCATTTATAAGTCACTTATATAGAATTGATATATATCCAAAATATTAATTAATGAATTTATATTCAAATAATAAATTTATATTTTTAGTGTAATAATAAATTGTTTTTTATCTAGATGAAATAAAATTTACTTAATCAACTACCACATAAAAAAGACATTTCAGTCAACACATTAGTTAAAGGTACACCATTATGAATAAAACACACAGATTGATTTCAATGATTTTTTAAATTATATTTATGGGTAATGTTTAATTTAATAAACCATAGTAAATAACAATATTGAAATATTTTCTGAAAAAATATGGAAACTGAAGATAATATACTATACAGAATTGAAATATATTGTAGATTTTTTTAAAAAAAATAATTCAGAATAATGAGTCCATAGATAAATGATAATTAAATAGAAAATGATATTTATTATATAAAATAAGGATACAAAAATTAATATTATTGTTTAATAGATATCATAACATTATAATCATAAATTTAATCATAAATAATCATTGTAAAATTGAGATTTTAATTTACTTCCTTGACATCTTATCTCACATGCTACATAATACCTCTCACCTCATTTTTGATATATTTTATTTTTTTATATTTTTTTCTCAGACTATAATCATAGTTGTAGTAATACATATATATTCCAAGTAGACGATTTTGTGACCCATTTGCCAATAAATCATACATAGAAGATTCATTTCAAAATGTTGACTGTTTAATTTTTCAATATACTTTCTATTTGTAAGTTGCATACATTGTCCTATAATCATTTTTTCATAAAACTAAAAAAATTTATCACAAAATATATATCACACACACACAGATATATATATATATATTATACCTATTTATAAACACCAAAATATATTGATTGAAATATAATTTAAACATTTCATGGATCAATAGTCCATAAATCATTTAATATTTAAATTAAAAGAATTAGAGGAATATAAAAAATATTGTATCATTCATTAATCTAAATTATATCATATAAACATACTAAATAGAAATTTAATCTATATTTACAGTGATATATGATAAGTGGTGATGAAAAATGAATCATATTTCTATGTGGAGGAATAGTCCACACATATGGATGAGGGATACATTCATTTCACACTTAATATAAGGGGGTGATGGTCCCAACATTCTCTTATATTGGTGATATTCATGTAATTATGTTATGATGGATAAAATTTGATTAGAGGATATGGAAGAAGAAATAATATTTTTTACACCATTTTTAACATGTTATATATTGTATGATATAGACAATAATATACAATAAATTTATAATCTATCCTTTTCATCATAGGGTACGAGAATGAATTAAAAATGTATGACTTGAAAATAAATATGGTATAATAAATTCACATTTCATTATTAATTCTAAATAAATAACTATTATTGTTTTAAATTATTCATTTACTGATTGAAGTTCATATT
Organism: Viscum album; assembly: GCA_963277665.1. Lineage (NCBI taxonomy): Eukaryota > Viridiplantae > Streptophyta > Magnoliopsida > Santalales > Viscaceae > Viscum > Viscum album. The sequence goes on from OY728150.1 coordinate 675,350,979, forward strand.
TTTAAATGAAATGTGATTAACTACATGTTATTTATTATTATCTAAAAAATATATATATAACTAATTTTTTTATGATGTATATTCGGAATTTTTTTAAAATATCACACTTTTTTATTATGATAATCATGTTATGAACAGAACACATTATAACCTTTAAAGAATAACAAATGTATAATATTAATCAGGGGTCAAAAGACACCTATTTATGTTGAATATGTTGAGGGTATCACATAACGACCATAATGATGTGATGTTTAATTATTTTTGAAAGTTATAGTGGTTTTATGATTGTATGTATTGTTTATGATTTTTTATTGATTGAATTTTTTATCAATGTACATCATAAAAGCCACATTATTATTCTTTTAGTTATATTATATGATATATTTAGAAATTATAATCATTTACTATGTATATAACATACTAAATTTCATCAAATGAAATTTAAAATTGATATTTCAAACAATCCTTGTTTTTAATGAAATTATAAATATGATCTTCCAATGGAAATTACATAAATTTTCATTGAATTTAATATTATTCATGCTTCTTATTTTACTGAAATCGTTTGGGTTAACCCAACATCAATGACAATATAATTAGGGTATATTCTTTTATGTTTTTTGAAAATATTTATTATCTTCCTTCAATTTTTATAATTTATTTTAACATAGAAATATTAATTGTTGATAGATCATTTTTGATTCTTGAATATAGATTTGTCTTGATTTTGATGTTGAAATAGAATATTGAATATTAATTTAATCTTGATAACGGATTCGATTCCACATGTTCATCACTATTGTATATTCTTAGTGGTTTTATTTGGATAAAATACGGATCAATGTGACGATATATAACACACTGGGAACCTATGAAGATCACAATTAATAAAATATATCTTATTCCATGTAGTATGATTTATTATTCATTTAAGAAAATGAATTTTTTATCTATCATTGATCGTTGATAGAGATAGTACAAATTTTTGGTAAAAAGTTAAAAAAATAATACAGATAGTCTTCCGTATAATGTTTAAAAATAATGAATTCCTATTTTTTTATATTTTTCTTACTAATTTCCTTAATCTATTCATTGATTAAATTCATAACATCATTTGGGATAACCTTTATCAATTAGTAGTTATCAATAATGGTAGTTCTCTTTTATATTATAAAATAGAGTAATAAAATGTTTATCACTAGAAGATTGAACTGAAGACCCTGAAGAATGCATAGTTGTTTACAAAATTTATCATGTGTAAATTTTAGCTTCATAAAATTTATTCTTTGGGTAATATAATCTCTAGTGAGTGTATATTGGTAGATCCACCCAAGATGTAAGTTGTTATTAATTAGGCTAGACATATAAAATTGAATGGAAATAATATTTTTCTATGATTAACTTTATATTATAAATGATTTGGGAATAATTTATCACTTTTATCTAATTCAATCTCCATTCTTACCAATATTTTATTGGTGTCCCATTAAGGATGATGAATATTATGAATTCTTAAGAGAATTCATGAAAGAATCAGTCTGTGAACATTTTCTAACAATACCATAAACTACAGAAGTGTACAAGACATGTAATTATTCTCTAACAAGGGTCTAAAATGTGCACATATTTAGAAGTATATAGTGATATTTTAGTCCAAATACCAAAATATTTTTCAATGTATAATTTTATATGACTCACACTTTAGATTTAGTAGAGTTAAAATGTTCATTTATAATTTCTAAATAACAATATTTTTATGGAATAATGAAATATATAATAAATATAAAGTATTTAAATATATTCTAATCTATTAAATTATGAATATGATATTGATAATATGGATTAATTTGATAGAATATTATGATTTCACATTAAATTAGAACTCTATGGAGGTGTACAAGGTGAATGGTTCTTTGAATAGAAAAAATCAGGTCTTCTCATATATTATGAGAAACAAATAAACCAAATTTTTTTATTTAAAATTTATACTGATTGAAATATAGAATAATTTTGTTAAATAATAACTTTATGAAATGAATTATCAACCATATATCATTGTGAAGAATAAATTGTTATAGAATGATGATATAGAGTTGAAACATATTATAGGAAATGTTGTTGTGTTCTACAACAATAAGGATGGAATGATATGGTGAATGATATTGTTATGTGTCCCATAAACACAAGGGTTATAGATTTTTCATTTTGTATATGATAAATATCATCATTAAATAAATATCATTGAACAATAAATATGTAATGTGATATGAAAATTTATTTCATGTTGGAAAATACATTGATTGTTATTAAAATATAATAATTTTTATGCAAGGTATATCACTATGTGATAAAATAGGGTTAAAAACCCACGGGTATTCGACAAAATTTACCAATAATGGAATGTAAATTGAAAAATATCACCAATAAGTTCATAATAAACCACCCCAAAAAGGTACATATTATGATTTTAAATACCTCACAAGGTAAGAATATTTAACTATGGTTAGTGATGATTTCAATTGTATCTAATCCATACATGAATATTAACTCATTTTTTTGATTTCTTTGGTAATATTATTTGGATAAACTTATATGATTTAGTAGTTTTTATCATCATTCACCAGATGGTGAATCTAAGGGGACCATTCAATCCATATAGGATGTATTGAGATCTTATTGTCTGGATTTCAATACTTTTTTGGGATGACCCTCTTACTCTATTCAAATTATATTATAATAATATTAGTCGCCTTTGAATTATAATGTATTCATATGAATTCAAATAAGAAATTTATTTTAGGATATCAATAATTTAGGGTGAATAAGTATAATAAAATAATTTGAGTGTGAATCTAGATGAGGAAATGTATAATAAATTTAGATACATTCAAAATAACATCAATATTTATATGATTAAAAATATGTTTTATGTAAATAATCCATGTAATGATCTATAATTATATTATGGTTGGAATGAATTTATATTAACTTATCTATAATATATGGTTATGAAATTTATAAATGATATAAATATCTACACTATGTTTATTTGTCCTTTTGAGATTCATGATGATGTAGGGGTTATGGTTTACCACTAGGATCATTCACGAAGTATCATTAAATATTTTATATGTTCTATTTTAATATTTTGAGGACTTTCATACATCATTGATGACATTTACTAAATGTAGATTTTATACCACCAAGGAATGGTCATTATTTTTATGAACAATAGTTAGAAATCAATGATATTTGAGTAAATGTATCAAGGAGGGAGAATAATCACCTCTATATAGTTCTCTTGATGAATAAAATAATTATAACATTTTTGGGAACACAAGGATTTTATGAGTAATATATATCCATGTTTTTATTACATTGAGATAGATGGTTGAGGGTGATTTCCATATTAATTAGTGCAGAATATTTCACCACAAGTAGTTCCCTTTTCCGTATGAAAAAAAACATTCTTCCATATAATACCAATAAGGAAACTATATTTCTAATTGAGCTCAATATATATTTTATGTAACCATTATATTAATGATAAAGAATATTAATAACCATATTATGAAATATATATAGGAATATATTATAAAATTTAAAGTATTAATTAATTCTAATGTAATAATCAATAAATTTTTTACGAATTACTTTAATGGGAAAGTTTGTATAAATAAATGAATTTTTATTTTTATTAAAAAAATTTACCTAAATATATTATATTTATAACAATTAAAATGAATATTTATTGCATGTATTAATACTCTGTAAATAAAAATACATACCTATTTTTTTTGAGGTTCTTACTAAACAAAGGGACCAATATACAAAGGGCTCCAATAAATATTTTTTATAAATATCATAATCCCCTCTTAGGGATAAAAACTAAATAATACCTCCTCAGTGCCATTGAATAATAGATGTCAAAAAATAAAGATTTCCAAAATCTTTAGTTTCCTCTAATATTATTTTTTATGCTACTGAGTGCCACTGAATTTCTATTTAAATTCACATTCTAGATTATGTCCAAATAGATTTCAAAATCTAATGTTATCCCAATATGTCAGATTCATTCAATTAATTACATTTAATCATTTATAAAAATACATCAAAAATTACCATGTGAAATTTTATAATACAAAAAAATTATTTATTATATATTTTTGATCCCATAAAACATTGAAATCCATATTCCAACATGTTAAAATATCATCCAGGGTTTTAATGGTCCCATCATACTAACCACATATATTATAATGATATTATGTACTAAAAATGATTTATATAGATTTATTTGATGAATTCTATAGAATAATTGATATAGATAATTGATATCGATCAAGTACAATACATTATGGTAACATATTTATTATTACAACATCATTGATGGCTATTCTAGAATGATGATGTAGACAGAATTATTATCTTATATAAATTAAATTTTCATAAATTTAAAATTAGTTGGCTTTACCATAAATAGATATATTTCATTTAAATGTTTTTGGGAATCCAATGTTGAAATCCATCATCATATCTTCCAAATTTGTTCGTTTATAGGTAATGATTATAATATTACATTAGACTATTTTCTATCATATAGATCCTTTTAGACTTAATAATTACTCATATACATTATTTTCAATATATCAATTTAGTAGTCTAAATAAAATAATATTTAGATCTCATTACAATTTTCAATAATGTATGATTTTACAAGAATTTAAAAAATTGATATTTTTAAAATAATAAATTCTTCAACTCTATTATTAATTAGTTAGAATCTCTATTTATAAACATTTAAATACAATCAAAATGAATCCCTAACATAGGAAATATTCTCACACTTTTTTCCTTTTATAAATCCTCCATGATATAATATTTAATATTAATATAATTATTTGGATGAAAACATATTTGTGAATGATAATATTTCTCCCCTTATATCAACATTTTATACTGCATCCTTCTTTTGTGAACCAATGTGGGATCTTCTATGTTCCCCACCATATATTATCTATAATGATCATTTCAATTTTATGAATAAACCACGTTGTTTTCTTTTCCATGGTGTTAATTATGTAATTATTCATAATATTTAATAAAATCCAACAATCATTTCTATATCATCTTCAAATCCATCAGTGTTAATATTGTCATTATTCTTTTTTGATTTATATATATATATATAACCTCTATCTATAAAAGATAATTCATCTGTTAAATTATACAATAATTCATTGTTGTTATGTATAAATAATGGGTTGGTAAATGTTTCTCATAAAACATCAATATTAATAATGAATAATATATCACTATAAAGATATACATAGGATCACAACCCATCCCATCGATGTAGTGACATATATAACAAACCCTTATCCAATATATTGTTGTTTTATCATGGATACACTATCCAATTTCCTATTTAATTTCATAAATTAATATTAAAATTTCATTGTTTAAATGATGAAGAATACCTTCTAGGTCAAAAGGGGGAGATGATGAGATAAATAAAATAAATTTATCATAATTATTATGTAATATATATACAATAAAAAACAATATATTTTCATCAAAATGATTTCTATTTTATAATGATCAATAACTTCTTTCTTTGATGGATCTACCAATATACCATATGTTGAGATTGTTTGAAACAAAAATGTGATTTATAATTTCCAAATTTCTCACATGGAAAAATATTATCAAAACATATCCATTCGTATAACATTAAACAAAATATTGATATGATCATCCTGATCTTCCATTATCATTGAATTTGTAATAATATAATCTATAAAGGCATTCACAAAACTTTTCATGATCTTCCATTATCATGTAATACTTAATTAAATTATTTTTTGAATTCATGTTGATAATAATGAAATTATTAATAACATTCATAATAATTATAAATTCATACATTTAAAAAATTATACGATGACATTATTTGGTAGGACATAATCATAGATCACATATTTATATTTTCCAAACCAAGGACTCGTATCAGAAATATTATAAACTCAATCTAAATTATTAAAAAATTCATAAATAAATAAATGAGGTTACTTATTCATGATATTAAACTTTTATATTTCCACCATTTAATATATGTTTGCAATGATCCATCTCTATAGTATAAAAAAAGAATTGGTCGACAAATTTTGAATCACATTATTAAATAAATCAATAATTAAGATTAAAAAATGTTTCTTCTTTAATTATTCAAACTCAATCAGGTCAATTATTTATGTATTCATCAAATATTGGTAACATTGGGTTTGAGTTATATTTAAATATAAATATTAATATTATGGGTAAGACTATGAAATTATTATAGAATAAAATTTATAAACATTCATATAATTTTATTTTTAATGGTTTTCATATTCTCCCTATGCATCAAAGAAAAATAACAATTTGGATTATAAATCATATTTAAATCAAAGCATGAAATTCCCATAAGAATTTAAAATTATTCCTGAAATTGATAGAATACTATATTATGGTTTATATAATGAAAAGAATTAATTTTTTCTTAATAATTGATACCATTTCTATATAATTAATTCATATAAATTTCTAAAATAATATCTTATTAATGTAGATGGTGAATACAAATAATCATATGATCAAAATTCCAACAAAAAATAATTGAAGAATGATTAATTTTTACTCACAACAAAGTTATTCATGCATATAATTGGAATATAAAATATCGACATTATATCCAATGATGATATTAAAAACAACATATCATCATAGATATATCATACAAAAACCGATTATTCATATCAATGAGAATATTAATCGTAATAAAGTGTGACATGAGATTCTATGTATGGGTAAATAAGGCTGTCATCCAACGTTTAATAAATTTTAGAATTGAGATTAGAATAAGGGTAATAGAACAAGATAATAAAATTTAAAAATCATAACCTTACATCCATTGATCATTTTAATTATCCATGATATAATGCCTTGTTCTTTATATTAAATTTCTTCTAATAAAATAAAAAACATGATACATTAAACAGTACAATTATCATAATATAATGTCATAAAATACATTAATTATTTGTTGTATAATCATAATCTTATAAATATATTATCAAGGATACCCATCACATAATTCAAATCATGATATGCATTGTCTAACTTCCAATGTACTAGTTCTGGAATTTGGATAACCTCCCATGTACAATTATTGGGATTCTTTGCACAAATAGTGTACGATCTATTAATATTGGGATTTACAATTTTATACCTATTCTTATCAAAAGCCTTTAATCAAAACCATATTACTTCAGATGATAAAATAGAACCACCCATCAAATAATCATTTCCATTAATATTAGTGATATTATTTAAAAATAATAGTGTATTTTCAATATAGAATATCATGTTGAAATGAAATCATATTTCACCAATATTTCATCACCACAATTAGAATCAATGCATAGAAAATATAATTATTATAACATTATATAATATAAGTAGAAAAAACAAATTAGAGTTTTATTAATAGGAAATCCTTTTAAAGATCACCAGAATATATCTTCATGAAAATACCCCTATATATTTTGAAAGAAAAAAAATAAAATTATAAAATTATAAAACATATTATGGGAAATTTTTCATTTAAAAAACCAAAACGTATAAAGGGATCATAAAATAACTAATTTTTCATTATAATAGGAAAATTATTTCATGTTTTTTATTCTATAACCATTGATTTCTTCACGGTATTGAAAAAAAGTGTATCATTTTGTATATAAAAATTAGAATAACTTTAAACATATTTATATGATTTGAATAATTGGTTATAATGAATAAAGTGAATCATTAAATAAAAAGATTAAAAATTACTAAGAACAATTTAGAGAAAGTTTAGACAGGGAACAAAATATACTTACATGAATCAAGGAAGAGATAGAATTGTACATAATAATATCTTCTGGTCATTAGTATTTATATTGTGTACATCAATTGGTAAACATGGGAATTATATACATATATATAGTATTTTAAAATAACTAATTTTTTATTTATATTAATTATATAACATAAACATCAAATAATTTAGAGTGAACAATCATAGTATAAAATCAAATAGTAATGGAAATCACCACCCTCCTGTGCGACATGATTTATATTTTCTATATATTATATGATGAAATATTAAATTTTATGTTAAATATATAAATGGTCCATGTTAATTAAAATAGAATACATTATATAGTACATTTATAGAACTAAAAAACCCATTAATCAATATATATTTATTGAAATCAACATTTATAGGATTTAACTATTACATTTTTCAATAATGTTTTAGTTCTATAGTTTTTATAATTGTATAATGCTCCAATTTTAATCACATCTAGAATAGTTAAATTTAGATAAAAATATTTATATTCATTATATAAATATATATAACCTTGTCTAATATATACATAGTAAAATAATTTACATTTTTCGTGGTGATGGATGTCTATATTCAGACATTGAATATGTTTTCATTATTAATTGAAAAGAAGAAAATAATTATATCTAATATTATATAATTCTATTATGATTATAATATAATAAATGTAATATATAATATAATAATTTACCACTATAGCCACAAATGTGAAGTGGTTATGGAAGATTAATTATATCAATATGATGAGGTTATAGTCTACTCATATGCAGGAATGATACATGCATTTCACATTTGATAGAAACGAGCAGAAAAATAGTTGTTTTATGAACATAATATCATCAGGGGAAATTGATTATCCTATATGGTTAATGTTATTATGTATATAATATTTTTTGAGTATATGGAAGAACAAATATAATTAAAATACATAATTTATGATTTATCCCCCATCTTTGAGGGACAACATTTTTGTTTCACCTTATTCTAGTATTGGTTAATATTAGTGGAAGGATAAGGCATATATGATTAATAAAATGTAGACTAGAAGGTTGTGGGTCTTTATATTCAGATATATAATACAAAATTATGATATTTTATGATATATTTCCCTAAAAATAAATTTATGTTTCAATTTATTTTATTACATTCACCACTATGCTATATGTGAGTTGAGATATATTATATAAATATTATAATTTAACTGTGAGTACATAAAAATTTAATTGGATGGTATTATTATGAGTAAATTAATTATAATATACGTATAATGGCCTTATTTATTAAAAATTTAATTATTGGTTCGAAATATATATCATTTTATTTTTTGATGAATATATATTATTCATAAAATATGCATTTTCATCAATAATTATTTATTTCATATTATTTATTTATGTTTGAATTAATTTATTAAAAAATATAGTTTTTTTAAAAAAATACCACCATTTCATAAATCATAATATCAAAAATAAACTATGGTAAAAACATTAATATTTTTCATAAATAAGGGATTATCTGTAAAAAAAATAATTTGTTTTTTAAAACTATCTTATATTATTATTTATTGAATTTAAATAAAATTCCCATTAAAAATAATATTTAAATATATCCATGATATTAACACTACTGGAGAAATGACTTATCCTAACGGTTTTGGGAAAATAGTTGGTATAGTTTAATAATTTGGACCTATTACCAATGTTATGGCCAAAACTATTGTTATAGGTCAATTATATGGACCTATAACAACGGTTTGTCGAAAACCGTTGGTATAGGTCCCAAAGTCAAAGAACCTATACCAACGGTTCTCAAAACCATTGGTATAGTTACATGTATTTTTCATAGAATCTTTTTATATAGGACATTAAATAAATAAAAATTTCAAATTCTTATGATAAAAAATATATATATATGATATTATGTTCTCAAAAGTAATTTTGGTTAGTGGTTAGGACGTTCAATCACAAATGGGAGGTGCTTGGAACAAAACCAATCGAATGATTGTTTTCTGAATTACATATAACAATGGTTTTATGGAACCATTGGTATGTATTTTCATATTACATATACCAACAGTTTTCAAAAACGTTGCTATAGGTCTATACCAATTATTTTCCCAAAACTATTGGTATAGACCTATTCCCACTCCTTACTTCACAACGGTTCTCCAAACATTTGGTATAGGATATACCAACGGTTTATAGGTCTATACCAATGGTTCCAAATAGTTGTAATAGGGTATTTTTCCAGTAGTGTAATAATATTTAAAATAATAAAATTAATTCCAAAAGGATATTCATTTTAATGGTTTTTATATATGTTCATTTTTATTCTAAAAACATTATTACAAATATTGTTTTTCATCGCACAATAGTTTTTTATTTTAAAATTAATTTTTTCTCAATTATATATATTTAGTCATGATAAATGAATACACTATTATTCCACTAGAATGATATTATTTAACATCATTATATATTTTATCAATTTGAAGTAAAAATCATGGGTCCTTTGATTCATATCCAAAAATCTAGGTATATCAACATTTTGGGATTGGGATCCATAGTTTTAGATAACTATGGTGATGAATTAAACATCTCAATATTAGATTAAGATCATATGTCTTAATTTCGTTTTTAGAACCCAAATATCTTTAGGGATGTTGCATCTATGGTTGGTACTCCCATTGAGATGGACAAGGATAATGAGGTTTCCTGAGAAGGGAATTTTGCATATATTTTAGTCGAAGTTGATCTTTTTCCCTACCCATTTAAAAGGATTATTTGTTTTCCCATGAATTAATATTTTTATAATATATTGAATATGAGTTTTTCCCCAATTTTTCCTTAATTTGTGCTACATTGGGCTTGATAAATACTGTAATAATATGGGTTTGATGTTTTTTAAATGTCAGAATCATGGATAATTCGTTGAAGACTGCAAATTAAGAAAGATTTTGGTTTAGAAAAATGTATATAGAAATATTATAATACTTATATGTGATAGGATTGGAATTAAGAAACATTTTTATCATGGAATTTCATTTAAAAATAGGGATAACATCCTTCATAGAAGGATAATATCCTATTTCCTGATGTGGACCCTTCTAAAGAGCATCTTGGTTATTTCATGATTACCACTAATTTTCCGACTTATTTGATCCCTCTTCTACAAGATATGGTGGGATAAAATTATTGAATGGGTCTTATCCAATTTATCCCATTTTTACACTCCATATATGAACTTTAACAGTCTAATTGATACTTATGACGATGATAATGGTATGGTATCTAAAGCTGGTGATCATTAGGAAGTTGTGTCGGATGAATGATCTCAAGATGACCCACCAATTGATGAGGATGATATATTTTTTTGACCTTTTTTAAGGAATAAATTAATCAAGAGGTAGAATTTAAAATACTCATGTATCAGTTTTTATAGGAATGTGGAATATATAAAGAATTTAATGATGATGATTCCCTCAACTGGGCTATTTATTTCAAATGTTGCAGTTGGTGATGGTGTGGTTGCCACATCCCATGGAATTTTCACTTATGTTCATATTTCAACAAGCCCACATGGTTTTTGGGTGTGTATTTATGATGATTCTATGAAAGATATTCTCAATGTTGTTTTATGATTGTTATTATAGGTTTGTAGTGATTGTGGATTTCCTACTATTCCAACTAGCTGTTCTAAAAATGCTTTGAGATCTAATGATTTGAGGGTAGATGTTCAAGATGGTACACTAGTGAGGTCTATCTGTGCCACTGCACTGAGTAATTATACAATTATTAATTACATTAACAACCTAGTTTTTGAAGCTTTATACCATTCTAGCCTTGAGTTGAAAGGTAAAAATAATAAATGGGGCGACATTTGATGTCACAAACACTATTTTATATGATATAGTAATTTCTTCACCCACTAATGTGTCGATTTTAAATGTGGTCCCTTGATGGATTCGACTTAAAAAGATACCATTGATGTGTATAAAAAATCATAATACATTCTTTGGGATAATTTTGATATCTTTACATGGGATGGTATCATAACACACGATATTCTTGATAACGTTAGAAAAGCACAAATATGTGTTTTCTTGAAATACTGAGGATATATTTCAAACAATGGACACTCATTGTGAAAAATAAGAGTAATCAAATATGGATGATCAAGATGATGCATCAAAAGCTCACAATAAATTGTGGAAATGCATGAATCTAAGAGGACGAGGTGGCTCTGGAGGGAGGGGTGGTAGATACAAAATACAATTTATTATTCTGTATTTCGTGTTGTTTATGGTGCTCAAATATGTGTCATATATATTTTTAAACTCTATATTATCTCTATATGTTCACTATATTTTCTAATAATTTTCATTAATCCATGTGTTTTCAATCCATTGTCTTTAATGTTAAAGATATTACATTCTTTAAAAAATTATTCTAGTGAATAAAATTTTATATCAAGAAAATGGTGATAATATATTTTATGAAATTTCATCTCTTGGAGATTTATGTGTCATGATTCACGAATAATTTAAAATTATGAAATTTTATTTTTTTAGATAGTTTTTACAAATGATAAGGATATTAATGGTTAATAAAACAATTTAATGAAATTATAAGATTCAATATAAAAAATAATCATATATAAATTTTATTGAAAAATTTTATTCGGTCCTTATCTGCATTATATTATATACAATGTAAATTTCTAATCACATGTTCATTAATGTGTCATTATTATATTTTTAATAAACTGAAAAAATATAATATTACACCATCTTTCACATATTAAAATTTAAATATCCTATATATTATATACAACATATTAACCCCTCTATAAAAAAACGCAAAATAATTTTCAACCCAAATTCTCTATCCCTGGTCTATTGGTTATCCTTTTATTATTTTTACAATTAAAGTGTCTGTATGATTAGATCTAACTGAATTATATATAATACCAGGTAATTGTATTTATAGATAATTCCAAGTTTAATTCATAACTTACTTCTTATAAATACATATCACCCGTACTAAAATAATTTCTCTACTAGCATAATATAATAAGATGTTATTCTGACCATGGGATAATTTTTTTCCCTCATCTTCATTATGTAGAAAGGGACAAGATGGCTTGTCTTTATATAAATATTATTAAATCCCTGTAATGGTGTAATTTATAATTCATAAAAAATTCACATTAATTTATTTAAAGATCAATCTAATGAATATATATTATAATTAAGAAATAATTATGGAATTTTAATTATAATATCATTTATACATTCTATCCTTCAAATACATTAGAAAATGTTAATGTCTATTACGTGTTTCTGTGGACTACCACATCTAAGATTTGAAATGAAACATTTTTTCATTCCTATTTACAGGGATGTTAATAAGGATATATATAATTGATATATATTAAATATATGATATAATAATTATATTGGGAATGTGATTTATTATTTAACTTACTGTTTTTCCGGCCATCAAAAAGTGTAGAAGGAGTTCTAGTGTATAAATGACCTATTGTAAAGAAGAACATATTAGTTTATTTTCCAATGTCTACCTTTTCATGTTAAATATTAATGAATACATATAATAAATATATATTGTATTTATATGATAGTTAAAAATAGAGATATTATGTAATAATAATTGACATACATGGACAAGATATTCAAAAACAAAATTCTTATTGAAAAGGAAATATTTAACAACATATGGTGGGGGTATGGTACTCCAACCTCATAAATGACTCTTTCTATTGTTTGGATTCATTTCATGATGCTTCCTTAATGTGGCCACATTTTTTATGAGGTTTTTCATCAAAAATGAGTTTCTTTATATATATATTATGTGGTTTTCCTTGATGATTTATATCCTATTTTTCATAGTACTGAGTAATGTGGATCATGGTTCAATCAACGGTTTCCACTTACTATTATGACCCACTAACTCTAATCTATGATCTTTCCTCATGTTATTTGTCAATAAAATAGGAATGCATGGGTTAATGGCTCATATTGAGGGATTGGGATACTAATTTATTTGTAGTTATCCGTGTTTTAGTAGGAACAAAATTGTATATAGTGTTTATATTGGCCCTATATTTGTTTATCATTTTCCTAAACCATGAAATTGTATTTGGTACCATTTTTCATGGATCATGTTTAAATATGGCGATCCTTGCTGGATGGTGTTCTCATATAATGGTTTGTTAGTAGACCAAAGGGATGGTGATTTCTATTGGATTTTATTCACTGTGATTACGTATTTTTACAGTGAGTCTAATGAGATTGCTTTAAGAGAAAATCAATCATGGAGTGTGGATGATGATGATTTTTACTGGTCGGTTCGGTTTCAAGCTCTATTTGATAGGGAACGCGTGGTGATAATGTGTGATGTTATCATTTTATAATTTTAATTAGAATTTCATGGATTGTTTTATGGTATTGATTTATTTTATTATTTTTCTATGAAGTATGTTTCTAGCTTCCCACTAAAAAAATATATTTCTATTATTCAAAAAATGAAAAAGAGTTTGTATGAAATATTTAACACCAATAAATAAGGATTTAAATAATTAATTTCAAATAAATGAGGGTCATAATAACATAAATGGATAATATATGGTAGTATATATATGTAAATGACTATATTGGATTATTATTAAAATTAAATTTCTATTATAATGTATATTATATAAATTTAAATTAATTTTGAACATTGCGTACGATTTTGCATAACAAAATCGCACATGATTGAGTAATACATCTAAATTACTAACTTTGTTATGAAATGAATCTATTTCAAATGATACTAGTTTTTATTTTGTTCCATATTATTGTGTATTTCAATTGGTTAGAAACAATTAATTTATTAATTTATTTTCAACTAAATTATACAAATTATTATGGATTTCATCATAATATTCACTTTATCAAGGTGTATTAACTGTTACAAACTTATATAGATTAATATTATTTATATATTATCACTTTTAATAATTGATCCTGAATATCTATTTATTCAAGATTATTAATGGTTCAATTCATGTTTCCTCATTATTACAACATTTAATATCTCATGAACTTTAATCATTATTATAAAACATTGAATGAATATGTCATCTTATTTCTATTTTGATCGGTTATATTTCTTTATATGAACATATTTTTCAATATTATAAAAAAATTGTATTTCATTCAATAAATGACTTATTATTCTTTATTTTTTATGATTTAATTTTTTATAACTTGAATGTAATATTTCTAATCTTTTTTAAAAGAAAGTGTTTTTACTTTTGCTGTATAAATTAAACAAAATAATCACAAATCAATTTTGATGGATATAGGAGCCTCCTTAATTATATTGTAGTATATTTCCTAATATATATTCCAAAATTTTCAAAAAAGTATTAAAATTATAATAAATATTTTTTTTATCTTAAACTTCTATATTTTAACAAATTTTTAAAGTATTTTATTTTTCATAGAAAAATATATTTCACAAGATTTGTGTAACACAGCACGATTTTATTCACCTTTTCATCGAATAAAATAAATTTTCATTTATCTATTGAAATGAAATATGTAAAAAATACCTAGAAAAGTTTACGAAAATAGAATACAATACCTAAAACATCATCTTATAATATCTAACATGGAACAACAACATGGTGTATGCAACAGACAACACTGCCTTTTATAAAAAAACATGATTTTCTATTTATAAATATTTATATGATATAATTATTAACCATTTGTTAATCATATTGATAAAAATATTAAAAAAATATTGTTAAAATATTTTTTCAAATGGATTCATTCAAATTATATATTTTTATAATGATATATATTTTTTTCAATGATGTATTTATATTATTAAAAAACAATTCTCTAAAACAAATTTTTTTTCGTGTACTTTATTAAAAAATAATAAAATAAATTTTTGGAAAAATAATATCTTTAATTTAAAATACATTCTCCCTTTTTTAATATATTTTGTATAAATTTTATTTGGTTGAATGTTTTGGATTTTTATGAGAAATATCACTTTTGGACAAATAGTGAATAATATGAGGTTTTAATTTTAAACTGATTTTTGATAAATCATATTTATATGGTGAAATTAATTTTATTTTTTTTTAATATTTAAATATATATTATATTTAAAAATTAATAAAAATGAGGCCATTTAGATAAATTTCACATTAAAATTGTAGATAAAAACATAGCAAACTTTTGAATGTTTTTACTTTAAAACATCATTTTCGACCAAAAATGGGTTTAATTTTGAATTAATATCCTCCAGTTAAGTGTATATTATTATAAAAAATTGATTCAATATTTATAATAAATATAAATAAATGTATCTAATTATTTCTACATTATTTAGACAAAAAATATTAGTGAATATAATTTAAATTTGTTACAATTACTAATGTTAAATTAAGCTTAACTGAAGAAAAAACCGTAATTTCAAGATCTAAAAGGCTTATAAACTTATCCATTACTAATTTTTGTTTAGGAAACGACCTTTTACCATATATTATTTATTCATTTTGTATTTTAATGACTTTTTAGGTAAAAACATGGGTGCACCTAATGGTTTTCAGGAATATCACGTGAGTCATTTCCCATACCCCCAAAAGGCCACCACATCTCCCTATACATCTAAAATCAAAAACCACATAGTTTTTTCCAGGATATTCACAGTACTCTTACAAAAATCCCTCAATTACTTTTTTGAATCCTACCTTTGTGCTGAAATCAATCAAATAAATCCTTTTGGCATAAACCAAAATGAGTTACCCGTTAAGACACCTTGTCTTCCCTCATGATTGTTACATATATTTTATTTCTCCACCCAATACAATAACATTAGGCCTTTGTTTTATGAAAAAAATATATCCAAACCATACTATTATGTTTTATTCTATTTTTTAGTCCATGAATTACACACACCCCTAATAAATGGTATATGAACAGGGCGTTAACATGTTTGATCATCTACCTCCTCACGAAATGTTAATTGTTCAATTTTCCTTTACCACTTCTCATGGTTGATATTATGAATGAATTTATATTTATAAATTTTATATATTATAATTATATTTTAGTTAAGAATCATTATTCATTTTACATAAAAAAATCTTTTTCATTACATTAACAATAATATTATAATTTCATTTCTGGTAGTGTGGACTACCTCCCCCTAAAAGTGATGCGAGTCTTTCACATAGTGCAAGAAATGTATTAAGGATTGAATTAGTGGACATATATTATATATAGGATTTAATAATTATATTTTAATAATGATATATATAAATATATATAAAAAATTTTCATTTTCATTATTTATTTCAATAGGATAATAAAAATGGAAACAACGTTCATGCGTACATACACCTTACTATCTCAATGAACGGTGTATTCAATTTCATAAAATTAAATAACATTGGTTATTATAATATACATATAATGAATAAAAATTATATTTATATTGTGGTTTATGTTATGGAATTATGATATAATTATATGAATAATAAATACTAATTAAGACACATGTGATGAACAAACAAAATATTACCTAAAATGAAACATTAACATTGGATTCTTTAAAATAGGGAAATATAAATTCATGATTAAAACATATAATATATTTTATATAATAATTTATTTCTATCAAATATTATAAATAAATTTATATTTATTATTCATGTTGTTTGAACTATTAAGATGAGATGCAACATATAAGGTATGTGGATTTAATCTCACTTTTTTTTATTTTTGAGACACTTTCTTTATTCCACAATCCTTTCCTTTGTGCGGTGTGTATTTTCACAATGAATTTTTAAAAAAATTTTTATACTTATAATTATGGGAATTCACATATCCATTTTGGAATATTTGTTTCACGGGGTTTATGTTTCAAAAGATCCCTTATCAAAAGAATAATATTGTCACAATTTTCCTTCCTTGAGAATCAAGTTTTGAAATGAACATAAATTCCTTTTTATGTTTATATAATTAAATATTTCATGTTAAATAATTAATATAATTTGATTAATTATATTTTTAGCTTCATGTAACTTATTATTCTTATATGGAGAGTGTGATCCCATCATTCAAAGTGGTACGAGATCATTGTAACCATCTAATCACATTTCGAGATTATTTAAGGTTATATAGAATTTAATGAATTATAATGATCCATATCTCACAAAGACTCATGAATTATCTTTTCATCTTGTTATTAATGATATGCTACGTTTTTAGTATCATTTTCCCACTCTTTAGTATATAATATATTGTTTTTACGAATGATTTGAGAGTCTCTCCCTATAATTTGAAATCTAGTTTTTTTTTAAAATTTATTCAAAAATGATTCAAAAAGATAATTGAATAACATTTTTTTGGAAAAAGGAATTAAAAAAAATAATGGATTTTAATTAATCCTTTATATGTTTTCATATCTGTTATAAAAGAAAGATTATTTCACAAGTTTTTATATTTTAAAATTTGTTTTTCATTGAAGAATGGATATTTCTCGATGAAATATTATTAAAAAACTATTAAAAATTATTTACCATCTAATATGATATAAATTTGTGTTGCTCATTAAATTATTGGAAAATTATTAAATTTATCAATTCACATTCATTCTCAGAATGTATTATGATTTGATTACACATTTATAATACCCATTTTTTAAGGGATATGATATTATTATTTATGATTTTCGGTCACATATTTGAATTATTTAATTATGATATGGTTGTGACCTATATATCCATAAAATTAAATGGGTAAACATTTATATCTCGTGAGATGGATATAGATGGAATTAGAAATGAACATTATTTGGTATTATTGGGTTATAATGGATAATGGACTCAATTCAGTAATATAGGGATGTAATGGGCTTTGAATCTTGTTCAATAAATTACGTTTTCTACTAATATAGTCTTTAATGAAATTCCTTGACATGTATATAATTAATGAAATATTCTTATGTGTCTACCAAAATTATATGATTCATTCTTTTTTTATCCTTTCATGGATTTTTGTAGCTATTTTCTTATGATTATTATCTTGTGAACTACCAAAATATTGGACATTATTCTAGTGTATGATCATTGATATAATTGGTTTTATCTACCATTTTAATGTTCTGGTTATAATACCATTAAGATCATGATTATTCTTACATATATCGATTATATACCATTACTATTAATTTTTGATAATCCTTTATTATGTTTCATTCCTAGGGTTATGATGTTATGTATTATGTTTGATGAGTCTAAGAGGGGTTCTAGTCAATAAGAACATAGTGATAGATAATTTACAAACCCTATTTATCATAGTTTATGTTTCAATGTTTTTAAAGACTCTAGACATGTACGTTCATTGGGAATATAATTTTAAAATGTTTTAAATATTCCAAAAATATTATGTAATGTAAATGTATGAAAAGTGAGGGTAACTATAGTTAGAATAAAATAAAAGGTTTTGTTAACCATTAGAATCAAGGATGAGAGAACCATAGTGATAACCCTAAGAAAATTTATAGGGATATATTAGATTTTGTCCTAGGATATAGGGTTTGGTTTCATAGAAATTCATCCATTCTAGAATACTACATGTGGATGTGACTCTGTTCTACATATACCTATGTCTAAGTACTCCACCAAGATGATCTAGGCCTGAATTGGGGTAATATGATCCATGAAAATATACCTTGTTGCAAATTTGGTATGAAATTTCGATGATATATGATTTGGAAACTGACAAACTCATCATGAACCATCATGAAATATTTAAAAAGTGTATGACAATGAATAACCTTGGGTAAACATAATTTGTCATAGATTATGGATGGTGTCATTATTTAGACATACTATATATATACATTTTCATTATTATGTCATTAAACAATATGATAGTTATTTCTTACACTATGCTTTTTATTTCATTCAATGGATATAACCTAAAGGGACTGCATCAATGGAGACTGCGATAGAAAACAAAATTATTTTCATCCTAGGAAAAAAAACACTATATGATCTGGAATGAAATACATAATTCTTATGCTCAAAAAATATTCTCATTCTAAGAATCATGGTGAAATTCCTAATGATTAATGGAGGCAACAATATTTTTCTAATAATTTTATGAGGAAACGTCCAACTTTTTTCATATGGATTGTGATCCACTTGTTTCTGAATAAATGGACAATGCTAGTAAAAATATATTTTCCATTATTCTGTATTCAATGCATGAGAAATTTATTCTATATTTTTACCATTTAGAAGATGAATCAGATGAGTGGAAGACTCTAATTATTAATATGAGGTACCATATTGACTTTTAATTAATAGATTATGAATTGTTCAAGATCATATTATTACAAAAGTATTTATATTTAATTATTTTTACCAATATAGATAAAGTGTAACATGAGTTTAATCAAAGGGATATTAATTATTTGAGTTCTTATAAATATAATTTCATAACACTTCTGAGTTATGCTAAATGAATTATTATCCCACCCAAAAACTATGTGGACAGGTTCTTTAGTGGCTTAAATCTATGACTCAAAATGGAACATGCAATAAGAGACTTCAGTTTCAAAGATCCTATTTTTCCTTGTCAAATCAAGGTTGAAATGAAGTTTGAGTAACATATCTACCTAATGTGTTTGATAAGAAAGGGAAGATGGAGTTCAATGGAAACTCAAAAAACCATGTGTTTCCGACGCTTTCGTTGGGGCGCGTGCGCATCCGTCCGGGGGGAGGAGGACGTGCGGCGCTTGTTGCCCCGCATTCCCGCTTTCCAAGGGCGGGCGACATTCGCTCGTTATTCAGTGATGACTGCTCCTTGATCGAAACGGGATGATGGGATGTCGGTTCTTCCTTCTGTGGATTCCTCCTCGGAACTCGTCACCTAGTCCAGGGTCTCCCTCATAGATTTCATACGTAGTTCGTGAAACTCTTCCCAGTGCCATGTTTCCATGGACGCCGGTTAATTACACTGCTTCTGTCAGGACATTCCACAGGGTCTGGTCAGGGCAGCAACCTTCAGTCGGGGGAGTAGTCACGTTGAGGCATCAGTAGCGTGTCTGGAAGCTGAGGAACCTGGCATGTCTGTCTATTATCCCTAGTCACAGGGCTTCTCGAGGGCGTGGATGCCCGAGAGAATCCCACATCGAGCACGGGGAATTATATGTCATAGACACATATCTGAGGTTTTCCTCAGCTGCCCGTGTTTAACACAGGGTACGCCGCGAGTTTAACATCTAGCGGAGGCCGATCAACCCAACCAGAGCATTATCTAGGATAGATCAGCTTGAGGGATTCCCCTTGAAGGGATGCCGATACCGGGGCCAGCCCATGGGCGGCTGTGAAGAGGAGCATACCGACATGGTCTCATACGAGATATGACGGTCCGGGCGAGACTCGGGATGGGTGATAGGTGGATGAATGGAGTGGAGGGGAGTGAAATGGGATCATTGCAGGGGCAACAGTGAAGTTGTGCTTAAGCCTTGAAGAGGCTTCCTACGTATCCCTGTGGCAGGGAATCAAAGTTCGCGTAGTTCGGGATGGTGCCGGTAAACCGACGTGAAGGTGGACCTTGGCCCGATGAATGTCGTCAGCGAACCAACACGAAGGTGGACCTTGGCCTGATGAATGTCTTCAGTGTACCGACGTGAAGGTGGACCTTGGTCCGATGGGCATCGTCAGTGTACCGACGTGAAGGTGTACCTTGGTCCAATGAGTGGTGGGTTTGAACTTCGAGGAGGCTTCCTACGTACCATGCCTTGACATGGGTCAAAGACCTCATATTTCAAAGGGTACATCGGTGAACCGACGTGAAAGTAGACTCGTGGGTCCACTAGTGGGGGGCTTGAACCTTTGGAAGGTTTCCTACGTACCATGCCTTGACATATATCAAAGTCCTTGTAGTTCAAAGGATTGATGGGACACGGTTTAACGTCATGCGGGACGATAGTGAACCCTGACGTGAAAAAGCGGCATGAGTTGGGTGTCGGTGAACTGACGTAGATGAGGGACCTTGGTCCAATGGGAGATGGTCTTGAACCTATGGGATGATTCCTCCGTACCATGCCTTGACATGGATCAAATTCCTCGTAGTTCGGATTGTGGAATGGGTGTGCAGGTTAATGTCATGCGGGACAAGGGGGCATACAGTTTAACGTTATGCTGGACGAGGGCGAAACATGACGTGAATGAGTGACCGAGCAACGTTTCTTGAACCTCATGGATGCTTCCTACGTACCATGCCTTGGCATGGATCAAAGTCCTCGTAGTTCTCTATGGGTGGGGGTCAGGGTCGGTGCTCACTCTAAGCCCACGTGAGTCATGCTCGGTGTGAGAAACAAGAGGTTTCAAGGACCTGACGATCACATCGCGAAGGATGCGTCCGTGAGAAGCGAAGAGGTGCTTACGCTTTAGGCAGCCCATGGTGCGGGGACTTACTCTGGGATGGAGGCCCATAGTGCGACAAAGTGTAGCGAAAGAGGGATTTGGGACCAATGAGGGGAGGTGCCTCGTTCCCTATCACGCCCTCCACTGACCTTGGTAGTGGGGATGTACGGAGATGCAGAGGTCCAGCCATCCGTTGGGGAACTAGGGTCACCCTTCTCCTGAGAACATATGCCACTCCAATAAGGAGGATATCTCCCCTTGTGGATGGGTGATTCCACTCCCGTGGAGACGAGTGGCGTAAAAAATGTTTGAGCTGGGGGGGACCCTTCGTGAGAGGCACGAGGTCGGGTCACAGTTTAACGTCATGTGTTGAGGACATGGCGCTTGGTAGTTTATCGTCCTGCAGCTCGCACGAGGTGGGTTCACTCCACACCCCTAGGACTTACATAATTGGTACCCTCTGGTCCTTGGGGAAGGGAAGGCACCAGTAAGGCCATGGTGAAGGGGGGTTGTGGAACGAACCATCAAGGGGTCCACGTTAGCGTGGCTATGAGAAGAAGCAATAGCCGTTATCGTGTCTATGCGAAGAGGCATTAGGCGAAGCAACGCTACGAGTGGTATTGTCCATGGGACTTTGAAATCACATCGTGCAAACCTGTAGGGTCACACGAGAAGAGGAATTGCTAAGAAAAGGAGTGTGCTTCACAAAGCGGAGTGCCTTGGCCTTAGCATGGGGCTTAGGTGTGAGTGGAAGGTGCTTCGTGAAGTGGAACAGTGTTCGCAGAGCACTACATCGTGAAGAATGGGTTCCTCGCGAAGCAGGGTCCTACGAAGCAGTGTGCTTCGTGATGTGTAGCGATCCTGCCTTAGCATAGGGATCACTAGTATGGGTTGGGTGTTTCGCGAAGCAGAAGTGCTCCGTGGCTACCCGAGATCCTTTGGGAATCCCCTTCCTTCGCGAATGCCTTTGAGCTTCGCGAAGGGAATACCTCTCGGAAGAGGGGCTCAAAACGAGACAAAGTAGAGGCATCTCGCGATGTAGAAATACCTCGCAGAGCTCATGATTCTCGGGGAAAAGAGTGCTTTGCGATTCGGGAGAGGAGAAGCCGAAAGGTCGGATTTTTCATCCTCGGGACTCAGGGGGAGTCCAGTATTTATACGGAAGGTGTGCCGCGAAGCAAAACTCGTGTGCCGCCTCTGGAGCTTCGCGGCGGGCTCACGAACGTCAAATGCGTTCGCAGAGAGTTACCACCTCTGGAGCTTCGCGGCGGGCTCACGATCGTGAAATGCGTTCACGGAGAGTTACCTCCTCTGGAGCTTCGCGGCGGGCTCGCGAACGTCAAATGCAATCGCGGAGAGTTACCGCCTCTGGAGCTTCGCGAGACTGCGCTGCCCGGGGTGCTTCGCGGCGGTGCTTCGCGTTGGTGCTTCGTGAGGCAGCGTGTCGGCATTCTTTTTTGTCCCTCCCTTTCGGGCCATATTTTGGCGCCAAAAAATTCCCCCCCTCAGACTTGGATCTGCGGAGGGTGAAGGGTTGAAGTCTGAGGTAGAATCGCCAAAATGTTTCGGTGGTTCGCGATGCAGCTACGCGAAGGGGGCCCGCAGTGCTGACTGGGGCCACGGATCCGGACACACCGCGATGCTCCGTGCAGGTGAGGTGCACCGCGATGCTCTAGGGTCGCCTGCCTATAAATAGGGGGTCGAACTCTTTTTTCATCACGTGTCCTTGTCCTTTTGTGCTCTCGACTTCACGATGCTCTGTGTACTCCGTGACAGCCCTCCGTGAATTGAGCTTCGCGGCGAACCGCGGGTCACTGACTCCGCGTCTGCACCAAGCGAACTTCTGCTTGTCGGCCTCAGCCAGACTTCACGGCTAGGTCTCGCGAACGATATTTATGATCCGGCTTCGCGGTCTAGCTTCGTGATCCAGCTTAAAAAATTCTTTCCTGAGGGCCGGAATCGAAATCGCTCATCTAGAGGCTGTATTAGGGGTGCTTGCAGAAGCTGCTCGTCGGGATGAGATGGCCAACTGTCCAGGCCTGGGGGAGATGGTCTGAAGCCACTCAGACCACTCTTCTTTGACAGATCTGCTATCGGAGGGTCAGAAGTATTATCCGCAGTGCAAGAAATTGCCATTGTACGGCTTCGGGCTGAGGTATGACGTCTTCATCCCTGAGGCTAGTAGGGACGAACCAGCTTGCTGGTTCAGAAGCACACCATGCCAGCACCAATGGTTCAGGGCGGCCGATGGTCATGCGCGGGAGGAATTCACACCTGTCATCGCTGACTGTCTCTACAACCATTTGAACGAAATTGACGGGAAACCACTACAACCGGAGACGTCCCCTCCTCTCTACCGCACCATGTTTAAGTCGGCTTTGCAGGACTCGAAGAAGGGATGGTCCGATGAGTGGGACCTGCACCAGGGCGGCAACTTTACTGATGACTGGGCCTGGGCCTACTGGGTAGGTGCCTCATGCGAGGAGTTTGGGGCCAAGCCGAGGAGAGTGGGGTTGTATGAGGCGGCATGGGCCTCCCAATTCCACATTTACCAACCAAAGAAACTGATGTCGGAACTGCTGAGTAGATGGTCGTCTAAGACCAATACCATTCACCTGCATCATGGAGAGGTGGGCATCAGCCTGTGGGATGTCCACCAAATTTCTGGGGTCCCGATCTTGGGGTCCATGTATGATGAGTTCCTCCCCGCCATCAGCGCGTGGGAGGATACGGAGCAAATGCCGTGACTGGACACATGGACTCCTGTAGTTTAACGTCATACGATAGGACGTGGAATAAAAGGGAAGATCCCAGGTAGCATGTGGCATGGTAGATATGAAACTGACGTGCATGAGGACTGGGAGTCCAAATCATACCACATACCCACGAAGGAAACTTTTCAGGTTGAGGGACCAAGAGTGAGGATTGGGTTGGGCCCGAAAAAGAGTGGTCGGGCGTTCCTACGTACCCCATGAGGATGGTAATCAAGCCATACATAGTTCTGAATGCGCAGTTTAACATCATGCGGGACGATGAGAAGCCTGACCGTGTTGGTAAACATCCCGCCAAAACTACTAAGCCCACGTGAGTCGTGCTCGGTGTGGGAAACAAGTAGTAGTGGTGGGAATTTACCAACTCAAAAAGGGGCAGGTTTGGGCAAAGGGATGCTCAGTGAAAACCGGCTCAATAACACTAACATGATCATTTAGTGCACCTAGATGCGTGAAGAGAAAGAGACGAGTATGATGGAATTCCACTTGAACATGAGGAAGTGGAAATGTGTGAATCATGGAACTCACGATTCAGATCACGATGATGGTGACGTGATGATGTAGGACAACTTTTGACCGTGGTAGAAACCAGCATCCATATTGCGTTATCCTGGAATGGGGACAAACAAATGAGGGTTGACCATTGACCTTGTTCGAAACACGGGACTATGTCACAACTGTTGTCAGAGATCTGTAGGGACGTTGGCCCGAAATGATTGGAGGGCCCTTAGGTCCAGCATTCATGGAGAGCCCTTAAGACTAGTATCCATGTCATCTGAGGGTCCTTTTTGATGTGGAGGAGTATGAGGATCTAAATAGATAGGTCACAAAGCATGGTCATGGGATGAGGGGGATTCCCCTATAGAAATCCCATACATCGGGCTCTTTGTAGAAACACATCTGAATATGACAACGAGACGTATTAGATAGAGGGAGAAAATTCCTTTCCCATAGGGATATCTTAGTTTAGGGTCGTATAATTCAGACCATGGATGGGTAAGGGGAGAAGGGGATACATGGCAAGGCGGTTACAAAACCTGATGTGAATGAGGACCTAAGCCCTACATACCATGCATTTTCTGGGGAAATGCTCGAGTCAAGGGACCGAACACAAAGGTTAGGCTGGGCCCGCGAGAAAGTGCCTGGGCGATCCTATATATCTCATAAGGATGAGAATCAAGCCATACATAGTTCTGAAGGGGCGGCACGGCAAGGTACCAGTGCCTGGGGAAAAGGGGAGTGCGGTCGTGGCCCTTGCACTAAATGAAGCGGAATTTGATAAGTCTTATTTGTTCTTTAAGGTGAATGGTTTTTTTTTGTGAAGCGACAAGCCTAGAGTAGTAGGAAGTGGTGTCGCCACAAAGATCAAGCCCTAATGGGCGTTGACAAATGGCATGGCACGTGACCAATGTCCAACGTGATTTCCTCTACAATGAGGTCAACAAAATGCAGTGCCGTGTTTCGTTGTGCGGCCAGGATGATAATGTCACAGTTTATTGTCATATGATAGGACCATGCATGCATTTTATCGTCATGCAGCTCAGACGTAGCAGAGACGATGCTAGGCGGGAAATGTGGCAGTGTTATAAAACACAATTGACGGAGACATGATCCCACATCAAATTTGACGCTATTGGGAGAGAAATACCTTAGGCCAAGGGGTCTATATAAAGGTAAGGGTTGAAACAGGGGGGAAACTGGCTCCCTATATTGGTTGTACCCGATGACAGGGCGTCCGGGTGGTCCTACGTATCCCATGAAGATTGGAATCAAGCCACACGTAGTTCTGAAGGGTGCCTTTTAATGTCATGACAGACAAGGAATAGGAGGTATAACTCTCATAACGGGGGTTTTAGTGGTGCATCCATTGCAAAACCGACGTGAATGAAGACATAATCTTGCACTACGCCACGCGGTCCCATAGTCGGGGTCCCGATGGCAGGACCAGAGAGGCGAATTAGCTGTACTCAAGCTGGACCCAAAGACAGGAGGTCTGGGCATTCCTACGCATCCCATTAGGATGGGAATCAAGCTGAACGTAGTTCTAAGAGGATCTTAGTTTATGTTCATAGAACTCGGACCACGAATGGTAACAAACTCCAAAGATAGCACAGACGTCAACCCGATCCCTAAGCCCACGTGAGCTAAACTCGGCGTGGGAAACAAGGGGGGTATCCTTATCTCAATACATGGGGCGAGTCAAATGGGAGTTGGTAGAGCCCGGAAGGACACCTCTGACACGTCTTGTTCCCCCAATGCACGAACGTGCACGGAGGAAAAGTACCAAATGTTATGAGACACGGTGAAGGGTGAAGGGTGTGAATTGTGATCCCAGCATTTTGGGCCTAATGGGTTAGCGTGGTGAGAGAGGAAAACTGTTAACCATGGTGGAGATGCAGCATCCATATCGTGATAGCCTGAGGTGGGAACAACAAACGAGCATCGACCGCTGACCATATTCTCAACGTGGGATTTTATCAATTTGTTGTCCAAAACCCTCAGGGGCGTTGGCCCGTAACGGTAGGAGAGCCCTTGGGCATAGTATCCAGGCCATTCATGGGGGTCCCCCTGGGTGTGAAGGATGATGAAAGCCCTGATACAGGGATACAAAAAGCCTAGAAAGCGGTTGCGGATGTGTCCGAGTAAAGCATGGCATTCCAGTTAATAAACCAGAGTACTCTTAGGCACATCAGTGAACTGCCGAAAAGGGATTGATGAAATAGATCAGGAGGGATAGGTACATGGCGTGGTCATTACGAGATCGATGTGAATGGGGACATAATCCCACACCACACCATATAATCCCCTCATGGAGGAAGGTTAGGCCAAGGGGCCAAAATGGGATGAAGATTCCCGAGGGATGGGGCTGGACCCGAATCCTAGACATTCATGTGGTCCTACGTATCCCATGTGGATGGGAATCAAGCCACACATATTTATCCAAATGTAGTTTAACGTCATACAGGATGAGGAGGGGAGTAATATACCCATAAACAAGGGAGGTGTACGGTATGGCGAAAAAGCCGACGTGAATGAGGATGTAGTCCTTCACCACACCATAAAATCCTATAAGAGAGGACCTGGTCCATGTCCCGGAATGTCCAAGGGGCCTGATGGTTAGGCATTGGTCAGGAAGGCCTGACCTTCTTGTAGTTTAATGTCTTGCAATGAGGATGATGTTCGGGGACCCGAGAAGGCCAACGTGCCTGAGGAATGGCCTCATAAAGGGAGTGCGTACGGCATGGTACATGATCCCGACGTGAATGAGGACGTAGTCCTACACCACACCGTACACCCGGGTAAGAGGGGACCTAGGCCGGGGGGCCCGATAAGGCCAAGGGGCCTATGGTCCGGCATCAGTCAGGAAGGCCTGACTGGTTTGCAGTTTAACGTCTTACATGAGGACGGGGGTTGTGGACTTGAGAAGGCCAAGGGGCCTAAGGCTAGGCCTCGTAAAGGGAGGGTGTACGACATGGTACATGAACCCGACGTGAATGAGGATGTAGTCCTATATCAAACCATACACCCTGGGTAAGAGGGGACCTAGGCCGGGGGGCCCGAGAAGGCCAAGGGGCCTAATGTCAGGCATCAGTCAGGAAGGCATGACGGGTCTGCAGTTTAGTGTCTTACCTGAGGACGGGGGTCGGGGACCCGAGAAGACCAAGGGGCCTAAGGCTGGGCCTCGTAAAGGGAGGGCGTACGACATGGTACATGATCCCGATATGAATGAGTACGTAGTCCTACACCACACCGTACACCCCTATGGGGAATCAGGGTCGTGGGCCCGATTGCTAGCACCACCAGGGGGGAAGTTTGTCACTTCGAGATGGGGAAAAAATCATGGCACTCGATGTCTGGGACATCTTGGGGTGGACCCAAAGATCCAGGACACTGTTGACCATGTTCGAAACACAGCGTTCTTATGGTGACCTGATATGGGAGAATCAAATGAGCATCGACCGCTGACCAAATTCGCTACGCGGGACTTGTATCAGCTTGTTGCTCAAAAACCCTCTGGGGCGTTGGCCCGTAACGGTAGGAGAGCCCCTGGGCGTAGTATCCAAGCCATTCTTAGGGTCCCTCTGGGTGAGAAAAAATGGTGGAATCCCAGTCAAATAGTGTGTGAAGCATAGCTGTATCCATCCATGAAAGAGGTAAACATCTCCAGGGGGGATGTGCAGCCGGGTTGAGACTTGCTCGATGTGATTTGGGGCAAAAGTGTGCACCCTACCTTGCCTTGATTTGAGTGGAAGATTTGGGCTTTTGGGATGGGCCAATGGAAGAAATGCTCGGGCGTTCCTACGTATCCCATTAGGATGTGAATCAAGCCATACTTAGTTCTTGAAATGCAGTTTATCGCTATGCGGGACGAGGAGTGTCTCATTTGGGGATATGTAAGGTACGACAAGTAATCCGACATGAATTAGGACGTAATCCCATACTATACCATAAAATCCTACAACAGGGTAAGTCAGGGAAAACCCAAGGGGCCTGGGGCCGGACCACGGTCAGGGAGACCTGACCAGCTTGTGGTTTAACATCTCGCAGTGAAGACGGGGGGCCAGGGGCCCGAGGAGGCCAAGGGGCCTGAGGCTAAGCCTCAGTCAGGAAGGCCTGACTGGCTTGCAGTTTAACATCTTGTAGTAAGGACGGGGGGCTAGGGGCTCGAGGAGGCCAAGGGGCCTGAGGCTGAGCCCCGGTCAGGAAGGCCTGACTGGCTTGCAGTTTAACGTCTTGCAGTAAGGACGGGGGGCTAGGGGCCCGAGGAGGCCAAGGGCCCTGAGGCTGAGCCCCTGTCAGGAAGGCCTGACTGGCTTGCAGTTTAACGTCTTGCAGTAAGGACGGGGGGCCAGGGGTCCAAGGAGGCCAAGGGGCCTGAGGCTGAGCCCTGTTTAGGAAGGCCTGACTGGACTGCAGTTTAACATCTTGCAGTAAGGACAGGGGGCCAGGGGACCGAGGAGGCCAAGGGTCCTGAGGCTGAGCCCTGGTCAGGAAGGCCTGATTGGCTTACAGTTTATCGTCTTGCAATAAGGACGGGGGGCCAGGGTCCCGAGGAGGCCAAGGGGCCTGAGGCCGAGCCCCGGTCAGGAAGGCCTGACTGGATTGCAGTTTAACGTATTGCAGTAAGGACGGGGGAGATCTTAGTTTAAAGTCACAGAGCTTAGACTATTTTGTAGTTTATTGTCTTGCAGGATGAAGATACAGTTTAAGGTTGTGCAGGACTTTACAGTTTAGGGTCATGTTGGACCATAATGTACAGTTTAAGGTCATGCGGGACCGTTTCACAGTTTATCGTCTTGCAGGATGAAGATGCAGTTTAAGTTCGTGCAGGACCAACATGCAGTTTTGGGTCGTGCATGACCCTTTTTCCCAAGGCAAAGTATCGCTTATGGAACTTGGCATTGGTGGGTGGGGTTATACGCTCTCCATCCATCGTCACCAAGGAGTATGCTCCACTGGGGTAAACCTTATGGATGATATAAGGCCCTTCCCATTTGGGTTCTAATTTGGGCGGTTTCCTACTGGGAATCATTGGCGCTCGAAGGGCCAGTACCAGGTCACCCTGTAGAAAAGAGAAGAGACGAACCTTCTTGTTGAAGGCCCTCTCTATCTTATCCTGATGCCTTTCCAGATTGTGCAGGGCACGAAGCCGGTTCTTGTCTGGTGATTCCAATTCAGCTAGATGGATCTCAGCTGCCTCATCTGATGTCTGGTGATCATAAACGGCAGTGCGTAAAAATGGCAACTGGATCTCAATGGGTAGGACGACCTCAGCTCCATACACCAGGGAAGATGGTGTCACCTGGGTAGTATTTCAAGTCGTCGTCCGGTAAGCCCAGAGGGCGTTGGGGAGCTTCTCCGGCCAACTTTTCTTGTTCTGACCAACCTTCTTCTGCAGAATGTTAGAGAGGGTTTTGTTAAACACCTCGATCTGTCCATTTTCCTGTGCGTAGTAGCGGGAGGTATGGTTCGACCAGATATCATACATGGCATACAATTTCTTCAGTTCAGCCTCTCAGAAGTTGGTACCGTTATCGGTGAGGACGACGTGAGGGACCCCAAACTGGTGGATAATGTTGGAGCTCACAATGTCAATGATGGAACAGGCCTTGACCCCTTTGAGCAAAACTGCCTCTGCCCACTTGGAGAAGAAATTTGTAGCAGTCAGGATGAACCTACACTGGCGGGCTGTTGCTGGTGGATACGGTCCCACTACATCATGTCCCCATACCGCAAATGGCCAAGAGTAATTGGTTGGGTGGAGGGGATCCGGCGGCCGATGCAGGAAGTTGGCGTGAACTTGGCACGCGTGGCATCTCATTCCATATCCAATACAATTGTGGATCATAGAGGTCCAGATGTACCCCAACCTCCGGATTTGATGGGACAGCTTCGGCCTAGCTTGATGGGTGCCACAAGAACCAGCGTGAACCTCTTGCATAACTTGAGGTATCTCAACTCCTTGGATGCAACGGAGGAGGAAACCATCGAAACTCCGCTTATAAAGGATCTGTTCAAGAATGGGGCCGCTTTAGAGGGTAAATTGCAGCGCACGGTGTCGGATTCACTCGCGCTCGCCCTGGTCGTCCGGGAGGCGACCATTTTGGAGATACTCAAAAAAAGGTGCCCTCCAGTCGGGAGTGGCTTCAACCACTGTGTCCGACGAACCTGGTACCCCGGACGTAGAGGGTCCGGTGGTGAGATGACCTACCCTCAGGCCATCATTGTCCTCTTGGGTGATAGGGGAAATGACTCTCTAGTGTGCCACATGCATGATTAAATCATCTTGCTCGGGTTCTACGAGCGATGCCGCCAAGGCAGCCAAGGCATCTTATTGACCATTCTGTGACCGTGGGACATGGGTAACCTTTGGTCGAGAAGATAACTGGTCCATTAGGCGGAGGGTGTACTCCAGCAACGATGCAAGCTCCAGCTTCCTGACAACATAGTCGTCATTAACCTGTTTGATTACCAGCTCGGGATCTCTCTTCACATGTAGATGGGGCACATGGATCTCAAGGGCCAACTCGAGGCCGGTGATGAGAGCCTGGTACTCTGACTCATTTTTTGTACAACCTTCTAACAATCGGAATGAGTATGGCAGGATGGCCTGC
Source organism: Viscum album (assembly GCA_963277665.1). NCBI lineage: Eukaryota > Viridiplantae > Streptophyta > Magnoliopsida > Santalales > Viscaceae > Viscum > Viscum album. The sequence goes on from OY728150.1 coordinate 675,383,264, forward strand.
ACCGGGGTAATGAAGACAATACCCAGGCCCACTCTGTTGAGCTTGGGATCGTTGAGCCTCCTACTGGTGGGGCTCCGGGAGGCACCGTCGAAATGCATTTGCCAACACGGGACCTCATGATCGACTGAGAGGATCGTCTCATCAGGGAAATCCAGGTCCAGGGATTGATCTGCAGAGGTTGGATGGGAAGCTAAAAAGTCTTCCAACACCTATCCCTTAATGGCCTTTTGAGGTACAAACCTGATATCAAACTGCTGGAGAATCACTACCCACCGTGCTAGTCGGCCAGTCAGCATGGGGAGGTTCAGGATGTACTTCAGTGGGACTACCCGGGAGACCAATTGAATTAAATGGTGCTGCAGGTAATGTCGCAACTTCTGCACGGCGAATACGAGCGCAAGGCAGCTCTTTTTGATGGGGGAGTATCTGACCTTCGTATCGAGAAGCATGTGGCTGAGATAGTAGAGACAGTTCTCAGTACCCTCGTTATTCTTCTGGGCGAGCAGCGCACCAAGGGATCTCTCCAGGGTGGTCACATAATGGACCAGTGGCCTTCCTGAGACGGGTGGCATCAAAACTGGAGGTTGGAGTAGATACTGCTTGATTTCCTCAATGGCGGTCCGAAACTCCTCATCCCATTCGTAGGCGGCGTGCTTTTTCATGAGCCGGGAAAAGGGCTTACACTTGCCAGCCAGATTCACCATGAATCGGCATATATAGGCTAAGTTTCCTTGAAGGCCTCGAAGCTCCCGAATGTTGCTCGGGGGAGGAATTTGGCTGATGGCCTTGATCATCTCTGGGTCGATCTCGATACCTCGGTATCTGACAACAAAGCCCAAAAACATCCCAGAGGTGACCCCGAAGGCACACTTCAACAGGTTCATCATTAAGTGATGGGAACGGAGGAAAACGAACACTTTCTCAAGGTATTTGAGATGTTCCTTGCATTGACATGATTTGACTACGAGGTCATCCACCTAGCATTCCACCAATATCCCGAGGATCGGTTTGAATATGTGATGCATGGCCCTCTGATAAGTGGAACCATCATTCTTCAAACCGAATGGCATAACCTGGTAACAAAAGGTACCTTGGGGAGCTCTCAAAGTAGTGGACTCCTCATCTTTGGGGACCATCCAGATCTTCTTGTACCCGGAATATCCATCTATGAAGGAGAGGGCTTGGAACCCGGCTGTGGCTTCAATCAATAACTCTATCACCGGGAGTGTGAAGTCATCCTTTGGGAAGTGGCGATTAAGATTGCGAAAATCGATATAGACTCTGATCTGCCCATTCTTCTTCCTAACTGGCACAATTTTGGAAAGCCACTTGGGGTACTGGACTTCCTTAATGAAGTTGGATTTGATATGTCTGTCAACATTAGCCTCAACCATAGCACCATGAGAAAGGGGGAATTTTCCTGGGGGCTGCTTAAACCCACAGTGTTTTTTCGGGAGGCCCAGACTGTGAACGGCTACCTAGGGATCTAGTCCTGACATCTCATTGTAACTGCTGGAAAACATGTCACGGTGTTGTTTGAGGAAGTCTACGTACTGCTGCCGCTCCCCTAGGGACATGGTTGCACTGATCAATGTGGGTCTCGGATCTGCCTCGCTACCAAGGTTCACCTGTACCAGTTCATCAACTGTGGTAGAGACGCCTTCATCAAAAGCAGGGGGAGCATCCTCCAGGTCTTCCTCCCCATCCGTGGGGGAACTTCCCGCGAAGGAAGATACTTTTGGGCTATCAAAATCCGAAGGGCAGCTGGTGCCGGCTTGGGTAGCAGCGGTCATCACGTCAGGAGACTCACTTTCCATTGAGACCATAGCAATGAAGGCAGTCGATCCTTTCTCAACTGGCCTTCGGCCTAAGGGGCCACGTTTGATGATATCAAAGAAATAGTGATGTGTCGACCTGAGTCGGTGGATTCCAGCCCGGCGGAAGAGACATGTATGGTGTACCGCCGTTGTTATAAGCTTGACATTCCGGTACCGTACAAGGGTAAGAGGTTCTGGGATCACCTGAGCCTGGTTGATGTAGGAGTACGAGGTGATTTTCCTCCGTCGCTTGGACACAGGAACATGCCTTCTTTGCGTACCCGAAACAACAAAACATTGCCCCATTTCGGGGGTCGTGGCCTCCAACCGGTGGATCAGGAGGACGTAGGTGTCATCCATGCTTCCCCAGGGATCACTTGTGACTGGGGCGGGTTCATCCTCACTTACATGGACTTTTTTATCCTTACATTTGTAATAACCTGCATCCAGATAGTGGGCCTCACAAGAAGCGAAAGGGGATGCATCTCCTTGGAGCATGCCTACTCGACCGTTGAGCGAGTACTTGAGGACTGGTGATACGACGAAGGGACCTCACCATGTAGATGGAGCCATGTCCTACCCATCAATGCGTTGTAGGCGGTATCCTGAGAGACGACCATGAACTCGGTGCTAGCGATTAAGCCACCAAACTGAGCCTTCATGCAGATCTTGCCGACTGGGGTTTGCTCGGTCTTGTCATACCCCTAGATTCTGTGGTCAGAGGGAGTTAAATCACCTTCATACAGACCCAGCTTTCGCAACGTCTAGGTCGGAATTAGATTCATTCTGGAACCTGTGTCAACGAGGCAACGGCGGACTTCCGCACCATTGAAGTGGCCAGTGATGTACAGCAGGCGAATGTGCCCCTGTATAGGAGGTTCCACATCTTCTTTGGAGAACGAGATAACCGCCTGACATTCGGTGTTTTCAATCGTCTCGGTATGGAAGGCTTCTACAGCTGCTACCTCTGTCTCAAACTGGAGGGGACTCCTTAGGGCCTCGGCAAGTGCCTCGTGCATTTCGGATGACAGGCTCAGGGCCTCAAGGATGGAGAGCCTCGCCGTAATGTCGGCCAGGTGCTTCAGGACATCATACTTTCGTGCCAAATAGGAACCTCTGCTTAAAGGAGGTCGTTAGGCACTTGGAGGCATAGCGGGTCCTGCCGGTTGAACCGGCGATCAGATAGTACTGGTTACATCCTGCTGCCGACTAGTTGAAGCCTGGATGGCAGTCGCCGGACTAGGATTGGATAGCGGAGGCTGGCCTGTAACCGGGAAAGACTGACTGTGATACGAACAAGGCAGCTCTCCTTGATCTAGTAGCACGGACAACGGTGGAGGTAGAGCTGACGGCGTTAGATGGGGTTGGGTGTGCTGAGATCTGCGCTGAGCCTGCTGCCTGGTCTCAGTAGCATGCACGGATTGGCCAAAAGTGCCCCCTTACGTACCTCGATTACCGGCGCGGTTGCGATTCCGCTGACGTTGACGCCGGTTGGAAACGTTGGGGAGGTTCGTCAGGCGTTCCCCCTCGTCGGGGGTCATATAGGGCTTTACCAGCTCCATGGTGTTAACCGTAGCGTACCCCTGGCTATCGCTCAAGGATTCATATGCCGCTAGGCAGATTCTGAGAGGAATCCTCATTTCAGGGGGCATAAAGTCACCGAGAGTGCGGGATGACGACGACACTGGCAGTGCGCGTTGCTTCTTCTTGCGTCGTTGCTGCTTGCCCTTTTGAGAAGAGGTCGACTGTGAAGACGATGCAGAGGCACCGACTACTTCTTATGAAGGTTTTGACTGCTTCAGGCGTGCCCCCTATGATACCATAGGCACGTACGACAGTTTTTCATGCCATACAGTCGTCGTATTTCTGGGATCCGCGGCTGGGGACCTGCTGCCACTCGCATTCACTGTCGCTGATGATCTCTGATCCTACAAAGACACCCGCCACTTGTGCTGGTGCCAGGCCCAACTTGACTATGTTTTTGTTGACCTTGTCTTGAATCCAGTCTTTAAACACATAGCATTGCTTGAGGGTGTGCCCCAGAATCCGATGATAAGGGCAGTAGTTGGGGTGATCGGTGAGATTCGCCTCTGTCGGACTTCTGCACTCGGGCAGGCACACAATCCCTTGCTCTAGAGCGCTTCGAAAGTAACCAGGGACCTGATTTCAGTTGAAAGAATAAGTCTGGTGACTTCTTTCCGGATAGGGGGCCCTGGGGGCCTGGCCCTGACGATAGGCCGGAGGGGCCTACCAAGGAGGCGGCGCCTGATTGTCTCACCTAGGTGGCGGTGGTGCATTGCGCGGGGGAACCTGCCGGTTCTGAGGCGGTCGCTGCTGGGCAGGAGCCTGTACCTGAGGCGGAGGACCTCTGCGGGGTTGCGGGGATGGTGCCGCCGGCAGTAACTCCAGCTGCCTCGGGGCTTCTATTTGGGCCACCGTGGTGGGTTCATCCCTGGCGGTCCTCCTGGTTGGGATCATAGGGGGAAACAAACATGCCTGACTAGCCTGTTGCAGGGCTTCCTCAAGACGCGGAGCCTTATCCGAGAAATCTATGAACCCTCCAGGGTAGTTCTGGGTAATTAGGGAGGGTAACAGCTCCTTTTTGATATTCCCCACACACATCGTCAGTAATTTCTCCTGAGTTAGTGGCATATCGATGGAATACGTATGTCCCTTCCACTGGGCGATGAAATCTGCGACTCCCTCATCAGGCCTCTGCTTGCTCTTGAAGAGGTCCGCAATGTTGGTCTTCCGCGTGGTGGAGCTGACCTGGTACAGGAACTGCCGGCGGAGTTTCTCCCAACTGGTCACCAATCCGATAGGGAGCTGGCTATACCAGACAAATGACGAACCTTCCAATGTCTGTACGGAACATCGGAGCGTGGTGGCTTTTTGCTGAGCCGGGGTCCCCAGCATGGGGCCACACCTGGAAGAGAAATGAGCCAAGTGCTGCGGAGGGTCCCTTGTCTCGTTGAATGGCGATAAAGTGGGGTTCCCAAAACCCGGAGGTGCGGGCATATCATCTACCCACGCGGGATATGGCCTGCCATCCGGTGGGACCGCCACCTGCCGCGTTTCCAACGCTTCGAGGCGGGCTGTGAGTGCCGCAATAAGATCATCCGGGTGGGGGTCCCTATCTTGATGGGGGTCCCTAACCACTAGGGTGTTTCCAGGTTCTTCAACACGGTATACGGCTTCGGCCGCTCGTGGATCAACTGGCGGAATGACCTGCGGGGCGACTGGGGGAACCCGGACTGGGTTCTTCAGATTGCCCCGTCACTCGGGGGGGTTCGGAGAGACGTATCACGCCATCTTGCCAAACGTTTCAGCTTTTGCCCTGTCTGTGGTAGTTGCATGATCAGGGTTTCTCGGAGGAATCTCACCGGGTGGAAATTGTTCATGCCCCTACTGCCCCAGCCTGGGATTACCATAGTCGGGTAGCCGCTCTGCGGCGCGCTCAGCCAAGAGTTCGTCAACCAGCCTCTTCTGCTCAGCAAGCTGCTTGAGTAACGTGGCCTTCTTGGGATCTTAGTCCATTTTCTGCACAGAGGCGTACGGGTTGGAGTTCTTTACAGTTCCGATGTTCTCCTTACACTTGAAGGTGTTTCGACCGAGTACGAGAGACTCGGTGGGTTCGGGGAGCCCTAGCAGGTTCCTCTGCTGACGGGTAACCCTTCCTGATGGGTCCAGCAGTGGCGATACGCCCTCGGGGGGTAAGTCTCCATCACGGAATTCGAGCATGTCTTCCATGTCCATGATGTTAGCCATGTGTACTGAGACCCCTCTCAAGGGCATGTCCTCGATATCGCATAGCGAATTGGGATGCTGCTGGATAGGGTCGAAGAGGAGAGCGGCATAGTGTCCCCAACCACAGACCTGCACATGGGGGGTGGCTTCCCTGACAATTATACATAGTGCTTTGAAACTCTGAACGCATTTCTGTTGCAGGGCGCTCTAGCGGCCTGGTGACTCAGGGTGCTGGGCCACAAGAAGTGCGACCGCATCGATCAGGCGGCACTGCTCGCCGATTTCTTCGATGTGCTCTCGACTTCTGGGGTACACCACCCGTTCGTAACGAATGCGGAAGTGTGTCCCCCAGAGGTTTCGACAGAAACACCCCACTTCATTAGGGGTAAGAGACTCTGGTATGCAAAAAATTCAGCGCCACCGTCGGCCTGAACTTCTCCGGGAAGTAATCCGCTGCAAAAATACTCCAGATGCTTCTTGGCTCGGACTTAGGGTCTGGCCCTGTGTTTCCCCACTCGTAAACCAGTGGCGGCTAAGGGACCGGTAGCGGTACTGAGGCGGACCTCTGGGATAGCAAACTCGGCGGCGGAGAATATGTAGAACGATCTGACTAGCTGCCGAATTCTGGGGCATCCTCCAATGAGTGAGGTGACATGACCACGATGTCATGGTTTGATGGGATGATAGCCACAGCTTCCGGCACAAGATTCATGGCTATCTGTGACCGGTCATGTCGTCGTTCTACCGCTGCTGGCCCCCAAAACACCTCTCTTTGATCTCTGGTAGAGGTAGAGGGCTCTTCTGGTGACGATGGAGATGATTGCATGGTCGAGACCTGCGGGATTCCCAAGATGTCTTCCTCCTAGATGTACCTGCGGAGAGAGACAGGAATCTGGTTGACCTCATATTCTGGGAGAATGAGGCTAACACGTCTGGTTCCTACCCCAGTCTTTGATATGGAGGAGAGGGGAGAAGGTTCCATCGATGAGTCGCACTCCACATCAAAGTCGGAGAAGCGGGCAGGTTTTATCTCCACCCGGGCTTTCCCAGGACTCTTCTTGGGGCGGCAACGACCCGCTCTCCTGCCCCGGGGTGGCACTTCGGGACAGGGTTGATCCCTATCAGGCAGTCTCGGGGCAGCGATGGAACCGTGGCGGAGAGGTCCCCCACTCGAGATAGCCGAGGTTCGAGGGGCACCAGGGAAAATGTCGAAAGGTACGTGGGGAGGACCTCTACGAACAACACCCATGTAGGTGGAGCCTTTGTTGGAATCGGCAGGAGCATGGGGAGGACCTCCATGGTCGATTCGGGCTGAGCAAGGATGACCTTCACTCCTCGAGTTGTTGGGGTGAGGAGGGCCTTCGCCGGTTTTAGAGAGGATGTTGGGATGGCCCCCACATTGGAGATGGACCAGATGGATGGTGCCTTCAGATCGGCGGTCGGGGGCAGGAGGATGGACTTCATACCCTGTATAGTGGGCGTGGGAAAGGATTCCTTGTCGAGCGTCACTGCCGCTGGGCAGGTCTTCCTTCGGGATGGGGGTTGCACGAGGCATGCCTCCATGACGAACTTCAGAGCGGGGAAGGCCCACGCTTTATGGAGTAGTGGTACGGGGAGGACCTACGTACGGGGTGACATCACAGCGGGTTAGTTCTCGTCGATCACCACTTGGGCCTGCAACCCGGAGAGCCAACCCAGCCTACCCGCGGGGCGGTTGGGGTCTCAATCCTGGTTGGGTGAAGGAGTGCCCCTGCTCAGTGTATGTGGGGGCTTCATGATGTACGCCGGTGGTCGCTCGGGCTACTGTAGCTGTCGACGTCAACGCGCCTGGGTGAGCGTCCTCATCCCGGGCCTGGTGCTGACGTCGGGTCAGGCGAGCTGGTGTAGGTGGTGTAGGGGCATGGCCTGCCTGCTCTTCTTGCGGACCCGTACGGCGGCGCTGACGCAGCTGGGAGGGAGCTCTCACCTGGAGCCCTTGGGTCGAGACACTAAGAGGGCTGAGCCGGACGGTTCCCGCCTCTTCGGTGTAAGGCGAGGAGTCGTCAAGGCGTTCTAGGGACAGGCTCCCCAAATGGTTGAACGTTGGGGTGGGGAGCAGGGGCTCCCTGCGCGGCCTGTTAGGGCGGCGTTGACGGTGGGGCCTGGAGGCCTCCAGGTCCAAGCGGGCCATATCCCTAGTTTGGATGACCCCTTCCTCCTCGTACATGCACACGAGGTTGTTGATCACCCTTCGCTGGATGACCTCTAAAGGGGAAAGGGGACATGGGTGCCCTGTATTCCGCAATGTGGCGGCCGTCGTTGGGGTAGCAGCACCATGGGTGGTGGCTGTGGAGGTGATTCCCCTACCCCTGCGTAGGCTAGCGGGCGGTGGTCGCGTCTCTGTAACAGCAACCTGGTTCTTGAGAATCGAAGGGATCAACTCATCAGCACTAAGAGGAAAATGATTGACAGCCAGTGCCCCAACATCCTTCCATTCTCCACGTCTGTAAGAAGGATTCATGCCAACATGCTGTAGAACGGAGTGCCCCATGTTCTACTGCCCCGACTTCTGGTGAGTTTCACAACAGGGCCGCTATTTGCTTGGCGGGACCAGGCACTAGATATCTGGATCCGGTGACACGTCAATCTACTAGTGTCTCGAACGCTACTAATCTCAATATTAAGGAGAATAATTTCACGTTGGGATCACCATTTCTGTTTCCGACGCTTTCACCTGGGAGCGCGCGGATCCGTCCGCGTGGGAGGACGACGCGCGGCGCTTGTTGCCCCACATTCCCGCTATCCAAGGGCAGGCGGCATTCGCTCCTTATTCAGGGATGTCTGCTCCTTGATCGAAATGGGATGATGGGATGTCGATTCTTCCTTCTGTGGATTCCTCCTCAGAACTCGTCACCTAGTCCAGGTCTCCCTCATATATTTCATACATAATTCGTGAAACTCATCCCAGTGCCATGTTTCCATGGAAGCCAGTTAATTACACTGCTTCTGTCAGGACATTCCAAAGGGTCCGGTCAGGGCAGAAACCTTCAGTCGGGGGAGTAGTCACATTGAGGCATCAGTAGCGTGTCTGGATGCTGAGGAACCTAGCATGTCTATCTATTATCCCAGGTCACAGGGCTTCTCGAGGGCGTGGAAGCCCGAGGAATCCCACATCGAGCGTGGGGAATTATATGTCATAGACACATATATGAGGTTTTCCTCAGCTGCCCGTGTTTAACACAGGGTACGCCGCGAGTTTAACGTCCAGCGGAGACGGATCAACCTAACTGGAGCATTATCTAGGATAGATCGGCTTGAGGGATTCCCCTTGAAGGGATGCCGATACCGGGGCCAGCCCATGGGCGGCTGTGAAGAGGAGAATACCGACATGGTCTCACCGAGATATGACGGTATGGGAGAGACTCGGGATGGGTGATAGGTGGATGAATGGTGTGGAGGGGGAGTGAAATGGGACCCTCGCAGGGGCGACGATGAAGTTGGGCTTGAGCCTTGAAGAGGCTTCCAACATATCCCCATGGAAGGGAATCAAAGTATGCGTAGTTCGGGATGGTGCCGGTAAACCTACGTGAAGGTGGACCTTGGCCCGATGAATGTCATCAGCGAACCGACGCGAAGGTGGACTTGGGCCCGATGAATGTCGTCAGCGTACCGACGTGAAGGTGGACCATGGTCCGATGGGCATTGTCAGCATACCGACGTGAAGGTGGACCTTGGTCCAATGAGTGGTGGGTTTGAACTTCAAGGAGGCTTCCTACATACCATGCCTTGACATGGGTCAAAGACCTCGTAGTTCAAAGGGTTTCATCAGTGAACCGACATGAAAGTAGACACGTGGGTCCACTAGTGGTGGGATTGAACCTTGGGAAGGTTTCCTACGTACCATGCCTTGACATGGATCAAAGTCCTCTTAGTTCAAAGGATTTATGGGACACAGTTTAACGTCATGTGGGACGATAGTGAACCCTGATGTGAATAAACGACAGGAGTTGGGTGTCGGTGAACTGACGTAGATGAGGGACCTTGGTCCAATGGGAGATGGTCTTGAACCTGTGGGAGGCTTCCTACGTACCATGCCTTGACATGGATCAAAGTCCTCGTAGTTCTTATTGTGGAATGGGTGTGCAGTTTAATGTCATGCGGGACAAGGGGGGCATACAGTTTAACGTCATGCTGGACGAGGGCGAAACTCGACGTGAATGAGCGACCGAGAAACGTGGATTGAACCTCATGGAGGCTTCTACATACCATGCCTTGACATGGATCAAAGTCCTTGTAGTTCGCTATGGGTGGGGGTCAGGGTCGGTGCTCACTCTAATCCCATGTGAGTCATGCTCGGTGTGAGAAACGAGAGGTTGCAAGGACCTGATGATCACGTCGCGAAGGATGCGTCTGTGAGAAGCGAAGAGGGGATTACTCGTTAGGCGGCCCATGGTGCTAGGACTTACTCCGGGATGGAGGCCCATAGTGTGACAAAGCGCAGCGAAAGAGGGATTTGGGACCAATGATGGGAGGTGCCTCATTCCCTATCACGCCCTCCACTGACCATGGTAGTGGGGAAGTACGGAGATGCAGAGGTGCAGCCATCCGTTGGGGAACTAGGGTCACCCTTCTTCTGAGAACATACACCACTCCTATAAGGAGGATATCGCCCCTTGTGGAAGGGTGATTCCACTCCCTTGAAGACGAGTGGCGTAAAAATTGTTTGAGCTAGGGGGACACATCGTTAGAGGCACGAGGTCGGGTCACAGTTTAACGTCATGTGTTGAGGACGTGGCGCATGGCAGTTTAACGTCCTATAGCTCGGATGAGGTGGGTTCACTCCGCACCCCTAGGACTTATATAACTGGTACCCTTTGATCCTTGGGGATGGGAAGGCACTAGTAAGGCCATGGTCAAGGGGGGTTGTGGAACGAACCATCAAGGGGTCCACATTAGCATGGCTATGCGAAGAAGTAATAGCTATTAGCGTGCCTATGCGAAGAGGCATTAGGCGAAGAAACGCTACGAGTGGTATTGTCCATGGGACTTTGAAATCACATCGTGCAACCCTGGAGGGTCACACGTGAAGAGGAATTTCTAAGAAAAGGAGTCTGCTTCGTGAAGCGGAGTGCCTTGGCCTTAGCTTGGGGTGTAGGTGTCAGTGGAAGGTGCTTCGCAAAGTGGAACAGTGTTCGCGGATTACTGCCCCGCGAAGAAGGGGTGCCTCGCGAAGCAGGGTCCTGCGAAGTAGTGTGCATCGCGATGTGTAGTGATCCTACCTTAGCATAGGGATCACTAGTATTGGTTGGGTGTTTCACGAAGCATAAGTGCTCCGCGGCTGCCCAGGTTCCCTTGGGAATCCCCTTCCTTTGTGAATTCCCTTGAGCTTCGCGAAGGGCATCCCTCTCAGAAGAGGGGCTCAAAACGAGACAATGCATAGTCGTCTCGTGAAGTAGAAATACCTCGCAGAGCTCATGATTCTAGGGGCAAAGAGTGCTTCGCGATTCGGGAGAGGATAAGCCGAAAGGTCGGATTGTCCATCCTCGGGACTCAGGGGGAGTCAAGTATTTATAGGGAAGGGGAGTCGCGAAGCAGAAATCGCGCGGCGCCTCAGGTGCTTCGTGGCGCGCTCACGAACGTCAACGGCATCCGCGAAGAGTTACCACCTCTAGAGCTTCGCGGCGGGCTCGCGAACGTCAAATGCGTTCGTGGAGAGTTACCGCCTCTGGAACTTCGTGGAGCGCTCACGAACGTCAAATGCGTTCGCGGAGGGTTACCACCTTTGGAGCTTTGCGGCGGGCTCACGAACGTCAAATGCATTCGTGGAGAGTTACCGCCTCTAGAGATTCGCGAGATCGCGCTGCCAAGGGTGCTTCGTGGTGGTGCTTCGTGTTGGTGCATCGCGAGGCAGCGTTCCGACCTTCTTTTTCATCCCTCCCTTTCGGGCCATATTTTGGTGCCAACACCATGGTTAAAAGAGGATGAAATATCCTTTAATCCATATATGTGGAAGAAGAATGGATAAATTTTTTTATGGGGTCGACATAATGATTTCTGTTCATAAAGGATGTTCACATTGAAATCGATCTTTTAAATGACAAGAAAATTTGATCTCAAGATGCTACTGGATTGAAATCAACAAAGAATGAACCTCATGTGATTTAGTTCTATAAGATTAAGGAGAATATTCATTATGCTAACAACAATCGAACCCTAAGTGCTAATATTAATGATCGAAGATAAAAACCTCATAATCCAATGGAAAAGGAATAATACCATGCAATAATAATTTTTAATGATGTGTGTGATGACAACATGATGAAAGGAACACTAACCTTCCACTGTATAACTACAAAAGACATATTTTATTCTGGATCTACCGACCTTTTCATAACTAAGGAATTTCCGATGAGTGTTATAATTTCACAGAAATAAATAGATATTGAATTAGTAGTAAAACTCATTAATGGAATAATTATTAAATCAAATTTCTATGATTCCTCTCTATTTCTCATTTGTTAAAATGTTATTCATGAATATATTTTCAATATTCAATTATTTGAATTGTTTGTCTTCTTAGGAATGAATTGTATTTCTCACCACAAATCAAACATCAAATTTTCATGTAATGGATGTTAAATTTTATATTTCATTTCCTCATATTATAATCCATAAATATGACTATAAGTATAAACTTTCTACGAAGATGACATCCATTTTATGGTTCCTAATTCTCTTTTAGATGTTTTTTATCTCAAATATTTTGGGAGAAAAGCAGCACCGATGATATTCCCAATGTTTGATAATTTTTAGAATTCATTCAAAAAGAGTTACCTAGTCATCCACAAAAATATTAATTATTATTATAAAAAGAACATATAGATGGTTCCACACAAAAATAAATCTATCATTATAGGATGGTGTCGGTTGAGTTTTAGGAATTATAGAAGAAACTTCATGAAAAACTTGACAAGGGATTCATTCAACCTAGTATGCCACCATGGGGTGCACCCATTGAATTTGTGAATAATAAATATTGATCAACGATTCTCTTTATATATTATAAAGTGTTTCACAAGTCTATAATCATGAAAAAGTATCATTTTCCCAATATTGATGACATTTTTGATCAACTGTGTAGAGGTCAACAATTTTCTATGATTGACCTTTATTCTAGATTTCATCAATTGAGGGTCAATAAGGTGGGTAAACCTGTGATTACATTCCATATTTGGTATATAAATGATGAAAATATATTTACGCCCTTTGGTTGTTTTAATTACCCTTCTATATTAATGGATTAAATGAATAGAGTCAGTAAAAATTACCTCGATTAGTTTATGGTAGTTTTTATAGATGAAATTATTACATATAATAAGTGGAAGGACGAGCATGAAGATCACTTGATACTTTTACTAATGACCCTACAGAAAGAGAATCTATATTCAAAATATACAATGTTTGTATTTCAGCTGGATAATGATTCATTTCTGGGTTACCTAATATCAATGATGTTATAGAAGTAGATCCACTCAAGAGGGAGCCTATTGAATGCTAGTCTAGAACAACCACAGTGACTGAGATCCATAAAATTGATGGTTTACTGATTTATTTATCACATTTTAAGATATATATTCATCAATATCTAATAATATGACCATGTTAACTCAGAAGGGATTCGTGTCCCTCTAGACAGATGAATGTGAGGTTAATTTAATGGAACTGAAGAGATGGTTATCTAGTTCACCTATTATTACATTACCCTATAGTGTAGAATGGTTTTTAATATGTATTGAAGCATCCAAGAAAGGATTGATATGTGTTATTTTTATGAATAACATGGGTATATTTTATTACTCAAGAAAGTCATAGATTCAGGAGATAAAATCAACAACTCATGATTTGGAGTTAGCATCAATTTTTTTCATTAATTATATGGAGGAATTATCAATATGGGGAAAAGTGTGACATATATAACAATCATAAAAATTTGAAATATATATTCACACATAAGGAGTTGATGATGTGGTAGAAAATATGTTAAGATTTGATAAAGGATTATGACTACTCAATACCTTACCACTATGGGAATGACAACAAAGATGATGATTCTTTGATTTAGAAGGATCATGTAGGCTTATCCATGATGAGGATTAAAAATGATATAATATTTATTGAATTTAAATTGGTGAATCTAGAAATCCCAATGAATGGGGAAAATCATATATTTATCATATGAATGTTTAAATTTCTACCCTAGTTATGATTAAAGAGGGATATAATGAAATTTTAGAGCTATTGATGAAAGGTAGAAATGTTCCTGAGTATAAAAATGATTTACATAAAATGTTATGGTTTAGGTACAGTGAGTTTTTTACTTCCATTCTATATTTTAAGAATTAACATTTTGAGGAATCTCATCGTTCATTATTCACTATTCATCCTAGAAGCATGCTGATTTATAGGGAATTTAAAGAATACATCTAGTGGGATTTAATGGAGAGAGTATCTACAAAGTGTATCTATGTGATTTGTATACCAATATGATATGGATGATATGAAAATTTAAAATAGTTTATTGCATCCAATACCCATACCAACATGTATATCAGAGAACATCATTATGTATTTTTTCCATTAGACTACCCAACCCCACTAAATGATTTAATGCTATATGTGAGGAAGTTGACCACCTTACTAAGTTATCTTACTACATCGCTATTGGATAAAATTTTCTCTGGATATACTTTCCAGGACATTTGTTAATGAAGGGTAAGGTTTTAGGGAGTACCACTCTTTGTTATATCGTACTAGTATCTAAGGATCACCTCAATGTTTAGGCAATTTCCTATACAATGAAATGATATAGAATAGTGTTTCATTACTCTATATCATGCTCTAAGTGATTTTCGTCCTGAAAGAAAAATTAAACCCCAGATGATACATTGAGATCATTTTATTTATATTTCAAATGTGGTTGGGATGAACCCCTTCATCTAGATGAGTTTTCATACAATGATATATTCCTCGCGATCATTTTTATAGAACCTTATGAATCCATCCATTGGAATAAATTTATAGGATCATCATGTTGGAATGGGATTGTAGAAATAATTCTAATGTGACCTGATATCTCTAATTAAATTCTCAAGAATGTTGTAACCATTTAGAATCATATCAAGGTAGGTCTAAGTATGTAGAAAAGTAATGCAGCTAATCACCATGGAGATCAATAATTTAATGATTTTTTAAAATTGTTTCTATGAATCTCACCGAAGTATATGGTGAGGATATTTAGGATGTAAGGTAAAAAATAAATTGATATATAAGTTCCTATGTGATTCTTGATCGTATCGGGGTGGTATCATATCCCATGGAACTTCCTCCAAATCACTGTCAACTTCATGATGTTATCCATGTTTCTTGCTTGACGAAGTACATACCATCTCATTATGTTGAAATAAACTCATAGTTCATACCATTAAGTCATGATCTGTCTTATAAATAAAAACTTTTTGAAATTGTTGTTTGATCAGAGAAATTTCAAGAAAATAAGACCACTCACTTGTTCATAGTGTTGTGGAAAAAATCACAATGTCACACCCGGTTTTTCCTATATTTGTCTTCACCAGGTTCATGTGAAAACATGATCCTTTTTATTGGTTCTTGGGTTAGAATAAGGTCGAGTTTTGAATTTTAATCTATTTTTTATGACTTTAATTTGGGTTCCGCATTTCATGTTTAGGATTTTTTGGGGAATGGTTGGTTATTTCTTAATTTGGGCCAACTGTTAGCCCATAACCATATTTAAAAATCAATTTTTTTTCTTTTATAAAATCATTATTTTTTAAAAAATTTCATTAAATTCACTTCCCAATTAGCCTCCACTGACATGTTGAAACTACCATATCCTTTTTGATTTCATAAAAATTCATAAGCATGGTGAATTAGGGTTACTAATTTAGGTATTGTGATAGACCATGGGCCCATTTCCAGTTTTAAAAATATAATTTTATTCTTTTAGATCTTTTTAATTTTATAATTTCATTTGGTGATTCTACCTCCGATTCGAATACATAATACCTAGACTCACCCTCATAATCTATTTTACCTCTTTATAGCTCATTTGAATCACTTATGAGTGAGAAAGTTCTAAGGTTTCATAAAAACTTTCATAATTGAGAGGGTAAATTGATTCATCCATAATTCATTCAATTTGTAATATGTTTCACATAAATATTTTTTCTCTGATTCATCCAGATTGTAGAAGCCTATCAATGATGCTCAAAGCCATTACATTCAAAATAACGGTGAAAATATAATAAAAGTAGAAGAGTTTTCTAGGTGGAAAGGTGAGATTCCTTCTCATTTCTCCTTCCTCTTCCTCCTCCATTCATAATTTTGTGGTTTTCAATTCTCCCCTAGACATGTTAGACATAGTGTTCAATTATAAAATTATTGTTTATGAGGATTTTTTGTTTGGGGCTGCTTGTCATAGTATAGGGTTTATAAACCCTCAGATGTTGATATTCTGTGTGCGTTTCCATTACGCCAATGATTTGTGGTCGGATATCACTTGCCCATTATTTTATCATTTATCGTTCTTAATTTTATTATTTTTCATTACAGATATATATGTTTATTCTTGTTTTTCATCTTTTGGATAATTTTATTTTTGTGGAAATTGGTTTTTTATGCCTTGTTTTGGGAAAGGTCAAGTTATTTTGTTATAAAATTGCACTCCAAGTGTTTGTAAAAATGTTACACTATATTTCGAAACTATTTTTCAAGGATTAAAAACTAGTTTATGTTATTTTGAAAATTTTATAGTATCTATTGTAAAATATGGAATGAAATTGGAGTTTTATTCCTTTTCATGATATTAAAATAATTTTTTTTTAAACGACATGTCATGTGTTCGGTAAATTGAATGGTTGGATTTTATGTGTTATGTGTCATTTATATATTTTTTATTTTATTTGTGAATTAATAAGAAGAATTATAAATGGTATTTTTGGGTCCTTATATGGATTTAAAATTTGGATTTGGTTTTACAAACCAATGGGTTTGGGTTTGCAACATGTTTTGGCCCAAGTTGTTGGAAAATGGCCAGGTTTCACATCCTTATGAAAATGGTTGTGTAATGAATATGCAACCAGAGTGTTTAAAGGGTTTTATGAATGTGTATTGATTCTTTAAATGGTTTTTATTATACTAATTAATAAAATTTAAATGCATTCCATGATCAAATGTTAGTTTTGACAAAGGATTAAAGGCACGTTTGATATTTTTTTGTTAAAATGGTTTCCATCTTTATATCATGTTCTATCATCTGGGGCCATTTTTATATTCCATGAAAGAGATTTATAATTTTTATTTTCTGATTACAAATGTGTTTTTTATGTTATTAATGTTTTTATGGCCTAAAAGCATCATTTTAAAATGAATTTTATGTGTATATCCTCATTATACTACTTGAAATTGTTTTTTTGAATCTTTTTAGTGGTTTATTGATTCATGAAATAAATTTGGAGCATGTTTGTGGGATTTTTGTGTGTTTATGTTCTAGTAATGGAATTTTTATGTTAAAAGTGTATTTGAATATATATGTAACACGATTGAGAACTAAAGAGATTCTTGGGTATCTAGGTGGGCGGATGTGTACTAGTATTCTTGTGATCCCATAGGGTTTAGCCCCTACTTCAAGTAGCAAGTTTAATGATGAAAACACTAATGAAACAATGATTATGATGTTTTTGGGGGACCAATAGGTTATGGGTATGATCCATACTAGTGTATCATGTGCTCTAGAATACATATTTATTATGGTCACTTTCACCGAGATATGAGGAACCTGGGGCTGACAACTAACATGTGTCTAGGGGTGTTCTCGTGACTTGTGCTCATTGGCTATTTTGTACACTATATTAGAATACAATGTGTTTTCTTGGTAAATTCAGATGTGTGTGTTATTTATTTAAAATTTTACATTCAATATTGAATCCCTCTTGAAAACTAGTTTCATTTTGATGTTGCTCCTCTTTGAAAATTGTTATTAGCATTCTTGTTTATCAAACATACATGTTTTTTCTAGTAAATTCTTATAGAATGGGCCCTCAATTTTAAAAAATGCCTTTATATTAGTAATTAAACATGAAATTTATGTTTATTTTTCTAAATGATCTTCATTGGGAATAGAATATCGGGCCAACCTACTCCGTTTTAATACTCACGCCTATAGTATTCTTCAGTTTTTAGCCCTTGGGCAGGTTTTTTCTTGATTTTGATCACCTTGGGCAATGTGTGGTCATTTTTTTCAGAGTTACTATCATTTCAAATGGTGTTAGTTGGTTATCGTGATGTTTTAGTTGAGTTTTTGGGTTATTGGTACATTTATTTTCTTGTACAAATAATTTTCAGTTCAGTTTCTATATAAATGGAATTTGGGAAATCCATTTCTTTACGCTATTTGTTAGTTTTTTTAAATATGGGAAAAATTATTCCCTTGTTTACTCTAATGATTCCCTTGGTGCTTGATTCCATCCCAGGATGAGTGTGTATACCACATAGGACATGTCGTGAGCTGTCCCTTGTGACCGGTTCAGGGTTGACTTGTGCTAGTTTGTGACAATATGGTATCAATAGATGTTGTCTCTTAGCAGACATTTTTTTAGAGTGCATTTTTTATTTGGAAGATGTCAAGGTATATGGATTTGGATAGTGGGAACATGAGGGTTAAGTGCTGGAAGAGCGTTGCAAACTCTTGCTCAATCTGATCCTCGTGTTTCCATGGGATGTCCAGTTTTATTGGTTTCCTTTGTTCTTGTTGAATGTTTGGTGATGGGATATGTCAAGGGGAGTCTTACTAATGGATTCTAGGAGCTCATAGGGCCAGGAAATTCATGTAAATATGGGTCAAGGTTATAATAAGTCTCTTGGTGTTGGTGTTGTGTCTAACATATGGTCGTCGACCATATGGTCAAGTCACCCATTGACACTGGTTCCCTTTTTTGGGTTTCATGGACCTTTCTAGAATTCTAAATTTTTGTTTTGAATATTGTTATGTGAGAATTATGGAAATGGGTTTTAAATGAAGAATTGGATTTTTAAAATTGTAAAAATAGGTTTTCCAAAAAAATAAATATAAGAATGGTTTTGGTAAGGGTTTTAAAAAAAATAATTTGGAGGAAGTATAAATGATTTAACGGGAATAGATTTTCCCTATTCTAAACTTTTGGTTAGACAAAATAAAATGTTTTGAAAGTGTGAATAATTTTATGGTGATTATATAACATTGTTTTAAATGGGTGTTTTGGGATTTTGAATAGTGTTTGAGTCTGATTAATTGGTTTTCGAAATTTGTTTTGACATGTTGGTGTTTTCGTAAAAAGGGTATTGGACTCAATGGCCATAATATTACAAAAATATACCATCCTGAATATTAAAAAATTGGAAGGGTTTTTTGAAGTATCTTTGTTGTTTTAAAAGATGTTAAAAATAAAAAGTGGTATGTTTTTATGAACATGATGCTTGAGTAAGTGTGGTTTTTTTGGAAATCTGAAACGGATTTTGACATTGTGGATGCTGTTTCTTTTGAAGGAACATGAATTTTGGAATGATGTGGTTTTGTATTAGCCTTTACTGTTTTATGGGGAGCTCACATGCATGTTTTTATTGTTATCTCTAAGGATGGCCTATATGGAAAGGTGGTTGGGTGCTTGGGGTGGCATGAAAATGTTCATGTGGATGAGATATGATGAAACACTATTGGTGAATGTGGAAACCCACCATGTTTGTTTGTTTTTGAAATGTGTATTAAGCTGAAAATGTTTGGCCTTTGTTTATAATCCAATGGTGATGTGGCTACTTTTCTTTATATGTATTAGAAGATTTGATTGTTTAGTATGCTTACTTGTGATCTATATGTCATACTATTGATGTGTATTCAGATGATATCTTGTTGGTGCCTCAGTATTGGAGTAATGTTTACTGGTTTCCTAGAGATTTGTTGGATATTGTGATGTGGAAACAAATGGTTCTCCATAGGCATTATATCCATTTGATCAACCTAAGGAATTGTTTCATGATTTAAATCCCCCACTTCAGATGATGCCTTAGCTATTTTTTTGGAATAGAGAGATGTTTGGGACTTATTTGACATGCTTTTAGGTCATGATAATTCTTTTAAACATTGAATTTGTGATCATTGATGTTGATTTGTTTTTCCAGATTCCCTATCCATTCTTCTCCCCATTCCGAGTGAGTTTTTAACACCACGATCTTCCACTGGACGTTTCCCTTTGAATAATGTAGTAGCTTTCATTGTACGAAACATTGAGTTTTAACACACCCTGACTTATAAAACTAGCCATTATGAATAATAATACGCTATTTTTGAAGTTTTATAAGTTTTATTTTTCAAGATGGAATTCATTTTTGAATTTGTAATATTGAAATTACATTAGGGTGAATTATTGGTATTTTTCTGATAACATTAAATTATTGATGTATAGTAAAAAACAATAATTTATTGAATAAATCCAACTTTTATATAAGTAATGAGTTATAATTTTTTAATTTAGTTTAGGTAAAAATATATATATAATACATATATATGTTCAATTTAATTCATTTTAGTTATTTTATCATATGTTTAGATATATAAAATTTTATTAGACAATTTATTGTTTTTTACCCATCTTTAGGTGCATTTACAAATTTGAATAAAAATAAATTTTACCCCTTATGTGAGTTGAATTTCAAAAAAACTAAAAAAAATGGTTTAAATAAGAATGTAAAATTTTGTTCAGTAAGATGAAAATAATTTTTGGTGAATAATAACTTTTAACTTTTATTTACCACAGTAAAAAGTAAATTTTGTAATTATAGGTAAAAACTATATTATAATTACCCTAACACATTTCCTAATTCTATTGGATATGTTTTGTTCGACCAAAAATAACATTATTAATAACATATGATTCTTTTGGTCCACCTGGATTAGGTTAAGAAAATTATTATTATTTTATTTAAATATGAGTAAAAAGAGTTAAATTGATTGTTTAATAACAAAACAATTTTTAATATTGGGTGACACAAAATATAAATTCATCTATAAATATTACATAAAAATCTAAAAATATTTCCTACATAATTATATTTTATTTATAATTTTTATACCTTAAATAATATATTTTATTTACGACACGATGATGATGCAGTAATTACCTTAATATTGTAATATTAAAATAATTCATATTATAAATATAAAAAAAATTAAATTGAGACTTCTGATAAGTTTAAAAAATATTTTATATTAATATTACTAGTTATAGTTTATTAAAAAAAATTATTCGATGTGATAATGTTTTTAATGGATTTCACAAAAATCAAATACTAAATAGTGTCAAAATTGACATAATTGTGTTTTTAATACAAATACTATATTATTAATAGATATTATATTCATAAAAATCTATAGTTTTTCAAAAGAAATAGATAAGGTTATATATATTAATAATGAACCCCATGAGGTTTATTGTATTGTTATAGTAAGTTTATTAACCATATAATATAAATATACAAAGAGATATGATAAATGTCAAACTATTTAACTGAGATTTAAATCTAAAATATAAAGTTAATCTGATTACATAAACCTATCCAAAATATATTAGATGAGGGGTTTCTGACCCATACCCACCTTATTCTAGAAATAAATCATTTTGGAGCCTTTAGAAACGGAAAATTATTTTATTATAAAATAATATTTCAGGCTTTTCCAAAAGTGACCCTCATGTCTCTTATAAAAGGGTACATCCCCTTCCCCTAATTTCACACCTAAAAACCCATTTATATCGTCCAAAACCTGCCCAAATATCCTACCAAAATTCTTATCTTCATCCTAGAGGCATTTGTTTGGTTTTAAAGCCAACCTATAGAGCCCTCTTGATCTAATCAAAAGGAAGAACCTAGAGAAGAGGTAAATATTTCATAACACTTTTCAAGTTCTATTCTTATTCCACTTCCTCTTTCTTTGTTTTTTCCATTATAAAATAATAACTCTAGTATATTCTACATAAATTTATGTTATTATAAAAATGGTAGACCCATATTCATTATTTTATCCATCATTTCAATGAAAAAGTCTCCATACATGCATATGTACGGATTACCGTTACCATAAACACGATGAGATTCATTCCCCATCAGATTCATTCAAGAAAATTTTTCATTTTATGATTATAAATAATTATTATGAGAATAATTAAATTATATATATGAATCTAATACTTCCTATCCATAACAATGATGACTTATGTAACCATTCATATAAAGGTAAATAAATTAGTTAACACCCGAAACGATGATACAACCAAAATATTTTTAACAATTCAATACTATCAGATAATTTATGAAATCAAATTTTTGTATATGATTCTTGTATATTTTAATAAAAAAATTTAACATTTATACATGAGGTTAACATACCATTGAAAAAGGGAAAGTACAAGGTAAGGGTTAGTTTTACAATCTTATTATTATCAAAGGTTGTTTTTAGGTAAGTATTTACTAGGTCATCATTATCATCAACATCAATGTTTCTTTAAATTATATTCCAAAACATATTTACAATTTACTATACTATTGGAAAATATAATTTTTACCCTTTCTTTACATTTTTTAAAATTGTTTGAAAGGAATCATTCCATTGTTTTCCAAACAAGGTACATTATGACATTTTCGAAAAATTTAAGGTAAGAATGTTTTTTTAACTTATACGGAGGGTGTTTCAATCTTCTTCCTTCATACCATTGTCAAATAATTCCATACATTCTTATAAACATATTTTCAAAATAAATGTTTTATTATATAATTATGTGACTTTTAAATGATTTTAAAATAGAATGATGTATTTATTTCAAATATTTTTCATTTCATCTATGTCAACATCCTTTGATGGACATTAAACATGATTGAAGATGATTTATTATGATACAAATATTCCATATTATATTGATGTTTTTGTTATATGTTTGACTATGTATGTGTTATTTTTACACAATTCATTGTTTATGGATAATTTATTAACATTTTTAATGAATGTTTTAATAAGAATGTTTCTGTTATGTTTAAACCTGTTCATATGGGGAATGCATTGGACTTAGTAAGTAATTGGTGGTGCCTGCTATTACTCCTCGATGCATAAGTAGGTCTCATGAGAGAAAATAGTGTCATGGCACAAGTCCATGAGAAAATCTTATTTGAAGTCTCGGAACAAGGCCTTTACTATATGGTTCTGAAGTCTGGCATTATGCATTCCATCATTCTGAAATGGCTATTGAGATAGCGTGAGATTATTAGACTAGTATATTATCCATGTGAATAAGTAAACGATATTATTTGTATTTATCTTATCCATATTATGCTAATGTTTATGGTTAAAAGGTTTTTGTTTTATTCTTATAAATTTCCTTAAATGATTATTCCTAATTATGAAAGTCTTTACAATATTTTTATCATAAGTGAACATCTGTGATCACCCCTTTCTCTGTTATATATTTCTAAGGATGTGAAGAAATATTTTATGGTTCACCTTTAGGGATAGGATAAGTATAAAAGTGTGGTCAATGGGGAAAAATGTTGTTGATATTTTTATATCATGATTTAATTTAAAACATATGAATGTATCAAGAACTTTTAAGGCTATAAAACAGATCATAATTTCGGGACATTACTCATTGTATCATGACAGTATTGTGAAATAATGCACCAACTCTAGATAACTAGGGTTGGGGCACTATAGTTGGTATTAGAGGATGTTTAGTAAAAACACTGGAAACTAGATTTAGATAAAATCTGACTAGAGTATATTACCCAAAGATAGACATTGAGGATTGTTATAGAAGAACATCCTTAAATCTTGATAATGTATTAATTTTGATTATATTCCCAGAAATAAATCCATTTCTGGATATGAGTAGTTAGAGGCAGATCTGGCACAGATTTACCTCGGAGTGAATACTCCGACAAGGAGTTTCAGGCTGGACCCAGGGTATCCTGGTACACGACAATGGGCCTTGCTGCACTGTTGGATACGACACTCCCATAGGACATGAATAAGATAATTCAATTTTTCTTTATAAACCATTATGAAGGATTTATGAGTATCTAAATCCTCAAAGAAATCATTTTTTTTCTGATTATGGATTATATCCACAAATTGTTTCATTTATGTTTAGTGTTTTACTAGTTTTTAATTATGTGTATTGATTCCTAAACAAATCTAGTATATTCCATTATTTAGAAATTGGGCCTATTAGATGGAATGGAAATTGTATCAATTCACGTAGTACATGTCAGGATTACCCTCCTTCTCAAGATAATTATAGTGGAGGTGGTGATGCAAATGATGATGATCATATTATCACCATACATGGACAACTCACTCAAGTAATGAATAATAACCTTACTTGTATAGAGCACCCTGATCCACAACAAGGAGGATCAATGTTAGACCACATCATGAGGAAAAAAACATCAATATTAAATGGGAGTACAAGTCCATTTTTAGCCTAGAGATGGATATATTCTATAGAGAAAATATGTCATGATTTGGGGAGTAGTATAAGGGGAAAAGTTTTCAATGCAGTTTATCACATCATGGGAGATACAGATCAATGGTTGTCATTAATCCAAAATATAAAAGAATATTAAGAAGTATTAAACATGGAATGGATGGAGTTTAAATATATTTCCATATAAAAATACTTTCCTCGTGTCCATTGAGTGGATATGGAAAGACAATTTTTCAGTCTGAGGGAAAAGGATGGTAAAAATGTCGCAATGTTTGAGGCTAACTTTATGAGGTTAGCAAGGCATGCAGCAGATTATATAAGTAACATAAGGAGTAAAATATATCTATTATTTTATGGTTTATTTCAATTTCTCTATCGAAAATTAGTCTCATAATCCTTCTCATCATATGAATATATTTTCTCATGCGCTATCAAGACAAAATGAATTCACTATGTCTTATGACATCAAACTAATGAAAGAGAAGAAGATATCTGAAGATCACTCTAAAAATGAAAATAATGGGGATAAGTGAAACGATGAATATCCACCCGACAATAAATTTTGGAAGAAACACCCATGTACATTCCTGAATGGAATGGGAGTTATTTACAAGTGTGGTGAGAAAGGCCACCAAGATCATGATTGCATGGGAGAGATGGGGGATATCAATGTTGAATATTACAATTGTAGAGAAAATATAAATTATTAATATGAATGTCCTATGATCCAAGGGAACTTACCTCTGAAAATGAAAATGGGGAAAAGCCAAGCTTATCTGATCACTACTGATGAGGTTGATGCTCTGAAAGACGTGTTGGAAGGTAATATAATGGTTTCCTCATGTTTAGACAATGATTTATTTTATTCTGGATCATCTCATGGTTTCTTATCTTCCATTTTTTTCTTTTAAAATAAGATGTTTTCAATTTGTCTTTAAAAGGTATTTTTTAGACAAAACTCCCAAGGGAATTATCAATGCAAAAACGTTTTTTGAATCAGTTCCCATTAGGAAATATAAATGTTCTTTATCTAATGATGTCATCATCATACCCATGATGGAGTTTGATATATTCCTTGTAAAGGATTGGCTTTCAGACCATGAGGTGAAATTGTATTGTAAGAATAAGCAGGTTACAATTTCCGATGATGATAAGGAGTAATTTATCATTACAGAAGAATCATCACCATTAAATTCTTATCTCATTCTACCCCCAGTAGCTCTACAAAATTCAATTGTTGGGTAGGAAGAAAATGAAATAATTATGGGCAAGTAAATGAACGTTTTATTTGAGGACTCAAATAATATTCATGAATATATTGATGTGTTTGCAGAAGATTTACCTGGACATCCTTCAAAATGAGAAATTGAGATTTCAATTAAAGAAATTCCTGGTTCATATCCCATACCGAAGACCCCTTATTGAATGTCCACTGTGTGATTGGTGGAACTAAATATTCAACTAGAGGAATTGAGTTATAATAGATTTATTCTCCCTAGTTTTTCTCCATGGGGATCCCCTGTCCATTTTATTATGAAGAAAGACAGATCTATGAGGTTGTGCATTGAATACAGAAGATCAATGCTATAACAATAAAGAACAAGTATCCCCTACCTCACATTGCAGATTTATTAGACCAACTTCAAGGAGCTCAATATTTTCCAAAGATTGACCTTCAATATGGATATCATCAGTTGTTTGTGAAGAAGTAATTCATTCCAAAAACAGCATTTCAAACCAGGTACGGGCATTACAAGTTTACATTAATGCCTTTTGGATTGAAAAATTCTCCCAATTTCTTTAGGGATCTAATGAATAGGGTTTTCAAGGAATATCATGATGACTTATTAGTGTTATTTATTGAAAATATCTTGGTATAATCTATAAAATACTAAGATCATGAAAATCACATTAACACTATTCTAAAAACCTTAGACAAAATGAATTATATGGAAGGATTATCAAGTGTAAATTATAGCATGAAGAGATTTATTTTCATGTCCATATTGTCTCTAGGTATTGAATATATATTTCTCCTTCAATGACCAAGGAAATCTATGAATGGTCAGCACCAATGTGTATAACAGAGGTACGCTGATTTATTGGTTTAGAAGGTTATTATTGACGATTCATCCGGAATTTTTCCCTATTGGATAACCCATTAAAAAAGATCACACATAAATGGGTTAAATAATTTTGGACAAAATAATGTGAATAGTGTTTTGATGGAATGATGAGATGATTATTTAATTTTCTTATCTTGACTCTACCATGAGGGAATGATGAGTTTTTTTATAGCGTTGCTTCGACGAAAGGACATGGTTTTGTCCTTATGCAGAATGATGGAGTTTCTTCCTATGCATCACGATAGCTAAATATTCATTACAAAAACTATCCCACTCATGAACTTGAGTTAGCAGCTATAATCCTTTCTAAGATGATATGGAGACACTATGTCTATGGTGAAAATTGTGAGACTTATACTGATCACAAGAGTTTAAAGTATATTTTATCACACAAAGAACACAACATGTGGAAAAGGAGGTGGCTTGAACAACTCATGGAATATGATTTCACTGTATAGTACCACCTGCGAAAGGAAAATAATGTGTCAGATTCTTTGAGTAGAAAGGATCATGGAGTTTTAAACAAGACGAGAGTTGAAAGGGATCCGATTATCATGGATCTAGTAAAGACGGATATAGGAATAACAATGTAAGGTAAAACATCAATAATTTTTTGACATGATTTCAAATCATTAATTACTTAAAATGATAAAATGATCTATGAATAATTATGAGGAGTTTCAAAAGAAGATGAAAGCTACGAATGATGGGATATTTAGTGACTTCATATATGAAGATGGAGTTTTGAAAATTGGAAATAGACACTGTGTTCCTATCATACATGATCTGAAAAAAAAATTGATGGGTGATTCTCATAGCTCAAATTTCTCTATACACCATGGGAGAAGTATGATACACATATATTCGAAGGAACATATTTGGTGGGACATCATGAAGAGGGAGTTTTCTAATTTTGTGTCAAAATGAATGGTTTGCCAAGAAGTGAATGCTAGGAGGCAACATCCTAGAGGAGTCATGAAACATGTTCCCATACCTGATTAGAAATTGGATAATACTATGATGGATTTTGTTATAGGGTTACAAAAGACTCTAAGAATGAATGACGCTATATGGGTCATTGATGATCGTCATACCAAGTCAGCACATTTTCTTGATCTAAGGGAAGATTTACCACTTGAACATCTGTCAAGACTAAATATTAATAATGCTGTAAGACTCCATGGTATACCCCTATCGATTGTTTCTGATCGTGATCCCAGTTATAAATAAATATTTTAGAAAATTCATCTGAAGGACTTGGATACTGATCTTCATTTGAGCCCTTCCAACCACATGCAAATCGATGGACAATCAGAACTGACTATTAAAACCTGAGAAGACCTGTTGAGATCTTGTTCACTTCACATTCAAGGTATGTGGGATCAATATTTAACCTTGGTAGAATTTTCCTATAAAAATATCTTCCATTAAAGTATTTGGATGGAACCATATGTAGCATAATATAGAAAGAGATGTCCCACACTAACTTTTTGGGTGATGATGGTGAAATAAAACTCACAGGCCCAGAACATGATGAGGAAACAATGAAAATGGTGAATTTTATCCAAACCCACATTAATGCAGATCAAAGTATTCAAAAGAGATATGCTGATAATCGGAGGAAGGATTTTGATTTTCAAGTAGGAGATCATGATTTCTTGAAGGTATATCCACGGAAGGATGTTATACGATTCAGTTAGAAGGGTAAATTGAGTCCCAAGTACGTCGAGTCTTTAGAAATTATATAACAAATTGGAGCTATAACATACCATTTGGAAATGCCATAATGTCTCTCCAAAGTTCATGATGTATTCCACGTATCACTATTGAGAAAATGCATGCCTGACCCAACATATGTACTCACTTATGATGAAATTAAACTGGAACTTGATATGTCTTATTGTGAAGAGCCTACCAAGATTCTTGATACTATAGAACATGTGTTGAGAAACCGGATGAATGGACTAGTAAAATATCTATGGAGAAAAAATATGATGGAAGTGGAAATGTGGGAACCCTAGAAACATATGATGAAGAAAAAATTGAATCTTTATATGTATTGATATTTTAGAAATTTTGATTAGGAAATTACTTTAATGAGGGGATAATGTGACACCCCTAGCTTCGATGGTACGTTTCCCTTTGAATAATATAGTATCTTTCATTGTATGACACATGTAGTTTTAATACTCCATGACCAACCAATCTCGCCAATATGAATATTTATACCCACTTTTAAATATTTTAAAAATTTTATTTTTTAATATGAACTTCATTTTTAGATTTTTAATATTGAAATTATCTTAGGGTAAATTTTCGTGTATTTTTCTAAAAATGTTCAATTTTTTATGAATACTGTACAACACTACGTTACTGTTTATAGCATTCATTTTATTTAAATAATTAGTTTTTTATTTTAATTTATATTATATAAAAATTGATACCTAAAACCTATATATGTCAAATTTAATTCATTAGAGTCATTTTATAATATGTTTAGATATATAAAATCTTGTTGAACTTTTTAACGTCTTTTACAAAGCATCTATGCGCATTTACAAATTCGAATAAAACATAATTTTACTACTTCTGTGAGTTTAATTTAAAAAATATGAGATACACGGTCTACATCAGTATGTAAAATGTGGCTCAATAATATGAAAATAATTTTTGGTGAATAATAAATTTTGACATTTATTTACCACAGTTAAAAGTATGTTGGGAAATTAATGACACAAAGAATATTATAATTACCTAAAAACATGCCTTAATTCTATTGGATAATATATGTTCGAACAAAAAACAACCTTAAGAATAAAATATGATCCTTTTGGTCTACTTGGATTTGATTAGGACATTTATTATTATTTTATTTAAAGAAGAGTTAAAAGATTTAAATTCAATGATTAATAACTAAACCATTTTAATATAGGGTTAGAGACAATATAAAATTCACAATATATATTCCTTATAAATATAATAATATTTCCTACATAATTATATTCTATTTATAATTTTTATAAACAATATAATTTATTTTATTTATGACACAATGATAATGAAGTAATTACCTTAATAATAAAATAATAAAATTATTGATATTATAAATATACAAATAAATTTAAATTGAGAGTTTTGAAAAATTACACTAATTTTAAGGGTTAATATGACATGTTAGGGTTGATTAAATAAATGTTATTGGATGTGATTAAGTTTTTATGGCTTTCAGAAACATCAAATACTAAATTGTGTCAAAATTGACATAATTGAGTTTTTAAAAAAAATACTATATTATTAATTGATATAATATTCCAAAAAATCTAAAGACTAGCCAAAGGACTTATATAGGATTAAATATATTAATAATTAACTACATGGGGATCCCTTGGCTTTTTATTGTATGTTTATTAAACATTTAATATAAAAATACAAAGTCACATGGTAAATGTCAAACTATTTAACTAAAAGCTAATTCAAAAAGATAAGGTTAATATGATGAAATAAACCGGTCCAAGACCCTTTGGTTGATATTTTTTCAACCCATCCCCTCCTCAGCCTCGAAATTAATCCTTTTGGTGCCATTATAAATAGAAAATAATTTTATTATAAAATAATATTTCATGCATTTCCTAAAGTGACCCTCACCTCTCTAGTAAATGTGTACTTACCCTTCTCTTAATTTCACTCCTCCAAAGCTGTTTGGCCTGATTAAACCCTACCCAAATAATCTACCAACATTCCTCCCTAAATACTAATGTCCTTTTTTTGGTAATATTTCCATCCTATGGAGCCCTATTGAACAAACCAAAATGTTAAACTTGAAGAAGAAGTAAATATTTCATCACCTCTTTCATGTTTTTTCTTCTTCCATTTCCTCTTTATTTGTTGTATCCATTATAAAATAATAAATCCAGTATCTTATATATACAGTTATGTTATTCAAAAAATTTTCAAACCATATTAATTATTCTATCCATCATATGAATGATAAAGTCACCATACATGCATACGTAGGGACTACCGTCTCCACGAATGCGATGAGATTCATTCCCCATCGTAACCATTCTAGAATAATTTTTATTTTATGTTTAAAAATAATGTTTATGAACATAATATAATTTATTATATTAATAAAATACATCCTATCCATAAAAAGCATGACTTACGTAACCAATCATATAAAATATTAAGAATCAGTTATCACCTGAAACAACGATACTTGTAAAATATTATTAAAAAATAAATATTATAAGGTCATAGATAATAACATATTTACGAATATGATTCATGTATAATTTAATAAAAATATTTCTACTATTATACATGTGGTTAATGTACCATCGACTATGGAAATGTATAAGGTAAGGGTTAATTACACAATCTCTATATTATTCGAGGTTGTTTTTACATAAGTATCAATTGAGACCACTTTTTCATCCACATCTATGTTTCTTAATAACTTATAACAAAAAAATTACAATTTACTAGACTATGGGTTAAAGTCATTTAATCCTTTTTTTAAAATTTTATAAAATGGTTTTAAAGGAATCTTTCTGTCATTTTCCCAATAAGGTACATTATGACCTTTTCTTCAAAAATATGGTTAGAATGTTTTTTTAACTTATATAGAAGGTGTATCTATTTTCTATTGTTTTATCATTTTCGATGCTTCCCATACGATCTTATAAAAATATTCTCTAAATAAATATTTTCTTTTATAATTATGTGACTTTTAAATGATTTCAAAATATAAAGATGTATTTATTTCAAATAGTTTTCATTTCATCAATGTCAACATCCTTTGATGGATTTTAAACTTGTTTTAAGATTATTTATTATGATACAAATATTCCAAATTGTATTTATGGTTTTGTGGTACATTTGAAGGTGGATGTGTTTTTTAGCACTATTCATGGTATATGGATAATGTAATAACTTTTTGTATGCATGTTTTAATAGAAATGTTTATGTTATGTTTAAACCTTTTTATATGACGAATGTATTTGACTTAAGAAGTGATGTTTGGAGCCCGCTATAGCTCCTCGATGCATCGGTAGGTATCATGAGCCAAACTGTTGACTTTGAATAAGGGGTTGAAAATATGTTATTCGTAGTCTTGGAACAAGGACATGAATATGAGGTTATGAAGACTAGAATTATACATTCCATTATTATGAAAGTGGTTATTCATATTTGAGGTGATTATTTGACTAGTAGAATATCACAGTGAATAATTAAATAGAATTATTTGATTTTATATTATCCATATTATGAAGAATATTACGTTTAAAAGGCTTTTGTTTTAGTCTTATATAATTCCTTAAATATTTATGCTTAATTATGAAAGTCTCCGCTATATTTTTATCCTTACTAAGCATCTGATCTCACCCCTTTCTATGTTTTATTTTTCCTAGGATGTGAAGAAATATTTTGTAGATGACCTGCTGGGAGAGGATAAAGATATAAGTGTGGTCAATGGGGACAAAATGTTGTTGATGATTTTATTTCATGATGTAATGTAAAACTTATGAATGTATATAGTACTTACAAGGATACAAAACTGATCGGTCTTTTTGAACATGACTCCTTCTATCGGGCCAATGTTATATAATAATGGTCAACTCTGGGAAACTAGGGTCGGGGTGCTACCAAGGGTGAATTTTGATATGTATTAATGAGTTACTATTTAGATGAAGGTTTTTTTTGATCTAGTGAGTTTTTTGAGTGGTGTGTTCCTTATCACCTGACTGAAGTGCAGCAGATTCTCCAAGAATCAGGGCTCCACCCATAGGCCTTAGAGTGAAGCTTTCGACGCATTTAAGAAATCTCCAAATGTGTGGAGTGCTCAACTAGGATACTACCTCCACCATTCTGGTAAGTTAGTTTCTACTCTATTGTGGTTACTCATCACTTTGAATTCCCTCTTGTCTCAATTAGTGTGGTGGACTTACCCCCCAAATAGTGTCAATGGTTATGACTTCATGGGTGTGGGATTCTAATCAATTTCCCTATACGGGCCGCCTGTGTAAATCGGGTGTGGTCTTGGTATTACTTGTTCATATATGTAGGTTTTTGGGTGGTTCATATATTAGAGTTTTGGTTTTAGTGGCCTAATTATGGGGTCCCCTTCCCTCCCTACACTGAGTGGTGGGGGTTTTGATCCTAGCTGAAAGTGTTGGTCCAGTTCTTATACCCTCCATTTTGGAGTGGGTGGTTTAAATTTTAATGTAATAACACTCATAACATGGGTTGGTAGGTTGTTACGGGATATTTTTGGTGGACATGTCCAAGTGATTCCCAATTCTAGTTAATTCTTAATTCATTTTTATTCATTCCATGATGGGTTCTAATGGTGGGGAGACCCACCATTGGTCTCGTTGATTTTTCCTCCTAAGAACATATATAGTTATAGATATTTATTAATGGTGGTGATTACATCCCATAATAACATGGAATATTTCGTTTTTTAGTTCTCTTTGGGTTGGTTGATTATTGGGTTCATTGGTTGAAGTCCCAACATCCAGGTTCTGGGTCGGTTGTAGAGGTATTGACTTGATATTTCAGTTGATTTTGAGGAACTGGTTGAGATTTGGTGTTATATATTAGGTAAGAGTATTAAGATCCATAAATGGTCTATTGTGTGTCATTGTGTTAGGAGTCAGTACCATATTGATAAAAAATCATTAGTTGTTGTTCTTTAAGGTGAAAGAGCTATGTCTTTCTGGGGTCGAAAATGATTCATGGTGGGCAGAATTGTCACACCCGATTTTTCATGTCTTTATATTGATATGGTTCATTGAAAATCCCAATCCTTTTTATTGGGTCAAGAGTGATATTAATTTTATGTTTATAAATTTCATCTATTTATAATAATCATAATTTTGGTGCCCCATTTTATGATTAAGAGTTTTTTTGGAGAAAGGGTGTTTATTTCCACTTTTGGGCCAACCATGATCCCATTTTCATATTTAAAAACCAAATTTAATTCTTTTATAACTTCTTCATTTTTCAACATTTTTCATTAATTCAACTTCCCAATTGGACACTAGTGATATATATAAACTACCATATCCATTTTGACCCCACATAAATTCATAAGCATGGTGAATTTGGGATAC
Source organism: Viscum album (assembly GCA_963277665.1). Taxonomy (NCBI): domain Eukaryota; kingdom Viridiplantae; phylum Streptophyta; class Magnoliopsida; order Santalales; family Viscaceae; genus Viscum; species Viscum album. Next base: position 675,416,629 of record OY728150.1, read on the forward strand.
TACTTTTTTGTATAGGGCCCGACCGTGGGCCCATTTCTTGTTTTACAAATATAATGCGTTTCTTTTATATATTATTCATATTTTAATGTACTATGGTTATTTTACCTCCCATTAAAATTTATAATACATAGATTTACCCTTATTATCTATTATAAATTTTTAGAGCTCATTCTCATTGCATATTAGGGCGAAAGTTCTTAGGATTCCTCAAAACAACTATAATTGAGAATGAAAACTGCTTCATCCATAATTGATTCCCTTCTTCAAATATTTTCCACAAATATTTTTTCCCAGGTTCTTCCAGATCTTATGAGACTCTCCAAGAAGTTTCATGCCATTCCCTTTTCCATATAGTTGCAGATCTAATGGAAGATGTAGATTTTTCTAGGTAGAGAGGTGGGATTCCTTCTCATTTCTCTTTCCTCTTCCTCCTCCTTTCATAATTTTTCTATTTTTTATTCCACCCATAGAAATTTTAGACCTATGGGTATGTTATACAACTATTTATTATGGGTGTTTTGTTTTTTTGTGTTGCTCGTCATAGGTTTTGTTTTTATGAACCCTCTGATGGTGATATTGGGTGTGAGTTTCCACTACACCAAGGATTTGAGGTAGGATATTCGCTCCACATGTATATATCATTTATGTTTCATCATTTTATTAGTTTAAAATTCATATATATATGTTTATTATTGTTTTTCATCCCTTGGATAATTTTATTGCTATGAAAAATTGATGTTTAGGCCTTTTTTGTGAAATGATCAGTTGTTTTGTTAAAAAAGTGCACACCATGTTTTTTTTTAAATTTCTGATATGTTTTGCAACTTTTTTGGGAGGTTTAAAACCTCTTTTATGGTATTTTTTACATGTTACTGTATCTATAATAAAATATGGCATGAAAATAGTGTTTTTTCATTTCGACTTTAGTAAAATGTTTTTTTGTTTAATAAGTGCATGCCATGTGTGCAATAAATTGGTCCTTGGGATATTATGTGTGATGTGTGATTTAAAATTTATTTTTATTGATTTATAAATGAATTGTAAGAATTATAAATGTTATTTTTTGGTCCTTATATGAATTTCCTGTTTGGATTTGGTTTTATAATCAAATGGGTTGTGTTTTGCAACATGTTTTTTCACGAGTTGGTGGAAAATGGCAGGCTTCACATCATTATGAAAATGGTAGTCTTTTAAATATGATACCAGAGTATTTTAAGGGATTTATGAATGTGTTATTTTGGATGAAAATGGTGTTTATGCACCTTCATAATGAAATTTAAATTCATACCTTGGTCAAATGATAGTTTTGATAATGGCTTAATGGCCCTTTTGGGATTTGTTTTTGGACAAATGGAATCCATCTTCATTTCATGTTCTAAATTTTAGGGCTATTTTTATAGTCCATAAAGGTGATTTATTAATTTTTTCGGGGATTTGAAATCTAGTTTTTATGTTATTGATGTGTTTATGGCCTTAAATGTGCATTTTTTGAATGGATTTTATGTTTAAGGCCTCGTTATACTCTTCGAAATACTTTTATGAAAATTTGTAGTGGTTAATTGATTCGTGGAAGAAATGTGAAGAATGTTTCTCGGATATTTGCGTTTCTATGTTTTGGTAATGTAATTTTGATGGTAAAAACGTATTTGATAATATGTGAATCTTTATTGACCACTGAAGAGAATCATAGTTTTCAAGGTGGGAGGACGTGCACTAATATGCTAGTGATCTCGTGTGGTTTTGCCCCTATTTCACGTAGAATGAATGAAGATGAGAACACTAACTAAAATATGATTATGATGATGTTGGTGGTCCACTATGATATGGGTATGATCACTACTATTATCTTGTGTGCACGAGAACAAATATTTATTATGGTTACTTTCACTGAGATACGAGGTACCAAGGGCTCACAAATAACTTGTGCTTAGGGGTGTTCCGTGACTTGTGATCATTAGCTATTTTTTAATAACCATCGGCATACTGTTTGTTTTGTTGGTAAATTAATAATTATGTTTGATTTATTTAAAAATGTACAATTTATAAAGAAGCCCTCTAGAATACTAGTTTCATTTTGAATTTTCAGCTCTTTGAATATTTTCACTAGCATTCTTGTTTATAAAACATGAAAGTTTTTATTTGGTAAATTTTTTATAGAATTGGATCTCATTTGGAAAAAATACTATTATATTTTTATTTAAAACATGAAATTGATGTTTCTTTAATTTTAAAGGACGTTCATTTGGATTATAATATCGTGCTAACCTACTGAGTTTTAATATTCATGCCTGTAGTATTCTTCTGGTTTTTGCACTTGTACAGGTTTCAGCATGAGTACAATTGCATTGGGGGATGGGTGCCATTATGTTGGATAGTGACAAGTAGGTCACATGGAGATAGTTGGTTTTTAGGATTGGTTACCTGAGTTGTTGGTTTAGTTGTAATTTAACTTTATTGTATAAATATTATTTAGTTCGGATTTTATATAAATGTATTTTGGACTGTCAATTTCGTTCCTCTCTTTGTTTGATTATTTATATATGGGAAAAATAATTCTCTGGTTTACCCTATTGATTCCCTTGGTGATTTTCGCCTTCCTGTGAGGATCGGGAAAGCCTCTCGGGACTTGTCACGGGCTTGCCCATATGACCGGTTCTTGGTCGACTCAAGCTGGTTCATTACACATAAGATAGAGGAAGCTACTTGGGAAAATGATTATATGATTAATCATAAGTATTACCATCAATTTCTACCCTTTTGAAAAATTAGAGGGGGAAATTGTTTGTATGGGGAGGTAATGTAACACACCATGTTTTTTATGGAATTTTTTTTGAATAAATTATAATATCATTTATGTATAACAATGAAATAACTTATATATTATATTTGAATGGTATGAAGAAAAAAAACATTAAAAAAACATTTTATTGGTGTATGTTACAAGGAAAATCGATATGTAGTATGTTATAATAATAATGTCATGGTGTACAATAAACACAACGCTGATGTTTCTATGAAACACCATTTTATTGTGGTGATTATTTAAATAAGATAATTATAACGTAGCAATTAAAGATTATAATAATAATATTAATAAATCATTTTCAAATATTTATATAATGATTTTATATAAATAAAGCATATTTTGAGAAAATATATAATTTATGGTAATGATATTATATATTTTAATATATTATATTGTCAAACAAACTACATTTCTTTCCCTTTTCTGAAAAATAGAAAAATGAATTTAAGAAAATGGATATATATTTTGATAAAATAATCATTATTTTTTTAATTTATAATATTGATATATGCATAGGGTGAATTGTTTGGATTTCTCTAACATACTTCATTATTCTAAAATTTTTTAAAAGCACGAGATTTTAATTAAAAACATAACTTTGATCTAAAGTAATTATATGGTTAAATTATATTTTATATATCTTTAAAAGTATAATTAAATTTTATTTTTATCAATTAAATCAATTTAGATCATAGATATAAATTCTACATTGATTTTGGATAAATAGAAAATAGCAAACTTTTGAATCTTTTAACATTAAAAATCACATTACTGAACAAACTGTAAGATTAATTTTAAATTAATTTCTTCCATTATGTTTTTATAACATATAAGCATTTATTTTTTAATTTTAGTAATAATAATAAATAATTTCTAATAATTTCAAATTATTTTTTCACCAAAAATATTAGGGAATGTAATGAAAATAAATTACATTGATTATGGTAAACATTAAATCAATTAAGGACTATTCCTTTAATTCAAGATCCCTAAAGACATAGAAACTTTTCAAACCCCATATTTTATTTTATTATTACAATAATTTTCCATTATTGAGTAATTTTTATGGCATTGTTAGGTATAATATGCGTAATCATCACTAGTTTTCAAAAATTCCATGTGAGTGCTTTTTTATCCCAATAAAAGGCCACCAACTCTTCCTCTTCACCACCCCACTCAGTACAATTAGTGTTGGGAAATATTAACCCAATCTACTTCCCAATAAAGCTCCCTTTTATGTTGTATCCTCCCATTATACTGAAATCAATCCAAGGAATCCTTTTCTCCAAACCAAAATAAGTAACCCAATAAATAGGTAAAGTCTTTTTTAAATCTACTTTTTATATATATTTTTCAAACCCATGCACTATCTTTATTTCTTGATTTTATAAAATAAGGTATCCTAAATATACTAGTATGTTTTTATGAAAAACTTTCAACCAACACATTCAAAAAACTATATCTAATTTCTAATAAACATATTGTTTACATGTACGGTGAAATACAACCTCATGAAATGAAGATTGTTCATTTTTCCTCTACCTCCACTCATGGTGGATGTTATGATAGAACATATATTATTATATTATTATATATTATTGTTATTAGGTATTTATTCTTATTTTTTCATTTGACATCAATTAATTTTTTAATTTAATTTTGTTTGTAATAAGATAATTTTGTTTGAGAAGGTGTGGACTACTGCCCTCAAAGAGATGTGCTCATTCACAAAATACATGGAATATTATAAAGATGGTTATATTAAAATTATAAGAAATATATGATATAATAATTCTAATGTAATTAAAATATATATACATATATATAAAAATATGGAATTTTTTTATTTCATTGAATATGATCATAAAAATGGAAACACCATTCACGCGTACGTATGGATTACTATATACATAAATGGTTTACTCAATTTTAATAAATAATATTATATTCAAAATTATATTATAAATATATAATGAATATAAATGATATTTATATAATGATTTTCATTATGGAGTAATTATATACATATAATTACAAAAGATCTAACAAATTAAGACACATGCAAAGAATAATAATAATATTCCCTAAAGTTAAACCTTGACATAGGATTTCTAAAAATAGGGTAATTTATTGTCATTATCAATCCATATGTGGTATTAGATAAATATATATGGTTATTCATTCTATTTACGATGAATTTATATTTACTAAACTAGTTTTTTGAATTAGTCAAATAAGAGTCAATACGCCAGGTTGGGGGATTACATCTGACAGTTTATTTCCATGAGATACATTCTTAATAAACCTCACTCCCCGATTTTGTGGTGTTTTTACTAATAATGGATATATTCAACTATTCTTATACTTAATGTTATCTGTATTCAGATATCCATTTTATGTTATTTCATTCATGGGATTTATGATTAAAAAGATACCTAATCAGAAAAAAATTGGTGTGAATTTATTATCAGTGTTAATAATATTTTTCTTTAAATATATATTCTTTTTTGAGGTGTCTATAATTAAATTTTGTTGATTCAATAAGATTTTCCTTATGTCTTTTCCATTCCTTCTTGTTTTGAAAATAAAAAACACCTTATAATTAAGCATATCAATATTTTACTTCTCTAAGGAAAATTTCCTTCCTTAAGGAAATTTAACCTAACCAAGATTTTCTTACACCAATCAATATTTTTCTTAATTACAAAAATTGGATTCATACCTAAGACCTCGAAATCATATAAAACATATATATGAAGCATTATATTTTAGGATCTGATTTCTGTATATGAACTATAATGAAGTTCCACTCCAAATTCTGGATATGAAATGTAATGAATTTCCATTTCGAATTCTGGGTGAGAACTCTAATGATGTTCCATTCCGAATTCTAGATACGAACTCTAATATAGTTCGACTCCGAATTCTGGATAGAAACTCTAATGAATTTTCATTCCGAATTCTGGATACGAACTCTCATATAGTTTGACTCCAAATTCTGGATACGAACTCTCATATAGTTCCATTCTGAATTCAGAATATGAACTCTCATATAGTTCCACTCCAAATTCTGGACTCTGACCTCTTACTAGTTCGAATCTAAACTCTTACTATTTCGACACTGAACATTTACTAGATTGACTCTGATCTTTTACTAGTTCGACTCCGATCTTCTATGAGTTCAACTCCAAAATTCTATGAGTTCCACTCTGAACATTGTATGTTCAAATTCTGAATTCTACTGATACCAGATTCCGAATTTCCTTAGAAAATCAGACTTTGGATTTCCACAGAATTCAGGTTCTGAATTCCTATAAAATAGAATCCTAATATCTCTTTATTATAGACTTCAAATTCCATTTTGGTTAGACTCTGATATTTTATTTTCTTACATTCTAAATTTCAGTTTTTCTTACACTTGATTCATTATAAAACGATCTCGTGCCTTCAGTTACACATGTTTTGTTATAAAATGATGTCATCCATTCTGTTTCATACTAACCATTAGTTAAGTGAAACATCTACAGATCCCTTCGAAATTTAAGGAAAATATGATCGTTAGAGGAGGGAGATGATTGTTGGTGCTTTGCCTATGAATATGAGCTCATTTGAAAAGAAGCTACAACTTTGAAACAACTTGCGCTTACATGATGTTGAAGTGATTTCTAGAGAGAGAAGCTCTTATCAAAACTCAAGCTTCGTGCAGAATGTTTGAATGACTTGTTCAAACATTGCCTCGTGCAGACATGAATCATGCGACTCCGACTGTTGGTGATTACAATCAATGTCTTTCGTGGATATGAAGACAGAGGATCCAACACCTTATAGTTGAGGGCTTCCTTGCTGAGGAAGATAGAGGTTCCAACTTCCATGAAGATGAGGGCTTGCGGGGATATCAAGAAAGAGACTTTGATCTTCGTATAGAGGGGTTACCCTAGTATTAGTAAGATAGACTTTCATAAAAGTATAAATCAAGGTACCTTTATCCAAGTTTGTTGGATACCCTTCTCTTTGCAAGTGTATAGAAATAGAAGTTTGTAACTTCTTACTTTTTCCGAATCTTTTAATTGGTATTAGAGGTGTTGTGAATTTTCTTAGTTTTACTTTGTTAAACTTAGATCTTTCATTGTTTAAAAAAAATTAAAGTGTAAAATTCACCCCCCCTCTTGTATATTGAGAATCTACATCGTTATTTCGATCCTACAATTGGTATCAGAGGAAGTATATGAAATAACTATACTCACATATATGTTTTTCTTGCTCTGTTTTTCATTGTTCTATATTTTCCTTGCTTAGGAATAATTTCCTTGAAGCCGAACAATTTTTATTAACATGTTTTTGTGTAGAAATATTTTTAAGATGGCAGGAATCAATGTTGGTTCCATCTACAACCAAAATCTTACAAGACCACCAATTTTTGATGACAACGATTATGAGTATTTTTGAGATTGAATAATGAAATTTGTTATCAATACTGGGTTAGAAAACATGGTTATTATTACTAGAGGTTATAAAATTCCTGATAAGGAAGTTAGTGCTTTCATAAACCAAGAGAAGCATGATTAACAATTAAACTATAAGGTACTCAATACTCTACTATGATCAATTTCTAGGAACATATATATCCAAATTTCTTCTTATTAAATAGCTAACTGTATATGGAAGATACTTGAAGTTACACATTTTGGTACATCTATAGTGATTGAGACTAGAAGTGCTATTTTGAGAGCTAAGTATCATGGTTTTAATTTTCCTTATGGAGAACCTATAAGAAAAGTACAACAAATGTTTATGTCTATTGTGAATAGATTACAATCTATGTGAGAGAATTGAATGGATGATGAAGCTCGTGTAGATAAGATTATTGATATTTTGACTAATGAGTGGGAATCAAAGAGAACAACAATTGAAGAGAATAGGAAGGTCACTCAAATTTCCTAAGATGAGTTGTTTAGAACTCTTCTTTAACATGAAACAAGGATGAAGAGAGATGATGACAACATCAAAAATAAAAATGGGGATGGTACTATTGATTTTACTACAACATCAAAACACGTGAAAGCAAAGACTCTTGAGAGAGTAACTAGATCCAGGTCTAAGAATGTTATAATCCAATTTGAATATAGTGAGAGTAAAGTCTCAGAAAATGAGTTAGCTAATCATGATTGAAGAATGAACAAGATAGCTGGTCAATGAAATTTCCAATTCAAGTATAAGAAGGAAAGGAAAGATAGGAAAGATTCAGAGGACACATGCTATGAATGCAAGAGAGGTGGACACATAAGACCTGATTTACCTATGCTTAAAATGAAATAATGAAAAGAGTGGAATTCTGAAAGGAACAGGAAGAAGTTTTACAAAGCCAAAGTTATGAAAAGTATGAAATCTAATACTACATGGAGTGCTAGATGTGGAGACTCTTCAGAAAGATAATCTTCAGAATATGATTCATCAACTCCGATGAATAGGGTATTCTTGTCTAATACTTCTTTTCCACATACATGTCTTATGGCCAAGGTATTCTCTGTTGAGGATTTAACAAATTTTTCTCTTGATAAGAATTACTATTCTGAAAATAGTACTTCTAATGAAGATACTTTATCCTAATAATTTGAAGAACCTTCATATGAAAATGTATCTAGATTTTCTACGATACTTGAAGCAAACATTTGTATAATTTCTATGAAATTAGACAAGGAAAATACTATGGAATAATTTCTTACAAAAGAGATTTCAGATCTTTCTTCAAATCATAGAGATAAAGAAGAGCTTTTAGAAATTCATTCTAATGACCTTGATAAAGAAAATTACGATAAGTAATAACTTTATAATGATATTAATAATGCTATATTAAAGATTAATGTTTTTGAGGAAAAATGTAACAATAAGGAAATGATTCCTGAGGATTGGAATTTAGTCATTAGACTAAAATCTGAAATATTTTCTTTTAAGAATATTCATGAAAAATTTACCTCTAGGAAGGAGAATTTTGACAAGATGTATTCTCAAATTAAACCTCACGAAAACACTATTGGAGTAGGTTATACTCACCAAAAAACAGTTTTCAAAAACAACTATTTGGTTCCTTCTAGAGCCCCTTTTTGCAATAAGTGTCAAAGTGGTGGGAATTGAAAGAAAAAATCTTCTTTGAATAGAGTTCAATCTCTTGGGATTCATAAATCATATTATTTTAAACAAATGTGGTTACCCAAAATTTTGTTATCTAATAAGAAACAAGTTAAGGATCTACCAGAGATTAGATTTGATTCCTCTAAAGTTTGTGATCCTTGTCAATATGGAAAGTAACGTAAATCTAGATTTAAATCAATCGGTGAGGTCTCAACAAATGATGAATTATAATTAGTGCACATGAATCTTTTTGGTCCCACACAAACTATAAGTATTAGAGGAAAATAATATGTGTTTTTTCTAGTTGATGATTACACTAGAATTACGTGGCTTTATTTTCTAGCAAAGAAGAATGAATATTTTTCTTATTTCAAAAGTTATAGATCCCAAGTAAAAAATGAGAAAAACCTTCCATTGAAAATTATTCATAGTGATCATAGAGGAAAAGTTCAAAATTTTGATTTTAAAACTTTTTGTAGTCGAAAATTTATTACTCACAACTTTTCAGCACCTAGAACACCACAACAAAATGGTGTTGTTGAAAGAATAAATAGAATTATTCAAGAGATAACTAGAACCATTTTTGTTTGAGTATTCTGTTGCCAAAAATTTTTGGGCTGAATTTTTAAGTATTGCTAGTGATACTATAAATCATGTTTTGTTTAGACCTTTTCTTAATAAAACTTTTTATGAGTTATGGAAGGGTAGAAAACTTAGAAATTCTTACTTCAAGGTTTTTGGTTGCAAGGTATTCATCCAGAATACTAAATATAATATACACAAATTCGCACCCAAATATGATGAAGTAATTTCACTAGGATACTCCACAACTTCTACGGTTTATAGAGATCTCAATAAATACACTTGTACTATTGAGGAAACATTACATGTAAAATTTGATGAAATTGGTCCTTTTGTTTTGAAATCATCCCAACCTACATCCATAGATGTGTTTTCAAAAAATGATTATCAAAATTTGATAAAAGATCCTTCTGATAAGGAAAATGTTCATGAAGATGCTTCTGAAACATTTACCCCAGATGATTTCCTACCCTATATTGAGAAACATGTTTTACAAAACCCAAATCAGTTTTTTTTAAGAATAATCCTAGTGATAGTATCATTGGTGATGTGAATCAACCTATAAGGACTAGAAGTTCTTTGAGAAATGAAATAGAACATCTAGCATTCCTTTCCCAATTGGAACCAAAATGCACTGATGAAGCTTTAGGTGATGATGATTGGATCAAATCCATGCAATATGAAGTAAACGAATTCGAAAGGAATAAAGTCCGGACCATGGTTGAAAGACCTATAGAAACTTATGTTATTAGAGTAAAGTGGTTCTTTAGAAATAAGTGTAATGAAAATGGAGTCATAGTTAGATGTAAAGATTGACTAGTTGCTAAAGGCTATAATCAACAAGAGGGAATAGTCTATAAAGAAACCTATGCTCCAGTAGCTAGACTTGAATCTATTCGTATCTTACTTGCCTTTGCAACATTCATCAATTTTAATCATTTTCAAATCTATGTGAAATGTGATTTTCATAACATTTATGTCCATGAGGATGTTTGTTTTTAAACAACCTTTTAGCTTTTAAGACACAAAACATCATGATCAAGTTTATAGACATACCAAAGCTTTGCATGGCCTTAAACAAGCCCCACGAGCTTGGTATGATAGACTTACAGGATTTTTTCTTTAAAATAACTATGTCATGGAAAATGAATATCTAATCCTTTTTATAAAAAAGACAAGAAAAATGATTTTATTGTTCAAATATATGTTGATGGCATCATATTTTGTTCAACTCAGCAATCTCTAACTGATTCCTTTGCAAGTCTAATGAAAGCTGAATTTGAAATGAGTATGATGGGTGAGTTAATATTTTTCAATGGTTTTCAAATTTCTGAAAAACCAGAAGGAACCTATATATCTCAATATAAATATATTAAAGATATTCATAAAAATTATGGATTTGACAACACTAAATGTATTAGTACTTCCATTGGTACCTCAAACACACATGATCTTGATCATGCTGGAAAACCATAAGATCAAACATCTTTTAGAGGTATGATAGGAAGCCTACTATAATTCACAGCTAGTTGTCCAGACATAATGTATTCAGTATTCTTATGTGCTAGATATAAATCCAATCCTAAGGAATCTCATTTAAAGGCAGGGAAAAGAATTTTTCGCTACTTAAAGGGATCTATGGATCTAGGATTATTTTATAATTCTAGAAATGATTTTTTTTAAAAAATCTTGTCAGGTGCTGACATTGTTGGATGTAGAATGAATATAAATAGTACATCCGGATCATGTCATTTATTAGAAGATTCATTAGTTTCTTAATCATGCAAGAAGCAACATTATGTAGCACTCTTCACTATTGAAGCTGAATATATAGCAGCTGTATGTTTTGTGTTCATGTGTTGTAGATGAAACACACACTCATAGATTATGGCTTCAGTTTTACTAAGACTCAAATTTTGTGTGATAACACAAGTGCCATTTCCCTTATTAAAAACCATGGACATCACTCTTCTGAAAAGAACATAGATATTAGGCATTACTTTCTTAGGGATCACACACAAAAATGAGATATCATTCTTCAGTTTATCGGAATGTAATATCAACTTGCTGACATTTTCAGAAAATATTTACCCTCCGATAGATTTGAATACATTAAATAGAAGTTTGTAATGATAACCGTAAGGTAATCTTTCATTATTATCCTCTTGTTGAACAATTATCCTTACATTAATAAACTCATTTTCATAGGGTGGTACATTTTCTTTTTAGCATAATCAATATGTTATTTGTCAGTTTTTTTCGCATTTGTAATCAAAATTTTTTTTGTCAGTTATTCAAACTTTTGTAACTGAAATTTTCGTAAAGATTTTTTCAGATCTAAATTTTTCGTAATGGAAATTTTCAGAACTGGAACTTTTGTAATGAGAACTTTCGTACTCATACTTTTCGTACTGAAATTTTTCGTACTCAAACATTACGTACTGTAATTTTTTGTACTCATACTTTTCTTATTGAAATTTTTTGTACTCATACTTTTTTGTACTGGATGTTTTGGTACTCAATGTCTTTTCAACTTTAATTTTTTCGTAGATAGTTTTTCGTAGTCAAAATTTTCTTCATGAAAAATATCACCTATTACGAATAAACTTCCTGGCCAATCTGAAAGTTATGATTTCCTTATTTAAGTGTTTATAGTCATATTTTTCTTGCAAATATTTTCCTATGAGTTTTAAAATTTCTCGAATTCTATTTTTCATTTATCCGATTGTTTTTTCATAAAACCTCAAAAGTTCATATTCAAGATTTCCTTGGGGGTATGCTTTCAACTGTCAGATCAGATCAGAGAGATTTTCAACCGTTATATGGTTTTTGGAAGTTCAATGGTCACATCCATTGCCTATATAAAGGGTACCCCCTGATGGCTGTCCCACATCGATCTTCAAGATCTCGAGTGTTGATGTTTTTCCTCCTTTCTTAAAGATCATTCCGAATCTTACAGAGCTCATCATTTAGAATGTCTGTTGAAGCTACTTCTCAGGATATGTTAACTACGAAGCCAATATCAAAATTGTTAGTTTACAAGGGGAGGTTAGTACATCCAAGATTCTACAAGTATGATTCTCTTATATTGATGAATATCAGATTGAATGGATGGTAGGATGTTTTCTTATCAAATCCAGTGAAAAATGATCTAATTTATATAGATTTTCATATTGAGTTTTACAAGTCAGTTTCATTCTTTAAGGAAGATGGTTAAGAGACGTTTTTATTCACATCTTATGGGAAGACTTATATGCTTTCTTCCAGTAAGGCTACAAGCTTGGTGGGTCTATCTTATGATGGTGAATATTAGTTTTGTTCACATAAGCTTCCAGATGAGAAAGGAAGTATTAACAAAGTGAAGGCATTGAAATTCATTAGACCTAAAAATACCAAGACTACTAAGATTGCTCATCTCTCTTCAAATAATAGGATTCTATAGCTGTGGGTACAAGGATTTTTAGTACTGAGAAGGGGTGATAAGGATAACCTCAATAAGGGTGATGTATACATCATAGATTTTTTGGGAAATCTACGGATGTTGAATATGATGAGAATGTTTTGATTACAGGTATGAATATTAAATAAGGGAATTTGAAAGCTTAGATCATAATGTATCCGGTCTAGCTTTCTATGCTTATTATCATATGTCTCGATTCGTTTAATGTTTCATGCACTTCCAAGACAAGACATTGTAAGATGATGCTGATAAGTGATGATACATTAAAGAGGATGAAGATGGTTTTTTCTATTGAATCCGGAGAATTCTACCCTTTACCAGAGGAAGAGGTTATGGTAGCTCAAAAAGATCAAAAAACTATGGAACCATCTAAAAAATAAGGGAATAAGAGAAAGCTAAAAGAAGTAGTGGCTGAAGACAAGACCCAGAAAGATAAGGAAACTCAATATACACCACCAAAGCCAATGAAACAAAAAGCCTACCTAGATGAAGTGGCTGCTAAGTGTAGGGAAGACAAGGAGAAGAGAAAATATGGGGACCCTCAATTCGGATTAGATCCTGGTGAGGCTAAGGAATATATAGAGAAAGCATATGATGAGTTGTAAAGAAAAGCAAAAGAAGAGAAATTGAAGAAGATGATGGGAGAAGAAGATATTGTTCAATCTATTTTGAAAGCAACAGAGAAGGATTCTGATCAGATTCTGGTTCTAGAAATTTTCCTTATTTAACCATTAGCAGTGACTCCTAGGAAAAAGTACATCACTCTAAAAACGTCCAAAGGGAAAAAGGATGTTGAAGAAGTAGAGAAAACATATGGTGAAGAATTAGACTAAGAAGTAGTACAGGAATACGATGAAGAAGAAAGAAGTTCTTATCAAGATGACCTAATTAAACAAGTTTAGGATTATCAAGTAAAGGCTGAATCCAAAAAATTTGTCACTCCGATAAAGGGAGTTTAGAAAGAAGGTAGGATGGATGATGATAAGGAAGAGGAAAATAAGGAAATGTTTTATCTAAATAAGAATCCTATGAGAATAATATTCTTCAGGAAGGAACATAAAAGGAGAAAATAGATGAAGATAAGATTGTTCAACTATCAGAGAGTGAGGAAGAATCTATAGATGATCAACCCATTCAAAAAACTGATAAAGGTAAGAAAGTGCTCATGGATACACCAACTAAAGTTATCACCATGAATAAAGAACATGGTGGTTATTATAAAAAGAATCTGGTACAATTTGATGAAGAAAAATCCCCAAGCAACATTTCTGATTCGGAATCATCAGCATAGGGTCATGATTTGTTTTCGAGGATTTTAAAAAGTTAGGGGAAACCATTTTGATTTTTCCCACCATAGACAGAAAATGCCAGATGCTGCAACATAGCATGAATCGGATATCAAAATCCTTATCTACGATGATGGATAAGTGTGTGAAGATTGAAGTAGATCATAGAAATTTCATTATCAATTATGATTTTCATAGAAAATCATGGAGAAAAATCACTTTGTGGTCTAAGAATGATGAAGAAGACATGGCTGAGTTTGATCATTTTCAGAATGATGTTAAAGATGCTTTTGACACTGAGGATTCCAAGATTAAGAATCTTCAGGATTAGCTGATCGTTGAGCAATGTTCTAGTCGTCAAAATGTGAAGGACTTGATTGGGAAGGTTAAATCTCTTGCTCAAAATTGTAAAAGGGATAGAGATCTTCGGATTGACCTCGAGGAAAAGCTTATAAAGCAAGATTCAGTTCTTAATGCTCAATCTGAGTCTCTAAAAGCTCAAGATGAAAGGTTAAATGCTTTGGAGAATCAAGTTGAAGAGGACCAGAAAGACTTAAAGAAGCTGAAAAACCTTTATAAGAAGATGATCCCAAAGGAAAAGGGGGACAAATAGACAAATCCGATATTTTGTTTCATTTTTTTCCTTGTAAAAAATTATTTCAACTCAAATAAAATATTTGGTTGGATGTATTTTGTTTTTTTATGTACTAATGTTTTAGGAAATTTATTTATTTTCTATTCCCTTCAATTTTTATTGAAAATCACAAAGGGGGAGAAGGAAAAAAGTACAACTCAAAGGGGAGAAGGAAAATTTTAAAAAAGAGAAGGGAAAATTTCTAAGTGAAGATATCCTTAAAGTGAGGGGGTGTTCCTCATTACGAAGTTTTTCATTTCCAATGATAATGAAAACTCCACTCTGGAAATACAGAATACAATCTTTAGTGATACAATGCCTAAGGGGGAGTTAGTTGTATTCACTATGATCCAGGAACCAAGGGAGATAAGTTTTAATTTCAAAGTCTAATGATATTTTTCAATGTACTTATATTCCTTTTCTAAAGGTTGTTTTGGCTTTCCAAAAAGGGTGAGATTTTTGAGTCAATAAGGTCTTCCTTATGACTTTTCCATTCCTTCTTGATTTAAAAATCACAAACGCCTAATACTTATGCAAATCAATATTTTACTTATATAAGGAAAATTTCCTTCCTTAAGGAAATTTACCCTAACCTAGATTTCCTTACACATATTAATATTTTTCTGAAGAACAAAAATCGGATTCATACCTAAAACCTCAGAATCATATAAAAATTAGATACGAAGCATTCATTTTTAGGATCCGAATTCTGGATATGAATTGTAATGAAGTTCCTCTCTGAATTCTTGATATGATCAGTAATGGAGTTCCATTCCGAATTATGGGTACGAACTCTAATGAAGTTCCATTTGAATTCTGGATACGACCTCTCATATAGTTCGACTCCAAATTCTAGATACGAACTCTAATGAAGTTCCATTTTGAATTCTTGATACGAACTCTCATATAGTTCGACTCCGAATTCTGGATATGAACACTCAAATAGTTCCATTTCGAATTCTGAATATGAACTCTCATATAGTTCCACTCTGAATTCAGGACTCCAAACTCTTACTAGTTCGACTCCGAACTCTTACTATTTCGACTCTGAAATATTACTATTTTGACTCTGAACTTTTATTAGTTTGACTATAAACATCTATATGTTCGACTCCGAACTTCTATAAGTTCAAATCCTAACATTGTATGTTATGATTCTGAATTCTCATGAAAACAAAATCTGAATTTCTGTAGAAATTTAGACTCCATATTTCCCCTGAATTCAGGTTCCGAATTCCTATAAAACAGAATCCGAATATCTCTTTATTATAGACTCCTAATTATATTTTGTTTAGACTCCGAACTTTTATTTTCTTACATTCAAATCATCATTTTATCTTACACTCATTACATTATAAAATGATGTCATGCATTCAGTTACACATGTTTTGTTATAAAACTGTGTCGTCTATTCTATTTCTAAATAACCTTTGGTTAAGTGATACTTATATAGATCCCTCCGAAATTTAAGGAAAATATGACTGTTGGAGGAGGGAGCCAACCGTTGGAGCTTCTCCAGTAAATAAAAACTCATTTGAAAAGAATCAGTATCTTTGACACAACATGTGCTTACATGCAATTAGAGTGATTTCTAGAAAGAGAGGCTCTTCTCAACTCTCAAGATTCATGCAGAACGTTTGAACAGCTTGTTTAAACTTTTCCTTGAGAAGACTTTCTTAATGTGACTCCGATTTTTGGTATTTACAATCGAGGGCTTCCGGGGATAGGAAGACCGAGGTTCCAACACCTTAAAGTTTATGGCTTCCTTGCTGAGGAAGATAGAGGTTCCATCTACCTTAAAGTTGAGGGCTTGGAGGATAGAAATACATAGACTCTGATATTCGTATCGAGGGCTTACTCTGATGTGGGTGAGACAGAATTTTTGAATGTATAAATCGAGGTACCTTTATCCAAGGTTGTTGGATACCCTTCCCTTTGGGTTAAAAGATTTATATCTTGTTACTTGTTCCTGTTACAAGTTTTTCCACTGTATTTTGTATTGTAATGAAAATATAACTTTCTTATATTTCCTTACACTTGTACTCTGAATTAGTTAGATTCTATATGCTTTAAGGTAGAATCTCATATTGTAAACATTGGTTATGTTTCATTTTTCAGATCTATATTTTAGGAAACTATTTTTCTGAATCACTTTCCAGATTTAAGCAAGTGTATAGAACTAGAAGTTTGTAACTTCATACTTTGTCCCAATCTATTAATTTGTGTTAGAGGTGTTGTGAATTTTCTTAGTTTATCATTGTTAAACTTAGATCATTCATTGTTTAAGAAATTCTTTAAAGTGTACAATTCACCCCCTCTTGTATATTGAGAATCTACATCGTTATTCGGATCCGACAAATTTTTCATGTTATATAATGAATATACATTTTTCATGAAATATTATGGTTCTTTTAATTTTCATTTTTGAAATAGAGAGTATGATCCGAACTTACATAGTGATAATAATTTATTAAAACTATCTCATCACTTTAAGAGATTGTTTATGATTATGCATCTATTAATAAAATCACATGATCCAAATCTCAAGAACACTAATTAATTTTTATCAAATCTATTTATTCAGGATATAATATTGAATTATTAATCTTTTATCAACTATTTGTTACTTAACATAATTTTTTCATGTAAAATATGAATGAATACATATTTAGTAAAAAATATGTTGTATTCAAAAACCATGTTTTGAAAACGATTTAAAAAAATATTTTCAAAAGATGTTTGTACCTATTTTCATGGAAATAGTAATTTTATAAAGTTTTTTTAATTTATTACATTATATTTTTTAAAAATAATTTTTATTGACAGATGTTTTCAAAAGTTTTAATGTTTTAAAATGAATTTTACAATAGAGAAATATTATTTTCCTCAAGAAATAGTTTTTTTAGATCAGTCAAAATTAAATCCCATCTACTATATGATACATTTTTGTAAATCATGAATTTATGGGGAAATAATTCCAATTTTATTTTCATATTAATTTATTGAATATATATTGTTTTTTTGGCATGATGTTTATGAAAATAGATTCTTCTTAATGGGCTATACGATACAGAAAACTAGTTCATTCAATAGTATCTGTTTTTGATGAAATGATTATGAAACTTGTATTTCCCTGTAGGTTATGACACGATTACATGCTTATAATTCCGATTTATATTCACGGGTTTTTATATGATTATTTATGATCATATGGGATATGTACATATGATTTCACTATAGGATGTGTGAGACCTATATGTCCCTATAATGCATTGGGTAATGATTTATATTTCATGAGATAGACATGGTTTTAATAAGAAATAATCTCGGTTCAAAATTACATGGGTGGAATGCATAATGAAAATAGTTCATTATTACAAGGTTGGAATGGAGAGTGAACTTGGTTCGGTAATACTAGACAACAATAGGGTGTGAACACCGTTTAGTAAAAGACTATGACAACTAAAATAATCTCAGAGGTAATACCTTAACTACTATAAAAATCATTATATATTCTAAATATTCTTACATAATTACATTTTTATTCCTAGTTTACTTTATAATGGATTATTTTCTATATTTTATTATTATTCATGTATTTTGAACATTCTTTTTTTATGCCATGACTCATATTTATGATCATTGATATGAAGGGTGTGATTATCTATTTTCATGATCATAATATCATACCCTTATGCTCATGATTGTACTTATATATCTCGCTTGTATAACCTTACTGTACATTTAAGATAACAATTTTATATGTTTTTATCCTTAAGTAATGATTATGTGTATTATGTTTGTTTGACAAAAAATCGTTCTATTCAAGAAGATATTTGTGGAAGATAATGTAGATCACTTATGTATCCATGTTTATGATTCCATTTTTCAAAAGGAACTAGACTAGTATGGTCTTTGGGTGTTGGTTTGGGTATTTTTTTTTAGTATTTTGGATATTTTATGTAATTTTAATGTATGAAAATCAAGGTGGACTATAATTTCAAGGTCGTATTTTAAATTTTAGTAATTATGTTCTAATTAACTTTCTTAGGAAACCATTAATTAATTGTTATACTTATTTATTAGGAATAAAATTTTCCATATATATATATATCAATGATATTATTATTCCCTAAATTGTTCAACATTTATACATACATTTTTTAAATTTTAATTTTAATTGAATAACTATAGAAATATTTATATCCTATATTCCATACTCAATAAATAAATTTTTTGAAAAGGTATATTTTTTTGATGTAAATTGATCATTAAATATTTGAGATATTAATTTGGCATAATGCGAATGGTGGTCATAGTTGTTGATATAAACTAGATATTTCAAAATATCTAATGAGACAAACATGGTTATCATATTTAAACGAAATATGATATATTGTTTACCTAACCATAAATTAATCTTCCTTAGTATAAGGACCTATTGGTAATGATATCATGATTTTTTTTATCTTGTAAAACACCAATAATCATTTCCATCATAAAAAATTCAGTAATTATTTTCCATGACATAACAACATTGTTTTATAAATGTTTCATTTTATAGTCAATTTCTTGATTATATTTTATATTTTTGTTATTAAACATTCCATATTGGATATGAATTATTTATTCATCATTGAATAAATGTATGAAACACTTATAATGAATTTTTTCTCACCAATTTTTTATGTTCACTACAATTTAATGAAGAGATCATTTAATGGGTTCAAGGATAAAAATTGTTAAATATAAAAAATTTATATTTTTCTGATGTAAAAAATAATAAACATATATTATCTTTTAGAATTTTTCAATATTAGTAAATAAAATCATAATTTCATATGAAAAAAATTGGAAATGTTAATGTTTAATTTCATAGAAATTATGATAATAATAAAAAATTATAAAATTTTATTTTAGTCCACATGAACAGTTTCTTCGGGGATTAACTATGTTATAGTTTTAGCAAATCATATCCTGGGTAAATACAACAATTTAAATGTGTTAGAATGAATCCCAATACATAAGTAATAATTGGTGACTTTTATCATGTCTTATTGTGGAAAAGGTAATAATATATGGAATAAACTTATTTACTTATAATAAAATGTCAGTTATATCATAATAAGAATAATATATATCATATCATGTAACAATTTCTAGAACATAAAAATGAGAAATTCATAAGAATATCAACATGGTTTATCACTATGTTTTTAGATGTAATGTTTCGCCAGGCCTCTGAGCGGCTTCTCCCTCACCTCACGATGCGTTAGGGTTTTCCCCCTCAGGATCTCGGAGTCACGCTTCTCCACCGAGGTGGTTGCTCTAGTAGAAGCGTCTCTTCATTGGGCCCGGTTGCGGTGAGGCTTGCTACTGGCACTTCTTCTGCATCCGCTTCAGATCTCATCAGACCCGAGACTGGTGAGGCTCATTTTCGACTCAATTTTACCCAAGTTGTTGCTCCAGCGGCGGAGTTTCCCTACAATGCTTCCCAGTGGAAATTTTTCGGTTTCGGCATCAGATCTCGTCTAACTCGGGGCCAGCGAGTGTCAGCAGTGGCTTTGGTGTTCTTGAGGTGCTGTGGCATCTGTCCATTACTGCTCGGGGGGAGGAGGTTATGGATCTTCACTTTGGATGTTTTGATATGGTCTTGTAGGTTTTAATGTCGTCTGATGCCAGTGGTGTAGTTAAATGGATGTGGTTGTATGTGGAGGAGTGTGCAGCGGTAGGACATCCTGATCTTATTCGTTCAGGGTTTTTCAACAGACTTTTGTGGATGGGTTCTCCCCAGAGGTCCATCTCACGTCGATTGAGGGTTGGGGGAACTTCTCTTTGCGGGTTGTGGATTTAGGTCGGTGGTGATGGTTGCACCAGTATACGTTCGAAGAGTTCGGATATGGGGTTTGGTCATCTATTTTGTTGTTTGTGTTCCTTCATTCTTGGTTTCTCAATGCAAGGTTTCATTTGAATTCTTGATTGGTTTATTTGGGTGTGATGGATGTTTTTGAATTTCATGAGAAGTGGAGTGGTGGAATGGTGAAGCGTGGAACTGATGAAATGATTCAGTGCTGACTTGTGGGGAATTAGCCTAGTGGGTAATTAATTTTTGGTTTCTCACTATTTCCTCAAAAGTGTTTGGATAATAAAAAAATAAATTTTCAGTCAGTCAAGTTTACATCAACCATATAAAATCTAGGAATAAAATACATTATCAAATGAATTAGATCCATATTTTGGGGAAGAGGTTTTTTGGTTATCTAGATTCATGATAAAAAAATAGTTTTTCAAATAACTTGAGGAGAATAAGTCATGTGATTTCTATAATATCATTGAGTATGTAAGTGTTTAATGGGTTTAACATAACATTATTTATTACAAATGAAAAAAAAATGATTTATTTATTTATATAATTCATTAAATCAATAAGTAATATTTTGATCTCTATGAGTCCATTTAAAAAGAGAAATGATTATGGTATTCATAATTTTCTAATTATTTATTTAAAATATAGAATTTAGAGAAATAAATTTGAAGCATGATGTGTATAGAATAAGGAATTTAAAAATATTATAATGAAAGATAAATATGGTCACCCATGGATACAAATATATTTTAAAATGTTTATGATAAACATTATTTAAAAATAGTTTGTCATAACCATATGAATATGTCAAAAAAATTAACTTGAATGCAAATGAAGATGAGGGGTATTCACTTACCAAGAATAGTATCACACAAATAATTAATATGGATCATTGGGGATAAAATAAAACCTTGTTTGTACTCATTGGGAGAAAAAATAACAATAACAATATATATTATTTATTAGGAAAAATGGAAAAGGTGAAATTTTTTGTTATTTTATCAGAAGTGTATGATGTGTTTAATAATCTTCCAATATAGTAATTGGAAATATAGGTTTCGGATGATGAAGATCCAATGGCATATACATGTTTTTTAACATGGTTATGGAAATTTGAGTCAAATATTTTATAATTTATGACATTCGAATCTAACACCATTTATTAATTCTCTGTTGGTCAAGGAAAGTTGAATTAACCACCAAATAAAATTTTCAAAATGAAATTTTCCATTTTAAACATTTTGATGTCATTTATTTTTTTGGAAAATAGTTATAAGATAATAAAATTTATAAAATAAATAAAATAATGTATTTGAGTAATTGGACTATGGTTAAATAATTATAACAGAATTATGAAATAAATATGAATAAATAAATGAAACTAAAAATGAAAAACTATATGATTAGAATTCATCCAAAAAATATAGTACTGTATGAAGTTCACAAAAGATAAACATAGGCTAAATGATAAATTTTGATTTTAAATTTAATATTTTTTATACAAAAATTATTATCAAAATATTATAATTTTAACTTTTAAATATATAATGTGGGATCAAAATAATGATGCAGAAGCTCAAAATAAATTAGTTGGGTGAATTGTATCCTTTAAAAATTCTTTTGGAACTTTAAGGGTGATATATAACTTTTTATTGTTTAACAAAGTTAAACACTGTAAATTCATAATACCTCTTGGTTTTACAAGTTTGTTAGATTCTGGAAATATGGTTATAGAAATGAAACTTAAGAAATGTTTACAATGAAAAAGATTAATCATTAAACTGTATAGAATTATAATAATAAGAGTACAACTATAAGGAGGTATATGATAGTTATACATTCCTTATTAAGAAAAATTCAACGGGAAAAAATCATGAAACAAAACAAGTAATAAGCATTGAATCTTTTAACCCAATGAGTAGGGTATCCAACAACCATGGATAATAGTCCCTTGATTTATATTTTCATGAATTTCTGTCATACCCACACTATGGAAAGCCCTCGATAAGAATATTAGAGTCTGTCTTGCTATCCCAGAAATACCTCGAACTTCAAGGTAGTCAGCACCTCAATCTTACTTATCAAGGAAGTCCTATAACATTAAGGTAGTCGACACCTCTGTCTTCATATCCCCAAAATCCATTGATTGTACACAGTAGCTATCAGAGTTTCACAATGAAATCTGAAAAATATGTTCAGTACCCACAAAGATTTAGAGTCAATATCTCTAGAAATCACGTCAATAACATGTAATCTCTAGTTTTATAGAACAGTTCATTCTAGAGTGTATTAGTATTAGGCTCATTAAAATGAGCTCTTATTTATAGGAACTTCTCCAGCAGTCAACTGCTTCCTCCAACCGTCATATTTTTCTTGTAATCTTAGAGGGACCTATACATGTGTCACATAAAAAATGGTTAGTTAGAAACATAATGCACAACATCGTTTCATAACTATAACAAGGGAATGTAAAATATAGTTTCTCAACCAAGTCTATTTTTCGGTGTCTAAGTAAAAAATAAATTTCAGAATCTAAGATAAAAACATTCACAATGATTATTATAAGGATATTTGGATTCAATTTTCAAGGAATTAGGAATAAAATTTTTATAGAGTTCAATGTTTGAATTAAATGTAATTCAAAACCTGAATTGTAAGAAATTAAAAGTATGAATTCGAAAGAATTCAGAGATTGAATTATACATAATTCAGAGTCTGAATTCTAAGGAATTAAGAGTTTGAATTATAAGGAATTTCTATTCAGAATTCTAAAGAGTTCAGAGACTAAATTCTCTGGAATTCAGAACCTGAATTCTACAGAATTTGGAGTCTAAATTCGAATGAATTATTAATCTAAATTTTAAGGAATTCAAAGTCTAATTTTCAGAGAATTCAGGATAAAATTTTTAGAGAATTTGGAATTAGAGTTTCATTGAATTTGGAATGTGAATTTCAGAGAATTTCGAATCTAAATTTCATAGAATTTGGAATCATAATTTCAGAGAATTCGGAATCTGAATTTAAGAGAATACATAATCCTAATTTTAGAGAATTCAGAATTGAGATTTCAGAGAATTCAGAATCTGAATTTCATAGAATTCAGAATCTAAATTTCAGAACCTGATAAAAGAATACATTATATTTATGTTTTTATAGGATTTCTTGGTTTTATAAATAAATCCATATTTGATATTTAGACATAACAAGAGTAAGGGTTAGTAAAACTAAATCATGAACTATGAAAACAACAATAAGAGAAAATTTCCTTTGGGAAGGAAAATTTTCTTTATTATGAAATATCTTAAGGGAAATAAAATTCTCCTTAATATTGAGTGTTTCTGATTTTACAACCACAATGGAATGGAAAAGTCATATGTAAATCGTATGGACTCAACAATCTCTCCCATTTTGGAAAGCAAAAATATCCTTACTAAAAATAATCTAAGGACTTCAAAAATTTATGGACATGAAAATAAAAAATTATATCCATTTACATATGGATCATACTAAATATTAATATCCCCCCCCCTTAGCCTTTGGAATCACTAAGGGTCATATTTTTCATTTTCTTCCTCTGGATGTACTTTGACTATCCATTATACAGCCACCAAAGTCAGCATCCTAATTTTTTTAAACAAAATCATTTATAGAAGTTTAAAAGTGTCCTAAATCCATGGTTCCTCTTAAATAGTGAAAATCCCTTTCACTGGATTAATATGAGATTCTATATAATTGGATTGATATCTTTCCCATAAGAATATAGAACACATAAATTTTGGATGACTAGATATTATGTAAAGTGAACATCCTATCATACCTCTAAATGTCATTTGATCTTCTAGTTTCCCATCTTCATCAAGGTCAAGTGAATTTGTGGTACCAATGGGAGTAATTATACTCTTAGTGTGGTCATATCAATAATTTTTTGAAGATATTTAATATATTTATCTTGAGATATAATGATTTTTTTATTGGTTTTTGAGAAATTTTAAAACCAAGGATGAATTTTAACTTACCCATCATAATCATTTCTAACTCATATTTCCTGAGATCTGCAAAAAAAAATCAGTAAAATATCGATGAGTTGATCCATATATAATTTCATCAACATAAATATGAACAATCAAAAAATTATTATTATATTTGTTTAAAAAAAGGGTTTGACCAGCATTTTCCTTAATGTAATTTTATTGTAACAAAAACCATGTAATCCTATTATACCACGCTCTAGGGGATTGTTTAAGTCCATCTAATGGTTTGGTATGTTAAAAAACATGTTCATGATGTTTTTTATCTTAAAAACCAGTTTTTTGTTCATCCAAAAAATCCAATTGAACATAACCATTAATGAAAGAACATTTAACATCCATTTCAAAAAGTTTGAAGTTAATGAATGCTACAAAGGCTAGTAGAATATTAATATATTCATGTTTATCAACTAGAGAATAGGTTTCTTCATTGTCTTTTACTTCTTTTTGTTTATATATTTATCCATTAATCAAGCTTTATTTTATACTATGATTACATTATCATCACACATATTTCTGAACACCCATTTTACTCCAATAATAGATGTTTCCATAGGTCTTTCAACCATGGTCTAGAAATTATATCTTTCGAATTCATTTAGCTCATATTGCATAGCTTTTATCCAATCATCATCAACTAAAGCTTCATTAGTGATTTTAGGTTCTAATTGGGAATGAAATTCTATTTTTTCTAATTCATTTCATAGGGAACTTCTAATCATTACAAGTTGATTTACATCACCAATGATACTATCATAGGGATGATTTTTAAGAAACAACTTATTTTGGTTTTGTAAAACTTGGTCATCAAGATATGATAAGAATTATTATGCGGTAAATGCTTCAGAAAATTTTTCCTAAACATTTTCCTTATCTGAAGAATCTTTTATCGATGGTTGATAATCAGTTTTTGAAAACACATCTGAATATATAGTTTGATGACATTTAAAAACAGAAAGATTGGTTTCATAAAATTTGACATGTACTATTTCTTCAATAGTACAAGTCTTTTTATTTAAATCTGTATAATCCATAGAGGTTTTAGAGTAGCCTATGAAAATTCCATCATCTGATTTTGGTGCAAATTTGTGTAAATAATTTTTAGTATTAAAAATGAATACTTCTCAACCAAAAACATGTAAATAGGAATGTCTAGGATTACATCCATTCCAAAACTCATAAGTATTTTTATTATGAAAAGTTCTAATGAAAAAATAATGTATAGTGTAACAAGTAGTACTTAAAGCTTCAGCCCAAAAATGATTGGCTACCAAATATTCAATCCACATGGTTCTTGTTATTTCTTGAAGAATCAGGTTTCTTCTTTCAAAAACCCAATTTTTTTGAGGAGTTCTTGTGCGGAGAAGTTATGAGTAATGATTTATCTAATAAAAAAAGTTTCAAAATAAATTTTTTTAAATTCGCTTCCATGATCACTAGAATTGTTTTCAAAGGAAGGTTTTTCACATATATTACATGGTCCCTAAAACATTTTAAATAAGAAATAGGTTCATATTTTATTTCTAGAAAAAGACCCATGTAAATCTAGTATAATAATCAACTATGAAAAATATCTAATATTTGCCTCCAATGATTCCAATTGGTGTTGGACCAAAAGGATCAATATGCACCAACTATAATGAATCTATGGTTGAGACATCACAGATTGATTTAAAACATGATTTATATTTCTTACCTTATTGACAGGGGTCACAAACTTTTTAAGAATAAAATCAAAGATATGGTATATTCATAAATAGTCTTTTCCAAGAGTTTTAGCAATGATTATTAAGTTTTCAGTGTCGTAGCCTTCTAAGTCATAACCACGAATGATCTTCGGTTACACTCAGACAAGGTAGATCTTGGATTCTAAGGTCTTCTAGGTTTAGTTTGTATACTTTCTCTTGTCTATTGGATGAAATAATAATCTCTTCCTTGGAACTGTGAACTAAATGGTTTTCATTTCTATAATTTGCAAGGAATCCTTCATTAAATAATTGACATATTCTAATAAGGTTGTTCTTATGAACCATAAAAAATATAACATTTGAAATCGATGTTTTTCTATGAAGAACAATATTACTTATACAAATAATTTATCCCTAAGCATTATCTACAAAAGATACTTTTCCTCCATTCATCTTGATAATATTTTGAAAAAGATTTTGTTACCAGTCCTATGTAGGGAACATATCCTATCCATGTACCATGTATTGTTGTTGGTACTATAATTTCTTTCCTTAATATAAGAGTGTTAAACTTTTAGAACCGAAACATTCTAGGATCTGGAAACATCAGAAAGCAACATCGTAGGAATCATCATTTTTTTATGAATAACCATTATGAAAAAATAATGACTGGGATTTTTAGGGAATTTTTTTCCCAATTCCCACCACACTAACACATAGTGAAGAATAGAGAACTTTGAGGAACAAAATTATTTTTACTAAAAATTGGTTTTGAGTTAGTAAATCAAAATCCAGAATTATTTTTTAGAGGTCAAATTTCGGAATACATCTTCGAAATGTTTCTTTCCAAATGTATTGCTTGAAAAAAGATTCCTAATGGAAAATATTTTTTACATCAATGTAATTGCTATGTTTTTGTCCTTAATAGCATTAGTTATAGCTCTATAGTTACTCTCTAAAACATTTTTCATAGATATTATGTTTTTTAAATACATATAAGTTTATCCTTCTCAAAATTAACATCTATAAGGGTTTTGTAACATTTTCAAAATCATATGTATTTCTTATCAAGAAGTTTAGAATGATCTAATTCTTCTTTAGTAAGAATATCAATTCTTGAATTTTCCTCATCAATGATTTTCTTGAATTGTAATTTTTAATATCAAGGAGCATAAAAACCCTAGAAACATCTCCAAAAGTAGGTAATGTATTATATTGAGTAGAAAAATATTCTTCATCTGAAGATTCATAATATTTACTATCACTATAATTAGAATTAAAGGATATATTGGTCAGGGATTCAGCATTGTGTACCATGGCCATTAAAGAATGATTTCAATAGATAACATGGAAAGTAATACAAGATTCACTTAATTAGAATATTCATTCTCTAAGGATTCATCAAAAGAGTCTCCACCACTAGCACTACAGGTGTCATTAGCATTCAACACATTCTTAGCTTTAACTTTTTATATTTTTTTTCTATTCATCTCAAAATTATTTTACTTTCAATCCATTCTCTTTATCATTGAACAACATGTACATATATTCCCTGCTCTATATCATTCATAACAAGTGAATTTTGTGTCTTTCATGTCCTTTCTATCTTTCTTCAAATATCTATACTGAAATTATTTCTTCCCAACAATATTACTCATCCTCAAAGATTGAATAGCTAGTTCCTTTTCGGAAGATTCACTTTAGCTAGACTTAGATTGAATAGAAACCTTCAAAGATTTAGATATTGAAACTCACTCAGGAGTCTTTGCTTTCATATGATTTTAATTGGTTGTAAATTCCAAACATACATTTCTACTCATCTTCTTAATATTACCAACATATATCCTCATTCTTATTTCATGTTGAATAAGGGTTCAAATATACTCATGAAGAGAAATCTGATTAACTTTTCTATTTTCATCTATAGCTATCCTCTTGGAATCCCATTCATTATGCATAATGTCTATGATGTTATCGACATGGGATTCACCATCTAAACAATTCTCACCCATATATTGTAAACTGTTGACAGTTGTCATGAAACATTTTTTACATTAAATATAGGTTCATCATAAAGAAAGTTAATAACCATGATACTCAGCTATGTGAAATGCTCTTTTAGTTTCAATGACATTGGATGTTCAAAAGTGTGTTACATGAAGCATTTAAAAAAACTATTTGCATCTTTATAGGATGAAAATTTGTTGTATATATTTCGAGTCATTGAACAAGTTAACGTATTTCATACCTTAACGTTAACCTGGTATTCAAACATTTCTCGATTAGTAATGGTTCTATGTTTGTTATTAGGAATCTTAAAATCTCCAGGAAACATAATATAGTTGTCTACACCTAGGTTATCAAAAATATCTTCATTCTGTCTCTCCAGTATTAGTAGTCATTTCCATCAAATATATATAGTCTAGTAGGATTCAGATTGTCAATTGAACCAACATTCATTACTTCCATTTAAAAAATATATATTTACAAAAAAACCTATGAGTAATAAATGTTTGAAAAAAAAGGGTAAAAATCCTAAAACAGGAAAATATAGAACAATGAAAACTGAGTCAGAGAAATTATATGTAGATATATATATTAAAAACCTCCTATGATTCCAATTTTATGATCAAAATAATGATTTAGATGCTCAAAATAAATGATGGGGTGAATTATATCCCTTAAAAATTCCTTTGGTACTTTTAAGGATGACATAAAAATTTCTATAGTTTAACAAAGTTAAACAAGGTAAATTCACAATACATCTTGGTTCTACAAACTTAAAATATTCTAGAAATATTGTTCTGAAAATGAACCATAATAAATGTTTATGATGACTATGATTCTAAATTAAAGCATACAGAATCTTACTTATTAGAGTACCAGTAATAGAATTTATATGATTGTTATACATTGCTTATTAATCAAAATGCAGTGGAAAACAAACATGAAAAAATACAAGTAACAAGTGTAGGATCTTTTATCCTACAGACTAGGGTATCCAACAACCTTGAAAGAATGTCCCTTGATTTATAATGTCAAGAAATGATATCTTTCCCACACCGGGGAAAGCACTCGGTATGAATATAGGGTTCTTTCCTACAGTCCCTACAAGCCATCGAACATCAAGGTAGTTGGCACATCTGTATTATTTATCAAAGAGGGCCTTAAAATTTAATTTAGTCAGAACCTCTGTCTTCCTATCACCTGAAGCCCTCTATTGTACACTGTAGCAATCGAGGTCGCGCGAAGAAATCTGATCGATATGATCAGTACACACAAAGAGTGAGGGTATATCTCACTAGACATTACATCTACAACATGTAATCTCTTGATTTGTATAATAGTTATATCTAGTGTGTATCAGTATTGAGCACGTTGAAATGGGATCCAATTTATAGGCACTTCTCCAACGTTCGACTTCCTCCTTCAACGATCATGTTTTTCCTTGAATCTTGAAGGGACATGTACAGATGTCACTTAAACAACAGTTAGTTAGAAATAGAATCCACAACATTATTTAACAATAATAAAAAGGGTATGTAAAATATGGTTTCTCAACCAGGTCTATTTTTTGGATTTTATGTAAAAAATAATGTTGGGGTCTATGAGAATAACATTTAGGGACTATATTACAAGGATATCAGGATTTTGTTTTCCAAAGGAATTCAGAATCCAAATTATATATATTTCAATGTGTGAATTATATGGAATTTGGAACCTGAATTTTATGGATTTCAGAGTAGAATTCAAAGGAATTTGGAACTATAATTCTAAGTAATTAATAGTCTGAATACTATGTAATTCGGAGTCTGAATTATAAAGAATTCGGAATCTGAATTCTAAGGAATTCAGAGTCCTAATTATAATGAATTAGGAATATAAATTATATGGAATTCAGACTCTGAAATTCAGATAACTTATAATCTATATTTTAGAGAATTAATAACATGAATTTCAGTGAATTCATAATACGAATTTTAGAGAATTAAGAATTAGAATTTCAGAGAATTCAAAATATGAATTTCAAAGTATTCAGAATCTGAATTTCATAGAATTCAGAAACTAAATTTCATAGAATTCAGAATATAAATTTCAGAACCTGAAAACATAATACATTATATATTAGTATTTATAAGATTCCAAGGTTTTAGGGATAACGACAAATTTTATACTTATGAATAAAAATAGTTTGGTTTAGTGAAACTAAATCATAAACAATGAAAACAATGATATGAGAAAATTTCCTTATGGAAGGAAAATTTTTCTTATTATGAAAAATATTCAGGGAAATAAAATTTTCCCTCATATATAGTGTTTGTGATTTTCAAAACATAATGTAATGGAAATCACATCATGAAATCTTATTTACTCAACATATAAATCCTAATTTATTTTAAAATTATAATTTTTACAGCACATAGAAATTTATAACACTTATAAAAAATTCTAGGACATTATAATTTTTTATCATTATAATTTAAATTAGATTTTTTTAAAATAAAATTCATTAAAAAAATTATTTAAAATTCATGAGTTTGTTATAAATGTGTATATATTATTTAAATAATACAATGAAACATCATTTGACAACAATAATATATAAATCAAATTGATCCAATTTAATGAAATATTGTATTCGAAATCATATTATTAGAAAAGAATTAATTGGGAAAAAATTATTTATAAAAATATAACTACATATTCTGGAACAGGGGAATTAAATTATATCCCATTATTTCCCCCATATATTTCCTGGGGGTAAGATGTGTGATGGTAGAAGTATCATGGGATGGATTAGAAAACATTGACCTAATGTTAGTCTCCAATAACATGAAATTTTCGTGTATGTGATTTTATTATAAATTTAGTTGTTGAATATTTTAATGGACATGGCAATGGGTGTTCCCTACTAATGTTACCACCCCAGCATGTTTTGAAAAATGGGCTTCAAATTCCATTACTCTACTTGTTTTATCAACTTTTCTATTTTCTATATCAATTATCCTTTTCCATTATAACATATTAACTATAATTATAATTTCAATGTTAAAAAAATGGGTATATTTCCCAAAAAAACAAATACAGCAATGGATATATCGGGACATGATTATATTAAAATTCAAATAGTCACATTACATCATATAAATAACTTTTTTTATTACAATAAAAAATAAATATAATTCATCCAAATGCTATATTTTCATTTCATATGATGTAGATTGGTTAAATAATTTATTTCATTATTTTAATAGTGTTGGATGTGTGTTGATGAATCTTACTGATTGGGGTTATCCAATTTTTCCCATTTTATATTCTAAGATTTATATTTTTTTATCAATTTTAATTTCTGGGGTTTTTTTTTTGTTTTTTAAACATATAATATAATGATATATATTATTTAGATATTATTTTATTAGTTCCTATATATTTTTTACTTGAACAAATTATTTAACATAAAACTCATTTATTTAGGAAACATATTTCATCAAAAAAACATTTATTGTTACATATTTAGTTCATCAATAACATTAAATTATTCATTCAATTGGGATGTGATGGCTTGAATCTTATCAAAATATAATAAAGTCACCATGGGATCTAGGATTCTAAATTGGTTTTTTAAATGTTATAATAAAAATTTGTTTAATAGATACCTAGAAAACTAGATTTTGTAAAACAAAAAATAAGTATTATAACAATATTATTTACATTGATTATATGAATAATTATCTTTAAAAGACGTAAAAATTTATATATGATATATATTATTCTATAAAATAATATATACATCTCTATATGGATACAATAATTGTATATGGCTTTCAAACATATGCATCCAAGGGTAAAAACCAAAAATGTGTTGTTCGAATATAGGGCATCCTTATTTTTGGTCTATGGTGAATGTTCAATTATACTTCAAATGGTATTACTCACATTGGATACATCATAGTTTTAATTGAAACTTTAATTATCTAACCATATAATAAATTAGAGAATATAAACATGATGGAATGTTAATACTACAAGGTGATAGGGTTTAAACCTCAACTATCATCGGATAATAAGTATATGTGTGATCATATCAATAATTAAATAGATACCATGAATAAGGAATTATTTTATGGAATATAAACATGATTAATGAATTATTTTGTGCCATTTAATAAAATAAAACCATTTTTTTAGTATGTGTCATAGTGATATCTTTATTTTGGGAATAATGCATTTATATTTCATGGAAATAATATTAATTTTATTGGTATTTTTTAAGGATAATATGAAACTTTTTTTGAATGTAATAATATTCAATAAAATATAATTCAATTGTGTGAAAAAATAAACAGTATAATTGACCCTAGTGGTTAAAATGTTATTTGGTTATTAATGTTATTTGTAAGGATGTGACAAATATTTTTAGCAATGTTGAAAGAATTATATTTACTAATATTTATAAAAAGTTAAACCCACGTGATGGACAGAAAACCACCATATAAATTAATGTAACTAGAATTGGACCCACAATAGAATGGAAATAAGAGTGTATTGACTATGAGAAGGCAATTTGATGTCCTGGTTTTGGTGATTTTTTTATTTAAATAATTTGAAAAATACTTATTTATTTCATTTTTAAAAAATTATTATTTAATCAAATGTTTTGGAGTGCTTTTTTTTTACTCATAAAATTTAAATATATTTTTTTATTGGCTGAAGTACATAAAAATATTATGTCTATCATTGAGGAATATTTTGGAAAATTCTTATAATGTTTTTAGAGATGTAATATTAATGGTATGACATATCCTTTGAGGATAAGTTTTTTAAAATATTTGGATATTTATGTCATTTTTGATATGGTATAAATGTTTTTGGGATTGATCTATGTTAATAATTATGATTTTGTTTTTCAACATCAAAGATTTATTTTTGATTACATAACATGCTGTTTTATACATATTTTATTACCTATTCTAATTATTATAGTTTTATTTGATTAATAGATAGATGAATGAATTTTATTACTCTTATAGATATTATTATCTTGTAATATTTAAATTTTATTCTTTTGGAATAAAAATTTAAACTTTATTATTCTTTTCATGAAGTAATAGATGAATATTAAATTAATCTAAAATATAAAAAAGGGTGAAATTTTAAATATTAAATTGATCGAAGTCAAGAATGTACATTTTTTCATAGTTAATATATTGATGGTAAATGAAAACTTATAATTTACTTAAATAATCATGATGTAATAATTTTATACTTATACCATTATTTTTAATGAATTTACTTTATTTTTACCCCGCAAAATTTTTTTAGATTATGATTATATCCTTTATCATAACAATTTTTTGTATTAGTACATATCATTAATTTCACATTTATTTAATTTTTCATGAATTTATTTTAATATCACACTAATTTACTTTTTTTGTGAACTCAATTATGTTATATTATAAAAATGATTTATGTTTTCTGATTTCCTTTTTTAAATGGTGTTCAATTATCCTTAGATATGATGTAGTTCATCTAAAATTGTTGAACCATTTATATCTCATACAGAATTATTAGAGAGAAAATTATTTAATGGGGTTATATTATAACGTTATTTGATTTTAATATAATTTTATTTGAATAATATGAAGTTTTCAATATCTTCTTCAACACACAACAACAATCCTTAATAAAAATAAGATCTTTTATATAAATATATTTCATTTAATACTAAAGACTAGACATTGAATTGATGGGTACTAATTTGGATAACTACAATTTAAAATATATTTATTATTATCCAATGCATTATTAATGTATTGATATATTATTAGGAAATACACAATTATTTTTATGTGAATTAATTTTATGGTTAATATATTCATTTTAATCAAATAAGATTATTGAATTTATCTCCATGAATGTTATAAATGATTTATTTCATTTTAAAAAAAAATTAATAAATTAAAAAAAATTAAATCGTCATATAAAAATATATATTTGAAGTCATTTTCTGATTTTTGTAAAATATTTCATTTTTAGTTAATTACATATAATCCCAATTTTTGTAAAACTATTATATCATATCCAATATGCAATTTATCGTAATGTTACAATTATTTTTTGTATGTATATTTATATCATATTAATTCTCTATGGTATTGTTAAATTAATTCCTCTATGATTCACATATGAAAATATTTTTATATATGTAAACTGTTTTTGCAATGATGACATATTTCACAATGAATAAGTTTTTTATCGACTATTATAAGATTTGTTTCAAATTTATATAAAAAATATTATAGATTGAAATATTAATTTATTCCATTTTATGTGGATTATTAGGACAATGTTGTGTAAATAAGTCATTTTTATTCATGGAGATTGTGAACACTAACTCTGGAAGCATTTATAACCATTATAAAGGGTAAATCATTGAAATAAAATTAATAATAATGTTATAAGGCATAAAACTTTTACACAAAAAATTAATTTATTTCATTGGATGAATGTTATTCAGAAATATCCTTCTTTACATAGAATATTATTCATTATGAGGCCACATTCCTTTGATAATAAAATTTATATTATTTTATGTTAATATAATTACATAACATCACATTATGGGTATTAATACCACTAAAAATTATACACAAGGATAAAAATGTAGTAAGATAAAATATAAATATTTATTTTATATGTAATATTATTTTTCTAATCATGGAAAATATTTTATTTATATTTTGAATAATTTCATCAAATACTTACACAATGATGAATTATTTATTGTCAACAAGGTAATAAATTTATGGATTTGGTTAAAAAAATATAAAAGTAATACTTTTTTGGAGAATTATATTTCCCCAATAACTTTTGTGAAAAATATAAAATATTAAGTATTTTTAAAATCATTATATTTTAATTACAGAGTTATTCGGACTTAAATAAATTCAAATTTTCTTTATATGGTCAAAAATAATTTTATGTTATTTTATGAAAATAATAGAGTTTTTATGATATTTTAAAATGATAAAATTGTTAATATATGATAAGTGGAAAACTATATTCTTATTAATTAAATACAATTTGAAATTGTTATCTAATTATCACCTTATTTTAAAAATTATGAAAAATTAATATTAGACTTGATTTTTTATGGTATTGTTTTTGAATGTTTTAGAGATGACTTAATTTGAATGATATGTTTCAATATTATATCTATAAATGAACAATTTTTTTGATGATTAGATTAGAATAAAATCGAACATATCTAAAAAAATTATTTTGGAACTAGATGGACATGAATGTTTCCTTATTCTTTTTTATTATTTTTATCAATTATAGTAGCTCCATTACCCTTACATACAAAAGAACAACCTTATTTCTTTTAGTTACACAATATTGGTCCAACTATCTTGAATTAACACTAAACAAATAACTTCATATCTTAGATATAAATTAATAAGTGGTACTTTTAATATTAAAATTACTCTTCCAAGGTTCCATATAAATTGAACTAATAGAAGTATACTAAAGAAGAATTATTCATTTATATCAGAACTTTTAGACAAATATATTCATCATTTTTTTAAATATTTTTTAATACTAATAAAATAATAAATATAATAAAATAATAAACAGAGACTCTATTCTTAATATGGGAAACAATAATTCCAACACTTTTAAATTATATCAACGGTAAAAACATTGATCACTGGTACATTTGAATTATTATCATCAAGTAGTGGTCTCATACATTTTTCACCATCACTTTAATTTCATTGATATAAATACTAAAAATGAATTTATATAATATTTAAGAAATAATTATTGTTTGTAATTATGATATAATTATCACCATATTATCAATAAATATATTGGGAAAAAGTACCTTCACTATAGTATATGTGTGAACTACCACCTCCACGATGTCATGTGATACATTTTTCACCTTTGATTTTATTCTATGGTGACAATCATAAAATTAATTCATATATGTGATTCAATAATGAATCCATAAATACAGAATTATAATATCCCTTTTATATTATTTCATCTATCACCAAATAAAATGAACATTATTAGGTATATATGGCCATCCAATTTCTATAAATGGTATACTTTCGGTTTCTATCTTTTTATTTTATGGATAAACATAAAAACATATATATATAAATATAATTAATTGATAAATCATTATTTTCATGGTGGAGTAGATTTATCCCAAATCCATGTACATAGACCAGAACTACATAACAAAAATTATCATAATAAAACTAAAAAATTAGTACCCATAAATGATGATTTTAATTAATAACTATTATTAAACAGGTGTTGAAATTTTGTAGTTTAATTATATAGAATATTATAAGCATGAACATGAATATTTAATAGTATAATAATAAATGAAAAAAATTTATACTTGAGGTGGTCGTTCATTCTAGTCATGTTGACCACATGGTAATGTGTTTCAAAACACAATTTCCATTCATTGGGTTAATTAGTTAATTCATTAACCTTTTATCATATGATTATGTGTGATATTAACTCTGATTCTTAATATATTATATACACATTTTTTGAGGATTTACATTTGACACACATAATAAAAATATCAATTAATTCTCACCATAATGATATGAACATTATTATATATTTCATCTCAATTTCATCCCTAAGAAAAATTATTTAGTTTAATTGGAATATTTAATTTTATATGATATTCATACTATATTGGCCAACTTTTTCGTCATAAGACATTGAAATATTTCTATATATATATTTCAAGAACTAGATGGTAAGACAACATGTGAATTTGATGACCGATGAGCCAGAAATTAATTTTATAAAAATATAAAATTTAACTTATAATATATGCAAGACATCTTAAAAAATGAGATAATTCTAAAACAGTTTCTCATAATGGAAATTGGAAACCTCTGGTGGGTCTGATATTTACATTTAACCCTATCAGTGAAAAAAATTAGTCGATGCAGGGTGTTGGAAACCCATTCTAATTGGTTGTACATTCAGTGGAAATAATTAATCAACTAATTTATTAATTGAATTATTTAACAAAAACTATATATATAATAATATTTTGTTGGAATACAACACTAGGTTAGCCTCATAATTTAATTATTTTTCAATCCCTCTCTCCATCCTCCATTGCTGAATCATGAAGAGTATCATGATTAGAGAAAATATGCATGCATAAAAGTAAGTGGCTCCTCCCAAATTATTGGAGAATGAATTATTCATTAGTGATCGATATATAATTTGGTTAGGACTTTTATGTTGGTGTTTTACCACCATTTATATAATGGTTTAGTATATTTATTATTTTTCAAGATCGTTTCCCCTATTTTCAACCTCTACCTATTCCCAAATACAAAAATTTAATTATCATCAATTTTTTTCGAATTACGGGATCACTATTATGGATTGATTAGATATGAACACTTAGGATCAATCATTTATCATTATTTCTTGCATTGTTATCCCTAAGTTTTATGGTTTTATTCATAGCTTATTCCCAATGGACATGATTTAACTTTTTTACAAGGTACAGAGACCAAACAAATCCCCACATTCACGATAGATCAACAGAATAGGTTATTATCAGTGAATTAGGAATATTTATATCAACTGAGAATAAATATGAATTTTTTAGGGAATGAAGATAATTTGAATGATCATATCTTTATAAATCATCTTAAAAAGCTTTGGGTTCATGCGGGACAAATGAAAAATCATTCAATCCTCACCAGAGACTATTTATGTGCCAGTGATGGCCATGTTATGTGATTCATGGATTCCTTAGCTAATTCTAGATAGATTCTATGTGGGATATATGGGGTTCTGAGTATAATCTAGAATGCAATCGTCATTTTTCATTTCAGTGAAAATAAAAAATATAGTCCAAGTTCCATGATTAACAAATTTCATGTATTCCTATAAGTGGAAGTGTCTAGGATTTGGAAAATGTTAATGATGACTCATCCTTTTTCCCTCATACACGACATGTACCCCCTTACTGGTTAGAATAACTAAGTGATATATCAGATGGTTTTGAATACGTGTGGATGTACTAGACCTCAAGCATTTCATGTACTCATGTACATAGGCACGAGGTCTGGTAACCGTACACGACCAGTGTAGACAAAACATGGTCCACATTAACCTCGACATTCCTTGTACACAACCTATGCATCGTGTTCTACTAATGAGTTATTAATCTATGTACTAGACAAGACACTACTAGGCTATACTATAAGGAAATGTTCCATTGGGTTATACCTCCCCCCCACACACACCATGTACCCACATGGTTCCTTTTTATTAAGCATTAATGTTCCAAATCTCATTCATTTAAAAATGGATTTTTCGGTCACAAGATTCCTAACCTCTGTGTTTTTTCATATAGAACACAATGCTTCCCTTATTTTAAGATTTCTAGGTACAATGTCAAATGTTCTATGTGAGTTTTTTATGGTGATGATCAAAAATCAAAATGATATTGGAGGAATAAAAAATATTCTTTCATAGTGGTAACCTCTAGTAGAGACATGCCATGGGTCCTTGGTAACCTCAGTAGAGCTTGGAAGTTGTCCCTCAATTTATTTTGAGTGGTACCCTATAGTTGATCTAGTTAGTGGGTGTTTGATTTCATGTGAATGGAACCCTCCAATTGAGATGGGTAGTTTTTCCTATGCATCTCTTGAGGGGTACCATCTAGTATATAAGGTTAGTGGGTCCTTTATTTCATTTGATAGAAACCCTCAAGTAGTGTTGGGATGTGGGACATTGACATCTTCAAAGTGGTACCCTCTAGTAGAGATGCGTAGCAGGTCCTCGAAGTCTTCTGAGTTGTACCATCTAGCTGTAATAGTAGTGGGTCCATGGTTTATTTAGAGTAGAACCCCTCCCCCATGGTATGTATATAGGTACATTACTTTAGGTTTTTCCCACCCAGTTGTGTGTTGTAATGTTGTGTTGTGATTAGAAATATATTGCTACATTTGGGTATAGGTGTGAGATGCATGGAATTGTTTATGTACTTTTGGAAATATTATATACACATCATTTTTTCTATGAGTTGTGTGATAGATAACCCCTTACACTGTCTTTTGGTTTTCTTTACTATGAATTTATATATATATATATATATAAATCTGTGTGTGTGTGTCTACTCATATGTATCCACACCTTGTATTTTTGTTACTCTTATTACATGGGAGGCCATGATATGTGGGGAATTCCATGTTCATTATGTATCTGGCCTCTCATGGCTGGATGAGTCTAATATCCTACTATAGGTGGTGGAAAATCAATGGGTAGTTCATATACTCCTCATTTTTAGTCCCTTATTTAGGTTTCTCTCACTCTTGTTTGAGTTGATAATTACACATTCATTTTATATTTCATATAATAACTCTTATTTGTTGTTGTATCAATTATAAATCCCCCTTTATATTTTTTGTAATCATAATGTGAATGTGTATACTAACCATTGAATGGGATCATCCTAAATGTTTCATGACTTATGATAATGGAAGATGGGTCTACCATGATTATAGTAGAGATTATAGATACTAGGTGCTTTGGACTACATACAGTGATTGTATTAGGGGATTCATGAGTTATGTCCACATACAGCTATTCACATTTTCTAGTGTGTGTTGGGATATGAAATATATCTAGATGGATGTTTATTTAGTCACCTTTTCTTTTTAGTTCACACTATTGTACCCTTATTTTTTTTAGAGGATAATGCATGTTTGGATTAAATAATATTAATGTTTCAACATTACACATTCCCTCTACACTTTTTCATCTAGAAGGATTTTTGTATCTGCATATTGGTATATAAGAAATGTCCTCCCCACATTTCTCATTCCATTAATGCATCTTTTAAAAAAAATGGTTTGTGGAGGTGGGATTGGGGTTTGTTCAGCTCGAGTCCCAGGATGGGTCTTTTCATGAAAAATTAGTATCATAGGTTGTTAAATAACTTTAAATCTTTTAGGTTTATTTCCATTACAAGGTTTTTATTTGGTTTTAGGGAAATAGTGTCTGAGTGTCTCAAGTGTGGTCCGTATTCCAAGGAATCCAGTGATGGTGTGTCGGCCTCAAAACCCCCTAACTAGGACCATGAGTTCATGATATTGGATTCATCATGATGATAATTTTTTTGAGGTAAAAAATGGAACATGAATTAATATAGGATTGTGTATTTGAATGTCTGTCATGAGTCAAATACCACTTTGATATATACATGCTCATCTAATATAGGTTCTTCTTGATAAATCATTGGATTCTTTAGAGATAGAATCCATATTTGATATTAGCTTTAGTTTGTGATGATGACCCTATGAGTGACAAGTACTTAGTTCAGGGTCCATCCTTTGTCCACCTCATCCTGGTGGGTAGGTAGAAACACCTCAACAATTCGAGAAACAAATCATCTTTTTAGAGTGTGTTGTGGATGTGTGAAAGATTATTACACAATGTGAGTTCCAGCACCATAGGACGTTTGGGTTTTAAAGCAAGACAGATCCTTAGGTAGTAATGTATTGGTTATATTTTGGGGTCGGTATCTTCAGGCTTGTCCGGACACCGATGCATTTGGTGGAAACACTAACATCAAACCAATTCCACAGAGTAGCTGGTTTTCAGTGAAGGCTCATTATAAAGATACATGATGAGTCGATATTATATTTGGATGACTTACACTAGTTTTTTTGTCAGTTGTATGACCCCTATGATTCCGCTTAGTTGAGATCCAAGAGATTCTGGACTATCAGAATTGAGGTATGAGTGTGACTGGGGAAGCGCCAAGGTTCATATTCTTTATGTGTTATTACCCAGACATTATATTTGTAGAAACTTTTGATAAAAAATGGCTGAGTAGGGACTCTATAGGGATATTTGGGCCATTTTTTAACATATTTTATCCTCACATTTGTCAGATTGCAAGATCGATCACTTTTTATAGAGATACTTATTTCTGAGGGAAGCTAGATAGAAGGAGCTAAAATTTTGTGCCACATAGGTGAGTCGTCTGTAGAAAATAGCACACACCAAGGTCCATGATCTCAGGGTAGGAGACCTTTCCTTTATAAGAATCATTCATGTGGGAATAGGTATGTGAGACCTATATTTCATCCAAGATAGGGCATGATTGTTTACTTGTGATGGGAAAGGTCCCAATGAATGATACCACCAGACCAGAAGTTATATGGTGCACAAGAATATTAATTTTGGACATCCCGAATAGAGGTAGCTTCATGATTCAATATCTTCCAATCATGGACTAGGTGGTCCCTATGGAGGTATATTTTTCATATGATCATGAGGATTTATGGTTTTTGGACATATCTATGATACCCATCCACCACCACCAAAAACCAGTGCATCACATCATGATTAGGGAGCTAATGACAAACACTACTGATATATGCAGTCCATGGAGGATTATGTTCCCTAAACACGTGAGATGATTCAAGGTATAATATATGTGTTTTATACTCCTTATTCAGTATTATTAGACATAGGTTCCAGTATATCCTTCATCTCTATACTCTTGGTGTGAGAGTTGGATCTCCCAGTTGAGGTTCAAGAAAATCAGTTTTTCCTTGAGGTTCATATAAGGATCAATTATCAATATCTCTTATCTAAATGGGGGGAGAGATATATCTGTGTTCATATAGGTTCAAATGGTACATTTTTTCTTATAACTCTGCATTTATGTGACATCATTAGGGTTATAGATTGAATTTCTATGGTATGATCTCAAATTAAATATCTATTTAGAAACGTAAATTTCCAAAAATTTATGTGATGAGATTCAACTTTTCTAGATTGAGGTATCTCATGGTAGAGAAAGTGGGTTTTTCGAGAAGGAGGTGAGAACCCATCACTATTAAATTGGAAAATTTTGACCTTGGTGCTATAGACTCTTCTTGAATATGGGTTCCATAAATAGTTCAATATCGTATAGAAGTCATAGAGGAGGATGTTGTGGGACTACCACGAAGGTAGAAGGAGTTATATATTGAAATGCTTCCCTATACCACTCCGATATCATATAAAGAATAACTTATGACCCCTACTGTGCTATGGGAGGTATGGTTATAGATTTAGGAAAATCAAGAAAAACGATTCATTAGAGCTTGTGTGTCCCCCAGTTTGGTTCTGTTTTTGTTTATGAAAATGGT
Organism: Viscum album; assembly: GCA_963277665.1. Classification (NCBI taxonomy): domain Eukaryota; kingdom Viridiplantae; phylum Streptophyta; class Magnoliopsida; order Santalales; family Viscaceae; genus Viscum; species Viscum album. The sequence continues at coordinate 675,459,328 of OY728150.1, forward strand.
GGATTAGAGAATCTGAATTTATGTCTATTACCGTCACTTGAACTAGGAAATGATAAATAAAAATTTCCCCTAGATGAAGAATGATGAACTATTTAACCAATTATGATGCATGATATATTTCTCAATGATCGATCTTAGGTATAGTTACCATCATTTAATGGTTGTGAGATTGATATTCTGAATATGGATTTCCGATATCACTATAGAAAATATGAGTTCATAGTGACTACGTTTGGTGAGATGAATTCCCACTTCATGTTTATTGGTTTGATGAACTATACCTCTCCACCATACTTGGACCTATTTTTTTGTCTACATCAACAACTTACTCATCTATTCTGCATCATAGGATGATTATGCTGATAATTTTAGGATAGTTATTTATTATTTTTTATTATAATAATAGGTATGGAATGTTCTCAACATTATATTTCTTTATACCTGAGGCTCGATTTCATGGGAATGTAATTTTTTCATGGATTAGGAGTGGATTCCTGGGAGATCAAAGAAGTGATTTATTGTGAGACACCCAAGAGGGTGTTAGAGATTAATAGATTTATTATCGTGTTGGGTTAAACATGATGTTTTTTGTCGGCATATCTATAATAACATCTAATTTGACCACCCTATCATGGAAGGGGATGTTTTTACCAATTTTGAGTTGTTATAGTGGACTATAACGGAGTTGAGGATATTGCTAATGATTTCTCTAGTGTTGATAATACTAGAAGAAGTCTTTGAGTTTGTACTATATTGGGATTCCCTAATAGCTAGGATCGATTTATTGTTGATGTTGTAGAATAAAGATATCGCATACAGGTCGAGGTTTTTGAGACCCCATGAGAATAATTAATAAAATCACTCACTAGAGTTGGTAGTGGTAATATTATCCAATAGGATTTCGAGACACTACCCTCTATGATATAGCTTTTGGGTTTACTCAACACAGTAGAGACCTGTCTATATATTCCAACATGGAGAACTAAACCTGAGATAGCAGAGCTGGTTTGAATTTTTTATGGAGTATAACTTTGTGATAATCTATAATCCATGGAAGGGAAACATTGTATTGGATTCCTTTAGTATGATTTCTTAAGAACTCTTAGTATTGGTGAAATTTGAGAAGTTAGCTTTCCTGCAACAGACCTCATTGGAGTAGGGGGTAAATCATTTCTTTAGATGATGGTGTTTACTCTGTTGCTTCTCATGCATGTGAGAGTTTATAAACCTGAAGACATCAACTATGAGTCTTTTTGTGACCAGATAAACACATGCGACTCACCAGATGGATATTCTAAAAGATGAAATGATTCCACCTTATTTTATGGGTGAATAATGGTTCCAAAATTAATGAGGTAGGAGGTGACGTGAGAGTTCAAAACTCATCCACTATATGTACATCCTAGCGTGGGAATATAAACAAATACATTTAGTCATTGTTTGGGTGGTCCATCATGAGATGAAGAGTAGTTAAGATCATATTGGGATGCCTCACCGATCAGTATTTGAAGGGTGAGAAGCATGTTTCATAAGATTTTGTGTATCCCCGTGAAATCCCATAGTGGATGTGGGGTGAATATAAAAGACAATTTCATCGGTCCACCACCAGCAGTAATATACCACGATGCCATCAGGGTAATAGTTTTCTAACTCACATAGTCATCTCATTTCCACCCTGTAATGGATCATAGTTCATTAGGGAGTTTTAGTAGGTGTATGTATGGGATATCATTCTTCTTCATGCGGTACCATTGATGATTTTATCCAATAATGTTTCAATTTTTAACATAACGATTATGGAGAGGTCTTTAGAAGGAATTTGGGACCCATATGAGTTTTACTAAAACATTTTCTCCCAAATTGATGGGAGAACATAATGCACTATCCAGGTGTTATAGGATATGATGAGGACATGTGGATTATACTTCAACCGAATTTAAGTGGATAACATACTCTTGGTAGAGTTTCAGACAACAACAATTTCATAAAAAACATAGAAATGGATCCTTTTGGGGCTATTTATGGGAGAACAATTAGGTCTCCCTTATTTTTGATTGGGATTGAAAGGTCATTCCTTATTGTCCTAGAGTTGGTGTAGGTGACGAAAAAAATGAACAGGTCATCCATTAATGGATGAATAATGCAATGAGATGAAAAAAATCATATGGATATCATCATCATAGACCCTTGAATGTTGAGCAAGGAGACCTCATATTCTTCTGAATTTTCCTATGATGAGGATTATGAAGGTTCATTTGGTGGATGGAAAGCTATATTTAAGAATTATCAGGCCATGAATGTTGAGGAAGTGGGTTTGTGAGGTTGTTTATAGCATCACCCCATAGTCATAGATGTAGTGTGTGCATGAAATATTCAATGTATCATAGTTGAGGTGATTTGTTCATGAACATATGCACGTGATAAACTTGGTGATCTGAGAATCAAGAATTTAGTCACCATTATGGAACACCCAGTGGCGATTGTGGATCAATAGGTTATGACCTATCATGTATAGAACATTCCTTTATTTCGTGTGTTTTGGTATTACAGAAATTTGAAGGGAGTTCAAGGGAATGGGAGACATACTTGAGACCTTAGTATCCAATGTGTTTATTTTTGTGGGAAAACAAGAATTATGGAATTTTGAAGTGACTTGGTTTTAAATTTAGGATATTAAAATATGACGATATATATTTCTAGAGATAGGCTTCAGGACGACGTGATAATCTAGGGGCCCGATGTGCATGAAATTTATATTAAAACAACATTAAATATATTTTTCATTGCTTTTGACAACCGGGTCCTAGTGACAGCACAGACACCCTGCCTTAACAAGGTCATCGGGTCCTGGACTACCAGGTACCACCAGTTGCCCCCGCAGACATGTGGAGCCCACCCCAAGGTCCACCCACATGCCTGAACGGGTCATCTGACTAATGATAGTCCCCACATGCCAACACATGTCTTTTCCATTGAGTTTTTTCCTCACTCACACGCATCCTGAAAACCTTCCCAGAAGGTCACCCATCTTGATCACTACTCCAGGCCAAGCACGATTAATTGTGGAGTTCTAATCCGGAAGGCTCCCAAAAAGGAAGGTGCACCTTGTTGACATGATTCATACCATTAAGTCATTTAACCCTTTATCATTTGGTATATTACAATCAACCCCCCCCCCCTTATGGCACAATTCCCTCATTGAGGGCCCTACATCTCAACCCAGGCAGTGCACCACACTTAAGGCTCAGTTCCTCCTTTGATACCAAATGTGACAACCAGGTCCCAGTGACAGCACAGAAACCCCTCCTTGACAAGGCTGTCAGGTCCTGGCCTACCAGATACCACCAGTTTCCCCCGCAGACACGTGGGGTCCACCCCAGGGTCCACCCACAGGCCTGAACGGGTTATCTGACTAATGATAGTCCCCACAGGCCAACACATGTCCTTTCCAGTGTGTTTTGTCCTCAGTCACACACATCCTGGGAAACTTCCAGAAGGTCACCCATCCAGATCACTAATCCAGGGAAAGAACGATTAACTGTGGAGTTCTAATCAGGTAGGCTCCCGAAAAGGAAGGTGCACCTTGTTGACATGAGTCATATCATTTAGTCATTTAACCCTTTATCATTTGGGTATGTTACATTGCTTGAATGTAAATTCTTAAATAAAACATCATAATTATTAAATGGTTTCTCATATAATAAATTTGATACCATAGTTGGGTTACAAACCCATTTTATACCATTGGTGTGGTGAAAAATGGTTTAACACAGGGTGTTCAGATCCTTTGGTACTTGGCGATACGTTTAGTGGATTAAATCAACTAAATAATTTAATTGATTTATTTTTTTTAAATAATATAAAATGAAAAAAATTCCTTATGGAAAATACCCAAAATTCTCTACATATTCATGGTATTTTCCAAGATAAATCACACTCTTCTATTGGAAAATCAAGATAAAACGTTATATAAGAGTAAATACGGACACAGTAAATGAATAGATTCCCCAAAAATCATTAACGAACATGTTATTCATCATAGGAAAATCCTTAATTGAGATAGAACAGAAATTTTTGATTTTTACACCATATTATTTAATGGTTTAGTTGATCGATTGTTTTTCTTTGATATGCGCCCTTGTTTGCAGCCTATGAATGTGACTATGTACAAAAATTAAATTTCCCTAAAATGTAATTTACCCCTGGGAACCCCATTCATGATCCATTTTCCAATAACAATTTTCCAAGATCAATTAACCATTTGTCATAGATTTTTTCCAAGTTTTATTCATGTTCTCCAATAGTTGGCTCCCTGTGGCCCCAGTTCGACATTACTGTGAGGTACTATGCCCCATTGGACCCCCTATATTCATGATTGATTGAACTAATAGCATTGAATTAATGAAATTGGAATATATATATTATCATTGTATGGATATAGAGTTTTTAAAAGGAATGGAATATCATTTTGATGATCGTAACTTGATAAAATAACTATGGAGACATCAGGTATGTTCATGAAGAATGGAGATCCACCCAAGCCCCACCGAATGATTTTTTTAGAAACTTAGGAAATGATCTATTATTAACCTGTAGATCCACTCATCCAATATTTATTGAAAGTTATATATATGATAGTTCAAGAAGATTCTATCATGGATGTTAGTTCTCTGATTTTCTATTAAAATATCTACCCTTGCCAGTTTTCAAGATAATCACATGGCATGTAGTTCCTTATTGGAGAAAGATAGATTGTGATGATGTAAATGATTACAATGTGTGTATCCCCCCTATTTCCTGTATTCCCCATAGTTATTTTAAAACTACTCTGATGGATCACATAGCGAAGGAGTCATTTTCTTGTACATCACCTAGAACATGTTATTCTCTCAATTACACTAAAAGGGGGTCCACTACATGGACACGGCCTGTGAAGTCACCTCCCTATTCCGGTTAACATAGAAATGTCATATAGTCCACATACATGATTTGTTCTTCTACATGTATAGGGATCCATGTTCTGTTCCGAGAAGTGGACAGGTGGTGAAGTGGGGCCACAATGAATGGGCGTCCCCTCACACCTCTTGTACCCCACATTTCCAATTCATGAAGTGTTACAGTTCAGCATACACTTCAATTAAACTCGTATTTTTTCCCGCGAGTTTCTTTTCCTGAGAGTTTTTTCACATAGAATATGTTGGTTCCCTTGGTTGTGTATTTCAATATTTGATGTGGAATATTATGGAAATGGTCCACTGAGGTGATACCTGATGATATCAATGATATGGAAGGATTACTAAAGACTTCATATGAGGTTTTCCCTCAAGTAGTATTGAATATTGGACCCTACACATCTTCAGAGTGGTATGATTCAGTAGTGTTTGGTAGTGGTTCCATGGAAACTTACGAGAAGTACTATCTAGTAGAGACAGTTAGTTGGTCCTCAATGTCATTTGAGAGGTACCATCCTATTGATTTGGGTAGTGGTTCCATGATTTCTTCTAAGTGTACCATCAAGTAGTGCTGGGTAGGGGGTACTCAATGTCTTCAATGTGATACCCTTCCATTGAGATGGGAAGTGGGTCATTGATATATTTTTTGGGGTACCCTCAGGTGGAGCTAGGCAGTTGGTCCTCAATACATTCAATGTGGAAGCTCCCCCCCCAACAGTAGTGGTCCAGGTCCATTACATCTTGTTTATACCCACTTAGTTAGGAAGCATAGTGATGAGGTTTAGTCAGACATGTATGGATACTTCTGGGATGATGAGAGGGATATTGGGAAACATTGAAAGTCATTGGGAACTGTTGGGCACATTTCTTCTTGGTCTAACTCATGAGATAGGGATCATCATACTGTCACATTTGGGATTCTTGAGTGATCACATATATAATACTTCTTTCATGTATCAACACAATGTATTTTTTTACTCCCATTATAGGAGATGTAAAGATTCCTTAGTTATGACATGTTCCTTACACCTATATCCCCTCGTGGTTGGACGATTCTACTCTCATTCTCTATGTAGAAAATACTAAATGGGTATTTCATATACTCACCATGTTTCACACCATATGTTTGGATGGGATTACATCCACTCTTGGTTATGTTATGCTTTTCACTTTAACCATATCATAAATCTATTTTCACCATTTTCCTATTGTATCAATTACTTCATCACCCTTCAATATTTTTTGTTCTAACTATCTATGTATATTCTCACTCATGAATTGAAAACTCTCAAAGGATTCAGTTCTTATGCAGTTGATGATTTCGTTAGAAAATAATAAATAATATATTTGGGATATTGTGTGATTTGGACCATGTATAGAGGTCGTAGCACGGTATTTCAGATATGGTATCTAGTTCAGCTTTTTAATATTTCAAATTATATCATTTTAGGACTTATTTCGGTTCAAGCATGTATTTTTTCATGATTTCATTTCAATTTTCACTTCATAACATTGTAATTTTAAGAGGTTCATACATGATTGGTTTAAATTATAACTTATTCCATCATTTAATCTTTCCCTATGAATTTTTCATCAACATGGATGTGTATGTGAAAACATGTACTTTAGAAAAGGCTTCCCGATTTTGTAATTACTTTAGCACCGGTCACTAGTCTATGGATAATGGAGGTTGTCTTAGGATAGTTATAGCTCCAACCCTGACTTGGGTTGGGTCTGGAAATATACATCCCTATTAATGTATTTATCTTGAATATCTATTTTTTAGAATGATTTTTTTCAATTATAGTTTACATTTTAATGGAATTAAATTTTTATGGTATCCAAATATGTAGGAATATATTTTAAAATATGGTATTCTAGAATTTCACTTATTTTCCTTGAAATGAAATTTAATATATCCACCATAATATCAATATATATTGTTCCGCACTCGATAATTTTGAATTTATTATTTTTTTACAAATATTCCTATCATCGGAGCATGAATCTATCATAAAATTATTTTATTGAAAATTCAAATCACACTTCTCTTTTAATAATGTATATTTACATTCTACATCCTTATTTTTCAAAATTGTTATACGGTAAATTTTTTAACTGAAATAGATTTTTAGGAAATTTATCCTCGACATTTTACATGGTCTAAAACAATTTTTTTTATTTTTAAGATATTAAAATTTTCAACAATATTTTTATAAAATATAATATTACTATTTTATTATCATATTCAGTTGTAAATGATTCCCCAATTTCCACAACCATTTAAAACTATTTAGATTCTTCTAAAATATATCAATGGTTTTAAAAATATGGAAATTAAATTAAATATTATTTAAATGTTTCTATTAGATTTAATATATTTCTTCATGATTAATGAATATATTTTTAATCTTATATATTAGATAAATATGTTCGAATCTTTTGTAACACATTAATTTTGAGGTTATTAAATTTATATAGAATCAATCAGTTTATTACCATCAAATAGAATTGGAAATTATATTACTTTTAAATATCCATATTCACTGTATAATGGAAATTTATATTTCCTATACATTATACAATATCATTATATAGTGTTTTATAATTATTCATATTTGACTTACTACAGAAATGTTGATATTTCATATTCTTTACTAAATAATGACATTTCTGGATAGGATATTTTATATATGAATAGTATTGATCTTTAAATATATTATGAATTCAGATATCATGAAGTATTTGTTGTGTCCCATATATAGATAGTACCTCAATGTGTTGATGGGTCTCACAAGACAATCTTATTGGTTATCGATATAAAATGTTTTTTTTGTGTATACATCCCAGTAAAAAAATTAACTAGGTTTAATTAATTGATAATAAATATATTATTATGTCTATGATCATAAATTACAAATACCGCTGCCATTAATGGTACACCTCATGGAATGGTGGTGAGACAAGGTAGGTGAACACCACATGAAGCATCCTCTAATAAGCCATGGGTTGCTGAAAATAACTGATGTGATATCACTGATTCAATTGGGAGGAACTAACTAATAATAAAAAACACTAAAAGTTAGAGATACTATGATATACCAACTAAATATTTATCATTAAGATAAAATAATTCCCAATTTTATTCATGTTATGGAATACAAAACATATTCGAGTGAAGAGGAGAAACTTGTACTGTAATGAAAACATATAATGGACTAAATATAAATTAAAATTATCTTAAAATTTAGTGATATAGTAATATATATCCATATATATGCCATTATTCTACATAACTAATGGATATTTTATTTATTTATTGGGAAATAGTAATAGATATAATTTTTTTAATCCAAGCCATTGAGACTTTAGAAAAAGATTAATTAAACATGATAAATCATAGATAACAGAAAGTGATGACAACTAATCACCTAAATAGTGTTACTATGTTACAAACCACACTATTGCTTCCTCTCACCATGTATCACACACATGGAATCACATATTATCATAATGAATCATGGGTACCTCACAACCATATCCCAATAGACTTTTTTGAGCCTAAAATCATGTGTCATATGATTTATATCTCTAAAAGAATACTTCTCCAATATAGCTCTCTATATACCATTACACAAAAATCATGATCAATTGAATTCCTCAACCCATGGAACAACTCCATATAGTTATCAAGGCTTTTACAAGATCTTCCAAAATGGTGTGTCATCTATCATACATCATGTATAAAACCTCAATGAATTATATCTCATAACCCAAGAGTGTAAACCTAGATATCATATATCATACAGATTATAACCAATATAACCATTAAGAAAAACTATCTGGAAATTATTTTTTGTAAAATAAACCCAATACATGATATCTATCTACAACATTATTTTAAAATATAATGACAAAAAATAAAAAGTTATAATACAACATGGATAAGAGTGAGAGGGAAAATTGTGTAGTGAAGAACCTATCCCTCAAAATCATAAATGGTGGGGAAACACCCTCTCATATTTCCCAAGGATCTATTCACTATATCAAACACGTGTGGGGTAGAATATGAATTCATATAACATAGAATATATAATATATCTCATTACCACACTATGTGTATAACATATCCCAATTTTCAACTGCATCTATCGTAACTCGGACAACCAAATTATACTACTAAGAAGTATATAACTTTTAAGACCAAAAACATTTAATAATAAAACATTAATTAACTTATTTCCATTAAAAAATATAACATTATTTTAATGAAATCATTTTCAATTATTTTAATTTTATCAATTCTATAATCTATTATGATGAATCCCCTACCCCTATAGCTTAACTAACCAAGTATAAAATTTCTTAATATTCTATGGAATTTATTATAGAAAATTAATTAGGGGTTAAGACCTCAAATAACAGTGGTAGTTGGTAATTATAATTATATAGTGTTGAAACCATCATAAAGAAAAAATAGATATACATAACTATTAATTACAATTTATCTCAGTATTTGGAGAATCAAATTTAGATGAATAAAAAACAAAGCATTCCAACCATTAAACTAGTTTATTTACAAAATGATATCAAATTATTTTTCACACTAAGAAGAAAATACAGATTTATTCTAGTCTATTATCTATCAATTTATCTCAGACATCATCATGCATCTCTCCATGAATCTCTCCATAATTAAAGTTAAATTTAACCATATATCAATGCCTCCAAGCCAATATCTCATCATCTGTAACATGATCACATCATATTGCATTGCAAGGCCTATATACAGATCAGTGTAAAAGGTGAAAATAATAAAAATTTACCACTTGACAAATTTCATGGATTAACAAGGAATTCATCATTCACATTAAAACATTCTCTCTTGACCCCAAACACATTGTATTCTGCATCCACAAGAAAACATGCATCCAATCCACATAAAAAATTCCATTACCAACATACTAGTCTTTGACTAAATCTATAATAAAAATATTCAATTATTATAGTTTGAAACTATGGGAATCAATATATGTTTTCTTTAATTTTTTTTAAATTACACAATTATACTTTCTAGTATTTTCTTTCTATAACCACCTATAAAACATGTGACTTGTCAATTGAGATGCCTTATAATATTATAAACATTAAAAACAATTATCTCCTCATGTTATTTGACAATTAATTTTTACATATAGAATAAAAAAAATAATTAAAAATATATTAATCATTAATTTTATTTAAATATTATTATATGAATATAAGGACTAATTAAACATGCCTATTCATAATAATTTTTCCTACTATGAAATTATAATATTATTTATGTTTATAAAAAATTTAATCTGTTGAATCATGATAAAACAGGAATTTCATAAATGATAAATATATCAAAATAATTATATAAAACAATCTATATAATCTAAAGGAAGACTATTATAATTGAAGAAGATAACAACTTGTGATAACTAACCTTAAACCAAATCATTCATTAATATAGTTTAACAATAAAATTGGATAATTCAAAAACCATCTAATAGTCTAAACAAATATATCAATAAGTCCTCCCAAGAAATTGATTTAAAAGAAAATAATCACCTACGCCAATAATTTAATGTTTTTATCATGGTATGGGAATAATAAAATGTACTTTTTCACATTAGTGATAAGAAAATTTCATTCCTCTAAGTTTGTTGATTCATAACCATTCATAAAACAATAAGGCAAACCTCATTAAATATATGGAGATCATTATGTCATCTATTTAAGGAAACTATAAGAGAAAATATTGATATAGAAAATAATAAACTATAATAAAACAATAAAATAACACATTTGACCACTAATGATCGATCATAGGAAGTCGAGGTGTAATCCTAATCAAAAGGGGATTCAATGACATCGTTGAAATTATATGTATGACTATGTATCAAGAGAGAATCGTGGGTGAAATTTTGGTTTTATAGGGTTATGGAAATTATAGAGAAAAATCTAAGTACTAGGTCATTGCATCCTATATTATTCCACCAAACCACCTAATATTGGATCAGAAGGGACAATGTCGTATCCTTCTAGGTCATGGTGCAAATGGGATTCACAAAGCCTCCCATGACACAGATCCGATATAACTAATAATTTTCTATATAGTAGACAAAAAAATACACCATATAGAATTATTTTAGTGGAAGGGGACTAAGATGAATCCTATATCCCATAAAAAATCTAACACCCAAAATTTTAAAATCCACATCAATTTCATATTTCAAGGATAAAATATCAATGTCAATTACACTCAAACACAAATGAATTTCTTATGAATCCACATTATTCTATAAGACATCATCCCAAATTAGATATTCTATATCATAATTTCCGATAGTATTCTTGTGAAGAATGGTAGTGGCTTTGAAATCCTCATTCTTATGAGCCTACTTTATAGCCAGTACCGCTACAACTCATCAATTTGGGTTACAACATATCTTAATGATACATGGTGTAGAAGAAACTATTAGGTTGATATTTTACTTCCTAACTCAACTAAAATCTCTACATTTTCCCCCATATATCCTCAAACACCTCATCCACACGATGTGACGGTATAACTAGATCTTCACCAATAAAAAACCATCTCAAACCATTATCATCATTGGGATGTCAAAACAGAACCTATACTGAAAATAAAAAAAATGTTATTTTGAACAATCACTTGATGATATTCCATTGAGAAATCTCGCCATCATAGGTTATCGAACACATTATATAGTGAAAAAAACATACAATGAAAAATAATAAATAGTTCGTAAAAACTCTATAAAAATGATTCCTATAAAATGTAGGAAATTCAAAAACAATAATCAATATGATGAATCCATCAATAAAACATAAAATATCTACATATATAATAATGAGAATTTTATTATATAATGTAAAAACAATAAAAGATTTGAGGACCTAAGTGGAAATGTAGGAATCATTTTCCAGCATTCTCATCTCGGTGATATTATGTCTCCCCATGACAGGAAGAAAAGGAGAATCATTCCCACACAATACAATCTCCTTATTGTCTTGGATATCCACAACCTCCTCCTATAATATTATATAAAAATTAAAATCAATCTCACTCTTAAAAATTATGTGGTAATTATAATGAATATTTATGTGTGGCTAAGAAACATAGAGGAAATCATGTATCTTTCTCACGTGTGGAGCAAATTATATCAGATAATCTATTTCTATGAAAAAATAATACACCATTATATCCCCAAAAAAACCTAGAGAATTCCATCAAACATGAAAAAACCATCAGTACCGAAAATATTATATAAATTAAATGAACAAATGATCTTATCATTAAACTGCAAAGGCAACCTCTAATGTTCCACATAGTAAGTTGGATGAACATTCACTTCCATCATCATCTCACAAATATCAATAACCTCCGTTTTCTTGTTCAGTAATAGTTCCAACAAGAGAATTACTTACTCTACAAATGATGTCTATAATAATAAATAACTGAATGGTTAACAGAACAAAAAATAAAATTATGTTATAACAATGGCGTTGTGAAATAATTTTTTTTGTAATAAAAATCATCCAATGGAATGATCCTAATATATGATCCATTAAAATTCGATACAATTAATCCAATCATATTATAAATACTCTAGATAGTTAGTTCTTTTAGACAATTTGTTTGTTGTGGGAAATTATTTATAATAATCTACTGATATCCAACATCATGCTAGAGACCTACAAACACATCGGTGGAAAAACTATGATAACAATAATTTTTTATAATCCATAGGAACACATGGATTCTCACCACCACCTTGTGTTAATACACCAAAAATAACTTCAACTGAGTTTACCTCATTGAAAAATATATAGTGGGATGATTTCGGAAAATACAGATTATAACCAATATAAAATCATAGACTCCATGATCTAGAGTATAATTTTAATTTAATTCTAATGTGATTTACTCCCCTTCTATGGAGGAACATTAAATAGCTAGAGAAATAGAGGAAGATCATGGTTATCAAAAGTCAACTTCTAGAAAAAGAATAATTTTTAGATAATATCTAAAACTATATACTTCAACTCAAGCCACCACCATAGAACTCCCAAAGATCCTAACATATTTTATATGCCTAGAATTGTTTCAATGTGTGAGATATGGAACTCATGGTGTACCATCTAATGCATCACTAAAAATTGAAAACCTTCACTAGAAAAAAAAACATTTTTATTATGTTATTTAGACTAAACAGCATGGGAATAGCTAAATGAATCTCTATCACTTCATACCTCTATCCTAGAATACACCAATATGTGTCATTTCTACATATTACAAAAATAATGATGATAATTTCTTATAGGAAAATAAAAATACACCTCTTACTTCTCCTATTTAAAGATATATAATTGATTGATCATTAATTATTATATAGGAATATTTATATTACCACAAGATATAAGAACATTAAATTATTCCTACATCATCAAACATGACTATAAACATTATTCCATTGTTTAAAATATACATTAAATAATCATGCATTAAATATATCTATTGTGTATATTCCAATATCATTTTCATCTAGTAGAATATATAATTTAAGAAATCATTATTAGTAAAAAAACATATAAATTCTAGATTATTTGTTAATGTTGAATAAAAATGAACATATGAACAAAATTCACCAACTTGATATCATGTGAGATGAGTTATAATCATCAATACATAACTGATGAGACCCATTAAAATTAACTTATGTATTATAAATAAAAACATATCACCTACCATGACATTAAGGATAATGAAAGCATTAATCTAAGTAACCTATTTTAAAAAATATTGAACTAAAGAACATTAAAACTTTTCTTTTGTGTACATGAATGAATATTTAAACTATTATATCTAAAATAATTTCTTATAATTTAATTTCGTTTTTCCTATTGTTTTCAAAACATGAGGGAAATTAGATATGAACATTGAATAATATCCTTCAATAACAAGGAATCTCAAATCCTACGAAACTTTAATGGTGGTTAAAAATGAATAAACAACATTAATATTCAAATGGTCAACAGTAACTCCCCATTGTGAAACAAAAATTCACCTAAATCAAATTTAAATATCCAAATACATAAAAATTAAAAAAATGAATAGAGGATGGGAATGATAAATACCTAAATATTACACTAAATTCATTATTTTCTCAACATATTTGAAATATTACACATGGATATTTTCAATAAATATTACCCCAAAAATTTCATATAATTCTATGAACACCATGTTAATAAACCCCATGAACACTACTAGAATTTTAATCACACAAAAAAACATCACCCTTCACATGTAATGCTTATGATAACATCAAAATATGCACATCATAATATCTTCATCATTAACAATCTTATAATTCCATCCCGAAAATAGATCAATATTATACGAACATGTAGCTTATTTTTATTGATGGAATAAGTAATTAATTCATTAAGGTGGATAGATACAAATCAATACCACTTATTTTACGTGATAATAATTGATAAAATGAATCATACTGTAATTGGATTTATTTACAATCAAAATATATGAACCATTACTGTGAAACACATGGTTAAACCAATCCTCATTACAATATGTCATCAATGTATAAATAAAACCCCCAAAATATAAAAGGATCTACCCTATATGGGTATTTAGAGAACAAAGATGATAATAATTTTATCTATATCCAAAACACAATCAATCATTAATGGGGTAACACCCCCAAAAACATCAGGACATAAAATCATGGTAATCAGCAATGACTATAAGAAACTGATACTATTGAACCTCAAATGATATCGAAATTAGCTCATCCATCATGAAGGATAAGTTGGAACCCATATTTGACACATTATAGGGCCTTTATCTCCATGTAACATTTTTGGATCTCCACTGTTATCATATATCTCAAAATATCTCCTTAGACAATCGAAAATTTACTACAATGATTTAAACCTTTTATTACAAATGTCAATTTCATATAGATGTTTCTATTAGAAGGGTAAGTCTCCCAAATAGTGTCATTTTATCTTCAATGTCTCAAAGTCTCTACATCATTCAAATAAATAATACCGGCCTCAAACTATGGTATTTAATTACATGGGAACCAAAATAATCTCTACCGCATGTCCCAAATCATTTACTATAGTAAGTGGTATGAAATAGTGTGTATATTTTCACTAAAAGGGAATTTTTTCATACTGAAAAGAAACAAAGGGTACGTTGAATGATGTATTCCTTACATGGTGATAGTAATGATATAGTATAAAGCTGACCATGACTATCTCCAAGAAATATCAATAAATTTTGAAGACCATAACCATTGTCAAGATATACTTTTTGATGAAGGGGAATATCTAGTGTCTCCTATATAACCACATGATTCCCTCTGTGTGGACCCCATGATAGAGAATCATTTTACTGATACCTTAGTTAAAGAAACCTCAATGGAGGAACCTATAGTGTTTGACATGGTGAACAATACCATCCTAGAAGGGTTAGGAACTTCTGAGGCTCACGTAATAAGGCTTGATAAGAAAAAATCATATTAGTTCCCATTGTATAGACCATGGATACTGTACTCCAACTGAAATAAGATTGTAAGGATGGGGACCTACACTAACTATTTGAAATATTTTTTTTCTAGGAAATTGTAAAAATAATACCATAAATATATTTTGGGAATCATCATGTTGGATACACATGTGGGATAAATCATATTCTTAATAATATCACCCCCATAAAAAATCCTCTTACCAGAACATTAATATAAGTGTACATATATACATGGTGATTCATAGAGAAAGATATATGGATGAAAACATACCATGAAATGTTTTATAGTAACCATATAGTCTATAAATGTTTCCAAATAAATATTTAAATGTGTCCAAAATGGATCACAAATGGCCACATTATAGAGGTCCCCTATAGAATTCTATAATGAACCTAAAAATAAGATAACATTGTTGTATAAAAATGAATTTCTTATGGGAAATAGAATATAATTTAATCCCATGAACCCTAATACTCCCCGTCTATTATACATTTTTTATGTATTATACTTACCAAAGAAAAAACTATTTTGATACACAAATTTATTTTCTCCACATGTGCATAAATCTAAACAAAATTGTAATGGCCAGGACGTCATGGGTCCATTCCTCTATGGAAGTCAAGTTTTTAGAGGTGTTCTGAGATTTCAAGGTGACTTATTCCCAATTGGTTTCCTAATTTCTCATTCGATGAACAGTTCCACCAATGAGACCGGTGTCAACAGTTACACGGGTGAACCTGTGTGAATATTTCCAATGTTATACACTTGTAAAAACTTCCAATAATAGACCGATGTGAAGAGTTCCAACGGTAAACCGATGTGAATAGTTCTAATGGTAGACTGATGGGAATAGTTCTAATAGTATACCGATGTGAACACTCACATCGGTCAGACCGATGTGAAGAGTTCCAATGGTAGACCAATGTGAAATATTCCAATGGTAGACCTATGTGAACTATTCCAATTGTAGATTGATGTGAACAGTTCCAACAGTAGACCAATCTAAATAGTTCCAATGGTAGTCCGATGTGAATAGTTCAAATTGTAGACTAATGTGAACACTTCCAATGGTAGAACGATGTGAACAGTCCCACTGGTGAGACTGATGTGAAGAGTTACAATGGTAGACCGATGTGAATAGTTTCAATGGTAGACCCATGTTAACAGTTCCAATGGTAGACCGATGTGAACAGTTCTAAAGGTAGACCAATATGAAAAGTTCCAATGGTAGACCGGTGTGAAAAGTCTAACATGACAGACCGATGTGAAATGTTCCAACCATAGACTGATGTGAACAGTCCCAATAATAGACTGATGTGAATAGTCCCAAATTGTAGATAGATGTGAATAGTCCCACTGATGAGACTGATGTGAATAGATCAAATAGTATACTGGTGTGAATCGATCCAACGGTTGATCAATGTCAACATTTTCAATGGTAGACTGATGTGAATAGTTCTAATGGTAGAGCAATGTGAACAGTACTGCTAATGAGACCGATGTGAACTGTTCTAATTGTATACTGATGTGAAAAGTTCCAAAAGTATACCATTTGTAACAGTTTTTCCCAACGGTGAGACATTATGTGAATAGTGTGTCTAGAACATCAGTATTCCAACAGTATCCTAATTCATTTTCCAAATGTCTTGATCATGAATAGTCTTTCCAGCTTCGAATAGTCTCACCCCTTTGACATTTCCATTGACATAAAATTCATTTATAACATTATTTTAAGGACTCTAAGGCTCATTCAAATTCCATAACTCATGTATTATTCTTCATATGGCTCAGGATGATTTGACATGGTCAAACTGAATGTTTTAATATGATCTGGTTTTAATGGAAAATCCAACGTATCTTAAACCACTTCTCCGTTAAATAATCTAATGGTATAACATATCTTCCTCCATTTCTCTTCATCCATATTCCCTAGTGTGAGATGATCGAATCTTTTATTCCTTCTTGTATGAGTTATGCGATCAAACATTCCTCCTTGGATTGGTTACCCTATATGTTTCTTCATAAAGCATGTGAACCACATGTTCTGGTGCAAGTAGCAAGTTTCGATCCTTCATTGATATAAGGTATGATTTATTGTCGCTATTTTGGTTTCATCTTCTCTAGTTTCCCCTTTCCACATTATGTAATTTGATCACCATGCTTCTAATTGATTTTTCTTGGGTTTCGTTTGGTGCAGTCGTACCGTGACATCCTCAGGTGGATGTAGTTGTCATGGGAGGAGGCGATCATGGTTTGCTTTGTAGATCCTTCTCAAATAAAGAATTTCTAGAACCATATTAGGTAGACGTTCATGTCATCTCTCTTCTTTTACATGAAAATGTAAATTTAGCACGTTTTATCCCACTAGATCACAATATAATTGACATATTTAATATTTGATTCAGATAAATAAATTTATATCGATCGTATGTTATTGTCTCTCATTAGTCACAATATAGTGTTATCTATTCATTCATTGTTTATATTTTCGGTCTAGATGAAAATTTGTAAAAATTGTAATCTATTAGTAATTGAAAATTAATTTCCATAGATAAAGTGGCATGTTAGTGAATCTAGTTCTTCTTGTAGTGATTTTTGGTTAATCAAATTGATGCACTAATCATGTTTAGTCAATTTGGGATAGCATATCTTTTATTTTTATTATATTTAGTGCCAGGATATATTAAATTTTTAAATTCCAGTTGGAATAAATAACTGGTTGTTTGAGGAATGAAAATTCCTCATAAAATTTTGAGTTACCCTCTTGTTTGCTTAAGGGCTAAGAGCCCAGTTGATATGATGGTTGTTTTCCTCCTTTTTGTTTTTTGATATGATCCTACATGTCTATTGTGATATGTTGGGGTAGGGAGGCCCATGGGTTGTGCCATCTTTTGATGCCTATAGTGGAATGATTCATTGTTTTATGGATGTGGTTTTCAGGGATGATACAAGAGATGATGAAACAGATTGAATGTGAATGTTTTGGTGCTTGATGAATATTATTGTTTTTTTATCTAATTTACTTTCCACACTGATCATGGAAGCTGGTCTTACTAATCCTTCTTCTAAAAGTGGAGAATACACGTGGGCTCTGCCGCGTCCTTTCTGTGTTTCAATTATCAAGGAAGGATGTGGCTACGCTCTTGCTAAAGTTGGAAAGACTCGTTTTGTAGTTCACATACTCAATGTGTTGTACCCCTTGTGTTTTGTAGCACAGAATATTTTTCTAGAATTCCTAGGATTTTGGGAATGTAATGATGTAAATTAATGGTTGAATAAATGATGTAACCCATGGGGACGGAGCTTGGATGGATGCAATATTGTGGTTGAAATTTTAAAGGATCATTTAACATTGGGTGTCATGCTAATGAAATATAAAGTGGAAATTTGTTAATGGTTAATAAGTGTTTTAAGAATTAATTAATTTAAAGTTAAACTAATAAAAATGGAATAATTTAATGTAATAATTCCTTTTAAATGGTTGTGTTCTTATAGTATAACTATTCTTAGAAGTTGTAGTTGGGTGTCCGAAAACTGATCGGTACAATTGAGTCTATGTCTAGGTTATACCCATAGTGTGGTTGTGAGCTATAGTATATTGTGTAATTGTTTTGTTTCTATATGCTAATACACCACATCCGATAAAGAAATTGACACCCTGAGTATTCTAAGCCCCTGGGGGGGTGTTTTCCCCAACATTGAAGTGGGAGGATGGATGGCAGACTACCCCCTTTGGCCCCGCTCTCTTCTCTTAGTAGGTTTTTGTTATGGTAGGAACATTAGTTCGTTTTCCAAATGTTTGTGTGTATAGGGATTCAATGGATTGTGGTTATTCAAAGACATATGTTCTAGATATATTTTCTTATGGACTTCTATAGGTGTAACGTGTATAGGCTATGATCGATTGAGGATATTTACTCAGTGTGTGAGATGTAATGGCTTGAGGTATAATGACCGACGTAGGATAAAAATTATGAGAGCTATGATGTCTCCTAATATAGTCCTGGTTACTTCAATTTTATGGATGTGGTGGTTTTTTTGCATGAGGTGTATGTTTTGGTGCTTCACCCAGGTGTCTACGGGCAATCCTTTTTGGAGATAGAAGATTAGGGCGTGTGATGTTATTAAAAAGAGACAAACCAGTGGGGAAGTATTAGTTGGGTACACGTAATATTCATAATTATATTATATATTCTTTTATGTGATACATTGTCAGAGTAGCCATGGCGAGGCTGGGAACTAAGTATACCTGTTTAGGTGAGGAGTCTGTTTCATTTGTTGTACACTCTAGTTTAGTATGCATTCATTAGTTTTTCATGATAGGATCCTGGGAGGATCTTACTAAGAATACTAAAATACTCACCATATGTATATATAAACGGTTTTTAGTTCACATGGAGGAAGTTGGAGATTAGGATGGTTACTACAAGCATGGGGTTTCATGAGTTGTTCAGGCTTCATAGTCGCTGCTGTTTTTACTTTCATGTGGTTAATTTCAGTTTTCCCCTTTCATTTGTAGATGTTTTTCATGACATTGCATATGTGTACTTGGGATTTATTTTATATTTATGTTTGACATGGAGTTGGTTGGTGTTTTTCTTATCTCTCATTTTTGCATGTGTTGTCTTAGAGGGTAATGCCTCCCATTTGTGTGTACATTGTACCCTATGTGCGAGTCACCAAACCAAGGCCTTTTTGGTATAGTACTCGATGTTCATTATTGCTCAGCTCACAATGCCGACCCATGACGGGTACACCTTATGGGGAGGGGGTCAGGACAGAATGGTATTAGAGGTTAATTTTAGCGATAGTATAGAGTTTTCTGTTAGGAACAGGTGTGGTTGCATGGGTTGGTAGGGAAATTGTGTAATTCATATTTTTACATTGATGTAAACAGTAGAGACCAGTTTATACATAGGCATTTAGGGCCCCCAGTGATTTGATGCACTAAACATTATGTTTACAATGTCGACTGAAAGAGGTGAAACAAGTTTCATGGTAGAGAACTAGGAAAGGATCATGAATCATTCTTCTATGCACCTCTGTTTAAATGGGGTAAAAATTGGTTAGTTTATCTTAAAATGAATAAAATAAATAATAATAATTAATTAATGTTGAGTCTTCCATATTCTATGTTTAGGGATTTCTATCTATTTTTTATTTTTTAGTATAGATATAGGTCAATGTACTTGTACGGTTCACAAAGAATATGTCTAGTAGGTTGTGCCAACATTTCACTGTAGGGTAGAGGTCAACGATGAAGATACTTGCAGTAGGACACTCTTAGAGTTTCAGTACCAGTGTTTGTAGAAGTATGAGGGATCTGTTTCAGATGTAGTCATAGAAGACTGGTTGGAGGAGGTAGATACAAGATTTAGTTTGATCCATTCTTGGAAGAAGCATCGGGTGTCTTTAGTTGTTACGATGTTGCGTGGTGCAGCGAGGAAGTGGGGGTTTCTGTTCTGTGGGGATCATGGGTAGTCAGCGATCTCATGGTAGGAGTTCCGAGACAATTTTAGATTCGCGTTTTTTTCATCGATTTAAAAGGTGTCCAGTCTCAATGAGCTTCTTACCCTTCAGTATGGGAGATTCATTATTCAATGGTTTTGAATCTGTTGTAGGAATCCTTTACAATATTTTTCAGACCTATTTCCAAACAGGGAGTCTAGGGAGAGGCATTTGGGGGAGGATCTTCATCCAGAGATCTAGAACCAGGTAACCCAATTTATAATGAAGCCATATCTTCAGGTTTTGGATAGGGCATAGTTCATTGCGATGTCATTGGACCAAACTGCAACATCACAAGAGGGGAGTCATCAAGATTCATCATGAAGAATATTTGTGGCTTGGGTTTCAGTTTTTCTGGGATGATGGGTTTCCATTTGGCCGAGGTAGGTCTCGGTCCTCCGTGAAACATTTATCCAGAGGTAGAAGTTATTAGGCCTATATAAAAATATTAGGTTCTTTTTTTAATCAGGTGGTCGAGGTCATTAGTAGTGAGAGTGCCTGACCTTCCAGAGAATTCATTGTAAATCAGGTGCTTCTCTCAAGGTTCCTCGATTGAGTCTATTCTAGCCGAGGTAGCAGTAGCAGTTTGAACCAGCTTTTCATCTGAAGAGGGTAGATGGTTCAGGAAGATGATAGCCCTATGAATCTTCCTATCCTCAGAGATTATAGTGTGTCCATGGTGGATGACATCATCAGGGACAGAGAGGCCATCCGGGAGGTCGCAGTGAGCTTCATGCTTTAATGTTGCCATCGCCAGGCAAACCAGACATCATTCGAGGTTTCCATTTATTATTTTTAGCTTTTATGTATTCCTTGATTGATTCTGGAGAGACACACCCCTTCATATCACATAACCATGCCCATGCTTTGGGACATTATGTAGAGAGGCTTCATGTGCCCTTTTCATTGACTACACTAGATGGAGGTCGAGATGACATGTTTGAATTGTGTAGATACTGTGATCTTCTGATGATGAAACAGAACTCTTGGGTATATTTTCTTTGTTTATGGATACAACCGTATGATGTCATCCTCAGCATGGATTAGTTGTATTCGGTGCAGGATATCACAGATTTCATCATGAGACATGTTTTTTTTCCGATGCAGATAAAGAGCTAGTGGGTTTTCTTAGTGATCAAAATCCTCTGATATGTCAAAGACATGTTCCATAAGTATCATCCATGATGGCTGAGGTAATGCTTCTTTATTAAAAGGTTTAGCATTTGGCGATTCCTTGGGTTGTAGAAGAGTAGCCTAATGTTATTTCAAAAGAGGTTTTAACATTACCCCCATGATTATAGATCAATTTTGGGATCGAGCTACATCTATAAGCGTCTACTATCTCTAGGTCTCCATATAGGATGACCCATTTTGAGTTATGAGAGCTATGTATAATGCTTGATTTTCTGTTACAATGCAGCTTTGGTTGGCCGAGTGTGACCTTGTAGGGCACACCTGTTATTTTCTTGAAGAAGGCTGATGAAAGTGTGCAGTTGTGTATCAGTTATAATCTATTAATAAATGTGACAATAGAGAATTTCTATACTTTTCCATAGATTGATGATTTATTCAATCAACTAAAGGGTAAAATTTTGTTCTCAAAAGATTGAATTGAGGTCATGAGTTATTTATATGAGTTTGAAGGATGAGGTTATACCGAATACTTCTTTCTGTTTTTCCATTTACATTATGTGTTTGTTTTAGTGTCATTCGGTGTGACAAATTCTCTAGATGTGTTCATGGAATTGATGAATGTGATGTTCCGTTAGTTCCTGGATAAATTTGTGGTGGTTTTTATCGATGATATACTAAGGCACTATATGTGTGAGGAGGATCATGCAGAGCATCCACATGCCATTTTGGGAGTTCTTCGTGAAATTCATCTGTTTGGGACGATTTCAATGTGTGAGTTTTGGGATCGAGAATTCTATTTCATGTGGAATGTTGTGTCCAAGAATGGAGTAGCTGTGGATCCATTGATGATAGAAGTTGTTGTGTTTTGGGAATCCCCCAAGATAGTGGCCGAGGCGCGATGTTTCCACGATCGTGTAGGCTAGTAAAGAAGTTTTGTAGCCAATTACACTTGGGTTATGACTCCCATGATGACATTGACCAGGAATGATCAAGAATTCACGTGGACTAATCAGTGTCAGGTATCTTTCACGTATCTGAAAGAGAAGTTTGTATGTGCTCTAGTTATTTTTTATCCAGTTGAGGGAGTTTGGTTTAACATTTTCTATGATTATTCGCATTTGGGTTTAGGATGTGTTCTGATAGAGTAGAGATCAGTTGTTTCAGATGGGTCTCAGTAACTGTGTCCCCATGAATGTAACTATTCCACCAATGATCATGGGTTGGAATCTATAGTGTTTTGTCTTATGTTTCGTAGCCATTACCTCATTGTAAAGGACTTTGTGGATTTCACCGATCATAAGAGCCTGAGGAATATTTTCTCCCAGCATGACATAAACTTTTGATAACATCAGTGGAAGGAGTTATTACAAGAATATGACTTTGATTTATCATATATTCTTTAAAAGGAGAATGTTACGGCATATGTGATGAGAAAGAAGTAACATATTGATAATGTGCATTAATCTGGTGATTACTGGAGAGTAATGGATGAATAGCCAACATTACATCATGATGTGGGAGAAGTTTGGGGCATAGGTTGTAATTTTCTTATGAAGGTATAGTCATATTTGGTGAAACAGGTGGAATAGTACATGTTGGGGGATTTAGAGGTGGAGGTCTGAAGAGGCCTTGTTGTTTGTGGTGAGGCCCCTGATGGTTCTTCTGAGGATGAACAACACTATTTGTTATTCTATAGAAGGATATTTGTTCTATTGTCGACCTGTGGGAAATTTCTCGGAGAGTTCCATAGTTCACCTTTAACGGTACATCCAGGAATTACAATGATGTAAAAGACTTGTGGAATCAGTTTTGGGTGAATGAATTGAAGCATGTTGTTTTAGTGTCTTTGTCTTGATGTTTCATCTTCCAGAAACTCACGACTAAGAACCATGTCCCCAATGGTTTTATCATGCAATTAGACATTCCATAGCCAATGTGGGAGGGCATATCAATGGATGTATTACTGGGTTACCTCGATCACTGCAAGGATAAGAATCTATTTGGGCAGTAATGGATGGTTCAACAAAATCATCCTACTTTATAGCAATCAAGGTGTCGAGATCAGTGGATGTTTTTTCAACGAAATATTTGGAGCTGGTTGTGGGACCCCACGGAGTCTTCAGGACGATCATTTCCTATCAAGATCCTCATTTTACCTCTAGGGTCTGGAGTGGTCTGTTGCATGATTTTTATTCTGAGTTATGAATTGGCACTGCTTTTCATATATAGATGCACATTCATGCAAAATAGACTATCTAGAAACATGAATAGATTTTATGATTTTTACTAGATTTTAGTGGTTCGAGTGTAAGACAACTAACCTTGTTAGAGTTCACATAAAATAATAGTTATTACTTCACCATATGTATGTCCCCGTTTGAAGCCATGTATGGCTGACATTACAGTTCTCCATTGTTCTAGACATGCGATGGAGAGTCATTAATTCTGACATAGGGACTAGTGAAGAATACTACATAGATGGTTTAGGTCATTCATTTGAGGACAAATAAATTGCATGATCATCATAAATCATATGTCAATTGAAAGGGGATCCCTTTAGAGTTTGATGTTGGGGATCACGTGTTTATGAAGGTGACTCCCCGTTGTTTGTAGCTAAGTTTTAGTCATGGGTGTAATCTTTATACCTGTTTTTTTGGGCCTTTCAATGTGTTAGATCATGTTGGAGCAATGGAAAATCAAGTATCACTTCCCCTTCAGATGATCCAGAGACAAGATGTTTATTAGGTGTCACATCATTGTGGTTATCTTCATGATGAAATTAACATCATAGATGGTGGAGAGATCGCTATTGACGATGATGCGACCTTAGATAAGAGGCCTATGGATATCCAATACCTTAATGTTAAGGTGTTTTGTGGGCCTTATATCCCCTTGGATCATGTCGTGTGGTTACATGGTTTTGTGGAAGAGAGTACCTTGGAACATGAGTCATAGATACGTGCTCATTACCCTTATTTTATTATGCTTAACTCTTTTCATGTAAATAAATGTTCGCATTGTGGTTGTAAAACATTCATGTCTATGAGAATAATTTTTTTGGTTTCTTCATGTTACATGCTCTCTATTGAGAGGTATCTCAATGGGTGGTTGTTCGGACCCCAACATTTCTTACCATTAGGTGGGTTTCAAATTCACGAGGATGAGATTGTTTTGAGAGGCATCGGATGTAACGACCCATACCAAAATTCTCTATTTCACTGCGTAAATATAGCGTTTGAGGTGTTTAGCGTGTTATAGCTGACTTATCCCCAATATTTTTCCATTTTTTGTATTCGGTGAACAGTTCCACCGGTGCGACCGGTGTGAAAAATTCCAATAGTATACCCATATGAATAGTTTCAATGTTAGAACACTTTGAACAATTCTAATGGTAGACTGATCCGAACAGTCTAATCAATGAGACCAATGTGAACAATTCCAATGATAGACCGATGTGAACAATTCCAAAAATAGACCGATGTGAACAGTTCAATATGTAGACTGATGTGTACGGTCCCACAATTGAGACTGATGTGAACTATTCCAATGGTAGACTGATTTGAATTGTTCCAACGGTAGACTGATGTGAACATATCCAACTGCAGACTGATGTGAATAGTTCTAATAACTAACTGAGTTGAACAGTTCCTACGGTAGACTGATGTGAACAGTTCCAACGGTAGACTGATGTAAAGATTTCTAATGGTAGACCAATATGAAAAGTCTCACCAGTGAGACTGATGTGAACAATTTCAATAATAGTCTTATGTGAATAAGTCCCATGGTAGTATAATATTAACGGTTCCAACAGTATACTAATGGGAAGAGTTCCAAATTTAGACTGATGTGAACAGTTCCAATGGTAGGCAGATGTGAATAGTGCTAATGGTAGACCGATGTGAACTATCCCACAGGTGAGACCAATGTGAATGGTTCCAATGGTAGACCGATTTGAACAGTTCCATCAGTAGACCGATGTATACATTGTTTCCCATTAGTGAGACATTATGTGAACTATGTTTTAGAACACCATCCTTCCAACAACAACCTTCCAACAACATCCTTTTTTTCTTCGCCAAATTTCTAGTTCGTGAACTATGTTTCAAATTCAATCAGTTTCACTCATTTGATATTTCCATTAATGTAAATAAATTTAAATCCTTGTTTTAAGGACTCTAAGGCCGATTCAAAGGCAATAACTCCTATATTAGTCTCCCTAAGTTTCGAGATTCTTTAACATGGTCAAACCGTGTGGTTTATTATGATCCACTTTTAATGGAAAATCAAGAATATCATAAACCACTTATATATTAAATCTTATAAAGGGATAATATAAATTCCTCCCTTGTTCCTCCTCCTTGTTATCTTGTGTGAGACACTCAAACCATTAATTCCTTCACATAGGAGATTGGCCATAAAACTTTCTTCCTTGGATTTGTTCCCCTCTAAGTTTCCTCCTGCTCCAGGTGAACCCCCGCTTTTAGTGCATGCGGCAACTGTATATCCTTAATTGATATATGGCATGATTTATTATCATTTTTTTGGGTTAATATTAGCATGTTTTTCCTTTCCATGTTATGGTATGTGATCTCAATGCTTCTATATTAGTTTTTTTGGGTTTTTATTGGTGTGGTAATTCTATGACCTCCTCAGGTGGATGATTTTATCACAGGAGGAGGGGATCATGATCCATTTTGTGGATCTTCCTTGTAGAAATAATGTCAAGAACCGTTTGAGGTAGGGTATTCATTGGTTATCTATTATTTTATGTGCAAATATGTAGTTTTCATGTTTTATCCAAATGGATTATAATGAAATTGGAAAATTAAATATTTTAGCCATATAAATAAATTGATATCAATTGTATGTTGTTGCTTATTTTTTTTCCTAGATAGTGTCACATCTATGCTGTCTGTGTATAGATTTACTTCATGACCAAATTTGGTAATGAATGTAAACTGGGATTAATTGTAAATTAATTGTCAATGATAAAGGGTCTTTGAAATGAATCTAGTTATTATTGTTGTAATTTAATGCTAATCAAATTTATTCACCAAAAATGTTTAATCAATTTGTGGTAGCTTACTATTTAGGTTTCCCATATTTGGATCGAGAAAATAATAAATCGGTTATTACCAAATAGATTAAATGTCAGGTTTTTTTGATAAAATATAATGCCTCATAGGGTAATGAGATACCCTCTTGCTTACTTAAGGGGTAAGATCCCAGTTGATATGATGATTATTTTCCTACTATCTATGTTGTGATGTGATCCTAGATGTCTATTGTGATATGTGGTGGTAGGGAGGCCCTTTGGTTGTCGTAGTAGTTGATTCTTTGTGTGGATAAATACAAATGTTTATGCATGTGGGTGATAGGGAGAACAGTTGAGATGGTGAAATAGATTAGATGTGGATGTTTGGAGGCTGTATGAATCTTATTTTTGGTTTATCAGCATAACATTCCCCACTGCTCAAGGTAGCTAGTCTTTCGAACCCTTCTTCTGAAATGGGAGAAGATGTACAAGGAACGCCCTGATGATTACATGTTTGGATTTTCGAGGGAGTATGTGTCTAAACTATTACTATAGGTGGAGAGGAATGAATGGATTGTTCACCTAATAACCTTGTTTATCTACTTGATTTCAGTATCATATATTATTTTTCTAGAATTATTGGGATAATGGGAATGTAATGATGTAAATAAATTATTGAATAAACGATGTTAACCCATGGGGTTGGAGCATGCTGGGACATAATTCTGGGGTTGAACAATTAGTGTAACAATGAACTTTTGGTGTGATTATAATGAAATATTAATTGGAAATTTATTATTGGTTTATTAGTGTTTTAATAATTAATTAACGTAATGTGAATCTAATAAAAAGGGAATAAAGTAATGTAATAAATCTCTTTAAATGGTTGTTTTCTTATAGGATACCGAGTCTTAGAAGTGGATTCTGGGAGTCAGGGAGAAATTAGTTGTCGTTGAGTCTATGACTATGTTATGATCATAGTGTTGTTGTGAACTATATTATATTTTATAGTTTTTGTGTTTCTATACACTACTCCACCCTTTTAGTTATGGGAACTTAAAACCTAGGGATTCAAAGACATGGGGGTTGTGTTTTCACCAACATTATGGTGGGAGGATGGATGTATGACTTCCCCCTTTGGCCCCAATCTCTTCGATAGGTAGTTACTCGGGATGGTAGGCACAGAGTTTTGTTTTCCCCATATATGAGTTTAGAGTGCTGTAATGGATTGTGGTTATTCACACACATATATTCTTGATATAGTTTCATTTGGACTACTATATGTGTAACTTTTATTAGATGAGATGCTTAAGGATCCTTACTCGGTGTGTGGGCTGTAATGGATTGAGGTATAATTCCCTGTGTATGATACACATTATGCGATATGTGGTGGCCCTAGAAAACATCCTGGTTACTTTTCATGCGTAGACATGGTGGTTTTGATGCACGAGGTGCATGTTGTGTTTCTTCGCCCTTTTGCCCGCGGGAATGCCTTTTTGGAAAGAGATTCTATGGACGTGCGATGTTCGAGCAAAGCTGCAAACTTGTAGGGTAGTAGTGGTGGGGTATCATTGATATTCATAATTATATTATATACTCTTATATATGATACTTTTTGAGATTAGCCATGGTGAGGGTGGGAACATCATATACATGTTTAGGTGATGATTTAATCTCACTTCTTATTTACTTTGCTTCAGCTTGATTTAATTTCTTTTGAATTAGAGGATATGGGAAGTATCCTACTAAGTATACTATTATACTCACCCTACATTTTTAGAAACTATTTTGAGTTTACATAGAGCATGATGTAGATGAAGCTGGGTACCACTAGATTGGGGTTATAGGAGCTGTTTGGGCTATGTGGTCAATGCTGTTATTAATTTTTTATGGGTACTAGCAGTTTTCCACATTATGTTGCAGTAGTTTTGCATGACATTACATAAGTGTACTTGAGATTTATTATCATAATGATTTCTAACATGTAGTTTGTTGGTGTCTGTCTTATATCTCTCTTTCACATGTGTTATCTTAGAGGGTAATGCCTCCGATTTGTGTGTTCACTAATCCCTCAGGGCTAGTTGCCAACCTGGGGCCCACCAGAGGCAGGAAGCATGGGTCACTATCTCTGTTCTTTCATTGTAAACCCATGAGGGTGCCCCTTGTGGGGAGGGGGTCATGACATCCATCATATCCATAACCCTGAACCCTATGATACAACTCTGTCAGGACACCTCCCCCAAATGATACCCCTTCATGACCTAAAAATAGATAAGTAATATTTTTACAACATAAATCCCACCTCCAATTGTCCATTAGATGGTGAAAAACATAGAGGGTATATCATACTCAAAAAATAATGGCATTACCATCAATGAGAAATATATAGAAGAGAGTGATAACAAAAAACACCAATAATCTCTTCATCAAGAAGATAATTATCTTTCCATAGTATGCATGAAATTTACTAGAAATCATATTCAATTAAATGTGGAACTGGATTAAATATAATTTAAACTCAGAAGTGAATATTAATAAGGAATTGGTATTGAAAACACACAGTTATGTAACATCTAAAACATTCTCAAAGACGATAATTCAAATTTGAAAATTAGTTTTTTATACATAGGGGGAGAACAATAGGTATATTCAATTTGATCTAATATGGATCCTCTCATGAAAAGTAAATGGAAAACATGTTATCTACTTGAGAGAAAAACATTAAAATAAATCATTCCCTATGATATTATATTATGTTTTTATCGACACCAAGTTTTCGTCTCAAAATTTATCAGATACAAGAGATAATTCATTATAGTAACGAAACAAGGATGACCATCTAACACATCCCCATTGGATTTTCACAATAACCCAAAAATTTATATCCTCTATATATATTCTATAAAAGAATAATTCCCAAATACACCATATATAAATATACCAATAATATATTCATTCATCAAATAGTCACATAAACACATTACTATTATATATATAATGACATTGTAGATTTTTGGACATAGTACAACAAATATATCATGTATTACATAGCAAGTTGTATAACACAATCCATCCCATTGGATAAACCATGTATGATCCTTGAAAAATCATACCCTATAAATTTCATAGTTAAAATTATAAATTTTATATTATATCATAATATAAAAGTGTGAAAAATATAAACAAGGTATTACAAACCACTACATACATATATTGGGAAAGAAGACACCATTAAAATTGTAATGTAATAATACCAATATATTGGTTCATTTTCAAAGGTGGTAGTAATCCGATTGTGTCTAACAAACCTAGAAAATTTTGGAAACATCCTTCAAGAGTCATCAGGGTTTCAGTCTCCCATAATGACATGGGTGGGGGAGGATATGATATCACAAAACATAAATGATATAATATATCTAACAACCACACTGTTGAGTAAAGTATTTATATGCTCAATTGTATATCTCATCACATTTAAACTTTACTGCAACTACTTGGGATTAAAATCGTATAAACACAGAGGAAGTTAAGATTCATACATTAAATTACATCATTAATTATTAACATTTAAAGTAAAAATAATTAGACCATTATAAACTTATTATCATTAGAATATTCAATTAAAAATTAATTTGAAAACACATGCCCTTTGGTCATTGAAAACCCAGATCTCGGTTTACCAACATTAGCAACATTTGTTTCAAATCCCCAACCCAATGGGATGAGTCATATATTAACACCAGTATTGATTTCAGGATTTTATTTACTCTACTAAACATCCTAATTTTTAAAAAAAATATTCACAACTAATCACATCTACCTAACATATTGATTAGGGAAATTAATGAAGATAGGTATGGAACACATGCATATTACCATTAATAAAATATTATTATTTGAAGGAATCTAATAATTAATCCTGAAAATTGAATAAAACAATATTAATCAATTAGAGCATCCTTAGTTCCATCACAAACAACATCATACATATCCCCATGCATCTCTTGATCATGGGAATCCATTTTTTCCACATCATTGTGACTCCCATACTCTATCCAATTATATATATAAAGATAAAATAAATCACATAGAAAGGCTAACATCAAGAGAAAAAATAAGGAAAAAATCATATTCAACTTATTAACATTGACGTAAAAAACATAATATTGACATGACATTTATATGGGATCCCCTAACCATAACATTAGGCCTTAAAAGTCCATATGTAAACTGGTTCTCTAATCCCCATTCATTAATAATTATCAAAGATGTGGTTTGTATTATATATTCTATTAACAAATTAAATTATAATATTTTACACTTATGAGTATCCTAATAGAAAATATATTACAATATATTAAATTACTGGAACATAATTTCCATAATTTTCTACAATTAAATTTAGTTAAATAACGAATATTCTCATTTAAAATGACGTTTTTTTATAAAAATTAAAAATAATTCAATATTATTTCTATATTAAAATTTTATATTTTCTTATTGATGAAGAAATTGAAATAAATATTCAATAATCATCATCTTGAATTCTATAAAACCATATAAATATCAAAATTAATAAAATATTTCACATACTTAATTAATTATACCAATCAATTTTTTGCCATTTATATGTTGAAAAAATTTTATGAAAATAAATTGTTCAAAAAAAATAATTACATATTTGAAAAAAAATTAAATTATAAACAGAAAAATATATTGTCAATAAATTGGTACACTACTATCAACACGTATGAACAAAACATGTGATCGATAACCAAAAACCACTACTTTCATAATTTAAATTTATTATTTATTTATATTAAATACATAACAACCCAATTGGATAAACTATTAAACTATAAAAATTCATGTAAAATAAATGGAGAAGAAATGAAACGCCTACCTTAAATATTCATCGTTATTATCACTTGATCATAACAATCACACAAATGTCTAATAACTACTTATATTCCTCAAATATGCATGTTCCACATACATAATAAGAACAATAATAGAAACTCCAATAGTATTTATAACATCATCCTCTATAACATGGAAAGAAATAATGATTGGAGATATAAACCTAAAGGAGAAGAACCATAATTAAAACAGTTAGAATGCACCTCAGATCTGTATAGTTCAATCTGAGGATGTTAAGGATTAATGCATTTTTAAAGGGTATTGAAAACCCTTGGAAAATGCACATGGTTGACTAAGTGTCTAGAGAGAAACCTTATAGAAAAGTTGGAAACATTGTTTTTTATGTTATTCATAGGAAATGATAAAAACAGTAGAAAATAGTGCATCTTCCTGGACAAAACTATAAAATATCACAACATGTTTCATCCTATGGAACAATACATGGTCCCAAACAAAATCCTTCCTAGTCAATGT
The DNA here is from genome assembly GCA_963277665.1 of Viscum album. Classification (NCBI taxonomy): domain Eukaryota; kingdom Viridiplantae; phylum Streptophyta; class Magnoliopsida; order Santalales; family Viscaceae; genus Viscum; species Viscum album. Next base: position 675,491,964 of record OY728150.1, read on the forward strand.
TTTGTCTGAGGAACATGGATACCCACATAGTGTAGATCCTATATTCCCGAGGAGGCATTATAGTATTCCTAAAATACCCATTAAAAAGATCATATTTTAAATTAAAGTCAGATATGTAACAACATTCAAGACAAGGCCAATAAACCACCTAATATAAAAAACAACCTCAAACACAAATAGGCTATCATGACCTCTATCCCACTTCCAATTTAATGACATGCTAATTTGTATACCATATACTCACTCTATTGAACAACAACCTTCATGGATAATTACACATCTTACCTCCACAATGTCAGCATTAAACAAATGGTTGTGGAATTGAAATACACATTCCATGGATCCTATAATATATCATGTTCCACTAACAAACATGGACTAGGAATAAAACATAGATTAATGCTCTGTAGTTTTTTCCCTAAATTCCATGTATTCTCCTTGAGCCTCCTCAAGGAGCCTGTAAAAACTCAACATACCAATTTGTAGGAAAGAAGGACATAATAAATTTAACTATAACCCATTATTATATAGCTCAATCATTTAAAATTAAATTTTTTTTTTCCATGAAATTAATGAATTGATTTTATCAAGGGATGAATTATATTTTCATATTATTTTTAAATTATATTTGTTTTTAGTTTTATACCTTTCTATATATATTGTGTCTTATTTATTCATGTAAGATTATATAGAAAGTATAAATTATTGGCCATCTAATGTATCTCTGTAATTTTTTTCCATCAAAAATAATTTAATGATGTAATAATTTTATGAGTTCTATGTTGTATATTGTTTAATATTATAATGTATTAAATAATTTCCAATTTCAAAAAATGTGGATCATGTATGTATTTCATTCATCAACAACACTAAATATATCAACATCATTCGAAGTGATAGATTCAATAGTATGTAAATTTATTTAATTTAACATTCATACTAATCAAATAGAGTATGTATTGTTACCTATATTTCTCAAACATTTTTAATAATTGAGAGAAATATTTTCCATTTAATTTGGGATAGAATAGCAAGTAAGAAAATAAGATAGAAAATTTTAATTATATGAGGCAACAATAATTCGAAATTGGATGAAAATTTACAATATGTTGATGCTCTATGAATATTTGGATGAATTATTTAAAAATAGTTGGTATTTTTATTTTTTTCATTCTTAAAAGATTCACATAGTTTTACCATAAGAAAACAAGTTTTAACCATAACATTGGAATCATAGTTTTTAAATTAGAACTAATAATTATGATGGAAAATAAAATTGAACCTACTTAATTTAATTAATAAATATGATTTCAAATATATAATCAACGATAAATGATTCAATTACACAATTTAAATAATTTTTATTTGAAAATAATATTGAAAAATGAAATAATAAACCACATTCAGGAAAAAATAAATTTTTGGAATTATATTATATTTACATTGGTTGCATTCGTTTTAGAAACTATCCATCCAATATTAAAATATAATATTTATTAATAAATATTTATTTATTTATTTTATTTTGATAATACACACTACGAAACAAAGTATGATTAATATATCATTCTATATTAAAATTAAATTATAATCATTCAAATCTATTGGATAAATAACGAACATATATGTATTAATTAATTACTAACACATTAGAATATAATATATTTTTAATTGTGATCACGATACTCTATTTTCATAATTAAACCTAACATGTATATTTATATTCAATTAATTAAAAGAATTTCTTGAAATCATTAAGTTGATTCTATTACAACATAAATTATTATTTCATAGTCATTATATAATTCATTTAGATTGTGGAAACCATAGACACAGACACACACACAGATATATATATATATGATCAATTTATTAATCATATTCACACCCACTAATAAAAGAACAATTTTATAAAGGTATACCATATCAAAGGATTATTTAGACTTGAGGTTTTTTGTAATGAAGCTTCTTGAATACTCTAATATTCTGTTAATTAAAATACATATAATTTCTTAGGCTGTTACATTATATCCTCATAATTTTTATTTATAAATTAAAATTAATTCACACACACACACAAATATATATATATATATATATATATATATGGATATATCTAATATATCACACAATCAGGTTCCCATACAACTTCCTGTAATTTCTTATTACTATAGAGAATATTAATTGAGTGAGTATAATATTTATATAGTTTATTATATATTACATCTAACAATTTAATCAGTAGTTATTCATAGGAATGATCAATATCATGTGGTATAATATCAATGCATAGGTCATCTGATGGATCCAATGTGTACTATTTCAAAATCGATTTATAAACACTATATGATGTTGATATAAGTTATGTAGAATTAAAAGAAGATAAACTAAATCTCTTAGTTGGTTGATTATATAGATGGTTAGAATATAATAAGTTTAAAAACTTATATAAATTAAAAAATAAATAACAATATTCTATATAAAAAATTCTCAAGAATAACTTCTCACCGTATTTATGTTAAATTTTTAAATAAACTTTTTTATCATAACTCTTTTATAAACTATGATATGACATTATATAATATTGAACATATCAGACATTATCATTTATTTACTTTTGTAATAAAGGTTTAAATTGAGCCTATTATCAAATATCATCCTTATATGTGAGTGATCAATAATTAATTCCATGTAAGGCTTCCTAAGAATCCATCAAAATGATTTAAAAAAATCAGTATTAATAAAATAATTCATCAAGATTAAATTGTTGAGCCAAGAAAAATTTAAATCCGGTGAACATGAAATAAACATATCTTCTAACTATTTATTTTTCCCCGCATTATAGAAATATATTTTTATATCATAATAATTATTAATATAGATTTATATATCCATGTCATTCTAATGTCATTTGGATATCATCAAGGTCACTCATAGATCTAATTCAAATAATATAGACTATGGTAAACCATAAAACCATAACATTCACATTATGAAAATACCATAATGATGATAAATATAGAAATAAACTCTAATATATATTAAATTTTATTACATCATATCGTAGTATTCTGTAAATCAAATATGATAATTTTCATTAGATGATATGTGTAGTCATTTGATGAAATCAATGATGATATGTTCTCGTTTACTTGATGTTGTGGGAATTATTTTTACCATTACTTTTTAATTATTTTTCCAAACTATAACAATCAAAAAGAATAATCACTGAGATAAATAATATGAAGTAACCATATTCTTTTTTTCCTATTGGAAATAATATTTCATATCTTTGTATATCAACAACATCATTTATGAATTTAGAATGGTATGTTATGAACATATATAGATTGGATATACATTAGCTCTGCTGTTGATAATAAATATACATTATTACTTTATCATATCGTATCATCACTATATAGGTTGAATGAACCTAAATTAATTAACATTTTCTATATATCTACATCGTACTTTATCACATCTCAATTCATAATTTTGAAATATATTTGAACAATTATTTTTGAAGGATATTATTTCTCCATTTAAATATGTTTTTCTAAGAATATGTTTATCAACCTCATAAATATTTAATAGTCCATTATACATAACTAAAATAAGCTACCACGTCCCTCTAAACGCACAAAATTAACTACAATTTTATACATCAGGGTGTGTTAATTAATTGTCCAATTAAAATCATCCATCAATTTTATCAAATTTCATTAGAATAAATTCAACTATTTATAGGTAAATATATACACTAAAATTTTAATATCATGATATATGTAACATATTCCTTGATAAAGATAATTATTCTATATAATTATAAAAATTATAAAAACATCTAACATCATTTCATGAATCTGGTAATTTTTATTATGAATACTAAATTACCAATACACATAATTTAAAAAGAAGTTATTATTATAAATTACACATCGCACCAACTTCAAAAATGAATTTATAAAAAAATAAACTATTTTTTATCATAAGGTTGTGTTATAAATGTTGTGTTGACTAATAATCTCATTATATCTCTTAAATTTAATTCACATTCAACATTATAAGAGAACATTAATATCATCTTCGTTAATATGTGGAGAGTATTCTATATACATAAAAAATAATATAAATAGTAGAACTAATATAAATGTAATGTAATGTATATATCTATATCACTATGGATACTCTAATTTATTTTTTAGTAGATTTCGTTTTTTATGGATCCCTAGGTAAACAATAGCTTTAGATTATGTGGCCGAAGATGAATATTTTTATATCTGTAATTCACATTAATTAAATTTATTATAGAAATTATCCTTTCAAATAGTCATTATTACCATAATTAACTGATCATTATGCCCTACCTTACTTATGGAATGTATATGTATATTAGTTATCTTGAATACCAATAAATGATAATGTTACTCTAAAAGAACAGTATTCATTAAATCAATAAGGATTGTGATTCCATCTGAAAGAAAAAATTTAATAACTCTAGATTCAAATTGTACATACCAAGAATGATTTTTTAGTATAGGAAATTCATTACATTAGATACTAATTTAATAGTACCTATATAAAATATCAACCTAGGGATAGTAATTTTCTCATTATAATTTCCATAAAAAAAAGATATCAATAATGTGAATATGATTTTTATTATTGGTTATTATCAAGATAAATTCAATTAATCTACGAGAAGATGAATTATTACATCATTTACTATTATCAAAATGAATAAGTTCACTACCAATTGTTTCATATTGTCAATTCAATCCGTTATCAATGATCTATATGATTTTATTTATCAATTTCTATAACTCAATGCGGGTAAACTCTATTTGGATTCATTAAAAATGGTATAGTACCATTAATGTGGTTTATTAAAAATTAATCATCACAATTTCAATAAACAATGTGATTCTTTCTCAGAATAACATCAAAAAACAACTTAAAATTTATATATCATTAATTATAACTATCTACCCATTAATATGAGATATATAACCTGTCACGACCTATCCCCAGGGGCCCATATCCTGACTACCCCAAGCATGCATTCCATAGTCTAGGGGCAGGCGACTAACACCAATGGCGTAAATCCCTAAACTGGGAAAGCATTTCCCTTATAACAGTAACAAACACAACAGAGAATACAACTAGAAGAAAAACACTAACTATAATTGTATACAAAAAATTGATGGAAAGTAATAGGGGTCAGAAATACAAGCCCAACAGGAAAGTACAAGTACCACTAAAACCAAGTACAACTGGAGAAAAGTAAAACAGCTACTGGGTCGTCTTCCGAGGTTCCTTCTTAAAGGGGAGGTACATATGTCTTCCTCAGCTCTCCACATCCATTCGTCTACTCCGTGTATCGTATCGCTGAGTTTTCCACCCCCGGGTACCGTCCAGTCCTACTATTCTCTGCCTCAGTCAGTGATGTTTGTCGTTTGCAACCAAGACAATGATGTGTGGGCATATCCTGTGCATTGGTGAGTATGGAGATACTTAGTAGGGACCCTGAGACCCTCAAGGTCTCACAAAATCAGACAATGATAACCCATAATTTATGGATTGAATAGATAGCCATTACATATGTATATGACCATACATATACCTAAGTTATCTAGTAACCCATAAAAATCACGAGGAAAACACTAAAGTCATTGAATCAGCTCAAAACCAGGATTTTATTCTAGGGGTGGTAACATGAAACACTCCTAGTCAAACTTTAGAAACGTCGTCTGTTAGTATACTCTTCCTCTATAGAATATTTTGGGCATGACGCATCACACAGAGGCACTTCCCACTATCCTGGAAAGTTGTGGTACTCCTCCTATCGAGTACCGTGGGTCTGTTGTATCACACAGAGGCGCTCCCTCATCACCTACTGAGATACTCCTCATGTCGAGTACCATGGGTCTGCCGCATCACATAGAGGTGCTCCCCAGTGTATATCTACCACGTCACACAGAGGCGCTCCCCACTGGGCTAGTTGAAACACTCCGAATCGAAGGGTTAGCAGTCTTCAGGTATCAACCAGCTACTAGTTCACATACTCTGCTCATTCATCTCCTGGAGGATCTGATCCATGAGCTACTGGTCGATACTCCAATTGTTTTGATGTCCCAAGTAGATGTATTGTAACACCACAGGCAAATAAAGAATATGAAATTTTCATATTTATCCATATTTGTGAATAAAATATTAATATTACTTTGAATGGGACTCTATGCTCGATGGCGTACCCAACACGCAACAATGAGTTTCTTGGGAATCTTACGTTGCACTCTAATAAAAAAATAATATTATTTTAAATGGTAGTTAACATGTAGCCGTTGTATTGGCGGTAATGGATAGATATAACAAAAATATTATTATATATGTTTTTAAAGGTTTTTACATTTATCCAATAAAAGATAAAGGCTTAAAATACGGAAAGAATTCAATTTTAGGCGTATATGCCCTAGTTATCACTAAAGGATCACTTATCGCCTTTTGATGGTGAACCATCATTAAATATAGTTTTGTTCACTCTTATACATTCTATTGGACCAAATAAAACTCTTCTTATGAACTGGGATATCAAAATTTACTTTGTGTAAATTTTTTGTATCTTTCCGATAAAGTTCATTTTTTAATGAATATTGTAAAATGTTGTATTTTAATTCAAAACCTCTTTATAATATAATTTATTTACATGATTAGAATATCTTTTGAATTTGTTTTAAATTGAAATTAGAATATAGTTTTACCATTAAATCCAATAGTGGTAGTTGTAATTAATTTCACTTTGAAATCAGACTTAAACTAGTGTCAATCTTTTGATACTTACTGTTTCAAAAAAACACGCTATTTGCTCTGACAGCGGGAATTAATTATTAAATTAATTAATTTGACTTATATGTTTTGAATTTTTTAAAATATACTTCATTTTTGATTTCTTAATATCAAATATATCATAGGGTTAATTTTTTGGATTTTTCTGAAAAACTTCAGTTTTTGATGAATAGTGAAACCACTAAGTGGTACTTATAAAAATTGATTTTTCCATTTAAATGAAATTTTGCCATCTTTGTGTTTTGAATTTCAAAAATCCGACATACATGGTTTTCATTAAGAAGTAAAATGTGGTTCAATGGTATAAAAATAATTTTTTGGTGAATAGTAACTTATTAAGTTTTTAATCGCGATTAGAGTAATTAATGTAGTTTATGGTAAGAATAATGTTTTAATAAAATGAAATGACCTAGAAACATGTCCTAATCTCATTGGATGTGTCATGGCCGACCAATACAATCCATGGGTCAACTTGGGGACCCCATGGAGCCACATTGGTTGGGAAATGACATAAATATCTTTTTATTTAATGTTAAAGTAAAAATGACCCAAACATGAAATGTTTTACTAAAAAAAATTTACATGGGGTTATAAAAGTCATATTTTTTACTATAAATATTAATTGGAAAGATAAAAGGTTTTCATACATCATAGTATTTTTTTAATAATTTTTAGATATTAAATAAATTAAATTATTTATGACATCATGATGATGCAGCGATGAACTCATTATTTAACGATTTAAATAAATTGGAATGATAATGTAATATCTAATACCTACACATGTCCAAAACCTAGTGGATGAGTGGATTTCGAACCCCTACCAACTTATCCTCTAAATAAATCAATTTGGGACCTTTAAAATCTGAAACTCTTTTGAAAATAAAGTAACATTTTTTAACTTTACAAGAGTGCCCCTCCTCTCCTCTTATAGAAGTCCCCCACCTCTACATCATTACCCACACTACCAAAGCCTTTGGCTCTTCCAAACCCTACCCATTTTGTCTCTACACTTCCATATGTTACTCCTTGAAGCCTCACTTTGGGCAGAAGTCTTCCCAAGGAAGCCTTTGACCTCAAACCAAAGGGAGTTACCCGATTTTAAGGTAATGTCTTCACTTGTGTCCTTTTGTTTTATTTGGCTTCTCCAACCCCCTAAACTCTTTTTATTAATTTATTTTGTAAAAAATCCAGTATCTTCAATATACTAGGATGTTGTTATAAGAATTATTAGAACTACACTTATGCACACCTACATCTATTGGTTAAAGAACATACTATTTCCGTGGATGGAAAATTTCTGCCTTCAGAAACGATGATTGTTCTACATTCTTCTAACACCTTCAAAGGTGGCCATTAAGATGACAATATATTTATATATGATATCTAATATGTTTATGTTTTACTTAAGCTTCTGTATTTTTCATTTATGGCATACCTTTATGGTTTCCATTATGGGTAAACGCGATATCTTCATTTAAGGAAGTGCGGACTACCGCCCCCTGAAAGTGATTTGATTCGTTAATACCATATGTGGTATGTATAAAGGCTATATTTAATGATATTTTATATTATACCATATTTTAATTAAAATACTATTATGTATCATTATGTTTTAATTCCATTAAATATGAAATAGATATGGAAGTAGCATTCATGCGTACGTACGACTTACCGTCTCCATGAACGGTACATTTCATTTCTTATCTCAAAATTTTATGTAATATTATAAGTACATATATATAATGGATTTATATGTAATATATTATATCTAAATTTTGGATATCATTCTGGAATTATAACATATATATATCTCTCTCATTTTTTTTAATTCCATTAATATGACAAAAAGATGAAAGTAGCGTTCATGCGTACGTACGGCCTACCGTCTCCATGAACAGTGCTTTTGGTTTTTTTTTCTCCAAATGATATGGAATAGTATAAAATGAATATTTACTGGATATATATGATATTTTAATCTTTAATACTATTCTGGAAATTATTTACTTATAACTACATTGGCAATCTTTTTTCAAACAACTTCATTTTTGACTCATGTACCAAACATCGACAAAAACATCTGATTTGAACTAACATTATTAAACAATTATTATAACATTATAATATGTGATATGAACTGAATAATAATCTATAAAGGAAGGTACTTAGGAAATTATTAATTGACCAAAGTTCATTATTCAAGAATATAAAGAAACGAACAAGACAAGTTGGACTTGAGGTAAGGGATCCTACACCTCTCTTTCTTTTTAAGTACACTCTTTTATGTCATTACTTTTAAGCTCGTCTTTATTATGATTGGGATGGTCATTTATATTACTCCTACTGTACTTATTATCTTCATATTATGAGAGACCCTATTTCCTCTCATCAATCAATTTTGGAAGTTCTGTGTGGCGCCGTTAGGCTGCCGAATTTTCGTAAGGGATTTTTCATCTCACTTTTATTCCTGTGAGATTTATGCTATATTTTACACAATTTACTTTGAGTGGTGTATGTACTGCCCATTATTTTACTCATTGTGTAATAAAATTTCTTTTATGAGTATTTACATCAATGTTGTATTGTCATTATTTCACGAGGTGTATGTTTCGAATGATACCCATGTCGGTAAGGGAACCTTTCACCCTCCTCTTTTTAAAAGACTTCTTTTGTTGGATCTTTTAATTTACATATTGTTATGTTGGGATATGTCCTCATATATCCTTATTGATTTAAATTTTATGTACAAGTGATGAGATACCCTTTTTTATCTATCATCAACTCATTTTGATGTGACGCCGTTAGGCTGTCAAGGGAACTTCTTAACCCAATTTTGATTTCTTTGGGTTCAACATGTAGTTATTGAATATGTCATCCTTTGAATATGTGTGAATTTCCTTTGATTATTTTACACATAATATCCACTTATATTTGGTGTATTCGTTTGTCACACATAATTATGTAATTGATTTATCCTTAAACCAAGGATACCATCTTTGTAAGGGACTTCGTCTCAATCTCCTTTCATTGAGGCATATTTTGTTTTATACACAACCTTCTTTTATACGGTGTATAAACCCCTTTGAATTTTACGTTTATTCAAAAGGAATCTTTTTTATATGAAGCGTTTAATAAATGACAAAATGGAATGTTTTTGTCGTACGTATGCGGCGGCAACAACTTCTCCGTCGCCGTGACCGTTATTTGAGTTTAAGCTTCCTCTACAAGACATACCATTTTTTTTAAAGAAAAATAAATATCATGTTTTACTTTTCTTTTATTTTGGTATTGGAAATTGTTTTCATATTGTTTTTATTTTATCAATGTGTTTTATTGATATCTTGTGATTGAAATGTGGAAATGTTAAGTTTCCTTTATGTATGTTTTATGTGATACGATTATCTTATGGTTCTTTGGAATTATTATGAAGAAGGGTGGTTCCGTGATAAACTAAGGGTGGGTGAGCCTGATATAGGTCTCCAATGCTTTGGGTAACGCGAAGGAGTCAAACGTTAAGGTTTCTCCGAAGAGATTTAGGGAATATACTGTGGTGGGCATTCCAAAAGTAACCAAGAGGGTTACTCCCTACGTAAGAATGTTATGAATGCCTCAAGTTACCTTTTATGTCTTATGATTTCTATGATTTATTCATGATTTTATGAGGTATGTTAAAGTGCTTATGTTTTATGGGTATAGTATGATTTCATTCTTCTGTATACATGTACTCATGTTTCCTTTCCATATTTTTAAATCCCTTACTGAGCTTTTTAGGCTCATCCTATGTTTTTGAAATGTTTTTCACAGGTCAAGGGAAGGGTACATGATGTGATGATAGTGTCAACGATGTGTCATGAAAGAATCCATGTTTTATTTTAAATATGTTTCCGTTTATGGGAATAATGAATATTGTCTTTTATGTAACCACTTTGTTTAAATGTGGAATGTAATGCATGTTTCATGATCTAATACTCTAAAACTATAAACCTGTTAAGATCCTCAATGTGTAATCTTGCAATAACTCAAGATTAAATAAGGTTTAAGGATGGGGACTTATAGTTGGTATCAATGGTCGGTTTAGATAACTTTAGAGGTTAGGGTATTCTTCAAGCATAAGTGACATTACCATAATGGTTATGATTTCAGAAAGAGTCCTAGTTTTAGATAAAGTGAATGAGTAAGTATATCTTAGTGCTTATCATCCTCATTATTACATGATGGTTTTGTTGATATACTCAAACTGACCTTTTTGGTTTTAGTAAATGGATGGATCTAGCAGGAACCAATGTAACAGTGGATGTGAAGGAAACTATGACAGTTTTTTGAGCAAGAAAATGAATGATATGGGAGCTGCAATGAGAACTCTTGTGTTTATTCTCAACCAACTATCTAGAGTCATGATTGACCACATAAACCTTGGTGATTTCTCTAAGGCATCATATATGTGAGAAACAAGACCCTACGGAAGTATAGGTAATAATCATAAAGGTAAGTGTGTTAAAAAAACTATGTGTCAAAGATGTGGAAAGAAACACCTGGGAAAATGTTTCAAAGGGACAGAAATATTCTATAGATGTGGAAATGAAGGTCATAAAGCATGAACCTTCCATGGAAAAAGGAAGCATCAAGTTGACTCATGGAAAGGGAAAGAAGTTATTTCTGAAGGATCAATTGAATGTTTTAAATGTGGTGTGCATGGTCATTATGAAAACACATGTCCTATGAAGATGTTTCGTGAATGGGATCACCAAGAGCGTATAAATGTTTGTTTACCAATACCTAATGCCATTCCGATTGAGGATGAAGAAACTGACACTGACCAATCAAAGGTATGTATTATTTCATGACTATTGTTTTCCTATTTTGGAATCTTAGGATATGATTCATGATTATGTATTTAAGAAAGAGGTTTTTCAGAATAAGTTGGAATGGAATGGTTAATGGATCATGAAGAATGTTGAATGAGTAAGATGTCAACATATAAGGGATTGAAGAGTTATGGTGAAATTCTTACGAGTATTAAGTCTCTTTTGATGATGGGGTTACATTAGGAGACTTTTTTATATTATGTGTAACCCTGTTGTTTAATATATTCAAATTTTATTCAAGGAATAGTTATCTTTTCTTTTGTGGACATAGTTATAAAGAACCATTTGGGTTTATATGATCCTTACTTTTGAGGTAATTATGGGTTACTATATGTCATGATTGATGTGAAAGGCATGAGATAAAATTAAGGTTAAATTATGTTATGGTTATATTTGATGATTTTATCCCCTTTTGGGGAATGATTTGAGAATTATATAGTTTTGTAAAAGGGACAATACGCAGACCGTGTGACTACCCGTCGCGTCGGACAAAGCTGCGGGAATCGAACCCACAACCAAAGTGCGACTGGTATTTATCGCCTACCACTGGACTACGTGAAGTCCCTGGTTAGTTTGACTGATTCTTTTTAGTTATATGATTTTATTAATTAAGAGTATGTTGATTTTGGGTTATTTATTAAAATGATTAACCTATCATGGAGGATATGTGATTAGGTGAATTACTTTTCAATACGAGACTTTAGGGGCAACTGATGTTGTTTGGAGATAAATGTTACGATTTAACTTGGAAGACTATGTGACTAAATCCTTAAAATATTTGGGTTTCAATCTTAGTTTGGTTTAATTTGAAGAATTTTATGGACAAATTGATTATAGAATGGTCCTCGTTGAACTTTGGGTTTTGTTGGACAAATTTTAGAGATTAAGAATAGATTTTCTTTTTATAAAGGGTTATCCTTTTCTGGATTATCTGATCTTGTACTAACATGTTTTGTTTTGGTTTTGGTTAAAGTCTAAAGGAATGGGAATTATATAGTTCTCTTTTGTGGATTAGGTGACTCTCTAGATGTTGATTATAGTACTCTTAATGTGAACAAGTCTCCCTAAATACTCGTCTTTTGGAAAAAAATATGAGTTTGATTAAGGAATCTTGTAAAAGTTGAAAGTCAAAATGATAAGTTATTATGTTTTCTTATGAATAAATTCATCAATAAAAAGTAACTTAAAACAAAAATGTTGTCTATTAACTTTTCCTACTGAGGAATCGAATACCATTTAACCCATCACAAGTTTGTGATCTTCTTATGGTTAACTTTCTCCTAGATATGTTTACTATCACTCTCCCTCAAGAACATGACCCTTTGATTTTTCTTCCATGTCCATGTTTTTCTACATGGGATCCTAGTATGGGTTTACTCGGTTGACCTATGTAATTATCTTCCTTTATTTTTAAGTGATTGTTTTACCGACTCTTGTTCCGATGTGGGACTTTCAAGGATGTTTCCATGCTTAATTTTAAAAATTGCGAGGATGCAATTCCCAAAAGGGGGGAAGGATGTAACACCCCAGGTAAATAAAGAATATGAAATTTTCATATTTATCCATATTTGTGAATAAAATATTAACATGACTTTAAAGGGGACGCTATGCTCGATGGCGTACCCAAGACGCAACAACGAGTTTCTTGGGAATCTTACGTTGCACTCTAATAATAAAATAATATTATTTTAAATGGTAGTTAACATGTAGCCGTTGTATTGGCGGGAATAGATAGAAATAACTAAAATATTATTATATATGTTTTTAAATGTTTTTACATTTATCCAATAAAAGATAAAGGCTTAAAATATGGAAAGAATTCAATTTTAGGCGTATATGCCCTAGTTTTCACTAAAGGTTCACTTATCGCCTTTTGATGGCTATCCGTCATTAAATATAGTTTTGTTCACTCTTATACATTCTATTGGACCAAATTAAACTCTTCTTAAGAACTGGGATATCAAAATTTACTTTGTGTAAATTTTTGGTACCTTTCCGATAAAGTTCATTTTTTTTAATGAATAGTGTAAAATGTTGTATTTTAATTCCAAAACTCTTTTTAATATAATTTATTTACATGGATATATTATCATTTGAATTGTTTTTAAATTTAAATTAGAATATATTTTTACCATTAAATCCAATAGTGGTCATTGGAATTAATTTCACTTTGAAATCACACTTAAAGTAATGTCAATCTTTTGATACTTATTGTTTCATAAAAACACGCTATTTCCTCTAACAGTGGGAATTAATTATTAAATTAATTATTGTGACTTATATGTTTATAATTTTGTAAAATAGACTTCATTTTTGAATTCAGAATATCAAATATTTCTTAGGGTGAATTTTTGGGATTTTTCTGAAAAACTTCAATTTTTGATGAATAGTGAAACCACTAAGTGGTACATATAAAAACTGATTTTTCCATTTAAATGAAAATTTTCCATCTTTGTGTTTTGAATTTCAAAAATCCGATATACATGGTTGTCATTAAGAAGTAAAATGTGGTTCAATGGTATAAAAATAATTTTTTTTGTGAATAGTAACTTATTAAGTTTTTAATCGCGATTAGAGGTAATTAGTGTAGTTTATGGTAAGAATAATATTTTAATAAACTAAAATGACCTAGACACAGGTCCTACCCTCATTGGATGTGTCATGGAAGACCAAGACAATCCATGGGTCAACTTGGGGACCCCATGGAGCCACTTTGGTGGGAAATGACATAAATATTTTTTTATTTAATGTTAAAGTAAAAATGACACAAACATGAGATTTTTAATAAAAAAATTTTTAAATGGGGTTATACAAGTCATATTTTTGAATTTAAATAGTCATTGGAAAGATACAAATATTTAATACATCATAGTATATTTTTTTTAATTTTTATACATTAAATAAATTAATTTATTTATGACATCATTATGATGCAGCGATGTCCTCATTATTTAACGATTTAAATAAATTGGAAAGATAATGTAATATATAAGACCTAAACATGTCCAAAACCTATTGGATGAGTGGATTTCAAACCCTTACCACTTTATACTCTAAATAAATCAATGTGGGACCTTTAAAATCCGAAACACTTTTGAAAATAAAGTAACATTTTGTAACTTTACAAGACTTCCCCTCCTCTCCTCTTATAAAAGGCCCCCACCTCTACCTCCATAACCACACTCCCAAAGCCTTTGGCTCGGCAAACCCCTGCCCATTTTTCATCTCCACTTCCCTCTATTACTCCTTGAAGCCTCACTTTGGGCAGAAGTCTTCCCAAGGAAGCCTTTGAGCTCAAACCAAAGGGAGTTACCTGATTTTAAGGTAATGTCTTCACTTGTGTCCTTTTGGTTTATTTTTCTTCTCCAACCCCCTAACCTCTTTTTATTCATTTATGTTGTAACAAATACCATATATTCAATATACTAGGATGTTGTTATAATAAGTATTCGAGCTAAACATACACACACCTACATTTAATGGCTAAAAAACATACTGTTTCCGTGGATAGCGAATTTCTGCCTCCCGAAACGATGATTGTTCAACATTCTTATAACACCTTCAAAGGTGGCCATTAAGATGACACTATATTTATATATGATATCTAATATGTTTTTTTTTACTTAAACTTCTGTATTTTTCATTTATGGTGAACCTTTATGGTTTCCATTATGGGTAAACGTGATATCTTCATTTAAGGAAGTGCGGACTACCACCCCCTCAAAGTCATTTGATTCGTTAATACCATATGTGGTACGTATAAAGGATATATTTAATGATATTATATATGATACCATATTGGAATTAAAATACTATTATGTATCATTATTTTTTAATTCCATTAAATATGAAATAGAAATTGAAGTAGCGTTCATGGGTAGGTACGGCATACCGTCTCCATGAACGATACATTTCATTTCGTATCTCAAAATGTTATGTATTATTATAAGTACATATATATAATGCATATATATGTATTATATTACATCTAAATTATGGATATCATACTGGAATTATAACATATATATATCTCTCTCATTTTGTTTTAATTCCATTAATATGACAAAAAAATGAAAGTAGCGTTCATTCGTACGTACGGCCTACCGTCTCCATGAATGGTGCTTTTCGTTTTTTTATCTACAAATGATATGGAATAGTATAAATTGAATATTTACTAGATATATATGTTATTTTAATAATTAATACTATTCTGGAAATTATTTACTTATATCTACATGGAAATCTTTTTTCAAACAAGTTCATTTTTGACTCATATACCAAACACCGGCAAAAACTTCTGATTTGAAATAAAATTATTAAACAATTATTATAAAATTATAATATGTGATATTAACTGAATAATAATCTCTAAAGGAGGTACTTAGGCAATTATTAATTAACCAAAGTTTATTATTCAGGAATATAAAGAAACAAACAAGACATGTTGGACTTGAGGTAAGGGATCATACACCTCTCTTTCTTTTTATGTACACTCTTTTATGTCATTCCTTTTAAGCTCATATTTCCTATGATTGGGATGCACATTTATATTACTCCTACTTTACTTATTATTATCATATGATGAGAGACCCTATTTCCTCTCATCAACCCATTTTGGATGATTTGAGTGGCGCCGTTAGGCTGCCGAATTTTCGTAAGGGATTTTCCATCTCACTTTTATTCCCGTGAGATTTATGATACATTTGACACAATTTCCTTTGAGTGGTGAATGTACTTCCCATTATTTAACTCATTGTGTAATATAATTTTTTTATGAGTATTTACATCAATTTTGTATTGTCCTTCTTTCACGAGGTTTATGTTTCGAAAGATAACCATGTCGGTAAGGGAACCTTTCACCCTCCTCTTTTTAAAAGACTTCTTTTTTGGGTCTTTTAATTTACATATTTTTATGTTGGTATATGTTCTCATATATCCTTATTGATGTAAATTTTATGTCCAAGTGATGAGATACCCTTTTTTTATCTCTCATCAAATCATTTTGATGTGACGCCGTTAGGCTGTCAAGGGAACTTCTTAACCCAATTTCGAATTCATTGGGTTCAACATGTAGCTATTGAATATGACATACTTTGAATATGTGTGAATTACCTTTGACTATTTTACACGGAATATCCACTTATATTTGGTGTATTCATTTGTCACACATAATTATGTAATTGATTTATCCTTAAACCAATGATACCGTCTTTGTAAGGGACTTCGTCTCAATCTCCTTTCATTGAGGCATATTTTGTTTTATATACAACCTTCTTTTATATGGTGTATAAACCCCTTTGACTTTTACGTTTATTCAAAATGAATCTTTTTTATACGAAGCGTTTACTAAATGAAAAAAGGGAATGTTTTTGTCGTACGTATGCGGCGACAACGACTTCTCCCTCGTCGTGACTGTTATTTGAGTTTCAGCTTCCTCTACACACCATACATTTTTTTTAAAAGAAAAATAAATATCATGTTTTACTTTTCTTTTATTTTGGTATTGAAAATGGTTTTCATAATGTTTTTATTATATCAATGTGTTTTATTGATATCTTGTGATTTAAATGTGGAAATGTTATGATTCCTTTATGTATGTTTTATGTGATACAATTATGTTATGGTTTGTGGGAATTATTATAAAGAAGGGTGGTTCCATGATAAACTATGGGTGGGTGAGCCCGATACAGCTCTCCAATGCATTGGGTAACGTGAAGGAGTGAAACGTTAAGGTTTCTCCGAATAGATTTAGGGAATATACTGTGGTGGGTATTCCAAACGTAACCAAGAGAGTTACTCCCAACGTAATAATGTTATGAATGCCTCAAGTTACATTTTATGTCTTATGATTTCTATTATTTGTTCATGATTTTATGAGGTATGTTAAAGTACTTATGTTTTATGGGTAAAGTATGATTTTATTCTTATGTACACAAGTACTCATGTTTCCTTTCCATATTTTTATATCCCTTACTGAGCTTTTTATGCTCATCCCATGTTTTTGAAATGTTTTTCACAGGTCAAGGGAAGGGTACATGATGTGATGATAGTGTCAAGGATGTGTCAAGAAATAATCCATGTTTTATTTTAAATATAATTTCGTTGATGGGAAGAATTAATACTATCTTTTATGTAACCACTTTGTTAAAATATGGAATTTAATGCATGTTTCATGATCTAATTCTCTAAAAATCCAAACCTGAAAAGTTCCTCAATGTGTAATCTTGTAATAACTCAAGATTAAATATGTTTTAAGGCTGGGGAATTATATGTATCACAAAGGTCCACCTCGTCATAGGGGTCTCAACGCAACAGATGATGCGTCAATCGGATGCCTGGTCTGTGAGTTATTGGCATTTCCGTCCTGGGGGCCCAGATGGATTGTAGTTTCAAACCAACCCGAATGTAACCCAACTGTGTCCAAACCACATGTGGGGTATTAAAAAATATCCTTCTCTCTCTATGCTTTCCATTACCTTAGACTGTTCATGTAACGACCCAATCTTTTTGAGTAGTATATTAACTTACTCTTATTGATTTAATAAGATGTTAATGGTTAATGCAGAAAGAGGAGTCGATGGCTTCATCCGGTAGACTCAACCCTTACGAAGCCCACTTATCAGAGCTTGGGAAGGAGGTAGCATCTGTGGGCTTCGCTTTGGACCAAGCCCAAGCCGAGCTCCAGCGTTTCAAGCTTGAACGAAAACTCTTGCAGGAGAAGTTCAAGTTAGTGGAGGTTGCTACTAGGGCAATGTTATCTGAGCCTCCCTCATATTCTCTCACCATAGCACACCTTACACTTAGGTCTTATGCCAGTGTTATAAGGGGCTATGTGATGAGACCCTAGTTTCCTTGTGTAATCTTCTCGGGTGAATAAATTGAGATTTCTTCCTTTAGTGATGTTTGTGAAATTTCAAATGCCTAGATAAATTTAGAATGTATTTTATTGATTAATTTTGAAAAACGGATATTTTGAAATATTTATGTAAACCCTAAATAACTAATGATGTGTAATGATTTTCAAAAAATGGTCTTCTACAAAATTGTTCATTAAAGAATTTGGAGTCTAATAAGATCAACTTAATTTTTGATGAATAGTAAATTATGAATAGTGATTTTACGCTTAGGATTAGTAATGTGATCAAATGGATTAGTAATTTTCACTCAAAGAAAGTTTTAATATAATTTAGACACCTTGGTTAAGTAATGTGATTCAATAAAATGGTTAAATAACGGTTTCATAAATTATTATTCAAGTATTAGTTTTTTCGGATGAATAGTGTTTTTTAATTATAAATTTAATTAAAAATAATTAGAAAATTATTTTTATAAAAAGGACTTTATTTTTGAACTCAGAGCATCGATATTATGTTAAGGTAATTTTTGGGGATTTTTCTGAAAAAAATGAATTTTCGATGAATAGTGTTTTTATTTAAAAATATAATTAAAAATATTTAGAAAATTATTTTTATAAAATGGAGTTCATTTTTAAAATCATAGCATTGATATTTGGTTAATGTGAAATTTTGGGATTATTCTGAGAAAGTTGAATTTTCAGTGAATAGTAAAATTACAGTTTTAGGGTTTCGGTATGTTTAATGACATCATAATGGTGTCATGATGATGTCATGAGATATTTTGAGGGTTGGCCGGCCAAGGGTGGTGAATTATTGTTTTGGGGGCCCCATGTGGCCTAACTCCATAATAAATGCCAAGGGAGAGCACATGGGTTTGAGAAAAGCACATGTGAGGTGTCCTTTGGCCATTAATGCTTTGTCCCCTCACTTTCCCTATAAATACCCACCCTTTCCTCCCTTGGTTTTCACTGCCAACTCTTCCCCAACGAAGTTCGGGTCTTCTAACCTTCCAAAGAGTCCTCCCAAGGTGCCCCCAAGCCCTCAAGGTCCAATCCTTTGAGTTTCAAAAGTCACGTTTTAAGGTAAGGGATCCGACCCCTCTCTTTCTTTTCGTGTAATCTCTTTTATGTCATTCCTTTTATGCTCCATGTTATTATGTGAGAGGATGTTCTTTTATATTCCTCTTACTGCACTTTCATGTTTATATGATGAGAGATCCCCTCTTACTCTCATCATTTCGTTTTATGAAAGTTTAAGTGACGCCGTTAGGCTGCCGAATGTTTAAGTGATTCTTTCACCCTTCTCTTTTTTTCAAGTTCGATTTTCATGTCAAATCATTCAAGTTCCTTTTTATTATGTTGGGGTATGATCTCTATATCTATCATACTGATCTCTTATGATCATATGATGAGAGACCCTATTTTATTTGTCCAATTCATTTTTGTTGAAGTTTAAGTGACGCCGTTAGGCTGCTGAATTTTCATAAGAGAAATCAAATTTTTGTCTTCCTTCCATGTTTTTCATTTCAATTGGTATGTCCTTGAAATTGCATCACCATGTCCATATATCCTTCTTATTATGTCCCTCTACCTTTTTATGGGTCAATTATGATTGTTCAACCCATGTTCCCTCTCTTTTCAAAGTTTCTAAAACCTTGTAACATAGCGGTTATGCTGCAGAATTTTCGTCTCAAAATGCCTCTCTTTTCTCAAAATTATTTTAAGTTATAAAGTGAATACTCAAAGCTCCTATTTCTAAAGGGGTATTAACATATATATAAAAATGTTCTATTTTAAATTCTGGGATTTACATACATGATACCCTCTTTCCCTTTCCGTGGGTTTAAAGTAACATAAAGATCATGTCTTTAAAGCAGTTTTTGAAACGTTATGATTATGAAATGAAACCCACTTGTTTTATGCTATATGGGTTATTTATGAAATGTTTGATGATGATATATGTGGCTCACATGAAAATAAAGACAAATTTAAGGGTGTGCCCTGATAGCGCTCCAATGAATTGGGTAAAGACTTAATCTCTAGAGATGACCATTTTAACGACGCCTTGGTGAATAACCTTGGTAATTTTTAACGACACCTTGGGGATGGACCTTGGTGAAACGAAACGATTGTCAATATTAAATGTTGTAGCCACATCTTCCAGTAATGAAAAATGATTATTTTTATTATGATGTATCTCATGATTTCTTTCTCATGCCTTAAAGTTCTTTTCATGTCCTTATTGAAGTATCTCAAGTTCACTTGTAAAATGTTTCTCTTGTTTCCCTTACTAGGCCTTCTGCTCACCCTTTCTTTTGATGTATGTCCCCAGGTTATGAGATGCATAATGAACATAGGATGAACTAAAGGATAAGCCTTTCAAGTGTTTAAGAAGAATGTTTTTATGTTTTTTTTATGTATTATGATCCTTGTTTCCAAGACACTAAACCTTAACGATCCTCAGTTCCGTGTAATGAAATGAAAGTTTATGTTATAAAATGGGGGGATGCTATAGTTCATTGAGAAGACACCTGTAACCCATGTTATGGGTGAAAAGATGAATTCAGGTCAAACGGGTCTGGACTGGGGTCCGACCATATCCACGGGTCCGACCCGACCCTAGGGGGCATCCCGACATGAGGGTGGCCCAACACGAGGGGGAAGCCTGGCCCGAGGGAAGCCCGGCCTGAGGGGGTGGCCCGGCCCAAGGGAGACCCTTTCTGAGGGGGCGGCCTTGCCTGAAGGCGGCCCGGCCTGAAGGCAGACCACATGGCCTGGCTAGTGGCCCGCGGCTCATTCCTCATCTGTGCAGCGCGATGACATCGCGCCCTTCCATCGCAGCCTGACCCAACCGCTACCCCCTTTCATCTACGTGGAACGACGGTGCCATGTTGTTATGGCGACCCGGCGGCCTTGCACGGCCAGTTTCTTTGCTGCCAGGCCATCGTCGACCGTTGTTTCTTCCCCGCAGTCCACTCATTCGGTGGCGTCATTGCGCCGCCGCCATCATCAATAAGTGAGGTACAATGAAGGGGGAGGGTCGGGCTGTGTTCATGCGGTCCTAGCTGTCCTCATTATGGTGATATCAATCGGCAATTCACATTCCATAAATTGAACGATGTAGAACGGGAACAAAATAAAGTCAAATCCCCTACCACGAGTTCGTTATTCATTGACGATGTCTAGGAAAGGGAATATGTCGATTCATTAACGTCGGAAATAAAGAGGCCGAGTATGGAATCTTCGGCATTCTTCATGGACGTTGGTCCCTCATTTGTTCTAGTTGAAGAAGGAAAAAGGTGTTCATCATTCTTTAGTGGAGAGGGGCGTTCCTTTTTTGGAAAATGATGTTCCCCAAGTGGTCAACTTCTTCCAAAATTCCAACAAAATAATAGAGCGAGAATCCAATTAATTTTTCTGGCAAAAATTTTTAATTGGACTCAATAATAACCTGACTCCAAAAAATTAGTACACAAACATTGGTATAATTAAAACTAGAGGATTCAAGAGGATCTCCCTCATTAATGAGGGAGAGTTGAGGGGTATTATCCACCGGTGGTCCCCACCACATTTAATCCTCTCGCGAGAGGTTATTCTCAGGTGGGCCCCACCACCATAACCTCTCATGATAGGTTAGGGTGTGGCGGTCCCACCACTAACTTCTATGGGGAGGTTCCAACTACCATCCAACACACACAAGACAACCTATAAAAAATTAATGTGTTGAACACTTTAATTTATTATTTTAATAAATATCCAAAAACTAACATTTTTTCTAAACCATCTACCGTCAATGTGAAAGTCTTCTTAAGATAATATTGGTGCTGCGAGTACAACGGTGCCCTCTGATTTCAGTTTCAAGCACCGGTTCAAAATATATAAAATCCTGCTCGTACATTAACTGAACGTACCCAAAAAAAACATCTGAAAATGAATACAGGCACTCCGGGCCTTGGAAGGAAGCACCGTAAATTTTCACGGACTCATAAAAATAGCATGTAATTAAAAGAAAATCAACATAATATCTAGGCAATTACATTCTCCCCACCCCATGGATTTACATCCATGTAATATACAAATTGGACTATGGGAAAAAATGGGGGTACGGAGCACGCATCTGTGACTCCCACTCCTTGTTACTCTCCTAGAGGTTCTCTTACTGAACACGAAACAGAGGTATCGACCGTCCACGTAGGACCCGATACTCTTGTTCATCAATATCCACTGGAACCTCCATGAATGTCTCCCCATCGTTGACGTCCATCTCTCCATGGTCGATGATGTGGGAAGGGTCATTCACATGTCTAATCAGCTATGACACATGGAAGACGTCGTTCACCCTGTGCAACTGAGGTGGATGAGTTAAGCGGTAAGCCACCTCACGTACTATGTTGATGACCTGGAAAAGTCCAATGAATCGTGGAGATAACATGCTTCCTCGGAAAATCTCCATAGACCTCATCGTGGTGATACCCATAGAAAAAACATGGTCTCTATCCTCGAACTCCAGTGGTATCCACCTACTGTCAGCAACTTACTTCTGTCACCTTTATTTAGTTTCCATTTGCTTTTGGAGGATCTGCACCTTCTCTATGGTAGTGCATAACATCTCTTGTCCCAGTAGTGCTGACACCCTTGGGTCTCTCCAACACAGTGGCGATATGCACGGTCGACCATACAAGGCCTCAAATGGTGCCATATTGATGGTGTAGTGATAGCTGTTGTTGTAGGAAAAATCTACCAATTATAAGTGATCCTCCTAGATACGACCAATGTCGAATACACAGGCTCAGATGATGTACTCGAGGGTCTGAATGGACCGCTCAGTCTGAACATCTGTCTGAGGATGGAAGATGGTGCTCAAGCGAAGCTGTGTTTTAAAATCTTCCTGTAACCCCTTCCTTTACCTGGAAGTAACCCGTGTGTCATGGTCAGAGACAATAGAATAAGGTACTCCATGTTAATGCAAAATCTATTGCACATATAAACGTCTCAAGCACTCTATTGATCCCTGCCCTCTGATCTGTAGGATGTGGGCTGACTTGGTGAGTCAGTCAATGATCACCCATATCGAAACATGACTCCTAGATGTACTTGTAAGACCCATCACGAAGTCCATGGATATCCCATCCCACTTCCACTATGGGACCTTTATGGATTGTACCAAGCCTGCTGGTACCTGGTGCTCCGCCTTCACTTGCTGACAAGTGAGGCATCGTGAGACAAACTAAGCTACTACCTTCTTCGCATCTATACACAAGTGCTGTCATCGAAGGTCCTGGTACATCTTTGGCAGTCATGGATGTACTGCTAGAGGGGAAGTGTTGAACCCCCTCAACACTTCCTCCTGAAGTGGTACTGGTACCACAGTATGTCCTCTGAAGAGAATTACATGCTCCCCACCAACAAAAAATCCACCAGGTGCCTGCCATGTTGATATCTTAGCACGTCGTGTCTCGCAGTCAGCGTCCCCATGTTGTGACTCCCTTACTCGCTGAAGAAGTGGAGGGGTGACTGTAAGAGACTGAAGACAAGACACTCCATCTTGGTCCACATAAGTAATATTTAAATCAGCCTGTTGCTCTATCGCCTCTCTTAGTAGTTGTATACCAGATCTCCTGCTCTGTGCATTCAAAACAACGTTCCCCTTTCCAGGAGTATAGACTATCTTGATGTCATAGTCAAGGAGGAACTCAATCCATCGCCACTGTCTCTGGTTCATGTTCTTCTAAGAGAAGATATACCTCATACTCTTGTGATTAGAGTATAATGTTGAACCCTCTCCCATTAG
The DNA here is from genome assembly GCA_963277665.1 of Viscum album. NCBI lineage: Eukaryota > Viridiplantae > Streptophyta > Magnoliopsida > Santalales > Viscaceae > Viscum > Viscum album. The sequence goes on from OY728150.1 coordinate 675,516,325, forward strand.
ATAATGTCTCCACATCTTCAAGGCGAAGTCCACTGTTGCAAACACTAGGTCATGGTTAGCATAGTTCTGCTCATGCTGTCTCAACTGCTGAGAACCATACATGATCAAAGCTCGCTGCTTCAACAAGACACACCCAACCCAGTCCCTAATACATTTCAGTAGTCTACGTACCCTAATCCCTCATATAGAATCCTGATGATGGGGGTCGTAGTCAGCCTCTACCTTAACTCATGAAAGCTCTACTGGTATCTCTCTGACCATTCGAAGGATTTCCACTTCTTTTTAAATGATGATAGTGGTGTTGTAACTCTAGAGAAGTCTAGAAAGAATGTCTGGTAGTATCCAGCCAAGCCCAGGAAACTTTTTACATCCTTCACACTCATGGGTGGCTTACAAGCAATTACCACCTCTATATTCACTGGATCCACTGCAACTCGAGCCTCCGAGATGACGTGTCCCAAGAATTGAACCTGTTGATTCCAAAACTGGAACATTGAGAGCTTTCAATAAAGTTGGTTCTGTCGAACTAAGTCCAGTACTAACTAAAAATGGTAGTCATGTTCTGCCATAGTAGTCGACTAGATCATAATGTCGTCAATTAAGACCATGACAAAAATGATCGAGGTACAGCTGGAAAATCATGTTCATCAGTCCCATGAACACTACTGGTGCATTGGTTTCACCTAAAGGCATAACAAATCACTTGTAGTGGCCATACCAACATTTGAAGGTCGTCTCTTGCACATCCTCATCTCAAAATCAGAGCTGTTGGTAGCCAGATCTGATGACTATCTTCAAGAACCACCATGCTCCCTTCAACTGATCAAAGAGGTCTTCAATCCTTGGTAGTGTGTACTTTTTCTTCATGGTCACCTGGTTTAGGCTATGATAGTCAAAACAAAGCCTCAAGCTCTCAATCTCCTACTTGGAGAACAGAATAGGGGCTTCCCTGGGATAAAAACTGGGAGGACGAATCCATTCCCCTACAAGTCCTCTAGCTATACATGTAGCTCACGAAGCAGAGCGAGAACCATTCGATATGTTGTAGTAGATATAGGTGTCTTCCCGGGGTACATGTAAATGAAGAAGTCCACCTATCTGCGATAATTTAGTCTTGGGACATCGTTAGGAATAACATCTGCATACTAGTCCACCACAATAGGATATGTCAGACACTCGACATCAACTACTTCGAGGGTAAGGAAAGCCAACAAGTGAGTGATCGGACACCCCTCCTTCGAGTAAGTCCATACTATGTTTCAAAGGTTTCATAATCACCGGTGAAGGTAAAAATGGTCCCATCTGTGCGGAAACACCACACTTTTCTCCTAATATAGTCAATTGGAACATGAACTGTAGATAACCATTCCATACCCAAGATGACGTCGTAAGGCCTCGACATGACTACAAGGAGATCCCAGCTGAAGCTCTCGCCTCATAGAGTAAGATCACAATGCCGACACTAGTGCGCAATCATCGAGTGTTCTCCCATAAGAGTATCTAGCTGTAAGGATTGAGCCAGCGACTCCATCAGAATCTCCGAGAATTGAACGAGGGTAGTGGCTATGAAAGAATGATTGGCACCTGTATCTCTAAGAACTGCAGCTAAGGTGGAGTAGATAGAGATCCTACCTCTAATCATCTCTAGAGCTACATGGTCGTATGCCTCAGCTACCTGAAGTTGAGCTCTCCACTGTCCACCTGCTACCTGTGGTTAGGGTGGTCCTCTTCATGGTGGTGGCGGTAGCACCTCGTAACGTCGTCCACTGCCAACTGCTTGACCAAATCCCATTCCATGTCCACCTACGTCATGCATACTGCCTCGAGGCATCATCTCTCAGTGGGCTATCTGAGTGTATGACTCTGGGGGCTCTGTGGAGAGGCTACCTAAATGAAACAGATATGACACAGACAAAATATTATACCTAGTGAGCTGACTTGGTTGAGATGACATTTGAAAACATTTAAAGACACGCACACAATCACTGTTTTTGTGAATTATGTTGGAAATCAGTATTCATGGTCCTGGAGTATGGATACGTCAGCCACCCACAGCAACACTAGACTCTATGAATTGAAAACCAAAATTAGTACCCTTAACACAGATTTCATCATAGAAAAGAATGATCAGAGTCCTATGTTCTGTTTTAGAACCGACTCCTATGATACCAATTTTCCATGGCCCGTCCCCCAAGACCCATATCATGACTACCCCAAGCTCGCTTTCCATAGGCCAGGGACTGGCGACTAGCACAAAAGGCATAAATCCCTAAACAGGGAAGGAGTTTCCTTTATAATAGTACCAAACACATCAGAGTACACAACTGGAGGCAAAACACTAAGTATAACTATATACAGAAGAAGTGATGGAATGTAAAAGGGGCTGGAAATACATGCCCAATAAAAAGTATAAGTACAACTGAAAGTAAGTACAACCGAAGAAAAGTAAAGTAGCTACTAGGTCGTCCTCTGGGGTTCCTACCAGAAGGGTATGTATAGATGGCCTCCTCACCTCTCCACGTCCATCTGCCTTTTGTGTGTACCATCTCACCAAGTGGTCCACCTCTAGGTACCATCCAGTCCTGCTACTCTCTGCCTCAGTCAGCGCTATTCGTGGTCTGCAACCAACACAACAAGGTACGGTCATTGCCTAGGCAAGGGTGAGTATGGAAATACTCAGTGGGGACCCCAATACCCTAATGGTCTCACAAAATATGACAACGATAAACCACAAAATATGGATTAAACGGATATTAATTACTTAGGTATATGCCCATAAATATACATAAGATATATAGTAACTCATCTAAATCATGAGGTAAACACAAAATTCAGCGACTCATCTCAAAAACATGATTTCATTATAGGGGTGGTAACATGTAACACTCCCATTCAATCTATCAAAACCTCGGCTGCTGGTGTACTCTTCCACTATAGAGTACCGTGGGCCTACCGCAGCACCCAGAGGTGCTTCCCACTATCATGGACTACTGTAGTACTCCTCCGGTTGAGTACCATGGGACTACTGTGTCACAAAGGGGAGCTCCCCTCTATGGGCCGGTGGCATCACAGAGAGGTGATCCCTCGTAGTATACTAAGATACTCCTCTGGTAGAGTATTATGGGTCTGCCACGTCATACAGAGGCACTCCCCACTAGGCTAGTCGAAACACTCCATGTTGAAAGGTTTGCATTCGTCATGTATCAGCCAACTACTAGGTCTCCATGCTCCGCTCTCTCCTCACCAGGTGGATCCTCTCCATGAGGTATTGGTTGATACTCCAACTTTCATGAAGTCCCAAGTAGAAATATCTCAATGTTCTTCCTCATCATAGGAGTCTCGACACAACATACGGCGTGTCAATCAAACTCCTGGTCTGTGAGCTATTGGAATTTTTGTCCTTAAGGCCAGGTTGGAGTTTAGGTTCAATCCAACCCATCCATACCCCAACTTTGTCCAAACCTCATGTGGTGTATTCTAAAATATCCATCTGGCTATATGCTTTCTGTCACCATAGACGGTTCATTGATCGGACACATGTAGCCCATGTTATGGGATAAAATGTAAATTCGGGTCAAACGGGTCCATACTGGGGTTCGACCCTGTCTGGGGGTCCAACCATACCTGAGGTGAAGGCCTAACCCAAGGCGGTAGCCCAGCCCGAGGGTGGCCCGGCCAGAGGGCGGCATGACCCGAGGAGGTGGCCCGACCTGAGTTGGCGGCCCGGCCGGAGGTGGCTGCCCGACCCGAGGTGGCGGACCGGCCCGAGGGTGGCCCAACTCGCGTCGGGCCACCCCATCGGGATGGATGCACATTCTCCTCCACCACGGCCCGCCCTGGCCATGGCTCAACTCCTTCGTGCAGTGCGAGAGCACCTCACCCTTCTATCGTATCCCGACCTGTCAGCAATCCCCTTCTCCTCCGTGCGGTGCGACGGTGCAACACCCTTCCACCATGGCCTGCCTTTCATCCGTATGGAACTACGATGCCACACCCTTCTAGTAACCCAGCAGCCTTGCGTCTTTAGTTTTTTCATGGACAGCCCATCACTGTCCACCCTTGCTCCATAGCGGTCCACTCTTCTGGCAGCGTCAATGCGACGCCTTCCACATAAACAAGCGAGGTGGATCAAAGGAGGAGGGGGGTCATGTTCGTGTGGTCTGAGCCCTCCTCATTATGGTGATATCAATTGGAAATTCACATTCTATAAATTGAACAATGTAGAAATGGAACAAAATCAACTCAAATCCCCTACCTCGGGTTCGTTATTCGTTGATGATGTCGAGGAATGGGCGGATGTCGATTCATTGATGTCAGAAATGAAGAATCGTAGTATGGAGTCGTCAGCATTATTTAAGGATGGAGATCCTTCCTTTGTTCCGATAGAAGTAGGAAAAAGGTGCTCGTCGTTCTTCGGTGGAGAGGGGCATTCATTATTGGAAGATGAAGTTCTCCAAGTGTTCTTCCTCTCCCCAACTTCCAACAAAAAGATATGCCAAAAATATAATAGAGTGAGAATCCTAATAATATTGTTGGAAAAAAATTTGAACTTGACTCATTAATAACCCGGCTCCACCAAATTAATACACTAGTGTTAGAATGATTAAAACTAGAGGAGTCAAGAGGATCTCCCTCATTAATGAGGGAGAGTTGAGGGGTTTCATCCTCGAGTGGTCCCCACAACTTTTAATCCTCTCGTGGGAGGTTATGAATGAGTGGGACCCACCACCATAACCTCTCATTGGAGGTTACGGTGTGCCGATACCACCGCCAACTCCCATGGGGAGGATCCAACTACAAGTAAACACACAAAATAGAACCTAGAATAAATTAATGTGTTCAATTTATTTTATTATTTTTATAAAACAAATAAACTAACTTTTATTCTCAACCATCTGTAGTCGAGGTGAAAGTAATTTTAAGTGAATAGAGGCACTGTGAGTTCAATGGTGCCCTCATATTTCTGTTCCGAACACCTGGTCAAAAGTTATAAAATCTCGCTCATACGATTACTGAACGTACACGAACAAAAATTCAGAAATTGATTTCAGGCACTCCAGGCATCGGAATCAAGCACCGTAAATTATCATGGACATGTAAAAATCCAATGTATTTAAAAAAATTCTACTGAATTTTTGGGTCTTTACATAACTCTTTGAATTTGAATCATGACCCATAAAATGGTCAAAATATCCATTACAAGTTCATATTTATCATCACAATACTACAAAATAGTCAGATTATTTAGAATATCAAATAGGAAATCACACCCATTTAAATTTATTTATGATCTATATAAGAAAAATCATTATATGTCTAAAATAACATCAAATTCATCTTATTGATGAAAAATATGCTGATCATTAAGAATATTAAAACAATAATTAATCTGATATGAATTGGTGACATCATATGTGATCGTTTTACTACCATTAGTTTGCAAATAAAGTCAATATCCATTTATTTAGAAGGTGATGTGCATTACTTAAAAAATTACTCAAATAACAAATAGTGGGTAGACAAACTATAAAATATTGAATTACCGGTTCTAAAGTACATATAATGTGTACCATTATCCAATTTTTAGTATTTCAATCATTGTTAATAGTGATGACGTGAGATTTTAATTTGTATGTTGTCTTCAGTGGTTTTGGATGTCTATAATCGTCATTAAATTTAATATTCAAGTGTTTTTATTATAATTCCCATACACCTTGAATCTGAAAAATGAAGGTTTCAATTTTATATTATGTTGGCATTTTTATCTATTTATGTCATTTTATAACATGTATCGGTCTCCTCATCATTCAAATCCATGATAACAATCTTTTACATACAAATATAATATACTTTTACCCTTTAGAAAATTTCATTCATTCCTCTTTTCACACGTATTGAATAATGAAACTGTCATCTTCATATCTTCAATGGTTGTATTGTTTAAATTTTCTTATATTTTAATCATTATTTCATTATCTAAACCATGATATTTATGGGTGAATATAATATCCATTAATCAATTAAATGAACATTGAATTATTTCTTTATATATATTAATGACTCTTATGGATAATAATATGAAGATTCATAGTCTCAATTCAATGATTAGTAGATCATTATTTATTTGGGGATGTATGATAATCCCAAATGCATTTAGCTTTCAAGCAATGAAAACATTGATGCATAGGTGTAAATTAAATCATTATATATTTTCTTTGGGAAGATAAATTGATTCTCTATTTTCATGTTATAAATACAAGGAATGAAAATGATTAAAATTAATACCCACTTGACCTGATTCATAATTTTTACCCATTTCTGCATCAATCCCACATCCACATCCATAATTTATTTTATTGGTCATACTGTATTTTCAGAAACTATGCTCATTTATTTAATACATTTTAAGACATTATCATATATATATATATATGATATTTCTAATGGTTCTCATTACAGTTTTTCCTTCCCTGATTGGAAAACTAAATATTGAATACTCGAATAAAAATTTGTGTTATCCAAACATTACATAAATAAAAATTAAATATTATTTAATGAAAATTATTTACATGATTTTTATATCCATTCCAAAACAATAATGTTATGTGGTCTTCTAAATTATTGATAGGTATGAAAAAATTATATCAATGATCTAAAAGATATCCCACAAACCCATTTAAAACTAGCGCCATATTTAATCATATCATTTTGATATCCATTATTCATGATTTTGGAAAATTAAAAATAATTAAATTTTTTAGAAGATTTATTTTATGGGAAAGATATGTAGATATAAATAAAATTTATAAGAGAAACATGTGCATTAAAGTATATAAACATGATCTCAAAATCTGATAATAATAATGATCAATTCACATTTCAAGATCAAGAGTATAAGCATAACACAATGTAGTACATATGGATGGAACTATAATGGAATAAATTTATATGTGTCATGGGTTTATATCATTGTCATAATATCATTTAATTAAATAGATGAATAATGTGTGACATAATCTTAATTCAGGATATCATATGTCAATGATACCCACCAAGATATTCCTCACCTGTTAGGCTTCAGATAACCACACTAGATCATGTTATGGTCTCTATAAAACCTAACGTGGACCATTGTTAGATGTATTCTAACCAACCATGTACACACATTTGGGCTTTGGATAAACTCATGTATACCGTTTTAGATTAGTTAAAATAATCATTTCTCATTGCTTGTGAGATATATAATGGACCATACATCAAATAAAAAATATAAATTCATGTGTCTCCTACAATATAAAAAAAATTCATTTCATCATATCCATTCCAATTGAATAGAAATTGAGTTTCATAAGAATTTAATAATCATAAATAGTATCCATGTAGAGTAAAAAATAATGACCCAAATTTGAGATGAAATACCTAATAAAGCATAACATACATCAATGATCAATGCTATAGATGATAATACTTTTAAATTAATATTTTATCATTTCTAACAGAAAATTCATTTATCATATCTGAATCTCCTATATAAAATTCAAAAAATATAAAAAATATTGAAAATATTTTATTTGAAACCAACTATGAAATTTTGTATGTTAACATTAAATGTATTAAATGGTAATGATTGATAGAAATATCATTTTTGTTGTTTAGAATGAAATGATGATTGAATTAATATATGTGGTAAAAGTAAATCATTCGGAAAATGATAATATAATTCCTTGTGAACATTTCTATATTAATTCCAACATGTATTAATTTTTTTTATTTATTAATTATTTATTACAAATAAATTTATGAGTAAAAATATGGATAGAATATTAATATTGAAAAAAATGTTAATGATAGAATAAGAAAATAGTGTTGGTTTTATATGAAATAGTTATTCAATTTTTTTCTTTTTTTAAGATCATAATTAATGGAATAATTTTTATTTCATAAAATTAAAATAGGGGAATTAATTTCTAATTATTTCTGTGGTTTAGGCCATATTACCAAATCATTGTAATTCTAATCATTATAAATTACAGAAAAAATTAGATTATGTCAGGAAAACCTTACCTCAAGCCTATATTGATTAATAAGTACTCTAGTATCCTAAAAAATATTAAAGTTTATTTAAATTATAATCATGAGTATCATTAATATTTATAAAACCTTAGATCAACTATTTATAACATATCAATTCCCATTTATAAATAATTCTTATAATAATCATCATTTCGTGATGTTAATTGTTTACTTTCACATGAATTATTCATTTTTGTATCTCTATTCATTGAAATTAATTTGGAATGAATATTATATTCAATGTTAATCAATGTAAATGTATGAGATATATTAAGTATATTAGTATTGGGAAATGATAAAAAATATAGGGGTAAATTTTTTTTACACCATTCTTGGATATAGGGGTCTCTATAAATGAATGAACATTATTTTCAATTTTAAATGAAAATATAGAAAGAGTGATAAGTTATATTATATAATAAAATATCCAAAATTATATCATAATTATCATATTATTTTACCTATTTAATATTCATGAGTTTTTTATGAATGATGAACTATATCGCTGCATTTTACTGGTAGTACATGCATTCACATGAGCAACACATTAAATTCTGATTTTAATTAAAGGATGTAAAAATAGTTATACGATCATTGTAATAAAATATTATTATATTTATTATACTATATTACACTTTTAATGATTTATACAGTATTTTAATAGGATATGGAATATTAAATAATATTGATGAAGCTCGGTTAAGAATTATACCACATCCTTCAGAGAACTCATATGGATTACAAAAAACTCTATTAGTGATTACGATTAGGAAAATAAAATGGGAACTAGAATAAATATACATAAGGTGAAATGATTATGGTATGATTAACTTCTAATATATAAGGATGAAATAGTGTGAATAATGTAGGATAATAGGTTCCCTTTTATAAAATATGTAAGGAAAAAACATGGAATACCATAATATATTTAAAACATATATGGTCACTATATTGTGAATGTGGTTTACAAATTATATGATATAGAAATTATTATAAAAAAAATTATATTAAAAAAATATTATAGGTTTATAAATAATTTGTACCCTCATCTGTTAGTTTTACAACCCCTCCCCCATAATCCCATTTTATCTATAAACATGGTAAAAAACATTTATATTTTTAACATTCATTATAAGTAGAAAATATGTATTACATATTAAGAATTATAATCTCTATAAATGGAATAAATTATATATAAACTCTTTTTTATGAATGGAATATAAACATTCATTTATATTAAATTTTATTTTTAAGTGTAAAATTGAATATACCACACTAACATTATTAGTCATCATAATAAAATAGAGGTTGTATAATTTCATAAAATTTACATTATATTAATTTTATAAAAATTATTAATCTATAATTTTTCATTTATTCTATTATGATAAAAACACATTTCCCATATAAAATCAGATTTGTAAAAAATAAACCGTTCACCTTTCAATTAATTGATCATCATTATCGTCATTTAAATAAATAATGAAGAAATATTTATATATATGTAAATAATTTTTTTAATTAAAATATATTTATTTAATATATCAAATATATATTATTTATATATTAATATATATCTTCTATAAAAATGAATTTATTCAAAAATTAGGACTTTTAGACATTAAATAAATTTATTGAAAACATAGTGATTTTTCAGAGATTATTCAGTCAAAATTAATTTATGATAATGTTTATATGTATATATATATATATATAATTCATAATGTGGATAATCCTTTTAATACATAACAATATAACAATTATGTAATATATTTATATTATATTAGTGGTTTATTTAAGCTCATGGCTGTATTTAAATAATATTTTCTCATGCATCCAGTTGAATTCCAATGGAAAAAATATAAAATATAAAGTCTTTTTTGTAGTGTCAATATTATCCACCACTATGTCACCTCCATAGACCATAATGTTAAGCACATCCATGATGGAATAAAAATACAAAAAATTCTATAGTCGATAAAAACCTATAACTGAAATTCATATTTAATAAAGTATTGTAGACAATAATAATTTTAAATTATGTTCTATAATATAAGAGATGAAATATAATCTTAGGAAAACAATTTATTGAATATTTTATATTATTTTACATTATATTAATTGAAAAATTATCTTGTTGAAAATAATAACTATAGTGTATTACTCACTCTATGTATAAGATGACACATCCTCCCATTGGAGATCATTCATCATCTCTATCTACCACCAATTTCACAACAAACCATTTTTTTCTATAGATAAAGACCTCATGTTACTCTACTATACTATTTCTATCTAAATTTATTTCAAAAAAATAAATTATATTTATAGTGACAACACATTTTGGGGTTATTCCCATGAAATATTTAGTATGAATATATTTAGTGGGAGACACCCAAAAAATAACAATTAATCAAATATGAAAAAAAATTAAGAAAAAGATGAATAGAATGTACCCATAAGGATTTATAGATGCATTAAAAATATGAAATCCATGGAAATGAATAGAAAAATGTATTCAATTCTTATATCCACTAAGGATCATATATGCAGCACCCAAACATATTATCATGTACTTTTCAAAAGATAAATATTTTTTTTTGTGAACATATAATAAATAATGTCATGACCCGTCCTCAGGGCCCGTGTTGTGACTACCCCAAGCCCTCATTCCATAGGCCTGGGGCTAGAGACTAGCACCAAATGCATAATATCAACAAAAGGGGAGGCATTTCCTTTTGACCTGTAACACACACACAGTCTGAATACAAGTAGTAGAGGCAACAACTGGAAATAAACACTAAGTACAACTGAATACAAGAGAATGTGCTGAATGAAAAGGGGCCAAAAATACAATCCCAACTTTAAAGTACCACTGTAGAAAAGTAAACAGCAACTACTGAGTCATCCTCCGGAAATCCCACCTGAAGGGTGGGTACATATGGACTCCTCCGCACCTCAGGTCCGTCCGTCCGCTTCATTTAAGTATCGACTCGTGGTCTACCTCCGGGTACCGTACAGCTCTCTACGTCTCTACCTCGATCAGTGATGCCTATCGTCTCCAACCAACACAACGAAGTGTCAGCATATCCCAAGCAGGGGTGAGTATAACGATACACAGTAAGGAACCTCAGACCCCTAAGGTCTCTTAGAATCCACGAAGGATAAACCAGAGAAGAAATATACAACAACAAAGTATCAGCAAACTCTACTTAGGTATATAGCCATACATATACATAAGTTATCAATACTAGTTCAGCTCCAACTCTTGATCCCAAGAACAACCGGGTCCACATAGGAAGTAAAGTCAATCAAAGAGAGGATAATGATTGAATGTCAAGACTAAGCTTACACAGGATACAATAACAGTGGTCATCGTTGTCGAACCCATAGATGATCCCAGTACTGTAGTCATCGTTGTCGATCCCATAGAGGATCCCAGTACAGTAGTCATCGATGTTGAACCCACGGAATATCCCAGTATAGTAGTCATCGATGTCTAACCCACGGAGGATCCCAGTACAGTAGTCATCACTATCAAACCCATAGGGGATCCCAGTAGGGTAGTCGTTGCAGTGGCAGTCAGCTCTAGGGTTCCCACACACAACACGCTCGATTCTAGGAGGGTCTGCTTCTCCAGCAAACGGATCGATCCATCAACAATCACGAAGTCTAGAGTTGATGAATCCCGAAGTTTTGTCTCATCAAAAAGAACCCAATGTGATAGACGGAACTTCAATCATATGCCCAGTATAAGAGTTATTGGATTTTCTGTTCCAGGGGCCTGGTAGAAATTATGCTCATTCCAAACCCGGCCATTTTTTAAAGTTTTTTAAAACATAATTAGAGTGTGGTAGGTGGAATTTATCAACTATAGGATCCCAGTTCCGTAGACAGAACATAAATCGGACACGCGATCTAGAAGATATTCATGTTTAAGCGAAACAGGCACGGCCCGTCAAGCCCAGTGGGCTGGTGGATCGGCCCGACTCGGTTTGGAGGGTCCTACCCGGCTGTGGGTCGGCCGAGCCCAGTGGAGTGTAGCCCACCAAGGGAACCTGCATTGTGGGTCTGACCCGGTTAGGGGGTTGGTCCGACCCGGTGGGGGACGACCCACCCACAGACCCGGCCTGCGGTTTTTGGCCGGTTCGGCTCTCCCGGCGGCACTGAGAGGCGTCGTCCCTCCTTGCTGCCCGGCTGGCTAATGCCAGCCGGTTTTGTTCTGCGTGAGGGGCCTGTACAGTGGGTCGCGGTTCCCTCTCAGCACGACGCCAAGAGTATCCATGGTCTTCTCGACCAGGCCGGCAGGCGGCCTGCTGGTTCACCCTGCAAAGCGGACATCAAAATAGGTCGCGGTCTTCGCGCAGCCCATGAGGCAGCGCGGTCCTCCTGCCCGGCAGGCTACGGCCGGTCGGTTCGCTTCGTCTGTGCGGCCGACACCGCGGGAAGCGGTTTCCTCCACATGGCCGGAACGATGGTGCCAGTCCTACCCCTCCGTGGCCCGTTCTAGCCACAGTCTTCGGTTTCCGCCTCCTTCGTTCGCTACCGCCTCATGGTCGTGGCCTCTTCCTCCAGTGCGGTGTGACGACACCCCCCCCTTCCTACAACACCTCTGTCGCCAAATAAACCAACAAGAAATAAAGGAATGTCGGGCTGTGTTGGTTCGGAGATTGCCCGCCGTATTAGATGATAACTTTTTGGCATTCACAAACCTAGGTATTAAACGAATAATGAGGTACAATTTTATTCAATTAAAATGAATCATATCCACCTACCTCGTAATCGGGGTTGAAGGTAGACGAGGAATTCAGCATCGTGGATGACTGTGTCACAAAATACAGTATTGTTCTGTCAATGTCGGTGGAAGATTCATTGTCATTGGTGACATTCCTCGCAGGCGGTGTCTTCTCCCTCGACGTGGAGGAAGAAGAATGATGAAAAAGTCGATTGAGGGCATTGTGTTCTTTATTAGAGAGGGTAAATGTTCTTCGTGGGAAGAAGGCCCTCTATATTCTCTAAGGCTCCACCAACACAACATGTGCCAACCCAAAAAAATAATAGCTTATTATATTATTTTATCCATAACATGAATTTCAAATTAATTAAAAAAGTTGAGCCAAATAATTAATTAATTATGTTGGCACAATTAATGGGATGGATGTGGGAGACTCTACCATCATGTGGGAGTTCAAAAGTTAAAAGGTGTTTCAAGGAGTTAAAGGGGTAGTTGAAGGGTTAGGGGCTTATGTGGGCCACACCACACATTATCATCTCATGGGAGGTTATGTGGGGTGTGTGCCCCACCTCCAACTCCTCTTTGGACGAAATAACCACCCCTTAACAAAAATTATGTAACACATAATTCTTTTTGATTTAAAAAGAATCCCCAAAAATTAACTCCCTCTCTCGACCAAACGCAATTGCGGTAAAGGTCCCCTTAGTCAAATACCGGCGTTGTGAGTTCATCGGTGTCCTCAGATTTCAATTTTGAGAACTGGTTCAAAAGATAGAAAACCCCACATGTACATTTACTAGACGTACCTGAAGAAAACATTAGAATTTGATTTCGGGCACACCGGGCCTCAGAATCAGGCACCATCAGAAATTGCGGACTGGAAAAATTGCAAAGAAATGAAGAAACAATTTCCTTGATATTTCGGGGTCGTTACAAATAATAAATGGGAAAATCTGAAAAATTCATTATTTCATTAAAGTAGATTATTATAATAAAAATATGAAATTAATTACATCATATCTAAACGAAACAGAATAATTAATATTAAAAATGTAATTAAACACATTAATATAAAAATATAAAATTTTTGGAAATCTAATAAACATGTTCATCCTCTAAGATCAAAATAATAGTGGTAATTATATTATATATAAAATATTATAAATTTCATAATTATCATAAAAAACTAAAATAATTTGATGAATGTTCATTTGGATATATGTATGAATGTAGATAGTAATAATATATTAATAGTATTTAAATGGATATTTAATATAAGTTTATTGTACATATGTCCACCGAAAACATTGTTTTTGAATAGATATGTTTTATTATAGTACAATGTATTTTTGAATATTTTTGTTAAAAAGATATATTATATATATTATAAATATATTAAGAATTCTATAATGAAATACAATTTAATAGTCTAAATATTTTAATAGGTAATTATTTACATGTTTTTATATTAATATTATTATTTAATTCAATGAATTGTTTGTTATTTTTTATTACCACATTAATGTATTGATAAAATTAACTTTTTTTATAATAAATATAATATAAATGGTATGTGATTAAAATTAATTTACATTAAAATGGGTTATTTTATAATTGGATTTCATTTTCATAATTTTGTTAATGTTAATAAATTAAATAGATTCTATTTAACATATTTTCATAACAAAATGTAATGATTGAATATATGGAATAAATATATATAGACAAATTTAACATAAAATGTGTAAGATATAATATTATTAACACTTTATGGGGAAAATATTTGTCTAAAAACAATTTTTGAATATTTTTTTCATTGAAAATAAAAATTCCAAATGTATATAAATATAATTAAATTAAAGTGAGTTTGAATTTTGAATCTTCTTTAATAAATTTTTTATTATGTTCCGTAATATTTTTTTGAAAAAAAATAAGTCAACAGGTTAAAATTATCCCACCATGTTAATATTTTGAATGCAGTATATGTGTTCAATAAAGAGGTAATATACTAAATTATCATAAAAATTATCGAGACATAAGTGGGTAAGAGAGTTATTGACATTAAATTATAATTTTTTCTTTAATTTTTTCTAATTTATTTTAAAATTATATTTATAGACTCATTACACACACTTTAAGGAATTATTATTTCTGAATGATGCATTATGATATATATAAAAAAGACCAATATTATAAAGACTTCAACCCCAACCATTCCATCAGTTTTCTTTTGAATCCCTCACAAAATACCAAACCTAAAAAATACTATCCAATGATTGAGAATATCTTTTCACTCAATGGAATCTAAAATAAATCATCTTTAACAGTATCACTTAGAGATTATTCCATTATATAGTCTCAGTGTTATTCACTCATTAATTATTCTTTATTTTATAAATCGTTGAACCAATCACAAATATATATTTCTTCATTGATAAAATAATTTATATGTTATTAAGGTTATATAAAATGGATAACATTAATACGAAATAACATATTTTTATTCATTCTACAATTATATGACGTTCTTGATTGAGTTGGTTTGACCACCTACAAGAAACACATTATATAATTTACATAATGAATGAATAATAAAAAATTGCACTGATAATATATTCCATGATTGATTAATTCAATAATATTATTAAATTAATTAATGGATATCTTATATTTTTTGACAAATGAATTTAATTATTTTTTAAATTCAATAAAAATTGTATTTCTAACTCTTCTCCTTGAATTGATTACATAAGATTATGGAAATAAATATGGGACTAAAATCCCATATCCAACACATATATTTTACATTAATCATCAATATAGATGTGATTAACACATTATTATGGTTAATAATCTAGAAGACTTAAATAATGCAATTATGTGAAGGATGATCATGTAAGATGTGAATATTAATTTTAACAAATATAAAATTAATTTATATGTATTTTTTATTAAAAATAATCTGAACTAAGTAACAAATATATGAATCAATAATATATATATATATATATATATATGTGAATAGTTTTCTTATAATTTACATATAGTGAGTTAAATTACATTCAGCCAAGCATATATCAATGGTTTGTGTTACTTTTCCGATATTAGAAATCCAATAATAATTTCTTCTTGGTGAAATATTAGATACAATTTTTTTTACTAAGCCATCTATTTTCTTCCCCATTCAATATATATTTTTTTCACTTCTCATTACAATATAATCTTCCCTCGGTTCACACTTCAGTTGAATGTATTTATTTGTGTTTACATGAACGTAACTGTTCATTTTAGTTGGGAATATTTATCCTCTATAACCATTTTAATCATATTCTCTTATAAAAACATAAACAATAAAAATGGTTATTTCTTTTTTAATTTGAAATGTATTTCTTATTTACTATAGGAATCCTTCATATGTTTTTCATATTGAATCATTCAACCAGATTATTCATAAAAATTATTTACAATAATCTATTTCTTGTTTGTTTCTTCTGTCAAAATAAATTTTAATTTACATTCATTATATTTTTTAAACCAAATATTTGATAATGTATCACCATTAAAAAAATATTCAATCATAAAAGATATTTATTCTTAATTTTCTATTTATCTTGTAATTATTTTTTAATATATAACAATTTCATTAAATGTTACATATGTTTCAATAAAAATATACTCAATGTGGAGAATCATTCATATTTTATATGGATGTATTGTTATAATAAATTGTGGAAATAATTAATGAAACCATTTCTTCTATACATTTAATAATGATATTGTGGAATTATGATAGAGTTTATATTTATTTGGCACACATATATATGTTTTTTAATATTCTATGGGTGGGAAATGAATCATATTACATCATCTAATTAGGTATAACATTATATAATATGATAATACTTTTATTGGATATAGAGTTTAAACAAAATGCTAAATATATTGATATTTTATGTGAATCCATCCACTATATTATGATATTTTATCCAATATATGGAAATGGTCATTATATATTGTCTAGTAATTATATATTATTTTCTATACCTATATATTTTTGACACGTTGAAATTCCACATATTTCTACTATGCCAGATGCAAATTTTGGTTTTTACCAATTATGATAGGTAAATAAAAACTGAACATTCAAAGTCATCATTTTATAAGTCATATATAAAGACATATGTTATGATTAATTATTTATAATCTTTGTCTTATTGTGTATTTGTTCCTTTGGTTATAATCTTATGGTGTCATTATTTTATCAATCCCACATGTGAAAATTGATTCATATGACTTTCATAGGAATCAATGGAAATTTTGTATTATGTTTCCATTTCCCTAATTATATAATATAAAATTGTTAGGTCCACATGGTTGAATACCATGAGAGGAGGGGGGTGAATCAGGTATGACTAATTTAAAATTAAAGCCCGTTATGATCTTGTATCTCTATTAAGAAAAAAACACTTCTCTCTCTTTCATGTTGGACAAAATAAGAAGAAAGTAAAGCAAGCACAGGACACTATGTTTTTTACTTGGTTCACGACTAATGGCTACGTCAAAGGAGCATACACTGGCAGATTTTCGGTTGTACCAAATTCCACTAAACTTCACTAGCTGTGGATTACAAGGGTAGGGAACACAGTCACTATGTCCTAGGCTCACTGCCTTTACAAGGTTTAGGGTCAGCTCACTACTTTCCCAAGGGTCACTCCCAGTTTCTCTCTCTATGGCTCTTTGCCGGTGGTGAGGATCAGCTTCTTCCTCTTCCTCTGCTCACTGCTCTGGAAAGGATCCACTCATAGTTTATAGACTTGTAGGTTTCTTCATTTTCATGAAGTAATTCATCTTCATCTGTATGTAGATTCTCCATTGAAGTAAAACTTTCACACATAGATGAATCTCTCTTTGCACTTAAGATATCGGGTAATATTCCAGATTTCACGCAACCTGGAATAACTACAGTGAATCAACCTTACATGGCGCACAAGTCTAATCTGACACACAAGTATCAGTAAGCATGTTAAAACTGGTGTGCATGTCTACATAAACCACTTGCGCGACACAAGATTCAGTAACTCCAAACATGCGTGAATCAACCCATTTTATGCCCAAACCAATTTTGGTGAGCAATAACCAACAACTGCGAAACTTCAAATACTCGGGCACAAGTCCACCTGCACGACCCCACACCACTTGCGTGACCACCACAACAGCGCGGCGGGGGATATGATTTTTCAAAGTGTTTAACTAGGTTGAAAATGAGTATGGGTGGTCCTGTATTTATATTCATTTGGTAAACCTAAGCAGCAGCACACAAGTCACCCCTCAGTGCGCAAGTCTCGGTGTGCAGGTCTCTTCCCCTGCATGTCACTAGCGCCACCAATCTAATACCTGAACGGCCCTCTTTCCTTTTCCATATTTTGATCTTCTGATCATGAAAAACAACAGGCGCGCAAGTTCTCAATCATCCAAGGCATCGACGCAAAAGTCTTTTCACGACACTCAAGTCACCTACATGACCACACCAATACCTACGTGACCCTCTTTCCTTTGCCATATTTTGACCTTCTGATCTTGAAAAACATTAGGCGTATAGGTTACCTCACCTTCAAGTATACTACTCCACCTTTTATCTGCTCTTTTTGTACCACCTCTAGATCATCCATTCCTTTGTCAACATTCTTGAATCAAACATGGATCGTTGACCACAGCTCCTGAACTCAACATTCCACCATGAAATCCCCTTTTTCAACAAATTTTTATGACATTGTTTATCTTTGTCAACAATCGCAGCTCAGTTGTCCACTTTTCCAACATACACAATCACCTCAAAAAAGATTCAATGATACCTTATGGAATTTTTTCCCAACAATATCCCCCTTTGGGTTTTTTGACAACTCTTCCATAAAAAGATACATCGTTAAACAATCAACCACCATTCACCATTTGAGATTCTGATAGAGATCTAGGATATAATCAACCCATACTCTAAGACGACATCTGAAATGATCGGTGTGAGAAACAAGAGTAAATGATAATTTAATCAATGAATAACTTCATCTCTGACACTCACTGTTGACACCAATCTGATACCATCTTTTAAAAACTGATACTAATTGTTGGAAATATTCTTACCACATTCCAACATGACTCTTCAGATTTCATCATGATCCTCAGCTTTCGTGACATCTATTCTTATATCGATAACTTCTAGAATCATCAGATTTAATACTCTCCCCCTTTATGCTCACATCATCAACACATGTTAGCTTCAAAACCACTTCAGACCTATTTCATGTGTTTTCCAACCTAAGATCCGGCTAAGGACATGTAACTAGCTTCAACTCCCCCAATTTGGCTACTTCACATGTCAGCTTCTCCCCATATCTTTTATGACTTCCCAAATAGCCATATTGTCTCCCCCTTGAGCAATCACTATTTTATCCCTCTTTGTAAACGAATCCAAAGGAAACTCCTTTGTAGTCTGTAAAAGAGTAGATAACACAAATCAGTACATTATGGAAAACCCATCGTACCTCGGGGAGAGGGGGGTTGTTGAATAGCTATACTCATTTAACTGTGGGGAGCTAACTGAACTCCCAAAGCCAGTCAATGTATCTCAAAAGCATCCTTGGGTATGGCCTTTGCTAGAATGTCTGTAACCTGTAACTCTATAGTCTCATACAACAACTTCATGATTCACTGCTCAACCTTCTCCTTGATAAAATGATACTTTATCTCAATTCTATTTATCATTGATTGATGGAAGGGATTTTTTCTGAGATTTATAGCACGTGAGTTATCCCAATGTATTCTGATCGGAGACATCACTTCCACTCCCATTTCATCAAGCTGCTTCTTCATACACAATAATTTTGTACATGCTTCATTGGCTGCAATATACTCAGCTTCCGCGGTACTCAATGAAATTTAATCCCACTTCTTGCTTAGCCAAGAAAGACACAATTTGTCATGATAGAATGAACCTCCTGACATTTATTTTCTATCATGTGCGGATCCGGCCCAATCCGCATCTGTGTAACCTAATAACACTGATTGATATTTTTCGTTATACATTAGACCGAAATCCATGGTGCCTTTGATATACTAGAGTATTCTTTCAATAAAATCATGTGGCTTTTCTTGGTATTACTCTGATATCTCGATTCTTGGCATGTGGTGAAAACAATATAAGGCCTTATTTAGGTCAATTACAACAAACATCCAATGATTTTCTTGAATTCTCTGATATTAACTACCTTGCCATCCTCATCTTTTGATAATTTCATCTGGGTAGCAACCTGAGTCTTCATCTCCTTGGAATTCTCCATGACAAACCTTCTTAAAACCTCCTTGTAATTTTTTATTGAGAAATTAATGTTCCATTCCTTCCTTGTGTAACCTTTAGACCCAGGAAAAACGTTAGATCTCCAATAATTGACATTTCAAACTAATTTTTCAGGAATTTGGAAAACTGTCTGCACTGAGCTTCATCTGATACGCCAAAAATTATGTCATCGATATATACCAGCACCATAATCATTTGATTACTGTCATTTATGAAACAGATATTATAATCAACTCCTCCATGTTGGAAACCATGAATCTTCAAGTACAGATCAAGCCTTGAGTACCATGCACTTGGTTCTTGTTTTAGCCCATACAATGCCTTCTTCAGTCTACAAACCTTGTTTTCATCCTCATGAATGAGAAAACTATATGGCTTCTCAATATACACTTATTTCTCCAGAACCACATTCATGAATGCAGATTTGTCATCCATCTGCAACACTTTGAACTTTCTTTGCATTGCTATCGCTAAAAGTAATCGGATTGTCTCCAGCAAGGAAACTGGTGAAAATGTCTCATCAACATAAATTCCCTCTATCTGGGAGTAACATTTACACACTAGTCATGCATTGTTTCAAACCACTAAACCTTCTTCATTTATCTTGTTATGATTGAACCATTTAGTTCCGATGAAATATTTATCTGCTGGTCTTGAAAAAATCACCGACGTCTGGTTCTTCTCAATCGGATCAAGCTCTTCATTCATAGCCTGATCCCAGTTTCCATCTTCAGCACCATTAGCAAAACATTTCGGCTCTACCTGAGATAGAAAAGATGTCTGCTGTCGTGACTTCATTCATCGTGTCTGAACTGGAGCTGTCTAAACACCAATGATTTTATGCTTATCAATTTCATCTTGAATATTTGGCTTCCTTGATGACACAGACTTTGTTTCCACTTGTTCATCATCAGTATCTTCATTTTAGTCATCTTCTGCCACTTCTACTCCCCCTGTGTTGCTTAACTCTTCATCACTTCCATCCAGATACTGGTCACTAGGTTTTTGATTATTGTGTTCATTTTAAACTATAGTGACATCATTTCTTTCAACAATTATTCCCAGCCTTCTATTGAAGCATTTATATACTTTGCTCTTCCCTGAGTATCCAAGGAATAACCCCTAATCTCCTTGTGACTCATACTTCCTGTGATTTTCTTTATTATGAATAAAACACTTTCTCCCAAAGATTTGAAAGTATTTCAACATTGGATTCTTTTAGTACCACATTTTATACAGAGCCTTCCCTTCCTTCGGACACAACAAAGACCTGTTAGAAATATACACCGATGTTAGAACTACTTCCTTTCAAAATTCCTCTGGTAGGTCCTTTTCAATAAGAATCATTCTGGACATGTTTTTGATGATCTGACTTCTCCTCCCAACCACTCCATTCTACTGTGGAGTTCCCACTAATGAAACTTGATGCCTTATCCCATGTTTCTAGAGATAGTATTCAACTCGACTATTTGTGAATTCTGTACTGTTATCAGTATGAAACTTCTGAATTTTCTTCCCAAGAATCTTTTCTGATTCCCTATTATTATTATTTATGTAGATGAACACTTCTGTTTTATGGGTAATGATAAATACCCAGGCCATTTTTCTATAATAAACGATGAAAAGAACATAGTATTGTTTCCCACTTATAGCTCGTGGTGAGATAGGTCCACACACATCACCATGCACCAATTCGAGCACTCTAGTTGATTTTTTTCCTTTGGCCTGTATGTTTTTCAGATGATCTTCCCTTTTTGTAAATCATCACACGTATGTGTGAGATCACATGAAAGTTTGGGATGGTCTCTAGCAGCATCACACTTCACCAGATCTTCTATGGATGGTTGGCACAGATGACCAAGTTGCTTATGCCACAGCTGGTTTTCTTCCTCTCTGGATAACATGCACATATCTTCTTACCCTCCTACAAGGTAATGATTTCGCTTTTTCATTTTTCCCTAGAACACAACTCCTCTATATTTTCCTTTCACAACACACATCTTGTTGGCAAATCAGATAGAGTGCCCAGAGTCACATAGTTGACTAACACTGAGTAAGTTATTACTAAGACCCTCTACTACCAAGACAATAACACATCTCATTTCTTTTCCCCCAAACGTTGATTTTCCTGAGCTAACATTCTTAAGGCCTTCATCTTTTCCAAATTTGAAATCTTCTTATTTGTCATATTTTATGCCTCTAACAAGATCTTTATTACCTTTCATGTGATATTTGAAACCACTATCAATGATCCAAACACCAGAGCGATCTGATGCCTTAAGGGAAATTTCATCCACCACATCCTTCTCATTTTTCATCTTCTTGGTCCATACTTTTTCCCTCACACTCGGCATAGATTGAGACTTAAGTTCTTTCTCAGAGTATGACGGACCAACATCATCTTGAAAATCCGCAAATCTATTTGTCATTTTTAACTCACCTGTGGGTTTTTTGATCTACTTCTTGGGAATGTTTTGATTCTATTTTGGCATATTTCTCTGTATGGTTGAAGTACAGTACCTGGCCATGTTCTCAAATCCTCTGCACCAAAAATAGTGTCCTTCAAATTATGTTTTGGAAAACCATTCTCTATTTGGCTGCCACCTCTGTTCTCGCTCCCTTCGATATCTCTTGGATATGGAACACACATACTGTGAATGTCCCAACTTTCCACAACAATAACACCTAATATAAGGTAAATTACATTGTATTACTTTAGCTCAACAAGTTTCCCCTTGGGATCATTGAATATTATGATTCATCTTTGTGCCCAAATCAACCTTCAATCTCTGGACGGGTGCTTGCAGTCTGACTTAAATTTCCAATGATTTTTGCTTCTGATCAGGCCCTGAATCAGCCTTAACGTTTCAGCTCAATTACTACTACTTTCCTACTGAACTACTAGGCTCATATTTATTCTTTTCAGTCTTCTGAATAACCTGATTTCCCAAGAATGTAATGGGAATAAAGGGTTTATCCATGTCTTTATCTTTTCTCCGCAGACCGACAACATCTTCTTCAATCTCTTCGATACACTTGTCGTGATCATTCACTTTTCTATTCAAGCCATCAATCTCCCTTTTCTATTCTTCAATCATGATCTTATAATCACTAACTAATTCTGAGTTCACTGGTGTTGATAACTTGTGTTTTTCAATTTATTCCATCAACACAGACTTCTCATCTTCCTGCTGCAGCATATAGAGTTTGGCATCACAAAAAAGTTTATTGACCTTCTTTGTTTTGGCTCTTCGAACATTTATCTCCTCAAGACCTGCTTCCAATTCGGATTCCATATCAACGATTCCTTTAAATTATTCTTCTTCTTCTCTTGCATCAGTTTCTTCCTTTTTTTGAGAACTACTGATGACCACCACCATACCATTTTATCCTTGATCTTTGCAGTATCCTATTTCCTCAACCTCTTCAACCTCAAACTCATATGAACTGTCTATTTCTAGTGAAATAATATTATTCTTATTGAAGAAATTTCTCTTGAACTACTTATTCCTTTTTCACATATGTTAAATATTTTTTCGTGGGATTTTCAATATCATTTTCATCATTTTATTCTTGAACTTTTTTTGGACATCGTGCAGCAAGATGTCCAACATTTCCACATCTAAAGCATGAAATGGGAAGTTTACCTTTGATGTTTCTTTTTAATATTTGATGATTATAAGAGAGGAATGAAATTAACTCATCTGTCTCTTCTTCCTCCTAAGAATCTTCAATGGTGATATTTTTCATGTACTTAAATGCCACCTCTTTGGATTTCCCCTTTCCCACAGCATCGTTATCATCATTTCTCATTTCATATGCAATAAGGGGCTGTGAAGGTTATCCAATTTCAGTTCTTTCAGGTCTTTATCTTCCAAAATAGAAACGTTTGGATTGAACTGAGGTTGATGTTTTCTCAATATTCGCTTCACAATTTTTATGTCTTCGATAATCTCACCATGACCTTGCATGTCTTTTAACACATAATTTACCCTGTCAAATAATGCATCAATAGACTCATTCGGGATGATTCTCAGATCTTCATTCATGTACCACAACACATTCAACTTTTCTCCTCTGACCTTTGTATCCACTTCATAAATATTCAAAAGCATTTCCCACATGGCATGTGACATTTATCATGACATCACATTTTTATATATTTGATTGAAAAGGGCTCCTCCTAAGGCATTTATTTCATTGGAATTAGCATCCAACTCTCTATGCTCAGCTTCTGATAATGCACCACTAGTAATATCAGCTCTGATACCATGCATAGCTGCTAAAAACACATCCATTTCCAAAGATCGGAAATACTGTCGCTTTTGATTCTTCCATTTCTGAAATTTACATCTTTCAAAGATTGGATGCCCATTATGATTAGTGACCTCCATTAATAGAAGACAAAATTTCAACCTCTCCCTATGATACCAATTGTTAGGTCCACAAGGCTGGATACCCTCAGAGGGGAGGGCGGGTTGAATCAGGGTATGACTAATTTAAAATTAAATCTCGTTCAGATCATGTTTTTATGTTAATCAAAACACTCTTATGTCCCTTTCCTATTTCACAAAATAAACAGAAAGTAAAGTAAGAGCATGACACCTAAATTTTTACATGGTTCACCGCTAAGGGCTCCGTCCAAGGAGAATATGCTGGCAGGTTATCGGTTGTGCCAAATTCCACTAAACTCCACTAGCTTGGGATTACAAGGTTCGGGCACAGTCACTCTATCCCAGGCTCACTGCCTTTACAAGGATTAGGGTCAACTCACTGCTTTCCTAAGAGTCAATCCCTATTTCTCTCTCACTGGCTCACTGCTGGTGGAGAGCATCACCTTCTTCCTCTTCCATTGCTCACTGCTCTAGAAAGGATCCACTCACAGTTTATAGACTTGTAGGTCTCTTCATTTTCATGAAGGAATGCATCTTCCTCTGTACGTAGATGCTCTGTTGAAGTCCAACTTTCACCCGTAGATGAATCTCTCATTGCACTGATGGTATCGGGAAATCTCACAGCTTTCACACAAGCCTGAATAACTACCCTGAATCAACCTTATTGGCATGCAAATCTAATCCGGAACACAAGTATTGGCACAGAAGTTATAACTCGTGCATAAGTCTACCTCAACCATTTGCGCGACACAAGCTTCTATAACTCCAAACATGCGCGACTCAACCCCTTTTATGCCCAAACCAATATTGGTGTGCCACAACCAACCACTGGAAAACATTAAATACTAGTGTGCAAGTCCACCTGCTCGACCACACACCACTTGTCTGACCACCACACCAGCGCGACGGGAGCTCTGATTTTTCAAATTTTTTAACTCTGTTGAAAATAAGGAGGGATGTTCATGTATTTATAGGCATTTCGTCAACCTACGCGACATCGTAAAAGTCACCCCTCGGTGCGCAAGTCTCGGCGCACAAGTATCTTCCATGGAAAGTCACTTGCACGACCAAACGAATACTTGCGTGACCCTCTTTCCACTGCCATATTTTGATATTTTGATCTTGAAAAACAACAAGTGTGCACATTCTCAAGCATCCAAGGCATTGGCGTGGAAGTCTCTTCACGGTGTGCTGGTCAGCTGCGTGAACACACCAATACCTGCGTGACCCGCTTTCCTTTGCCATATTTTGACCTTCTGATCTTGAAAAACATTAGGCGTGCAAGTTTCCTCACCTTCAAGTACACAACGTGCAGGTCTATTTTCCAAAACCACTTTTCTCCATTTCTTAATTTTCAGGCCCAAGAATTGGGAAAACACTGGAAAACATCACCACATTGTATCTTCTCTTTTTGTACCACCTCCAGATCATCCATTACTTTGTCGAAATTCTTGAATCAAACATGGATCGTTGACCACGGCTCTTGAAATCTATATTCCACCATGAAATAAACTTTTTCAACAAATCTGTATGTCATTTTTTCCTTTTGTCATGAATCACAACATAGTTTTCCATATTGTCAACAAACACAATCACCTCAAAAATGTTTCAATGATACTTTTAGAAATTTTTTCCCAACATGAATGTTGATATATATATATATATTAGGGTATCATGTGTGAATTTTACTTGTGAGATTTATTGAAAAATGTTTTTAATGTATGATGGTTATGTATATTACCATGATATATTAAAATATTTTATTGTATTAAGTATTATTTATTATAAAATTTAATGAATATAAATCCAAATTGATGTAATATATATATAATATAAGGTTTTTTTTATAATACTTATCATAGAAGGATTTAATTAATTTTGAGAGTAAAATTTTCAAGAATATCGAGAGGATATGAGATCCCATATTTTGAACTAGTGGTTATATAATTTGACGATGAATTTTCAATGATGAAATGACGGTATTATATCTTAGGATTTATTAGGATTTATTTTAATTATCATATAATCACATAGTCTATTATTATTATAATTTATTAATCACACTTAGAGGTTTTTATTATAGGAAATGCTTAGTCTAATAAAAATTTCATTATATATTCTTATTTCACATTTATAAACATCAAAACTTTTATTTTTTTATCCCTCTATATCATTTATAATGTTTTCAGGATCATCAATGCACAACCCCAATGATTATTCATAAAATTATCAGTAATTTATTATATAGATATGGTAAATGAATCCTATATCTACAATTTTTTCAATTGTTGTTTGTGGGATTTTTCATTATTATAATTTTATTATTTATAATTTAGTCATAATTCTAATTAATTTTGGAATATATTAGCTCTCTAAAACATATAACACAGTTTATTGGTTTAGTATATCATGATAAATATCTTATATCAATAAATGTTTACATTTTAGTGCATGGAAGAATAATAATTCCATATGTAAGTAAATTTCATTTTATAAGTCTTAGTAATAGATAAAGATTGATATTGAGTACATTTGGTTTTGAGAAAACTAAATATTAATGAAATGAATATTTTTTGGAAATATATTAACATATTTCTAGAAGATATTATTTTACTTATTATAGATCATGATGTTGTGATTTCAATATAAATAATACCATAAGGTATATAAATATTGAAGACTCATTAAAGAATACTATTGTTTAAATTGATTGAAATGTAAATGAAACTCGAGTACAATATAGATGAGGAAATTATAATTATAATTTAACTAATTTATAAATAATTAGTTATTAATTTTTTATAAATATAGATGTATCATTGTGTCTATACATTGGTAAAAATGGATTTATTTATTTTAAGATCATGAATAGTTATACTATATGAAACAAATGATAGGATGTATCCAAGAAAAAATTTTATTTAACATTTTAGTACTATGATATCATTGTGGTGAAAATTAAACATAACAATTTCTCAAATTTTGTTATTATGATACCCCAGTATTTTCAAAATAAAATTATCATGTTAGATTTTCAATATGGAACAAAAAAAATGATATAAGTGAATTTAAAATATCAAGAAAGTATGATGATTTTTTTAATAAATTCAATATCTTTGATAGAATTAGATTCATGAAACACTTGGGCAAAATTAATGATGATATTCTTTTGAAATATTATTATTAAAAAAATAACAATTATACCATAGTAATTACGATAGAGGGTATGAATAATACAATTTAAATTGTGATATTTTTTTGGACATATATATTATTAATTTTTTATTTGTCTACTGATAAAAAATGTCATTAAATTGTGGGTAAATGAAATGTTTAACATAAAAATGTATTTATCTAAAAGGTCAGTTAGTCGCACATTGCAACCATAACTTATAATATATTCTTACCATATTTAAAAAAATTGAAAAAAATTATTTTTATAGTGAACATATTAAAATTTTCATATGAAGAGTTTTTTTGATTTTTCTAAATTATTTTATTGCTCGATGAATAGTGAATATTTTGCTTCTTTACCTCAAAAATATCATATTGATGGAATTATTTAAAAGGATCAAATATATATTAATTTTTATATAAGTATTCTATAGTAAATATTAGGGCTACTTATTTGAAAAATGATTTTGAAAATGGTGACTGCAATACTAGTTTATAGCACACTAACATTCTTGTTGAAATATAGAAAATTTATCAAACCTAAAAAATTTATATTAAGTAGCTGGATATATAATGATTATTGGATGAATTAAAATTTTCAACTAAAAAATTTTTATGTGAAAAAAGATTCATTCTAATATATTATCATATAGGTAAAGAAAAATATGACTAACAAGGATGGATTTACATCTTCTCCCTTGAGGTGAATGTTGATGAATGATTACTCCAATATTCCAAAAACAGTTTCGACTAGAACCTACTCTAAATGGATTGGAAGATATCTTCTAAAAATATTAAAATCTCAAGTCATTGTAATTCTCAATATAAATGGTTAACTGTGGTTGAGTTTGGTTATGCTTCTTACTAGCCTTCCCTAGTAAGTAGGTAAGGATTAAAATGACCTTCTAACATGAGAAAACATTTTATAATGAACATATTTCAAAAAAAATCCATCCCAAATTAGAATATAATGTTATTTTTAATATTTTCCATGTTGAAATATATATCACTTTAGAATAATTTTATAATTGTCCATGTAATTTCCAACAGATCATCCTTACCCCACATATAAAAGGTCACTCACTACCCACATTTCCTAACAACCCTCATTGAATTTGTATAGAACAAAACCTACCAAATGTTATCCCCAAAATCCATTTAAATAAAATAAGAAATCTATTCCCATAAAGTAGTATACATTTTTTCCTTGAGAGGAGATCTGAAGATGGATTATCTAAGAGAATGTTATTATCTTAACAATATGATGTTATTATATTTCATTTTTTCCATAATCCATTTGTCCAAATAATACAATATAATAAAACAATTATATCCAATATATTAATTTTTATGTTCAATGGCCTAATATTTATCTATCTACACAACCATAGAATGAGAAAAGATATCATTAATCAGGTGTATAGTGGAATACCGCTTAGTTTACTGATATTGTTAATATTAAATCACCACCATGAAGGATGGTTATAATTAATTATCTAATATATAAATATGTGATATATATTATATTATAATAATTATGAAATTTTAATGTTACCTATATCTTTCAAATTCTATAACATCTCTTGTCTGAACGGAAGACTATCACCTCACTATGCGATTTGATATTATTGACATAATATTGTCATTAACGGAAATTAGAATAAAATTAGTGAATATATATGATATTTATTAAGTGGTATTTATTATTAAAAATTGTTATTTTCTCTACTTCCTTATCCATAAACTTTTATTGGGAATGATGTAGTAGTTTGTTCATTTGTACAACCTAGATTCTATAAAAAGCGATGAGACAGATTTCCCATGTACAACATTGATAAATACATAAAAAATTATTATAATGGGTAACTATTTTATCTGTAATAGAATTATAGTTTTATTTTATATATATATATACTATAAAAAACAATAGAACCATTCTAAAAAAAATGATCATTGGAATACCCATAAATTAACACATGGAACAATGAAGAAGATAAATAACATTAACAAATGGGATGTAAAATTCTATAATAGGATCATATATGAAATCATAAATATGATTATAGATCCATTAAAAAATTACAATATGATTGAAATAATTATTCATTTGATGAAGATTCATTCAATGTAAAGAGGACCTGAGGTAAGGGTTTTTGGACTCACATTAACATACGAGAGACAGATTCCATATTTATAACTTATTTACATTATATAGGGTACATAAATCCACACTGATATGGTATATCATGAATCTATTTATTTTATTTAAATTTAATGATTCATTTTGTTCATTTAATTTATGGGGATTTTGATTTGGAGTATATGAAATTGGTAGTGGTTTATTTCCCAATGTCATTATTATTCTAAATTGTTTATGTTTACATGTATCGTGAGGGAATTAGAACAACTGAAAATTTATTTTTAAGAAAATATGACATTATTTCCCTCTCCCTTTTGATGCCATTTTCATAAAATCCCACGAATTGTAAAAAATTATTATAATTTTAACCACTTTAAAATGGATTATTCTATAAATTTGGGCACATTTTTATATTTTAAAACATTA
The DNA here is from genome assembly GCA_963277665.1 of Viscum album. NCBI lineage: Eukaryota > Viridiplantae > Streptophyta > Magnoliopsida > Santalales > Viscaceae > Viscum > Viscum album. The sequence goes on from OY728150.1 coordinate 675,546,618, forward strand.
TTTTAAATGATATATTCATTCCATTTCAAAAAATACACTTCTTTGTTTTGTTCCAAAACATGAATGGAATATTTTTTTATAGTTTCTATTACATAAAAAAATATTCCTCCACCATGAACATTAAATTTAATATTTGTTTTTTTTTAAATTTTTAAATTTTTATTTCCATTGAAATTTATTTTCAAAATTTTTGGAAATATTTTCTTAAGTGTTTATTGTCAAAATTAAATGTTTATATTTCTCAAAACTATTTTAATTATTATTTTATAGTAATTCTATTTATCAAATCTGTTAACCCTCTATTTAACTTATTAATAAAAAAGGATATTCGTTATTGATGTCATCATTTATATTTACCAAGATGGTTAATGATGACTTCAAATGGGGATGTTATATTTTATAAACATTCACAATTTTGTTGTGGATAGATTATGATTAAGTGTATTGATTATGGTAAATATGAACATTAATTTGTTTTTCAATAATATTTTTTATGATTATTTTCATTCGGCCAAATAATTTAATCAATTCATTAGAATAATTATATAATGGGATGGGACTGTTATATCCCCCTATATAAACATTAGGTCTCATGTGAAAAACTAGATTGGGTTCTTTATCAATGAATTTCCCATTTATTTAGATTATATGGATAAACTCCTTAAGTATATGTTTTAGATGACCATAATTATCCATTCCGTCATTATGAAATCATTTTTTTGATAATCCATGTGATTAGTCAATTAGTTATTATATCTATAGATATGTTCTCATGATCTGTTTATTATATATATGGAATTATTTGATAATAATTTATTCCACCTATATTTTGATCATTATTTGATTAAATTACATGTGTTTCCGATATTTTCATTTACATAATGCTAATTCCTTAGGTATTCATATCTTAGAAATCACAATTACCCATAATATGAATCCGAGATCAACATTTTCTCATGTTTTATTTTTTATAAGATAAAAGGAAGTATATTGTGATATATATGTAGATTTAAAATATTGGGAATCATTGGGTTCATATGGAATACGCTTTTTGAATTTCACGTTTTCAATTATAAAAATAATTAACCACATTTATAGACTTTACCAAGATTACTAAATTTTTATGTCCTTTAGATGTGATTCCTTGTATATTAGGATACTTTATTAATGTATACATCAACACTTGTAAAGTTGGTTCATGGTAATTGTAGTTTGTATCAATGCATGTTTTGTAGAAACCTTGAGATCAAAATGTTGGAGAAAATGAATATGGAAAATAAACCTAAGATATACTTTTATTGTCATTATAAAATAACATTATAATCATTATTAAAGAAGATATTATATATTTTTTTTCTAGAAAATACAACCTTGTATGGATCGTACATATGGACGCAGTTCTTGTAAATATGTACATAGGGGTAATAACACAAAAATTGTATTATTAGTCTTGAATTGTACATCAATTGGTGAATGAAAGCAATACTTACTATGAACCGGGTCTGACACTACCTAATGATATTATTATTATAAATCACATTTTACAAGATAAGACTAAATTTTTTTTGAAATAAATTCATCCCCAAGATAATAATAATTATTATTATTTTAAAATTATGTATATACATTTTTTTAATATATGTTAACTGTTTTATTAGTTTTGTGGTTATAAATTTTGTTTCATAATGTTATGATCTAATCAAGGGTATTTATTTTTTTAGAAATTATTACATCCAGGAAGAATGTTAAAAATATCAATTCATGTACCAAATAACGATATTTATTCCATGGGAATGAAAATAAATTTAATGCTTGAGATGGAGCATTAACAAGTGAAATTACAACCATTTGGGGTAACAAACCGATGTTATGTGTACTAAAAATTCCTATATTGTGATTCATGTGGACTTAAAAAATGTTATGTGGATGTTATATCACTTCATGAATCAATAATATACCTATTTTAATGAGAATATAAATCCATTTAATGATTAACAATATATAACATATTAATATAATTTATTTATTTCTCTTGGATGGTTTAAAAGGATGAATGTTTTCAAAATCATATTTCATCTTTATAGAAATGAAAAATTACTGGTGGTTGTTAATTCAAAAATAAATTCATTATAAAGAAAGAAAAATAATTTAGTGGAAGGATTTTAATGTACTTTAATTGGAATAATATTTCCCTCATGAGAAAATGAGTAATTATAGATTAATTTTTTATATGCATAGGGGAGAAAGAAGATGGAAATGGTTCTATTTATGAATCCATGAATTATTATAACCACCCTTGTAAAATTTAATATAGATAAATTATAGTTATTATAAATATTCATGGATTATATTTTATAATGTTATATTAACTATTGGAATATTATTTACAATTCCATGAATGAAAATATATATTTTTATTTACACTAAATTTGTTTGAATGTATTATATGGTTTTGTTTTAAATATTTAATTTAAAATAGTCTCTTATTAATTATTAATGAAATATATAATTTTATTTCATAAATTATAACATAAACATTTAGTGTAATTCTAGAAATTATATAAAAATTTTGATTTTGGGTGTGACTAGGAGAAAATAATGATATTAATCAAAACTATGATTTTTACTGGAATTTAAATATGATAATTTTGATATAGATTTGATAAAAATATTTATTAAATCCATTTGTCAAATAATAATAAAATTATTTTCATTATAATTAACATTATACATTAATTTATTATAAACACATTTAAAAAAAATAAATTATGTTGGAAAATATATTTTTATCTTTTTAAATTATCTAATTTTAAAATTAAATTAATATATATATATATAAATTCAATTATATAAACTTTAAACCATATCTAGAACAAAAATTTCCAATGATGGTAATAAGGATACATTCATTTTATATTATTAATTGTTACTTTTTTTAAAAAATAGTTACAATAGTAAGAATTTAAATGTGATAATGGTTAAAAATTAAATAATATGGGTTAAAATGATCTAAATGATTGTTTAAATCCAATTTTATGGTTATATTTAAACAATATTAAAATTCCTAATAAATATTTTAACAAGGTTTTTCATGGGTATGGCATTACTATTTGATAATCATTTGGAAAAATTTATGTCTATCCTTTGTATCAATTTTAATTACACCACCAATTTCTATCTTAGACCTAAATATAGATAATAATATATCACAAACTCAATTCACTAATAAATTTCTAAAATACCTTTATATAATATTTATGTCCTTATTTTATTATAATACAATCCTTAGATGGTATTAGGTATAAACCTAATGTTGTTTTCTGAAGAGGTTATATTGTTATTTACCAATAAACTTAATTTAATTTCATTTACAACCACATTAAAACAACTGTAAATATTTTTAACATAAAAAGAATATTATATAAAATATAAAATAATTTTATTTGGTTTTTATGTGACCAGTTTTCATCTCTATAAGAAACTAACTGAAATAAAAACATCGCATGCGTGTACAAGTGACAAATTGCCACAAGAAATGATTTATTTAATTTTTCATTACAATGTCATATAGATTTTCATAATGTTCTATAGAAATAAAATAATATATTATTTTATATTTATTTTAAATTTGTATATTATAATGAAATATTTTATTAATTTATTCATCATTTAATGAAAAATAAAAGCATTGGTTAATGTGTGTGTGTAGTGTTTTTCCAAGAAAATTGATATATTATATTTATAATCAACAAATTAATTTATTATAAATATAATGTTATTTAAATATGAAATAATATATTAATGATATGATTTATATTCTATAAATAAAAATTAATTCATATGTTAACTGTTTCTCGTTCGTTGAAAAATGGAAATGTTACTTATTTGTACTTACGAACAACCATCATAATGATGTACATTAATCATATATCATGAAAAATATAGATGGTATTTCATAAAATTATTTTTGATGTTTACAATGATATTTATAAATAAATATTATTCTATTAATGGTATAATATTTTTAAATCTTTTGATATTCTACACACCCAATCCATTTTTTATTTACAAACATAATGTTCTCAACATGATTGATGTGAACATATTCCATTAATCTATTATGAATAACATTGATATATGACAAAAAAATTGATAAAATATATAAAGAATTTTTAAAAAACCCTATGTTTGTTATTCAATATGATAAAAAATGTACAAGGCCATTCCAAATCATGGTAAGTGAAATTTTCCAGAAATACATATTTAAAACATCTAACCATTTATTTTATACTTTTATTCATATTAATATTTTAATAATTGATTAATAAATATTATATAGAGTTAAATTAACAATATATGTAATTTTTCCTTCTTTGTCTTTCCATATATGATTTTTAAATTTAATTAATTAATCATTCTAAAAATAATATTTTTAATTTCATGGATTTTTTTCAACTGAAATAAAAAAACCGAATGATAACTATTTTTATTTAATGTTTTATGATAAAATTATTGTGAAAATATTTTGTAATTATATTTTATTTCATCTGTATATAAATTATTTTATATCTCAATTTATATTATGTTTATGGAAAACAATATTGTATGATCTTGATGATTTGAAAGAGGTTAACTTGTTTCTTATCTTATTTTATTAAGTCCCTTACTCGAATTGTATTTCTCATATAGTTTTTTATTTTTGTAACATTTCATTAATAATTATTACAAACAATGATGATGTTATTATTGAAATAATTATCATTTCTCCTAAAAATAAAATTAGATTCATTTTAAAAATAATGTATTTTGTGAAAAATTGTTATAATGTTTATGTTTCCACATAAAAATGTGTGTGTTTTTACTAGAACCAGTATGAAACAATTTATTTTATCTCAATAACATAAATGATACTCAAAAATTAAATAAAATTAATTGAGGATTTAAAAAAAATTAGAAAATATTTGACGGTGAGTCCTTTAATGTTTATATTAAAGGGGCTTGTGGAATTTTTTTGTTATTTTGATATTATATCTTACTAAAAATATGAAATTATAATGTATGTTTATCATGATTTATCATTTTTTTATTACCATGTTACTTCATCTAATATGTGGTGATATAGATTTTTTTTTCTAAAGTGGAAATATTAATGATGAAGTATAATGGTAGGAAGAGGAAAGTATTCTTAAAAATAATATACCTGGAATTGTAAAAAATTTGAACATATGAGTATGATGTTGTTATTTTTTTACGAACACATGATATAAATGGATGATCAACAAAAGTGAGTAAGAAACTATATTCATCGTAGAAAAACATGTTCACCATAGATAATTATATAAAATAATAGTGGATGATATTGAATTTATCATATTACTATGTGATAGATCATGGTGGGTTAATGAAATTGAGATGATATTTGATGTCATGGTTTATTCAGTACATCAGAAGATAACTCATAATATATTTCATTTAAAATTTTATGATAAAAAATACAAGTAAATGAAAAAAAATATCTTATAGAGAGATATATTAATTCCTTGGAATGGTTATAATTTTTGATTATTATCCATGAAATTTATTTCAATAATGTTTTTTTACTATTGAATGAAAATAAATTAATGTAATTGATGTATAAGTTAGAAATTTCATTGGTCATTTGTGAAGAAAACATCATTTAAAAAGAATGATAGACCCACAATTTTATTCATTGTATTGATAATAATATTTATCACCTTTAAAAAATTTTGAGAACATGATATTGATGAAATTTGGATGGTTTTAAATTTCAAATTAATGAGAGTAATTATAGATGTACCTATAATATATAAGTTGTGTTTGGTGATGAACATGTATTAAAATACAACAACTTAATATATATTTCCATATGGAAGGTAACATGGATGTATCTATCGTATAAATTTAATGGTATAAAAAATCATGTTTAATCTTTTGAAATATGTTGATGAAACATATCAGATAACATGTTTTGATGACAGGAAATAGTTTTTCTATATATATGTTTGAATATGTGGATAATTTACATAAATAAAGAATCACATTATTATTCTGTATTATAATGATTACATAAAATTTTGAATAATTAATTATAATAAAATTGGTCATTTAAAAGTAAATAAAGGATGAAAAAATGAAAGATATAAGGTTTCAATATCATAAGAAGAAACATATCAATAAATCACTTACGACTAATTTAGAAAATTTTAGACCATACACCAATGTGTCGTTAGGTAGACAAGTTTTTTCACTATTCTATGACAATTTCATGTGTGATTTGCAGTGAATAAAATATATGATATTTCACAAATCTGTAAATAAAATTTGAATTTATCTTTATGAAATGAATCCATACCTTTTAGTGACAACTCTTTCTGGTAACATTAAGAAAATGTAAAATTAAATTAATATATTTATTATTTCTTGTAAAACGAAATTAACAAAAAAAATGTTGTATTTCCCCTTATAAAAAATTATGTTATTCTATATATGGATTACCATATTATTTATCATTCTATGATATAATATATATTTAAATATATGGTTTTTAAAATCTATTTCTATTATTATAGATGAATGGATTCTAACCATTGAAATAAACAAGATGACGAAAAAATTAATAGATATGGACTTGAATTTTTCCATGATTATAATGTTGTGCAGTTTGAAATGGATAATATTCGTGATATTTATATATTTTAAAACTAATATATAGATGTATATCAAATTTTCATTCCATTTATTATACCTATTCATGAGATTGAATATTTTATTTACATTGTTTCTAATAATAAAAAAATATAAGATAGTGAATTTCCAATAGTTCATATAGAACATATGTATAACAACCATGAAATTTATTAAAAAATCAAACATGATTTATTAAATATACATGAACATGAGACAACAATGATTATCAAGATGTCAATTTTCATGTAAAATTATGAACATTACATAACAACATAGAACATAAAACCCAATAACTTTTTTGAAAACATATTTTCCATGGCCACAATATTCCTTCATCTATATTATTGAACATGATAACATGAGGATAAGCATAAGAAAACGGTGAGGAATAAAGCATATTAAGGGAGTAATAAATGAATAACATGATGAATATAGTACATGTTATGCAATAGGAATATTAAAGGATCATAATAGAAACATGAACATATAATCATGATATTGCATGTTTACTATAACTTGTACAAATGGAAACAATATTTATCATGATATTATCATGACAAAAGTATAATTGAACATGGTTCATGAGTAAAACATCATTTCAAATGAATTTTCATGAATAAACCTCCTTTCACATGACATATCATGATACTAATCTTTTCCCAATGCATTGGATCACTATTACGGCACACCCTTCATAATCATTTCATTTTAATGCATAAATGTGCCACTTAGATCACACAACATTGATTAATTAAAAATAATAATTTATTACGTTATAAATTAATGTAAAAATTATACATGATGCTATTAAATAAATACAAAAAGGTTCATAAAGGTGAATACCATTGATTGGGAAATATTCTTGGGATTCACTACACGGTGACTTTGTTATGTAAAAACATGGTGCAATTTTGGAATCATAATGGCGTGACATATATATTTATAAAAATGGTTGATGAGAGAGTAAGCAGTATCTCATAAAAATTAAAATAAATGGGATGTAATGGTTCATATTTATATATATCCATTTACGAACATAATTAACAGAATTTAGATGTAAAATATAAAATAATTGAATTAATGTAAATTAGAAGTGGAAAATTCTAATAGAATTTCTTCATGGTAACAGGCATACATGGGAGGCATTATGGAGATCGAAATAGTCTTATCATCATTCAAACATAAGGAATGAGGTATGGGGGAGTTAATAATTAATACCCCAATATTTTTAATTTAATATAAAAGGGTAAAACAATAGAAATAATCATGGAGAAAATGAGAAAGGAAAAAAATCCTTTACATGGAACTATGATCACAATGGCTTGAGAGGGGCTTGAGAGAGGAATCAGGGGATCTTGGGGCACCATCGGGGGATTTTGTAGATAATAGTAAAGTTTAGGACTGTTATTAAGTTGGTTTTAATGAATAAAATTGGTAGAATGGGTGGGTTTATATTGGAAAAGAGAGGGAATTATATTTTCTTTAGGTTTTTGACACTACACATTAAACTAATAAAAACCACAAACCACACTATGGGTTTTACCCCTGGTTTTCTCCAAATTGGTGTAGAAAATATTATTTTATAAGGAAAGTGGCCACAAATATTAAAATATTCAGCTTAATTATATTAAGGTTAGTTATACACTCAATGAAATCATTTTAAAACAGAAAATGCTTTATAAGTCTTGGAGGTTCCACTACGGAACCAAAAAATTAATCATGAAAATCTAAAATCTCAATTTTAAAATTTAAAACATATATTTTACTAGAACCCATATTATATTATTTTATTACATCACCGTTAGGACATTTTGATGTTATAAAAAACCTTTTATATTTAAATTTTTTTCAATTTTTACACAATAATTCAGCAGTCTCTGAAAATTATGAAAAATTCACCATTGGATAATTTCGATATCTTGATTCATAAAATAACATTCATTTTATCTAAATAATTTTCTAAATATGTGATTATTTACATTAAAATTAAAAACAAATATTTATTGAAAATTCAAGGGTTTAGAAAATAACCACATTCAAACCATAATAAAAATTAAAATTATATTCATATAAATTAAATGATTATTTATATTTAATAATAATTAATTTTATAATAATATTTATTTATAATATTATATAATTATGAAATCCGTTAATTCATCAAAATTGATTTCTTTATTAAATATTAAATTAATAAATACTATTTTTACTTTAAAAACAATTAATAATGTAAAAATAATAAAATGATGTATATTCATTAGTATATTAAAAATTAATTCAAATAATAAAATATCTAGGGTCTTTTTACATATTCCCTTATTACAACAGGATAATACTTAATTGTAATGTGTGGTATGGTTACATTCACTTAAGGTGGATCTAATGACATTGCTCGTGTGGTAATCTCTATAAACATCCTCTTATCTAGTATGTAGTTTTGTTCATGCTTTATGTGTTGATGATCGGCTTGGGCTTGGAAAAGAACGAAGCCATGTGATGCCACATCCTTTTCATTCTCCAAAAAATTGGTATTGTATGGAGAAATTCTATTAGTTTTTGTTGTCATTTCCTTTGTCTGATTAAATTGTATTTTTGAAGCCCAATAATTATACTAATAATATGATCACTGTTCAACATGTATATTAGAAATGTAAAAATGATGAACGTTTTTTTAATCCAAAAAACATAAAACCAGTGATTTGAATATGTTTTATATAACCAATTAATATAATAATAAATTCAAATGGGTCAAGAGTAATTTTCATTAATAAAAGATTATTCCATTACTATATTCCCCCCTTATGAAATTTCACCATCGAAATTTTCTTTACCCACACTAAAACATATGGGTGTAACTGTACATCATCATTTCCTCTGATTCCCACATTGCATCATCAAACATGTGGCTTCTCCCCAACAAAGTGATGGGGGGAATTACCTTATTTTGTAGAAATTTTTCTTTCTGATCTGTGATCCTCTCAGTCTTCTCTTCATAGGAGTGTTCATTCTCTAATTGTACCACCACTAGATTTAGTAGATGTGATGGGGAAGGTATTAAATTATTCATGAGTGATATATGGAATACATCATATACTTGAGATAGGTTCATGGGAGTTCTAGTTGATATTCCACTACTCCAATGTGTTCAAGGATCTCAAAATAACTGATGTACCTTTGACTAATTTTTCCCTTCTTCTCATGTCTCATTACACTCTTCCACAACGATATGCGGAGTAATAACATGTATCCAATATCAAACTCAATGCCTCTATAATGATTATCATTCTAGCTCATTTTTCGACTCTAAGTATCATAAAAGTGTTGTTGGATAGACTTAACCTTCTCCATGATTACTTTGACCATTTCTAGATTTAGGATTGTTTTATCCCTAGCATCATCTCAAAATGCTATTGTTATGTACAAATTCCAATAATGGGTGTTATAAGAAACCATCTTTTTCTTGAGTGGTAACTGTTATTTAATGAAAAATATACCAGAGGAAGATGTTGATCCCATCCTCCTATGAATTCCATTGAGCATTCTCTCAACATGTCATCAAGTGTTTGGCAATTCCACGCAGATTGGACTTCAGTTTAAGGATGATAATCTGTATTGAAGTTCATTTCTGTATTCAGAGCATATTGATTACTCTTCATGAACATAGAGTAGTTTCTTGTATCTTGATTGGATTCAATAGATAGTGATACTCTATGTAGTCTTACATCTTATTAGATATATATATATATATATATAGTTTGATCCAATGTGAAATCCTCTCGAATTGAAAAGAAGTGTTCATTCCTTATAAGATGATCCAAAACATCCAAGATAGATATTTTTCATTCGATGTCATCTGATGTCTGGTGAAAAAGTCTTTGGTGATGTTCTATCATATTCATGCTGATATGGGTAATGGTTGAATCATCCCCGAAGACTTCTTCAACACAACCTTCACTTTCTGACATACAGATCAATTTTATGTATACACAATGTTCTCCCTCGTCAAGTTATCCCAAAATTAATGAACTTTGAGTTCTTGCAACATCGTTGTGTTTCCAGGGTTAATAGATAAATTATAACCATGTGTATAATCCAAAACTTTGTTCATTAACTCCAAAAATGATGGAACACATAGTCTTGTCCCAATATCACAATTTTATCATCATTAACATTGAACTCGTAGGATTTATCTTTTATGATAGTTTCCATATTTTTTGACATTCCCACTTTATCCCTTTGATCATCCTTTATTTTTTACAAAACAGATAGTTGATAAATCATTTGTGAAGGGATTGATGATGTTCCCATCATTATGATTCCCATGTCCAAATTCATCAAATCTAACAGGATTGTATCCTATTATATTCTCGTCATTGAAATAATTGCAGGGTCATTTCTACATAGTGCAACTGCAACATTTTTGGCTTTCACATGGTGGTGATGGATTGAGAAGTCAAACTCATTGATCATATCTATCCACATTCATTGGTGCATGTTCAACTATTTCATTGTCAATATATATATGATGAGTTTGTGATTAATATATATTTTTTACTTATCCCAAAAAGGTAATTTTAAAAATTTCTTAAATCGATGATTATTATAGCCAACCCCAGATCATGTGTTGTACAATTTTTCTCAAGAAATCTCAATTTCCATGATGCATAGGCAATGAATTTTCCATTTTTAATCAACACATATCCCATACCATTTTTTAAAGCCTCACTAAATACCACATAAGTTCTCCACTTTTTTGTAGTGTGATCATGGTCATAGTGATAAGCATCGTTTTCAGCTTCATGAAGCTCTCTTCACATTCATTAGTCCAAGTATACTTTACTATCTTCTGGGTAATCCTAGTTAGTGGGTTGAATAATCATGAGAAATTTCTCACAAATTGAGGATTATATCTAGCTTACCCTAGAAATCTATTGATATTCTTCACCAATTTTGGCCTCATCAATCCCTCAATTGTGGTTGTCTTCGATGGATCAACATATATCCCATTGTTTGATATGATATGACCTAATAATGGGTATACATTTAACCAGAACTCAAAATTGTTTTATGTTTCATAGAGCTTCCCCTTTCAAATGGTCTCTAGTATAGTACTTAGATGCTCTTCATGGTCCTCCTTGGATTTTTATCTTATTAGAGTATTTTCAAAAAATTCAACCACAATTTTTTCGAGGTAATATCTAAACACTCTATTCATCATGTATATGAATATTTAGTGAACATTATTGAGTTAGAAAGGCATTATGAAGAATTCATAGTGTCTGTATCTTATAAAGAAATCAGTTTTGAGGATATCATCCTTCATGACCTTTCTTGATAATATCTCAACCGCAGATCCACCTTGGAGAAGTATTGTTCCCCATGATGTTTAAAGAACAAGTCATAATTTTTTTTCATAGGATAATGGTCCCTTATCATGATTTTAATGGTCCCGTGATAATCAAAGAAAAAGTGCATTGAACCATCATTTTTATTGATGAAGAGGACTCGTGGACCCCTTGGTGAAGCACTTGGTCATTTAAACCCTTTATATGGATTCTTTTGATGTTGTTTCATCAGATCCTAAAGATCATAAACAACTGTTCTATATAGAGTAATGGATATTGGGAATGCCTGAGTAATAAGATCTATTATGAATTTAACATCTCCTCTATGAGTAAAACCAGGAAATTTCTCATGAATCACTTCAACAAATTCCCTCACAGTAGGCATGTCTTCGAGGATTATTTCTTCCTTATACTCAATCATCTATGAATGACATGTATTCACATTGGGTAGTAATATCAAATTTTTAGAAGGTGGTGCTATATAATATTCTGCCTCCTCCTTGAACATGTTCAGAATCAGGGGTGGATTCTCTCTATGGAGAGAGATTTCCATCTCACTGATATTAAAGTTGGTTCTATATAGTAAAATCCAATCAATGCCAATAATTACATCAAATTCCACATGAGGGAGTATAACAAGATTCTTAAAATTTTTAAACAACGCATAGTGACATGGGAAGAGTTATATTCATGGGTTGCAATGATTTCCACATATTCTACTCTTTCAAACATCTTTACTTCCTTTATTTTTGGTGGTGTTGGGATTGTTCTACTAAATTTCTGAATATAGTAGAATGAATAATAAAAGAATCAAAATGTTTGTTCATTATTATTGAATTAATAATGAGTTTACATTTCACCAAATTATTATTAGGGTTCACTTGGGTAGTAGTGAATGTAAAAGGTCTCCCTTTCTTCCTTGGAGGTTGAAGGTTGCCTTAGATTACCCATGTGTTAGGGAACCGGTTTGAAATGTGCCCTGGTTCGTTGTAGTTAAAGCAATAAACAACACATTGAGGGTCAAATGGACTATTACACTTTTCTATCATAGTTGTGGGTTTTTGTAATCAACAGTTGATGGAGAGGTTCCCTTCTATTACACCGCTAAATCATTTCCTCATCCCCTTCATGAAATTCAAATGGTTCTTCTTTATACACCTTTGGCATGTGGGGTGCTATATTATCATATCACCATTGGATTTATCCGTCAGTCCACTAGAATTAAATTCCATATTATGTTTATTATCCCCATTATAACATTGAGATTCGCTGATATCCATTTCAACATTGAGGGATCATTGGAAAGTATTCTCATATTTCTCGAAGTCACAAATTGTAAGAGATTTCCAAAGGCAAGGATTTATCCCACCAATTAAGTTTTCAACCATTCATTCAGGTGTATTTGTTTTGCCAGAGGAATGTCAGGAAATCCTTGTGATGTTTTAATCATACACTCTGATGAATTCATTGCTATTTTTTTAGAGGTCAAGTAAGTCCATTTCGATCTTATTTCGGAGGGTTCGAGGAAAATATTTATTAAAAAAATTCTGAAAAATCATCCATTTCAACTCCTTTATCTCCACCTCAGGCTTCAGAAATTTGATCAATGTCCATAGTTGATCAAATTGTCCCTCTATATTATGAGTATCTATAAATACCTTCACATTTTCTAGATATTCAAGGATGGAAAAATAAATTCAATAGAGTTGATCCATTGTTCAAAAATTGATGGTTCAGATGATCCATTAAAAGTATGTGGTCTTTGTATCATTAATGTCTTGATCGAGGATTGATCTTTCATGGGGGGAGGGTGAATGTTACACTTGACCCATGTTTCTATTCGAATTATGAGTTAAATGAGAGAGTATCATGACAATGTTCATGATACCTGCTCGAATCTGATTGGGCATCTCATTAGACAGTCCTCACATTGATCTTCACATTAGTTGATAGCTCGAGTCCCAATATTACAATACATTAGATTGAATAAAAGGAAATTTAGGGGTAACATATAAAAGGCAATATAATGAAAATAATAGATTACTTATAAATTTCTTTTATTTCCATGACATATAAATTCATAGGCCTCAATCAATGTTATCAATGATCTAAATCCCAACATAAATTCTTACAAGATTTTTTGTAATTCGATTAATAATGATTTATACTAAGCATATGAATTTACTAAATCATATTCCCCAAGACTGTTGTAACCAAGAGTGGGACAAGGCCCATTTTAAGGAACCAATTCTTATTCATGTCTAGCTCAATATAGTGTTTTCTTGGTTTAACCCAGAGATACATATGTGTTAGAGCCTCCACTACCTGCTCAAATACATACAGGGATTTATTTTCATGATAAACCACATACTAATTACTCACCAGAATATATGGATGTTTTTATTATACTATTCCATATACCCAATGATTTCATGAGGGGTGTCTAATCTTAATCCCAAAAATAACTAAGCATATCCTCAAATACCAATTATATTAATCCTTCCCTTTTTTAAACAATTGAACTTGATTTATTACATAAACATGAACTCAAGACAGCTATGAGGATCAAGAGGCCTAGTTTCCTTAATATTTAGAACATTACATAACAATGTTGAATAAATAAACCAACATCTTTATTAGAGACTTCTTTTACATGACCACAATATTCCATCATACTAAGTATTTCACGGGATAAATTGAGGACATGGGTAATTAAAGGGTGAGTTGTAAATCCATATAATGGAGAAATAAATGAAATAAATGAAGATTATAATACATGTTAGGAAATAGGCATATAAAATTTGTGAAAGAGAATCATGAACATAAAAGAACGATATAGCAAGATTATCATAACATGGAAATGTCACAATAACATTTAACAATAAATTATTATAAGCCAAGGGCCATAGTACATGGAGAATGAGTAAAACCTCATTGATCTTGAGTTATCATGAGTAAAAACTCAATTTATATTGACGTATCATGATACTAATATTTACCCAATGCATTAGAGCTCTATCCGAGCATAACCATCTTAATCAAATCATTTCATGCATTAGTGTTCCACATAGATCATATAATATGTATTCATTAAACATCAACATTTATTCCAGGTCATTTAAATGTGGAATATATATATATATATTAAACACTGTAATAGATAATTAAAGCTGAATAAATGTGAATACCATTGATAGGAAAATAGGTATGGTATTCACTACACAATGACATTTGTTTGGAAAATCATTGTGTAATTTCGGCAGCATAACAACGTGACATAATGAATTATAAAAATGGATGATGGGAGAAAAAGGTTATATAATCATATATAAACTAAATGGATAGTAAGAGGTCATATTTACAGATATCCCAACATATGTAAGTGAATTTATATGTATAGTATAAAATAATTTCATGAAAGTAAATGAGCCGAATGAAATTCCCTATGGAATTTCAGAATGGTAATGTGTGTACATCGCAATAATTAATGAGGGATAAATAAGTCGCTAAAAATTAAAATATATGTGGGGATATATGGGGGAGATTATAAATAATACCCCAAAATTTATAATTGAAAATAAATGGGAATAACAATATAATAAAACATGGAAAAAAGGTTAAAGGAAGGTAATCCATTACTTGGAAGTGTGATCCCAAAAAACTGGGAGGGTTTAGACAGAAGCTTCATGGGATCTTGGGGAATCATGGGAGAATTTTAGAGATAATATCATAGGGTAGATATGTTTTTAAAGGATTTTTAGTGATCTTAATCAGGATATTGGTTGCGTTTATATAAGAAAACAGTCGAAATTATAAATTATTTATTTTTTCAAAACTACACATTAAACTAAACAAAACCACAATGCAACCAATGGGTTTCTACAATGGTTTTTCTCAAAGGGTATTGGAAAAAAATTAATATATAAGTCTATTTTCCAAACATTATAAAATATTAGATTTTCTTATGTAGAGTTGAGTCAAACTCTTAATAAAATCATATTAAAAGTTAAAATGATTTATAAGTTCTGGAGGGTCTTTTAAGGAACCATAAAAATAGTCAAAAAATCTAAAATATCAGTTCTATGAAAGTAAAACATTTGTTATACGAACTATATTTTTAGAGTATTTTATTACAAAACTATTGGGTCATTATAATATCCAAAAACACATTATATATTTAAGGGACAGTTAGTTTTTACCCCAAAATTATACTATATCGTAAAATTTTGAAAAATTCACCATTGGATAACTTCGTCATCCTTATTCCAAAAATAATATTTATTTTATATAAATAATTTTATAAATATGTGAATTTTAATTATTAAAATAAAAACTCACATATACCAAATATTCATGGGTTTTTGACAAAATAGCTTTCAAAACATAATAAAAAAATATAATTGTATTCATAAAATTTACAAAATAATTTATTTTTAATAAAATGTAATTTTTTAATAATTTTTATTAAAATAATATTTATTTAATAAATTTATTAATTCATCAAAATAGATTCCTTAAATAAATATTAAATAATAAATAATATTTGTTCTTCAAATACTATTTACAATGTAACAATAATAAAATAATGTATATTCATAATAATGCAAATAAATAATGCACATAATAATAGTGATATGTTCTTTCTACGTAACACTTTATAACACATTCATAATACCTGAGGGTAAGGTGTGTGATGGTGATAGACTCTTTGGTTGGCTTGGATAAAATTGTTCAAGTAGTAATCTCTCTGAACTTCCACTTCTCCCATAGGTAGTCTCTTTTAGGATTAACGTGTTGAAGCATGGACTGAGATCGGTCAAGAGAAAAGCCTTGTGACACCACATCCTTTCAGAGAACCTACCAATTGGCTTCATATGGAGAAATTCTACTGGATGAGTCTGTCACATCCTTTATCTATGTAAATTGTATTTAATAAAGCCCTATATTAATATAAATAATGTTATCACTTTTTAATGAATATATTATCAATGGTAACAATTCATAATGGTATTTTCAAATACAAATATATAAAACCATGAATATTAATATGTTTTATATAAACATTTTACATAACAATACATTTTAATAGATCAATAAGATTTATCATTAATAAAAGTTTTGTTTGTTACATTAATAAATTGAAAAAGTGTATATAAGAGCATCTCGATTGAGGTTTTATTAATCATATCACATCACCATGGGTTTTTCTAATTCTATTCCTTAAAAAAATATAGTTCCAAGTATATTTAAATTGATTATAATTATTATCATAAAATCACTATGATAATAAATATATTTTTACTTATATTAATGAATTTTGTTCCTCTCTATGAAGAAAATTATTTTTGGAAGGGTACTCTTAGGTCATGGTGAAATTAACTAATGTTGAAGGAGGGTGTCAATTAGAATATGATATATTATAAATGTATTGGGAATTATAAGTTTGTGTTTATATCCTATGGGACAAAAAATTATTTTTTTATCTTATGGAACATGTCGATAGAGTTTTACAATTAGTTTTACCAAAATATTTTTCTTTATTCATTGATGAAACTTTTATATATTCAAATATTTTTAAATATCATTAAAATATAATAGAATATGTTTTCTAAATCATGTGAATGAAAGATGTTATATGTAAAATTCTATAATATTTATTTTGTATTGATTTATTTTTTCAATGATATAATTGAATAAACATATAAGAATGATTGATCCATCTAAAAATGAAGTGGTTGAGCAGTATCCAGGACAACAAAATTTCAGACTGAATCACAATTTTTAGGGATTTTTAGGTAAATTCCTATTGATTTTTTGAATCATTCCTTGGTTATCTAGTCAATATCTATGCTTACTCGAAATGGAGTCAAATTACTATTAGTGAAATAAATAGAAGACTGTTTCCATGATCTAAAAATAATATTAGGGAATGCTCTATTTTTCCATGACATATAAAAATAGTGAGCTTGTTACCTATAATAATTCTTATTTTATGTAACTATGTTTCTTATTAAAAATAGTTTGGTAATTTTCAATATATGACATCAATTAAAACCTCTTGGGAATCAATATAAAATTATTATATTGTAAAAAATAATATGTTTTTGATCTAAAAATATGATGAAATAATTTATATGAGGTTAAATGTGAAATATATACTAATAATAAATTTTTTATGAACGTAATCATGTTGAAAGATTTTAATATGATAGAGGGATTATAGATTAAACTAATTAATGATTATGAATCCAGGATTTATTTTCATGTATATATGTCTCCTGAGTAGATTATTCTATATATTGGATTAAAATACATCATGGACTATAATATATTATTAAATTTTCATTTCAAAAATACAATAATAATAATTTAATAGAAATTATATACTCATTAACATCATATGTATTAGATCAGGTGTTATTTGAATGATTATTTTTAGAAAAAATTCAAAAATATCAAAAGGAGTGTCCAATTTTTTACGAAAATGTATAATTTTCGGCATACTGTATGTTTATTAAATTTATTTGTAAAAGATAATGTTATTTAATGATTAAAAAACATTTATATATTCCTTTTTAAAAATATTAATTTTGAAACCATTAGTGATGATCATTATTCTCTATTTATGGTTAATCGAGGAAACACATATACTTAAAGAGAACATTATGAAAATTATATTGTGAATGGACTATAGAAATACATTTTTAATTTTGTTGCCAAATTTTATGCACATTTAAAAGAAATCGTTGAATGGAAACGATAAAATGTATTTTTTGGTATCTTTTAGATCATGAATAAAAATTGAAGAATATTCCCATGGATTTCTTAGAAGCATTACAAAAAAAAATTCTTTTATATAAAGAGGCATCAATTATTATTTATAATTAGATATTATTTGTTTATATTTTAATATTAAATATAATTATGAAATATGATCATATTTCAGGTCATTTCATTGAATGGATCATTATATTTCACTTGGTCCCACTTTCTATTATATTTTACTATGATCATAATTTTAACTATAATTTAAATAGAATTATTTAGTAGTAATTTGGTATATAAATAAAATTTATTACCTGTTTTCATACTCAATTAAATATAAAAATCACCGAGAACAATTAAAAAATTATAAAACATGGCTTGAAATACTTATATAGATTTCTATGTATATTAATTTAAATAACTATCTATTTTTTAATGTAGTAATTTCTATAATTTTTAATATATTATACAGATGAAACAATCTGAGTAATTATATAGAGACTGGGGTTGAACATTGGATTATTAGGATGATTTCAGTGAGGGAAGTTTTATGTGATAATAAGTGTCCAATGGAATTTTTGAGAATATGAAAATTATTTAGAAACATATGACCATGAACGAAATAATTGAAAAATGTGTGTAAATAATTAGAATAATGATATTTTATTCAAGAGATATTATTTTGTTATTCATAATGCCTCATCTTGAAAAAGATATTAGTATTTTTGTAAATGGGGAATATAAATCAAAAGGCTCATTAGACCATTTAAAATAAATGAGAATATATTATTATATTCATATTTAGTGACATTTACTAAAGAATTATCCAATGTACATAATTTTTACATGATGTTTTGTAAAAAATAACATGTCACATATTCATAATATTATTTTCTAAAATATAGTTCAACATAAAGACCACATTTCAATTCTGGAATTTATTAATTTGAATCTTAATCATAGATAACATGTTCCGTGGAATTTATTGATTCAACATATTGGTAATTTAGATGAACAATATGATTCAGGAAACGAAATGTATATTATAAAATTATATTGTGGAATACAATCCATAATAAATTTTGAAATGGAAAAAGGCTAGGTCAAAATATCCAAAAGTGTGGAAGAATGTAATAAAATTGATCTTGAGGAAAATATGTTATTTATATTAATTTTCAAAAATTATAAATTATATTTTCAATAGTAATATTCATTATAATAACTTTCAATAATTTTCAAATCAAATTGAAAATATTTTTTTTGAATGAAATCCAATTATGTGTATTATCTAAAATTATTTGAAAAGAATTTTTTTTCAATTTGATAATATGAACACGGATAAAAATTTTAATTTTCTTATAACATAATCATAAAATTATTTTAGATATTTAATTTGGAATTTTTGGAAAATTCATATTTTACCATTAATAATATAGATTGTAATTTTTTATGAAAGGTAATTTTTATTTAAAATTTATATAGAAGTATAAATATATTTTTTTTGATTTTTTTTAAATTGAATATTTTCATAAAATATAATCTAATAAATATTATTTCAATCAATATTATACCTGAATTTTGGGTAGTACCATTCTCTAGATATAATTCATTTTCATTTAAAATTGTATCTCTTTATATTACTTAATCATAAATTAAAGGTTGATAAAAAATTAATTATATTTGATAAAATTAAAAAATATTTGTAATAAATATTGTAAAATTTTGTATTGGGGTAGAATTCTATTTTTTTCATTGTGAATCTTATCTTTCATTTGAAACTTATTCATCATGTTAAAAGTTGGTTGTTGATAAATGGGTTAAAACTAAACATACAAGGGTTAAAATAATCTAAAAAAATATATAAATATTATTTTTTTTCATAGTAATATACAATATAATCAAATAACTCAATGTGATTAATTTCATAGTCATTTTTCTTGATTAATACAATACGATATGATTATCTATTAGAAAATTCAATGTGCTTCCTATCCCTCACATGAAAAAGGAAATTTCACTCCACTATACTCAGTAATTCAAATCCCTCGCATATCATTAATAAAATCACATTATTCGATATGGAAATCCATTACCACATCATATATTTACATTCTTGGAAAAAATGCTATCCTTGGAAGGCTTTAGTGATCAACCAATCATGGTAATCAAAAGAAATAGTATTATTCCGAATTGAATAATTTCATTTAGTTTCTTATATTACATCTTTTAAACCACAATTAACATTTTTAATAGATTAATATATTTACCAGGAATATATTTTACTCTTACTATGTTCATACTATAAGTCATTATAATATCCAAATCCTTATAATAGAAAATAAAATCATTTCTCCATCTTATATGTGCAATATTTCCTCATGATATAAGGTAATTCATTTATTCCTTCCCAGTTCTTATAGATAGGAATAAAAATGGATCCATATCAAATTATATGATAATTATTATATAACTTTTTCTTTTTGAATATAAATATATATTCAACTACTCAATTTAAAACCATATTTCAAATTAAAAACCATTTTCCTTTATACACATAATGCCACCTCTTGAACTAATGTATTTTTGTTTTTTTAACATAAAAAATTGATTTTATATACAACGGAATTTAATAAATTACTATAGTAAAATTACAATTAAACAATGATAACACAATAAATACATTATTTACTTCATTTTCATTGAAAAATGTATCCATCAACCATGTGTACATACAGACTAGAATATAAAAATTATGACATATTGTATTTTCCATTATATTCATAAATGCTTTGTTCTAAAAGTATAATAATACAGAAAACAAATAATATTAAAATTATATTCATTTTGAAAAAAATAAAATCATTTTAAATTTTACCATCGATAACCTATAAGTTTCATTTCCGATATATAATCTGTATTTTCTCCAAATACTCACATGAACTAAATCAATTAAATAATTGTGTATTTTTTGGAATAATGAAAATAAAATGAATTATAAAATACAAATTGGTTATTAATAAATTGATTAATTTTGATTATTTTATTACTTAGGGTGATACGTGACATTAATTAAAAAACATTATTCGATTAAAGGCGCATTACCATAAAAATAATTTTAAATGTTTTATTTTATTATTTTAAATCATTAAATGTTATTAATACATTAATATTTAATGTTTTATTAACCAATTTTATAAGAACTTATAATTTTCTAATATATTTGTAATCCATATAAAGGAGCTATTCTTTTTTAATGGAAAAAATTAGTTATGATCCTGCGAAATGGTAACCGTGGAATTAAATGGGTTTCGAATGGGTAACAAATTGTTTAATACATCATGTAAGGTTATTTCTCACATTAATAAGGGTCAGGATCATTTTATTTCTGTTTTTATTGGTAATACTCAACTATTTATCAGTAACACTTTAATTTGAAATGATATATATAATTACCCAATAACTATATAAATGAAATGCATATATACATTAGGTTACCCCTAAATTTTGAAGGTAGAGTAATGTTATTTCAAAAACTATATAAGGGTAGCTCATTTTTTAAAGGCTATGAAAGGTTAATATATAGTTTCGTAAATGTAATTTCAGGTTTATTTCTCCTGTATGATTAATACGTATTACATATTCCCATTGTATTGGAGGTAAGAAAATGTAAGACCATAATATGATTATATAGAACTTATTTGGGAAAAATAATTTTTAAAACCTGTATTTTATCATTTACTCCCATTAAAATTTAATGTAAGATGATTTAATTGAAATTAAATTAATTTAATTAAGGAAATAAATTTTATTTAGATCTTTTAAGAACATTTGTAATATTATTACGTAATTTTATTACACTGCAATATAGCCTCTCTTAAAAAATTTAATGATTAGTTTTATTTTAATGTTTCAATACAGTAAATATATACATTTTTTTATTTAGAATAATTATGTATAAATTCCATCCCATTATTTTTTTAGTTATTCTTATTCATCTATAATTCGTATAAATTATTATTTTTATTATTTCTTATATCTTATGAAAACAATATGAGTTTATTATCTTGTTTCCTTGATTGGATGAAACTCACCCTCAATCCTTTATACATGGGTGATGTTTTTTAATTGATAAATACTATTTCATATTTATGTAATGGAATTTCATTATTTGTTTGTGAAATTATATTTACAAATCCTTCTTGACCAATGATAATGATTTCATAAAAAAAATTAATAACTCATAATTATATAAAGGAATAATAAAAATTATTAGCATTTATTTTAGAAGATTTTAGATCGATAAAATTATTATCGTATTTGGAATTAGAATTTAATATTAGGATGAAATGGGTAACACATTATTTTTCCTAAGTCAATAGTCTAGAAATTAACTATTATATATTATATATTATCACATGATGTGTTTTATTTCATTTGGTAAAAAACAATCAAAATGGTTCTTGGAGTCGTTGGAAAGAGGATTAGGCATGTGAACTTGTAGTGGTTGTTATGTCGGAGATTATTTACCAACCCATTGTATTATTCATCAGAAACATTGATATATTATGTTATTTTAATTATATTCTATATTTTTGACACATGTTTCTGGAATATAATTATTCTAATCGAATAAATGATATTTTTTCTTGATTATGGAGGCACGCAAGTGTGCAGATATCATATGTAAACCATATATGATACAAATTTATCAAAGTATATTAATATATAATCTATCCATGTATTATATTTATCACATGTATTATATGTAACAAAATTTACCCATGATTTTATATTGTTGTCTATTTATTTGGAATGATCATGAAGTTAAAATGTAGAAAACACAGTCCCTTGAACCATATAGATATATGTTGATTCTAGTCTAGTTCTATGTGATAGAATCAATACCTAGGATATACCAAGGATTATATTACTTGCTGCCTAGTGGATGTCTAGTGTAATAATCCCTTTATTCCTAATAGAAAATGAGTACATTACTCATGTAATTCAATGTTAATGATGAGTATTAAGAACACATGGTTTAATGTTTCACGATCATGAGAATCATATATAGTTCTTCATTACTCTTGACATCATGATAATTTTTCAGGTATGAATTTGATGCGGGTATGATAAAAAATTGTGGTTTCTTACATAGAACTTGAGTCACTATTTATGAATTGTTGTTTTTAATTTAAATATAATTTTTATGGATTATATTATTTATGTTATCATATATTTAAAAGTAGAACTCGTTTTGTTCTATTTCGTACTATTAATCACAAACTACAAAATAATTTGGATACACAAGTTATATACATATATACGGATGAAAGTAAAGGAATGGGGTACATAAAGATGGTTGATACATAGATCATGAAGTTATAAATGAGACTAAGATAGAAACCGTAGTATATACCACTAATTTATTTATTTTTTACCTATATCCCATATAATCTACATTGGCTTACAACATAGGGATTCCATTTGATTACTTACTAAATGACTTATATGCCATATTTTAGATTCAATTAGTCACTATGATGATTAATTATATTATATATTATTCTATATAAATTTTATTTTGGCATGATACTAATGGAAAAGTCTCCCTAACTATGACCATAGATCATATCTTCTATGATGAATCCATTCAGATATGTGGGTAAAAAGTTAAAATCTTGTACAAATTTGATTCAAACATTGTGCATTGGTCTATGTCATTATATTTACATTCGAAATAAATTTACTCCCTGACATTATTCTAAAAATAAGATTATTTAAATATTTATATTTAGATAAATAACAAATAAATGTAATTATATTTCTATTTTATAATTATTTCAATTTTTTCCAAATAAAATTTATTTTATACTCAATAAGTATTTAATTATTTTAAAAAAGGTAAAAGGAATTTTATACATTAACCTATATAAAATAAATGGATGTAACCACCATTATAAAAAAAATTGATTTATGGATTATAATTCAAGATTCATTTTATAAATAAAAAACATCTTCAATATATTCTGGTAATTATTGCATGAAAAACAATTTAATAAAATTACGTATATAAATATTTGATAAAAGTTAATCATTTGTTATTAAAAATAATTTGATTTTTTTAATATTAGAAATGATTTATTTAATGTTTTTAATATTTTTAAAATACCATGGAACTTTTTATGTAGATAAAGGATCACAATATAGATCTTTGATGAATTTATTAACTATTATGTACTTTATTAAAGTTTTTTCTAAAACCTACTTGATTATTGTTTTTCTCTTTAAGAGAGGGAATTTATGTTTTTATGAGGTTATTTTCCATTATTATCATTTTTAATATGAAAAAATCTTTTTTATTATTTTTTATATGATTTTTTATGTTGCCTTTTCATATAAAAATAAATATGTAATGATTATTTCATATCTATTTAAATTATTCATTGATATCAATGATTAAAATATATGGGGATCATCTATAATATGATATTATGATTTGGATGTGCAATAATAGTTATGTTATCTTATTTTTTTAATTATCATTCTAATTATATAATTTTCATTTTAAATATTTAAATATATTCATTTTTTATTAAGGATGAATTGGAATAATGATGATATCATGGTGATTTTTTAATTATGTAATATAATTATCATTTTAATAGTACTATATGGTAGAAAAAAGAGATAATGAGGGTTGGTGTAACCTTTAAAATGTATTGGTTTATTAGTTATGTGTAATAACTGAATTCCTTATAACACAAAACCAAAATGTTTCTATGTTAGAAATAGTAATTAAGTATTTTTTAAATACACAATCTTATAAAATACATTATAATCAGATCGAGATACATAATAATATATATTAGTTCAAATGTTTTCATATATTAGTTTTATAATATTGAATAATTGAGATAAATTTCAAATGACTAAAAAATTCACAATAAATATAAAATTAGAAGAGAGTGAAGTTAATCTTAATAGATAAATGTGATGAGAATTTCAAGGAAAATAAGATAAGGTTAATTTCTTCACCTAAATTCAATCAATCATATGTTGGAAACTATTGTTTTATATAAATTAGTTCATTAATTTATAAATTTATATATATCCTCAAAAAAAATGACATAGTGGAACCATATTCTTCATGTTACATTCAATCCTATAATAAAAATTAACAAAATGTTGATTTAGGATAATAACCAGTAATATTGAAATATATATATGAATGAATTATATCTATGGTGAAATTGATATATATGTAAATATATTCAGTATATAAATAATGGAATAACAAGAAAATAGTGAAACATATATCCATAGTGATGGTTGGAGTTAATGAAGCACTATAATTACTCAATGTATTTCACCCCTAGAAAGGAAAAATGGAGTTTTAATTCCCAAATAATAAAGGATAATGTTATATTATACTTAATAAGGATAAAAATAGAACCAATTTGGATGTATATCTAATTTATGGTCTATAATTTTAAAAGATAAATAGAGAAATCAAATCCACCCCAGGAGACTAGTCAACTATCTTTCCACGTGAGGATCATGTATATATAGAAGGGTGATATAAAGATATATATGAAGGTAAAGAATATTTATTAAATCAAACATTCAAATTATTGAATTAATTTATTTATCAAATAAATATGTTTCATTTAAATAATTTAATATGTGGTGTTATTGGATGTTGATTATAGTTAATTATTCTCCCTCAACCCTATAAGCCTAATGTTGATTCCACATTTGAAGTTTCATTTTTGGTGTTATAACAAATATATGGATATTGTAGAATATATATCAAGATAAATTTTTTACCAATATTTTATGTATTAAATTCATGAGTATAAGAGGTTATATATAAATTACCCAAACAATTACAAAAATTGATCCAAATCACAATGGTAGCCAATTTTTGGAAATACAAGACAAATAAGGATATATTTTTATTTAGGAATTCATTTACATTTTAATAATTTACAATTAATTTTAAAAAGATAATATTTGAAGGATATATATACTAGATTTTGTTAATATAAATTTTGTTCCACATTGAATTGCATCATTTCACGACACGATGCATACCTTCACATTTTGGGGAAATATTCAATAATGATTACGTATAATGTAGATAATTATAACTAATTGTGATCTTCGTACTAATTTTCTATATGTGTGGACCATTCAGGAATATAAAAAAATTTATATATATTATTCTTGGGATTTCAATGAAGTCTGAGATCAATACCTTCCATTTTTAGAGTTCTCATATTTCAATAGTTTTAATATGTGAATTCATATAAGAGCATATGAAACTTTGCCAACAAAGTGGCGTAGATATCCAATTTTATTAGATTATTCTATAGGGAATTCTTTTTTGGGTTTGTTGATTTACAATAAAAGTTTCGAGAAGAAATAGACCACTCAATGAAGCATTAAAAATTAAATATTTTTCAATAGATATATAATAATAATCATCGGGGAAATTTGGAATTTGAGAATGGAGAAATTGTATTCCTTCAAATATAAAAGAGTATTTCATTTATAAGAATATGGAAGAATTTATATTTGAGTTTTAGATACATTTCACTGTTAAAAATTACATCAAATATACTTATAGATCCACTAAAAGACTCTTAGGTTCATTAAGCATTCAATGTCACGCATTCAATAAAGAAAATTAAAGATACATTACATTTAATCAAATAAGAGGTTATACAATTAAAATATATTCTCTCTTAAGTGGATCAACTGGTAAAAACATTATGTTGTAGATATCATATAATATGAAATATGACCAATCACATAGTTAAATTTAATTGAATTAATCATAAGTTTGATGATGCAATGTAGGAAAGTGATTTTATAATTACACTAAAGAACCTCCTATTTTATTCGTTAGGGTAATGAAATTTAAAGGAACAAATTCATTTAACATGGAAAAAATAATGATCTTACAATTATAGTATGTATTCACATTTATATAATTCTTATTTACTTAATAAATTTTAAAACATGTACTATCTAACTAAAATAAATATTATTTATTTCATTAAGGGTCAATGTTATAATGAAAAGGGAAAAAATTTAATAAAAAACTGAAGAGTTTGTAATGATGAGTATTTAATTAGTATTCAATGATGTGTTGAATTCAGTAGTTTACTATTTAAATATATATATGTTATTGTAAAGAGTATAATTTTATATTTAGAATCCAAAACATGTTTTATGTGATAACACAATATAATATAAGAATAAAAAAAATTCTATAAATTATACTAGAATTAGATTTGGTGATTAGATGATCTATTTTGATGTGGAAAGGAATTTTTTTATTATGTTTCCACGACTTCTGATTGATTATAATGTTTTTTCTAATTCTCTATGATGATGGGGTTTCCTCAATAAATATATATGATGATTTATGAGATAGAAATAATTTTGAATCTGAATAAAGTGTTAAGGGTTGAGGGAATAATTTTCAAGAACACATTCTTTTTGATAAACTACACAATTCCTCCTTTTGACTCAAATGAATTGTAAATATAAGGATAATGTTGAACTACACATATATTTCATTGAAGGAGTTATATTTTGAAATGAAACAACTAGATTTCATCTTATCATGAATTTATAATGTCTAGATGATATATATTTATGATGACCTAGAAAAGATTGTATATTGGGAAAGAATTTAATGAAAATATTAATTTTACAATCATATGAGTCTGATGATAGATGATTATACGAATATAGGAGTTTTATTTTTGAGATTTTAAATTTATATAATTTTAAATTTTTGAATAAGTTTCTTTTTTTCAAATTAGGGACATATTAAATTGCATAAAAGAAATATGTAAGTAGGAAAATCAATAAAAATAGCACATATTCAAGATGCCAAAAAATTGGAAAATGCGATAAATGAGAAATACCATATATGATAAATTATAATCAAGTAGATTCACATAAGAGTCACATTATGTTAATTGTTATATAGTTGTTAATGTAAAATTAAATGAAGTGTTTCAGGCATTCAAAATTTTATATTTTCATAAAATACCTACAAAAATATAGGTTTTAGATACTATTATAAAATGTATAAAAATATTGACTCATCATTGAGATAGGTTAAGTCACAAGTAGTTTAAATGTCATAATTTCAATAGTAATATTCATTACAATAATATTAAATAATTTTCAAATCAAATAGAAATTAGTTTTATTTGAATGAAATCCAATTATGTGTATTATCAAGAATTATTTGAAAATATTTTTTTAAATTTTATAATATGAAAACAGATAAAAATTATAATTTTCTAATAACATAATCATAATATTATTGTAGAGATTTATTTTGGAATATTTTTAAAATTCATTTTTTACCATGAATAATGGACATTGTAATTTTTTATGAAAGGTAATTTTTATTTAAAATTTTTATATATAAATAATTATATAGTTTTTGATTTTTTTAAATAGTATCATTTTAAAAAATATAATCTAATAAATTTCATATCAATCATTATTATACATGAATTTTAGGTAGTACCATATTATAGATATAATTCATTTTCCTGTAAAACAGTATCTCTTTATATTAAATAATCATAAATTAAAGGTTGATAAGAAAATAATTATATTAGATAAATTTGGAAAACAAAATTGGAATAAATATTTTAAAATTTGGCATTGGGGTAGCATCATATTTTTATCATTGTTCATAGTATATTTAATTTGAAACTTATTCATCATGTTAATAGTTGGTTGTTAATGAATGGGTTAAAACTAAACTAACAACGGCTAAAATATTCTAAAAAAATGTATAAATAATATTTTTTGTCATAGAAAAATATAATATAATCTAATAACTCAATGTGAGTTATTTCATAGTCGTTTTTCTTGAGTAATACAATACTATATTATATTCTATTAGAAAATTCCTTGTTCTTCCTCTCCCTCACATGTAAAAGGAAACTACATTCCACTAAACTCAATAATTCAAAGCCCTCTCATATCATCAATAAAATCACATTATTCTATATGGAAATCCATTACCACATCATATATTTACATTCTTGGAAAAAATGTTATCCTTGGAAGGATTTACTGATCAACCAATCATGGTTATCAAGAGAAATACTATTATTCTGAATGGTTTCATTTCATTTAGATTCTTATATTATATCCAATAAACAACAATTAACATTTTTAATAAATTAATATATTTACCATGAATATATTTTACTGTTACTATGTCCATATTATTACACATTATAATATTTAAATACTTTTCATAGAAAATAAAAACATTCCTCCATCCTATATGTGGACTATTGCCTCATGGTATGTGGTAATTCATTTATTCCTTCCTAGTTCTTATAGATAGTAATAAAAATGGTTCCATATGATATTATATGATAAGTATTATATAAAATTTACTTGTTGAATATAAATATATATTCAAATACTAAATTTATAATTTTATTTAAAATTAAAAACAATTTTTCATTATACACATAATTCCACATCTTAAACTGATGTATTTTTTTAACATCAAAAAATTGATTTTATATACAACAGAATTTCATAAATTATTATATTAAAATTAAAATAAAATAATTACAATACAATAAATACACTATTTACTTCATTATCATTGAAAATGTATCCATCAACCATGTGTACATATAGTCTAGAATATCAATATTTTGACATATTGTATTTTCCATTACATTCATACAAGGTTTGTTCTAAATGTATAATAATACATAAAACAAATAATTTTAAAATTATTTTAATTTTGAAAATAATATAATCATTTTGAATTTTACCATTGATAACCTATAAGTTTCATTTCCGATATATAATCTGAATTCTCTCAAAACATCTCACATGAAATAAATCAATTAAATAATTGTGTATTTCTCAAAATAAGGAAAATAAAATGAATTATAAAGTACAAATTGGTTATTAATAAATTTAATAATTTTGATTATTTTATTACTCTGTATGATACGTGACATGAATAAAAAATCAGTACTCGGTGAAAGGAAAAATACCATAAAAATCAATTTAAATGTTTTATTTTATTATTTTAAGTCATTAAATGTTATTATTACCTTAATTTTTAATGTTTTACTAACCCATTTCATATGAAATTAATATTTTATAATCTATTTGTAATCTATATGAAGAAAATATCCCTTATTAAGGGAAAATCATTAGTTATGACCCCACGAAAAGGTAACCATAGACTTAAATGGGTTATGAATGGGTAATAAATTGTTTAACACATCATGTAAGGTTATTTAAGACATTAATAAGGGTCAGGATCATTTTATATCTATTGTTTAGGGGTAAGACTCAATTATTTATCACTAACACTATAATTTGATATTCTACATATGAGTACCCCAGCACTATATAAATAAAAGGCATATGTACATTAGGTTGGACCTTAATTTTTGAAGGCAGAGTAATGTTAGTTCAAAATCATTGTAAGGGTTTCTCATTTTTCAAAGGCTATGAAAGGTTAATATATAGTTCTATAAATGAAATTTCAGGATAATTTCTCATGTATGATTAATATGTATTACATATTCCCATTTTCTTGGAGGTAAGAAAATTTAAGACCATAATATGATTATATAGAAATTATTTGGGGAAAATAATTTTTAAAACCAGTATTTTGTCATTTACTCCCATTAATAAAATTATGTAACATTATTTACTTGAAATTAAATTAATTTAATTTTGGAAATAAATTTTTTGTGTTATTTTAATTCCATGTCTCGTGTTATTACATAATATTATTACACTGTAATATAGACTCTATTAAAAATTTCAATGATTAGTTTTATTTTTATGTTTTAATACAGTAAATATATACATTTGGTCATTTAGAATAATTATGTATAAATTCCAGCCCATTATTATTTTAGTTATTCATATTCATCTAGAATTCTTATAAATTCTTATTTTTATTTTTTCTTATACCATATGCAAACAATATGAGTTCATTATCTAGTTTCCATGATTGGATGAAACTCACACTCACACCATTATACATGGGTGAGATTTTTAAATGATAAATAATATGTCATATTTATATAATGGAATTTCATTATTAGTTTGTGGAATAATATTTCCGAATCCTTATAGACCAATGATAATGATTTCATAAAAAAATTAATAACTCATATTATATAAAGGAATAATAAAAATTATTGGCGTTTAATTTATAATATTTTAGATCGATTAAATTATTATCGTATCTAGAATTAGCATTTAATATTAGGATGAAATGGGGAACAATTTATTTTTCATAAATCGATAGTCTAGAAATTAAACATGATATTTTATATATTATCACATGACGTGTTTTATTTCTTTTGGTAAAAAACAATCAAACTAGTTCTTGGAGTCATTGGAAAGAGGATTAAGCATACAAACTTGTAGAGGTTGTTATTGTGGAGATTATTTAACGAACCATTATATTATTCATCAAAAACAATGATATATTATGGTATTTTAATTATAGTCTATCTTTTTGACACGTGTTTCCAGCATATAATTATTCTAATTGAATACATTATATTTTTTCTTGATTATGGTTGCACGCATGGGTGTACATATCATATGTAAACCATATATGATACCAAATTATCAGAGAATATTAATATATCATCTATTCATGTATTATATTTATCACATGTATTATATGTAACAAAAATTACACATGAATTTATATTATTGCCTATTTAATGTTCTACCATATCACGTGTCCATTAGGAGTAATTGATCATGGTTCCAAAAAAATATGTGCATCATCAATAAAAGGTTACCCCATATAATTAGAATGATAATGAAGTTAAAATCTGGATAACATGGTCCTATGAACCATATAGATATATGTTGATTCCACTATAGTTCTTTGTGATATAATCAATACCTAGAATATACCAAGGACTATATTCCTTGATGCCTAGTGGATATCTATTATAATAATTCCTTTATTCCTAATATAAAGTGAGTCCATTACTCATGTGATTCAATTTGATGATTATTGTTATGAACACATGATTTCATGTTTCATGATCATGAGAATCATAGATAGTTCTTCATTACTCTTGACATCATGATAATTTTTTAGGTATGAATTTGATGTAGGTATAATAAAAAAATATGGTTTCTTAGTTAGAACATGAGTCACTAGTTATGAATTGTTGTTTTAAATTTAAATTTAATTTTTAGGGATTATAGTATTTATTTTATCATATATTTAAATGTAGAACTGGTTTTGTTCTATTTTGTACTATTATTCACATAATAAAATGAATTTTGATAAACAAGTAATATACATATATAGGGATTTATGTAAGGGAATGAGGCACAAGAAGATAGATGATCCATAGATCATGAAGTTAGAAATGCGACAAGGATAGAAACCATAGGATATACCTCTAATTTATTTATTTATTTACCTACTTCCCATATAATCTACATCGACTTACCTCATAGGGTTTCCATTTGATTACTTACTGATTTACTTATATGGCATATTTTAGTTTCCCATAGTCACTATAATGATTAATTATATTATATATTTATATATAATTTTTTTTGACATGATACTAATGGCATAGTCTCCCGAATTATGACCATAGATCATATCTTCTATGAAGAATCCATTCAGATATGTGGGTAAAAAGTTAAAGTCATATTGAAATTTGATTCAAACTTTGTGCCTTAGGTAATGTCTTTGTATTTACATTCCAATTAAATTTACTCCCTGACCTTATTCAAAAAATTACTTTATTTATATATGTATATTTAGATAAAAAACAAATAAATGTAATTTTATTTCTATTTTATATTTATTTCAATTTTTTTCAAAAAAATGTTTTTTAATACTCAAAAAATATTTAATTATTTTAAAAAAGGTAAAATGAATTTTATTCATTAACCTATATAAAATAAATGGAAGTAACCTCCATTATAATTTTTTGTATATATGGATTATAATTCCAGATTTATTTTATAAATAAATAACGTCTTCCCTATGTTCTAGTAATTATTTTCTTGAAAATAAAATTTTAATGAAATTATATATATAATTATTTGAAAAAATTTAATCATTTTTTCATAAAAGTAATTTGATTTTTCTATTATAGGAAATGATTTATTTAATGTTTTTAATATTTTTAAAAAATCGTGGATCTTTTTATGATGATCAAAGATGACAATTTAGCTCTCTGATGAATTTATTAACTATTATGTTCTTCATAAAAGTATTTTGGAATAATACTACTCGATTATTCCATTTGTATAAATTCTATTCTGGGTTCTATGAATAAGATATCACAAGGTACGATATATGATTTGTTTTTTGATTTCAAAAGAATATTTTTATTTCATAAGTTATTTATATGATCATATTCCTAATGTTATATTTTTCCTCTTTAAGAAATGGAATTTATGTTTTTATGCAGTTATTTTAGATTATTTTAATTTTAATATGAAAACCACTTGATTATTATTATTTTTATATGATTTTTATGTTTTCTTTTCATATAAAAATGAAGATGTAATGATTATTTCATATCTCTTTAAATTATTAAATGATATTAATGATTAAAATATATGGGGATCATCTATAATATGATATTATCATTTGGATGTGAAATAATAAGTATGTTATCGTGTTTTTTTTTAATTCTCATTGTAATTTTTTAATTTTCATATTAAATATTTAAATATATTCCTTTTTTATTAAGAATAAATTGGAATAATGATGATATCATGATGATTTTTTATTTATGTAAAATAAATATCATTTTAATAGTACTATATGGTAGAAAAAAGGGATAATAAGGGTTGTTATAACCTTTAAAATGTATGGGTTTTTTAGTTATGTGTAATAACATAATTCTCTAAAACACAAAACCAAAATGTTTCTACGTTAGAAATGGACGTTAAATAATTTTTAAATACACAATCTTATAAAATACATTATGATCAGATCCAGATACATAATACTATATATAGATTAATGGTTTTCATATATTAGTTATATATTACTGAATAATTTATAAAAATTTCTAATGACTAAAAAATTCACAAAAAATGTAATATTAGGTGGGAGTGAAGTTCCTCTTAATATATAAATGTGATGAGAATTTTAAAGAAAATATGATAAGGTTAATTTATTCACCTAAATTAATTCAATAATATATTGGAAATGATAGTTTTAAATACATTAATGAATAAATTGATATATATCCTCAATAATAATGACATGGTGGAACCATATTCTTCATGTCAAATTCAATCCTATAATAAAAATTAGAAAATTTTTGATTTAGGGAAATAACCAGTAATATTGCAATATATATATGAATGAATTATAACTATGGTGAAAATGATATATATGTAAATATATTAAGTATATAAAAAATGAAATAACACAAAAAGAGTGAAACATATATCCATATAGATGGTTGGAGTAAATGAAGCACTATAATTACTCAATTTTTTTCCCAAACCAGAAAGGGAAAATGGTGTTTTAAATCGAAAAGAAGAAAGGATAATGTTATATTATACTTAATAAGGAAAAAAAGATAACCAATGTTGATGTATTTGTAATTTATGTTCTATAATTTTAAAAGTAAAATAGAAAATCAAATCCACCCCAGGAGACTAGTCAACTATCTTTCCCCGTGAGGATCATGTAGATATAGAAGGATGAAATGACAATATATATGAAGGTAATAAATATTTATTAAATGAAACATTAAAATTATTGAATTAAATTATTTATCAAATAAATATTTTTCATTGTAATAATTTAATATGTGGTGTTATTGGAAATTGTTTATAGTTAATTATTCTCCCTAAAACCTAGAAGCCTAATGATGATTCCACATTTGAAGTTTCTTTTTTTATGGTATAAAAAGTATATGGATATTTTAGAATATATATCAAGATAAATTTTTACCAATATTTTATGTATTAAATTCACGGGGATAAGAGGTTATATATAAATTACCCAAACCATTACAAATTTTTTTCCAAATCACCATGGTAGTCAATTTTTGGAAATACAAGGCATATAAGGATATATTTTCAATTAGGATGTCATTAAAATTTTAATAATTTACAATTAATTTTAACAAGATAATATTTTAAGGATACATATACTAGATGTTGTTAATATAAATTTAGTTCCACATTTCATTACATCGTATCACGATACGATGTATACCATGACATTTTAGGGACTATTCAACAATGATTACGTATAACATAGATAATTAGAACTAATTGTGATCGTCAAACTACTTTTCTATATGTGTGGACCATTTATAAATACAAAAAAATTTATATATTTTATTCTTGGGATTTCAATGAAGTATGAGATCAATACATTCTATTTTTAGAGATCTCATATTTCAATAGTTTTAATTTGTGTATTCAAATTATAGAATATGATACATCGCCAAAAAAGTGCAGTAGATATCCAAATTTATTAGATTATTCTATAGGGAATAATTTTTTGGGTTTGTTGATTTACCATAAAATTTTAGAGAAGATATAGACCACTCAATGAAGGAGTAAAAAATTAAATATTTTACAGTAGAGATACAATCATAGTCATCGGGAAAATTTGTAATTTTAGAATAGAGAAATTGTATTACTTCAAATATAAACATGGATTTAGTTTATAAGAATATGGAATAATCTATATTTGAGTTCTAGATACATTTCATAGTTAAAAATTTCTTTACATCAACTTATAGATCCATTAAAAATATCCCAGGTGCTTGATGTGTTCAATGTCACAAATTCAATAATGTAAATTAATGATACATTACATGTAATGAAATAAGAGGTTATATAATTAGAATATATTCTATCTTATGTGGAACAAATGGTAATAAAATTATGTTGTAGATATCATATAATTTAAAAAATGACCAATCACATAGTGAAATTTAATTTGATTACTCATAAGTTTGAGGATGGAATGTATTGAAATGATGTCAAAATTACACTGAAGAACCCACTATTTTATTCGTTAGGGAAATGAAATTTAAAGGACCTAATTCATTTAACATGGAAAAATAATTATCATACAATTATAGTATGTATTCACATTTATATAATTCTTATGTACTTCATATATTTTAAAACATGATTTTTCTAAATAAAATTAATATTATTTATTTCATTATGGGTTAATATTAAAATGAAAAAGGAAATTATTTAACTAAAAATTGATGAGTTTGTAATGATGAGTATTTCATTAGTATTCAATGATGTGTTGACTTCAATATTTTACTATTTTAATATATATATGTTATCGTAAAGAGTAAAATTTTATATTTATAATCCAAAACTTGTTTTATGTGATAACACAATAGAATATAGGAATAATACAAAACAAATTCCATAACTATAATAGAATTAGATTGGGTGATTAGATTATCTATTCTGATGCAGAAAGAAATTTTTTTATTGTGCTACCATGACTTCTAATTGATTGTAATGTATTTACTAATTCTCTATGATGACGGGGTTTCCTCAATAAAAATATATGATGATTGATTAGATTAAAGTAATTTTGAATCTGAAAAAAGTATTAAGGGTTGAGGGAATAATTTTCAACAACACATTCTTTATAATAAACTACACAATTTGTCTTTTTTGATTCCAATGAATGGTAAATTTATGGATAATGTTCAAATACACATATATGTCATTGAATGAGATATATTTTGAAATGAAACAGCTTGATGTTATCGTATCATGAATTTATAGTGTATAGATGATATATATTTATGATGAACTAGAGAATATGGTATATTTGGTAAGAATTCAATGAAAATATTAATTTTACATTCATATGAGTCTGATGATATAGGATTATATGTATATAAGAGTTTTCATTTTGAGATTTTAAATTTACATAATATTACATTTTTGAATATGTGTTTTTTTTCAAGTTAGGGACATATTACATTACATAAACGAAATATGTATGTAAGAAAATCCAAAAAAAATGCACATATTCATGCTGCCTAAAAATTAGAAAATGTGATAAATGAGAAAAACCATATATGATAAATTATAATCAATTATACTCACATATGAGTCACATTATGTAAATTTTTATAGTTTTTAAAGTAAAATTAAATGAAGTGTTTCAGGAATTCAATGTTTTATATTTTCATAAAATACTTAAAAGAATATTGGTTTTAGATACTAATCTAAAATGTATAAAAAAGATGACTCATCATTGAGATAGGTTAAGTCACAGGTAGTTTAAATGTCATAATATTAATAAAGATGATTTTATACTAGTATTTCAAATTAATGAACATACAATTGTTTTGATAATAAATTATGATTTAAAATAAGGTAAGGTGATTGAATAATTAATGTTGAAACAAGAAAATTTTGTTCTATATATTGACTTAATGGATGTTATAGAGTATATATTAGAGAATAATTTATAAAATATGATTTTTAATCCACACGACCAAAAGGTGAAACATTTAGGAATGGTGATAACATTTTCTAATGTAAATATAAATTTATTATAAGACCATGAGATTAATTTAATGATTCAATTAGTGTTGAAGAAACATGAATAAAAAGAAAATAATGTAGGTATAAAACTATATTGTAGAAGACTAAGTTATATTTTATTTTGAATCATCTATTTATTGAAATAATTTTATAATATAAATTTTAGAAATTTGAGATAATGTGTTTATGAATATAGAATAACAAATTAAAATAATAATTCTGAGAAGATATGAATATTGGAATTATCATTTCTGGAATATAATGATAATCCAAAAATTAGTTGTTTAAAAGAAGAGTTGATGAGATTGTGGGATATAATATATAAATTATGCATTGTACCAATAAAATAATGACATCATAATATTAAATGTTATTTGAAATTCATTTTTAAGATACATGGGGCACAAATGGTAGAATAATGTAAATTAAAATATAAAACAATAACATGTTGTATAATTATGCCCACATTAATGTAAGTTTATTTTTAATGATGTTATACAACATGAATAGTAAATGTAATTTTTTATAAAATATATATGATATTAATGTCAATGTGATGATTCAAATTTTTTCATTTGTGTAAAAAATCAAGAAATTCAATTCTAGATTATAGTATATATTTTTTTCAAATATTAAAATATTATTAATGAATTTATTTTCATGGGAATTTATTACTTAAAAATAAAATATTTTTAGTTAAATTATGGGTTTTAGAATAAAAATTCATATTGATAAATATTTCGAATATATAAATTAAATATTAGGATTATATCAGAGAGAGAATATCTATATAATGTGGTGATATAAATTAAATAGAAAATTTTGTATTTGGATTGATTTTAAAATATTATGAATACAAAAAATGCATGATTTGGATGATTTTTTAATGATTATGAATATGGTTTTTTGTATATTATGTTGGAAAGGACATATTGAGTTGAATATGTAGATCATATTCCATAATATAAAAAATCTGATTAGAACATATTAAGTGTCCTAGAAATTATAGTTAATGGATAACAAATTTTATTTTTATAGATAATAGAGGGAAAATATTTTTCACCCAATATTGTACAAGAAACAAATATTCAGACACCTAATACAACATTACTTTTGTGTATGATTCATATGATGAAGATAAATTTATGATCAAAAAACATTAGATGAAAATGAATATCTCAACATTTCTGGTGGGGACATCCCAATAAGAATTATAAATATTGTTAATTAATTTATATTTAATACCCCAGACAAATGATTTTATCATATGTTATAACTACCATACATTATAGGATACATAATATCTATCAAGGGGGGATCATATACCATTAGATACTATATTGATTGATATGGAAAGTATGAATATTGTTTTGATGATAACCCCTCTCTCAATATAATATTGTGAACCGATGTTTTGTCTAGAATGATAAATAATATATTATATTTTTTATAATAGTCTAAAAATATTTCTTAGAATCTAACCTGACGTAGTAACTATTATATTCCCCTATTAGGGAAAACATGAAAAATTAATATATGATCCACTATATTTAAGTTTAAAAATTAATATAGTGTTAATGAGAAATTATAATGAGAAATTATTCAATAAATATTAATTAGGATATATTTAAGAATATAGGAATGTGTTTAAAAGCTCAATATTGTTGAATTTAGTAAAAAAATTATACTAATTCACCACCACTATTAGGGTCACCACACAATCCACTAGGATCTTCAATTTGTATCAGAGAAAATATAAGGTTCCACTAATTTGAATAATATTTTATCCACTATTTTAACAAACATTACATATATTATATGCATGAGAATATTATTAACACAAATAAATCTGGGAATAATTATCTTATTCACATTAGTATCAATATATAGACATCGACATTTACTATTAAAAAAGAAAATAATTTTTATGATTTTAAGGAATATGACTTATTAGAAACATTTGATTTAATATTAATCAATATTAAATAGTAATCAAACTAGTTTTTCATTTATTATATATTTTATTTTGATCATAATAGATATTAATCGGCATCAATCATCAATTTTGATTGAATTGTTCTACAAAATATGTTCAACATCGTTAATTTAATGTTATGGATTACTTAATTAGAGTTAATAGGGAAATTTTCACTTATAATTTTGATTTTATCATGGTTTTAAATAATGAAAATACATATATAGAGATGAAATTAGTTTTAATTGAATATAAATCAACTTAAAATTCATGGATATACTATACTCTCATTAAATAGGTCAATGACTTGAGATAATCCTTGGAAGTCAATAATGATTCATTCAATTTTAACAAAGTGTTAAAAAAATACTTAATTTTAGTGATTACAAATAAAAATAGTTTTTTTAATTATACGATACATCCAATGAAATTAGATAAAAATATATATATTATATCACGAAATCATAGTTTGGAATCATGGATAAAACATAATGGATCAGGAAAAATCCTTACAATAAATGGTCATGTTTCATGAACCCTAGTATAAAAATTTTAAAATGGCAAACATAGCGAGAAATTTTTTATATGAGAATGAGGATAATTCCATAAAATTTAAATTTTATAAACATGATGTAACATTGATAAATATTAAAAATGTTTTTATTGAATCATTCAACTATTGGGAAACAATTAGTAATGAAAATAATGTTTCGTTAAAATTCTTTACCTATGAAGATGCTCATTATAATATCATGAGGGGATTGAAATGTTCTAATGTTAAATTTATTGAATGTTCATAGAATTATATAACACATAGTTATAAGAATTTTATTTGTATAAATTTAATTTATTTGAATAATATGAGTTCTAGTTATGAATATTATCTAATGTGGACATATAAATTTGTAATGAAGTAAAAACATTACAATATGAGTATATTATTAAATTAAATAATTGTATTTCAAAACTATAAGATTTAATGGATGGTGTAATGATATTAACAGAATAATTTAATTCTACTATCCATATTAACATTGAATTGGATAAAGCCTTGTTTTTCAACATGTTTTGGTGTTGTAAAATATTTAAAAAAATTATTATTGATTTCACATATAACCTAAAATTATTTTAATAATAAATAAATCATATATTAAATGGGATAAAATATTTATTCTGTAAAAATATTAGTAGGATAAATGAATTGTCCCCGATGGAGTTAAATATATTTACATCTGATATATTTTAATATATATGGAAATTCATAGGATTGTTTAATAATTTTATTAAACAAGAAAATGGGAACCATATTATATTTACCATGAATTATTAAATAAATTATAAATAAATGAAAAATGCATTAAATTCAACAAAATGACTTTAGGGTTTCTATATGGAGGAACTGAATAATGGATCATAATAAATATAACTTACCCTAAAAGTGTGATAATAATGATTCTTTTCCAAATAATAGATAAGTCCATTATCCATTAAAATTACACATCATGGAATGTTTTATGAAATACCATGATATTAATCAAAATGGATGAAGGATATAATAAAAATTAAAATCAATCAATCAAATGAAACAAATGTTTTGGTTCGGTAGAAGATAATTTGGAAAAATTAATTAAAACTCGTGATATGTGACCAATGAAATGTAATATAAAATATTTAGATAAATTATGATGATACAAAAAAACAATATAAAAACATTATAAATTATTATTTAATTTTTTACCAGAATAGAATAAACTAATTAGTAAAAGGAAGAAATCATCATGGAATTCATGTACTATAATGTTTTATATAAATAATTACTTTTCATATAAGTAATATATATATTTATATATAATTTTATCAATTTATGCATTTCTATTTAACCAAAATAACTTCTAAAAACATAGAATATAAGAAAAAATAGAATATAGGTGATTTTCTAGGAATTTGGAAAAATTATACATAGAAAGTAAAATATTATTGTTAAAGTAATTCCTTGATTGTAATTTATTTTTATCATTTGTAAATAACAAGAGAAGATGTCATGAAGAGTTATCATAATATTGGATATAAACTCATAATTGTTTTTAATGAGGAGTATCTATCAACAATATAATATAACTGTGAACAAAATGTTAATCAACCTTTTTCAATATATGTTTATTTTAATTTAATGTTATATTTAATTTCATCTAATGTAATTCACATAGATAATTAAAGAAGAAAAAATTATAATGATTAACTTTATAATATTATGTTTATCCACTATTTTGTACATTATAATAGTATATGTAAAAAAATCATGTTTTATCATAAATAATTATGAAGATCGATAAAGATTACCCTATAAGGAGGAATTGAGATGAACAATTTCATATTATTTATATATGCTATAAATATGAAATTATGGTATATCCTAGAATTTTTTTTTTCTATAAATTTAATATTTTTGGTTGAAATATGGAAAATCTCATAAATTAAAATTTTAATTATCAAAGATATCTAAATTTCAAGTATTGAAAATCTAATAGAATATATTTCTCTCCTATGAAATATGTTTAATATAATATAATATCCTTATATGACATATACTATATGATAAAATTATGTAGGGTCTAGTAATATGATGAAAAAGAAAAGGTTACCTATAATCTGATATTTTTACATGGGTTTACTTGATTTTATTATATTTGTTTAAGGAAAATATAATAGATTTCATGAAAATATTTTTGAAAATTCCATTGAATAATTCAG
Organism: Viscum album; assembly: GCA_963277665.1. Taxonomy (NCBI): domain Eukaryota; kingdom Viridiplantae; phylum Streptophyta; class Magnoliopsida; order Santalales; family Viscaceae; genus Viscum; species Viscum album. The sequence continues at coordinate 675,589,761 of OY728150.1, forward strand.
CTCTGGTAACCCATTATTAATTATTTAAATATAAAATTGATGATTTCATTACCGAGTGTTTTTTCTATACCAAATATTTATCTCATTATTTTAGATTGCATTTCATTGTAGATTATAACATTATGATCTTTTATTATTCTATTCTCAAATGGAAGTTGATTTTTTCTACCATTACAAATGATTATAATGGTAAAAATGATATTTAATTTCATGATTGGATGATGATATTAGCATATACTTCCACATTTCATGACACCTTTAAATTATTAACAATAGGGGAGAGAGGGAAAGAGTATGAAAATAGAAACATGAGAAATATGAACACATGAAAATATAAGGAATATCAATGTTTCTATAAATAATTTTATTTTGAGTGTCAACATTCTGGAATGTAAACTCGCTACGGTTTCATGGAATACATGCTGCAAGCTGTATGACATGAGGGGTGTGCGGATAAAAAATTATCAACTCTTTAATGATTCACTACAAGCATCTTTTATGTGGAGTCTTTTCAACAATAATTCTGAGGATCTTTATTTCCTATGGAATTAATTTGTGAATAGGCTGAAGATTGGTGCTTAAAAAAATTTGGATTCCAAAATGTTGCCTGCTTTGAAATCTATCTTTGTCTCAATTTACTCTCACTCATGGTGGTTAGTCTCTAATGAAACATATCCTGATGTTTGGAAAGCCAACTGGACATGTACTCCTATTGTAGATTTGATTGAAGGTGATGATTCTATCTTGGATTTGGATATTTCAATCTAGGATCATCTTGGTAGCATTGATGGCCTTCCAAGTAATATTGTAATCATTATTAGCAATCATTGCTTCTCCTACATGGAGGGTTTTAGGGCTTGGCAGCATGCTAAAAATATTATTCTTTCTTCCAAGTTGTTTTACAGGTTTTATTTACATGGTGACTTGTATTCGTGCTGGATGGAGGGGTCACACATGAATTGCATCAGACCCTCCAGGTCTATATTGGCATGGAGAGTTTCTTATTATAAAATCCTGACTGAATGTCATCTTCAATCTTGTGGAATTTATCTTTTCTCCATATGAGTTCTTTGTCACCTACACTGGGAGGATGCAAATCATCTTTTCCTTAGCTGTGTTGCTTCTACATCAATGTGGAAAGCCATTGGAGAACTTTTTGAATTATCCTTGTCATAGATGACCATTATTCGTGGCATCATGTAGTGTTGGGGTTCCCTTTCCTTGTCCATCTAGTTGACTGATCTTTTTATGGTTGCTGCTGTAGAGCTATTTCATTATCTCTGGTAAACTCGAATATAGACTCTTCATAATGGTATGTCTTTCTCAGGCCACACTACTCAAACTTGGGTTCTTGTTGATATTTGTGAGGCCTCCACCCAAAAAAATAATTATTATTCTAATTAAATGGATTATCTTACTGTTCTATCTTGAAATGGGATTCATTAGTGTTTTCCTACCATCATATGGTACTCTAGAAGAGTTTTTGCAGCAACCCCTTTTCGGTTGGATCAAGGCCATTTGAGATGTAGCTTCTAATGGTAATCCTGGTCCCTCTGGATATGGGGCTGTCTTTAGAGATCATCAAGCCATTTTTCTTTTTTGATTTCACAGTTCTTCTGGCTTCACCTCCTCTCTTGATGCTGAGATGCTTGGAATTATTATTGTGGTGGAGAAAGCAAAGAGACATGGGTGTAATAACATTTGGATTGAATGTGATTCTACTATTATTGTTTCTGCTATGACGTTGGGATATATGTGTTTATTATGGAAGCTCACTAATTGTGGGGTCAATTTCCTATACTCTCTTCTTTATAAGAATCATATCATCCCCCATACCGATAGAAAATATAATTCGGTGGCAGATGGATTTTCAAAAAAGGGGTCAGTGGTGGTGATTTCATCTATCATGATGAGCTTCATGATGAGTTTTTATCTCTTCATAAGAGGGATTGTGACAAGTCTCCCATTTTTTGAATTGTGTAAGCTTCTAAATTTTTTTCAATAAAGGAGCCTTGCTCTTCATTGCTGGTATCATTTCTTTTAAAAAATGACTTAAGGACATATGTATATATGGTGTGAAATGGTTGAGGAATGTCATATTTGATGACTATTTGGCATCTATCAATCATATAATTTGATTAATATCTATGTAATATATTAAAATCAATAAATTAAAAAACTAAAAACTAATATATAATATATATTCTAAATGATATATATATTCAATATCAAAATTGAAATACAAAAACCAGATAATGCGTACATAATATATGTTCATTATTCTATAACACAAAACAAAATGTGGAAATGGGAAAAACCAAAGGTGATATGTAAGATTCTGCTCCATTCATGTTACATTAACATTGAATTTATTTTCCATATAATATGTTAAAAAATAAGAAACAACATTTTTATTCAAAATAGTGATGTTATACGAAGGGAAGATAATGTATAAAAATATATTTTATGTATTCTAAACTATAGAGCATACAAAATATGATAAAAACAAAATAGCTGTCAATTATAACATATCTTACAAGTTTATATATTTAGATAGAAATATAATACTAAACTTTAATCATAATATACATAATGATGGTTAGAGAATCAATTATGATTCATGTTTGAGTTTGTTTGAATTTATAGATAAGTTATTATAAGAAGAATTTATATATTTTATATATTTTAATAAAATATAGAGATTCAGTTAAGAAATTTTATATTTATGGTGATACTAAAATATGAAGAACGGATGTTCATGAATTATATAATATTGATAAATTTATTTAATTAATATACAAAATAATAAGATTAATTGATATATAATTTACCTCCCTATATATATATTACAAAAACTAAAACATTATACATTGATACAGATCAAGAGACGATGAATTTGAATATGAAGTTTATGAGGGGGTAATTTAGATATGTTTTGTAGGAATATCAATATAATAATTAAATAAATTTACAAAACTCAATAGATGAAGAATGTGAATGTTTAGAATATATATATAACTAATATAATAATATCCCAGTTCGATAATGATCAAAAGTTAAAATAATTAGAAGTTAAATATTATTGAACGGTTAGAGGACCAAAATATTAAAATGTAAAGAAGATGATATGATAATAATTTTTAATGATAAGATTCCATTTTAAAGTTGTAAAATAATTTTTTATAAAAATTAATTATGAAAAACATCAGTTCATAACAAATTTATGATTATATTTGAAAAAAATTAAATACCTTATTGAATTTTAATGAAGAAAGGGATTAAAATTAAGATGATTCTAAATGAAATAAACATTAGAATAAAATTAAATATATTTAATTAAAATACCTTGTGGACACCAAGATATTTCACATATAACATATGTAATTTATAAGATAATGTGAAAATAATGAGATTAGAATCATGAAAAATAATACATCATTGAATGATTTATTATACTAGATATTTATCTAATTCTTAATGACAGTGTATTCCATGATTCATAGAGGCATTAATGAATTATTACAATAATATTTTAAATTTAATTAATGGTGGATAAAAACTATACATGAATGTGGGTTTATATAGAATATTGTGTTATCATACTATTTATATATCAGCGTATGAATTGAGATATGAAGTGGAACATGTTACATAGATTAATGTCACTGATTTGATAAAACATATGAATCTATAAGAGCTTGAAGTTGACTTTGTTGAAGATTCTTTGGAATTAATGAAAACAAGTCACCTACCAGAATCATCTGAAGGAAAAGCTATGTTGATGAAGAATAATTCAATGTAATAAAATTTAATAATTTTTCGGATAATTAATTACATTCCATAGATATTTGTTTAAAAGGATTAGAGAAGATGAATTTTATATTATATAAATAATGAAAATGATTCGAATAATGAATACAGTTCTAATGCCAATAAGAAATATTCTACAACGCTGATGCACATGGGAGAGAAGAATAATATTGGCTGAGTGTTGAAGAAAAATAATTTAATAAGAATATATAAAATATTGAATTAGATCCATATATGAAAACATTTCATATCTTATTCATTCTTTCATAATGTAGATAATGGAATATAAGAGAAATGTAGCATATGGATTTTCATTCCATTTATGATGGTGAAAGTATTCAAAAATATGGTTACAATAAAGGGATATTTTTTTTGTTATGATTATAACACACCAAAATGGATAAATATGATACCAACCCTCATATTATATGTTTTGGAAAATCAATTGAGTTAGTTATTATATATTTCCAATTGATGTCATTTTTAATAATAATGACTAAAAAATATATTATAGAAGAACTGAATAAGAAAATGGAATATATTCATGAATTTGGGTCAAACCATGTAAATGAAATGAATATTTCTCTTTATATTGAAAACATCAGTCACTATCTCTGAAGGTGTGTTATTAATGTATGAGTTGATCCACATATCTAATATGTAAAAGTGTTCTAATAAATGAAAATGTATTTCATATTATGATTATATAATTAAGAAAAATAATTTGAAATTAATTTATCCTGTCACGACCCGTCCTCGGGGCCCGTGCTGGGACTACCACAAGCCCGCCTTCCATAGGGCAGGGGCTGGCAACTAGCACCAAAGGCGTAAATCCCGATAACTGGGAAGGAATTTCCTTTATAAAATTAAACAAAACATCACAGAGTACAAGCGGATGTAATACACTAAGTTCAAAAGTAAGTGCTGAAAAGTAAATGGGCCAGAATACAAACCCAATCGAAAGTTCAGCTTCAACAGAACAAAAGTACAACAGAAAAAGTCAAATAGCTGGAAGAATGGAAGCAGCTCCTGGGTCGTCCACCTCGGATCCTACATGAAGGGTAGGTGCAGATAGCGCAGCTCCTGGATAATCCACCCCGGATCCTACCTGAAGGCTAGGTACATATAGCCTCAACGATGCTCTCGCCCGTCAGCCTCCTACGAGTGAGTTCCACCACCGGGTACCGTCCAGTCCGTGAACACTTGGCCTCTGTCAGCGCTGCCTGTCGTCTGCAACCAACACAACACAGTGCGGGCATATCCCATGAAGGGGTGAGTATACGATACTCAGTAGGGACCATGAGACCCTCTAGGTCTCTCTAAATCCAACAAGGATAACCACAAGCAGAAACCCAACAGATAACCCTTACTTAGGTATAAGGCCATAATTATTCCTAAGTTATCAAGTATCCCATCTTAATAATGGAGAAACAAAAAGATTATGAAATCAACGGATAACCACTACCCAGATATATGCCCATACATACACCTAAGTTATCAAGTGACCCATCTCAATGATAAGGAAAACACAAAGGTCATTAACTCATCTCAAACCAGGATTTTCATTATCGAAACCGTAACTGCTGAAGAGCTCCGTCTCTGGAGTGTAGAGTTATCCTGTCACGACTCCGAGGTACTTCTCACTAACCTAAGATGGCTGAGGTACTCCTCCTTTTGAGTACTTCAGGTCAGCCACCCAAACACAGTAGTGCTTCCCACCGGGGTATGCCACCCCAACACAGTAGTGCATCACCCCCTAATAGCCTGCAGAGGTATTCTCCGAACGAGTACCACGGGTCTGTACCCAAATATGTAGTGCTCTATCTGCCATGGGTCTGCACCCAAACAAGGTAGTGCTCCGTCCACTGGGCTAGTCGACTCAGTCCATGTCGAGTCAGTGAAATAATCGTCAGGTCTCAATCGGCTACACTGTCTCCGTACTCCATACACTCATCTCCGGGAGGGTCCTCTCCAAGAGCTACTGGTCAATACTCCAACTATTTCAATGGACCGCCTCGTCTTAGGGGTCTCAACGCAACAGACGGCGCGTCAATCAGACGCCCGATCTGTGAGTTACTAGCCTTTTCTTCCCAAGGGCCCGGTTGGTTTCGTGTGCGAACCAACCTGGAAGTATCTCAACTATACCCCAAACTCTCATAGGGTAAAATCATAGGGACCGTTTCTCAATGTCAACACCAACTCCGCTGACGGTTCGTCAAATGGACATCCGGTCTGAATGTTATCACCTTTCCTGTTTCAGGGGCCCGGTTGTATTTTAGGGTACAATCCAACCCAGCCACTATCCAAATATAACTATAACAAAGGCTAATTATTCCAAAAGTTCTGTCTCATCAAGAGGAATACAACAAAGTCGACGACACGTCAAACGGACGTCCGGATCTCACGATATAAGCATTTCTGCTCCGAGGGCCCGGTTGGTTTCGTATCCGAACCAACCTGGTCATACTAAAACTTCTCCGAAAACATGAGTGTAATATACCGAAACGACCTCCTCGATCCAAGGATCACAACGCAGCTGACGGTGCGTTGATCGGAGGTCTGTAACCATGATATGGGCAACAGACCGTAAGAGGTCCGCGAATAGTGGGTTCGGGCCCAGTCCGACCCGGCCCGATACCCCCTGGGTCGGCCCTAACTGGGTCGATCCGACCGGGGTCTGGGTCTGGCCCAAAAGGGTGCGGCCCGACCCTAGCTGGGCATCCAGGTGGCTCAGCCAAAACGGCAAAGTGGTATGGGGGGAGGCGCTGCCCCCCCCCCCCCCCCCCGATTTACTGAAATGATGCCCCCCACGTGGGGGATGCTCCTGCTTCCAGCCAGGGGTTTCGAACCATCGGTTCTCCCCCTGACCTGTCGGCCCACTCCAACCGGCTGACTGCTACTCCATGGGACCGGCGTTGGCCGGTTCCCTTGCTCCGACGCCGGCGGCCGGTTTCCGGCCGAAGCTCCCTTATCCGTTGCTGCCTTGGTCCATCCGGCGCGGCGCGACAACACTGCGCCCATCCGCCGCAGCCCCGCTCTAGTCGCAGTCTCTTCCAGGTTCCCCGACACGGAACGACGGCGCCATGACTTGTTCAACTTCAACGGTGCGGCGCGATGACACCGCGCTTCTTCTCCAAAACTCATAGCATCTGTGTGGTGCAATGGTACCGTGCCGCCTTACATGTGCCGCAACAAAATCAACAACCAAGGGGGAAGAAGGGTCGGCCCTGTTCGTTCGGTCTGACCTCCTCCCGTTATTGTGACATTAGAATTCTAATATATGGACGATAAACAGCAATGGATGTAATCAGGAACAAAAAGAAATAATCTCCCTACGGTTTTTCCGCAATCAAAAAGAAATTCCAATCCCACAAACAAAAACTTATGCGGATCAACTTAATAATGAGTTGATCCTAATTCTTATTTTAGAAGGAAAATAATCATGATATTATTAATATTCTCATATTAAACCCCTACCTCGAGCGTAGTCATCGAACGGGGTTTGTCGCGGAAAGGGACGTCACGGAATTGATCGCCACGGAAAGAGAGGTCGCGGAAAGAGGATCGTCGTGTCGCAGAGAAAAGATTCATCGACGTTGCGTCGTCGATCTCCAAGGATCCGGCGTTCTTGTCGACCTTCTTCAGAGGTCGGAATTCGTCGCATTTTTTGTGTTCTTCGATGAAGAACGAAGAACTTCAAGGCTCCCCTTTTTCTCCCAAAAACTCAACAAAACAAGCTCCCACAATAATAAAATAAGCCACCTTCTTATATTATTACTCAAGACATAAGTTTGAAATTCAAAATTGAATCAAACAATTAATTGAATTAATTTCAACATTTAAACCGCCCAATTAATAGTGGCATTTAATATTTAATTAAACGTACGAGTTGACTTTATTTAAAAAAAGGGGGGTGCGAGTGTGTTGCCTTAATTATAAAGGGGTTGAGGAAGTTGAAAGGGTGGGGCTCATGTGGGACCCACCACAATAATATCCTACCTAGAGGATTAGTTAGGATGTGGGTCCCACTCAACAACTTTTCTTTGGATAACACTTCCTTGAATAGAAATAAAATTTGTTGCACAATATTTTATTTTATTCTTTAGTTAACCCAATAATGTAAAACTCCAATCAAGCAAACGCAACTCTAGAAAAGGTGTTCTTAAGCAATTACCAGTGCTGTTATTCCATAGGTGCCTTTGGATTTCAATTCTGAGGAACGGATAAAATGTTAGAAAAACATGCTCGTTCGTTCACTGAACGTACCAGAGCTAATCATCGGAAAATGATTCCGGGCACACCGAGCATCGGAATCAGGTTCCGTCAGAAATTGTGCTCTTTTAAAATTTCAAAGAATATTAAGAAAAAAATTCCCTTGAAATTTTAGGTCTTTACATTACTCCCACCTCAAGGATTTATGTCCCCGTAAAGCTTTAACACATACTAGGGATACAAAAGCGGTACTGAGCACGCATCTGAGTCTTCTTCTCCCATGCACTCACGTGGAGGTTCACGTACTGCTTGTGAAAGTACACCTGAGGAATCGACCGTCCTCTTAGGATCCGCTCCTATCGATCCTAGATCCCCACTAGAACCTCCGTGAATGTCACCCCATCACCAACGTTCATCTCCTCATGGTCGATGATATGCATTGGGTCAAGCACGTATCTCCTCAGTTGAGATACATGGAAGTCATCGTGCACCTGGTGCAGCTGAGGTGGATGGTTCAAGCGGTAAACCATCTAGCCTGCCCTACTGATGACCTAGAAAGGTCTGTTGAACCACAAAGATAACTTGTCGCCTCAGCCACATCTTCATAAACCTCGTCGAGGTGAGACCTGTATAAGGACGTGATCATCATCTTCGAACTCAAGAGGCCTCCAATTCATGTTTAGAACTGAAATTCAAAACTCTTGTTCCCACGAGGGTAAGGTTGACCAAGTCAAGAGTGATTGGCCACACCCTCCTATGCATGAGTTTTTCATGTGATACCTGGGGATTCCTTTTTGCCGACCAAGGAAAACCCATCCCGACGTCGTAGTTAAACCATAACCATTTTGCCTAATACAGTCAATTTGTGTATAAACTGTGATTTCCCAGTCCATACTCAAACCAACATCGTAAGGCCTCGAAACTTCCACCAAGAGATTCCAACCCAAACTCTCTCCAAGATTGTCTGAGCACACTGTCAGTGTAAGTGTGATTATTGAGTCTTCTCCAACGGTATCTCCAGACGTGAGGGTGAAGTCTATGGCTTACCAGAATCTCTAGGTCTGGGACAAGATTTGTGAAAGGAAGGAATGATTCATATCGATGTCTGTTACTATGGAAGATAGTAGTGGACACAGACTATCCCATGAATCCTTTTTTAGATCCATTGGGTCAAACTCTATGGCAGCATGAAACCATATTCTTCCCATACCATCTAGCTCCCTGAGCCTGGCGGGGACAACTAAGGTGGGTGGTTGTAGCATGTTAAAATGTACAACACCTCACGCTGCTCTCCTAGATCTACCTCCACGTCTGCTGCTTCGCAGACTCATCTCTCCCTAAATATTCCTTTTTTTTTGGAAACATTTAACACGCCCGTGTCTCTATGACTGGCGTCAGTTTGCTGTTTCTTACTACACTGTGCAGTCTTCATCTTCCACTGGATAATCTTCACCTTCTTTACCTACGATCCATAAGAGCTGCAAAAATATCTCCTTTTCCGAAAAAAGAAACTCAGTCTCATCCCCTGGATGAACCACGCGCATTTCCTAATATAGTCAATCCTGACATGAATGTTGAATTCATGCCATGGATGACGTCGTAAGGCCTCAACGTAACTACCAAGAGATCCAAATGTCCCTCTCGCCTCCAATGGTCTTGTCACATTGTCAGCATCAATGTGAGGACACTGTGTCTCCTCCTGTAGAAATATCGAAAGTGAGGGTCAAGTCAACAGTTTTTAACCCGAACCTCCCAGTATCAACTGAACAAAAGGACAGGAAAGAAAACATCACAATGATAAGTGTCTTTTTATTACCGCAACTCATAGTACAAAGACACAAATACAAAAACAACATGGAACTAGAATTACCAAAAACAAAAAGGAATCCACTAGTTTCGCTACTTTCCACCTGCTCCCAGAGCTCTACTGCCTTGTCCACTGCTCGCCTGTTTCTCAAGCACCCACCGTTACTTCTATCTTGGTGGCTCCTCAAATGCCTGCGGATCAACTATAAGAGGAGTCGGACAGTCACGTGCCATGTGACCCCGTCCGCCACATGTGTAACACAGCATGGCAGGTCTTCCTCTGTTACTCCCCTTGGTGCCTTGCACAACTGATCCTGAGTCATGCGGTCGACCACTTGTAGGTCTGGTCCTCCTAGACCTCTGCATCATCTATCTACTGCCTACAGATGACTGACTAATGATATGAAAAACATGTGGAAAAGGTTTTAGCTCTTTCACACGCTCGAGGTGCAGATCTACTGGTACAAAATCCACCCAGAAAAATGTCACGAAGTCTCCCCATGTGAAGGTCATCCTGTCGCAAAACTGGAACAACTGGCTCCACCATCTCTCAGCTACAGCATGAAAGAGGCTGGCAGCAAAGATCACCATGAAGTTTTCTAGCATCCCCACTAGCCTGAAGACTCTCACCACAGCCTCCAGCCAATCCTCACCTGCCTGCGGGTCCATCTCTCCCCGGAACCTGGGTGGCCGCTGGCGCTGGAACACGTGCAACGCGCTCAAACGGCGTGCATCGCCTACTGCTGGGGCTGGTGGAATCGGTGGCCCAACGTATGGTAGAACTGCTGGTGCCTCCGCCGGTGCCTTTACTGCAAGAGGGCCCTGTACTAAAACATTGTCGCTCGGTAGGCTATTAGTACGCACATCCCTCTGGGCTCTAGCTGGTCATCCATAGAAAGGCATCCTGAAAGAAACAACGTGACACGATCAAATGATTTATACCTGGTGAGCTGACATGGTTTGAGCTGTTTTAAGGGAAAACCTTTGAAAACACACACGCAATCAGTGTTTTGATGCACATAGTCGGAAATCAATTTTCAAGGTCCTGGTGTATGGATACGTCGGCCGCCCGCACCAACACTGGACTCCCTGAACTGAAAACGACACTCGGTACCCTTAACACTATTTCTTCAAAGAAAGAAAAAATATCAGAGTTATAAGTTCTGTGGTAGAACCTGACTCCTCTGATACCAATTTTTCACGAACCATCCTTGGGGCCCGTGCCATGACTACCCCAAGCCCGCCTTCCATAGGCCAGGGGCTGGCGACTAGCACCAAAGCCGTAAATCCAGATAACTAGGAATGAATTGCCTTTATAAAGTAAACCAAACATCAAAGAGTACAAGCGGATGTAATACACTAAGTACAAAAGGATGTGCTGAAAAGTAAATGGGCCAGAATAAAAACCCAATCGAAAGTATAGCTACAACTAAACAAATGTACAACAGAAAAAGACAAACAGATGGAAGAATGGAAGCATCTCATGGGTCGTCCACCACGGATCCGACCTGAAGGGTAGGTACAGATAGCGCAGCTCCTGGATCATCACCCACGGATCCTACCTGAAGGGTATGTATAAGTAGCATCCACGATGCTCTCGCCCGTCAACCTCCTCTGAGTGAATTCCACCACCGGGTACTGTCCAGTCCTTGAACACCCGTCCTCTATCAGGGATGCCCGTCGTCTGCAACCAACACAACGAGGTGTGGGCATAGCTTGTGTAGGGGTGAGTAAACGATACTCAGTAGGGACCCCAAGACTCTCAAGATCTATCTAAATCCAACAAGGATAACCACAAGAAGAATCCCAACAGATAACCCTTACATAGGTATAAGCCCATACTTATACCTATGTTATCAAGTAACCCATCTCAATCATGAGGAAACACAAAGATTATAAAATCAACGGATAACCACTACCCAGGTATATGCCCATGCATATACCTAAGTTATCATGTGACCCATCTCAATCATGAGGAAAACACAAAGATCATTAACTCAGCTCAAACCAGGATTTTCATTATAGAAACCCTAACTGCTGAAGAGTCCCCGTCTCTAGAGTGTACAATGATCCTGTCACGACTCCGAGGTACTTCTCACTAACCTAAGACTGTTGTGGTACTCCTCCTGTCGAGTACCGCGGGTCAGCCACCCAAACACAGTAGTGCTTCCCAGCGGGGTATGCCACCCAAACACAGTAGTGCATCCCCCCCTAATTTCCTGCAGAGGTACTCTCCGGAGGAGTACCATGGGTCTGCACCCAAACAAGTAGTTCTCCATCCTCCATGTCTCTACACCCAAACAAGGTAGTGCTCTGTCCACTGGGCTATTCGACTAACTCCAAGTCGAGTCGGTCAAGCAGTCGTCATGTCTCAATCGGCTACGCGGTCTTCGTACTCCGTGCGCATGTCTCCGGGAGGGTCTGATCCACGAGCTACTGGTCTATACTCCATGTATCTCAAAGGACCGCCTCATCTTAGTGGTCTCAACGCAACAGACGACGCATTAATCAGACGCCAGGTCTGTGAGTTACTAGCCTTTTCGTCTCAGTGGCCCGGTTGGTTTCATGTGCAATCCAACCCGGCCATATCTCTATTGTACCTTGAACTCTCACAGGTTAAGATCATAGGGACTGTTTCTCAACGTGAACAACAACGCCACTGACGGTTTGTCAAACGGACGTCCGAACTGAAGTTATCAGCTTTTCCGTTCCAGGGGCCCAGTTGGATTTCGGGTACAATCCAACCCGGCCACTATCAAAATACAACCAAAACTCAGGATAACTATGCCAAAAGATTCTTCTCATCCTGAGAAATCCAACAAAGCTGATGACACGTCAAATGGACGCCCGGAGCTCAAGATATAAGTGTTTCCGCTCCGAGGGTCCGGTTGGATTATTATTCGAACCAACCCGGTCATACTAAAAGTTCTCCAAAACCTTGAGTGTAATAGACCGAAACAACCGTCTCGATCCAAGGATCACATCGCAGCTGACGGTGCATCGATTTGAGGTCCGTAGCCAATGATATCGGTAAAAGACCGTAATAGGTCCTCGAATAGGGGATTCGGGCCCGGTCCGACCCAGCCCGATACCCCCTGGGTCGGCCCGATCCGGGCGACCCGACCAAGGTCCGGGTCCAGGCCTGCGGGCGCGCCGCAGCCCGGTGTGCTGGCGTGGCCAGTGCGGCCAGGTGTCTCGGCCGAAACGGACGAGCGGTTGGGGGGGGGGGGGTGGCGCTTCCCCCCCCTATTTAATAAAATTCGACCCCCCACGTGGGGGCCACTCCTACTTCTAGCTGGGGGTTACAATCCCCCGATACTCCCCCTACCAGGCCGGCCCGCTATGGCCAACCGGAGGCTGCACCATGGGACCGAAGCGGGCCGGTCCCCATGCTCCGACGCCGGTGGCCAGAAACCAACCGCCGCGGCCTTGGTCCATCCCGTGCAGCGCGACGGCGTCGCGCCCCTCCTCCGCATCCCCGCTCCGGCTGTGGTCTCTTCCCGGTTCCCCGGAGCGGCACGACGGTGCCGCGACTTGTTCTACTTCAATGGAACTGCGCGACATCACCGCACTTCTTCTCCCAAACTCATAGCTTCTGCACGGTGCAACGGAACCGCACCGCCTTACACGTGCCATAACAAAATCAACAACCAAAGGTGGAGAAAGGTCGACCGTGTTCATGCGGTCCGACCTCCTAACGTTATTTTGTTATCAGACGGCTCAAATATGGACGATAAACAGCGATGGAAGTAATCAGGATCAAAAAGATGTAATCTCCCTATGGTTTTTCCTCAATCAAAAGGAAATTCCAAACTCGCAAATAAAATCTTTTGCAGATCAACTTAATAATGAGTTGATCTGCATTCTTGATTTAGAATGAAAACAATCATGAGATTATTAATATTCTTATATTAAACCCCTACCTCAAGCGTAGTCGTCGAACGAGGTTTGTCGCGAAAAGGATAGTTGTGGAATTGATCGTCGCGGAATGAGAGGTCGCAGAAGGAGGATCGTCACGTCGCGGAGAAAAGATTCATTTGCATCGCACCGTTGATCTCCGAGGATCTGACGTTCTTGTCGACCTTTGTCAGAGGTCGGCGTTATTCACGTTTTTCGCGTTCTACACATTCTTCGATGAAGAACGAAGAACTTCAAGACTCCCCTTTTTCTCCCAAAAACTCAACACAACGAGCTCCCACCGTAATAAAATAAGACACCTTCTTATTTTACTACTCAAGCAATAAGTTTGAAATTCAAAATTGATTCAAACATTTAATTGAATTAATTTCAATTTTTAAACCGCCCAATTAATAGATGGGTTTAATATTTAAATAAACGCACGAGTTGACTTTATTTAAAAAAAGGGGGGTGCGGGTGCGTTACCTTAATTAAAAAGTGGTTGAGGAAGTTGAAAGGATGGGGCTTGTGTGGGCCCCACCCCACAAATATCCTACATAGTGGATTAGTTTGGATGTGGGTCCCACTCAACCACTTAGCTTAGGTTAACACTTCCTTGAATAAAAATAAAATCTGTTGCACAGTATTTTATTTTATTCTTTAGTTATCCCAATTAAGTAAAACTCCACCCGAGCAAACAAAACTCCAGAAAAGGTGTTCTTAAGCAATTACCTATGCTGGGATTCCATCAGTGCCCTCAGATTTTAATTCCGAGCAACGGTTCAAAAGATAGAAAAACACGCTCGTTCATTCACTGAACGTAGCTGAGCTAAACTTCAGAAAATGATTACGGGCACATCGGGGCTCAGAATCAAGTTCCGTCAGAAACTGCGCTCTTGTAAAATTCCAATATAAATTAAGAAAAAAATTTCATTGAAATTTCCCTGTCATTACATATCCTCTCATAATTACTACATGATTCAGTAGGAAAATTAATTTGAGGATAAAAAAATGCAACATAATTAATAATATTACTGATGTAATGGAACCAAATCAAAATAGAAATATGATATGGTAGAAATTTTCATTGGCAGAATATTAATTAATGATTGAAAATATAAAAATATGTTTAGAATAAGTAATAAAATTAGAAATATTTCAATCCTATTAACAATGAAATTACAAAATACATTGTATTATTTTTTTATGTATATAATCATATGTATAAATAAAATTAAAATGACCATTATATAGAGGGTCATTTGTAATATGGTCTTCGAAAATATGGTTATTTCATACATATTATTGGAGTATATACATGTTTATAGAAGGTATATTGATATTGTTTAGTTTTTTTAAAAAACTAATAGTTATATAATTAATATATAATAATTATTATTAGCTAAATGAAAGATAATAAATGAAATATTTTATTCGAAAGAGTTTTTTTCATTATTTTCTTAATATTATTTAAAAAATATTTTATTTTATATATTATAATACATATTTATTAATTGAATTGATGGGTTGAAAGGAAACTATTTTCGATGGGATGTGATTAAATTCATTTATATTTTATAGCAGTATTTTTTAATAAATATTTTGCAGAACTGTCTCTTATTCATTTTAATAATTAATAAATTTAGACAAATTTTTTGATAATTTTAAAAAAATTAATTTTATATATATATAAAATACATTTTAATCATTTAATTTTTCATTTACATGGAATTTTATTGAGAGTAAAGATTTTAAATAATCCTTTTTTTGATAAATTGTTTTTGTATATATAAATTCTATTAAATCGAAAATTAAATATATCATATCTATAAATTTAATAAATTTAAATGGGTACTAAAATATGATTTTTAAAAAAGATAATTATTTATTTATTATAGTGTCTTATTTTTGGAAAAAAATATTTAATATCTGAGTAAATGTTAGTCACCCTTGTAATGGGTATAGTAACATCAAAATGATTAATAACAATTAATGAACAAAAATTTCATAAAAATATCTCTAAATGATATTATGATAGAATTATATACCATATGTTAACCATTTTATATTTTTTTCTACATTTTAAACACATTCCATTTAAAAATAAGTTACATATAAATTTATTTATTTATTTTACAAAATCATTTATTATGTGTTATATGGGAATAAAAAAACTATGAACATAAAATAAAGAGGTAGAATAAAAATTAAAAGAAATAATTATTCTGGTTAAATATTAACTTCTTATTGTCATAATCATTATAAATGTAATTTTAGACAGAAAAAATTACATTTTGGATCATTATGTGTAAGATCCTCAATATTGGACGCCATATTGTCCACAATCATGATGTACAAATATATAATGATCATACATTCAAAAAAACCACAATTAAAAATCAATACTGGTTATAGATCCTAACATGTTGTTTTTGTTTTAATTTTTCAGGAATCATTTATATATATATATATTATTACCATATTCCATTGAGGATTTATTTGAAGAATTCATTTTTCTAAATATCTTCTATTGAGTGAGGTAGATATTCAAAAAAAATTATGTTTGTCAACTTATTAATTATGGTTCCTATCTATGATACCCTTTTTATCAATCTATATTTAAAATTCGATGTATGAGAAAAAACATATATTTAACCTCATTATCACCAATAAGAATAATGTTTATTTATAAATATAAATATAATTTTCACACATAATATTGATCCTCCAAACCAAAAGACAATCCCAACATTAACATAGGATTCCTCAGAAATATTTTCAAATATAATCTTCCTAATGAGTAACTGTAGATTTTGGAAATATTTTTTTAAATATGGATTCTCAATTTCCTTGATTTCGGGATTTGTCTCGGAGGACATTCACATCATGAAAGTAACTATTATCCTGTACATGATAATAACTATTTATTAGAAGATACTAACCTTCTCTAGATACATATCATGAATATTTTAATTTACCATTAGTGGTTTTTACTACCTTTCATTGTAGTAATGTTTTAGGGTGCGTTTGGGAGGGGTTTTATGTATTTTTATGAATTGGGGGGCTGTTAACAGTTTGTTCATGGTTTCAAAAACCATGCTTCTAATCCTAGGTAACTGTGTGATCCTAGATAGTTTGTTCTACATAGTTAGTGATGGATTTTCTTATCCATGAACACATATAGGGAAAATATTTGTTGGGTTTTTATTTTTGACAAAAGTTCATTTAAATATTCCTTGTGCCCCTAAAACATTCCCTTTTCAACCTTGGTTCTGGCTTGAAATATTTTGAATGATCCCAGAGCTTTTATAAGTGGTTACAAGGTTGTTCAACCAATATTCATTATGACGCCAAACCCAAATCAATGATATATTCTACTCCTAGAATGTGTGTTTCATATCGATGCCTATCCTGATTATTCCTTCTACATCTCTTAATTGTAGGTGGAATTTATCTTATGTTTATTTATATATAAACCAATGTGGTGATAACATGATCTATTATAGTAGATATAGGTTTACATTGATTTGATATGGATATTTTAATATCTTTATTTAGAGATTTAGATTTGATATCTTATATCAATGTTGTTGCACTGCTCAGATTTTGGGGATATATAGTGAGGAAAAATTCATCAATAATCGAGGTGGGTTGTCTAAATCTATTTCTCTTATTTTTAGATTTGAAATGTATATGAAAATTTTTAAATTTGTATAATCGCTTAGAAAATGATTGTCTTGAGTTGTGTTTATTTGATTGACCAAATGATTTATTGACGACCTATTGATATATGTGATCAATTATTAAATTAATCACAAGAGTGTGGGGCTTCCCTACTAGAAAAATAATTTGGTGAAATTTGTTATTTGAGTTAGGGGTTTTGATCTAGGAAAATATTATGGACATTAATTATGAAATATTGAAATGGATATAATTAGATAATTAATTTTTGATTAATTATGTGTCATTGATAATATGATCATCATAATAAATTGCAAGATTAATTATGGGAAGTTGATATTAAATTAAGAAAATTAATTTTGGAAAATTAAGAATGAAATATGAAATGTGATATTCGTTAATTAATTTTTGAGTTAATTAATTTATTAAATGTCTTTGTTAATTATTTAGTTAACTAATGGAATCGATCTGTGTAAATAATTAGTGAATTAGTAATTAGATTATGTTGTATAATTAATATCTAAATTAATTATTTTATAATGAATGTGAATATGGTCATTCAAAATTCAGTAGAACAAATGGTTACATGGTCACAAGGCTTATGAGTAAATATAATGGGAATATGGTAATTCTATGTTTAGTAGTACAAATAGTTACATGGTTATCATACTTAGGAGTAAAGAGTCTATTAACATGGTCATTATTAATTTATTTGAATTTATGGTAACATGGTCATTATACACGAGTAAAGAGAATGGTCACATTGTCATTCTATTAATTGGTAAGAAAGGTATAATGGTAATCATACATACATTTTTTATAGGTAACACAAACAATGTTGATTATAAATATGAAAGTTGGGAATAGAGATAATGGCACACCTAGTCATAACATCACATGAGAATATTCGAACATCAACATGAGTGAATTAGTTAATGGTATATCATAGAAACTTGAATACATCATGCTTTAACATGAATTATGTAATATGACGTGGTATTTCCTAGGGAACACTTCATGCTCTCGTACGAGATGATGTTAGTATTGATGTACAAGTATCCTTGGGAACCATATGGATAATGTTGTCAGTTGTGAATAAATAAAAATGTGTTCGTATATTTACTATGGAATTGAACATATTTTCTAAATGAATATCATGCACTATCTTTGCAGTAGATGGGTTTTAGACACCATTGGTGGTGACCTACGGAGTTGAACTCACACCACATTCAGGATGATGGATCGGAACCTCAATCGATTATGTTATTACTGTATAAGATAAAGGAAAGATCTGTAGAATAGTTGGTTTATTGAGGATGAATCATGGATGAGGGAACCTTAAATGTTTAAAAACTCATTTTTAGAGTCGTAGTGTCTTTATTTTCATTTACATATTAGAAATATGATATATGTATTGGCATAAAATGTTTTCTCTATGAGTTATGTTTTTTATTTTTCATTTTGGTTGTCTTGTGACATGAGTATTTTTCTAGTTATATATTCTATATCATATAGATATATAATTATGCTGGTGTTTTAATATGTTAAAAGAGTTTATAGTCTCCCCATGAATGTCTTACTATACCCTCTATAGTAGTTGACATCCTATAGCATACATGGAGGCTCGCTTGTGTTCATGTGGTGAACAAGCTCAGGGCACCATTACACGGAAACCTCGAACTAGATGATAGAAAGTGGTATCACCTGATTATGGGTGGTATTGAAATAGTTGATTATAATCTTATCATCATCACTAATATTTATCCTACCTAAGTCAAGAGATGATTATACTTTTAATTTTATTCTTATGGGATCAGACATGGAGTTTTGTTGATGTAGGGAGATCGAGTCATGGCATATGGATTCCAAAAATTGAGTCCTCATAAATGCAATTATACTAAAAAAGAACTCAATTTAGAAGAATTGGTCAATTATTTTATATGTTGGTGACACTGTCATTTGGGATAAATTGTTACAGTCTATACATATCAAAAGAGGATAAAGTATATATTTTCATAGCATGATTTGAATCGTCACCAGCAAAGATGGCTTGAATATAACTAGTTTCCGATTTTGAACTGGCATATATTCATAGGAAGGGAAATTGTGAGTATTATTCTATGAGAAGAAATACATAGTCAAATATTGTTCATGATTTGATTATGGAATGGTAGATGATGACCTTGCTAGTTGAAATGCATATAGTGGTTCAGAAGAGTCATGAGTATATAATTTTGGATTTAGTTGTAGTGGATTTTAAACATTTGAGATGAACTAGGGATTTGAACTTTGGGGATCCATAGTTCTTATCCATTATTGTAATTATTTAATTTGATGAGACATCTTCAAATTGGTAGAATTTTGGGGATTAGATCATATATGTGTTTAGGTGAGTTGTTGTACCTATGATCTTGCCAGAGGATCTCATTTAGGTATTTTGTTCCTCAAACTGGGTGATGCATCTAGGTGTAACCAATATGTACCCTGAACTATGATGAAAATGTTAGTGGATTGGCCTGAAAATGGAGATAGTATGGTTTCTGACAAGATTATTCTATTTTCGGTAGGAGATGGTAGAGCATCAATGACCTGGAGGATTACTACAACCATTGCCTTTTCTAGAAACGAAGTGAGCCAACATGACCATAGACATTGTAGTGGGTCTCAAAATGAATAAAATGATTAATTATTCTATTTGTGTCTTTTTTAATCATCTCACAATGGTAGAACTTTTCTTTCCTATATGGGAAACCATTCCTGTATAAGAGTTGTCAGACCTGTATGTTCAGAAGATAGTCTGTCAGCTCATAGAAGCATAGAATATTGTTTTATAAAATGATTCATGATATTCATAATGCCTTTTCTAGGGCTATCAGATAGAACATGACCCAGATGTATTATTGATTATGGATTTTATCCAACAGACATGTGGGTAATTGGAGTGTACTATACAGGTTCTTAAGGATATTCTACTAGCATGTGTTCATGACATTAGAGGGTAATGGGAAACTAACCATCATTTAGTGGATATTTCATATAAAAATAGTATCTAGGATAATATACATATGGAACCATAATATGATCTTTATGGTAGGCAGTTTAGGTCACTACAATGTTGGATGGAGGATGGTGAGTTTGATTTTGGGGAACAAGCCTCATTCAAGTGATTTCAAAGCAGGTGTATTTTATTAACAAACATATGGTAATGTCTCAGAGTAGACTAAAGTCATATGTTGATAAAAAGGGATGATCCCTAGAGTTTACATACGATGATCATGTGTTCCTTAGGTTTTCACCTTTTATAGGTCACCATAAGATATGTATATAGGGAAAGTTGGCCCCCATGTTTAAAGGATCATTTTAGATAGTGGATTGAATCGAGATAAGGGTTTATTGATTTTTTCTTACAAATTGATATGGTGTTGTGCATGATGTTTTCCATGTATCGCACCAATTGTGGCATCACCATGACCCTTATGATCTGATCGATTTAGATAAGGTTTTCTTTATGATAGATACTTCCCTTAAAAAAGTATATGATATGTGTGTTAGATTTCAGTTAAAAAGTGTTGTAGGGATTTATTATGTCGATAGTTTATTTGTTATGTCCACAAGGACCATTATAATAGGAAAGATGGGAAAGAGGTGAAAATATGATAGTTAAATGGAATGAAATTTTTTTCTTAAAATCACTAAAATTCTTGGGAGTTAATATCATGGAAAAGTTATTAATTGGTCGGGATATTGTAGTATCATGATCTTCTATGAATTAATCACATGATTGTTTTTATTTAATTCTGTTTGTTTAATGTAAATTTGTTTTGAGTTGTTCTTTAGCATGTAATGGTGATGGCTTCGAATAATTTTTAAGGAAATAGGGAATGTACACTATTTTCACATAGTTTGAAATATAGTGTGACTAAACCTAGGTAACCATGAAACCCAAGAAAATGTGGAGTATATGGTTTACGCACGGTTTCCCTTGTCGTGTGCCCCTTCTATAGAAAATTGTTCATTTAGTTTAATTTCAACCGGAAATTATTTTCAGAAATCCATGAACCACAGAAACACTCCCATTTCAACCTAGGCTCAAGCATCAAATGTTTTGGATGATTTGAGAGAATTTTTATGGTGTTACAAAGTTGTTCAACATCCATTCCTCAAGATTAAATGCATGAATTGATGATTTCTTCTTCACTACATATGTGTATTTCATCATAATTCCTATCTCAATCAATCATTCTACTTCTCTTAAAATTTTTGAAGAGTTTGTCCTCTATTTATTACGAAATAAATATATGTGGTGAGATCTTGATCTAGGATAGTAGATTAAGATAAATAATGATTATATCTTGATATTTTGATATATTTCTTTAGGGATTTAGATCTATATCATCTAATATACATCATTTTTTAACTCGGATTTGGCAGATTTCCATTGGGAAACTATCCACCAATGAATCGAGGTGGGTGGTCTAAATCTATTTCCTATAGTCGTGGATTTGATATGTAATTTAAAAACTATATAATTCTTTTAATTAATTAACAATTAGTTTTCTTTAGTTGGATTAAATATATTTACCGATTGAATTATCGAAACCTTATTTTAATAAGTGAGTTATCATCGATTAGTCACATGAATAAGGGAATTCCCTATTAGAAAATTAAATTTGGGATGTTGTTTATAAAAGGATGGGGTTCTAATCTAGATAATTAATCAAGTGGGAAATTATGAAATATTTAAATGGATAAGATGCTATGATTAATTTTACATAAAATATGTTCCATTGATTATATGAAAGAAAATTAATTATGTTATAAATTATTCAATGTTTTGATTAGAATGTGATAATTAATTCGGAAAATTAATAATGTAATATGAGTGCTGTTATTGATCAATTAATTAATGATTTAATTAATGGTTTTATGAAAAAATTTAATTGTTGAGTTAACTAATTTAATGAATGTGTCTAACTAATTATTAAATTACTAATGGGATTTTGGTGGAAAATTAATTTCTATATAATTTATGTTATAACGAATGGTAACATGTTCTTTCTAAATTGAGATTTATAAATGGATACATGGTCATCATACTTCTGAGTAATGATAATGGTAACATGGTCATTATAATTTGAAAATAACAAATGGAAACATGGTCATTATACATATGAGTAATGGGAATGGGAACATAGTCATTCTAAATTTTGGTGTATACATTGTAACATGGTCGTTATACATATGATTAATGTGAATGAGAACATGGTAATTCTATTGATGGGTATGCATGGTAACACATTCAACTTACATATGTTTGTGATATTGGTAACAATGGATATGTTTCTTATGAATATGACCCTATCGAATGGAAATAATGAAACTCTGGGTCATGGCCACACACAATAATATTCAAACATCGACATGAGTTATATCAGGTACTCAAATTTCACAAAACCTCTAATACTTTGATCATTGGCATGAAAAGGTATAATGTAAAATATTACCTTTGGATAACATTGGGTTATGGTATGAGATTATGTTAGTATTGATGTATGAGTATCCATGGAAACACTATAGTAAATGTTTGTAGATAAGAATAAAAGAAAATGTAATAAACTATTTTTTATTACGTTATTCTAGTTTTCGCATAAAATTACATGAACAATATTTGGACTATACTAGTAATAGGCCCCATTGGTGGTGGCCTTCTGAGATGTACATACACCATATTTTGGATTCCTGATCGGTAACCATTTAGATTATATTGTTGTCTAATTGGATAAATGCAAGGGCCTCAGGATAGGTGGCTGATTGGGGATGGATCTTAGAGGTGGTAACTAGACATGGTTAGGAACCCTCGTCAAGAATTTAGTTTCTCTCTTTTCAGTCCTTTATTAGGCATTTGAAACTTGTATAGGCATTACATGTTTTTCCATTATGTAGAGTATTGTATTTCTCATTTGAATATCTTGTGACTTGAGTATTTTTATTCTTATATGTACTTCCAATTATTTTTATCTATATCCATTGGAGTTTTATTATGATAAAATAGTGTATACTCTTCCCATGAAGGATTTACCAAGCCCTTGCTACTAGTCAACAGCATCGAACATATGGGGAGTCAAGCTAGATTTCATGTGACTGACCAACATGTGGCACTGTTTCATGGCACCCAAGTTCGGATGCGACATTTATCTCTATTATAAAAAATAAATTAAATCATATTTATCACTTTATTTAATCATTATAAATCATTAATCATATGTAATTGTGATATTTTTATAATTGACTAAAAACTCCATACTAATTCCATCATTATAAAATGAACTTGTTTGGGTTGGTTTTACCACCTATAAGAAAAAATTTATAACTTCAACATCATTAATGATTAAGAAAAAATAAATAATTTTAATATGTTATAATATTTATTAATTTATTATGTTTATAAATATATATAATGAATTAAAATATTAGTAATTATAATCACCTATAAATAAATTTCTTAGTAAACTATATAATCATCAAAATTCTAATATTTTAATATTTCTTCCAATCAGTCAGCATATATTCAAGGAAATTACCAATGGAATCGAAATATATTTCCATCTTGTATAATAAATATTAATTAATATTATGATGTTTATGAAACCATAATCATTTAGAATCTATTGGAACCTCCATAAGAAATAATTTTTGAAAAAATATAATAATTTTAACAATATTATTAATTTTAAGGATAAATTATTATATATTAATAAATGGAAATATAAATTAATGTCAATAAATAAAATAATAATGATTTTTATTATTTTATACGTGACTTCTTGAAAAATGTGCAATTCCGCAGTGCCTGGGGTCAGGTTAGAAACATTCAATAATGCACACATCCCTCTATACTGGAGGCTCCCAACATACTGTAAGGACCCAGGGTCTGTTTGTTGGGACACAATTCCCTCATATCAAAGGGGGAACCAAGATTATAATAAAAAATACATAAAAATAAATTATATAATTTAGAAATAAAATTTTTATGGATGTTGAAGATAAACATAATCAATTTTGTAATAAATAAACATCAAACAATTATAAATTTATCTTATAAAATAACTGATGTAATTTAATGTTTATATGAAATTAGAGAATATGTATTCATCCAAGAAAGAATAATTTATAAAACATGATTTAAAAAAGTTACAACTTGTAGAAACCTTTCCAATGATAACAATCTCAATATTAGTCATCTTCTATTAATCTCTCATCCTATAAAAACAATAATGTTAGGTGAACATGGTGGGACACTTCCCAATGTGCATACCTGTGACCATATAATCATCCTAGGTAACAATCACATCCCTAACATTTTGTGACATAATTATTAGAATGATAATGTTAATGGTGTAAATACAATCAATATGTTTCATATAAACTGAAACAATTTACATGTTCATAAAGATGTAACTTAATGAAATAATAAAAAATATATTCCACCCCCAACATCCTCAAGCTATCTCTCAAAAAATGGTATCATTTAATTAAATGAGATTAATTTTTATATACTTTAATAATGTGATGGTGATATAAGTAACTATATTGATAACTATAAATATATTGAATTATCCAAGGAAATAAAAAGTCATTTCTGACATTTAGGGTTGGATAACTCATACTCATATCTCATAGAGTGTGGAAATAAAGAAATTTGAGTCTAATGTGATGGGAAAATTCATGGAATTCCATATTAAAAGACATTAAAAGATTTTTTGGATCATTTCCAAGAAGATTATGGGGATATCATTACTCAGCCTGGAGGGGGAATCCATGGCAACACATGTTCGAAGGCATCAAGAAGAATCTTGGGAGTGTATCTAGAAAATTCTAATTTCCAGTGTGGTAGTGAATTGATCCTTTGACATCATGTTTGGAATCTCCTAATAGAAGGGGACCAAATACCATAGTTTGATTCTCTATTTGAAACCATCTTTTTGACCCAGAATAGATACCTATGACTGCTAAATGCATTCCATTGTGAATCCATGGATAAATAATGTCGTGCCACTACAATAAAGATAAAATGGACCATATGAAAGTCTGTCCATATTTTCAAATATAATTATTCAATCTATTCCATGTAATACTCATTACATTTAACAAGTCATTTTGTTCATTCAATTACCATTCATAAACATTAAATGGCTAATTAGGGACATGGAACCATTAATCTCATTAATTCGTAAACATATAATATATTGATTATAGATAAGAAATAAAACCAAATAAAATTAATTTTATTACTATTAAAATTGTAAATTTGATATCAATAGTATACATACCATTTATCCATTAGAAAATTTGTTAATTATGTTGAATAACATACCTAAACAATGTTCATGTAATAATCACCTGAATTGAGACACATATAAACAAAACATGGGTCACCAAGTAATGAATGAGAAACCCACCAAATTTTTGTGAAATTCATTAGGGTATAAACTTCCAATGACATGATATACATATTTACATAAAAATATAGAAAACATTTTCATAAACTATAATAAGGGAATAATATTTTTAGATGTATCAACAGGTGAAACTAGCATACACAAATTGATGAAATTTCATCATTACTGATTCCTTTTGGGAAAAGTCATATAACACCTTGTGTGTTCCTAGAGAACTCTCCTAATCCAGGGTCGATGGTTATTTTTTCATATATTGGATGAAAATTTAAAAATGGATCAATGCCTTGAAAATATAATTGATGAGTCTGAATGAAAATATTTTTACTTACAGAAATAAGAATGATGTAATTAGCCTACAGATCAAATCAACTACCAATGGATATCCAATTAGATGATAAAATCCTATCTTTGAGTCCAGATGTAAATGAAATCCATGATCCTAAGTGAATAGATATTGATACTCATAATCATGATGTAGGATGAATCATTTATCCTATATAATAATATATAAATTAATAATAGGTTATAAGAATAGTAAAGGATAAAAATATTTATACAAAAAATGATAGGACACATGGTTTTCCCAAATAGTTGTCCAAACCATGTTCCATTCATGCTCTTAGATCTACACATTGGATAATGTCACAATATCCAAATATGTTTTTGGGTGATTGTTTGAAGACCATGTTTTTTTTTCATTTTAAAAGTATGTATTGAATTCACATAGGCCTCCACCCTAGGTCTCATGGTTAGAGAAAAATTTCCAACCAATAATAGACCTTTTAAATACAATGACTAAATAGAAGAAACTATGTTGGATAGGTATAATTGTTTCTACTAACTGTGTTCGAGTGTTTCATTATACTTTTTGGGTTTTAGGGATCTAAACAAACCTTCATAAATACTTGTTTCTTACTTTTCCTCAAAATAAATATAACCTTGGACTAACCTAACGAATTAAGGATAAAATTATAGGATATTTAACTCGTAGAAAAACTCGGTTCTTAAAGGATAGATGAATAATAATACCATTTTTATGAAGATTAATAACATGTACAACTAAATATAAATTTCATGTAGGTGTTTTCTTCCACTTAATAATTGAAATAAATTTGACGTGTCACTGAACTTACAAGTTTATTTTTATGTATTTTTATTATTTCAAAAAAACTATATCATTTATAATAAAATGGTTTTAATTTTATTATACATTTAACACTGTTAATTAATATCAATTTGTTAATAATTAAACCAAAATGATAATAGTACGTACAATGGTTCTAATCAATTATTTTTATTAATGAATCATTATCCACCTTGTATATGCTTTTCATATATTATTATACACACTTATTTATTTATTAGGCTCATGTTCATTTTAATTTTTAATTATTTAGAAAATTAATAATTAAATCAGTTTTAAAATGATATCACAATTTTAAAATTCCTTAAAATTTAGTTGATTTTATAAATTATGGTTCATTTTAATGTTTCAATGACTTTCTAATAACAATTCTTAATAATTTTTTCTTTAAATTTTAATAACAATAGTTTTAAAAATTGCTTTCCATTGAAATTAAATATTAATAAATATATTATATATTTATTCTTATTTCTCCAATATATATTAAAATGATATTTTAGAGTGTTTTTCATAAATAGTGAGAATTTACTTGTTTTTATCCTTCATTGGATATTTGAATTAAAGACAAAATAAAACCAGTTTTATATGAAGGTATCATTATCATTACATAAGGAGATATTCTGGAAAAAAAATTCTTACAAGTAAATTAATATATGATTTATCTTTTCATATTTTCATTTTCATGTGCAATATATAACTATAGATTTTTTATTTTTTATTTTTTTAACACAATAATAAATCCCTCTAATTCATTTGTCAGATGATTTTACATTATGGGAGGTAATTTTTGGGATTGGGGGTGAACATATCCCACATTAATTATGAGAATCTAAAAGGACTCCAATCCACTATGTTATTGGACTCTCTTCACTATGTGAATATATTTTTAGTTGTGATATTTCACAAACGAAATTAATTTTTTGGATTTTTTATATTTCATGTTTTTATTACATATTTATATGTCATTCCACTTTCATATTGTTTTTTACATGTCATGTTATAATTTTACATGAATCAATATTTTTATGGATAATTTGTCTTCTTATTTTAGAATACATATTTCAAGATTAATCATTTGTTGTCCAATACTTATTTACTTACATATTATATGTTTTTTACCGTTGTTATTTTCATATACCAATATGTTTATCTTATGATATCTTATGACATTTTACTAAATATCTTCTGTTCTCCAATTAATATACATACGATCATACCGTTTCTTATTTTTTCTATTACCTTAGTAATGAAGAAGAGTGTTATCTATGATATGTAATGAATTTTTTCATATTGTCTGATTAATGGTATGCTTGATTGAATATTTATAAAAAAATATATATTGGTTATACATCTTATATATAACTAATATAATCAAATTGGATCCTAGGGGTAGGGTTAAATTATTTTGAGGTATTTTGAATAATAATTTAAAATCTTGGGAAATATATTTAATAACAATTAGACTATATTTTTTTAACATAATAGATTAGTTATACCATGGGTGGCCTATTTCCCCAATTACCAAAATTTGAACATTCCTATTTAACATTGTAATGAGAATGTTTCCAAAGAGTCCCAAAAGGTTACTAGTATGTAAATTGAATCTATATAATGATACATATAAACATCTACGACTCATAATTTCCTAGAAATCTATAAATTCAATCCTATTAATCATGAACTATTGTGGGCTTATATAATACATAGAGGTGGAATATTATCCAATGAGGGACTATCTATCCCCTTTATGAAAGAATGTCAGGCCATAAAAGGGATTACTAACACTATCCATGGGGGCCCAACATTAAACCACAGGGGGATCAAACTACACTAATGGAATACACTTATTTGACACATAATGGAACAATATATATTCACTTGTCACATTATTAACCATTTCACATTTTTTAACGTTTCCTTTGGATCCAAAACCCCATACATAGAGGACCATTCCTTGACACATAAGGGTGTTCCTGAACACCATATCTACTCTATACATATAACCCATTACCTTCAATATCAACAGTTATTTTAGTGTTCTTCCATATCATAGATTATATTATAAACAAATATAATTTGTGAGTGTATTTTATTGTATAAAATTATATAATAATATATTTATATAATTCGTAATTCATACATTTATGACTATGAATCATGAAAAAAACCCAAAAACAATATTTGTACATGTACTTTTCCACAACATGTTGAAATCAGTATATGTTGTAGCAAGATTTAGAATATATAATTATGTGTTATTTGACAACTATAATAATGTGTAATCCAAAAAAATGAAATGAATATGAGGGTAAAAAGGTGTAGGTATAAGATGATTTAGTCTTCAATAAGATGATGGATTTCCCTATTACTCTAACATAGAATAACTAACATGTCCATAAACACATGATGCCTACCATTACCTGGTATTAATTTAGGTATGTGTTAAACACTATTTTTACTTATTATTTATCTAGTTATATTTATCGAAGACATTCCATTAGCTTATTACCCATAAATGAGGCATGTGTTACCTATGAGGGTTGATACAGTTAGTTATTATACATTTCCTTTTTGAAAACATAGTGTGTTGGTCTAGCTTTTCAATATGGAATATATGTACTCACAAAAATAAATATGATTCCATGTGATACTTGATTTATAACTCAAGGTCACATAACAATTGAAAAATTAAATATTGGGTATGATGGTTTAAAAGAAACATTATTTGAACCATGGGGTAAATTTCAATGATATAAGTGGTGTTCAAAATAAATCCACATGAAACCAATGGATTGATAAGGATACCATAAATATGCTTCATCTCATGATGTGTGGTTGGAAATTAATTAGGATAAAAAACATCATAATCACATTGTGGATGCATTTATCATCTCTTTGACTAGTAATTCACCAAATTTCAATTGAAATAATATCCCTTAGTTCAATTATTTACTTTATTCATGTTATTATATTACCCAATATTTATATATATCCATTCATCGTCAACTATTCTTTATACCACACATGACTGGTCCTATATAAATATATCAATTTTCCTTAACCAAATATCTAAAGGGTTTACCTTTAATATAGTATCAATGAATCACCATCAATGTAAAATGTTAAGAGTGATAAAATACTTTAGATGTTAGTGGGAATTTTAGTACTTATAACACTATAGAGGGGATCACGTTTATAGTTTTGAAAAATAAGTGTAGAAGACCAAATTACATTTTATTATCCATTGGAATAATGTTTGTCAAGATGATTTATTTATTACAAGATCATATTATTTTATAATTTAAAAAATTATAAAATAATAATATTATATATGGAAATTATTTATTGAATAATAATATCAATGACCAACCCATGTTAAATAAATAATCCAATGAAAATTCTATGAACGAAATCTTGAAAAAATCGAAGGCCTATTACCCATTTTCTCCAAATGAATATAATTAAATATCTTTTCAATTGAAATGTCATTAATATATGATAAATAGGTATTGAACAATCATGAATGACCATATTATAGAAATATTGGTTTGTTACATAACTATCGGCACAACTCCCTATAAAATAGAGGCTACTATGCTATAGTTAGGGTATATAGTGATATGACTAGGATACTATGTTGTCATAATAATGAAGATGATTAAGAATAAATAAAATAAAATAACATATAAAAACATATAATATAATTTATAAAAAAAATATGGTCTCTATAAAAATTATATACTAGATATTACTACATAATGACTAGTTTTAACAATGACACTTAAAGTTGGGAGACACATAAATGATATCACAATGTTGAAATGTATAAATCCTATACCAAAACAAAATAATATAAAACTTTTACCAACTAGACTCAAGATTCAATATTTTATCTATATACTAAATATTTGCTATATATCTAGCTTGAACATCCAAATTGTGACCTCGTCCATAAATTTACATTTTATAAGGAGGTCTTACTACATACCAATGTCTTAGAGGCACCCATATTTAAATAATGATTA
The DNA here is from genome assembly GCA_963277665.1 of Viscum album. Classification (NCBI taxonomy): domain Eukaryota; kingdom Viridiplantae; phylum Streptophyta; class Magnoliopsida; order Santalales; family Viscaceae; genus Viscum; species Viscum album. Next base: position 675,620,795 of record OY728150.1, read on the forward strand.
ATTTTATCTCAAGTATGACACATTTTTTGAGAAGAATATTAATTATAATATAAAATTATTTTAAATAACTTGACTTGATATGATGGTTCCTCATGTATAAGTGTACCAGTATCAAATAATTTTTTTACATTATAAAATAAAAAGATCATGGGGTGGGATATGGCCCCTAGGAAATGAAAAAATAATAATGTTTTCATCACGGGATGTTACACATTAGGACATGATAATTTGTTAAGGGTTATATAATGGTATGTGGATCATTTGGTAATGATAGAATGATTCATTCTTTATGGTGCGATACACCCTCCTCTGTTATGATATTTGACATTGTTTCTGGTGTGGGATGTTACCTCATTGGTAAATAATATAATTGAAAATATTTGAGTTTATTTCATAGTTACCCATCGGTTATAGTGTATTATGTCTAGAGACATAAACAATTGGCCAATATAGGTATGGTTGATCCATTAAGTATCTTTTGATCATGAGGATCAAAATTTTATTTTTAATATACGTCTTAGGTAATTTTTTATGGATGATACATGTAGTATTTTTCAAAGTAGATGTTTTTTAACGCTTTTTATAGTATAAAACATTATTATACAAACATTCTACACATTAAAATTTTGGTAAATTAGTGGGAGTCATGGTTTTAGATTAATAAAATAAAATGGTCCCAATAATTGATTAAAAAGTGTTTTAATAGAATGAAAAAATAGTACAGGGGATGGTTACACTTCATATGAACTATATTTTAGTGATTTCAAATTGTATTTCATTTTTTTAATGTAGTATGTAATTGATCATCCCTGATGGTACGCTATCAATTTCTATGAGTAATATATACCATGTGAAAAAATAAGTTTTATACAACCTTCATTGCACATTATTCAATGTCATTTTTTAAGATATTGAATTATTTTTTATTTGACATACATTTTTTTGAATTTTATTATAATTTTCATTTTTTGATCAATGTGGTATTTTCAAAATATTATATTATGACACTCTAAGTAGAATTCATATTCTATTGATGTATGATGAAAATATATAGTGGATATGTGGTGCTTCCTCATGATATGATTGATTGATATTCATATGGTAATTTAAATTTACATTTGACGTTAAAATAAAATTATCCACTTTTTTCATAAAATAATATATATAAATTATTTTTTATTATTTTACTCTAGGACCATTATTAATTATGTGATATAATAATTCATAAAATTCAGAGCCACATAAAATGAAATTTCGAGGGGGAATAATAAATTTGGTAGCACATGCATTGAGATAAATATAATATTTTATATAATTATTGTAGATTTCTTAAAAAATACAATAATAAAATCTTCCCATAAAAACATGTTAATATATTAACATATTAGAATATATTTTGTTTTCAGAATGAAATAAATAAGTCGGACACATAAATAAATAGCTAATACCACATTACAAATTCTCGTAAGTTGGATGATCATGCAATGATCAATGGTTGTTGATAGAAACTCTCTTATAAACAAATGTATTAACTAAAAATTCACTTTATTTATCTAATTGAAAAATGTATGAAATATTAATTTTTTTTAATAATATTCAACCAAATTATTGAAAATTCAATGAATTTTAGTTTTTAATCATATGAATAAATTTAAATATTAGGAGATGAATTATTTCTATAATGTTTAAATTATATTATCCCCATTAATCATGAATTAAACACCCCTAATGTTATATGAACATTAATATTCTGAGTAGTTAAAAGATGTACAAAATGATTGATTATAAAATATATGATTCCAAGACAAAATTTTCTATCATATCATATCACACATACATTGATACATCACCACATAATCATTACATATGAAAATATTTCTATAATTTGTTTATTACTTTAAAGTAAAAAAATTCATAGTCATTGGGTTCAAATAATTTATAAGAAAAGTATTACTACTAATGTTCAATAAAAGTGTTTTAGAAGAAAACATGGTATAATTCTTATTTGATAATATATTGTGGTCTTATTTTATGTTCATAAGTTAGAGGAAAAAATTAATATACTTTTTGTACTAATGATTTTATTAACCCATCACTAAGAATAGTTCTAACCAATATTGTCACCCCATAAAATCATTTCTAAAAAAATTAAAAATAATTATGAGTGAATTTATATTTTTAAACAATATATTCTAATAAGACACATGTGGGGTATAAATTTTTTATATTTAATAAATATTAAATTTACCAATCAATTCAATTTTTATATAATATTATCTATACGCACCAAAATATTTAATTCCTTAATCATTATTCAATTAAACTATTTGAAAACAAATTTTTATTATGTTAGTATGGAAAATTAAATGTTTTATCCCCATAATTATACTAAACAAATAAAAATTTCCAAATTAAATATATCTTACAACAAAAATGAGATATTTTATGATAACCAACATATAACCATATAGTCCATGAAAAGTTAATAACCCAATCTATTATTCATGTATTATAAATACATCCATGTGTGGATTTGAATCTACCACCATGAATGAAAAATCAACCATTATAGATAAAGAAAATTAACATATATATAGAAAAAATACTTTGTGAAACACTCAAAACCATTAACTAGATGTTTTCATTCTCTGATATATTCCAATAAGACCTTTAAAAATAAATAATATTGAATCACATCACATCATACAATATTTCGCATCAAATACCACACCATGAACACATAATACATCGACATAAAAATATAAGCACCACACACCATATACAATATTCTAATCAATGATCATAAATAATTTCACTAACAATGATAGTGTATGTCTTCCACAATTAATAAAAAAAGAAAATATGAAATTTAGTATCCTATAATATGATATTGTAGTACATTTATGAAATAATTTGAAAAAAATATAGACATTTACACAAGGACCTGACATCCAAATCCTTTTCCATTTTGTAACAAACATAATGATCATCATGGACCTAATCCACAGTAATACAATTTTGAAATTCATAACTATTAAAATAGACCTTATATGTTTTTTCTATAGCACAAAAAATAACATTTTTTATTGATGATTAGCAATACTAAATGAATAAAATAAAAACCAACCATGAATATATAAAATAAAAAATTAGAGATAACAATGATTATTTTCACCTAAGGACAATTACTAATAGGGTAATATTAGATCTATGTGATTCATTACTACAAATTATCAATTTTAAAAAATACAACACTATTGAATTTTAGAATCAAGTTAAAATTCTATTTTTTGTAAATTATTATATATTTTCCATCACATTTTAATATTATTTTAATTATTTTTATGATTATTCATCATTACATTACATTAGTTGATTAATAATTTTAAAAATTCATTTTAAAAAAATACTATTTCATTATGTTTTTGATTATAAAAATATTAATTTTCATTCCTAATTGGATAAAAATTAATTGATTTAATTATATTTTGTTTTAATTAATATATATTTTTTATTATAAAGTATATTCATTCAAATTTAATTTTGATTGTTATTGATGATAAAATAGGTTTTCCAAAAAAATATTTTCAGTGATACGTGTTACATTTTTAAATATAATTGTTTGAAGACATTTTAAGAATTCATCATCAATATGTATAATTTATTATTTTTAATTTTGTTGGCAGTTTTTGGGAATTCGTAATTTACATTATAATGCTAATTTTTCATAAATTTTTCTATTTGATATTAAAGGTTTCATAAGGATACAAGTTTTACATGGTTAATTTTCCGTATATATTTTTATGTAATGGTCATATATAGGCATATATAATAGTGGCACTACCTCTCTATAACCCAATGTGAAGGTACATATTTATTGGTTTCATTATGTTAGGGTAAGTAACATTACATTTTATGGTGCCCATACAAAATTATAGACGTATTTAAAGTCAAATTACTTGAATTTGGCACTATATAATTTTACATGAATTATTCATAAAGATACACTATGATAATTTAATGTTTTTTTTAATTAACAATTTTAACTATAGGATGAAAAAGCGTTTGAGGATAGATATTGAAGGTAATTATCAACAAAAATTTTGTGGTATAATGGTCTCTCAAATAACTTATAATGGAACAAATATTTTTATAAAGATTTATAATGATCATACAACACAAATGTATGTTATGTCTTGTTTCATTGAGGGAGTTCAATTATTGGGGTGAATGATGTTTTTCACCTCAATTTGAAATATAATCTACATATATGGGGAGTAACTATTGATAATGGGTTGAAAATAAGGAATAGAATACACTTTGGGAATGTTCAAGGATCAAGAATCAAGAGATCTCATTGGTCTATCAACAACAACATGGGGGGGTAACATTCAGTTAGAATATGACTCTTTGATATAACACAAGAAAATTAATGTTGGAAAAATATTCCATATGGTATTTAAGGATTAAAAATTGATAATTTAAATGTAATATTTAAGATGCTAGTATGCTATTTACAGTGAAAACCCAATATTTTCGAATACAATTTCGTTCATCCAATAAATTTTATGAGTTCAGAAAAAATCTTTATATGGAACGTAGACTCGATATGATGCGATGTTTTGTAATAAATTGTAATATATCCATTAAATTATAATGTTTGAATACTAATAAACACTAAATTTCAATTTAAAAGGTATTAAATAATGAAAATATACTAATTAAATTATAATAAATAGCTACTTAATTTTATGAAATATCATATGATTATTCAAAAATAATTTTTCATTATATACAATTATTAATATTTTATATAAAAAGAAATATAAATTTTTTTAAATTTTTTATATAATTTATTATATTAAATTACTCTCAATTTTGAGTCCACCATTTAAATATTATCTTAGGGTTTGGTTTTAATAATTCTAAACAAAATTTAGTGGATTATAAGAAAATATTTATATTAAAATTATTCTCATGTGAAGGTAACATTATGCTTTGATTGGATATTAATGTTAAATAGTAAAACTTTTATGAAACAAATATATAATAATTTTCATTGTAATCATCATTATTGTTGATATTTTTGAAACATTATTTTTTGGTTAAAAATAATATTTTCTAATGAATTTATCATTTCCTTGATATGTGTTTTTATGGTAATAAAATATTATTACCTCATTATTAGTTTTTTATATAAATTTATATATTATTAATTAAATAATATATTTTGATATCCATTTTATGGTATTTACAATGGATTTAAGGGTAGTTCATTTTTTCAATCATAAACATGAATTTTTAAAGTGGGATGTAATTGCATTTTTCAAACATATTAAAATTTAAATTATAAAAATAAATAATTTCAACAAACATATTCATTATTTTGAATAATAATAATTAATTTAATATAATTAGTTCAAAATAATTTTATTTCTGTATATTAAAAAATAGGTATCTACCCTTCTGATGGTTACAATGGATTTGGGGATTAAACCAAGAGATAATGGTACTACTTATAGTCGAAAATATTTTAGTATTATTTTATGTGGTTATTTAATATTTAAATTAACATTTCATTACATACAAGTCCATTTTAATAAAATTTATCATATGATAGACCTAATATAATTGATATATTATTATGACATAATTTATTAGAACACACCCTCACTTATATAAGTAATTCACTTTATCTTATAAATTCACACCATTTTTTATTTATACATCATCCAATACCTTAAAAAACTCCAACATTACATGATTTCAACACATAATATTTATTTATTCTCATTAGAATAATACATCATCTATTGAAGTTTGATCTAATGTGGGTCTTTCAATTAAGAGGTATAGACCATCACAATTCTCTTCTAATATTATTTTTTGTACAACATAAATGGTTATATTTTATTAATAAAAACATAATGAATCAAATATATTAAATATATTAATTAGATATCATGTTAATGAAAAAATCAGTTTATACCCCTTCTTCATTAAATAGGGAAATAAAAGTATCACTTATACGTATGTGTAGACTATTTCCTCCACATTGTGATATAATTAATTTTCCAATGTCATCACTCATGGTTAGTTTTAATTATGGATTAAATTCATAAATGAATTTTTTATAAAATTATTTTTCTTGTTTAATAATAATAAATAATTGACCTTTTAAAATGTTAATGAATTGAAAAATGATAAAGTGTCTGTTGTATATGTTTTGACTACATCTACTATGATGTGATGTGATTTCAATATAGTATAGACATTACATGGATGTCTAAAACGATATATCTAAATGTTATATATAATATTTATTATATAATTTTAATTAATTTATTTGTTTTATAATTTAAATTTCAGTCATTCCATCAATAAAAAAATTATAATACAACTCAGGCGTATGTAGAGACTACCATCATCATATAGTGATGTTATTAATTTTTTTCACTTTTTTATTGGATTTTTACCTTATTTATAAAATAATTATATATTATATTTATATCTTAATAATCATTATATAGGTTATGAAACCATGATTAATGTTAATAAACTATAATATGATAATTAAACATACATAAAAATGTAGTTGTTAACACATGAAATAACAACTTTAATTAAAATTAATAAAAAAGAATTGATATCTTTAGTATGAATAATATATGATTTCATATATGTTATATTATTTTTTATGTAATTATACTTAATATAAATATATTATACCAGATGTACGATTTCGTATTAATGAAGTCATATATAATTGACAATTTTTGTTTCATTTTTATTTCATTGTGAAAAGTTCTAATGTTATAAAAAATATCATATTTATTTGATTTATATGCAACAAAAATATATTTTTTTTAATGATCCATTCTTTAATAATAATAATTTATATATGTAATTATTTTCTTATGTTTCACCAACATTTGGTTGAAAATTTACTATATCTACAAGTTTTCTTCCTCAAAAATGTTTTTCCTTGGGTTATCTATGATGTAATAATGATATATTAGTTGATAAATTGTTTAATATCAAAACCATATATTTCATAAGAAATTATTTTCTATTTAATTCGTTTTTAAATTATATTGTGTTGCACACAAAACCATTTTTTAATGAGGCATTATAACCTAATTATTTATTTATTTAAACATTAATACGAAATAGTTTTTAACCATTACGAAATCAATAAATGTGACCAAAATCATAATATTAAGTTTAATAGTTTTATATAATGAAAACATATCGATGTTAATGAAATTATGAATGATTTCATTATATTATTCAAAAATAATTTTTTTCTCAAAAATATATGTTTTTATTGATTTTTTATCTTAATTAATTCGTCCACTTTTATAATAATGAATTTAAAATATTATTATTATTTTTGAAATCAAAATTTCAAAAAAAATTATTAAAAATTTAATAATTTTTTTTGCATAATTTTTCAATAAATATTGAAAAATAGAAATTTGTTTTATGAAATTATCATTTTTATGAATTCAAAAAGTAATATATAGAAATTTTTTTAGTAAAATAGTTATATTATATTATTATTATTCCATTTAGGTATGTGAAATCAATATCATATTTAATTTTTTTATAAAAACATTTTACACATATGAAAACTTATTCCTTGAAAACCATATCTTTTATCACATCTATGGGTTTATTTTCAAAATAATATATATCAATTATTTAAATAAAATTTATAAAAATGGATTTTTTATTTTTAATAACAATAACTAATATAATAAAATATTTTGAAATTAATATATGGAGATAATTAATGGTAAAAGAGTAAATATTAATTATTGTGGTTTTGTATAAAATAGGTTTACTAAGGGTTAATCAAAAATGATAAGGAATACCTTGACAATGAAATGTTTCATATTCATATTTTATGGTCATATATTGATATAATCTCATTATTATATTGAAATAATACATTTTTAACTCTATATGTAAGTGAAAATCATGGTTATATTTTTTTATTTTTAAAAATTCCAAAGTGTTTCATCACTCCCACAAATAAAATAGAATTACCTTTCCTCTTATATTCACACATCCAATCCCTGTAATAATGTTAAATCCTTTTAGATCACTTTCCCAAACCCTTAACCTTGTCCTAGAGGACATAGTATTATTAAAAAACAATCTTATAAAAGTTATAAGTGAAAACCTATTATGGAAATCTTATGAGAGAGGTATACTCCCTAACCATACAATTACATTTTATTTCATGTTCTAAATCCTTATAATTTTTATTTAAAATTTATGATAAAAAAATAAATATATCATTTTTAAGTTTTGTTTTTTTCTAATCGAATGACCTATATTTTTAACCACTTCAAAAAAATTGGAATTACATGGTCGATTAACAGTATGACAAAATACAACCTCATGAGCGGATGAAATTAATTTTTCATAAATGCCACCAATGGTTGTAAAAAATTATTTATTTAAACTATATATACAAATATAAAATATTTTTTAAATAATTATACTTTTGGAATTATAAATCTATAGCTATGTTATTAACATGTAATTCATTAGAAAATTGTATCATAGATTGTGCTTATCTATAGACTAGGATATCCAAAAAGTGATGCGATATGTTTTTCATTTTATTATAAAAGGATAAAAAGGAAACATTTATTGAATATATTTGATAAATATTTCCAAAAAATTATTTTTTAAAGTTTAACTAATATTTTTAGTTATTTTCCACCATTATATAATAACTGAAAATACTGTTCATGTATACATACAACTGACCATATCTATAAATGTTGTTATTAATTTTTAATATCTGAAACTTATTCATTATAATAAGTATGTAAATAAAAAAAATTATTATATTTATATCACTAATATAATCATTTATGATGAAACAATAATCAATTTACATGAGAAAACTACTTTACAAAAACATACATGAAAATTGAAAAGGTTATCAACTAGAACAGTGATTTTAATACTGAAAAATTATTAAAAAGTTGAAAATGGGTATAAGTAATTCATATATGGTATCATATTGATGATTATTAGACTAGATTAGATTTATTATAGCAATATTTTAGTTATTAATTATTCATGAATGTGTAAAAATAATTTAAATATCTAATGTATGTGATTTATATTATCTATCTTATTTCATAAAGTCATATTACTTATATAGAATTTTTTTCTTTTGTGTGGTGTATATACTTCCATATTAACATTTTATATCATTGAAATATTTAATTTATTAATATTTGATATTTAGTTGTTCTATTTATATAATGATTCTTATTATTAAAATGATTCAAATGTTGTAATGGATTTTCGAATCACTTTTATTTTAGTGATAAAATTGAACATACTCCATTTAATTCATTTATGTGGTGTATATAAATCATTTAAATATATATATTATTATTATTATTAGTATGAATTTATGTGTTATAAATATCAATAACATGCCATTTATGTCAAGGGAATAATGATTTAATTAGTATTGTTGTGGTAATGGTTTGATGATACAATGTCATTATTTATTAGTCTTCCATATGATAATGATTCCAATGATGAAACCCTTTTATATATATCTCATAAAATTATGTATGTTATTATTCTATATTTATTTCATAATATTATATGTTTTCCCCCATTTTTTCTTTTTTAGGAACATTATATTCAGAAATATTATTTTTAAGGAATGGCAGGATTATTTTTTTCTTTGGACTAGAATCCATTATCATATATGTTCATATATGGTTAATTTTTTAATATTTTTTTTAATATTACATAATTTTTTTTATATATTTTTTTTTAAAATATTTTATATTTTTGAAGAAAATTATAAAATGTAATATTCTATTCGTTTGTAAATTTTTAATTTTAGACTATTAATGGAAAATTTGAATGAAACATAATTTTAACATATATGGATATAATGGTATTTTCAGCTGTCAAGACCGCTGAATGTTTTAATTTTTACTTTAAAATATTCCATACTTGTTTTAAAATAATATATTTTCATTAATAGTTTGAATATTTCGTTGTTTTAATTAATTTATTTAAAAAAGGATATGATATTATCCTGAAAAAATTCTTTATTAGGTTTTTTATGGATTTTCAATTATCATTTGCAGTAACATTAATTATTGATAATTATTTACATGCTATAGGATCTAATTGTACTATATATTATCCATTAGTTGAATGGTATCCTATTATGATGATAATATTTTTATAAAAACTATTTCACTTCCATAGGTTATTCAATGTTAATATTTCTATGAAATCCATACCATTTCAAAATGTTATGCTATAATGAATTGACAAAATGTTTCTGAAAACCACTTTATATATCATGTGTTATGTTATGATGAATTATTTATGAAAACCATATTATATTATTGGGTTGTTATCAAATTTATTAGTAATGTTTTTTGGAACTAATCTTTATGATTTTCATTATTTTACTTCTGCCCTTGGAGATAAATAGTCCACCAATGCATTTAGATATTTTTGATAAATCAAGAGAATAATAGGGCATGAATGGGGAGAGGACCCAATTCAGTAATGGTTTAATCCAAAATGATTGTATCATATATGAACATTGATTTATAAAAATTATTTAGAGTTAAACCATTCTATTTGGATAGTTTTTGAAATGATCCTTCACTACTAACAAAATGTTTTTTATTCTTATGTGGATGCCAAAAAATGTATATCACATACCAATTTTATGTCGATGTGGTTAATTTTCTCTATTCTCATTATGATTAATGTCTTATAAACTACCCGGAATCATTATGTATAATGATTATTATCGTTGATAATAAAGTAATGGTTCTTAAATATGATGCCCATGTTATCATAACCTTATTCTCATGTAATGTGCTGGTGATCATTAATATAATACTTCTATTACATTAATTATAATATGATATAATTCATTCATATCTCTCTATTCACTTGGATATGAGAAATTGTTTATTCAATGATAAGGCTAGGAATTTTTATAGTCATTAAAAAATTTTTGGAAGATAATTTAGTTCAACTATGAACTAGTTTTTAGGTATCAATGTTTACAAAGATAATTGACCTAAATGATTATGACATGGAAGGTCATTAAATTTATTAAAAATTAATGAAATCTATTATAATACATATGCTGAAAATTATAGTTTCATTATATATATTCAATACCAATGAAAATTTTTATCTTGAATATATATCTATTTATGGTATTGAATGACTCAATTTATTAAACTTCATTCATGGGTCTTATGATTAAAATGTTTTGGTTGTGGTATATATTTTATATAACAGCCTCTCTTACTCAATGAAAGTTTATAGAGAATATTTTTCTTTGATATTATTATGAGACCTATCTATCTGTAATATTATATATTTAGTTACCCATGGTTTATTTCTATATTGTACATATTATCCACTCATTTTCTTCTCATTTTAAAAACAATAGTCTAAAATATTTGTTTTATGAAAAATAATTATTTTTTTCCATTGTGGTTTGGAATAATTTATTTCATGGAAGCACATGTTCGAAGGCATCAAGAAGAATCTTGGGAGTGTATCTAGAAAATTCTAATATCTAGTGTGGTAGTGAATTGATCCTTTGAAATCATGTTTGGAATCTCCTAATAGAAGGGGTCCAAATACCATGGTTTGATTCTCTATTTGAAACCCTCTTTTTGAACCAGAATTGATACCTATGAGTGCTCAATGCATTCCCTTGTGAATCCATGGATAAATAATGTCGTGCCACAACAATAAAGATAAAATGGACCATATGAAATTCTGTCCATATTTTCAAATATAATTATTCAATCTATTCCATGTAATACTCATTACATTTAACAAGTAATTTTGTTCATTCAATTACCATTCATAAACATTAAATGGCTTATCAGGGACATGGAACCATTAATCTCATTAATTCGTAAACATATAATATATTGATTATAGATAATATATAAAACCAAATAAAATTAATTTTATTACTATTAAAATTGTAAATGTGATATTAACAGTATACATACCATTTATCCATTAGAAAATTTGTTAATTATGATGAATAACATACATAAACAATGTTCATGTAATAATCACCTGAATTGAGACACATATAAACAAAACTTGGGTCACCAAGTAATGAATGAGAAACCCACCAAATTTTTGTGAAATTCATTAGGGTATCAACTTCCAATGACATGATATACATATTTACATAAAAATATAGAAAACATTTTCATAAACTATAATAAGGGAATAAGATTTTTAGATGTATCAACAGGTGAAACTAGCATACACAAATTGATTAAAGTTTATCATTGCTGATTCCTTTTGGGAAAAGTCATATAACACCTTGTGTGTTCCTAGATAACTCTCCTAATCTAGGGTCGATGGTTATGTTTTCATATATTGGATGAAAATTTAAAATTGGATCAATGCCTTGAAAATATAATTGATGAGCCTGAATGAAAATATTATTACTTACAGAAATAAGAATGATGAAATTATCCTACAGATCAAATCAACTACCAATGGCTATCCAATTAGATGATAAAATCCTAACTCTGAGTCCATATGTAAATGAAATCCATGATCCTAAGTGAATAGATATTGATACTCATAATCATGATGTAGGATGAATCATTTATCCTATAGAAGAATATATAAATTAATAATAGGTTATAAGAATAGTAAGGGATAAAAATATTTATACAAAAAATGATAGGACACATGGTTTTCCCAAATAGTTGACAAACCCATGTTCCATTCATGCTCTTAGATCTACACATTGGATAATGTCACAATATTAAAATATGTTTTTGGGTGATTGTGTGAAGACCATGTTTTTTTCATTTTAAAAGTATGTATTGAATTCACATAGGCCTCCACCCTAGGTCTCATGTTTAGAGAACAATTTACAACCATTAATAGACCTTTTAAATGCAATGACTAAATAGAAGAAACTATGTTGGATAGGTATAATTGTTTCTATTAACTGTGTTCGAGTGTTTCATTATACTGTTTGGGGTTTAGGGATCTAAACAAACCTTCATAAAGACTTGTTTCTTACTTTTCCTCAAAATGAATATAACCTTGGACTGACCTAACCAATTAAGAATAAAATTATAGGATATTTAACTCGTAGAAAAACTCGGTTCATAAAGGATAGATGAATAATAATACCATTTTTATGAGGAGTAATACCATGTACAAGTAAATATAAATTTCATGTAGGTGTTTTCTTCCACTTAATAATTGAAATATATTTGACGTGTCACTAAACTTACAAGTTTATTTTTATGTATTTTCATTATTTCAAAAAAACAATATCATTCATATTAAAATGGTTTTAATTTTATTATACATTTATCACTGTTAATTAAAATCCATTTGTTAATAATTAAACCAAAATGATAATAGTATGTACAATGGTTATAATCAATTATTTTTATTAATGAATCATTATCCACCTTTTATATTCTTTTCATATATTATTATACACACTTATTTTATTTATTAGGCTCATGTTCATTTTAATTTTTACTTATTTAGAAAAGTAATAATTAAATCAGTTTTAAAATGATATCACAATTTTAAAATTCCTTACAATTTAGTTGATTTTCCTTATTATGGTTCATTTTAATGTTTCAATGACTTTCTAATAACAATTCTTAATAATATTTTCTTTAAATTTTTATAACAATAGTTTTAAAAATTATTTTCCATTGAAATTAAATATTAATAAATATATTATATATTTATTCTTATTTCTCCAATATATATTAAAATGATATTTTATAATGTTTTTCATAAATAGTGAGAATTTACTTGTTTTTATCCTTCATTGGATATTTGAATTAAATACAAAATAAAACATGTTTTATATGAAGGTATCATTATCATTACATAAGGAGATATTCTGGAAAAAAATTCTTACAAGTAAATTAATATATGATTTATATTTTCATATTTTCATTTTCATGTGCAATAGATAACTATAGATTTTTTATTTTTTTATTTTATTAATACAATATTAAATCCCTCTAATTCATTTGTCAGATGATTTTACATTATGGGAAGACATTTTTAGGATTGGGGGTGAACATATCAAACATTAATTATGAGAATCTAAAATGACTCCAATCCACTATGTTATTGGACTCTCTTCACTATGTGAATATATTTTTAGTTGTGATATTTCACAAACGAAATTAATTTTTTGGATTTTTTATATTTCATGTTTTTATTACATATTTATATGTCATTCCACTTTCATATTGTTTTTTACATGTCATGTAATAATTTTACATGAATCAACATTTTTATGGATAATTCTTCTTCTTATTTTAGAATACATATTTCAAGATTAATCATTTGTTGTCCAATACTTATTTATTTACATATTATATGTTTTTTACCTTTGTTATTTTCATATACCAATATGTTTATCTTATGATATCTTATGAAATTCTACTAAATATCTTATGTTCTCCAATTAATATACATATGGTCATACTGTTTCTTATTTTTATATTACCTTATTAATGAGGAAGAGTGTTATCTATGATATGTAATGAATTTTATCATAGTGTATGATTAATGGTATGCTTGATTGAATATTTATAAAAAAATATATTGGTTATACATCTAATATATAACTAATATAATCAAATTGGATCCTAGGGGTAGGGTTAAATTATTTTGAGGTATTTTGAATAATAATTTAAAATCATGGGAAATAATTTAATAACAATTAGACTATATTTTTATAACATAATAGATTAGTTATACCATGGGTGACCTATTTCCCCAAATAGCAATATTTGAACATTCCTATTTAACATTGTAATGAGAATGTTTCTAAAGAGTCCCATAAGTTTACTAGTATGTAAATTGAATCTATATAATGATACATATAAACATCTAAGACTCATAATTTCCTAGAAATCAATAAATTCAATCCTATTTATCATGAACTATTGTGGGATTTAATAATACATGGAGGTGGACTATTATCCAATGAGGGACTATCAATCCACTTTATAAAAGAATGTCAGGCCATAAAAGGGATTACTAACACTATTGATGGGGGCCCAACATTAAACCACATGGGGTTCAAACTACACTAATGGAATACACTTATTTGACACAAAATGGAACAATATATATTCACTTGTCACATTGTTAACCATTTCACATTTTTTAATGTTTCCATTGGATCCAAAACCCCATACACGGAGGACTATTCCTTGACACATAAGGGTGTTCCTGAACACCATATCTACTCTATACAAATCACCCATTACCTTCAATATCAACAGTTGTTTTAGTGTGCTTCCATATCATAGATTATATTATAAACAACTATAATTTGTGAGTGTATTTTATTGTATAAAATTATATAATAATATATATATAATTCGTAATTCATACATTTATGACTATCAATCATGAAAAAAACCCAAATACAATAATTGTACATGTACTTGTCCACAACATGTTGAAATCGTTATATGGTGTAGCAAGATTTAGAATATATAATTATGTGTTCTTTTCCAACTATAATAATGTGTAATCGAAAAAAATGAAATGAATATGAGGGTAAAAAGGTGTAGGTATAAGGTGATTTAGTCTTCAGTAATATGATGGAATTCCCTATCACTCTTACATAGAATAACCGACATGTCCATAAACAAATGATGTCTACCATTACATGATATTAATTTAGGTATGTGTTAAACAATATTTTTACTTATTATTTATCTAGTTATATTTATCGAAGACATTCCATTAGCTTATTACCCATACATGAGGCATGTGTTACCTATGAGGGTTGATACAGTTAGTTATTATACATTTCTTTTTTGAAAACATAGTGTGTTGGTCTAGCTTTTCAGTATAGAATATATGTAGTCACAAAAATAAATATGATTCCATGTGATACTTGATTTATAACTCAAGGTCACATAACAATTGAAAAATTAAATATTGTGTATGATGGTTTAAAAGAAACATTATTTGAACCATGGGGTAAATTTCAATGATATAAGTGGTGTTCAAAATAAATCCACATGATACCAATGGATTGATAATGATACCATAAATATGCTTCATCTCATGATGTGTGGTTGGAAATTAATTAGGATAAAAAAACATCATAATCACATTGTGGATGTATTTATCATCTCTTTGACTAGTAATTCACCAAATTTCAATTGAAATAATATCCCTTAGTTCAATTATTTACCTTATTCATGTTATTATATTACCCAATATTTATATATAATCATTCATCGTCAACTATTCTTTATACCACACATGACTGGTCCTATATAAATATATCCATTTTACTTAACCAAATATCTAAAGGGTTTACCTTTAATATAGTATCAATGAATCACCATCAAAGTAAAATGTTAAGAGTGATGAAATACTTTAGATGTTAGTGGGAATTTTAGTACTTATAACTCTATAGAGGGGATCACGTTTATAGTTTTGAAAAATAAGTGTACAAGACCAAATTAGATTTTATTATCCATTGGCATAATTTTTGTCAAGATGATTTATTTATTACAAGAACATATTATTTTATAATTTAAAAAATTATAAAATAATAATATTATATATGGAAATTATTTATTGGATAATAATATCAATGATCATCCCATGATAAATAAATAATTCAATGAAAATTCTATGAACAAAATCTTGAAAAAACCGAAGGCCTATTACCCATTTTCTCCAAATGAATATAATTAAATATATTTTCAATTGAAATGTCATTAATATATGATATATAGGTATTGAACAATCATGAATGACTATATTATAGAAATATTGGTTTGTTACATAACTATCGGCACACCTCCCTATAAAATAGAGGCTGCTATGCTATAGTTAGGGTATATAGTGATATGACTAGGATACTATGTTGTCATAATAATGAAGATGATTAAGAATAAATAAAACAAAATAAAATATCAAAACATATAATATAATTTATAAAAAAAATATATGGTCTCTATAAAAATTATATACTAGATATTACTACATAATGACTAGTTTTAACAATGTCACTTAAGGTTGGGAGACACATAAATGATATCACAATGTTGAAATGTATAAATCCTATACCAAAACTAAATAATATAAAACTTTTACCAACTAGCCTCATGATTCAATATTTTATCTATATACTAAATATTTGCTATATATCTAGCTTGAACCTCCAAATTGTGACCTCATCCATGAATTTACATTTTATAAGGAGGTCTTACTACATACCAATGTCTTAGAGGCACCCATATTTCAATAATGATTAATTTTATCTCAAGTATGACACATTTTTTGAGAAGAATATTAATTATATTATAAAATTATTTTAAATAACTTGACTTGATATGATGGTTCCCCATGTATAAGTGTACCAGTATCAAATAATTTTTTTATATTATAAAATAAAAAGATCATGGGGTGGGATATGGACCCTAGGAAATGAAAAAATAATAATGTTTTCATCATGGGATGTTACCCATTAGGACATGATAATCTGTTAAGGGTTATATAATGGTATGTGGATCATTTGGTAATGATAGAATGATTCATTCTTTATGGTGCGATACACCCTCCTCCGTTATGATATTTGACATTGTTTCTAGGGTGGGATGTAGCCTCATTGGTAAATATTATAATTGAAAATATTTGAGTTTATTTCATAGTTACCCATCAGTTATAGTGTATTATGTCTAAAGACATAAACAATTGTCCAATGTAGGTATGGTTGATCCATTAGTATCTTTTGATCAGAGGATCAAAATTTTATTTTTAATATACATCTTAGGTAATTTTTTATGGATGATACATGTAGTATTTTTCAAATTAGATGTTTTTTGAAAACTTTTTATAGTATAAAACTTTTTTATACAAACATGCTACACATTAAAATTTTGGTAAATCCTTGGGAGTCATGGTTTTAGATTAATAAAATAAAAAGGTCCCAATAATTGATTAAAAAGTGTTGTAATAGAATGAAAAAATGGGACAGGGGATGGTTATACTTCATAAGAACTATATTTTAGTGATTTCAAATTGTATTTAATTTTTTTAATGTAGTATGTAATTGATCGTCCCTGATGGTACGATATCTATTTCTATGAGTAATATATACCATGTGAAAAAATAATTTTTATACAACCTTCATTGTACATTATTCAATGTCATTTTTTAAGATATTGAATTATTTTTTATTTGACATACATTTTTTTGAATTTTCTTATAATTTTCATTTTTTGATCAATATGGTATTTTCAAAATATTATATTATGACACTCTAAGTAGAATTCATATTCTATTGATGAATGATGAAAATATATAGTGGATATGTGGTGCTTCCTCATGTTATGATTGATTGATATTCATATGGTATTTTCAATTTACATTTGACGTTAAAAGAATATTATCCACTTTTTTTGATAAAATAATATATATATATTATTTTTTATCATTTTACTCTAAGACCATTATTCATTATGTGATATAATAATTCATAAAATTCAGAGCCACATAAAATGAAATTTCGAGGGGGAATAATAAATTTGGTAGCACATGCATTGAGATAAATATAATATTTTATATAATTATTGTATATTTCTTAAAAAAATACAATAATAAAATCTTCCAATAAAAACATGTTAATATATTAACATATTAGAATATATTTTGTTTTCAGAATGAAATAAATAAGTCGGAAACATAAATAAATAGCTCATACCACATTACAAAATCTTGTAAGTTGGATGATCATGAAATGATCAATGGATGTTGATGGAAACTCTCTTATAAAGAAAAGTATTAACTAAAAATGCACTTTATTTATCTAATTGAAAAATGTAAGAAATATTAATTTTTTTTAATAATATTCAACAAAATTATTGAAAATTCAATGAATTTTAGTTTTTCATCATATGAAAAAATTTAAATATTAGGAGATGAATTATTTCTATAATGTTTAAATAATATTATCCCCATTAATCATGAATTAAACACCCCCAATGTTATATGAACAGTAATATTCTGATTAGTTAAAAGATGTACAAAATGATTGATTATAAAATATATGATTCTAAGACAACATTTTCTATCATATCATATCACACATACATTGATACATCACCACATAATCATTACATATGAAAATATTTCTATAATTTGTTTATTACTTTAAAGTAAAAAAATTCATAGTCATTGGGTTCAAATAATTTATAAGAAATGTATTACTACTAATGTTAAGTAAAAGAGTTTTAGAAGAAAACATGGTATAATTCTTATTTGATAATATATTGTGGTGTTATATTATGTTCATAAGTTAGAGGATAAAATTAATATACTTTTTGTATTAATGATTTTATTAACCCATCACTAAAAACAGTTCTAACCAATATTGTCACCCCATAAAATCATTTCTAAAAAATTTAAAAATAATAATGAGTGAATTTATATTTTTAAACAATAGATTCTAATAAGACGCATGTGGGGTATAAATTTTTTATATTTATTAAATATTAAAATTACCAATCAATTCAACTTTTATATAATATTATCTATACGCACCAAAATATTTAATTCCTTATTCATTATTCAATTAAACTATTTGAAGAAAAAAATTTATTATGTTAGTATGGAAAATTAAATGTTTTATCCCCATAATTATACTAAACAAATAAAAATTTCCAAATTAAATATATCTTACAAAAAAATGAGCTATTTTATGATAAACATCTTATAACCATATAGTCCGTGAAAAGGTAATAACCCAGTCTATTATTCATGTATTATAAATAAATCCATGTCTGGAATTGAATCTAGCACCATGAATGAAAAATCAACCATTATAGATATTGAAAATTAACATATATATAGAAAAACTATTTTGTGAAACACTCAAAACCATTAACAAGATGTTTTCATTCTCTGATATATTCCAATAAGACCTTTAAAAATAAATAATATTGAATCACATCACATCATACAATATTTCGCATCAAATACCACACCATGAACACATAATACATCCACATAAAACTATAAGCACCACACACCATATACAATATTTTAATCAATGATCATAAATAATTTCACTACCAATGATAATGTATGTCTTCCCACAATTAATAAAAAAATAAAATATAAAATCTAGTATCCTATAATATGATATTGTAGTACATTTATGAAATAATTTTTAAAAAATATAGACATTTACACAAGGACCTGACATCCAAATCCTTTTTCCAGTTTGTAACAAACATAATGATCATCATGGACCTAATCCACAGTAATCCAATTTTGAAATTCATAACTATTAAAATAGACCTTATATGTTTTTTCTATAGCACAAAAATAACATTTTTTATTGATGAGTAGCAATACTAAATCCATAAAAGAAAAACCAACCATGAATATATAAAATAAAAAATTAGAGATAATAATGATTATTTTCACCTAAGGACCCTTACAAATAGGGTAATATTAGATCTATGTGATTCATTACTACAAATTATCAATATTAAAAAATACAACACTATTCAATTTTAGAATCAAGTTAAAATTATATTTCTTGTAAATTATTATATATTTTCAATCACATTTTAATATTATTTTAATTATTTTTATGATTATTAATCATTACATTACTTTAGTTGATTAATATTTTCAAAATTCATTTTTAAAAAATACTATTTCATTATGTTTTTTAATATAAAAATATTAATTTTCTTTCCTAATTGGATAAAAATTAATTGATTTAATTATATTTTGTTTTAATTAATATATTTTTGTTACTATAAAGTATATTCATTCAATTTTAATTTTGATTGTTATTGATGATGAAATAGGTTTTCCAAAAACATATTTTCAGTGATACGTGTTACATTTTTAAATATAATTGTTTGAAGACATTTTAAGAATTCATCATCAATATATATAATTTATTATTTTTAATTTTTTTGGCAGTTATTGGGAATTCGTAATTTACCTTATAATGTTAATTTTTCATATATTTTTCTATTTAATATTAAAGGTTTCATAAGGATACAATATTTACATGTTTAATTTTCCATATATATTTTTATGTAATGGTCATATATAGGCATATATAATAGTGGCACTACCTCTCCATAACACAATGTGAAGGTACATATTTGTTGGTTTAATTATGTTAGGGTTAGTAACATTACATTTTATTGTGCCCATACAAAATTATAGACATATTTAAAGTCAAATTACTCTAATTTGGCACTATATAATTGTACATGAATTATTCATAAAGATACACTATGATAATTTAATGTTATGTTTTAATTAACATGTTTAATTAGAGGATAAAAAAGCGTTTGAGGATAGATATTGAAGGTAATTATCAACACAAATTTTTTGGTATTATGGTCTCTCAAATAACTTATAATGGAACAAATATTTTTATAATGATTTATAATTATCATACAACACAAATGAAAGTTATGTCTTGTTTCATTGAGGGAGTTCAATTATTGGGGTGAATGATATTTCTCACCTCAATTTGAAATATAATCTACATATATGGGGAGTAACTATTGATAATGGGTTGAAAATAAGGAATAGAATACACTTTGGGTATGTTCAAGGATCAGGAATCAAGAGATCTCATTGGTCTATCAACAACAACATGGGGGAGTAACATTCAGTTAGAATATGACTCGTTGATATAACACAAGAAAATTAATGTTGGAAAAATATTCCATATGGTATTTAAGGATTCAAAATTGATAATTTAAATGTAATATTTAAGATGCGAGTATTCTATTTACAGTGAAAACCCAATATTTTCGAATACAATTTCTTTCATTCAATAAATTTTATGAGTTCAAAAAAAATCCTTATATGGAACGTAGACTCGATATGATGCGATGTTTTGTAATAAATTGTAATATATCCATTAAATTAAAATGTTTTAATACTAATAAACACTAAATGTCAATTTAAAAGGTATTAAATAATGAAAATATACTAATTAATTTATAATAAATAGCTACTTAATTTTATTAAATATCATATGATTATTCAAAAATAATTTTTCATTATATAAAATTATTAATATTTTATATAAAAAACAATATAAACTTTTATAAATTTTTTATATAATTTTTTATATTAAATTACTCTCAATTTTGAGTCCACCATTTAAATAATATCTTAGGGTTTGGTTTTAAGATTTCTAAACAAAATTTAGTGGATTGTAAGAAAATATTTATATAAAAATTATTCTCATGTGAAGGTAACATTATGCTTTTATTAGATATTAATGTTAAATAGTAAAACTTTTATGAAAAAAATATATAATATTTTTCAGTTTAATCATCATTATAGTTGATATTTTTGAAACATTATTTTTTGGTTAAAAAAATATTTTCTAATGAATTTATCATTTCCATGAAATGTGTTTTTATGGTAATAAAAAATTATTACCTCATTATTAGTTTTTTATATAAATTTATATATTATTAATTAAATAATATATTTTGATATCCATTTTATGGTATTTACAATGGATTTAAAGGTAGTTCATTTTTTCAATCATAAACATGAATTTTTAAAGTGGGATGTAATTGCATTTTTCAAACATATTAAAATTTAAATTATAAAAATAAATAATTTCAATAAACATATTCATTATTTTTAATAATAAAAATTAATTTAATATAATTAGTTCAAAATAATTTTATTTCTGTATATTAAAAAATTCATATCTACCCATCTGATGGTTACAATGGATTTGGGGATTAAACCAAGAGATAATGGTACTATTTATAGTCCAAAATATTTTTCTATTATTTTATGTGGTTATTTAATATTTAAATTAACATTTCATTACATCTAAGTCCATTTTAATAAAATTTATCATATGATAGACATAATATAATTGATATATTATTATGAAATTATTTATTAGAACATACCATCACTTATAAAAGGAATTCACTTTATCTTATACATTCACCCCATTTTTGATTTATACATCATCCAATACCATAAAAGACTCCTACATTACATGATTTCAACACAGATATTTATTTATTCTCATTAGAATAATACATCATCTATTGAAGTTTGATCTAATGTGGGTCTTTCAATTAAGAGGTATAGACCATCACAATTCTCTTCTAATATTATTTTTTGTACCACATCAATGGTTATATTTTCTTAATAAAAAAATAATGAATAAAATATATTAAATATATTAATTAGATATCATGTTAATGATAAAATCAGTTTATACCCCTTCTTCATAAAATAGGGAAATAAAAGTATCACTTATACGTATGTGTAGACTATTGCCTCCACATTGTGATATAATTAAATTTCCAATGTCATCACTCATGGTTAGTTTTAATGATGGATTAAATTCATAAATAAATTGTTTATAAAATTATTTTTCTTATTTAATAATAATATATAATTGACCGTCTAAAATTTTAATGAATTAAAAATGATAAAGTGTTTGTTGTATATGTTTTGACTACATCTACTATGATGTGATGTGATTTCAATATAGTATAAACATTACATGGATGTCTAAAAACAATATATCTAAATGTTATATATAATATTTATTATATAATTTTTATTAATTTATTTGTTTTATAATTTAAATTTCAGTCATTCCATCAATAAAAAATTTATAATACAACTCAGGTGTATGTAGAGACTACCATCATCATATAGTGATGATATTAATTTTTTTCACCTTTTTATTTGATTTTTTACCTTATTTATAAAATAATAATATATTATATTTATATCTTAATAATCATTATATAGGTTATGAAACCATGATTAATGTTAATAAACTATAATATGATAATTTAACATACATAAAAATGTAGTTGTTAACACATTAAATAACAACTTTAATTAAAATTAATAAAAAAGAATTGATATCTTTAGTATGAATAATATATGATTCCATATATGTTATTTTATTTTTTATATAATTATACTTAATATAAATATATTATACAAGATATATGATTTCTTATTAATTAAGTCATATATAATTTATGATTTTTGTTTCATTTTTATTTCATTGTGAAAAGTTTTAATGTTATAAAAAATATCATATTTATTTGGTTTATATGCAACAAAAATCTATATTTTTTAATGATCCATTCATTAATAATAAGAATTTATATATGTTATTATTTTCTTATGTTTCACCAACATTTGGTTGAAAATTTACTCTATCTACAAGTTTTCTTCCTCAAAATTGTTTTCCTTGGGTTATCTATGATGTTATAATGATATATTAGTTGATAAATTGTTTAATATTAAAACCATATATTTCATAAGCAATTATTTTCTATTTAATTCATTTTTAAATTATGTTGTGTTGCATGCAAAACCATTTTTTAATGACGCATTATAACCTAGTTATTTATTTATTTAATCATTAATACGAAATAGTTTTTAACCATTACGAAATCAATAAAAGAGACCAAAATCATAATATTAAGTTTAATAGTTTTATATAATGAAATCATATCGATGTTAATTAAATTATGAATGATTTCATTATATTATTCAAAAATAATTTTTTTCTCAAAAATATATGTTTTTATTGATTTTTTATCTTAATTAATTCTTCCACTTTTATAATAATGAAATTAAAATATTATTATTATTTTTGAAATCAAAATTTGAAAAATAATTATTAAAATTTTAATAATTTTTTTTGCATAATTTTTCAATAAATATTGAAAAATAGAAATTTGTTTTATGAAATTATCATGTTTATGAATTTAAAAAGTAATATATAGAAAAATGTTTTAATAAAATAGTTAAATTATATTATTATTATTCCATTTAGGTATGTGAAATCAATATCATATTTAATTTTTTTATAAAAACATTTTACACATATGAAAACTTATTCCTTGAAAACCATATATTTTATCACATCTATGGGTTTATTTTGAAAATAATATATATCAATTATTTAAATAAAATTTATAAAAATGGATTTTTTATTTTTAATAACAATAACTAATATAATAAAATATTTTGAAATTAATATATGGAGAAAATTAATGGTAAAAGAGTAAATATTAATTATTGTGGTTTTGTATAAATTAGGTTTACTAAGGGTTAAACAAAAATGATAAGGAATAACTTGACAATTAAATGTTTCACATTCATATTTTATGGTCATATATTGATAGCATATCATTATTATTTTGAAATAATACATTTTGAACTCTATATGTAAGTGAAAATCATGGTTATATTTTTTTATTTTTAGAAATTCCAAAGTGTTTCATCACTCCCACAAATAAAATAGAATTACCTTTCCTCTTATATTCACACATCCAATCCCTGTAATAATGTTAAATCCTTTTAGAACACTTTCCAAAACCCTTAACCTTTTCCTAGAGGCCATAGTATTATTAAAAAACAATCTTATAAAGGTTATAAGTGAAAACCTATTATGGAAATCTTATGAGAGAGGTATACTCCCTAACCATACAATTACATTTTATTTCATGGTCTAAATCCTTATAATTTTTATTCAAAATTTATGATAAAAAAATAAATATATCATTTTTAAGTTTTATTTTTTTCTAATCGAATGACCTATATTTATAACCACTTCAAAAAAATTGGAATTACATGGTCGATTAATAGTATGACAAAATACAACCTCATGAGCTGATGAAATTAATTTTTCATAAATGGCACCAATGGTTGTACAAAATTATTTATTTAAACTATATATACAAATATAAAATATTTTCAAAATAATTATACTTTTGGAATTATAAAACTATAGCTATGTTATTAACATGTAATTCATTAGAAAATTGTATCATAGATTGTGCTTATCTATAGACTAGGACATCAAAAAAGTGATGCGATATGTTTTTCGTTTTATTAAAAAATGATAAAAAGGAAACATTTATTGAATATATTTGAGAAATATGTCCAAAAAATTATTTTTTAATGTTTAACTAATATTTTTAGTTATTTTCTTCTATTATATAATAACTGAAAATAGTGTTCATGTATACATACAACTGACCATATCTATAAATTTTGTCATTAATTTTTAATATCTGAAACATATTCATTATAATAAGTATGTAAATAAAAAAAATTATTATATTTATATCACTAATATAATTTTTTATGATGAAACAATAATCAATTTACATAAAAAAACTACTTTAAAAAAACATACAGGAAAATTGAAAAGGTTATCAACTAGAACAGTGATTTTAATACTGAAAATTTTTAAAAAAGTTGAAAATGGGTATAAGTAATTCCTATATGGTATCATATTTTTGATTATTAGACTAGATTAGATTTATTATATCAATATTTTAGTTATTAATTATTCATGAATTTGTAAAAATAATTTAAATATCTAATGTATGGGATTTATATTATCTATCTTATTTCATAAAGACATATTCCGTATATAGAATTTTTTTCTTTTGTGTGGTGTATATACTTCCAGATTAACATTTTATATCATTGAAATATATAATTTATTAATATTTGATATTTAATTTTTCTATTTATATAATGATTCTTATTATTAAAATGATTCAAATGTTGTAATGGATTTTCGAATCACTTTTATTTTAGTGATAAAATGGAACATAATCCATTTAATTCATTTATGTGGTGTATATAAATCATTTAAATACATTTTATTATTATTATTATTATTATTATGAATTTATGTGTATATAAATATCAATACCTGGCCATTTACATCAAGGTAATAATGATTTAATTAGTACTATTTTGGTAATGGTTTGATGATACAATTTCATTATTTATTAGTCTTCCATATGATAATGATTCCAATGATGAAACCCTTTTATATATATCTCCTAAAATTATGTATGTTATTATTCTATATTTATTTCATAATATTATATGTTTTCCATCATTTTTTCTTTTTTAGGAACTTTATATTCAAAAATATTATTTTTAAGGAATGGCTAGTTTTTTTTCTTTGGTCTAGAATCCATTATCATCTATGTTCATGTATGGTTAATTTTTTTATATTTTTTTTAATATTACATAATTATTTTTATATAATATTTTTAAAATATTTTATATTTTTGAATAAAATTATAAAATGTAATATTCTATTCGTTTGTAAATTTTTAATTTTAGACTATTAATGGAAAATTTGAATGAAACATAATTTTAACATATAAGGATATAATGGTATTTTTAGCTGTCAAGACCGCTGAATGATTTAATTTATAATTTAAAATATTCCATACTTGTTTTAAAATAATATATTTTCATTAATAGTTTGAATATTTCATTGTTTTAATTAATTTATTTAGAAAAGGATATGATATTATCCTGAAAGAATTATTTATTAGTATGTTTATGGATTTTCAATTCTCATGGGAAGTAACATTAATTATTTATAATTATTTACATGCAATAGGATCTAACTGTACTGTCATTATCCATTAGCTGAATGGTATCCTATTATGATGATAATATTTTTATAAAAACTATTTCACTTCCATAGGTTATTCAATGTTAATATTTCTATGAAATCCATACCATTTCAATATGTTAGGCTATAATGAATTGACAAAATGTTTCTGAAAACCACTTTATATATCATGTGTTATGTTATGATGAATTATTTATGAAAACCATATTATATTATTGGGCTGTTATCAAATTTGTTTGTAATGTTCTTTTGGAACTAATCTTTATGATTTTCATTATTTTACTTCTGCCCATGGAGATAAATAGTCCACCGATGCATTTAGATATTTTTGATAAATCAAGAGAAAAATATGGCATGAATGGGTAGAGGACCCAATTCAGTAATGGTTTTATCCAAAATTATTGTATCATATATGAACATTGATTTATAAAAATTATTTAGAGTTAAACCATTCTATTTGCATAGTTTTTGAAATGATCCTTCACTAGTAACGAAATGTTTTTTATTCTTATGTGGATGCCAAAAAATGTATATCACATACCAATTTTATGCCAATGTGGTTTATTTTCTCTGTTCTCATTATGATTAATGTCTTATAAACTACCCAGAATCATTATGTATAATGATTATTATCGTTGATAATAAAGTAATGGTTCATAAATATGATGCCCATGTTATCATAACCTTATTCTCATGTAATGTGTTGGTGATCATTAATATAATACTTCTTTTACATTAATTATAATATGATATAATTCATTCATATCTCTCCATTCACTTGGATATGAGAAATTATTTATTTAATGATAAGACTATGAATTTTTATAGTCATTAAAAACTTTTTGGAAGATTATTTAGTTCAACTATGAACTAGTTTTTAGGTATCAATGTTTACGAAGATAATTGACCTAAATGATTATGGCATGGAAGGTCATTAAATTTATTAAAAATTAATGAAATCTATTATAATAAATATGCTGAAAATTTTAGTTTCATTATATATATACTATACCAATGAAAATTTTTATCTTGATTTTATATCTATTTATGGTATGGAATGACTCAATTTATTAAACTTCATTCATGGGTCTTATGATTAAAATGTTAGGGTTGTGGTATATATTTTATATAACAGCCTCTCTTACTCAATGAAAGTTTATAGAGAATATTTTTATTTGATATAATTATGAGACCTATCTATATATAATATTATATATTTAGTTACCCATGGATTATTTCTATATTGTACATATCATCCTCTCATTTTCTTCTCATTTTAAAACCAATAGTCTAAAATATTTGTTTTATGAAAAATAATTATTTTTTTCCATTGTGGTTTGGAATAATTTCATTCATTATTGAAGACTAATTTTAATATTTTCCAAATATTTATTTGAAATTTCTAGCCATTTATTAATTTGTTTTAAAATAATATATATGAATCCAATTATATTTTTCTAAAATAGTTACTTTATATCATGTACTAAAAAATTTAAAGGATGTTTTCTTTTTTTTCAAATACTAAAAATTTTAAAGGGATTTCCATTTTAAAATTTGATACTTTAACAACAATACACATTATCATGAATAATATTATCCAAAATTATTTATTTATCTTTTTCCTTTGTTCCATTAAAATTATTTCTTTTCCATATTATTTTAGATGTATATATATTTCTAACATGTGATTTCAAAATCAAATGGGTACAATCATAATGAATTGTTCTAGGGATATTTAATTGATGATTTCCATCAATAACAATATCCATGGATGTATCATATGTTTTACCAGGGATAAAATCCAATGTAATATCAATTATTATTTCTATGGATTGTATATTTTATTGTATGTTATTATTTTTTAAATGGGGGTTTTGATTTAAAATATGAATTATTTCTTTCATATGATTTTATGCGGAAAAATATAATTTTACATATAATATGATTCTTAATAATTTTTTATGACCACAATGTCGGTCATGTAATATGGTGTTTACCCTATGACATAATTTTTGTGGAAATTGATGTGGTTCAAATTGATGTGGTGTAATTGATATTTAATATAAAATTAATTATAAAATAATTTATTCATTCGTTTCCATTCAATTTTATAATTTTAATCGATCCTCAGATTGATATTTTATCTTCTTCATTGAGTCTATAAAATTTTTTTCCTAGGTTGAGTGTAAATTTTATTTGGAAAGTGGAGCCGGTTCAACACACTTTACTTTTTTAATCATTTTACTTTTTCTTTTCCATAATTTCATTAGCTATTTTATTTTATTCCATAGACTATGGATTCTATTAAAATCCTCATGTATATCCCCCATAAAAAAATTTATTGATAAAATTTGATGGGTGAGAGAAAAAATATACAGAGAGAAAGAAGCGTACCACCATGGTTCTGGGGATACACCAAATCATCTTTCAGAAAACATGTAATGTGGAAACAAACAATGATTTAGTGGATCCTACCCAAAGGTATGATTTTTTAATATTTTTTCACAAATCCCATTAGTTTTTTGGGTTTTTGTGTTTTAATCCACTATTATTATTCCATAAGACCACAATTGGGTCCATCTATACATTATTGTAGAGAAAAATGGGGGTCCAAGTGATTAGAGGTATTTCTAATTATGTAATCCTAAACACATGGAATGTGGTTCATGGAACACATGCCATGTCATCTTTCTATTTGTGTAAGATATTATTTTCGATGTATATGTCCTATTTGGACTAAACACAATTTATTTAAGGAATCTTTTTTGTTGCTGGCTACTTAGCAATCATGCCCATATAGGTGTATATGGTTAGTTATATTACATGATTAGACACTGTGGGGGTGGCAAGCCAAACATATGTACACATATGTGAAATATTACTGGCCAGTGCTTCTGAGTTACATAAGTAGGAAACCAGTGTAGGGAAAACATAATATTCACATCTTACATTCCATATCCTTGGGGTTTTACCTTCTATAGAACCCATTTTTTGATGTTTTTAGCCTTTGTTAATGAAATTTTATGTGTTTAATGTGTATGGGATGAGTTGGGAATAGGTTTTAAGAGTTGGGAATTGTTTTTAATATGTTTGGAAGACTTTCTAATCATGCACGGTTAGGGGAAACTATGCATGTTCTACTAGAAAACATGCAGTGGGATAAAGTAGGCTTTACATAGCCTATGCGCGGTTTTCCATAACATGCGAGGAAATGGTGTAGACTCCTCCTCTCGAGATAGTTTCTTGCACCTAGGTAGGGAATGTTTTTCCAAACTATGTGGAAAAACTATGCAGTCACCTAAATAAAGGGTTTCAAAATCTGGGCTCCCCCTGACATGACCAATTTCTCTCCAAATCTTCACCTTCTCCCACATGAGCCTCAGTTGGGATTTTCTATTCTTATGAGTTGGAGGGGCTCTCCCACATGGTTTGGAAGAAAATAAAAGGGGGTTCAATGTGTTTTGATGGTGGTTTCTCCTGGGAAATTCTATTCTCTTGGTTTCTCATTGATTTCATCTTGATATACTCTTATCCCTTTTATAGTTTTAAAGATATACATCCATTTAATTCATATCTAAGGTTTTTTTTCTTTAGCGTTGATTTTACAAATTTCTGTTTGATAGGGAAGTGTATCAAGAGTGATTGTAGTGGAGCTATTGCCAGTATTTTGGTTGTGGTTAATTGTGGGTCGAATTCACCAAAACCCTAAAGGTAGTTGGCTTCCCTCTCAACTCGACATTACTACAAATTGAATATTTTTTTGAATTATTTTTATTTCTTCATAATAAATTTGTTTTTAATGTGTGAAATTTATTGTAAATCCCTTTGGTGTTGTTTTTTGTGGATTTTGTAAAAAAGGGGGTTAT
Organism: Viscum album; assembly: GCA_963277665.1. NCBI lineage: Eukaryota > Viridiplantae > Streptophyta > Magnoliopsida > Santalales > Viscaceae > Viscum > Viscum album. The sequence continues at coordinate 675,652,208 of OY728150.1, forward strand.
ATGGTGAAATTCTCTTAATGGGGATTTTAAAAATGAGATTTTAAATTGTGATTCTAAGATTCATTTGTTAAAATGGTTGATGGAAAAGTGGTTTCAATATAGATTTTGTTTTATTAACATTTTCTTTTCCTGGAAAATGATTATATAGGGGTTTCAATAAATGGGTTATTTATTGATGTAGATTGTTAAGTGATGGAAATGATTATTTGTACATTGTAAGGCCTTTGTAAGATATATTCATGTTTATGGATTTTTGTAATGTTGTATGGAAATGGGCTGGAAGAACCTCTATAATAAGTGGATGTATTATGGATAGAATGGACACCAACAAAGGATAAGTGGGTGGGGAGTACCATTAGTGGGAATGGGTGAACATGTTGGACGGAGGCTACACCGATTTGGATGTATTTTTTTGTATTTCTTTGCAAACTGGAAATTGTTTTTCAAATGATAAATGGTTAGATTTATTAAGGAATTATTGCTTGACATTCCCTTGGGTTGCATGATTTGGGTGAGGTTTCTTGGTAAGGGTATTTTTGGCTCATGGTAATGGTTTCACTTGTGATTATTTTATATAAAATTCTAAATATAAATTTGCTAATAGTTTATCCTAATGACATGTGTAGGGATGACATTTTGGGAAAACCTACTTTGTATTTGAACTCACCCCCTACTTTTCCACATTGGTGATTTTACAAATGTTGTATTCTGGGACATAGTTAACAGTAAAGCATCTCATTGCTAGTTTTTCGTGGTAATTCATGGGAGATGTGATGGCTCTTGGATCATTGAGATTCTTGCAGAGTTTTCGAGTGTGTCTTGGTTTATTTTGCATCATTTTTGTGTCTTTATATGGTTCTCTGATATTGTTTTTGGTTTTATTGGTTTTGGGTAGTATTGTGGAACAACTTTGTCTCCTTTTGTAATACATTCATGACTGTTTTATCGACATGAAACATATAGTCTATTGTAAGTGGATGGTCTGGTTGGTTTTATCTTAAAGGAAGATCATTCCCCAATTTTATCTCAAAGACCTAAACATTTATTTCTAACCATTGGTGTTGTGGGAACATCAATTAAGGCCATGTACCATTCACCCGGTGTCTCAATAAAACGATTTGAGGAAAGATATTACAAGTGGTATTATATTGTTTTGTCCTTAGATTTCAAATGAGATCAATTGTTCGATACATGGTTTTGATCATTTTTCAAGGTGTTTACATTCGTTCTCGGTCTATTCCTTGAGTCAGGATAGTAGCAAGGTCTAGGATTTTTAGATCATGGAGCGTATAACATAAAACTGCATAGCTAACCCTTTTATGATATACTTCATGTTACCATGGAGCTTGGTACATATTTATTTTGAAGAGACATATAGGAATTGGAAATCTCATTGTCATTGTTATATCTAATAAGATGAGCATGGCATGTATGGGGGAAATGACTTCCCTCTAGGATACATATTCCGTTGGGGTATATTGATTTTAGATGTGATATGAATGTGTGGGTTTGAAAAATCTGAATTGTTTTTCAAAACGTAAGGATAAGAATCATGGAAAAAATGTGGTATTTTGGAAATTGGTATATTTTTAAAACATGGTAGATTTTTCAAAATAGTGAAAATCGAGAAATTTGAACTATTGGATATCCCGATTGTGATTGTTGTATTGTAGTTGATCTGGAATTTGTAAATCATAGGTTGCTAAAATACAAGGACTTATGGTTGTTTTTTTATTGATATAAATGGCACTAGGTTGGCGTTGTGGAGACCTACAAGAGGATGTTGCTAAAAACGTGGTGGCACCTAATCCATAGGTGAACCAGTAGCAAGCGTAGAGTATAGTGCATTCTTTTCATGTAGTAGGAAGTGAGAATAATGAGAATGTACCACGAAATTTGGATCACATTGTTTAGTTTTAATGGAATGATCCACAAATCATTGGAGGTTATTTTTAGCTAGAGAAGGATGAAGGATGGATGAATAGAATGAAAAGGATATTTGACTTTTTGGGAACCCTATCAGAGATGAATGTGATGCAAGACACGTATATAATGGAAGATATTGCCTACTTTGGTGGGAGGTGGTGGTCCAAGCTGGGATAGAACAAAGTGTGACATTGGAGAGGTTTGAGGAATTGTTTAATAAACAATTATACCCTCGTACATTTATAATACATTGTACAAAATATTTATTCTGTTTGAAGTAAGGGAACATGGAGGTGACAGAATATGCGGCTTTGTTTGTGAACATAGTATAGTTCTCACCCAAGGTGGCGGGGAGTACATCATTGAATGAAAATAACATTTAAGAAGGGTTGAACCAAGAAATTCATTCCAAGATTGGGATTTTATGAATAGATGATTACACAGAAATAGTGAATCATGCTACGATGTATGAGTGGGATCTTGTCAAGGTTAGAGGCAGGGGAAGTGTGTTGGCACCCATGGGAAATAGTGGGATGTTAATTGATGTGTTCAAGTGGAAGAGGGACACTTAATTAGAGGGTGGGATCCTAGATCAGAATCATATAGAAGGATTTTTGAATCATCCTCTGAAGCCTCAGTGAAATATGAGATGTTTTCATTGTGGTTCTATGAGCCACATCAAGTGTCATTGAATGAAAAAACTTTTATCAATTCATAATTGTAAACATATAAGGATTCTATAGCGTTGTTGTCGGAATTGTCTAAGGTTAGGTGTCTATGAAACTCATTATTGGTCGTAGAGGACTTATACCTCAATGGGACGGGGGCCAATAAATACCCCTCACCAGTAGAGTAAAGTGGGTCCTGGTGATTCTTTAATACCATGTCACCTTAATAGGGTAAAAAAGAGCATAGTGTGGAAAGTAAGTAGTTGTTTGGAGTTGAGTAGGTGGTGATTGATGATCTGTCGGGACCATCAGTGGTGAGAGGAATGATTCTTTTAAATTCAACATTGGTGCCAGATTTTTTTTTGACACATGTGCTTGACATTATTTTATTTCTTCTCGCATCATCGATTATTAGGGTGAAAATGTTGAAATGAATTCTTCTGTTTTGAAATTACAAACTCCTCAGGGTCAAAGATATTATCGAGAATTCGTATGTAGAGGTTGTTATTTAGTTATGGATGGAATCAATTTGATATGGTATTTCTTATTAAATGAGATGGATACTTATGATATAAGAATTGGAATATATTGGTTGGAAATTTTAATGTCTCACATTGATTTCTATGTGTGAAAATTTATATTAATGATAGAGGATGGCGTTAGACATCTCTTTAAGGGAGAGAAGAGTGAAAATATTGGAGCAACATATCAATTGGAACCAAATGTTGGAAAGATATCATATCATTTAGAGAGATGGTTGTTGGAATTAGTTGAAGGTGTTGAATAAAACTTTCTTCCAATAGTTTTGGATTATTTTCTGGATTCCTTTCACGAAGAATTCGCAAGGTTTCCACCCTTGATATAAGTCGAGTTTATGATTTATCACCTTCTAGAGAACAGTCCTTTTTCACTTCCATCATACCCAATGGAACCAATAGAATTGAGATAATTTAAGTTGAAGTTAGAATAGTTAGAAAAAATGGGTATCATCTTGCCAATAACATCTTAGTGGGTAGCATAGGTTTTGTTTGATAAAATGTGAGATTGAACCTGACTGAACTATGTTGATTATTGTTGTCTAAATCAGGTTATGATAAAGAATTGATATCCACTTCTATGTAATGATTATTTCGTTGTCTAGTTGAGGGGTTTATAGTGTTTCAGAAAGATTTACTTGAGCTCAGGATATCACCAATTTTGGGTGTGGAAGTAGGATACCATGAAAACCACTTTTAGAAGTAGATATGGCCATTATGAGTATTTGGATATTCCCTTTGGTCTAAAAAATGCAATATCTGTATTCATGGAATTGATAAATCAGATATTTTAGAGATATATAGATTTTTTTGTGGTTTAAGTTTTGGATGATATACAGGTGTATATGAGGACAATGGTGGTGCATGAGCAGCTCTTGGCGATCATGTTAAGGATCTTGAGGGACCATCGATTATATTCCAAATTATCAAAGTGTGAATTTTTTAAATAGTAGCTTTGTTTCCTGGTCCATGTTATTTTTGAGAGGGGTGTTTTTATTGATCCAAAAAAGTTAGGGGAATCTATATAATGGAAATAGCCAATGAATGTTATTGATATATAGAGCTTGTTGGTCGAGTTGTATATTTTCAACGTTTTGATCCTGAATTTTCACAATAGGATTCACTAATTACATTTTTGACAAGGAATATTGTTCCATTTCAATGGAATGATCAGTGTCAGTTCACCTTATGTTAGAACCAATTATGGTTTTTCGATAACTAGGTAATGGGTATGTGGTGTATTAAGAAACATCATGATCCTGGATAGGGTATGCTATCATTCAGGAAGATTATGTGGTTGCATATGGTTCAGTACAGTTTTGGTTGAATGTGGAGAAAAAAACAACACATGATTGGGATTGGGAAGCAGTGGTTCATGCATTAAATATGTGGAATCATTATCTCTTCAGTGAAAAATTTACAGCATTTACTAACCAAAAGTTCTTAAAACATATCTCCTCACAAATTTATTTTAACATAAGGAAAATTATATGGACGGCATATATCGTGATGTTTGATTTATGTATAATGTACACAATGGTAAAAGATATTCAGTGGCAGTGGCTTTATGTAAGAAATATTATGCTCAAGTTGTGTTACAGGTATCAGATTAGTGGAACTTGATGTCGTTTATAGCAAAAATATGTGTGGGATGTGAGGATCAGTGGTGAAAGTATAGTCTTATATCCAGTTTCCATGGATCCTGATATGGATAGTAGGGTTAAAGAGGAACATGCATTTTATTCTAAGTATATGGTGATGTCATCGAATCTCAATGCTGGAGAGACCATTGTGAGATATAAACTCAACGGAAATTAACTCTTTTGTTTACATAGTTATATGTTGCTTCCAATGGATTTTTCTGAGGAACTTCTCAGTGATTATCATCGTTCCAGGTGGTTTTTCCATCCTATAATTCAGAAAATTTATAATGCATTGAAGACACAGTTTTGGTGGGCTAGTATGAAAATATATGTGGTCGTGTTTTTCTCGAGATGCTTGACTTGTCAGCAATTCATGATAGAGCATCAACGATCCGAAGGCATGTTGTAGTCCTTACACATCGTAGTATAGAAATGGGTGCTGATATCAATGGATTGATTGGTGGGTCTCTGAATAATTGTCTGCAATCAAGAGGTTTGTAGACTTTTATGCCTTTTATGTGTTTAATGTGCATAAGATTTATTGTTAAGAGGATGTTAGTGTTTGGAATTTTTTTGAATTAGATTGGAGGCTTTTCTATGTGCGCACGGTTTGAGAACAGATAGGGGAAACACTATGGTTTCTCTAAAAAACTGTGTAGGGGAGTCAATATGCTTCACATGGAATTTGCATAGTTTTCCCAAACATGAGTTGCATCCATGAGGATAACTCCTCTTAAGATAGTGTCATGTGAAAATTTAGTGCATGGTTTTTCAAACCATGTGATCTAATCAAGCTTCCTTATAATGGTAGGGTTTTTAAATCTGGGCTCCCTTGGGGTAAACCTATTTCTCAACAAATCATCTCCCACTCGAGTCTCAATTAATAATTTTTGTTCTTAATTGTTTTAGGGTATCTTAAAAACTTTTTGGATGCAAATCAAATGGTGTTTATGGTGGTGTGAAGGCGGTTTCTCCCAAGTAAGTCCCTTTCTTGTATTCTCTTTGATTTACTCTAGATCTACACTTCTCCCATTATTGGTTTTCTAGATCTACATCCATTTCATGTAGATATTGGGTTTTTGTTGACATGGTTGTTGATTTAAAGGGTTGTGGATGATCGAAAATTCGATCTAGAGGAGTTGTAGTGGAGCTATTTCCCGGATTTTGGGTGTTGTTTCTTGTGGGTCAAATTTGACGGAACCCTAAAGGTAAGTGGCTTATTTCTCTACTCCAATTTCATAAAATGTGATTCTTGGTTACAATTAAATTTTTTTAAGAATTTATTGTTTTTTAAGTGTGAAATTGGTTGGAAATTATTTAGGGTATGTTTTTTAGTTTTTTTAAAAAGGTTGTTATGGAGTGAAAATCTATTATTCTAGATTTTAAAATGGAGTTTTCAAAATGGGTTTCTAGTATTGATTTGTTAAAATGGATGATGTAAAATGAATTTAAATAAATATTTTGTCTTATTTGAAAGTTGTTTGGCATGGAAAATAATTATATCATGGTTTCAATTAATAGTTAATTTATTGTAGTGGATTGTCATGTGATGGAAATGATTATTTTTGTGTTGTGTGGCCTGTTTGGGTTATATGATTGGTTATGGATTTTTGGAATGTCGGGTGGAAGTGGGTTGGAATCCCTACTATAATAATAGAATGTATAGGGTATGTAGGGGCCACCATCAATTGATATGTTGGTGGGGAGAACCACTAGTGGGAATGGGTGAACGGGTTGGACGAAAGCTCTACCTTTTTGGTTGTCTTGTTGTGCATTCCATTGTATGATGGAAATTGGTGTGCCAATGTTAAATTTTTATATGTATTATGGCTTTATTGATTGTATTTTCCTTTTGTTTCTTGGTTTGGGTGATGTGTCTTAGTACGTTTATGTGTGGCTCATGGTAATGGTTGTACTTGGGATTATATTATATAAACATCATTATAATATTTTTTTAAAATGATTTATACTAATGGCATGTGTAGTGATGTCATTTGAGGAAATCATACTGAGTATTAGTACTCACCCCCTAATTTTGAACATTGTTGCTTTTACGAATGTTTTATTCTAGGAAATAGGTATGGGTAAAGCATCTCATTGCTAGTGGTGTGTGGTGTTTCTTGGGAGATGTGGTAGTGCTTAGAGCATAGAGCTTGATGCATGGAGCCTCGATTGAAGCTGTTGAATGTGCCTATTTTTTGGGTTTCTTATTTAGTATTCCCCATGTTACTCTGATATTTTTTTTGGTTGTATTGGTTTTCGGTTGTAATGTGGAACCACTTTTTTGTCTTTTTGTAAATACATGCATTAATGTTTTATCAACATGCATGGAATAGTTTGTTGTTAATGTTTTTGTTGGATGGTTTTTCTATAAGGGAAAATCCTTCCCAAATTTTTTATTGAATCCCTCTATATTTATTTCTAGCATTTGGTGCATTAGGAATTTCACTTATGGCCCTATAACCTTTCCCTGCACCCTCAAGAGAATGAAATAGGAATAGATGTTACACATTCCTATTCTTGTTGGAGTACATTCCCTTGAGGGAGCATGAGGGGACACACAATGTACTCGGGTACACATATCATGTACACTTCCTTTATCACCCATTTAAGGTTTTTACTATTTAATTTCCTATAGTTGGATTAAGTATATGATGAATCCACCAATATTATCATTCCCAATAGATGACAATTGTATGTCTCATGAGATTATTCTAGGACTCATAGGTTTCATTTTAAGGATTTAATTAAAGAATATATTATTACACTAGTAATTGAATCTAGTAATCTATTGAGAGTGATCCATGAAATTAGACTAATAGGATGGTTTTCTAGACCCACATCAGTGAGACCCCTTATATGAGATAATCCACGAGATATCTCTTCTGAATGATCCCTTCAGGGATATTAATTTGAGGATGTACCCCTTGTGAGATGTGCCCCTATATCCTAGAATTACATGATTCATGCCTCCATGAGGACCCATAATAGGATTATTCTATTTACATATCAACCAAGATGATTTCATATAGGATGAATTTCCATTAATTACTATTAACAAGTGTCCCAAATGGAATTCATTTACATTCATCTAGATTTGTGGAATCCCATTTAGGATCTTCTTAGCAAATTAATGATTTACATATCTCATTTAAGATGCTTATCCCATCCTATTTTGTTATAGAGGGTCCCATATAAGATGACTCTAATTATGAACCTATTTGAGGATCCCATATAAGATTCCTCTAATATCATTCATTTAGTGGATCCATTGTAAGACTCGTCCTTTAACGTTTTTCATCAAGGATCCCAGGTAGGATGTCTCAATTTTCATACATGACTTGAGGGACAATGTGGGTGCCCAAATGTTTGACTGAACCAGAGATATTATTTTATGAGTCTGGGTAGAGAAGTTAGAAATTGTCACCATAGAACACATGTCAAACATTTATAGAAATTTGTTTGTGTGATAAGTTGTGGGTATGATCATTTTTATATCCTCGCTATTTTTAACAAATTAGCTTATATATTACTAATGTAACAAAAATTACCAGAGGTTATTCCTTGTTGTTGTCAACGGATCCTAACAAGACTCATCTTCCATTCGATTTGGATTCCCAAATGTTCTTCCTATTATTCATGTTATTATTTTATTTTGAGGCGTATACATGATTTAGTAGGATCTATATTATATTTTATGTGATTTCTTGTGTTTATTTTTATACACTGACGTAATAACTAGGATATGGACTAGGATCCAATAAATTTTATTATTAGATTGTATATATTTATAAAGGTTCATCATGGTATCTATATAATTAGCCTAATACTATGATATCAAATAATTGAATCCATAATATTGATACTTTTGGATTATTCATCCTTATGTAGTTATGAGGATTTTCTGTTTCTCTGTGAGTAGTTATATTTTAATGATGATTACACACTCCTCGATATGTGGGTAAAATGAGAATGATTTTTCTATCCTCAACACATTGCTTTCATTTGTTGATTATGCTCTCATTGACTTGTGTTCTACATAGGATTATTTCTCTCTCGATGACTTCTTGATCGTAGAGGATGACCATGATATCCTCGAATTGACATGTGATGGAGATATGTAGACATTCTCTAATAGATAAGTTATATGAGGCTGTTTTCTTCATCATGGTGGATGATAATGGAGTCTAACATCTTTAATTGATTAAGGTAACGAAAAACACATTTGGATCTTGAGTCGTGGGTACATAATTTCACTAGAGATCTATCATTATAGATATCATAATGTTCATACCCATATGATTTATCCATGTCACAATTCCATGAACACCTACTGAAAGGGGCCAAATAGAAAATAATTGTATTGGGTTTACATATCACTAGAAGCATGGAATCTAGATCATTTCTATTATCATTATTTCGTTGCATATTTCCCAAAAAAATACCTTATTATAGTGATTTTGGGCATGTATGGATGAACTCGAGGTTAGGATGAGTATTAACCTATTGTGATATAACTTGATCAGAGACATTTTTGGAACTGGATGAAGTACTTATATATTTGATGGGATTACATAACCATATATAATCATAATGATAAATGGATTGAGTGTCATGATATCCAATTCAATTCTCTTACTTAGTATGTCCACAAGATCAAGAATAATGACCCATGGATCAATTATCAAAATATTACATTATTTCATTCATATTAGTCATGAATATTTATGTTTAAATAATATATGTATATTCAAGGGATTATCAATTTATATATATATATATAAATATATATATCCATAATACCACTTATCCCAATTGACAAGGATCATAAACCTTGGGATTGACTACAGTATCGGGTTATTTTATTTATTTATCGTTTTATATAAGTCTTATCTAGGATGGGTATATGCCATTACAAAGAACATATTGTATAATCCAATATATTCCTAATTAGTGTGTCCTACATAGATATCTTCTCACCCATGTACATGAATCTGAGTATTCATGAAGATATTATGTATTCTTTTGATGTTGAAAACATATTAACGGTGTTTAGGGTTGAGGCTTAGCATTTCTTAGTCATACAGAGTTACTCATATGGATGATTATGATTGGGATGATATAGTTTGAAAATGTCAAGATATTGGGCATGTGGCCTATCTTAGAGATAGTAATAAATACCCTTAATTTTATTTTAGTTTATTTAATACTAACATCAATATTCCATTCACAATGGGATACAATTGTTGTATGTTTAACATGAATTTTCTAGATTCAATATATTTTCATTTAATACTAAAACATATTCTATTTTATGTTCATTACTACTTGTTCACTGAAATTATTTTACTCTATAGATATTATGTCGTTTTTTCTATTCTTTTGTACTTTAATATGAAGTATTAGTCTCTCCACGAACACAACCATTAACATTGTCTCAATTCAAGAGACTCTACTATATAGAGAGCCATGATTGGGTCTTCATGACAAACTAGATCAGAGTACATGATAAGAGATATCCAAGTTAGGTTATTAAAAATGTTTTATTATACTTTTTCCATCATTGGATTTACAATTTTGGATATGGAACACATATGTATTTGGAATGTTTTGGAACATGTGAGGGATATTGGTTGTTGCATCAAGAACACTTGTTCTGGTAATAGGTCCAGTTTTATAGGCGTATTCTATTGTTTTTATATTTTGTCATTATATAGTTATATATGATTTCCACTTCGGGATGTGAATAATGTTATTTAGATGTTATTATTTATAATTAATTCCTATCTATTTTTTTCACCCTCTAGAGGGTTGGGATAGATTTTGGATCTTGGATAGAAAAGGAAAGAGGAGTCTCATGCATAATATTATGAAAGTATGTTTCACATCAATAAGCCTTGAATGTGAGTCATTATTACATATGATATACTCCAATTGTATAAAGTGTCAATAAACCTAAATAATGGTTTCCCATATATTTTTTTTTGAACTCTACTCATTTCATCGTAGGTGAATATATATTTCCATTAAAATGCAATTTATGTTGGTCTATATTGATGGGGTTTTTTGTGATGAAAATGGATTAGTCTTAATGAAAAGGAGGTGATCTGAGACTAGTAGGTAAATATGTCACCTAATGACCATGTGTTATAGATCTTCAACGGTTTTTCATTCATAGTTCTAGTAAAATAAATTATCATTGAAAATTTGTACAGAATTTTATAACATAGATTTGAATGATATGATACTTACCTGACTTCATTTGTGGTTGTCTACTAGGATCATTGATTATGATACTGAAGCATACTAAAAATTTATCTTCAACAATACCTCTATGTGGTATAACCATATGTGGAATTTAGGGAGTTTTTATTCAATATCTATTTATTGATGATATCATGTCTTCCTAGGAGTAGTTTCTGATAAGGATTCATAGTACAGATTATGGCCCTAACAGGACATATTTATATATTGAGCCTTGTTGGATTATGTTATCATTTCCTCCCTTGTAGGTGTTAGATTATTTGGGTTGCATGGTTACACAAAGTTCCCCAGTTGTTAGGCATTGATTATTATCAGTAAGTGGGAGACCATGGGGGCCTTTCTTTTGATTCAAAACACTATAGTTCAAATTTGGATTTTATTTATGGAAACCATTTAGAGAGGGGTCTCCTTGGGGTTGTAGATGGGTTTTTATGCAGTGATCAAGGATATAAAATATTTCGAATATGATGAAAATTAGGGGATTGTGTTTTGTTTTTATAGGTATGTTTTTTCATTTATATTTTGAAAAATATCTTCTGGTGGTTTAGTATCAAGACTAGCCGTGAGGAATATGACTGTTTGGGTGCCTGTATTGTTCAATAAATGTTTCCATTATGGTTATATTGTTTATATTATCAGTACAAACTCATGATTGAATTGTTATTCGCTGATTGTGGTTGTAAAATTAATCATATAACATGTGAGATGCTCAATTTTGATACGGATTTCCAAGGGATATTATAGATTAGTTATAGTGGTGTTCTCTATACCATATCCAACTCATCCATCCGATGGATGACTTGCTGCATTTTGATATGAATGATAATGGTATACACTGGTATTGTGTTGTACAGTTTAGTCATAAATCAATGAGTGGTAAAGTATGAGTCAAGGACTAATGGTTTCAAATTATTTTCATAGAGTGGTGGAACAATATTTATGATTAAAAGAATAACGTACCTCTATAGTATAGGTGACATCATAAATAAATTATGTGTCATAAGATGGATTTCTCGTAGCTGGACATAGACACATATTGTCTGGAGAAGTGTTTTCTGGAGTTTGTTATAGGAATTTTTAAACTATTTTATTTTTTTGTGACATTAGAGTTATGAGGACACCATTCGATGATATAATAGTGTACTCCTTGATATATATTTCCATGCTCTATATTGACATCGAATTGAGTGTGCTCAGAGATCATCAGATGTATAATGATCTTCATTTATTTTCAATATAGTTATCTGTTGATGAGGAACCATGTTTTTGTTTCGTAAAAGGTGTGGTATAATCTATGAAATGTGGTGGGGATTGCACCATTATAAATTTTACGGTTTTGACACTATTTTTTTTAAATTTTGTAGCTTTTGTGGGCCGTTGTGAATATAAAATTTTAGATGTTGATAATGGTTTTCCAGTCTCAACTAAAACCAACATGGATCAATCAACAAAACACCATGACAATGTCCATCGGAAGGGCATGGAGTCTTGGTCCATGTAGTAATATAACACGCATGTGGGCCTTGTCATATCATACATGTTTGCATGAACGAAAATAATAATCCCTTAAACAATGTAGTGATATATTAACTAAAATGAAATGAATGCCTACATCAATCACGACATAAAGAAAAGATAAAATATGAAAAGGGAAAATAAAATGCCCATGAAAAATAAAAAAGAAGCCAATAAACTCTGATGGAGCTTATTGATATCAATGAACCCTTATGAAATCTCATCCACCAAGGTTTTATAAACATCTTGGTATATCTAGAACACTATGCCCTTCAAACTCTGGATCCTCGTGGGAATTCATCGAAAGACCTATGGTATGAAAAATACATAAAATGTGCAGGGATATATAGTGTATGGGTGGGTATAATGATAATCATTATCTACCCTAATATACAAAATAAAAGGGACCAAATGAATGTTTTCTGTCAACTCATCATAGCCCTAGGGGACCCAAATGATTGAGAAACCCCACATCGAGACCATCTTCAATTGGTCATGACTAGTCAAATAATACCACATTATGTGTTAACCCATGATAATGACCCCAACAAAAGGGAAAATAGAAAATTAACAATATATACTCATCTAATGCTCCAGGACTCTTGAGGTTTTAATAGTTATGCCAACAATAAGTCACTAATTGAGGATCTAGGGGAATCACTCATCCATGAGTGCCCCCTCAATAAACTCTATCATCCAATATTATAGTCATCACATAGATAAAATACATTGGGTTCTGAACTACCATATTTGATAAAACCTACATGATATGAAACATAGTCATGTTTAATAATTCCAATGCAACAAAACACCATACAGAGGGGAATAAATATAAGAAAACATCCTTGTCTATTATCACCACCAAGAAGGACATGCTAGAACCTATATTATCACATTAGTATTATATGGGATCTCACACCTAAATGTTGAGGGATGCTACAAAATCTACTAAAATCATTAATATTTTTCATTCCTCAAAAGGGGATCACTCTCAGGATCCTTTGGGGGATTCTACAGACCGTGACTAGAAAGAAGGACCACATATCTTTTGGTAGGAAATCACTACTATGATCTTAGAGGTGACACCAATAACCAAATATAGTAACAAAAAGATCTCACAAAGGTAGTGGATCACTCCCATATAATTCATCAGAATTCCATAACTCAATATGTCTTATCGGAGATCATTACACTCAGAAAATGGATCGACGCATGTGTAGTGTTGGTCATGATTATTCTAGAAAGCCCATATGGTGTAACTCATGATGTTTAAGATTTTTCTCCTAAAAATATAATAAATTCCAACTAATTTTTATGCTGAGTAGGGAATGATATGTCCTATGATGTATAAAATATACTCAAACATCCCAATGCATTGTGGATTGTACTTCTGATAATACCACATACCCTATATGGATTTAAATCATGATAGGGGATTGCTTCTTACATAGTATTGGTGAATAAAATTTTTAGAACGTGATATTGGGAAATTATACGATAGGGGATCCCACCTAAACCTCTATAGAGGGACGATAAAACTCAAACCATATGATAATCGATCCCACTGTTGCCGCTCGGGAGGGATACAACATCTCTATCAATACATATCTTTTTGAGGCTGTCATGATCATATATTGAGGGAATAATGCCACATGTTCCTGAAAATGGAAAATACCAAGGTATCAAACCCGACCAGTAATGTTTTTAATGTTGTTATCCCAAGAAACACACAACATCCCCTTATTTAACCCCCGATCATGTCTTCCATTCACGTGTATTAGCCATCTATGTCTTCCAAACACTGTATACACATAGTACACAACATTCCCTATCCAAAGTTCTCGTTGGACATCTCATCTACCCATGTATGGATTTGGAACACATTGCATGTGTATATTAGTCTGGTATATTTACATGGTTGTGTACGTTCACATGGATTCCCAATCCATTTCCTCATTCCACATAAAATGGGGTAACTATAGGACATGAATCCAGTAGTGCATAGTGTGTTTTCCAAAAAAAAAAACATCTTCTCGAAATGGGTATAACACATATTGTGAACCACTTCACTACCTGTCGTGTATATGGGATATCTATTAGGATTTCACCTGTGAGCAGCCCAGATCACCCCCATTCACACCAAAACATGCAGATTGACATTCAAGGGGTCCATATAAAGACATTATTGGAATAAAACATTAAAAAGTTTAAATAATTACGAATTAGATCATAAAAATCCAACCAATTACCTAGATTATATAATGATGAGGCATCATGATCGAATAACTTCTGGGACGCTAATCAAACAAGATCTAGTAGGGTTCACCATCATGATCAGAGATAAAAAAACCTAATTTAAATTATTCATTCCATAGAATGTATATTAATACTATGGTGGAGGGGGATGATGTAGAGACCCGAAGCCTGATGTACATGAACATTACATTAATTTTGTAGAATAATTAGTACATAAAAAAACACACACACAAGGATCATAATAGTTTAGTGTCTTTGGAAACTCAGAACGTAATCTTCTAATCGTGGTGAAAGATCTTCAATATCTTCCATAAAGATCTCCTTTTTTTACCTAAAACCTTTCTTTATATCCTGGGGAAAAGAAAACATAAAATGGTGAGCTCAAATGCTCAGCAAGGGTAAACAAAAGAAATATCAATCACATCATATTCATAAGAACATAACTTTTGGAAATCTTAACCTGCAAAAGAGAGCATAATTTCATAACATGGGATAAATCATAGTAGTGAAATGAAATCCCAATAATCATAACATAAAACATGAAACCTTGTGTCATACACACATAATCATAGAGAATCATTTCTTATTAGTCAAGACTCATTGCCACGACTATCTTAGTGGACAAAGTCCATTTCTGAACCGAGTTACCCTCGTTTGTGTCCTGCTTCACTGAACTGGTATAACCTACCGTTTCAGCCATGTCTATCTCATTAGATATAAAATCATTACCCAATGCATTGGAGGGAGATATAGGTCCCACCCATCTCATAATTATACCATTCTTATGTGTGCCACAAAATCATAAATCATACATCATTGCATAACCCATGTAATACAAATGGAAATCTTAAACATCATGACATCATAAAACAATTCATACAAGATAAAGGAATTCATAAAAATAATTCCATTACAACATGATCAAATCAATGTAATAATAGGGATAAAAACATAACCCTTTATTATATTAGATGGAAAATAATTTTGATAAAACACTTGAACTCCATTCTTGAGGAAAATATCATTTCTTCTTCAAAAACATTTTTCCTTTCATAACATGTCATACGACTTTAAAATAAAAGAAGTTGATTAAAAATAAACATGAAAACTTGTAAAAGAAGATTCTTGGAAATAATGTTTTAAAAATCCATTCATGCCGTATAAGTTAAAAAACATTCTTCTCGTACTTTTGTCGGAAAAGTCAAAAAGTACCTCGTAAGAAAAACGACAAAAGATTCCTTTCATATTTTTACAAAAAACTCAACGAAGGGTAAAATTGGATTTAAACTATTGTAAGTGGATGGAAAAAATATTACATATTTATGTAACATGGATGTGGATGATAAAATACACCCCAGTAAATGCAAAAGTTAAAACAATCTCGGATAAAAATTGATTGTGATATTTTCCCTTACCTTAGGTCCGACTTGCTTTGTACGTGTCTGAACCTCCTATATAATGATTTAAATCATGTTATTGACTTATTCCAGAATAATATTCATTGTTATTATATCATATATGGTCCACTTATGACTTTATATTACCCGTTATTTTGTAAATTCATGGTAAAGTAGTGTTTTGGGTAAAATCGTCTCATTTATCGTAGGTGTTTGGACTTGTTGATCTTGACATTATTATTACCTATATCATGATTTACTTACTTCCAGAATATAAAGTATGATTTATATATCATATATATTCAGTATATATATATATATAATAGATAGATAAATGAAAGGAAACACACCGTTCATGGAGACGGTAGTCCGTACGTACGCATGAACGCTGCTTTCCTTTCCTTATTGTCTTTAATGGAAGTAAGTAGATGATATATATATATATATATACATAAATCCAGTAGATTTAAAATTTCATATATTCCATTATTATTCATTATATATACTTTATAATCATTCTGTAATGGTTAACATGGATAATGAATCTCATCGCGTCGTGGAGACGGTACTCCGTACGTACGCACGAGCGATGATATCGTTCCCATGGTCGTGGAATTGTGTTAAAGTGTATGTATACTATTTCAGTGTCAATATCAATTTATAATAATCATATATAGTTACTCATTACACTATTATACCCATCCAATTAAGGTGGTGACGGAAAATAGTTTACACCACGGCATGGAGAGGGTATTCTGTACGTACGCACGCGCGGTGATTTCATTTTCCGTAGGATGGATAGATGGTTAAATAGGGTTGTTTTATAATTATAATAACATAGAAGTATATGAGTTATACTGATGTTATTACTTCATAATGAAACAACTAAATAATAATAAGTTGAAGAAGAAAGAAATTGGAAAGGATCGGTAATGGATATTAACTCTTCTTTGAAGTGCTTCTTTGAGACCTCCTTTTAGGGCACTAAAATTGGTCTTTTAAGAAGACCAGGACCTCTATGATGATACTAGGGAAGTGGATAAGTTATTTTGGCAGGGGTTGGCCGAGATTGAATGGTCAAATTGGTGTGAGGAGGAGAGGGAGGAGGTGCCCTTTTATAAGGGAGGAGAGGGGCATCTTAGGAAAATCTCAAATTATTATTTTATATTAAGGTAAAATTCAGTTGATAATGGTTTCAAATGGTCTTATTTCGAAGCTAAAGTGGGTATGGGTCGAAATACTCTCATCCAATAGGGTTTAGACAAGTTTAGGATATTATTTTAACCTTATCAATTAGATTTAACTCTAAGTTAAATAATTTAACTTTTACCGGGTCTTTTTGTTTTCTTACACTATATGGTTAATAAACATACTATATCAAGCCAAAAGAACCCCAAGTTGTTTATTATTAATATATATATCCTTATATATGTCATTTTGCCGAACCATATATTTTTATGAATTAAATAACAATTAATAATATAAAAGTTGTTTTAAAAACTAATTTATGTCAATTTTAACACTATTTGGTAGATGATTTTTATGAAATTTTTAACGAAATGATAAGTTCGAAAAAAGTTACTTAAATCAACAATATCATGTCATAGGAACCTAGAAAATTAGTGTAAGTCATAAAAAGTCTCAAATTAAATTTATTTTTTCATTTATAACATCAATTATGTTAATATTTTCATAAAATGGTAATTACTGCATCATCATTGTGTCATAAATAAATTGAATTATTTAAAGTATAAAAATTAAAAATAAAATACCATTATGTAGGAAATATATTCATATTTCTAATGAATATTTATAGTCGAAATTATATTATGTATAACCCTATATTAAAAATGTTTTAGTAAATAAACTTTTATTTCAACTCTTTTAAGTCTTCTTTGAATTAAATAATAATAAATGTCCTAATCTAATCCAAGTGGGCCTAAATGATAATATTTTACACTTAAGGTTGTTTCTGGTCGATATAAACTTGTCCAATAGGATTAGGACATGTGTTAGGGTAATATTAATATCATTTTTACCCTTAATTACCCTATTTACTTTTAACCGTGGTAAATAAAAGTAAAAAGTTACTATTCACCAAAAATTATTTTCATCTCATTGAACCACATTTTACTTGCTGACGTCAACCGTGTCTCTCGGATTTTTGAAATTCCATTCACAGAAGTGGTAAAATTAATATTTATGAAAAAATTAATTTTTTTAACTACCACTTAGTAGTTTCACTATTCATCAAAAATTGATATTTTTCAGAAAAATGCCAAAATTTCACCCTAAGCTATAATTGATATTCCGAATTCAAAAATGATTTCTATTTTAAAAAATTCCCAACATATAATTTGCATTAATTAATTTTATAATTAATTTCCGCTGTCACAACAAATAGCGTGTTTTTAAGAGATAATAACAATCTAAAGATTAACACTTGTTTATGTCTGGTGTAAATGTGAAATTACATCCAATGACCATCATTGTATTGAATTGTAAAAATATATTCTAAATATACTTTAAAACCACTCAAATTAATGATTTATCACTATTAATTATTTCAATTAAAAAAGTTGTTTTTAATTATAATTTAGTAATTTTCTCTATTCATCAAAATATGAAAGTTATCCAAAAAGTTCCAAAATTTCACCTTAGGCTGAATTCGATACTCCAAATCCAAAAATGAAGTCCTATTTGAGAGAAAATATTTCTAAAATTTTAAAAGGTGATCATTACTATTCTTAACAGCTAGTTTTAATAATATTTTAATATCATATCGTTGTTTAGTGAAACTCAGTATTGCGTACTACACACGCTATCGAGGAAGGTCGCGATTACGTGTAATGCAAGGAAAGTCAAGGATATGTGTTGTGCAAGCTCCTTTTGGTGTAGCATACAACATAAGACATTAATAAAATTAAAAAGAATATTTTTCATAAAATCTCGGGCTGTTACATTCTACCCCCCTTAAAATGAATTTCTCCCTCGAAATTCGTCGGGGTTATAAATGGTTTAATATTCGAAATTTTCTTTAATAAAAACCCACATCATAAAAAGGAATATCAAAACCAATATTTAAAAACAAAAGTATGAAACGTAACGGTTACCTAAATAAACTAATCACTGGGTTTCCACATAGGTGAATATATAGATATGGAAGAGAAATCTAACCATCATGTTCTGATGGAGAGTGGTAGAGAACATGGCTATGGAAATGCCAGCAATCACAAATCCATAAATTTGTGATGATCTAAGGTACCATCTGATTAATAAGATATAAGAGCACTAGGACAACATTTTTGGTTTTCAAGATCATTTCCCTAAAGTTAAAGAATTTTAATTAGAATAAATACTTACTTTATTTTGGTACAATCTCACTATTGTTCGTGCCTTGAACAATTTCCACATCATATCTTAAATAAATGAAGTTTAATTTTTTATTCGTGAAGTGTTAGCAGATCATGTGATAGAATTACGGGTCATTCCATCTGTCTCAAACAAAAGGTTAGAAAATGTTTTTAAATATACATAAGTCATTATATAGTGAGATTAATCATATATGGTTCCTAAAATGGAATTATACATCATATATCATACTTATTAATATAATAAAACTAGTTTCTACTAAATAGGGACTTCCTGTAGGCCAGTGGTAGGTGATAAAGGCCAGTCGCACTTCAGTTGTGGGTTCGATTCCCACAGCCTTGTCCAACGTGATGGTCTGTCACACGTCCTGTAGGTTGTCCTTTTTATAAAGATATATTACTATAACATCCATCAATAATATCGAAAAACAAACAATACTAACTTATATCCAACATAATCCATTCCAATCTTTAGGCTTATCCATAATACTGTAGTCCACTCTCAGAGATTTAATACCATCGTTGATCCCCATATATCATAAGATATATCTTGTTGGTCACATTCCAACCATTCAAAGGCCTTATTCATGTACTATCTTGAATACCCATTGAACCTTAGTGAAAACATGAATGCAGTTAAAAGTTAACACTTTCCACATACCAAAATCCTCAAAATTCTGTATACTCAAACCATGATATCACTTTGTCCTTATATCAATCATGAGCTCATGAATACTATAAAACATTTAATTTTCTCCTTATCCCTTCATTATGCGCATATCATCTACATTCCAAAAATATATGAATAACCTTTCATGGATACTGGTAACATTAATCATACACTTTCAAAACTCAAGGAAAGACAATAGTGTAACAATCCTTAGATGTCTCTTTATTCCATAGTACCATGATATTATTTATACAACATTACACTTGATAAATATGTAATAATTCCACTACCTTCTTAAACCATTGACCGAGCTTCAACAATTCTATCGTATCACATATCATTTGTAGTCTCTTCATCATCATCAACATAAATACTACCCATATTGTCGTACTGATTCTCTTCATGAGACTTTCCCTTAGGGCATTGGTTTGCATAATGCCCGTACATTCCACATTTAAAACATTTAACCATTGTTGTTGTCGTAGCAATACCAGTATCCTCATCCCTCGTGTTAACTGAACCTTTTCCTTTGCAATTAATGGATTTGTGTCCTTCTTTTCAACACCCAAAGCATCTTCCAGTTCCTTTGGAACATTCTCATTGATGCCTCTTCCCACATGATTTACATATGGAAAATTGAACTTTCTTTCCTCTATGATCATCATGAAACTCCATCTTTCTCTTATGATCAGAGTCAGGAAACATACCGAATTTTACTTTATTGATCATATTATGAGATTTCGGATTCGGCATAACAATGATGTTTGGACTTCCAAATCCTCTTTCATTTGGTTGCTCATCAAGAATATCATTCCATTGTCCATCATATCCTCCATTATCGTGAATCATCTTGTTTCCAGCCATTTTCTAAAACCAAAAAAGAATAGTGTGAGAGCAAAAAATCATGATAGGGAAAACAACATAATAAAGGGGGAGTACCCTTAATATCTAACATCTTAGGTTAAATTCTAAGATTGTTACCGTAGTTCTAGGACTATATCCTATACGTATACTTATCATTAGGGACATCCCTAGACATACCTTAGAAATATATCTAGGGATCTCACTAATGTTTTCGCATCCTAGTTTCCAAAGGTTGACTAAACCTTTCCTCTGATACCAACTTTAGAGACACGAAGCCTGACGTACATGAACATTACATTACTTTTGCCGAATACGTAGTACATAAAAAAAACACACACACAAGGATCGTAATAGTTTAGTGTCTTTGGAAACTCGGAACGTAATCTTTTAATCGTGGTGAAAGATCTTCAATATCTCCCATAAAGATCTCCCTTTTTTTACCTAAAACCTTTCTACATATCCTGGGGAAAAGAAAACATAAAAAGGTGAGCTCAAAGGCTCATTAAGGGTTAACAAAAGAAATATCAATCATATCATATTCATAAGAACATAACTTTTGGAAATCTTAACCTGCAAAAGAGAGCATAATTTCATAACATGGGATAAATCATAGTAGTGAAATGAAATCCCAATAATCATAACATAAAACATGAAACCTTGTGGCATACACACATAATCATAGATAATCATTTCTTATTAGTCAAGACTCATTGCCAAGACTATCTTAGTGGACAAAGTCCATTTCTGAACCGAGTTACCCTCGTTTCAGTCCTGCTTCACTGAACCGGTATAAGTTACCGTTCCAGCCAAGTCTATCTCATGAGATATAAAATCTTTACCCAATGCATTTGATGGAGATATAGGTCCCACCCATCTCATAATGATACCATTCTTATGTGTTCCACAAAATCATAAATCATACATCATTGCATAACCCATGTAATACAAATGGGAATCTTAAACATCGTGACATCATAAAACAATTCATACAAGATAAAGGAATTCATAAAAATAATTCCATCACAACATGATCAAATCAATGTAATAATAGGGAAAAAAATAGAACCCTTTATTATATTAGATGGAATATAATTTTGATAAAACACTTGTACTCCATTCTTGAGGAAAATATCCTTTCTTCTTCAAAATCATTTTTCAATTCATAACATGTCATACGACTTCAAAATAAAAGAAGTTGATTAAAAATAAACTTGAAAACATGTAAAGGAAGATTCTTGGAAATAATGTTTTAAAAATCCAATCATGCTGTATAATTTAAAAAAACATTCTTCTCGTACTTTTGTCGGAAAAGTCAAAAAGTACCTCGTACGAAAAACGACAAAAGATTCCTTTCATATTCTTTACTAAAAACTCACCGAAGGGTAAAATTGGATTTAAACTATTGTATTTGGATGTAAACAATATTACATATTTAGGTAACATGGATGTGGATGATAAAATACACCCCAGTAAATGCCAAAGTAAAAACAATCTCGGATAAAAATGAGATTGGGATATTTTCCCTTACCTTAGGTCCGACTTGCTTTGTACGTGTACAAACCTCCTGTATAATGATTTAAATCATGTTATTGACTTACTCTAGAATCATATTCTTTGTTATTATATCATATATGGTCCACTTATGACTTTATATAACCCGTTCTTTTGTAAATTCATGTTAAAGTAGCGTTTTGGGTAAAATCGTCTCATTTATCGTAGGTGTTTGGACTTGTTGTTCTTGACATTATTATTACTTATATCATGATTTAAATACTTCCAGAATATAAAGTATGATTTATATATCAGATATATTCAGTATATATATATATAATAGATAGATAAATGAAAGTAAACACACCGTTCATGGAGACGGTAGTCCGTACGTACGCATGAACGCTGCTTTCCATTCCTTATTGTCTTTAATGGAAGTAAGTAGAAGACATATATATATATATATACATAAATCCAGTAGATTTACCATGTCATATATTCCATTATTATTCATTATATATACTTTATAATCATTCTGGAATGGTTAACATGGATAATTAATCTCATCGCGTCGTGGAGACGGTAGTCCGTACGTACGCACGAGCGATGATATCGTTCCCATGGTTGTGGAATTGTGTTAAAGTTTATGTATAATATTTCAGTATAAATATCACTTTATAATAATCATATATAGTTACTCATTAAACCATTATACCCATCCTATTAAGGTGGTGGCGGAAAATAGCTTACACCACGGCGTGGATACGGTATTCCGTACGTACGCACGCGCGGTGATTTCATTTTCCGTAGGATGGATAGATGGTAAAATAGGGTTGTTTCATACTTATAATAACATATCAGTATATGAGTGATACTGATTTTATTACTTCATAATGAAACAACTAAAGAAGAAGATGTTGAAGAAGAAAGAAATTGGAAAGGATCGGTAATGGATATTACCTCTTCTTTGAAGTGCTTCTTTGAGACCTCCTTTTAGGGCACTAAAATTGGTCTTTTAAGAAGACCAGGACCTCTATAATGATACTAGGGAAGTGGATAAGAGATCTTGGAAGGGGTTTTCCGTGCTTGAATGCTCAAATTGGTGTGAGGAGGAGAGGTAGGAGGTGCCCTTTTATAAGGGAGGAGAGGGGCATCTTAGGAAAATCTCAAAATATTATTTTATATTAAGGTAAAATTCGGTTTATAATGGTTCCTAATGGTATTATTTTGAAGATAATGTGGTGATGGTTCTAAAGCCTCTCATCCAATAGTATTTTGACAAGTTTGGGTTATTAGTTTAACCTTATCAATTAGATTTAACTATAAGTTAAATAATTTATCTTTTATCGTGTCTTTTTGTTTTCTTACACTATATGGTTAATAAACTTACTATATCAAGCCAGAAGAACCCCAAGTTATTTATAATTAATATATATATCCTTATATAAGTCATTTGGCCGAACCTTATATTTTTAGGAATTAAATAACAATTAATAATATAAAATTTGTTTTAAAAACTAATTTATGTCAATTTTGACACTATTTGGTACATGATTTTTATGAAATTTCTAACAGAATGATAAGTTCGAACCAAGTTACATAAATCAACAATAACATGTCATATGAACCTAGAAAATTAGTGTAAGTCATAAAAAATCTCATATTACATTTATTTGGGCATTTATAACATCAATTATGTTAATATTTTCTTAAAAAGGTAATTACTGCATCATCGTTGTGTCATAAATAAATTAAATTATTTAAAGTATAAAAATTACAAATAAAATACCATTATGTAGGAAATATATTTATATTTCTAATGAATATTTATAGTCGAAATTATATTATGTATAACCCTATATTAAAAATGTTTTAGTAAATAAACTTTGATTTTAACTCTTTTAACTCTTCTTTGAATTAAATAATAATAAATGTCCTAATCTAATCCAAGTCGGCCTAAATGATAATATTTTACACTTAAGGTTGTTTTTGGTCGAGATACACGTTTTTCCAATAGGATTAGGACATGTGTTAGGGTAATATTAATATCATTTTTACCTTTAATTACCATATTTACTTTTAACCGTTGTAAAAAAAAGTAAAAAGTTACTATTCACCAAAAATTATTTTCATCTCATTGAACCACATTTTACTTACTGACATCAACCGTGTCTCTTTTATTTTTGAAATTCCATTCACAGAAGTGGTAAAATTAAGATTTATGAAAAAATTAATTTTTTTAACTACCACTTAGTAGTTTCACTATTCATCAAAAAATGAAGTTTTTCAGAAAAATGCCAAAATTTCACCCTAAGCTATAATTGAAATTCCGAATTCAAAAATGATTTATATTTTACAAAATTCCCAACATATAAGTTGCATTAATTAATTTTATAATTAATTTCTGCTGTCACAACAAATAGCGTGTTTTTAAGAGATAATAACTATCAAAAGATTAACACATGTTTATGTCTGGTGTAAATGTGAAATTACATCCAATGACCAACATTGTATTGAATTGTAAAAATATATTTTAAATATAATTTAAAACCACTCAAATTAATAATTTATCACTATTAATTATTTCGATTAAAAAAGTTGTTTTTAATTATAATTTATTAATTTTCACTATTCATCAAAATTTGAAAGTTATCCGAAAAGTACCAAAATTTAACCTTAAGCTAAATTCGATACTCCGAATCCAAAAATGAAGTCCATTTTGAGAGCTAAAATTTCTAAAATTTTAAAAGTTGGTTATTACTATTCTTAACAGCTAGTTTTAATAATATTTTAATAGCATATCGTTGTTTAGTAATACTCAGTATTGCGTACTACACACGCTATCGAGGAAGGTCGCGATTGCGTGTAATGCAGGGCAAGTCAAGGATGTGTGTTGTGCAAGCTCCTTTTGGTGTAGCGTACAACACAAGACATAATAAAATAAAAAAGAATATTTTTCATAAAATCTCGGGCTGTTACATTCTACCCCCCTTAAAATGAATTTCGCCCTCGAAATTTTTCGGGGTTATAAATGGTTTACTATTCGAAAGTTTCTTTAATAGAAACCCACATCGTAAAAAGGAATATCAAAACCAATATTTAAAAACAAAAGTATGAAACGTAACGGTTACCCAAATAAACTAATCAATGGCTTTCCACATAGGTGAAAATATAGATAGGGAAGAGAAATCTAACCATCATGTTCTGATAGAGAGTGGTAGAGAACATGGCTATGGAAGAGCCAGCAGTCACAAATCCATAAATTTGTGATGATATAAGGTACCATCTGATTAATCAGATATAAGATCACTCGGACAACATTTTTGGTTTTCAAGATCGTTTCCCTAAAGTTAAAGAATTTGAATTAGAATAAATTCTTACTTTATTTTGGTACAATCTCACTGTTGTTCGTGCCTTGAACAATTTCCACTTCATATCTTAAATAAATGAAGTTGAATTTGTTATTCGTGAAGTGTTAGAAGATCATGTTATAGAATGACGGGTCATTCCATCTGTCTCAAACAAAAGGTTAGCAAAATTTATTAAATATACATAAGTCATTCTATAGTGAGATTAATCATATATGGTTCCTAAAATGGAATTATACATCATATATCATACTTCTTAATATAATAAAACAAGTTTCTACTAAACAGGGACTTCCTGTAGGCCAGTGGTAGGCGATAAAGGCCAGTCGCACTTCAGTTGTGGGTTCGATTCCCACAGCCTTGTCCGACGCGATGGTCTATCACCCATCCTGCAGGTTGTCCTTTTTCTAAAGCTATATTACTACGACATCCATCAATAATATCGAAAAACAAACAATACTAACTTATATCCAACATAATCCATTCCAATCATTAGGCTTATCCATAATACTGCAGTCCACTCTCAGAGATTTAATACCATCGTTAATCCCCATATATCATAAGATATATCTTGTTGGTCACATTCCAAACATTCAAAGGCCTTAATCACGTACTCTTTGAATACCCATTGAACCTTAGTGAAAACATGAATGCAATTAAAAGTTAAAACTTTCCACATACCAAAATCCTAAAAATTCTATATACTCAAACCATGATATCACTTAGTCCTTATATCAATCTTGAGCACATGTATACTATCAAACATTTAATTTCCTCCTTATCCATTCATTATGCGCATATCATCTACATTCCAAAAATATCTGGATAACCTTTCATGGATACTGGTAACATTAATCATACACTTTCAAAACTCAAGGAAAGACAATAGTGTAACAATCCTTAGATGTATCTTTATTCCATAGTACCATGATATTCTTTATACAACATTACACTTAATAAACATGTAATCATTCCACTACCTTCTCAAACCATTGACCGAGCTTCAACAATTCTTTCATATCACATTTCATTTGTAGTCTCTTCATCATCATCAACATAAATACTACCCATATGGCAGTACTGATTCTCTTCATGAGACTTTCCCTTAGGGCATTGGTTTTCATAATGCTCGTACATTCCACATTTAAAACATTTAACCATTGTTGATGTCGTAGCAATACCATTATCCTCATCCCTGGTGTTAACTGAACATTTTCCTTTGCACTTACTGGCTTTGTGTCCTTCTTTTCCACACCCAAAGCATCTTACAGTTCCTTTGAAACATTCTCCTTGATGCCTCTTCCCACATGATTTACATATGGGAAATTAAACTTTCTTTCCTCTAGAATCATCATGAAACTCCATCTTTCTCTTATTAGCTGAGTCAGGAAACTTACCAAATTTTACTTTATTGATCATATTATGAGATTTATGATTCGGCCTAACAATGATTTTTGGACTACCAAATCCTATTTCATTTGGTTTCACATGAAGAATATCATTCCATTGTCCATTATATCCTCCATTATCGTGAATCATCTTGTTTCCAGCCATTTTCTAAAACCCAAAAAGAATAGTGCGAGAGGCAAAAATCATGCTAGGGAAAACAACATAATAAAGGGAGAGTAACCCTAATATCTAAAATCATAGGTTAAATTCTAAGATCGTTACCATAGTTCTAGGACTATATCCTATAAGTATACTTATCCTTAGGGACATCCCTAGACATACCTTATAAATATCTCTAGGGATCTCACTAACGTTTTCACATCCTAGTTTCCAAAGGTTGACTAAACCTTTCCTATGATACCAACTATAGAGACCGAAGCCTAATGTACATGAACATTACATTACTTTTGCGGAATACTTAGTACATAACAAAAAAACACACACACAAGGCTCGTAATAGTTTAGTGTCTTTGGAAACTCGGAACGTAATCTTCTAATCGTGGCGAAAGATCTTCAATATCTCCCATAAAGATCTCCATTTTTTTTACCTAAAAACATTCTTTATATCCTGGGGAAAAGAAAACATAAAAGGGTGAGCTCAAATGCTCAGTAAGGGTAAACAAACGAAATATCAATTACATCATATTCATAAGAACATATCTTTTGGAAATCTTAACCTGCAAAAGAGAGCATAATTTCATAACATGGGATAAATCATAGTAGTGAAATGAAATCCTAATAATCATAACATAAAACATGAAACCTTGTGGCATACACACATAATCATAGAGAATCATTTCTTATTAGTCAAGACTCATTTCCAAGACTATCATAGTGGACAAAGTCCATTTCTGAACCGAGTTACCCTTGTTTCAGTCCTGCTTCACTAAACCGGTATAACCTACCTTTCCAGCCATGTCTATCCCATGTGATATAAAATCTTTACCCAATTCATTTGAGAGAGATATAGATCCCACCCATCTCATAATGATACCATTCTTATGTGTGCCACAAAATCATAAATCATACATCATTGCATAACCCATGTAATACAAATGGGAATCTTAAACATCATGACATCATAAAACAATTAATAGAAGATAAAGGAATTCATAAAAATAATTCCATCACAACATGATCAAATAAATGTAATAATAGGTATAAAAACAGAACCCTTTATTATCTTATATGGAAAATAATTTTGATAAAACACTTGAACTCCATTCTTGAGGAAAATATACATTCTTCTTCAAAAACATTTTTCCATTCATAACATGACAGACGAATTTAAAATAAAAGAAGTTGATTAAGAATAAACATGAAAACTTGTAAAGGAATATTCTTGGAAATAATTTTTTAAAAATTCATTCATGCCGTATAATTTAAAAAAACATTCTTCTCGTTCTTTTGTCGGAAAAGTCAAAAAGTACCTCGTACGAAAAACGACAAAAGATTCCTTTCATATTCTTTACTAAAAACTCACCGAAGGGTAAAATTGGATTTAAACTATTGTAAGTGGATGGAAACAATATTAAATATTTAGGTAACATGGATGTGGATGATAAAATACACCCCAGTAAATGCCAAAGTAAAAACAATCTCGGATAAAAATGAGATTGGGATATTTTCCCTTACCTTAGGTCCGACTTGCTTTGTACGTGTACAAACCTCCTGTATAATGATTTAAATCATGTTATTGACTTACTCTAGAATCATATTCTTTGTTATTATATCATATATGGTCCACTTATGACTTTATATAACCCGTTCTTTTGTAAATTCATGTTAAAGTAGCGTTTTGGGTAAAATCGTCTCATTTATCGTATGTGTTTGGACTTGTTGTTCTTGACATTATTATTACTTATATCATGATTTAAATACTTCCAGAATATAAAGTATGATTTATATATCAGATATATTCAGTATATATATATATAATAGATAGATAAATGAAAGGAAACACACCGTTCATGGAGACGGTAGTCCGTACGTACGCATGAACGCTGCTTTCCATTCCTTATTGTCTTTAATGGAAGTAAGTAGAAGACATATATATATATATATACATAAATCCAGTAGATTTACCATGTCATATATTCCATTATTATTCATTATATATACTTTATAATCATTCTGTAATGGTTAACATGGATAATTAATCTCATCGCGTCGTGGAGACGGTAGTCCGTACGTACGCACGAGCGATGATATCATTCCCATGGTTGTGGAATTGTGTTAAAGTTTATGTATAATATTTCAGTATCAATATCACTTTCTAATAATCATATATAGTTACTCATTAAACCATTATACCCATCCTATTAAGGTGGTGGTGGAAAATAGCTTACACCACGGCGTGGATACGGTATTCCGTACGTACGCACGCGCGGTGATTTCATTTTCCGTAGGATGGATAGATGGTAAAATTGGGTTGTTTCATACTTATAATAACATATCAGTATATGAGTGATACTGATTTTATTACTTCATAATGAAACAACTAAAGAAGAAGATGTTGAAGAAGAAAGAAATTGGAAAGGATCGGTAATGGATATTACCTCTTCTTTGAAGTGCTTCTTTGGGACCTCCTTTTAGGGCACTAAAATTGGTCTTTTAAGAAGACCAGGACCTCTATAATGATACTAGGGAAGTGGATAAGAGATCTTGGAAGGGTTTTTCCGTGCTTGAATGCTCAAATTGGTGTGAGGAGGAGAGGTAGGAGGTGCCCTTTTATAAGGGAGGAGAGGGGCATCTTAGGAAAATCTCAAAATATTATTTTATATTAAGGTAAAATTCGGTTTATAATGGTTCCTAATGGTATTATTTTGAAGATAAAGTGGTGATGGTTCTAAATCCTCTCATCCAATAGTATTTTGACAAGTTTGGGTTATTAGTTTAACCTTATCAATTAGATTTAACTATAAGTTAAATAATTTATCTTTTATCGTGTCTTTTTGTTTTCTTACACTATATGGTTAATAAACTTACTATATCAAGCCAGAAGAACCCCAAGTTGTTTATAATTAATATATATATCCTTATATAAGTCATTTGGCCGAACCTTATATTTTTAGGAATTAAATAACAATTAATAATATAAAATTTGTTTTAAAAACTAATTTATGTCAATTTTGACACTATTTGGTACATGATTTTTATGAAATTTCTAACAGAATGATAAGTTCGAACCAAGTTACATAAATCAACAATAACATGTCATATGAACCTAGAAAATTAGTGTAAGTCATAAAAAATCTCATATTACATTTATTTTGGCATTTATAACATCAATTATGTTAATATTTTCTTAAAAAGGTAATTACTGCATCATCGTTGTGTCATAAATAAATTAAATTATTTAAAGTATAAAAATTACAAATAAAATACCATTATGTAGGAAATATATTTATATTTCTAATGAATATTTATAGTCGAAATTATATTATGTATAACCCTATATTAAAAATGTTTTAGTAAATAAACTTTGATTTTAAATCTTTTAACTGTTCTTTGAATTAAATAATAATAAATGTCCTAATCTAATCCAAGTCGGCCTAAATGATAATATTTTACACTTAAGGTTGTTTTTGGTCGAGATACACGTTTTTCCAATAGGATTAGGACATGTGTTAGGGTAATATTAATATCATTTTTACCTTTAATTACCATATTTACTTTTAACCGTTGTAAAAAAAAGTAAAAAGTTACTATTCACCAAAAATTATTTTCATCTCATTGAACCACATTTTACTTACTGACATCAACCGTGTCTCTTTTATTTTTGAAATTCCATTCACAGAAGTGGTAAAATTAAGATTTATGAAAAAATTAATTTTTTTAACTACCACTTAGTAGTTTCACTATTCATCAAAAAATGAAGTTTTTCAGAAAAATGCCAAAATTTCACCCTAAGCTATAATTGAAATTCCGAATTCAAAAATGATTTATATTTTACAAAATTCCCAACATATAAGTTGCATTAATTAATTTTATAATTAATTTCCGCTGTCACAACAAATAGCGTGTTTTTAAGAGATAATAACTATCAAAAGATTAACACATGTTTATGTCTAGTGTAAATGTGAAATTACATCCAATGACCAACATTGTATTGAATTGTAAAAATATATTTTAAATATACTTTAAAACCACTCAAATTAATAATTTATCACTATTAATTATTTCGATTAAAAAAGTTGTTTTTAATTATAATTTATTAATTTTCACTATTCATCAAAATTTGAAAGTTATCCGAAAAGTACCAAAATTTAACCTTAAGCTAAATTCGATACTCCGAATCCAAAAATGAAGTCCATTTTGAGAGCTAAAATTTCTAAAATTTTAAAAGTTGGTTATTACTATTCTTAACAGCTAGTTTTAATAATATTTTAATAGCATATCGTTGTTTAGTAATACTCAGTATTGCGTACTACACACGCTATCGAGGAAGGTCGCGATTGCGTGTAATGCAGGGCAAGTCAAGGATGTGTGTTGTGCAAGCTCCTTTTGGTGTAGCGTACAACACAAGACATAATAAAATAAAAAAGAATATTTTTCATAAAATCTCGGGCTGTTACATTCTACCCCCCTTAAAATGAATTTCGCCCTCGAAATTTTTCGGGGTTATAAATGGTTTACTATTCGAAAGTTTCTTTAATAGAAACCCGCATCGTAAAAAGGAATATCAAAACCAATATTTAAAAACAAAAGTATGAAACGTAACGGTTACCCAAATAAACTAATCAATGGCTTTCCACATAGGTGAAAATATAGATAGGGAAGAGAAATCTAACCATCATGTTCTGATGGAGAGTGGTAGAGAACATGGCTATGGAAGAGCCAGAAATCACAAATCCATAAATTTGTGATGATATAAGGTACCATCTGATTAATCAGATATAAGATCACTCGGACAACATTTTTGGTTTTCAAGATCGTTTCCCTAAAGTTAAAGAATTTGAATTAGAATAAATTCTTTCTTTATTTTGGTACAATCTCACTGTTGTTCGTGCCTTGAACAATTTCCACTTCATATCTTAAATAAATGAAGTTGAATTTGTTATTCGTGAAGTGTTAGAAGATCATGTTATAGAATGACGGGTCATTCCATCTGTCTCAAAGAAAAGGTTAGCAAAATTTATTAAATATACATAAGTCATTCTATAGTGAGATTAATCATATATGGTTCCTAAAATGGAATTATACATCATATATCATTCTTCTTAATATAATAAAACAAGTTTCTACTAAACAGGGACTTCCTGTAGGCCAGTGGTAGGCGATAAAGGCCAGTCGCACTTCAGTTGTGGGTTCGATTCCCACAGCCTTGTCCGACGCGATGGTCTATCACCCATCCTGCAGGTTGTCCTTTTTCTAAAGCTATATTACTACGACATCCATCAATAATATCGAAAAACAAACAATACTAACTTATATCCAACATAATCCATTCCAATCATTAGGCTTATCCATAATACTGCAGTCCACTCTCAGAGATTTAATACCATCGTTAATCCCCATATATCATAAGATATATCTTGTTGGTCACATTCCAAACATTCAAAGGCCTTAATCACGTACTCTTTGAATACCCATTGAACCTTAGTGAAAACATGAATGCAATTAAAAGTTAAAACTTTCCACATACCAAAATCCTAAAAATTCTATATACTCACACCATGATATCACTTAGTCCTTATATCAATCTTGAGCACATGTATACTATCAAACATTTAATTTCCTCCTTATCCATTCATTATGCGCATATCATCTACATTCCAAAAATATCTGGATAACCTTTCATGGATACTGGTAACATTAATCATACACTTTCAAAACTCAAGGAAAGACAATAGTGTAACAATCCTTAGATGTATCTTTATTCCATAGTACCATGATATTCTTTATACAACATTACACTTAATAAACATGTAATCATTCCACTACCTTCTCAAACCATTGACCGAGCTTCAACAATTCTTTCATATCACATTTCATTTGTAGTCTCTTCATCATCATCAACATAAATACTACCCATATGGCAGTACTGATTCTCTTCATGAGACTTTCCCTTAGGGCATTGGTTTTCATAATGCTCGTACATTCCACATTTAAAACATTTAACCATTGTTGATGTCGTAGCAATACCATTATCCTCATCCCTGGTGTTAACTGAACATTTTCCTTTGCACTTACTGGCTTTGTGTCCTTCTTTTCCACACCCAAAGCATCTTACAGTTCCTTTGAAACATTCTCCTTGATGCCTCTTCCCACATGATTTACATATGGGAAATTAAACTTTCTTTCCTCTAGAATCATCATGAAACTCCATCTTTCTCTTATTAGCTGAGTCAGGAATCATACCAAATTTTACTTTATTGATCATATTATGAGATTTATGATTCGGCCTAACAATGATTTTTGGACTACCAAATCCTATTTCATTTGGTTTCACATGAAGAATATCATTCCATTGTCCATTATATCCTCCATTATCATGAATCATCTTGTTTCCAGCCATTTTCTAAAACCCAAAAAGAATAGTGTGAGAGGCAAAAATCATGCTAGGGAAAACAACATAATAAAGGGAGAGTAACCCTAATATCTAAAATCATAGGTTAAATTCTAAGATCGTTACCATAGTTCTAGGACTATATCCTATAAGTATACTTATCCTTAGGGACATCCCTAGACATACCTTATAAATATCTCTAGGGATCTCACTAACGTTTTCACATCCTAGTTTCCAAAGGTTGACTAAACCTTTCCTATGATACCAACTATAGAGACCGAAGCCTAATGTACATGAACATTACATTACTTTTGCGGAATACTTAGTACATAACAAAAAAACACACACACAAGGCTCGTAATAGTTTAGTGTCTTTGGAAACTCGGAACGTAATCTTCTAATCGTGGCGAAAGATCTTCAATATCTCCCATAAAGATCTCCATTTTTTTACCTAAAAACATTATTTATATCCTGGGGAAAAGAAAACATAAAAGGGTGAGCTCAAATGCTCAGTAAGGGTAAATAAACGAAATATCAATTACATCATATTCATAAGAACATATCTTTTGGAAATCTTAACCTGCAAAAGAGAGCATAATTTCATAACATGGGATAAATCATAGTAGTGAAATGAAATCCTAATAATCATAACATAAAACATGAAACCTTGTGGCATACACACATAATCATAGAGAATCATTTCTTATTAGTCAAGACTCATTTCCAAGACTATCATAGTGGACAAAGTCCATTTCTGAACCGAGTTACCCTTGTTTCAGTCCTGCTTCACTAAACCGGTATAACCTACCGTTCCAGCCATGTCTATCCCATGTGATATAAAATCTTTACCCAATTCATTTGAGAGAGATATAGATCCCACCCATCTCATAATGATACCATTCTTATGTGTGCCACAAAATCATAAATCATACATCATTGCATAACCCATGTAATACAAATGGGAATCTTAAACATCATGACATCATAAAACAATTAATAGAAGATAAAGGAATTCATAAAAATAATTCCATCACAACATGATCAAATAAATGTAATAATAGGTATAAAAACAGAACCCTTTATTATCTTATATGGAAAATAATTTTGATAAAACACTTGAACTCCATTCTTGAGGAAAATATACATTCTTCTTCAAAAACTTTTTTCCATTCATAACATGACAGACCACTTTAAAATAAAAGAAGTTGATTAAGAATAAACATGAAAACTTGTAAAGGAATATTCTTGGAAATAATTTTTTAAAAATTCATTCATGCCGTATAATTTAAAAAAACATTCTTCTCGTTCTTTTGTCGGAAAAGTCAAAAAGTACCTCGTACGAAAAACGACAAAAGATTCCTTTCATATTCTTTACTAAAAACTCACCGAAGGGTAAAATTGGATTTAAACTATTGTAAGTGGATGGAAACAATATTAAATATTTAGGTAACATGGATGTGGATGATAAAATACACCCCAGTAAATGCCAAAGTAAAAACAATCTCGGATAAAAATGAGATTGTGATATTTTCCCTTACCTTAGGTCCGACTTGCTTTGTATGTGTCCGAACCTCCTTTTTAATGATTTAATTCATGTTATTGACTTATTATAGAATCATATTCATTGTTATTATATCATATATGGTCCACTTATGACTTTATATTACCCGTTCTTTTGTAAATTCATGTTAAAGTAGCGTTTTTGGTAAAATCGTCTCATTTATTGTAGGTGTTTGGACTTGTTGTTCTTGACATTATTATTACTTATATCATTATTTACTTACTTCAATAATATAAAGTATCATTTATATATCATATATATATATTCAGTATATATATATATATATAATAGATAGATAAATGAAAGGAAACACACCGTT
Source organism: Viscum album (assembly GCA_963277665.1). NCBI lineage: Eukaryota > Viridiplantae > Streptophyta > Magnoliopsida > Santalales > Viscaceae > Viscum > Viscum album. The sequence goes on from OY728150.1 coordinate 675,688,017, forward strand.
CATGGAGACGGTTGTCCGTACGTACGCATGAACGCTGCTTTCCTTTCCTTATTGTCTTTAATGGAAGTAAGTAGATGACATATATATATATATACATAAATCCAGTAGATTTACCATGTCATATATTCCATTATTATTCATTATATATACTTTATAATCATTCTGGATTGGTTAACATGGATAATGAATCTCATCGCGTCGTGGAGACGGTAGTCTGTACGTACGCACGAGTCATGATATCATTCCCATGGTGGTGGAATTATGTTAAAGTGTATGTATAATATTTCAGTATCAATATCACTTTATAATAATCATATATAGTTACTCATTACACCATTATACCCATCCTATTAAGGTGGTGGCGTAAAATAGCTTACACCACGGCGTGGAGACGGTATTCCGTACGTACGCACGCGCGATGATTTCATTTTCCGTAGGATGGATAGATGGTTAAATAGGGTTGTTTCATACTTATAATAACATATCAGTATATGAGTGATACTGATGTTATTACTTCATAATTAAACAACTAAAGAAGAAGAACTTGAAGAAGAAAGAAATTGGAAAGGATCGGTAATGGATATTACCTCTTCTTTGAAGTGCTTCTTTGAGACCTCCTATTAGGGCACTAAAATTGGTCTTTTTAAGAAGACCAGGACCTCTATAATGATACTAGGGAAGTGTAGAAGAGATTTTTTCAGGGGTTGGCCGAGCTTTAATGATAAAATTGGTGTGAGGAGGAGAGGGAGGAGGTGCCCTTTTATAAGGGAGGAGAGGGGCATCTTAGGAAAATCTCAAAATATTATTTTATATTAAGGTCAAATTCGGTTTATAATGGTTCCAAATGGTATTATTTCGAAGATAAAGTGGGAATGGGTCGAAATACTCTCATACAATAGGGTTTATACAAGTTTAGGTTATTAGTTTAACTTTATCAATTAGATTTAACTCTAAGTTAAATAATTTAACTTTTACCGTGTGTTTTTGTTTTCTTACACTATATGGTTAATAAACATACTATATCTAGTCAAACGAACCCCAAGTTTTTTATTATTAATATATCTATCCTTATCTAAGACATTTGGCTGATCCTTATATTTTTAGGAATTAAATAACAATTAATAATATAAAATTTGTTTTAAAAACTAATTTATGTCAATTTTGACACTATTTGGTACATGATTTTATGAAATTTCTAACAGAATGATAAGTTCAAACCAAGTTACTTAAATCAACAATAACATGTCATATAAACCTAGAAAGTTAGTGTATGTCATGAAAAGTCTCAAATTAGATTTATTTGTTCATTTACAACATCAATTATGTTAATATTTTCTTAAAAAGGTAATTATTGCATCATCATGGTGTCATAAATAAATTAAATTATTTAAAGTATAAAAATTACAAATAAAATACCATTATGTAGGAAATATATTTAGCTTTCTAATAATATTTATAGTCGAAATTATATTATGTATTACCCTATATTAAAAATGTTTTAGTAAATAAACTTTGATTTTAACTCTTTTAACTCTTCTTTGAATTCAATAATAATAAATGTCCTAATCTAATCCAAGTGGGCCTAAATGATAATATTTTACACTTAAGGTTGTTTTTTATCGAGATACACTTGTCCAATAGGATTAGGACATGTGTTAAGGTAATATTAATATCATTTGTACCCTTAATTACACTATTTACTTTTAACCGTGGTAAATAAAAGTAAAAAGTTACTATTCACCAAAAATTATTTTCATCTCATTGAACCACATTTTACTTACTGACATCAACCGTGTCTCTCGGATTTTTGAAATTCCATTCACAGAAGCGGTAATATTAAGATTTATGAAAAAATTATTTTTTTAACTACCACTTAGTAGTTTCACTATTCATCAAAAATTGAAGTTTTTCAGAAAAATGCTAAAATTTCACCCTAAGCTATAATTGATATTCCGAATTCAAAAATGATTTCTATTTTACAAAATTTCCAACATATAAGATGCATTAATTAATTTTATAATTAATTTCCGCTATCACAATAAATAGCGTGTTTTTAAGAGATAATAACTATCAAAAGATTAACACTTGTTTATGTCTTGTGTAAATGTGAAATTACATCCAATGACAATCATTGTATTGAATTGTAAAAATATATTCTAAATATACTTTAAAACCTCTCAAATGAATAATTTATCACTATTAATTATTTCGATTAAAAAAGTTGTTTTTAATTATAATTTAGTAATTTTCACTATTCATCAAAATATGAAAGTTATTCGAAAAGTACCGAAATTTCACCTTAGGATAAATTCGATACTCCGAATCCAAAAATGAAGTCCATTTTGAGAGCTAAAATTTCTAAAATTTTAAAAAGTGGTTATTACTATTCTTAACAGCTAGTTTTAATAATATTTTAATAGCATATCGTTGTTTAGTGAAACTCAGTATTGCGTACTACACACACTATCGAGGAAGGTCGCGATTGCGTGTAATGAAAGGCAAGTCATGGATGTGTGTTGTGCAAGATCTTTTTGGTGTAGCGTACAACACAAGACATTAATAAAATTAAAAAGAATATTTTTCATAAAATCTTGGGTTGTTACAGATGAGCTCATGTTGTACTCATAAAATGGTTAGGTAGAGGATGATATATATTCTTTTAATTTTATTAAAAAAATATCTCCCATTTTACTCCCCACCAGCAACTCACCGCTCACAATAAACATAATGCTAATAAATATTATGTCATTCTTAGAGTAAACATGTTTTTACCAACTAAACATTTATCTTAGAAATCTTTTCTTGGACTCCAATTTATAATTATTAATGTTTCCATTAAAATATATATACACATGATAAAATATTTTTAATAGTTTTAATATCGCATCAGTGACGCACAATGGGCCCTGGAATCCCATGATGATGATGTTCCATGCATTGAAAATATTCAAAAATCATACTGGGTAAAAGCTAGTTTATATATTTTCCCTATCTTATGTCTTTTCATCCCAAAATAGTGAAAGGCTAGGCATGATGGAAAGAAACTAATCTCTTGACTGAAACTCAGATGCTAGCATTCTCACCTTGACCACCACAAAGGCACCCAAGAGTTCTCATGATGCCAAAGAGTACACAGTAATGGGAAACCAAAGGCCAACCATACAAAACATCATTCACAACTAGGTCAATAATGTTAAATAGAGAATGAATATTTCTCCATAGTTGTGACATGTGGGGAAACACCAATAACCATGATCCATTAAAATTCATATGGTGTATTAGTACAACACCCCTCTATCATGACATAGATACAAATGAATCCTTGTTCAAAACTTATATGATAAAGGGAATCATACAGTTCACCTCGATACAACAATCTATGGGTCGTACTTGTAGACGCCAGAAAAGTCCGTTGCTCCTCAAACGATGTTCCGGATGAGGAAAGAGAGGTCATATTTGGAGTCAGAAGCATGTTTCCGAAGGCCCGAAGGCCTTGCGCAAAATATCGGAGGCTCGCGCGCAATATTGGCGAGGCGCAGGCAATCCTTACGGGATTCGCGCAATGGGCCGAGTCGGCGCGTAATTTTCCGCGCACGACGCCCGTGCGCGACCCTATTTCGCGCCCGCGCCGCGTTGCGCGCTCGCGAGCCGAATTGCGCGCCCGCGCGCCGAAGTCCGCGCCCGAGAGCCGAATTGCGCGCCTGGGGTTGCCTATAAATACAAGGCGACCCCCAACGTTTTAGGGTTTCCAGAATTCGAAGGGTCGCTCGTGCGCGCAATCCCGCCCCCTCCGCGTGCAATTCCGATCTTCAGGTAACCTCCTTTATTTCGCACAAGCAAGCCTCGGGGTTCGCCTTCGCGCGCAACCCCTTTGGCTTCTTTCCTTTGACCAACTCCTCACCCAAAGGCCTTCGCGCGCAAAAGATGCCTCTTGCGCGCAATTGCCCCCAGGGTGCGCGCAATCCCGCCCGATTGCGCGCACCCCCTTATTAAGTGGCCATTCGTTAATGAATGGGCCGTTTCCCCCGCGCACTATCAGAGGCCCGGTGCGTGCAATATCCATCTTCCACGCGCAAAACGCTGGCCCAATTGCGCGCCAGCCCGCCCAATTGCGCGCCGACCCGCGGTATTGCGTGCCAAGCTCCTCTTTTGCGCGCAAACCGCCAGGGTCGCCCCCTTTGACCCACTGAGGGTACCCGCCTACGTGGCGCCCGATGATCTTCATCCCGGGTGCCCGTACCGTGCGTTGTCTTCCCATGCGGCCCTCCAGGCTCGCACGAAGTGACACGGACCCATCGGCAGAACCACTTCGTCCGCGCTGTAGGACGTTAAACTGCCAGGCATCCATCGTCCTACAGGACACTAAACTGCCCCACGTCCGCGCTGCAAGATGTTAAACTGCCAAGCATCTTCGTCCAACATGACTTTAAACTATACTTCGTCCGGCAAGACGTTAAACTGTCCGCTTAGTCCTCAACACACAACGTTAAACTGTACTTCGTCCGGCAAGACATTAAACCATCAGCTTCGTCCTCAACACACGACGTTAAACTGTACTTCGTCCGGCAAGACGTTAAACCGTCCGCATCACCCGATCTCGTGCCTCGCACGCAGGGTCCCCCCCGGTTTGGATGTGGCCCCCACCCGCTCATCTCTGCAGGGATGTCGGGATTGCCCCTCTTTAGGGACGATTTATTGGAGTGGCCTTCGTTCACAGGGGTAGGGTATTACAAGCCCCTAGTTTCTTGTGGGGGACTGCACATGTGTATCTCCGTTGTGCTTCCCCACTGCCGAAGCCGGTAGAGGGCGTGACAGGGATCGAGGTGTCTCTTACCTTCGGCCCAAGTCCCTCTCCAACTGAGCTTTTCCGCATATGGGCCTCCTTAGAGTGTAATCCCCAAACACCAGCGTCCAGGATGACGTGAAACTGTGATCCACCCGGTCGTTCCATCCCCCTGTGTGTGAGGTGGTTCGGTTCAATCCTCCGCCCGGCAGCCTCGACCTCCTCGTGAGTCGGCTTACCATCGTCCAGCATGACATTAAACTGTATATCCGAACTACGCTGACTTTGATCCGCGCTAACGCGCGGTACGTAGGAAGCCTCTACGGGGTCCAAGCTCTTCACTCCATCATCCATCCTGATCCTTACCCGGGCCGCCACATCCCGGTGGGGTCATGCCACTTCATTCCACTCCACTTCACTCGACAAGCCGCCCATGTGCTAGCCCCAGCGTCGGAGATTCCCCGCAAGGGGTTATGTCATCTGATCCACTCCTCGTGTTGATCAGTCTGATGCCGTCCCCGCTGGACGTTAAACTCGCGGCATACCCCGTGTTAAACATGGGAAGCTGAGGAAAACCTCAGGTAACGCAGTTCCCCGCACCCAGCGTGGGATGCCTCAGGCCATCACGCCTTCGAGAAGCCCTATTAGGGATGGAAGGCAGACATGAAGAGCCGCAATGTTAAGACACGCCCCCAACACCGAGAGCTACCACGTTTCCTCACCGTGGGTTGCTGCCCCGACCAGACTCCTTGGAGCGTCTGGGAGGAATCAATGTAATTAACTGGTGTCCATGAAGATATGGCGCCGGGAACGAGATTCACGAACATTTTTAAATCTATGAGGGAGACCCAGATTAGGCAACGAGTTCCGAGGAGACGTCCACGGAAGGAGGAGCCGACATCCCATCATCCCGGTTTCGATCAAGGAGCAAACGTCCCTGAATAAGGGACAGATGCCGCCCGCCTTTGGAAAGCGGGACTGCGGGGCCACAAGTCGTGCTCCCATCCCCTTGGTTCGACGGGCGCACGCGCGAACGCATCCTGGCGGAACAGCGTCGGAACAGAAACCCGATGCACATCCGCACCGAAACAGAAAATGGTGAACCCGACGTGAATCTCTTCTCCTCAATACGAAGACCGATAGCTTTCAGAGGTGTTGGAAGACTAGCATGTTGCCTGACCGAGAATTCAGCACTGGGGCACGGAACCCGCCAGGGGCTGGGGAAGGGAAATCGGGCACTCCGTCTCACGACGTCGATGGCCTGGGTTGCCCCCACGGAAGGCGTCGTTGCACTAATGATTGGTTTTAGATTTCTTTTCCAGTCAGTATTAATGGGTTCTTCTCCCTGGTTTCAGGAATCATGTCGCCCAATCCAGTGCCCGATCGCCACCCGCCCACTGGCGCAGGGGTAAGGGTAACACCGACGCGGCTACTCAGCGCGGTCCCGCCCTTTCCACAGCCGTCCCAGCAGCCGCAACTGCGGGGCAACCACGCCCTCTCTCCCCCTCGGAGGTCATCCAGAGAAGGGTGATCAACAACTTGGTGCGGAGATATGAGGAAGAGGGAGTCATCCCCACCAGGGACATGGCTCGCCTAGACCTCGAAAAAGCTGCACCTCGCCACCAACGCCACCCCCGAGGGCCGCGCAGGGGGGCACCGCTGCCTACCTCGACGTCCAACCGCTTCGGGAGTTTATCCCTGGAACGCTCCGACATCTCCCTCCCCTATGCGGATGAGGTGGAGGATGTCCGGGACCACCCTATCTGAGATTCGCTCCAGGGATCCGCGATAAGGGCTCCTGACAGGCCACGTCGACACCGCCACCAGGCTTCTCAAATTGAAGAACGGGCTCTCCACCTGCCTGCGCCGCTAATCCTGGCTCGTCTGCCCCGACGCCAATGTCGGGCACGAGCGGAAGAGGATGCTCACCTTGGGGCCCTAGCAACAGCGGCCGTGTTGGCCCAAGACATTGCTGGCTCCAGTCACCAGGCCCATGCGCATCCTCAGCAGGGGAACTTCTATGCCCGACCTGGATCGAGGCCCCGACCGCCCCAAAGGCAGGTTGGGTTGACTCTCCTGGTTGCTGGTACATGCAATAGCCACCGCGGACCACCTCGCGGTAGCGCTATTCACCAGCAGGGTCTACTCTGTGTGGCCGATCCAAGAGGCATGGGTTATCCTGCCTTCCGATCCCGGCCCAGAGGCCTGCCCAGAATCATCTCTCCCCGCGTCCCCTTTGATATCTGTCCCGGTGCTCCTCGCACCTTGGTTTCCAGTCCTCTTGGCCCCAGCACCGGTGCGGCCAGAGGACACCAGGATAGAGATCAGCCATGCCCCGAAGAACAACCCAGGGGCAGGAAGGCGAGGCATCGGCGTTGAGGGAGGAATGTTAGGGAATTCCGGACAGACATCCGACTGGTTCGTTTCTCTGATACGGAGGCATAGTATAATCCGACGACGGAGCCCTCCCCCCGATCCCGCCAGTCAGGGGAACGGGTAGGAATGTGGCACGTCTGCCTCGTACTCCCCGAGAGCGAGATCGATGTGATCCCCGCTTCTCTCTGAAGGTACATCCGGAGTAGCGAGGTCCTGGTAGACCCCCAAGGGTCAAGCTTGCGGTTGGTACCGACCCCTCCGGAAGCGCTTTCTGCCTCGATCGGAGAAGCCGGAGACCTTTTCGGGGGACCGACGGTCGAGCCATGATCTAGTGCACCCTCGGAGAGAACCGACGCTACGGAAGGATGTTCGCTCGCCGTAACGTCATATCGTGATGTGGTAGCTGGGGCACCGCAACCCTCAGAGGGTAGCCCGGGACATGGAGGCCAATCGGCCTGCTCGCCGTATTCACCGCCGGCCATCCCGTCGGCCCAACGGCCTGCCTCGGCACCACTACCGGTTCCCCGTCCCTTCCCAGTCGCTGAAGGGGACCAAGAAGACCTGGGTCCCGAGTTTGAGTGGTGGAGCTTCTGGACCGTCCTTGCAGAGGGCCACTTCCCCGAGAAGTTTTGGCCAGTCGCAGGATCGGACTTTGATGCACCAGAATCGCTCACCCCGGATGAGTTCGAATGCTTCCTCCGAACTCTCCGGGTGACTCTCTCCCGTCTTCACCGCCTAAAAATTCCATATCCCGGGAGTCAAGCACACCTGGAGGATATTGGTGAGCAGTGCCGTCAGATTGACCTGGCCACGCTCCCCGCGGTTCGGCACCCCGGGTCATTTGGGCACCACGAGGCCCTCCAACAACGATGCGTTGAGTGTTTTCCAGTACTCCGCATGGTTATCGAGGAAGCCACCCCCCACGTGTATATCCGTGGATGGGGGCAGTACGCTTCCCTACGCTTCAGTGCGATTCTCTGACTTCCCGACTCGCTGGGTGGCCCTGAGGGTACATCCCCAGGGACGGAAACGGTCAATATGGCTGACCTGTCGGGAGAGGGGAACGGCTTGGAACTTCTCGACGGGGGCTCTACCCCCGAAGAAAAGCCGTCGTTGGATCCATCGGTGAGAGTTACTCATCACCAGAGGAACCTCCTGAGTCTCCCCACACCCACTGAAGCACTGACGTTGAGCCGAACCGTCAGCAAAGGTAAAGAGCATGGCGGGGATATAAAGCCCGCCGACCCATCTGCCTCCATACAGAGGGCAGATGAGGATCTCGAAAAGGCCACGCTACGTCAACATCTCGACGAGTAGAAGAAGCTAGATGACCAGCTCCTCGCCGAGTGAGCTGCAGAGCGGCGGCCTGACTACGGTTATCCTAGGCCAGGACAGCAGGGACAGGAATAACCACTCCTCGACGAGACTCTCCCGGGCAACCGTGATTATGCCATGTTTTCCGACAGGGGAGAGGCCATTGCCTATGGAAAGAGGGCGCGGTATGTTTCACCACACCCTCCCGAACGGCGTGACTACCTGAGAGACCCCGCTCGGATTCCTCCCGCTACCCCAAGGGCCGCTCCGCCCGCCATCCCACGAGCTGCTGAGTTCGACGACCCGGTCGACGACCCGATTGAAGAGCCATGAAATGCGCTCGTGGTTAGAGATCCTCGCCAAGACTGGAACCCATATCCGGACGGTCCGATGGCGGCACTCATCGCCCGCTTGGAAGCCTTGGAGACTCGGCAAGTGGCGATCCCACCGGACGGCAAGCCATACCCAGCATGGGTGGATGACATGCTGGCACCGTCGGGATTCGGGAACACCACTTTCGCCCCCTTCAACGGGACTGGAGATCCGCCACAAGAATTTGGCCCATTTCACCTCGAGGTGCGGGCCTATGTTGGGATCTCTGGCGCAGCAGGAGGCTGCTAAGCTTCGCTGCTTTGTCCAGACACTGGAAGGGCCAGCATTTGTCTGGTACAGCCAGCTCCCCGTCGGGTCGATAACTAGCTGGGAGGACCTTCGTAGACAGTTCCTCTACCAGTTCAGTTCCACGACCCGGAAGACGAGTATCGCAGACCTCTTCAAGTGCAAGCAAAGGCCTGATGAGCGAGTCGCGGATTTCGTCGCCGGATGGAAGGGTCTCACGTATTCCCTTGACATGCCATTGACTTAGGATCAGTTGCTGACAATGTGCGTCGGGAATGTCAAGACCGAGCTGGTCCCTTCCTTGATCACTCAGAATTACCCCGGAGGGTTCAGGGACTTCTCAGACAAAGCTCAACGTCTTGAGGAAGCCCTGAAACAGGCCAGTCAGGCACACCCACTGCCTCCTATGATACCTGCAAGGAGAGTCAGCAGGGATGAGCCCGCTGTTGTTACCCAGATAGAGGCCCCCAGGCAGCTGGAGCTGCTGCCGGTGAGGCCAGCTCCACAGCCTCACAGGAATCTGCCTCCACGGGCTTAGTTCTTGGCCCAGCAGCGGCAGCCCCAGAACCGGCCGGCCCCTCCGCGTAATGTACCGCCACAACCAAGGCGAGATAATCAGGGTCCACCTCCTCAGCAGGCCCCTCCAGCCCCTCGTCAAGACCACGCTCCCAGGGCCCCGCGATACCTGACTTACTCATTTCATGAGGATGAGGTCCCCGGTTATTTCCGGAGCGCCCTGGAGCAGAGGATTGTGCGACTGCCTGAGTGTTGGAGGCCAGAGGAGGCACATCTCACGGATAACCCCCGCTACTGCCCTTACCATCGGGCCCTGGGGAACACCATCCGGCGTTGCTACGTATTTAAGGACTGGCTCCAAGACCAGATTAACAACAATGTAATCAGTTTGGGCCCAGATCCAGCACATGTGGCAGGTGTGTTCGTGAGACCAGATGATGATAGTGGCGACAAGGACGAATGTCAGCTGTTCTCCGACCGCGGATCCCAGAAGTATAATGACTGGATGGCGCGCAAGACGATCATTCGCTCCCATGGAATCATCCGTGCGCGCTTGAATCAGCCTGAGCCCCCAGAATTTGCGGGTGCTACTTCGGCATCGTCGTCCCCGCCTGCCTCTTCCGAGAAGAGAAAACGGCGGCGACACAAGAAGGAAGAGCGGGCCCCACCAGTTCCGCCGCTATCCCAAACTCTCGGTGATTTCATGCCCCCGGAGATTGGGGTCCCTCCTCGGATCCGCCCGGTGATGAATGATTCGTCCGATGACAGTTTTGGGTATGCTTCGCTTAATACCGTCGTGCTGGTAAATCCCTTTTCGGTTCCCGACGTTGAAGAACACCAGGTGGACCTCCCTAGTGTCCCCGGTCGTCGCCACCGTCGGAGGAACCGCAACAATAGGAGTCACTGGGGCACGACAGTTGGTACCTCCAGCCAGGTCGTGCATGCCACTGAGTCTAGGCAGCGGGCTCAAAACCAAGCTCAGCGCGCGCAGCCCCCCCATCCGGGGATGACAGATTCGCCTACGCCATCATTTGTGGTGTGGGACCAGGCAGAACCGCCTCAGCCGCGCCGCGACCAGCTCCGTCCTGCCATGAGTCCATCCCGGCCTCCTGGCCCCAGTACGGTGACCACTTACCGGGCTTCAACCAGTGAACAGAGAGATGCGCCAAGCACCAGTCAGCCGCCGGTCCAACCGACAAGGCCCATCATGCCTCCAACCGCAGAGCAACCTCCTGCAACCAGGGGCTCGTGCTTGGCAAGAAAGTATGATGTCCTGAAGCACTTGGTCGACATCCCAACAAGGATCTCCATCCATGAGGCTCTGTGCCTGTCACCTGAGATGCGCGAGGTGCTCGCTGAAGCCCTGAAGAGCCCCCTCCAGTTTGAGACGGAGGTTGCAACTGCAGAGGCCTTTCACGCCGAAGCGATTGAGAACGCCGAATGTCAGGCAGTTATCTCGTTCTCTTCTAAGGATGAAGACCCTCCTATACAGGGGCACATTCGTCCGTTGTATGTTACTGGCCAGTTCAATGGCCTTGAAGTCTGGCGCTGTCTTGTCGACACGGGGTCCAGGATTAACCTGATTCCAACTCGGATGCTACGAAGATTAGGGTTGTCTGAGGATGACTTGATTCCCTCCGACCTCAGGATCCAGGGGTACGACCGCACCGAGCAAACTCCGGTCAGCAAGATACGTTTGAAGACCCAGTTCAGTGACCTGGTTACCAACACCGAATTCATGGTAGTCTCTCAGGACACTGCGTATAACGCATTGATGGGCAGGCCATGGCTCCACCTTCATGCGGCGGTTCCCTCGTCATACCACCAATGCCTTAAATACTACCTTAATGGTCGAGTAGGTGTGATTCTGGGAGATGCCTCTCCTTTTGCCTCATGTGAAGCCCGCTATCTGGACGCGGACTATTACAAGAACAAGGAAAAGCAGATCCTGACGGGTGAGGTTGAGCCTGTCGCTGTTCCAAGTGATCCCTGGGCATGTTTGGATGACGCTTACATCCTCCCGATCCATCGGTTGGACGTAGCCATGGTCTCGACGGCCTATGAGTCTCTTGATGAGATGACCGCGACCGCCCATGCAAGCACAAGCGGCCCAGCAGGATTAGGTAGCCCCAATGCAGTTTCCAACGCAGTCTCTCCCGTGGACGATCCCTCCCCGAGTGGAGAGGACGTGGAAGATGCACCCCCAGCCTTTGAGGAGGGCGTCTCCGCCACGGTCGATGAGTTAGTACAGGTGAACCTTGGAACCGAGGTAGATCCAAGACCCACATTGGTCAGTTCCTCCATGCCCTCTGAGGAGCGGCAGCAGTACATGGACTTCCTCAGACAACACCGTGATGTGTTCGCTTGGGGCTATGACGAGATGTCGGGGCTAGATCCTCAGGTAGCCGTCCACCGCCTTGGTCTCCCGACGAACCATCGCGGGTTCAAGCAGCCTCCCAGAAAGATGCACCCATTCCACGGTGCCATGGTTGAGTCGGAAGTTGACAAGCTTATCAAAGCCAACTTTGTGAGGGAAGTTCAGTACCCCAGGTGGCTGGCCATCATTGTGCCGGTCAGGAAGAAGAATGGGCAGATCAGAGTCTGTATCGACTTCCGCAATCTCAACCGCCACTTTCCGAAGGATGATTTTCCCCTTTTGGTGACAGAGCTATTGATTGACTCCACGGCAGGGTTCCAAGCCCTCTCCTTCATGGATGGATACTCCGGATACAACCAAATCCGGATGGCCCCTGAGGATGAGGAGTTCACTGCCTTCAGGGCCCCCCAAGGTATCTTTTGTTACCAGGTCATGCCCTTCGGCCTGAAGAATGCAGGTTCCACCTATCAACGGGCGATGCACCGCATATTCAAGCCAATCCTCGGCACACTGGTGGAATGCTACGTCGACGACTTGGTAGTCAAATCACGCCAGCGTCAGGACCATCTCAAAGATCTTCAGAAAGTGTTCGGCTTCCTCCGGTCTCGCCGCCTGAAGATGAACCCGTTGAAGTGTGCCTTCGGGGTCACCTCTGGGAAGTTTCTTTGCTTTGTGGTAAGATACCGGGGTATTGAGATCGACCCAGAGAAGATCAGGGTGATTATCCAGATGCCTCCCCCAGGTAACATTCGGGAACTGCAAGGGTTCCAAGGCCACATAGCCTATATACGCCGATTCATCGCGAATCTGGCCGTCAAGTGTAAGCCCTTTTCTCGGCTCATGAAGAAAGGCGCCACCTATTTATGGGATAAGGAGTGTCAGACCGCTTTCAAGGAAATCAAGCAGTACCTGCTTCAACCTCCGGTTCTGATGCCGCCTGTATCCGGGAAGCCGCTGGTCCTTTATGTGACTGCCCTGGAACGGTCCCTTGGCGCCCTTCTCGCCCAGAAGAACAACGAGGGAATAAAGAATAGCCTCTATTACCTCAGTCGCATGCTCCTCGATGCAGAAGTTAGGTATTCCCCCATCGAGAAGAGCTGCCTGGCGCTCGTATTTGCCGTACAGAAATTGTGGCACTACTTGCAGCACCACGAGGTACAGTTGGTTTCTCGGGTAGACCCGCTGAAATATATCCTGAGCCGGCCTATGTTGACTGGACGTCTAGCGCGGTGGGTTGTGATTCTCCAGCAGTTCGACATCAGGTATGTGTCTCAGAAGGCCATAAAAGGGAAAGCATTGGCGGACTTTCTGGATGCTCACCCGACCTCCGCGGATCAGCCGCTGGATCTAGGCTTTCCTGATGAGGCCGTTCTCTCGGTCGATCGTGCCGATCCATGCTGGCGGATGCACTTTGACGGTGCCTCTCGGAGCCCCACCATTAGAAGACTCGATAATCCTAAGCTCAATAGAGTGGGCTTTGGTATCGTCTTCATTACCCCGGAGCAGGCCGTGCTGCCATACTCTTTCCTGTTGTCAGAGGGCTGTACCAACAATGAGGCGGAATACCATGCCCTCATCACTGGCCTCGAGTTAGCTCTCGAGATCGACGTGCCCCATATGTGTGTGAAAGGGGACTCCGAGCTGGTCGTTAGGCAGATCAATGGCGACTATATTGTCAGGAAGGCGGAACTTGTGCCATTGCAGGAGTGCACCCTCCTCCTGATGGCCCAGTTCCCTTCTCGGCCAGAAATTGTCCGTATTCCCCGGTCGCAGAATGGTCGAGCAGATGCTTTGGCCAGCCTTGCTGCGTCACTCGCGGAGCCTGAACATGACAACCTGATCATTCGCGTGACGCACCGCAGGCTCATCGCTCCCGTTATCCCGGAGGAAGATCACAGCCCATCGGTAAGTAATCTCACCACGGTTGCCCCTGTTCCTGGAGCCCCGAGTACCACAGATATGGCAGTCGAACCATCCCCTGATTAGAGGAAGCCTTTGGTTGAGTACCTCCAACATGGCATTCTCCCGTCGGATCGGACCGAGCGCGAGCGAGTTCGACGCCACGCATCGCAGTTTGTCCTCCAGAGCAGTCCCGACCTGGAGCAGATCCTCTATAGATGCGGATTTGATGGTGTTCTCCTCCGTTGCCTTCAGGGAGTTGAGATCACAGGAGTCGTGTAAGAGGTTCATGATGGTTCATGTGGTGGCCACCAGACTGGGCCGAAGCTGTCCCACCAGATTTAGAGGTTGGGATACTTCTGGCCCTCCATGATCCATGACTGCATCGTGTATGCCAGGAAGTGCCATGCGTGCCAGGTTCATGCGAACTTTGTGCATCGGCCGCCGGAGCCTCTCCATACCACCAGGTATTCTTGGCCCTTTCTAGTCTGGGGGCTAGACGTTGTGGGACCTTACCTGCCAGCGACGGCTAGCCAGTGCCGGTTCATTCTGACCGCCACAGACTTCTTCTCCAAATGGGCATAGGCGATTCCTCTCAAAGAGTTCAAATCCTGTTCTGTCGTTGACTTCGTGACCTCCAACATCATTTATCGATTTGGAGTGCCTCACGCTATCCTCACGGATAACGGAGCCAATTTCCGAGCAGCGGAGTTGAAGAAGTTGTACGCCAAGTACAACATTCGCTCGAACCATACATCTTGATATCATGCGCAGGCGAATGGACAGATTGAGGCGTTTAACAAGACCCTCTCTAACATTCTTCAAAAGATGGTTGGTCAGAACAAGAAGTGTTGGCCGGACAAGCTCCCCAACGCCCTCTGGGCTTATCGGACGACGACTCGCAATTCCACCCAGATGACCCCTTATTCCCTGGTGTATGGAGCTGAGGCCATCCTGCCCATTGAGATCCAGTTACCATCCTTGCGCACTGCGGTCTACGACCAGCAAGCGCCAGACAGAGCTGCTGAAGCCCGTCTAGTCGAGTTGGAAGCACTGGATGAGAATAGGCTTCGCACATTGCACAACTTGGAGAGGCATCAAAGCAGAATGGCTCGAGCTTTAAATAAGAAGGTTCGCCTCTTCTCCTTCCTGCAGGGTGACCTAGTACTGGCCCTAAGAGCACCAATGATCCCCGGAAGGATGCCGCCCAAGTTGGAGCCCAAGTGGGAGGGACCTCTTGTCGTCCACAAGGTCTATCCCAATGGCGCGTACTCCCTAGAGACTATGGATGGTGAGCGTGTTACTCCTCCCACCAATGCTAGGTTCCTCAGGCAGTACTTTGCCTGAGTGCACTTCATCCTGCATGACGTTAAACTGCACTTCATCCCGCATGATGTTAAACTGCCTCTCAAGAACTACGTACGGCTTCATTCCCATCCTTATGGGATACGTAGGACCGTCTGGACGTTTGTGTTCCAGGTCCAACCCCGTCTCTTGGTTGACCACGGGGATCTGCCGTCCTTTGGTTGCTCTCAAGGTGAGTCCTCCTACCCTTTCCGGTGATTTGTTAGCATGTTTTGGGGTACTCCGGTCTATGACCTATAGTGTTAGATTCAATCCCGACAAGTCATGTGTTACTTGTCAGGCCTCACGCTTCCTCTTGTTCGGGCCTTCACTCAAAGGGATCCTCATTAGAGGTTTGGATGCGATGCCTTAGTGCTCTCCTACCGCTCCCGGTCGATTTATCGGCGGGTCCTGGGCAGCAAATTGATATGAATCCTGCGCTTGATCGGTTGATGCTCGTTTGCTTGCCTCATCCTAGGCTGATGCGATCGGATATTGTGTCGTGAATATGGTCAGCAACGTCCTTCATCGCCATGTCAACTCTTTCAGGCTCTGAATTTTGGTTGCGCAGTCCTTATCACACTCCGCCTCAGTGCGTTGTGGTGGAAACTCGACACTCTCTCTTCATACTGACCCTCAGTACACCTCTACACGTTAGGCAGGCCAACCAGGGTAATGGTGCCTTTCGAGGCTCCAACGATATGAGCACCAATGATATATGCTAATGTCCTCTCTAAGGGCCATTTGCAGCTTGACCCTCGTCCCCATGAGGAGGAAGGAGTCGCCCGAACAATCGCGTTCTGGGCCCAGCATAGCTGGAGGCTAGCATCTCTGCCCCTCGGTTGATAGACATATGCAGGCTCCAATCCCAGGATCCTTCTCCTGGAATTGTGTGTGACCGCAGGGCTAGGATGTGTACCCACCTCCGCTGGGTCCGCCGTATCGCAATAAGCGGATTCCTCCATGGTCCGAGCCACACGACCTTAAACTGTGTTGCCTGGTCTTACCACACGACCGTAAACTGTGATCGTCTTGGCCGCCCGACGAGAAACGGCACTGCATCGTGATGTTCTCCTCAGGGGACACTCACGTTGGATGCTGGTTAATAACCACGCCATTTATCAATGCCTTTCATGGCTTGATTATTGTGGCGACGCCAGGGATTTCTTAATCACAGGCATGTCGCTGCACAAAGAAAAACCATCCACCTTTAAGGACAAAGAAGAAATATCAAATACCGCTCCTTTTGGGTGCGAGGGCCAGACCCGCACCCCTCCCCGCGCTGGTGCCCGATTGTGTTGCGACGCGCTTTAAGAACTACGTGTGGCTTGATTCCCATCCTTATGGGATACGTAGGAACGCCCGAATGTTTGAAACTTCGGGTCCAGCCCCCCACCTCTTAAAGATTCCCCCTTCTCTTGGGAATCCGCCGACTTAGGGTCACCCTCACGGTGTGTCCCTCAACCCCTTGCAGTGGTCCACCGGTGTCAAGAGTACTCTGGTCTATTGCCAGGAGGGTCAGGTTCAGCTTGGTCAGGTTCCTTCCACTTTTCAGGCTTCATGCTCCCCTTCATTCGGACCCATCACCTACGCCCTAGGTGGAACCCCCCGTGAGCAGTCTGGATACAATGCCTTAGTGCTCTCCCACCGATCCGGGATGGTGCCCCCAAGGGCCTTGGGAAGCAAATCGATATGAATCCTGCGCTTGAGCGGTTGATGCTCGTTTGCTGCCTCATTCCATCAACGGTCAGTGCGATATTGATGCTGCTTTTCCGCCACGATCGGCAGTACTCCCATATCGTTACGCCGGTGCCCCCAGTCCTTGAGTGAATGGCCGCATGATTCACATTACGTTTTCCACCTCCCATTCTGACCAGGCAAAATCTCGGCACTCTTGACACTATCCCTCAGTGCATCTTCGCATATCCAGGGGATAGGACCACGATGTGGCGTACTTTGAGGTTCTTATGGTCCGAGCTCTAAGACCTTAAACTAAGATCTGCCCCTATGGTCCGAGCTCTACGTCCTTAAACTAAGATCTCCCTAATCGGGGTTCTACGTCCCGCATGACGTTAAAACTGCACTCTCAGAACTACGTGTGTCTTGATCTCCAGCCTGATGGAGTACGTAGGAACGCCCGGGCATCTCGACTCGGGTCCAGCCTCAGGGATCGCTAAGTCCCGCCCCTCCTCGTCGCCGGCCGTCTGGCCTGGCTTCTGGTAGAGTGGTGCGGTTGTGATATTCTCCCTGATTCATCTCGGGATTCCCCATTGCAATGATGGGAAGCGACAGTTTCTGTCTGAGAATTGGGGTGATTCACGGCCAGATTGGTGCATCCGCCTAATACGCTTTCCCCACAGTGGCGCAATTTTGGGAGTGTTAGACTCTGTTCGAACAAATCATCACTTCGCCCCACGCTTCACATGCTCTTATGATTCGGATTTCCACCCTTGTGTCTGAAGGAACCCCCAAAGTGGTATTGATGATGACATGTGATCCGCCTCCTGCAATATGAATGATGACCTTCGGTCCATCTATTGCAGTAGTATGGTTGATTGATCCATTGTCCGCTTGCCGTCTTGAGCATTTCCTGGAAGACTGACTGTTGTGGATTTCTGAATTCGGGACACGCGATTCACCCTTTTTCATCTCCCTATGTTCGGATAAAATCCCAACGCCCCTAGCGTTGTCCCTCTCGTGTGTCGGAACATGTTGGGGGGATGGTACATTGATTAGGTCTGAGGTCTCCTTTCCTAGGAATGACCTCCCTCTTTTCCTTAGAAATCCAGCCCCAATTGTGGATTCCTGAAGCTTGGTTAACGCTCCTGCAAGACAATGAATTGTGGTTGAGCACGTTAAGCCAAAAGATGCAGATAAATATGTTGATTCATACAAATGGATCGAAGTATTGAGTAGCGGAAGCAAACTGTTCTGGGAATGGAAAAAACAAATACCCTAGGGATTAGCGTGCTGAATGGATCTTTCCAACGCTGCTACCCTTTGGCTGGCGGCCTCCAGAGCTGCTTCTCTCTCTCTGCATGCCCTCTCTTCGTTGGCGGCCGCAGCGAGCAGCTCGCCGATCCTGGCTTGTGCACGCTCCCGATCGACTTGAAGTGTGACCATCTGGTGGCCCGCCTCCGTCAGCTGTGCCTGGGCGTCATCCAGTTGGGCCGTCAATTGCTCCACAAGCTCAGTGCACACTGCGACGAAGTCCTCCTTCTCTGTCGCCTACCCTTCGAGGCGCCGGACTTCCTGCTCCGCCACGAGGAGCTCCCGCGTGTTCTCCGACATGTCCTGACATTGTGCGACATCGGCACGCCTGCGGCTCTCGCACATCTTTTCGCCCATGAAATCACAGACCATCAGATGGAGGCATCGAGCATCAGCTCCCCCAGCACACAGGAAGCGCAGCCAGGTTTGAAGCGATCCCATGCGCCTCAGCTACTCTAATGGGGGTCTCTTGAGGAAGCGCTGGATGAACTTCCACCCCCTGCGGCGCGATATCCGGCTCTCCTCGACCGCCTCCGAGTCCGAGTCGTCCATCTCCTCGGGGTCGGCAGGCCGGTAGGCAGGGAAGGCAGCCAGCAGGTCTGATGCAGGGTCCGCCCCTGGGATGTCCTCACAAGGGATAGGTTCCCCAACATCTGGGCGACCTTCTTCGCTCGCCCCAGCGGCGTTGACACCCTCGTCAGCCCCCGACCTCTGTCCGATGGCAGCACCGCCGGCGTCCGTTGCCCCCTAATCAGCAGTTGGTGGGTCCGACTCGGTGTGAGAAGTCTGTTCCGGAGAAGGCGGTATGTCTGCCACTGGTCCACTCGTGGATGGCCCGAGTTCAACAGCCCGACGAGCCTCCAGTATTGAGATAACTTCGGCATTCCAGCGTCTCCCTCGGAACTCGATCGTTGTGACCTCTCGCCGATCAGGTTCCGAGGGGGGGCTTTTGTAGACTCCGGAAAAGTCTGTTGCTCCTCAAACGAAGCTCCAGATGAGGAAAGCGAGGTCATATTTGGAGTCAGAAGCATGTTTCCTAAGGCCCGAAGGCCTTGTGCGAAATATCGAAGGCCCGCGTGCAATATTGGCAAGGCGCGCGCAATCCTTCCGGGATTCGCGCAATGGGCCGTGTCGGCGTGTAATTTTCTACGCACGACGCCCGTGAACGACCCTATTTCGTGCCCGAGCCGCGTTGCGCGCTCACGAGCCGAATTGCGCACCCGCGCGCCGAATTGCGCGCCTGAGAGCCGAATTGCGCGCCCGGGGTTGCCTATAAATACAAGGCGACCCCCAACGTTTTAGGGTTTCCATAATTTGAAGGGTTGCTCGTGCGCTCAATCCCGCCCCCTCCGCGCGCAATGTAGATCTTCAGGTAACCTCCTTTATTTCGCGCATGCAAGCCTCAGGGTTCGCCTTCGTGCACAACCCCTTTGGCTTCTCTCCTTTGACCAAATCCTCACCCAAATACCTTCACGCACAAAAGAAGCCTCTTGCGCGCAATTGCCCCTCGAGTGCGCGCAATCCCGCCCGATTGCGCGCACCCCCTTACTAAGTGGCCATTCGTTAAAGAATGGGCCATTGCCCCCGCGCGCTATCAGAGGCCCGGTGCACGCAATATCCATCTTCCGCGCGCAAAGCGTTGGCCCAATTGCACGCCAGCCCACCCAATTGCGCGCCGACCCGCGGTATTGCGCACCAAGCTCCTCTTTTGCATGCAAACCGCCAGGGTCACCCCCTTTGACCCCATGAGGGTACCCGCCTACGTGGCGCCCGATGATCTTCATCCCAGGTGCCTGCACCGTGCGTTGTCTTCCCATGCGGCCCTCCACGCTCGCGTGAAGTGACACGAACCCATCGGTGGCACCACTTCGTCCGCGATGCAGGACGTTAAACTGTCAGGCATCCATCGTCCTGCAGGACGCTAAACTGCCCCACGTCCGCGCTGCAAGACGTTAAACTGCCAAGCATCTTCGTCCAACATGACTTTAAACTGTACTTCATCCGGCAAGACGTTAAACCGTCCGCTTCGTCCTCAACACACGACGTTAAACTGTACTTCGTCCGGCAAGACATTAAACCGTCCGCTTCGTCCTCAACACACGACGTTAAACTGTACTTCTTCCGGCAAGACGTCAAACCATCCGCATCACCCGATCCTGTGCCTCGCATGCAGGGTCCCCCCCTGTTTGGATGTGGCCCCCACCCGCTCGTCTATGCAGGGATGTCTGGATTGCCCCTCTTTAGGGACGATTTATTGGAGTGGCCTTCGTCCACGGGGGTAGGGTATTACAAGCCCCTAGTTTCTTGTGGGGGACTGCACATGTGTATCTCCGTTGTGCTTCCCCACTGCTGAAGCCGGTAGAGGGCGTGACAGGGATCGAGGTGTCTCTTACCGTCGGCCCAAGTCCCTATCCAAATGATCTTTGCCGCATATGGGCCTCCTTAGAGTGTAATCCCCAAACACCAGCGTCCAGCATGACGTGAAACTGTGATCCACCCGGCCGTTCCATCCCCCTCTGTGTGAGGTGGTTCAGTTCAATCCTCCGCCCGGCAGCCTCAACCTCCTCGTGAGTCGGCTTTCCATCGTCCAGCATGACGTTAAACTGTATATCCGAAATATGCTGACTTTGATCTGCGCTAACGCGCGGTACGTAGGAAGCCTCTACGGGGTCCAAGCTCTTCACTCCATCATCCATCATGATCCTTACCCGGGCGGCCACATCCCGGTGGGGTCATGCCACTTCATTCCACTCCACTTCACTCGGGAAGCCGCCCATGTGCTGGCCCCAGCGTCGGAGATTCCCCGCAAGGGGTTCAGTCATCTGATCCACTCCTCGTGTTGATCAGTCCGATGCCGTCCCCGCTGGACGTTAAACTTGTGGCATACCCCGTGTTAAACATGGGAAGCTGAGGAAAACCTCAGGTAACACAGTTTCCCGCACCCAGCATGGGATGCCTCAGGCCATCACGCCTTCGAGAAGCCCTATTAGGGACGGAAGGAAGACATGCAAAGCCGCAGTGTTATGACACGCCCCCAACACCCAGAGCTACCCGGTCTCCTCACCGCGGGTTGCTGCCCTGACCAGACTCCTTGGAGCGTCCGGGCGGAAGCAGCGTAATTAACCAGTGTCCATGAAGATATGGCGCCGGGAACGAGATTCATGAACATTCTTAAATCTATGAGGGAGACCCGGATTAGGCGATGAGTTCTGAGGAGACGTCCACGGAAGGAGGAGCCGACATCCCATCATCCCGGTTTCAATCAAGGAGCAAACGTCCCTGAATAAGGGACGGATGCCCCCCGCCTTTGGAAAGCGGGACTGCGGGGCCACAAGCCGTGCTCCCATCCCCTTGGGTCGACGGGCGCACGCGAGAACGCGTCCTGTCAGAACAGCGTCGGAACAGAAACCTGACGCACATCCGCACCGAAACAGTACTTACTCATCCAAAATGTTTTTTATCGCATCCCATGAACTCATCATATTGGGGAAAAAATACCTAATTCTTATGTTTTGTAATCCATAAGAATCCACACCATTCCCTCCTAAAGATTCTCAATTGAAATAGTGATGCTAAATATTATAGGGTACAAGTGATTAAAATTGGGTTTCCAAATTACAGACACACTAGGTCTTATCAGGCCCACAACGTAAACCAGCAACATACAACCCCGCCTAACCCCAAATGTCAAAGGAACACATTCACCAGCCCTCAACACTAACAATCATCAGAGGAACTGACTTGCCTCAAAATGTTACTCGCATCAAAATTATGAATCTATAACGAGGAATTATCCCTACACTATATGCATTAAAACCTATATCAAACAACTCCAACAAGGGTTACACTGAATCATAGCAACACTCAGAAAAAACATTGTTAAAAAAGTAGCATGAAATTAGTAACTCACATTAGCTCCTATCAACACGAATATTGAAATTATCCTGGACATTATGTGTAACTATATCCATTAGAGCCTCAGGGTCAACGACATATATGACCTACATATGTTCTCTAACCCATCCTATTGATCATTGTGAGTAGCCTGGACCACCTGGGGGTGGTGGTGGAAAGTCATACAGTCTTCCACCTCCTTATTCTCTATCAGATCCTCTACCACGTATTCCACCCTATAGAGATCCATACATAAAACACTGCCTCTCCAAGGATGTTTGTGGACTAGATCCCTCTCAGAATCACCCCATACCTTACTATCTCAAGAATTATGTCCTCATCCATCACTAGAATAACACCTGCTCTCTTTTGATAGAATAAATCATCCCTAAAATCTGTGATCCTCATACCCTTCATCTTGGGATCTCCATCTCAAGAACATCAAATGCATGGATCCATGATATTACCATCAAGTTATAGAATATGTGGTCTTAACATCCATGTTCACAAATCTAACAATCAGAGTCCACTTATCCAACAATCATTCCTTCACTATGTCCTAATGATACAGTCCACCATACAGGGGAATGAACTGTGGCACCACTGACACTCTGATCATCAAATGTATAACGATCTAAAAGGTTTATTCTTTGAATAAAATATCCAAAAATTTAAAAATTGGTGTAACATGAAACATCTATGAATGTCACATAGTATGCATCCATGGTCATGCTATCATTCTGATGCTATAGAAGATCATGGTTACACACTAATATCAAAGAGTCCTTATATAATTACTTCATATAGAGATTCTCATTATCAACCAATGTGAGCATTGTATCTTCATGGATTTGCATCACAATAATCCACCATCTCCTGAAAGAACCAAACATAAGGATTACTATTAGTACAACCATCTGGTCGAGAGGTTTCCTCAAAAGGTAGAGAACATATGTTACTACCTCAAGCCAATTATTGGATACCTATGGGTCTATATCACCTAGATAATCACAATGGGAACAACCTCTAAATCTATTGAAACATACACATATAGAATTGATATTCAACCCAACAGTGCCAGCAATACATTATACTTGTCGAGTGGTTTCTCGACTGGTTGACCACATGGATGTCTAGACTTAGAACAAATTCCTTTCATTGATGCCTCTTCATGAGGAAGATCATCACCAAAACAACTCCATAAAAAATTATTTAGTTGTCAAAGTGATGGAATCACAATTTACTCTTAGGAAACACAAGGTTCAAAGAGTACATCTAGAGGGTCCTGTCATGAAGGATATGATAAAACCCAAAAACCTATCATATATGATTCGTGGACAATTATTTAGTTGTAAATAGTTTCCTAATGTACCAATTTTAAAGGCATGTTATAATCCTCTCGTTGAATGTATATATTGGACACCACACCAAGAATAGAGTCCTAAGACTAAAAGTAAAAATGAAACACCCTAACGTTATCACTATTAAGCCCAAATGAATATAAAAACAATAGAAACTACACAATATGGTCCCAAAGGGGGAACATAATCTTATACATATATTTCATGACCTTATAAAATGGGGCTGAGGTCTTGACTCACCATGCTCAACTCATTAATCTAAGGGTATGGGTCATGCACCATGTTGAAAAATCTCAACCATGGGAATATATATCTCATTGTACTTGTATAAATACATCTACATATAAATCCACGAATCATTACATAGATATATAAACTGAAAATAAGTACATTCATTTAGATATCTCAAACCAACGTAAAAAATAGATATTAAAAAATGAATTTATAAGGCCTAGTAAAAAACCATAAAATCATCCGATCTAAAGATACGTAGGTGGTTTCGTCAAAGGAATCCACCAGAATTCTATTTAATCCATTTATGGAAAACACCATGGTCCTTCTGTCTCTCTAATATCGACCAACATTGTGTCCTCTTATGTCTCGGTCAAAATGCATGTGATCTACACCCAACACAATTTGTGTGGGAAAATACTGAGAAGGTATGATTATAAAAATAATTATAAACTACCGAGAATAACGAAAAGAAATGGACCAACTCAAAGGAATTATACCACTCAAAATAGCCCGAGGGAAACCGTACTCAATAAGAACTACATATTTAGACCATACTCAAAAATAAACTACTAATTAGCTCATACACCACGGTGCGTCAAACATGGAATGATCCCCCACCATATAGAATCCAAGAAAACAAAAAAATATACTTGAACTATAATCCATGTCTCATGAGGTTATGACTAGAGATCCATGGAAATTTTACTACTCATGTCTCTATGCAGAGAAAAATTCTAATAGTACACACACCATGTTATTTTTCAAACCAGATGAATCCTGTCAAATATAAACTCTCCCTCATAAAATAAACTAAATCCTGGATCGAATCTATAAAACATTCTACTCAATCAGGTATCCCAAATCAGATGGAATAGTGCCGCTATTCCTTGGGTAATTCAACTGTATGAACACACTAGTAAGATATTTCCACCATGAATGTCACACTAGAAACAATAAAATTTTTCTGCTTATATTGGGGATCTCACACATCCCTAATGGTGGGAAAAGACATACCATACTAGAACTATGAATGATTTTCATTCACAATAAAAGTTATCACTCCCATGATCCGTTTGGGGATACAACAAACACTATCATAAAAGAAGTTCTATGTATAATTACATAGTGTATTACTACTGGGATCTACTATGGGACACCAAAATAAATCCAATAACACACACATAAGAATCAGATAAAAAATATCCAGAGTATCAACTGGGGACACCACAACCCAATTATATGTCCTTGAGATCATAACACTAGGACAAAGGATTGTCAGCCATTTTTTTCTGGTCACTATGATTCCACAAACCACATCTCATATAACTTGTGATGTCGGGGATTGTACTCTTAAATACTCCACAAACACTAAATAAATATTCTAATGATAGGGGTATTGTATGTTTGAGTATACCACAACCCTAATATGACTAACGGCAATGTAGGTGATCGTACTACTGACAATACAAGAAACCATGAAGGGTTGTCCTACTAGATAAGGGATTATCTCCCATGTAGTGTTGGTCAAAGTGGTTTTGAGAATTCAATATAGTGAAATAATATGGTAGAGGATCCCAATCCAAACAATATTTAGGGATGCAAAAAATATTACCATACAAAATATAATTACACCCCATCCTCTTTGGAGGGATAAAATAACATTATATAAACTCATTATATCATCGGGAACTAAATATAAAACCATTACTGTAATGCCTTAGTTACCCTCATAGGGAAAAGACTAAATAAGATAAATAAACCTAATGATTTTATGAACATCACTAACCCAAGAAACCCACAACATCAACTCACATGGGCCCTATTTTTTATCCAATTTACAATGCTCAACTAGCCATGACACCCACATTATGTGTACCACTGGTAGACGACATGTTCTATCCAATTGTCCCTTTATTGTGTCATCTACATGTGTCCATGTCTAGAACTCCATGCATTTGTATTTTGGCCATCTAATATTACATGAATAGGTATGTTTACATGGATTCCCTTACCATGTCCTCCAGCAATACGACGTGGGGTCACTACATGACATGTAACTTATTATACGTGGGATTTTGTCCTCAAAAAACATATTCCCTAAATGGGGTGAACACATGGTTTCCTTTAAAACACTACATGATTAGATTATGTGAAATTCAATGGGAATTCTTCTACTAGTATCAGTAACAAACAATATCACCAAAAAAATTATCACCCCTTAATGTGACCCTAGAAACAATCTACGGAATATTCAATCATTAAAAAGCATGAAAATAAATAGTGGGGATGAAAACTCAAGCCTCCTAACATGACCGAGAAACATCAATTATTAGATGCTAAATCGACTATCAAATGCTATTGGTTCACTATAGAGATTAGGGTTAACATACAAGAATATTCCAACCTTTTTTATGAATATTTATTATATTAAAAAAATAAACGCCTAAGGACTGTAATAGATTAGCATATTTGGATACATGGAACCAAAATAATCTATCCTATTAAAAGATATTCAACATCACACTTAAGAATCTACACCTTTTTTGACTTTTATCTAAATCCTTTCATCAGAACATGTAGAAAAGAAAAATACGAAATGATTGACCTTAGATGCTATGTAAGGGTAAATAATTTAAATACATATGGATAACATGAAAAAAATTTTATGGAACATGAGAATAACATTTGATGATCATATCCTAAATATGAATGATCATAAAAATGATGCTAAATTCAAAATACATGGATCAAAAGTAAATAATGACCATAATTGCTGAAAGAAATACATTGGAATAAAACAAGGATGTTTTAAAAATAAACAATAAACACCAATGTCAAGGTATCCTACCAAGGCAATTGTAACATTTTAGTCTTGGTTAAATCACCCATATACCTTCCTCAGTAATGGAATTCTCTCCCATGTGACCTATTGTTTTAGGATTGGGATGTCCTCCCATATACCCACTTATTTATGTCTTATGACTTCTTCTCCTTTAAACCCTTTTTCAGGGCTTTGGATATCCAACCATTTACACACTTTTTTTGTTCATTGGATATAATATTATTTATCATATAGTTTCGGTCAAGGAAAAACCTCCAATTTACCATCTTGCTTCAGTTTCTGGATGCCCTCTTTTGTAACCATTGAGCTCATTAGAAATATATTGTTACCCAATGCATTGTAGGTAGATATAGGTCCCACCTATCTCGTATTCAAATCATACATAAATGTTCCAAAAATTAAAAAAAACATATCCAAAACCATTTAATTAAAATGGAATCATAAACATGTAAAAATATCATATTAAAGGTAACATATATAAGTTTCTTAATCATTACATCGAAATCATAGCTCATAAAAGAGAAATGGATTTCAGAAAAATATAACCTTTGAAAGAGAAATATATTTTATAATCCTATAACAAATTAAAGAGAATCATATTTCATGAATAAAATGACATTAATAATAAACCATTCATAAAAAATATGTAAATTGAACAATTATATCATTTCCGAATAGGGCATGAGTAATATTAACGACTACCTTCTATGATGGAAAATAATTATGCAATATCTTTCAAAAAAATTATTAAATAAATATACTTTATTATATGAAAAATTTATTTAATACATAATACTATTTTATAATAATTTTCATAAAAAAATGAATATTTACAATAAAGTCAGTAAATTATATTGAAATATTTTTCCTTGAAAAAATATAAAATAGGATTCAATAAATTCTAAAAACAATTTTCATAAAAAATTGTAAACATATAATGAATGTTTGAAAACATTTGAAATTTCTTTTATTGAAAATACTTTAAAAACAAAAAAATGGTTCTTGAATGTTTTTTACAACTTTGTTACTATAAAATTGATTAAAAACATATAAATGATTCTTAAAACGGTTTTTGAAATTAATTTTTCTTCAAAAAATATTAAATAGAATTAAAATGTTTTGAAAAAAAAATTACATCAATTTTTTTTAGAACAATATAATAAAAAATCCTTCAAACATGAAATGAATTATTCAATGTATATATAGTGGATAAATATGTGCATTTCTTATGGGGAACAAAGAACATTTTTTTGGATGGTAAAAATTATAGAAAATTTCCTCATTCAGAAAGTGACAAGAAGATTCCTTTGAAAAACATTTCAAAAGAAAAAATGGTAAAATTTTCTTTTTTTAATTCCAAAATATTAATATAATATTCTTTTAATGTATATTTAAAAAACATGGTTTCGAAGGAACATTGAATTTTGACAAAAGAGATGTAAAAAACAAGCCTTTGTAAAAATAGTTTCTTAAAAATATTATTTAAAAACAATAGAAAATCATACAACTACATTATTATAAAATCAAAAACCAAAAGATTTGATATTTAATGGGTTTTTTGAGAGATCAAATGTATGAATTCATCAAATTAATCCTAAACCCAAACAATCATGAAATGGGATGAGGTTCTTTCAATAAAATATTATAAATTTGTAACATGGGATCACACTACCCATGTAGAAAAAGAAAATTAAATGAATATTTAAATATCGTTAAATTAAGTAGGGTCCTAATATAACAAGTGAAATGGAATTATAAAAATCTTCAATAGAGAACTTAGGTTCCAAACAATACCTGAGTCTTAATGAAATCAAATTGGGTCAAAACATTTTAACCAAATTAGAATCTTTTGAAACATATCCCCATAAAAGAAATATCATAAAATGGATATTTTAATATCCCTAAATATAATAAAATTATTCCTAGAATAAAATAATGGCAAGTACACACATCAGAGAAAAATAAATAGTGATTAAAATAACATGTATCTCATGGAAACAAAAAGTGAGATGAAATTTCATTACCTTGTGTCTAGACTCACATTGTATACATTCAAACCACCAGTATAATTAATATAAATTTATTAAAAATATATTGTTGAACCTCATTATTATTATTAAAACCATATGTAGTTTTGTTATGACCTCATATTTCCTACTTGTAAATAATCATGTGTTAATGTTTCACTTTGTGTAATATTCTTTTTATTATTGGCATATTTTTTAATTTTTTATATATTTGGTATTTTTATTTTATATCAAGATTAAAATATTTTAAAACATGATATAAATATCATTTAGGTATATTTTATGTGGTTTATAATAATATATATAGTAAATAAGTATGAAATGTGTTACAAAATTTATGATAATTGTATGTCATACGTACACATAAATACTTTTTCCGTTTAATTGTTGTGTTGAACAAAAAAACGTAAAAGACAAATATGATTATATATTTATATTTATATTAATATTAATATATATAATTATTAATGTAGCATAACTTTATCATATATATATATATAATATAATATATAATATGATAATTAATACAACCATATAGTGTATGAACGAATCATATTTCTTTGAGGGGGTGGTAGTCCACACCTCCCCAAATGAAATGATGATATTAAGAAACAATATAATGTAAAAAAAGAAATGTAATTTTAAAAGTAATAAAAAGCATAAATAAATAATTAATATTATATGTGACATAAATAAATATATTTTACATCATAATGGACACTATGTTTTGTGGTAATGTAAAAATGAACATTCAACATTTCATGAGGTTGTAGTTCACCGTACACAAAAACAATATGTTGGTTACCAATTAGTTGGAGGTGTGTGTAAGTGTAGGTCTAATAATTTTCATAAAATAAGAATAATATATTAGATATACATTTATTTTGATGTAAACAATGAATGAATTCATTCAGATGTGTTGTAGAATTAAAATAAATTAATGGACTTAGGAGATGATGTTGCCTATTAGTTGGGAAACACCTTTGGGTTTGTGCCATAAGGAATACTTGTAAGACCATCATCCCAAATAGAGGTTTCAAAGTAGAAGGTAGGGAATCTGGGAGCTTATATGTTTAGTGTTTTGGTGATCCCATGGAATCAAAATACGTTAAGAAGTGGGTGAGTTAGTGTCATTATTTAAGGAAAAAAAAGAATCACTTGGATGATTTTCAAAACATATTAGGTGTACACATGTTATTTCATAACAAAATTCATAAAAACACACAAAATTTATTGATGTATTGTATATTTAATAAATATTACAATACAATGGAGTTTTCAAATGTTTATAGGTTATTTATTCCCTAAATATTAATGTTGGGTCCTTAATTATGAATAAATTTAGTTAATTACTAAGATAGGTTTAAATCACATTTTATAATTTTTTTGGTCAGAATTTCATTTTTACTTATTATAAACAATAGTATATTGATTAAAATGGTTTATATTAGTTTTTATAAATTCAATTTATTTAAGTGACATAATTAATATTAATGGCAACCCCAAATACAAGTCGAAATATTAGGTTTTTAAAGTGAAAACAATGTACTAATGTTTTTGTATTTTTTTATTCAATTCCAAAGAACAATTGATTCAAATATACTAAATTGTATAAATAGATCTAAAATTAATCTAATTTGACATTAAAACCAATTTTATGAATAATGTAACTTTTTTAATTATTTAAATAATGATGAAAAAAACAAAAAACAATTATTTTTCAGTAATCACCTGAAAATGATTTTTTTTAGAAAAAAACCAAAATTTCACCATAATATAATATCAGCATTCTGAATTAAAAAATAAATTTTATCTTAAAAATTCAACTTTAAAATGTTCCTAAAATTATTTTCTTATTAAATGGGGTTTATTCGATAAAATTGTATAATTTAACATAGAATGGATATAGAAAAATTCATATATTTCATTAGAAATATGTATTATTCGTAAATAAAAATTTAAATAATATTTAAAAATTAGTTAGGACTATTAATCAAACAGTATTTTACAGATATATTTTAATTATATCATTTAATTAAATATATAAATAATATCATGTTTCTAAGAAATATATGTATTTCATGAAACGATGGAGAAGTTGGTGTTGCAGGTAACCCAAGCCATGTGTGTGTTGTGTGTTGCGCAAACTAAGTCTGCATTGCATGTAATGCATGTAAAATTGGTATTGTGAAAGTAAGAAACTGTTTACATTGTGTTTTAATGTATATGTTTATAAACTACTATTTATAGTCTCATTTGAAATGATAAATATCAAAGATATAAATTTATTTAAAAACACAAAACCTTATGTTGTTATATTTACCCCCATTATACTTATATTTTCCCAAATAAATCATCACGATAATCAATGAATTATTACGTGAACTTATCATTCATAGAACCCCATATCGTAATAATTAATAATAAAAAACCCTTGAAAAGGAAATATTAGAACCATAACAGTAACCCAATTTAACATATAACTATGTTTACTCATAAGAGTACATTGGTTGGGCGTGATGATTAGACATTGATGAAATATGTAAATATATATAAGATGTGATTTAGGTAATCAATAAAAAACAATTTAATGATCAAACATCATTTATTGGACTCCAACTCATAAATCATTGATGACTGAAAATGTGACCGGTTCAACATAAATAAATTTATGAGGACAACACCATTTTTATCATTATGCAATCATTGAGTTTTTCAGTTTATTGGCTAAAAATATTAGGAAATATAATGTATTGGTGTTATTCCATTTCTTATACACAATCCCAACATTTTTTTATGCCATGATATATTTCAACTTCATCTCTTACAATATGAGAATAATGAGAATTCAAATTTTATTCCTAATTTACTAACAGAAAATGAAATCCATGATAAGTCTACCCATCTACATAAAGTTATCATCAAAATAGTGTAATTTTATCTTGCTATCAAATATGAATAAATCCTCATATTTTGTGATAGCACTTTAAAATTTCTGACATCATATGATGTTTAACTATATATTTTTATAAATGGTTAACCTTATAATTCTTCCAAAATATTAAAATTCAAATATTTGGAAAATGTTTCATTAAATCCTCTCCATTGTGAACTCCCATATATGATGAGGTTAAACTAGTTTTTCACATTACAAGCACATGAATACCCTCATTGTACATCTCCATAAACAATGGGTAAAACCATAATTAATATAATTCCATTAGTGAAATCACTATGAATCCTTATTTAAAAGGTTACATGATATATTCATTAAATCCTAGATTTTTTAAACATCATAATCACTTTAAGGGTTACCATAACTTAATCAAAATATAAATTTTCTAATAAAATCACTATTAAACATATCTCATTCAATTCATAATGTAAAATTATATTTAAAATAGTTATATATTTCAATATTCATATAATATAATATTTCGAATTTAAAAAAATTATATCATTCATTAAAACTTTAATGTTAAACTATTACTCATTCCTTATCAAAATATCCCTTACAAGATATTTCAAAGAATATGAACTATAATTCACGACTTATTTATTATCATCCTCAATCAAATCATGATTATTTATGATGAATTTAAAAACTACAAACAAAAACATCATATACGTTTCATATGGATTTACTTTCTCTTTATCTTCAGAAGTATAACCAATACTCTTACCACATACATGATTATATTAATAATATTTCCACATGGGAAATCTATTTTCATAATTTACATACCTTTCACATCTAGAATAATAATTTTTTTCCATGTTCTTTATTGTTCCCCTCTATTCACTAAAACATTAATGCATAGGGTGAGAAACGCATATCATTAAAGAAAACTACATAATCATGAAAACAATCATGTATGATATCTAAAGCAAGAGAAATATCATTAATAGATGAAAAATTAGTTATATCCTATGTTATTAACCACAAAATGTTATTTAAAAACATCACTATATTTCAAGAAGATTTTGTGAATTCCCAAATAATATACTCCTAGTAGTGTCATACCGAGGGTGCATCCCGACCCATTTTCATCGACAAAATTCACCCATGATTTGTTTGAAAAATCCCATCAGAGTTATTACATCTTAGTAAATCTATACCAACGACACATCCACATGTAGTGTCGTTATATGGATGTATTTCTTGGATACTGCTGACTCTATTTTTTATAAAAATTGGAGGACATTTTCCTATGTGTTAACTCGTCATAATATTAATCCTTAAAAAAGTCCCTAGTCATATCTTTCGATATATACCTAGGAAAATCATAATTTTTTTAGCATCCAATTATTATATTCATGACTAATCCTTTCATTTTATAACAACTATAGAGACCTAGGATTAACATACAAGGATATTACATCATTTTAGATGAATATTTAAAACATTATAAAAATACATGCTCAAAGACTGTAATTGTTTAGTGTATTTGAAAACATTGAATCAAACTCACTATTCATGCTCTATGATCAAACCCTTTAGTACATCTAAATAAAACCCTTATTCCAAAAAAAATTTAATGAAAATATATGAAATGGGTGAGATCCGATACTCAGTAAGGGTAAATAATAAAAATTTATAATCATACCATGAACAAAATGGTATAGAAGTTGAGAAATTTTTTTGAACATCATACCTGACATTTGAGAGAACATTATTAATATTTAAATCTAATAATACATGAATTGTAATGAAATATTAAAAAGAGTCAATGAAAGTATAACATAAGAAAAAAAATATAATTGTGGAAAACACATCTAAAAACCCCAATTTCAAGCTGGCCTACCAAGGCATTTATAACATGTTTTGATAGAAATAATAACTCGCGAAACATCTTCATGATTGGGATGCCTTCATATCTACCCCAATATTTTTGGAATATGATGTTCTTCAATGTAAATCTAGTTTTGGGCTTCATATTTCTTCCCATTTACCCAGATGATTAATGATTGGGATTTCATCCTATTTACCCTCTTGTTTGGGACATGATATTTCATCCTGTTTAACATCTTGTTATTTGATGCGGATAACCGCCAATGTAGCCTCTTGTTTTGGGTTTTGGATTCTCTTATATGTTCCCTATGATACAATAATACATTTATCATTACCAAATGTTTTAGAGGGGGATACATGATCACCCATCTCATAGTGAAATCATACATGCATCTGCCAAAAAATCATATTCCATCATATCAGAACCCCTGTAATTAAATGGGAATAATAAACATCTAAAAATATCATATCCCATGGAAATTATATAGGTTTCATAATAATTTCTTCAAAATCATAACTCAGGAAATAGAACCCAATTTTATAAACACAAAACCCATAAATGATAAACAGATTTCCAAAACATATTACTCGTGAAGGAGAAACTGATTTCATAAAGACCAACAAATTAATAATATCTTATTAATAGAAATGATATCAATGGAAAAATTAGATAATTTAATATAATGTCATGAGTAAATTCATTGTATTTCATCATAAATTTAATATAATTTTTAAATATGTTTCTAATACAATTCTTGGGTGAAAATATACTTCCTTCATTAAATGATTATTTTTAAAACATAAAACCATTTCATAATTATTATCATAGAAAATACATTTAGATAATATAATAAATACTTGAAATCATTTGAAAAATATTTTTCTCAATAACCTATAAAATAACCATCAAATAATTTTGAAAACCATTTTCCTCGAAAACTCTTTGGAAACATATCATGAAAGCTACAAAATGGTATGAAAATAAGTTCATTAAAAATACTTTGAAAACATATAAATAGTTCATGAAAACGTTTTGAAAACTACATTCCCTTAAAATTTTGTGAAAACATATAAATATATTTATGATATGATTTTAAATCAATTTTCCTTTAAAAATATAAGAGTAGCATGAAAACATTTTGAAAACCATTTTCCTTTAAAGCTCATAAAATACGATTGAAATCATATTGGTGACCATTTTCCAATAAATTACAATTTAAAAAAATTCATTAAAAAAAATTAATCATGAAATAAAATATTTAATGGATTGGTGGTGGATAAATCCATACATGTCATATGAGGTAAAAATAACATTCTTTTTTGTACTGTAAAAAGGATAACAAATTGCCACATTTGGAAATCAACAAGATGATTCATGTGAAAACATTTGTAAAATATTTAAATTGTAATAATTACTATTAATAATCATAGGTAATTAGTTTAATATTCTTCAAACACCCTTTTAAAAAACAAGGTTTTCAAAGAACATAGATTTCTGACTGAAGAGAGGGAAAAATTCATGCATTCTTAAAACTCCATTATGAAATATCTTATGTACCAAAGAGTATAAAATGGTACCAAAACATGAATGTGAAATGAATACCAGGGGAGATTAATATTAATTGTTGTCTTGAGGTAAAAAACATAATAATTCCTCAATGTAATGATACACAGAAACTATCTTGAAATGTGACGAGATAGTTTCAATCAACTCTTGTCACTTTGTAATAATGGAAAATATTGTCCATGTAAGAAAATAATACTACATGAATCATAAAATATAATTAAAAAAATTAGTTTCAAGATATAACATGTAAAATGAATGTATTTACAAATTGATAAAAAATTTAGGTTCCAAACAAAAAAATGAGTCTCAAAGAAGAAAATTGTGAAAAAATAATTTCACCAATTTGGTATGTTTTGAAACATAATCCATATTAATGAAGGATCATAAAATTGATATGTTAATAAACATAAATATAATTATAAAACAAATATAATAAAATAATTTTCATACCATACACCACACATAAATAATGTGTGTTGACCATATCATGTATCTCATCGAAATAAAAATGGATATGAAATCCCCTTACATCGTGTCTTGACACTCATCGTACTCATTCAAACCACATTTATAATAAATAAAAATTTGTTATTAATATTTTTTATAAATATAGTATTATATAAAATACCGTATATGGTTGGATTAAAATAGTATTTCACCCTCTTCTTTAACAATCATTTTTTAAGGTTTCACTTTTGTTCATATTTTAATTATTATTAACAAGTATCATAAATTTTTTTACATTTTGAATTTATATTTTATATCATGATTTCCAGAATCTAAAACAAGATATATATATATATATACATATATTATATAAATTAAATGTTTTTTATAAAAACATATATAATATATATGTTTAAAACAGAATACATAGATAATGGAAATTTGAGGCTATACGTACGCATGAAAGCTATTTTTGATTAATAATCATGTTGAGAGAAAAATATTAAAAATATTATATGTATATATATAATTAATATATAATATTTGATTAATCACATATATATAAAAAATATTCACTAAAACCATACCTAATACATTTATGAATTGTATGAATGAATTAAATAAGATTGGGGTGGTGGTAGTCCACGCCCCTCAAATGAAATTATCGTATTAACACAAAATAGAATGTAATAAAGAAATTTATTTTAAATATTAATAATTATGCTTAATGGAATAATAAATACAAAATATGTCATATATAAATATATTTTACATCCTAATGTACACCATTGTATGTGATAATAAAAAAATAAAACTCATCATTTTGTGAGGAAATAGTTCTCTATTCATAGAAATAGTGTGTTCTTAACCCATTAGATTGAGTTGTGTGTAATTGAATGAAGAACCATTTACATAAAATTATCATTGTATATTTAGGATACCATTTTTTCATATATGAAAATAATAAAGAGAGTTTGAGGTGGTGAATATGGTAAATAAAAGAAACAACTAGAGAGATAACAATTCCTTATTATCAGAAAACTACTTATGTTTTGTGCTAAAAGGAAACCCTGGAAGACGTTCTTCATAAACAGAAGATTTAAAAAGGTCGTGATGGAACTTACACTACAAAAAAATTGGGTTTCTGTAGCTCCACCCTTTTACAGCACTAAAAAAATCACTGATAAATGGTGGCCATTATCAGTGCTAAAAAAGCGCAAAGAAAGGGCACATTTAACATCACTAAAAAATTGATGTTATTAGTGACCCATTATCAGTGATTTTTTAGTGTTGATAAAACCCCCCTCCTTTATTAGAACTTTTTTATCACTGTTTAAGGGTACTCCTTTATCAATGCTTTTTAAGTATCATTGATAGGGGATTAATCAGCGCTTTTTCCGAGCACTGATAAATTTCAAAAACACTCATGAAAAATAATATATAGTCTAATAAGTATATTTATATTGATATAAATATAATTTATATTTTTTAAATATTTTTTATATAAGTATTAATAGTATATTACATTTAATATATATGAAATTTCATGAAAATGGAACTAAAATATTTTAAAAAATATTATTAATTATTAATTTGTTAATTATCATCAACTAATAATCATTTAATAACATATCGAAGTCAAAAAAAATAAAAAAAATATTATAAAACATCTAAAATATGTTTATAATGTTACTCAAATTTCAAAAGACCATAAATATTGATCCAGGTGTCTATTTGAGTTCTACAACATATCAAATCAAATCCTGCAATGACTGCTACGTGCTAGTGACGGAAGGGAACCATGTGTCAAATTTTTCAAGGCGGAAAAAGGCCCAGAAGGCCTCCAAAACAATGTTTTTATTCAAGATACCCTAATTTTTTAATATTTGATGTAATTTCAGATTTGTTTAAGTGGGTATTTTTCCCTTTTTCAGTGGGGAATGAATTTATTTCAACGGATTACATTTATATTATTTTTTTAAAATATTATAAATTTTCAGAATGTACTTTTATTTATAATCAAATATATAACAATATATACATATTTTTTTTATATTTTCATAGATAAAAATTAAATTTTCTAAAAAAATAATTAATCATATTTACTTATAAAATATATTTCCCAATATATAAAACTTATCAAAAAATATAAAATAATATACATTTTATTTAACATAAAAATAGTTAAATATTTAAATACCTATATTGTGTGTGTGTGTGTATTTTTGTGCGTCTTTATTCACAAACTGATATATATTATCTATATATTCTAAACATATGTATATACATGTTAGTATAATATATTTATAAATATATAAAAGTATGTATAATTATTCATACACATACACATATAACATATATATGTGTCTGTGTCTGTGTGTTCTTGTTGTACATTTATATATATATATACTTATTTATACAATGTATTTAAAGATGATCTTATAAATATGTAAATATAAATATATATATATATATTTGTATATATATATATATCGATATATTAATATATATATTAATATTAATATTAGGATTACTATATATATAGAAATTAATATAACTATGTATATATATTAATATCAATATATATATATAGGAATAAATATAACTATATATATATAAATAAAAGGAGAGAAAAGTGAAATGGGGGAGCATAAAAGTGTTAGGCCCACATTTGAAGGATCCTGATTTCAAATCTCGGGGGAGGCAGGGGTAGCGCATGAGTGTTGAGTAATTACTGGCACTATTAATGTGGGGTAGGGGAACTGTTAAATCCCTAGGGTGTGGATTGGTCATGCGATGATGGGAGTTGGCGGTGGGGCACTGTTGAAGCACATCCCCATGTTGAATAAATATTATTTTATTTTCAATGAAATTTTATCTTCACTTTTTAAAATCACTGATAATGGACCCCTATAACTGCCCTTTTTAACACTGATAAAAGGACCCTTTTATCAGCTCTATTTTCAGTGATGTTAAAAGAGGCCTTTATTATCTCTTTTCTGATCGATGATAAAAGAGACATTCCTTATCTTTACCTCAATTAACTTCACTTTTCTAACACTATTAATTCCATTTTCTGGCGGTGATAAAGGCCATATTTGTATTAGAGTTGGGATCTTGTGTAACATACTATGGTTAACTAAAAATAAATTTATATGCACAAAATTTTTGAAGTGGATATATCTAACTAGAATTTAAATGATTTTAAATGGTTATAGGGATGTATAAGAAAGATAAGGAATAAAATTTTCATGTTATGAGAATTTTCATTGAAATCATGTTTTATTTTTAAACGATTTATATTTTTTATCGATACGAATTACGATTTTATGTAATCAAATTTTCTTTAATATGTAAAGTTATGAATTTATTATGTCACAATTCCTTAATTATATGAAATTGAATAAATACTCAATCTGAGAGGAAGTGAGTTCTTGAATAAATTCATGATCATGTAATGTAACAAGATCGGGTCCTTATAGATTGTATCAAAGTATGGTTTAGATAAATTTATGGGTAATGATGTTGTGAATAGAATACAATAAATGATTTTATATATTATAGTTAATTTTAAATTTTATATCATTTAAATATTACCATGATTCTTCAACTATGATATTTTTGTTCATAATGTTTTTTGGCAGATGAAACATGGAAGCTGAAGAGGAGAGGCCCTGACAGAACAATATCCCACTAAATCTACAGCGAAGAATTTTAGGGATTTAACCAAGTAGTTTGGTATAGTAATGGCTATGGTAAAGAATGAAATAAATGTTCAGGGAGTCGATGAATGACAACAACCAGAGGAACCAAAATGTAACATGAAGATAGTGGAACATTATAGTAGTCAAAACACTCCTTCGTTAAATAGATCTTTAGACTAAGTACCGGATGAATGATGCATTAAATACCATCAAATGATGTTTGTTATGATTTCAAATTCTAATAATCAAAATTATTTTCATTCAATTTATAATTTTTATAGAGAAGGTGGAATTTTTAGTCAATAGTGAAGAATATCAAGAATAGATAAGAGATTGATGCATTAGATTGAGATAAATTTAAATGTACTTTCCTTAAAAAATAATTTCCAAATGTTATTCAGAATATGATGGAGAAGAAAATACATGAACATAGCTACCAACAGGAATATTAATTGGTTGTTTGTAAAGAAAATTTGACCCAACTAGTGAGGTATGCTTTATATTCTATTCAGGATCATGATAGAAAAATCAAATGCTTTTACTCAGGATTAATCAAATGTTATCTAAGGGCATTTGCATCCCGTGAATTCAAAAGTTATGAGAAACATGTATTATGTGATAAGAGGGTAGAGATGGAGTTTTATGATTCTTATTTGGACTTTTAAAATAATTATAAGAAATGATCTAGATGGAAAGTGATGGGTAAAAATCATCCAAAAAATCTGTAGGTAAGAAATTCATATTTGTATTTGGTAAAAAGTGTGGAAAATAGTACCCTGTAGAATGCCTTACGAAAAATGGGAACTATTTTACATGTGGTATGTCTGGACATATTTATCGATATTGTAATTGAAATTATCCTATGGGAATTCCGGATAATAAAATCAGTGTGTGTTTTAAATGTTGGGAGATAGGTCTTTATTCAAATTCCTACACATACTAAAATCTGAATGATGCAAAGAAGCCAGATTGTAAGCAGAAAGGTGTAGTGAGATATTTTATGACCATGTGAGAAACTTTTAGGCCATAAAATTATGTTTTATGAGGTAACTTGTATGATTACTCGTATTTTTCACTGATTTTTTCGATATGGGGTCTACAAATACTTCTCTCTATGTTGAATTTTCTCAAAAATTGGGAATATTATCTCATAAATGAGATCAAAACATATTATTAAAACACTAGGGGGAAATATTATAGTAAAGTGGTATTATATGAACACTTATATTGAATTCTGTGGAAAGACAATACATAAAAATCTTTTTAATTTGTTCATAGTATTGTTTGAATTCATTATAGTAATGGATTGGATTTCTGTTTATAATGCTAAAAATGATTATAGATTTAATGATGTTGTTTTTCAAAAAGAGATTAAATTTGTATTCAATAATTAACTCATAAAATTGTTAACATATCAGCAATAAGATAAACTACTAAAAAATGGAAATGATATTTATCTTGCACATATATTTAGAAACAAGGGAATTGTTCAGATAAATGATGTTTCAATGGTAAATGAATACCTTTATGTTTTTCATGATAAGTTACCTGGTGTCATACCAGATTGGGATATCAAATTCACAATTGACATAGTTCCTTATGATATTCC
Organism: Viscum album; assembly: GCA_963277665.1. Taxonomy (NCBI): domain Eukaryota; kingdom Viridiplantae; phylum Streptophyta; class Magnoliopsida; order Santalales; family Viscaceae; genus Viscum; species Viscum album. The sequence goes on from OY728150.1 coordinate 675,728,712, forward strand.
AATTACAAAACCACCATATCGAATGGTTCAAATGGAAGTTATTGAATTGAAAAATCAGTTGCATATGATTCTTGATAAAGGATTCATTCATCTGATCACGTCAACAGGGGGTGCTCCAGTTTTTTTTTTGTAAAAATAAATATGGTTCCATGGGACTCTATATTGATTATAAAGACATTAAAAACTTCAATATTAAAAAAATCATTTTCTTCATATCAGTGACTAGTTTGATTTGATCTAGGGAGATCAATACTTTTCTAATATTTGCGTGAGATCCAAATACCAACAGTTGAAGGTGAAGGAGGATGATATCCCGAAAAAATATTCACATACTAGATATGCACATTATGAATTATTTTTTTCCATTTGGTTTACATAATTCACCTGTTGTGTTCATGATTATTATGATTATAATATTTAATTTATTCATGGATATGTTTGTGGTTTTTTTGTTGATGCCATTATGATATTTTCAATGACTAGAGAAGATCATGAACAACATCTAAGGGTTTTTATGAAAACCATAAATGAAAAGTGACTATATAAAAATTTTGGAAAGTGTTACTTTTTGTTACAATATATTTGTTTGGAAAATTATAAATAAGAATTTAATAACATATCATCTTACCAAAAAATTGGTTGATGAAAGGACAATACCTACAAATGTTACAGAGAGTCATAGTTTTATTCAAATAGTAGGTTTTTACCAAATGTATTTTAAAAACACTGAACAGTTATCTAGCTCGCTATCTATGTTAATGCGAAAAGGGGTTAAATTTATTTGTATAGAATAATGTGAGGTTTTTTTATGAATTAAAAATATATTGCTAAACTCTCTAGTTTTGGACATGCTATCCTGAAATGGTGAGTTTTTCATCAACCTTGATGCTTCATTAAAGGGACTTCGTTGTGTTCGGATACAAAATGATCTGGTAATTTATTATGCTTCAACACAACAGAAAGCTTGGGAGTAAAATTATCCCACACATGATTTGGAATTGTCAGTTGTGGTTTTCTTATTTGAAAAATTGGAGGAATCATATTCACAAAGCCAAATGTCAAATATATGATGACCATTAAATTATAAATTATAAATTCCCATTGAAGGTATTTTACATGAGCAGAAGAATTTGGCTTGAATTGATAAAACATTATGATAGCATGATCAATTACAATCTATGAAATAAAAAAAATGTGGAAGATTACTTGATTTTAAACATCATGTATCATTAACCATGTTACTTTCGGAACCTGATCCCTTGATTAACAATTTGATGATTTTTTTCATAGAGGTTATTGTTACGGGGGATATATCTAATTTTTTTTACAGGTATCAGTGTTGTAATAGTTCACTAATATAATTAAAAAATTATAGAAAGATGAATGTGAGCTTTAAAAAAATGTATAACTGGTTAAAATGGGTAAATTTTTAGAACATTACACTGATAAAGATTGTGATTTGAAATTCAGAAAAAGATTGTGTGGGACTTGTGAATCCTATATTAATAATTATTTGTGGTGTGAAGCACATAATTATCAATTTTTAGTTCATCCTAGATGTACTAAGATGTATACATACCATCAGGAGTATTACCAGTGCGATGGAATTAAAAGATATATTCCCAATTTTACTATGAAATATATTAATAATTCAACAGGTTAATGCAAAGAAGTAGTTGCTGAATGGGATGCTTTAGCCTGTTCCAAATCCATAGTGGAAATGGGAGAATATATCCATGAACTTCATTCTAGGACTACCTAATACTTCTTGAGGTAACAATGTGATTTGGGTTATTGTTGACCGAGTAACTAAACATTCACATTTTCATTCTATTCAAGAAACATTTTTTTTGTATCAACATTCTCAACACTAAATCATTGAGATTTTCAGGTTACATAGAGTTCCACTATCCAATTAATCTGACCAGGATCCCTGATTCACTTCTATATTTTCAAAGGGACTTCAAAATTCATTATGCCCCAAAAAAAATTTTATTACAGTTTCTCTACTGTTATTAGATGGGATGTCATAACGAATGATTCAATTGTTGTATCATATTCATTGATGTTGTTCAATGGAATATTAGGGATGTTGGGATAAGAATCCTTTATAGTTATTTTTTATATATTAACAACTTTCATTCCACTATACGGCTGGACCCTTTCGATGAATTTTATGGGAAGCTATATAGAACCTTATATTTTTCTGATGATGTTCGGGAAATGAAGTTGATTGGACCATAAATATTAGAGTATGTGGCTAATAATGTGAATAAAATCCAAAAAAACATGAGGAAATATTAGATTAGGCAGAACATGTATTCTTATAATAAGAGGAAAGACTTTTCTTTTGTGGTAGGTGATCCTGTTTTTCACAGAATCTCACCATGGAAATACATCCTCTGTTTTACAAAGAAAATATTTCTATGTTCACATATTAATAGAACATATGAAATTCGGTAGAAATTTGGACCAGTCATATAATGAGTATATTTTACTCTTATTTTTTCTCAGTTACACATTTTTTTTCATATTTCGATTTTTTGAAACTATTTTCTAGATTCATCTCATGTTTTGAGCCCAGAGATAGTTCATCTGGAAGAGAACCTTTTTTATAAAGAGTAACCAGTTCAGTTTGTTGATCATGAAGAATAATTATTTTGGAATAATTTAATCCAATAGGTAATATTTTTGCGGAGAAACCAATGGTTTAAAGGGAATCATGGGAATCTAAAAATAATAGGATGGAAAGTTACCCACACATATTTAAGAAGTTAATAAAATTTCGAGGGCACAATTAGTGGAAGTTGAGGATAACGCAACACCCCATGGTTTTCTAAAAATAAATTTAAATGCATGAAGATTTGTTTTAATTTTATATTTATAACTAACCTTTAAACATAATTTTCCTCCACTGTGTTTGTAATTTCATCAAACATTCATTTACTGTTGCGATTAGTAAATCATTTAGAGTCTGATAGAACCAACATGTTTTTCAGTGAATAAGAACATACCGACCTTAATATTTTTTCTACACTAATGAATAGTAAATTGTATAATTATTTTATTTTCGTGATTCATTAATAAAATTACATATTTTTTTGATTTTTCAATGTGATATAAAAACAGATATATATTTAAAATTGAAAAATATTAAATAATGTATGATTTTATTTAAAAATTAAATTAATAATATTTTGAAAATTATTTTCAATAAAAAGGAGTTAGGTTTTTAATTATACAAATTGAAAATGCTTATGGTAAATGTTTTGGATTTTTCTGAAATTCAATATTTTTTATGAATAGAGAAATACTGTAAAATACCTTATATGAAAATTTTCATTTAAATACACTATTATTGAAAACATATATTATTTTATCCAATCTGGTTCTAACTCACGTGAAATTATAACAATTTGTATTACATGAATAAATACTATTCAAAGTGGTCATAAAAATATTTTTTTATTGATTAAAAAAATGTAAAATACCTCCTCTCATCCACTGTAAAAACCACACTCAATCCATTCTTCTTCTCAAACCATTAAAGCCAAGACAATTATCTATGATTTGCTAAATTTCCTCCCCAAGGAACATCCATATGTCCAAGAATTGATGGTCTCTCCAAAATACCAAAACCTATAGCCTTAAGAAGTATCTCAAGGAGAAGATATCAATAGGTTAGACTCCACATCCTTTCACATGTGTATTCATTCCAATTAATTTCATTTCCTATACTATCATTTCATACACTTATCCAGGAAGTTTGACATCCTCATAATCTAATATATTATATATGATATAATATTTTTGTAAAATATTCCACATCCTCTTTCATCTTTTATCCATTTTATCTAAAAATATAAACATCTCCCACACTGTTCTTATTTACCAAAATTGTGTATGATGTGATTAGAATATCTATTAAATCCTTCAAAAATAATGATAAAACACTATTAATAGTTGAATAAGAATTTATATTTTAACATATAAACTATTATTTGATATTCAATTATCTTCTATGCATGAAATTATTTTATATAATGAAACAAGTTCATGATTATCAATGAATCTCCAAAATTGATCTAAACAAGCATCATTAATGTATTAGCGAATGACCCATCATCCTATGTGATAATAAAATGATTTATGGGATCATTATATATTCTATAAACACAATGATACCATTTCATTCCATTTTTTATTTTCATTTACATACAATAAAAAAATAAAAAATAAAATGTCCATGTATTTCAGGTAAAGAACAGACCCAAAATAGTGGAAGGAAAAAAATCCAAACAATTAAATGGTTAAATGATGTTATAAAATGATCATAAAAGTTATTATGAACATTAATATGTTTCAATAAGATATTAATAATCTCTTTTAACCATTATATAAGTGTTTTAAAAATCCTTGTAGTGTGATAAACCCGATGTGAGGTAATTCTTAACCCAATTTCCATTCTTTGGGGTTGACATTCTACTTCATTATTTATGTGGTATTAAAATTGATTGTGTAATGAATTATTTTTATTATATTAGTTAATTTTTTTCATTGTATAAATATATTCAAACCACCATATCTCAATTCATTTATTTAATATTTGTAAGGCACATTTCTTTTAAAAACCTCTTTAAAATCATATATTATGAAATTCAAAATCATTGTTATTTATGAAATTATTCATTTTCAATGATTTTATTAAGGTTCATTGGAAATTTTGTTTGATGAAGGGTGGGGCTTATATATCCCTTCAATTCATTTTTTATGTGTATGTTGGAGTTCGTCCATATGGTTACTCTATTTGTAACTGTGATGGTTACGCAAATTGTAAGTCAGCCGTAAGGGTTAAAAATTATAAGAAAGTGGGGAGGATTATAATATTATTAATGAAATGACCCATGTTACATTTATTTTTCTATTTATTTTCTTTAAGTTTTTCAGAAATACCATGATTATCTCATGTTTCACAATATAAGATTACATGGGTGCCAAGAATTTCATTTTCAAAATGATTTCATACGTCACATGTATTCATGGACTAATGATTTATTTCTATATTTATGTATCCATTTCTGAGATTTTTTTTCTCAAACAATGTTTTTAAATTATTTATATAGGTTATAAGGAGTTGTAATACTAACAAGGAGTCTGAGTTAAATGTTATGATGATTTGTTAATGAAATCATGTTTAATTTGGAAATGAATTATATTTTGGAAGACATAAATACTATTTTATTATAACCAATAAATTATTATATGGAGTGTTATGAAATTATTATGTCCCAAATCTCTAAAGTTCTAAACAAGAAAAAATCCATATGTGATAGGAAGTGGGTTCTTTGACTAAATTATTGATTGTATAATATAATAAGTTAAAGTCCATATATCTTATTTGAGGATAATTTGGGTGATCAATGAGGCATCATAGGTTTAGGGAATGGGGATAGGTGGTGGCATTTTATATGGATGTAAAATGTCTCACATAGAATATAAAAAAATGGGTGGTGTATTAGTTTTATAATCAAAAAATTCATAATAACCCCACAAAAATCAAGAATAGAACGTGTATGGATGATATATGTCCATCCAATAGGTTTTAGAGTGTCTTGGTCATTTGGACCCAAACTATTATGTTTTAGTCCGTAATTAAGTTTTATTTTACTTTAATTGATGTGATTATTTTCAATTGATTTTACTAATATTTATGGTGAATAATTATTTTTATCTTATTATAATATAAATATGATACTAAATACAATAGTTTTTTCAATATTTTAAAAATAAATTTATAGAATTGAGAAAATTAATATTAATTTCAATCATGAAGAAGTTTTGAAATAATGGATTTTTAATGTAAAAAACATTTTCCAATGTTAATGAGTTTTTATATTTAATTTCAAAATGAAATTAATTATACTGACCTACATTTAATTAGTATATGTAAAATTGATCTAATTTGACCATGATGAAATTTAGTGTATAATTTATTATTTATAATTATTTTAAAAAAATGGAATTTATTTACTAAAATGTAGTATTTTTCCCTATTCATAAAATAATATTGTTTTATGAATAATCTCAAAAATAATCATAAGTTAATTTTATCATCCAAAATTCATATATATAGTTTATTTTATCAAATTCAAAGTCTCAAATTTTCTTCAATTATGTTCAATATTAAAAGTGGTTCATTCGTTAAAATGATAATTTTAGATAGAAAAGGAGTTCACCCAAAATTAATATCATTTGTTATCAATATCTATTAACTATATACAAAAATTAGAAATAATATTTGAAAATTAGTTATTACAGTTATTATAACTTATTTTAACTTCTTTGTTATAATTATCTAATTTAATTAAATATTACAACACAATTATTTTTCATAGAAACATCATTGTTGCATGCAATGTACACAAAGAAAGTGTTGCGGGCAGTGCAAGCATAGTGGATATTGGGTGTAGCGTAATCCAAGTCAGTATTGCATGTTGTACTAGTTAATCCAGTATTGTGTGGGAATGGAATGATTGATTATTTATTTTTCATATATATATATATAACAATTTACAGTGTCACCTGAATTGAAAAATATCAAAAATATAAATTAATTTGAAAAAAATCACAAAATCTCAAGGTTTTTCATACACAAACTATGAGAAATCTTGATCAATATCTGAGATCAATAATGCATCATTTACTTCATTATCTCCTTAGTTCATCAATCACTTGAAGGGGGTTTGGGGGAGGGGATTTCTCCATGCGATCCAAAGTTGGATGGATATGGTGAGAGAAATTGTTTTAAATTTATTTAAACTATATCCTACATTTAATTCCCTTCAATAAATTCCCATATGAACCAACACCCAGTCCTATAAAATTTTCAATCACACATATGGTAAACATGATGTTTTGAACTCAACCATAATCTCAGAATTCTAATATGAGACTCCCTAGACAGTTAATCATTTTATCCTTCGAAAAAATGCATCTGGCTTAAAATATTTTTAATATTTTTAATATCTTGTCATAAGGTCTCTCTGGTCTCCAAAATACTATGTTTACTCATTTAATTTATATTGAAACAATCATAAAAATATTCCCAAGTCACATTGGGAAGAAATTGAGTTATTAAAATGCTTATACCTCAGAGTACCAGATCAGCCACAGTTAAACATATCCCATGTTGGAGGCTATCGTATACATTAGGAGATAATTCATTGGATATTATATTTTTTTAATATTATTGAGTTATGATATTGGTCTCTAGTCTTACCATCTAGATTCAATGTGATGAGAGGGTTTATGGTTGGGATATTGTATGGTCCCGTATTTTTTCGGATTGATATATTGACTAGTAATTTGAATTTTTTTCTTTCATATTATTTTATGTGATAAAATATTCTTTACCTATAAACATATGATATCGAATAATTTCTATATCCCATCCATTTTTCATGGAATATTATTTTTAATATAGGACATGTTATTTAAGGATGTATCTACAATTAAAATTTTAGTATATTAAATAATATTAAATATTTATTTAATTACATATTAATTTGTTCATGTAGGTTTTTTCATTAATATTTTTTTTAATGGAGAATCATTTTGATATTTCAACTCCACCATTGATTCTGTTGAATGGATTATATCCTAGACAATGAATAAAATTTGTTTCGAAATCAATTTTTGGTTGAGACCCTTTTTAATTTTTTTATTTTACTATTTTGTTTTCTTATTTTTTTTATTCTTTTTTATTCATCATTATATTATTTCTTATCATTCGCTTACCCTATTGTATCCCTTAATGAATGTGATATATAAAACTGGATATTGAAAGAGAAATAGAGAGGTAGACCAAGAACGATAAAGTTTAGGAGCTCGGGACATGCCAAATCATCGTGCAACAACTATGGTCTGTGAAAATGGGATAGGATTCATCAGAAACTATGAAAAGGTAGGATGTTTTTATATTGTTCCACAAATCATTATAATATTTTTAACATGTTAATAGAATATTATTCATAATTCGGACCCATATGGGATAGTCTCAAAAAAATTTGGAAGAAAATGGGTGTTTTAGATGATCAACAAGAATTTCCTGTTTGAAATATCGATCTCGTGGCATGTGGTTCAATAAATGCATGAAGTGTATTCTTCCAATTCTAGTAAGATGATATTTTTGTAGTATGCAGTGTGTATGTGCTATACAATCTAAGAAAGGTGACTATACATGTAGCTGAGTACCTGTATTGGTATACCTTATAGGGGAGCATGGTCTTATATATTAGATATACCAACCCCATATCTGTATAACACATTATAGAAGAACAAAATCAGGTGATATACGTCTCTATGACATGTGAGGTATATGACCTCGTACCCCATGTATGATACAAGAAGGGTACACCTCATACATGTCATGTACATGGAAATTTAAATTCAATGTTTGGGTTGAGTAAAATCCAATATGGGTCCTCGAGGGGACACATTGTGTACTAGCATACACATGGATAATTCTACTATTTTCTACTCATTTGATGGTATTCCATGTTTTATGTCACAAATCTAGAATTAGACATAAGAGTAATCTTTTCTGAGTATCAATTCAAGTAAAACACAATGGTAAATCCCTTTTTGCGATTGAGGAATCCTTGGACACATTTTGATCCTTGAACACATGAAGAGTTTCATCCTCTATTAATCGAATGTAGTCATATTTGAAGAGACAGATAAGAATGGACCTATAAGGGTTAGGTGTTCAGAACAACATATGATGAGTAACCATTTTTATTGATTTTTATGGGATTATAGCCCCAAGGTGGGGACAATTTAATGTATCATATTTTCCTCCCTTAAATTTTAATTCGTAAATGGTGGTTTTACCCTCGGTGGAACATAACATTACCCAATGTGGGACATTTGTGAAACAATCAATGCAGGTGAAGAAAAGAATAGATAAATAAATTAAATTATTTAATTTTGTTTCATTAGCATATCCATTTGGAGGTTTTTAAATAGGCCCATATGTCATAATTGAATGGTTTGTCGCATAACCCTTGAACCTCTATAGATTCATTGGAAATATAGATTGTAGACAATATTCTATGATGAACGGTGACAATATCCTAGATCAATGAACAACGTATAACCAATTTTATAGATCTTTCCACTTCCATTGATGATACATAATTTTGTTTCCAATGATCAATCCAAATAAAGGATGGATGTTGTTTTATTTGTATTTATTCTCTTTCTAGATACCTATCACGACCAATCATTAGGCCCGTACTGTGACAACCCCAAGCCAGCCTTCCATAGGCCAGGGGCTGGAGACTAGCACCAAAGGCATATACCTGATAAAAGGGATGGCATTTCCATTAATCCTATAACACTCACAGAGTACAAGCGGAAGAAAACACTAAGTAAAAACTGTATACAAAAAAGTGTTGAAAGTATAGGGGGCTGAAAATACAAGCCCAACAGTAAAGTACAAACAACTAAAAATCTTTTACAACTATAGTAATGTAAAACAGAAACTAGTCAGCCATCCTCCGGGATTCCCACCTGAAGGTTTCGTACAGATGGAATCCTTATCACCTCAAGTCCATATGTCTGCTCCGTGTACATCTTGCCAAGTTTCCCACCTCCAGGTACTGTCTAGCACTACATCTCTTTACCTCGATCAGTGTTGTTCGTCGTCTGCAACCCACACAATTATGTGCGGGCATATCCCGTGAAGGGGTGAGTATAATGATACTTAGTAGGGACCCTGAGACCCTCATGGTCTCTCAATATCCAACAAAGATAACCCACAAAGAAAGGTACAATCAGGAAGTATCAACCAACACTACTTAGGTTTATGCCCATACATATACCTAAGATACCAATCACAGTTCAGCTCTAACTCTTAATCTCAAGCACAACCGAGTACACAAAGGAAGTAAATTAAATCACTGTGATGATAGTGGCTGAATGTCAAGACTCATCTTACAAAGTTATACATCTTTTGAATTGAGATAGACATGATCAGATGTAGTCACTGATTCATCTAAACTGTCAGACCCACACATGATACAGAACCAGATAAGCAGTCGGACCCACATAGGATACATGAAAAGATGTCTCATTTAAGTTGTTGGACCCACACATGATACAAGACCTCTTATCTCATCTAAGATGATGGACCCACATAGGATACATGACCACCTAAGCAGTCAGACCCACATAGGATATAAGACCATCTATTCATTCTGACCCACATAGGATCTAGAAACATATGTCAGAACTGTCGGATCTACAGAGGATCCTAGTACAGTAGTCATCAATATCATAACTATAGAGGATTATGGTATAGTATTCATCTCTATCAAACCCACAGAGGATTCCGGTATAGTAACGTCATAGCCATCCCCAGGGTTCCAGCACACAACATGCTAGATTCAGGGAGGGTCCGCTCCTCAATCCAAGTGACGATAAATAACTGTAAAAAAGTCCTGATTTGATGTATCTCGTAGTTACATCTCATCATTAGTTACCCAACTCAATAGACAGTGGATCAATCGGACGCCCAGTCTGAGAGTTATTGGCATTTCAATTCCTGGGGCCGAGTTGGATTTACGCTCGATCCAAACCCGACTATTTTCCAGACTTTTCCAAGACTCGGTTAGAGTATACCAAAAGGACCACCTCGTCGTGAGGGTCCCAGTGCCGCACACGACACATCAATCAGGCGTGCAGGCTAGGAGATATTCTTATTTAAGTGAAGACGGTTCTAGGCCATCAAACCCAGCGGGATGGTGGGTCAGCCCAACTCAGCTCGGCGGGTCCAACCCAGCATGTGGCCAGATGGTTCGCCTAGTCGAGCGGCCCACGGACGCGAGCCACATCCACCTCCATGTAGTGCCTTGTGCATCATGTTCCTCCAGCGGGCGGCTGTCATGCTCTCCGCTGCGGGCCACCCGGACCGTGGCCCTCCTACGGCGCAGTGCGATGGCACCGCCCCCTTCCGTCTTCACCGCGGCCTGCTTGGCTGCAACTTTTCATTGTACGGTGAATCAGCGGTCATTGCACTGTCAGCCTATTATTTGACCCTCCTCTAACATCAACACAATGAGAACAATAACATGGGAAGGGAGGGTCAGACCATGTTCGTGCGGTCCGAGCCCTCTTCATTACGTTGTTAACATTCGGCACCAAGAGCACAATATAGGATGAGGAATGGAGAATATAACTCATTCATAAAAAAAATCAAATTTCTCCTACATCGAATTAGTCATTGTACATTTATGAGTTGCGGAAGATGAAGATCATGGAAGACAGGCGTCGTTCTATCAACTTCGGTGGAGATGGAACTCGGTGAAGAAATGTCGAGATGAATCCCGCAGTGTACTTCATGGACGACAGTGCTTCTATTCCTTAATCTGGTTGAACAAGGAAAAAGATGAGGTTTCACATTCATCAGATATGGGGAGAATTATTCATTGGGTGGATATCATTCTTCCAAGAGATCTCCCAAGCTCCACCAAAGAATAATCATAAAGAAAAAATGAAATAATATCCTCCCTATTATTTTAATCATTCCATGTTTTTCAAAATCATTCAAAATAATTCATATCACTAAAAATTAGTTAAATAAGGCATTAATTAATCTGTGTGTTGGCACCATTATGAGGGAAGGTGGAAAGAAACCACCATTAATTGGGAGATCAAGAGTTAAGGGGGTTAAGAGGAGTTAATGGGTTTGGGTAGGCCCCACCCTAAAACATCCTCCCATGGGTGGTTAGGGTGTGGTAGGCCCCACCACTAACCTATATTGGTGGTTTTAACCACCATTCAAATAAAAATGTGTTACCCTCATTTTTATTTAATTTTAAATAAAACCCAAAAAATTAACTCCCATTCATGATAAAACGCATCTTCGGTGAAGGTATCCTTAAGAATATATCGGCGTTAAGAGTTCAACGATTCCCTCATATTTCAATTCCTAGCACCGCTTCAAATGATATAAAATCTAATAGGTATGTTTACTGAATGTACCCGATCAAAAATTTAGAAATTGATCCGGGGCACACCGGGCCTCAGAATCTAGCGCCGTTAGAAACTGTGGAATCGTAAAATTCCCCTTTATTTTTGAAAAAAAATTCAATGGAATTTTTGGGTCTTTACATTTTCAACACCTCAGGGATTTACATCCCCATAAAAGACAACACACACTAGGGGAACAAATGGCGGTACTGAGCACGCATCTGATCCTCCCACTGCCCATGTGCTCTCCTGGAGGTTCTCGTGCTGCTAGCGAACATGCACCAGAGGAATCGACTTTCCACATAGGACTCTCTCATGTCGATCCTCAATCTCCATTGGAACCTTCGTGAAGGTCTCCCCATCATCGATGTCTAGATCCCCATGGTTGATGATGTGGGACGGGTCATGCACGTATCACGTCAACTGAGATACGTGGAAGACGTCGTGCACCCGATGCAAGTGAGGTGTGAGAGTCAAGCGATAAGCCACCTCGACTACCCTGCTGAGGACCCGAAAAGGTCCGATGTATCACATAGAAAACCTACCTCCTCGGCCAAATCTTCATTGACCTCGTCGAGGTTATGACCATAGAAATATGTGGTCACTATCCATGTACTCCAGTGGTATTCATCTCCTATCAACAAAGGACTTCTACATGCTCTGTTCAGTCTTCATCTACTCCTGGATGATCTGCATCTTCTCCATCGTAGCCTGCAGCATCTCAGGTTCTACAAGTGCTAACTCCCCTAGGTCAGTCCAACATAGAGGTGATCAACAAAGTCGGTTGTATAGTGCCTCGTAAGGTGCCATCCCGATAGTGGAGTGGAATATGTTTTTATACGCAACCTATACCAAGGGTAAGTGATCCTCCCAGCTGCAAAAAAATTATGGACACAAGCACGGAACATGTCCTTGAGAGTCTGAATGGTCCTCTCACTCTGACAATCCATTTGAGGATGGAAGGTGGTGCTCAAGCGATGGTGCGTCCCAAAAGCCTCCAGAAACCCCTTACATTACCAGGAAGTGAAATGGGCATCTCGATCAAAGACGATTGTCGATGAAACTCCATGATGTCATATGATCTCCTGTACGTAGAGGCGTCCCATGCTCTCTACTAAACCCTGCTCTCTGATCGGTAGGAAGTGGGCCGACATGGTGAGTCAGTCTACGATCACCCATATAGTGTCATGTCCTCAGGATGTACGTGAAAGTACCATCACAAAATCTATGGATATCCCATCCCACTTCCACTTTGGGACCTCTAAGGGCTGAACTAGGACTGCTGGAACATGGGGTTCCGACTTCACTTGCTGACAAGTGAGGCATCGTGAAACAAACTCTGATACTGCCTTCTTCATTCCTAGACACAAGTGTTGTAGTCGGAGGTCCAGATACATCTTCGCTACTCCTGGATGTATCAATAGAGGAGATTTGTGGAACTCCATCAACACTTCCTCTTGAAGGGAAAATGGATCCATGGTCCGTCCTCTGAAAAAAATGACGTGCTCCCCACCTTCATAAAGTCTTTCAGGTTCCTGGCCTGAGGAAATCAATGCACGTAGCATCTCACATTCAACATCCCCATGCTCTTGCTCCCTAACTCACTGAAGAAGTCGAGGAGTGACTATGAGAGACTGCAGAAAGGCTTCTTCGTCCTGATCCACAAAGGATATCTGTAACGTGGCCAACTGCTTCTTCACCTCTCTTAGCAGTTGAATGCCCGATCTCTTGCTAAGAGCATCTTCTATAACGTTCACCTTCCCAAGTGTATAGACTATCTAAAATTCATAGTCCTAGAGGAACACGGGACATCATCACTGTCTAAGGATTTGGTATTTTTGTGAAAATATGTACCTTAGACTCTAGTGGTAATAGTAGACTATAAAATGATCTCCCATCAGTTAGTGCCACCACATCTTCAAAGCGATGACCACTACTGATAACTCCAGGTCATGGGTAGCACAGTTCTGATCGTGTTGTCTCTACTCCCATGAAACATAAGTGATCATTGCTCTCTCCTGCATCAGGACACACCCATGTCTATTCCCTGATGCGTCGCAGTGAACTACGTACACAATGTCCTCCTATGGTAGCCTCAAGATGGGTGCACTAGTCAACCTCTGCCTCAGTTCATGAAAGATATGCTCGCATCTCTATGACCACACAAAGGGTTGCCCCTTCTTCTTCATGGATGACAATGGTGCTGCAACTCTAGATAATTCTGGCATAAATCACCGATAGTTCCCAGCCAGTCCCATAAAACTCTGTACCTCCGTCACACTCTTGTGTGGCTCCCAAGATAGTACTACGATGATCTTCACTAGATCCACTGCAACTCCAGCCTCCGAGATGACGTGTCCCAAGAAGTGAACCTCTAGAATCCAAAACTGGAACTTCGAGGGCTTACTATAAAGATATTTCTCTCTGAGTGTATGGAGTAAAACACGCAAATGGTAGGCGTGGTCCTCCTCAGTAGTCGAGTAAATCGTTATGTTATTGATGAAGACTATGACAAAGAGATCGAGGTAACGCTGGAAAATCTTGTTCATCAGACTCATGAACACGGCTAGAGCATGGGTTATGCTAAAGGGGATAACCATGAACTCGTAGTGGGAATACCGGAACCTGAAGTTCGTCCTCTACACATCCTAATCTCAAAATATGAGCTCGAGATATCCTGACATGAGGTTTAACTTCCAGAACCATCGTGCTCCCTTGATCGGATCAAAGAGGTTGTCTATCCTCAGGAGTGGGTACTTGTTCTTCACAATCATGTAATTTAGGCGATGGTACTCGACACATAGTCGAATGATCTTATATTCCTTCTTGGCAAACAAAATTGGAGATGCCCAGGGTGAAATAGTGGGTTGGATAAAACTATTCTTCTACAAGTCCTCCAGTTGTACCCATAGCCCACGATGTTCGGCGGGAGCCATATTATATTCTCAAGTAGATATCGTTATCGTCTTCGGGTACATGTCAATGTAGAATTCTACCTCTCTGTGAGTAGGTAGTCCTTGACCATCGTCAGGGAAAACATCTGCATACTGATCCACCACAACAAGAAATCTCAGACTCCGTGCATCAACCACTCTAAGTATGAGACTAGTCAACTGATGTGTGATCGACTGCCCACTCCTCTGCATAAGTCCATCCTACACTGCAATGGCTCCCTTCTCTCTGGTGAAGGTGAACCTGGTCCCATCTGTGCGGATACACCGCACATTTTCCCTAACACATTCAATCTATGAATGAACTGTGGATAACCAGTCCATACCCATGATGACATCGTAAGGCCTCAACGCCGCTAGGAGAAGATCCCAGCAGAATCTCTCGCCTCCTAGAGTATGCTCACACTGCTGGCACCGGTGCTTAACCATCAAGTCGGCTCCCGTAGGAATCTCTAGCTGTAAAGGGTATGCCAACGGCTCTGTCAGAATTTCCGAGCTCCGAAAGAGGGTAGTGGCAATAAAGGAATGACTCGCACCTGTGTCAATAAGTACTGCAGCAAGGTTGGAGTAGACAAAGATAGTATCTCAAATCATCTCAAGTGCACCATGGCCATAGCCCTAAACTACCTAGAGCTAAGCCTGCCATAGTTTTCCAGCTCCCTGTGGTCAGGGCAGACCACCTGGTGATGGTGGTGGTGGTAGAGCCTCGAAACTTCATCCACCACCCACTGCTCGACCAGCTCCTCTGCCATGTCCGCCTGCTCCCAATGGACATCCACGGTCAATCCTATGTCATTGCTTAAGATGTCATTCTACTATCTACTACTCATCTGAATAGCGATTCGGCATGTCTCAAGCCATGTGGCCATTCCCGCTGCATGCATAGAAAAACCTTCTCCTCGAATAGCTGACTCTATCTCGTGTGCCTCGTACAGCCGAACCTGTATCCTGGGGTCGCCCACCAGATGTCCAGGTCCGCATGGACCATTATGACATCAGTCTACTGTCATCTGCAGATGTCTTCATTACGTGTCGCCCTGTGGTGGGTCTCGTTGCTGGTGACTACTCTGCAAGAAGACACACCACTAGAAGGGATCTCTCTAGTTCCCCCGCCTGCGTCGGGAAGCTGAAGGAAATCATCGATGCCATGATCTCATTACTGATCCCCTACTCGAAGGTCTGAGACCTGAAGAATGGGTCTCATACCATATCCATGGTGTAGAGTGAGAGGTCAGTGAATCTCGCTGAGTACTAAGCTACTTTCATGCTTCCCGGATAGAGATGATGTAACTCCTGAATCCACACCAGGAGGGTGGATGGAACAAACTCTTAGCGGAAGAGACTCTTGATGTCTGTCTAAAGTAATGATGCCTCGTCATGCACATGGAGCATCAGGCTCCAACATCTGCCTATTGTTGCATGAAAGAGACTCACAGCAAGGATCACTATGAATTCGGTTGGTGTCCCTACCAATCTGAAAACTCTCATGACAGCCTCTAGCCATTCCTCAGCTGCATGTGGGTCTATCTCTCCCCGAAACCTGGGCAGCCTCTGGCACTAGAACTCGTGCAATGCACTCTGACGGAGTGCACTCTCTGCTACTGTAGCTGGTGGTATCGGTGGCCCATCGGGTAATGGTAACGTTGGTACCTCCGCTGTAATGGGGCCCTGCACTGAGGCCACATTGCTCGATGGGCTACCATCTCATATGTATCTCGAAACCCTAGCTGGCTGCCTTTGTGGGGCCATCCTGAAAAGAAATAGGTGCACCATGGTTAAAAGGGTATACCTGGTGAGCAGACACATTGTAATCACGAAGAAAACTTTTCAAAGAAAACACACACGCAATCAGTGTTTTCATGCACTTAGTCGTATATCAGAAGTTAGAGTCCTTGTGTATGGATACGTCTGCCGCTGCACCAACACCAGTTTCCCAAAACTGATAACCATACCAAAAAAACTTAACACTATTACCATTATAAGAATCACAGTCCAAGTTCTGGGGTAGAACCAACTCCTCTAATACCAATTTGTCATGACCCTTCCTCCGGCCCATGCAGTGACTACCCCAACCCCGCGTTCCATAGGCCAGGGGCTAGCCACTAGCTCAAAAGGCATAATCTTGATAAAAGGGAGAGAATTTCCTTCAAACTAGTAAGACACAATGAGTACAAGAGGAATCAAACACTAAGTAAAAACTATATACAAAAGATGGTGATGAAACAAAGGGGGCCGGAAATACAAGGCCAACAGTAAAGTACAAACAACTGAAAAGCTAGTACAACTACAGTAACGTAAAACCGCAACTACTGAGCCATCCTTCAGGATTACTAGCTGAATGATGGGTATAGATGGCCTCCTCATCACCCAAATTCCATCCGTCCGCTCCATGTATGTCTCACCAAGTGGCCCACCTCCAGGTACCGTCTAGCACTACAACTCTCTAACTCGATCAGTGATGTCCGAAGTCTGAAACCAACAAAACAAAGTGCGGGCATATCCCTACAGGGGTGAGTATAACAATACATAGTAGGGACCCTGATACCCTTTAGGTCTCACAATATCCAACATGAATAACCCACACATAAAGATACAATCACAAAGTGTCAACCAACCCTACATTGGTATATGCCCATACATATAACTATGTTACCAATCACAGTTTGGCTCCAACTCTTGAGCCCAAGAACTACCCTATCCCCAAATAAAGTAAATTCAGTCACCATGATGATATTGGTAAAATTTCAAGACTCATATCACACAAGTATACATATTTTGAAGAATGACAGAGATGATCAGATGTAGTCACCCATTCATATATGATGTCGGGCCCACACATGATACTTGACCAGCTTAGTTGTCATCCCACACAGGATACAGGACCAGCTATATCATTTAAGCTATCTGACCCACACATGATACATGGCCAGCTATCTCATCTAAGCTGTCAGACCCACACAGGATAAATGACCAGCTAAGCTGTCGGCCCCACATAGGATTCAAGACCAGCTATTCTATCGGACCCACCCAGGATCCCGAAACATAAGTCAGAAATGTCGGACCCATGAAGGATCATGGTATAGTAGTCATCAATATTGAATTCATGTAAGATTATGTAACTTTATTCATCACTATCGAACCCACGGTGTATTTTGGTATAGTAACGTCGCAGCCAACCCTAGGGTTTCTGCAAACAACACGCTCGATTACGGGAGGGACCAGTCCTCGAGCCAAGTGTCGATACATCAACTATCACAAAGTCCTATGTTGATGTATCTTGTAGTTACGTCTCATCATAAGGAATCCAATGTGACAGATGGCGCATCAATCGGACGCACGATATGAGATTTATTAGCATTTCACTTCTAGGGGCTAGGTTGGATTTATGCTCGATCCAAACCTGGCCATTTTTCTAACATTTCCAAAATTCACTTAGAGTATCCCAAAAGGACCACCTCCTCATGAGGGTCCCAGTTCTGTAGATTTCACATCAATTGGATGCATGGTCTATGAGATATTCATATTTAAGTGAAGAAGGGTCTGACCCGTCAAACCCAGTGGGATGGGGGGTCAGCCCGACCCGGCTCAGCGGGTCCGAGCAGGCTGGGGGTCAGCCCAGCCCCGTGGGCTGAGGCCCACATGCGGACCTAGAACACACTGCAGGCCAGTTCGGTTAGCCAGGCGGAATCAAGCGGCGCCACCACCTCATCTTCTCGGCCTACCATAGCCGGCCGGTTTGGTCCACCAAATGTTGCCTGCGGACTCCGGCCGCGGTTCTCCTCACACAGCGCATACGGGAGATACATTTCTCCATCCCAGCTAGCTAGTTCTCCCAGATGAGCAGCCCGCGGATGTTGGTCGCGTCCTCCTCCACGCAGCGCCCTGTGCGCCACGATCCTCAGGCGGGTCGGTCGGATCAGTTGGCCGGTCGTCCCACAGACTGGGCGGCCCGAGAAGCCACTGGTCCCTCCACGCTGCCGGCGCAACCCCACCACACCCTCCGACTCGGACCGCCCTAGCCACAACCCTCTTTTGGCATGGTGCGATAGCACCACTAACTTTCGTCTCCATCGCAGCCCACTTGGCCACAACTTTTATTTTCATGGTGAAACGGCGCCATTGTGCCACCAACCGCTTCCATGATTCGCCTCCGTCATCAACACAATGTGAACAGTAACATGGGGAAGGAGGGTCGGAACGTGTTCGTGCGGTCCGAGCCCTCCTCATTACGTTGCTAACATTTGGAATGAAGAGTACAACACATGATGTGGAAAGGAGAGTATATCTCATATATAAAAAAATAATGCAATTCTCCATACCTCGAATTTGTCGTTGTACATTAACAGGTCGTGGAATACGGATGTTGCAGAAGATGGACATTGCAGAAGACAGATGTCATTCCGTCAATGTCGGAGGATATGGAGCTCAGTGAAGACTAGTCGAGTCGACACCCACGGTGTACATAGTGGGTGGTGATGCTTACCTTACTTTCTCCACTTGCAGAAGGAATATGATGACGCTTTACGTTCTTCAGAGATGTGGATCGTTTTTTGTTGGGTGGATGTCGTACTTCCCAAGGTTCTCCCTTGATCCACCAAAGAATAATCACCAAGACAAAATGAAATAATATCCCTCCTATTATTTTAATGTTGACTTGTATTTCAAAAGAATTCAAAAGAATTCATATTAATACAAATTAATTAATTAAGGCATTAATTAATCCGTGTGTTGGCACCATTATGAGGGAAGGTGGAAAGGCTCCACCATAAATTATGTGTTCAAGATATAAGGGTGGATAATTAGAGTTAAAGGTTTCGGGCGGGCCCCACCCTAAAACAAACTCCCATGTGTGGTTAGGGTGTGGTGGGCCCCACCACTAACCACAACATGGTTGTTTTAACAACCATTAAAATAAAAACGTGTTACCCTCATTTTTTAAATTTTAATTAAAACCCCAAGAAATTATCTCACAATCACGATAAAACGCAACTTCGGTAATGGACTCTTATGCGAATAATGGCGCTACAAGTTCAGCATTGACCTCAGATTTCAATTATGAGCACTACTTCAAAAGATATAATATCCTACATGTACGTTTTTTGAACGTACACCAACAAAACATCAGAAATTGATTCCGGGCACACCGGGCCCTGGAATCAGGCGCAGTTAGAAACTGAGGACTTGTAAAATTCCCATGTATTTATGAAAAAATAATTACATGGATTTTCTAGGTCTTTACAATACCATCGCAAATGTGGATCAATTAACCAATGTATTGATCAATAGACGATGCATATTTTTGGGATAGGTTTATTATGTGGTGATTTAATAGAATTACACTGATTCTATTTATTTTATATCACTTGGAAATGAATCATGATGAACACGAACATAGATTAAAGTTCGTTCCTCTATTGTTTCATGTGTTTTTCCCCAGTCTTATGATTTAACATTTTTGTTTTCATTTTTTCTAGGGGATCATCTATTCCTATTAATTTCATCACTCTGCAATACTTTTTTCTGTAATGATCCAATTTTGTAGATTTGTGTGCAACACGACATAAAGGATTTTCAAAGGTGGTTGCAACATCACATTGGATATTGAAAGTTGTCTGATTCCACATTCTTTGATGCTCTTCATCATCTAATGATGAATAGGGAATATAAATGTCTACATAAGGAGAATGATGATTGTTTATCGAATGGATTATATAAAGTGTTTCATTAAGTATTCTACTAAGGTTCATCTGGATAAGGGGGTAGAGTAGTGGAGGATATACACCCTATGATGATCATAATTTTTGGAAAATTCCACAATCCAAAATTACACATTTCGTGGGGCACCACCAGTGATGTGTAGTTTTTTTTGAATTTAGATATGGATCACTTGACATGTGAACCCTGTGACAATTAGTTTCACCCAGTTTAGTTTACTCGACATATACTTTTGAAGTACATGGACATGGGTTGGAGTATACAATCATGGGAATGTTGTGTACTCCCAAAGAGACATGAAAAGGAGAACACATAGCAGTATATGGACATGAATTTAGTACTTAGACATTACCAAATGTCATGAGAGGGACACTTTGTGTCTCATTACTCAGTGTATTTATTTACATGTTTTGTACATGGAGACTAAATGACGTCAGAGATTAATCCACACATTCAGAACATGGGATAGCTGGAAATGATGTGTTCCCCTTATGACACTCCACATAGTCCATTAAAGAGTTCTTCAGAAACACTATTTTAATAGTTTCTGATAGTATTTGTTTATCTCATTCCATTGGTTCTTTTTTGTTAATTTTATAGTGCATCATTACATCTATATAATTGGATTGTGATCCCATCTAGAGGACGTGTCATTGATAGATTTGTGGTGTCCCTACCTGGGATAAGAGTGTGATCCCCAATCATCCCTAGATAGTGTTTTTAGAATTTTTAGGACATTCTTGAGCATGCTTTTTATACTCCATATAGATGGCCATT
Organism: Viscum album; assembly: GCA_963277665.1. Lineage (NCBI taxonomy): Eukaryota > Viridiplantae > Streptophyta > Magnoliopsida > Santalales > Viscaceae > Viscum > Viscum album. Next base: position 675,750,188 of record OY728150.1, read on the forward strand.
TTGATAAGGTTTGTAGAATCATTGGAATATGATCCTCTATGCAGTGGGTTGATCCTGATTTGGTTCATGGCATCGCCCAACAGTTTTGGGCATGACCAATATCTATTTATCATGGTACACATAGACGAGATATTTTCCTTAGGTTAGACCCAAGGAACCATACCTCTCCATGAAATTTCTATGATGGTAGCATGGATTGTGGAGTTAATTACCATGGAAGAATATTTTCTTTGAGAATAAACTTTTTCTAACAATTGGTTATGACTTCATGATGGTGTGGTGTGTTTCCTAAGTATAACTAGTTTTTTATGTTATAAGTTGATTTTTATATCATTGGTGTTTCATATATAGTATTTCTGTGGACTCTTAATGAGTATTGCGATACAAAAAACTTCATGGGATTTCCACACTCATGTCTTGCTTTATGAAAATTATGATCCTTCTGATTCTATTCTTGGTGGATAGGGGGTGGGTGGGTCGTAGATTGAGCCTAATAAACCGTGGTGTTTTATAGGTTCATTAATTTGACTTATTCCTCACCCTTGGATATGATGAACTCTATGAATTTTTTTTGGGATTTTATTTTTCGCCTTTTCCCCTTCATGTACTTTATTACATTTTTTATTATGGGATGTTAGGTGTATGAAAACAATATTTCAGTTTATTACATTTGAAAATTTTATTTGGTTGGAGATGTGTTCTTATGAATACATTATTTAGTAAAATACATCACATTTTTTGGATATGACTACTCGATGCCAGTCACCAGCCTCTAGACTATTTGAGGCAGGCTTAAGTTAGTTGAAACAAATGTCTCATTAGGATGGGACTTAAAATGTTCATCAAAATATTGAATACATTATTGCATATCCAAATGGGTGAAATGATGAATGAAAATTAATGACCATTGTTGTGATTATTAATTTCACTAATAGAAAAATTATTTTGATATCCTATTAATGATCCTAGATATCAGCTTTTACGAGGACATGAGGTCTTATATTGTTACATAGGACAGAGGGGAGTTATTGGGAAGGATTTTGTTAAGAAAAATTTATTAAGGGATGTAAATAAGTGAATGTAAGGAGTGACCATAAAAATTTAGGCAAAGGGGACCTCCTGGGATATTACCTGGAAATTTCCCAAAATAATAAAAAATGATAATGTAATTCACATGAAATAAGAATAAAAATTACATTGTATTTAATATTTGTAATTCTATTTTTTATCTATGTCAAGAAAAAAGATATTACATGTCAATAATTCATTTTAATACAAATATTTATAGATTAACCACCTCTAAACCCATTTTTTCATCCCCACAAAAAATAATACTTTCATATTTTTTCATCTTGTTTTGGTATAACATTATGTTGAACTTATTAAATAATATAAATTATGGTCCTTCAAAATATGGAATCAAATTTTTAAAAAATGAATGATTTAAGTGGAAAATTTAAATTTAAACTAATTCTTCCTTATGTCACTAAAAATAAGGATTTTTTAAGAGCAAATATTCATATGATAAGATTTTTTATTATAAAAATTGTATATAAAATTTTTTCTAATGACATAAATTGGATTATTAGATTAATAATGAACAACCTATACATTAAAAACAATTACCATAAATAATATAACATCATAAATTTGTACTATTAATTTATTATATAAGTGAAATTTTTTTATCACTATTCAATGAAAATGAAATTTTTATGAATGAAAAAAATATTCAGCCTATAATAATTTTTTTAAAAAATATCAATTAATATTTTTATTTTATCTATTTAATTGTATAAATTTCTAAAAAATGTTATGAAATTTAGAGGAATGATGAATTATTTATTTCTTCATTATTTTTTCAACAAATAAAATATTTATAGAAATTTGTTTCTTTTATCAATATCATTGTTTAAATAAATTCATTATAATTAATATTACTGAATTATTTATTGCAATTAATATTTCTTTGTTTAACGACTATGTTATAATGGTCACATTAAGATAAAAATATAAATAGTAAATATTGGTTTAGTAAAAACACGATGTCTTGTTCAATATAATATAACTTAGTATTGTATTTAATGAAATCATATCTTTTTAATGAATTTAATGTATTCTATCCATGAAATTTAATTTATTCAAAAAAATATCATAAAATATCAGTTTATTACATTCTACTGCCATAAAATGATTTTCTTCCCTAGAATTCATCACCTTCCAACTAAAAAAATAGAAAATGTAGCCTCATTACATCCCCATTTTTCTATGTGGATTCCACATGCTAGTGGTTTTACTAAAAAACATTGACCAATTTTTCAGTCATTTTTTACAAGATGTTTCCTATTAGAAAAAAAATCTAGAAAGTTTCTTCCTCCTAAGAATGATCATACTCTACTGTTAAGACCGTTGATTTCAATACCTGTTATGGATTTATTATGTTATTTATTTATAGAGACACATGGAACACATTTTGGACCATTTAGATTTTTGGTGGAAGGGGAAAGAGATAATTTATTTTCCATCTATGATAAAAGATTTATCGGTGACCTATATATCCACTAATTAGTTTTCCCATTATTCAATAATTGGGAAATTCATAGAATAACCTTCACACCAATATCAAATTCTATATCATATAAGTTTATACGAGAAGAAATTTTTTATCTATTTTGTTCATTACATACGTATTGATTAATATTTGTGACCTTCTCATCCATATTATCCAATATCTCATTTTCCAATGTCTTTATTACTGCAGTTTAATTCTTGTATAGTGGTGTTCTACACATAATTCTATAAATGACTTCATAGTAAGCCATAAGAATGATTGAGTGCTGTATATTGTAACAGGTAAACTCAATTATTTGATGGTGTTGATCCAAACCACCACTAACATATAGATTATTATTTTTTATAATATCATCAACTAAATGAGTTTTTATCACATATTGAACATTTGTCTAAGGAGGATAAATAGTAATTATTCTCAACAATGAATCAAGGTCTTGTTGATGACATCACAAAAACATTAAGTTAAACTATAGATTTTGATAAAATACAATTGAAGTTTGATCTATTTGAATTGTTAAAACATCCTTAACATGTACACTTATTGTTAGATAAAAATAAAAATATCATTTAATAGAAATGATGTGTTATGACATCTTAATGTGTTCGACTCTAACAAATAATTATCTCATTGTCAAAGATATAATATTTTCTAATGGTCTAAGGTATGTTAAATTATATTCCCACATAGTTTAATATAATTAATCCTAATTTAAATTTATCACTATAATGAAAACTAAAGGGTTTAATTTCCATAATGAATCTTAAAATATCCATAATATTTATAATTTATCATACCCTAAAATCACAAAAGGAGTGACAATGAAATTAATTATATTGAAAAACATAATGTCATAAAACCATGATAGTTTTATAACTATTATGTTAATCATAACTCAAGACAGAAATGATTTCATAAGATAAATAAACATTTCTTCTATAAATACTATCTTATAATATACATTAACATTTATATTGGACACTTGGTTTCCTCTTTGTAATGATTGAATATTTAATATTATTACATTATTCAATAATCTGTGAAAGGGTATTAATAAATGATCAAAATTGAATAATTAAAATAATATATTCATATGGAATATCTAAGAAATAAAAAAGATGATAAATATCAACATGGTAATGGAGGAATATTTTCCCCTCAGTATGAATAATCACTCCATCCATTGTGATTTTATATGCTTTCTCTTAGTACATTTTCATTAGTGGTTGTTATATATATTCATCCACATTATCCCTTTTATTAAAGAATTTATTTGATTGACACTCAAACACCCTTTATGTGCTATACTAGAGTGTAGGACATTCATAAGATAGAATCATATTCCACTATATTGAATTAACATGAAAATTAATCACATTTCTATATTATTGAGATGTATGACCTTCACTTCTACACATAGAACTCACCCCAGTTCCATTCGTCATATTCCCTTTATTTTTATTCAAACACTAATGGATTTCATATTGAAAGATTTTCCATCCACCATTTCATATTTTAGAATACCCGGTCATCATTTTTATATAAAAAAATAGGACTTGAGGGAATATTATCTTATTGTTTATATTTTTACATCACATAGAACAAATTATTAATAGCTTTTGAAGTCACTTAACCAATTCCATTAGAATAAATTCTTTTAGACCACTAAATAATTGGTCAATTTATCTTCTAGTGGTTATTATAAAAAAAGAAGAATGTCTTTAATGTCTTTTAAAATTGCCATCATTAGTTCAAAAATATGCATAGTTTTTTTTAATAAATTCAGGGAATTCATTATAAATCCTTTTTTATAGAATAATTCATTATTACTAGGTAATATCCCTTAAAAATGTTACCATTATATAGATTCAATTACTTCTTCTTCAATCTTATTATTATTAATAATATGCCACATAATTTCATTACAATCAAAATTATTAACATCCTAAATTACATTTTCATTCTCTAAAAACTGAAAAATAAAAAATATCATTCCAATGGAATCGAACCATTGATTAAAAACTAGGGGATTAATTAAATCAGAAGAATGAGGATGACTTTTCTTAATGAAGACTCAACAAAAAATATCATCCTTTGATCATTTTGTTACTCAATATAATTAATATATTTTACATTTTATTAAGTATATAGATATTATTTTTCATCAATCTCCAATATCATTTTTTATATTAAAGTGAATAATAAATACCTTACCAATTGATATATTTTTTAACATTATTATTTTGGAATTCATCATTTGACTAAAACATAAAATTATATTTTGGGAAACACTAATATTAGTGGTAATCTTCATAATAATGAAAATGAATTTATTTGATATCTAAATCTTGAAAAATTCTCTTCAATTATGACAAATTAATTTCATACTAGATTATTCACATCCACTATTTATTTATTTATTTCAGAATCTTTCTTAATGATTTTATGGACTCCTAAGGAATATCCTTTTGGAGTATAAATTGAGGTGTGCAAGAGGGAATGTTATTGTGCACCTAGTGATGACTTAGTCAAAAAACAATCCATTTTCTATGTTATTTAGATCCACATAAACATATATTATACTGAAAAATATTTAATTTCATAGAAAAAATTCATTGTTTCCTTTTCCAATATTATCTGATGTTTTTTAATGTACTGACTTATACATCGACTTATCCATAGTCATATCAAAAAGCATATCATTTATATCCTTGATTATTTAACTAATGTTTTCCCATTATAATATAAAATTTTTTTATAACATTTTCTCTGATATTAACAATAATGAACCATGAATTCAATGAATAGATATAAAATTTTTTTATATGAATATTCAACACATTACACAATGACACATCTGAGTACAAGAATACTGAAGTGTCCATTAAGACTAGAAACATAACCTCTTAATTAGGTGAACTAGCTTTATCATTTCCAATAATGATCTTTCAAAATTATAAACTTATATATACCCTACATAAACCATTTATCATATAATTAGGAAGGAATTATTAGAAATTCTAAGAAGGTATTCTCAGAATGGATAAAAATAAGGGATTTCTATTGATCATCATTTGAAAGTAAAATATAATATTAATGGTATATGTTCAGATTCATCATTTATAATGATCATAACCATTCATTAAAAACTCCTATGCATGGCTTATGTTATAAAACATTATCATTCATGAAATCATAACCCATAAGTTTTATAATTCATCATAAATAAATATTTTACAATAGGGTCATGTCTTAATAGTGTGGAACCATTATAAATATTTAAAACTATTTCATAATTCAAGGACCACTACCAAGACTATCAACATAGTAGATCAAGACTTATCAAATATTTTTCATTATGGATAAAGAAAAAACAATTTATTATTGTGGATAATCACACACCATTTTCCCTTATGGGGTTAAGAAACACTAATTTCTCATAATGGATAATGAAACACATGTTTTCCATAGCGGATCCAGACACACTTATTTCCCGTTGTAGATCAATCGCATTGAATTGTTTCATACTATTATATTAGGATATATAAATCATTACACATAATATTGAATGTACGTATAGGTGCCACCAGTTTTAAAATGAATATCAGAAATAAGTCTACTACAAGATTATAATACATTCACCAAATCATAACCCATTATCTGAAACGGGATTCATAGAAACCATCCCATAATAAAAACAATTCATTTCAAGAATGATAAAGAATGGAAACCATAGTTCATATCCTCATTAAGGAATATGTTACATCAGATGATTTCATATAATATATAAAATAGTTTTTAATGACAAATCACAATGGAATTTTCATGAGGATGATGAATTTTCATCAGAAATCACATTTTTAAACATGATAAAAACATTCATGAAATTTATTTTAATAAAACATAAATAAATATAATGAATGTTATACAATTCATTTAAAACATTTCTTGAGGAAAATATGCATCCCACTTTAAATAAATTGAAAACAATTTTTTTAAAGAAATCTTATTATTTTAAAATAACACAGAGAAATAATAATTTGAGTTTCCAATAGAATAATTTTTCCAATGAGGGGAACTTTTGTTTGGGTCTCAAAAGTAAAAAAGCATTCCTTTCACATTTCTCAAAATGAACAGTGGGAACTTATCTGAAAATATCATGAAAATTAAATATTAAAAGTATTTTTTAATATCAAAAAATGTGTAAAAAATTATTTTATAAATTATATGATAATATTAATTAATTTTTAAAAATATATTTAGGAATCAATAATTTGGATAAAATTATATTTTCCATCAAAGTGATAAATAATTATACAATTTCTTAAAAAACATTTATAATAAAGTTTATGTACCAATTATTTGAAACATTATACAACTAATTGAAAATATCGTGAGTAACCAAAGTAGAAGATAATAAATGTGATTTTGGATAGAAATGTTGTACTATTTAATTATTAAAAGTTTTTTCATGATAAATATCTACAACCAGTGAGATTATATCATATAAACCACACTACATTAGAATTATTGAATCATAAGACCCATAAAATAAAAAAATTAATGAAACATAGAATTACATGAAAATTAATAATTTAATTATATTACTTTTAAATGGTTCTATGTTAATACCTATTAAATAATACAGGTGCATAATAATTAGTTCACAAATAAAGTAAATTTATACAAAAATCCATTACCACTTTAGTATCATTGAAACAATGAAAACCATGAAATAGAGGTCCAATAATAGAAACTTTTAAGAAATAATATTCTTGATAAGTATTTAAAATTAATTCATGGTCAGTATATATGTCACCAAAATAAAATGATTAGTTTATATGGATTGTGACTACCATAAAAAAAATAAGGACTATAAATCACTTACCCAACACTTAATTGTGGTTCAATGTTATTTAACGTCCTTTTTAGATTTATTTACAATGTTATCAAACTATTAAATATCCATATTAGGATTTCTAATATCATATGTTATAATTTTTTAACGTCCTATCACCTATTCATTAATTATCATTAATTATTTTCATTATTTCATTTGTGAATTCCCTTGTTTTACAATTTTATATATGTTATAAATGATTCAATTAATAAAAGTAATAATTAAAAACATCATATACATATTTATTTTAATTTTATAAATATAAAATTTATTAATTTGATATATTATAATAATTATTATTAAATTTTTTGGTGAAAAATGAGTCGAATAGCTTTATTGAGATGATAAGTTATATGGATGGAGCAACATATCATTCCCATAACAATTGAATGGGTATGAAATCCCGTGATATATTAATTTTTAGGAATTTATATAATCTCATATATATCTCATGTGTTGAATAAATGTATCCTCTTTACAATCCATGTGATTAGTATTTGAAAAAACGAATTACATCACTTCATTAGGTGGTAGTCTACCGTACACACGGGATACATCATCTAATTTAAAATATAATTCCACATAAAGAATTATATTTTATATTAAAATAATACATGTATAAAAAGATAAATAAAATATTATAATAATGTTTTAAATCCATTGTTATATGGATCTGAGGTAGATGGTAATGGAAAAATGAATGACATTGGTTCGCGAGGTAGTAGTTCACCATATCCAAAAATGATGATTTATAAACGTATTAAATGAAACTAAGGATGGATAATTATTATTACATCAACATAATAACATATATTTTATTGGATATTATATTATGATTTTATTTTTTATTCAATAACACAATTGAAAGTGTAAAAGGAGAAATTAAATATTAGGTCATTGTTTAGATAGTTGTATTTTCTAAGAGAAGATGTTTTTGAATCTCCACTTTAGGACTCATGGAATGGTCTTTTGGAGGATGAGTAGATATTGAATGTAAATGAGGATGTAGTGGGGTTAATATTCCTATGACTGTTTATCTAAATGTGTTTGGATGTTTCTGTTTTTTTGGGGATTGATATCTAATATATAGATGGGGAAATGGGACCTCTTGGGGAAATACATACAAATTTCACAAATAAATATAAAATATAAATTAATATAAATTAAATAATATTTAACATAATCATGTATTAAATAATATTATGGATGTTGTGGAAAATATTTCATAAAATAAATTTATCAAAAAAATTTATATCAAATTTAAAATTATCTTCATAGTTTCACCACATTGGTAAGCCCATTTTTATATTTACCAATGTAACTAATTTTTACATTTTCATAATTAATTTATGAATTTTTTTTTGACCTAATAGATAATATAAGTTGTTAATATTTTTCATATAGAATACATTTTACATCTACCCATTCATTGAATTTTCAATTTATAATTTATATACAACTTTATTGACATGATGATAATACATGTCTTATTGGAAGACAAATGTTTCAAAATTTTGTAAATTATTATATTAAAATTTAATTTTTAAAATTATTAAAATTACGTAAATTTTATCAATAGATATAATATTTATAACATATAAATTTTAACCAATAAATAATATAGTTTAACAATTTAAATTATTTAAATGAAATAATATGGATCAATTAAAATTTAGTATGTTTTACTATTCATCAAAAATGACAATTTTTAGAAAAATCCCAATAATTCACCTAAATGTAATTTATATATTTTTATATAAGAAATAATTTTCATTTTATCAGATGATTTTTCTAAAAGTGATATAATTTTTTTTAAATGACCCCAATTTTTTTTGGAAATTTATATTATAAAACATATATTGACTTTTCAAAAAAATTTGAACATTTATTATCAATATTTTTCCATAAAATAAATATTTTATAAAAATATTTATAAAATATATATTAATTTTAATATCACTAATTTTAACTTTAAGATTATTATAATCCTATAAAAAAATGATCAATAATATATTTTGGGTTTTTTAAACTACTTGTCCTGTGTAATGGAAGCTAACCAGTTCTTTCATCCATAAAAAAAATAACATAGTGTGGCATGTAAGTCAATATATAGATGTAATTTAAGTTTTCTAAAAATTTACAAAAAAATTTGTTTTATAGTAGGTATGTACATATTTAGAATAATGGACCATTTCATAAAAATAATTTAAAATACCACTATGCATCTCCATTTTATCAATATACTATTTATCGATGAGATTAAAAATATACCACACATGATCAAAAGAAAATCATGAATATCAACAAGATGTGGGTAGGAATGAGAAAAAGGATTGAAATAATTCCATTATAGTAAGCTTATTCATTAAAACTATGGGATATATAATCATATATGTAAAACTGAGTATCTTGAAAAATAATGGATCAATATATAATTCTTCATTAGTTTTAACATTTTCATTATTTGGTCACAACCATGACAATATTAAAATGAATAATATGATAGTTTCACATGTTTTATGTTACTCAATATAATTTTGTTGAGAAAAAAATTTAAGTGTCATTTTCAAATCCTCTTGTGTATGATTTTAAAATTTTAACATTCCATCAAGTGGGGGATAGTATCCAGTAATATTTTAATAAAATCGATAGAAATAATATATAATTAGAATAATATTACACAACATAGAAATAATTCTGAAATTCATAATATAAATAAATTTTAATTTTATTAATTTAAAATAAAATGATATATTTTATTTAAATTGTTGTGATGATATTTCAAGTGAAAGAATGATTTAAATGAAAAATATATTCTAGATAAAGAAAACAATATTTTATCCAATTTTAAAGGAAATATATATCAATAAATAATATCACAAACAAAAAATTTGATAGTTTACAAACATATTTGTAATTTGACATGGTATATATGATAATAAAAAATATATAGATTAAAGTTGAAATTTATTATTGAAAAATGCAGAATGGAAAGTAATATATTATAAAATTCATTGTGTAGGGGAATTTATTTGATGATCATGGGTAATTATGCTACATAAAAAGATATTTAATCCAAAAAAATTCATCACTATATAAACCCTTAGTAAATAATATTTAATCAATATATAAGTGTAAACTTTTTTAGGTTCACATAGAACATATTATGATTAATATTCTCAAATAAATGAATTAACATTTTTTAATATTAGTTTGTCTAACTGATAAATAAATATTGATAGGAAGGAAAAAGTCCCTCATTAACTAAAAAATACCATGTATTCATTACATGAATCAATAAAAATGAAATCATCATCCAGAATAATAGATTGTAGAATAAGTTTTTGTCATCCATCAGCTATGAGGTCCCCAACCTCATACAGTAATTGGTGTCAATCCTCAACATTATTTTTCAATTTAATTTTATTTATTTTAATTTCATTATTGATTTATAGTTTTTATTTTTAGTTTCAGGTTGAGTTCCCAATTATAATTTTTTTGTTTTTGTGGTTATCATTGATTTTGAAGAAATTCGTGGTTAATGTTCATTATTTGTGGAGAAACAGTGCAACCAATTCATGCAAGGGGTTTTTTCAGTTCATTATGTTCTTGAACTATTTTTTTGTATGGTTGGAGAATGGTTTAGTCAAAAATGTGGGAGGAAAAGTAATAATCCAATGGATTTTTTTGTTTCATTGGAAAATGGGCACGACTTTCCCATAATCAGTAGATACCATGTGGAAAGCAAGTGGGAGCAGCTATGATTTTAAAAGAAACATTTTTCCAACTAGGTGAACAGTTTCTAAAACTATGCTATATAAGATTTGTTTTCTTTCCTTATAGTCGGTCTCAATAGTTGGAACATATATTTAAAAACAACGTGGTTAAACCATGTAGCATATCTAGTTTCTTAAAAAATTCACTTATACACATTCCGCACATATGTTTTAACCAATTTCAATCACTACTCCATCATAGTCAATGTTGTCACCCAAATTAGTCTCCCAAAACCTTCTCCCTTATCCCTAGATAATTGTGAGGTGCTCCCAGATTTTTCTTATTTATGTTCCATTAGATGTTTGGCTATATTTCTCCTATTATTATCTCCTTATATTGGTTCATTATTTTTTATTTGGATCCCCCCTGAATGAACACAAGAGTGAGGGTTGGATCAGAATAGTTAGTTTCATTGGTTACATGGTGTGAGGTTTTCATCATATTCAAAGTTCTTTCATTCCTTATATTTCATCACACACACACATCAATAAAGATAAATATTCCTTGTGTATCCAATTTGGAAGATGAAAGACAATTTTTGATCCTTTTTTATTCCTTTAAAAATGTGTTATTCATTCTTGGTTTGTGTTTATATTCATTAATGTGGTGTTTCATGTTGTCAAAATGGATAAAATTGTGTATTATAGGAATTTACGTGGTTAAAAAAAATTATATTAATGGAAAGGTGTTTGATAAATCATTTATTTTATTTTAATATGAAATTTGGGATTTTCAGTTTTTTCCATAGTTATGTCCCAGAAGTTTAGAGTACTAATCAAATTGATATTTTGATTGCTTTAGGTACATTTATGTTTTATAAATATTATGTATAAATAGTTTTAATTTTTAATAATTTCCTTTTGAATATTAAATTGGAAAATTTTGTATTCCAATGGAATTTAATAAAACGTCCAATTTGAAGTGGGTGTATCAATATTAGTATGGGGTGCATATATAGATAGGAAAAAAAATTATAATGTAATAATGAAATAATTTCCACCATAAATCTTAAATTTTAAGGCACCTTTCGTATGTTCCCTATATTCCTCCATATAGTCTTCTTAAAAAATATGCTTCAAAAAAATGATCTCTAATTGGTTTGTTAATTCATTTCTAAATTTAGATACAATTCATTAATATGTTTTAAAAAACTTATTGATTGTTATTTTGGTTAAAATAGGATTGATAAAATCAGGATTTTAATGGCCCTTTTTGCAGCATCTGTGTATGAGTTATGTTGTCATCTTATTATAAAAAAATATTTGATTATATATGTATTTTTATTATAAATGGATGTAAATTATAATATTTTATTCCTGGTTGGTAATTTTTAATTTTGTAAACATTTTAATAATAATATATGATAATTAAGATAGGATAGAAATTTGGAATGTCTTGATATGTTCTGTGAACCACATCAGTTGTAAATCCATTGCGATGACCTACACCTAACTCGTGTAGGGGATTGGGAAAGGCATGTATGATAGAATCTATTGGTTAAGATAAATTCAAATCATGTGATATGATTTTTACTATCCTTAATTTTATTTTCATGGAATTCAAATTATTCTTCTTGAGGTTCAAGTGATGGTTACATTCTCATTCCGACTAAAACAATAAGAACTACCTATATAGAGGATTGTACAAGTGGGATTTTTCACTATTGAGGCTAGTACAGATAATCGATGGGTTTTATTAACTATGAAAATACAACATACATCATCATTTTTTCTAAACAATGTATTTTTTTATATTTACTTTAATCATGTTTAAGAAATTATCTTTTTTAGAAATCAGTATATATATGATTAATTTTATAGCATTGATGTTCCATGTTCATTTTATATTTTTTTCAACAATCAATAGAACATTATAATTATTTATAGTCTTGTGAGGTATTCTTTGCAATGTGTTATTAGTAAAAATTACTCATTCTTAAATGGTTTATTTTAGTTTCATTTCCAACATGGTGTTTTTTTTCAAACTCATTTAAAAATGAGAAGCTTCTTTAAAATGGAAAATAGTGTAATGTTTTCAAAATTTGATATATGGAAATTGTATTGGATAATTTTAATGTTAAGAAGATTGTTTTTGTAAATTTAGATAAAATTAGTGATTATGGGGTAATTTGGGAAAGGAAATATACGGATTCTACGGTTCTTGTCTACTGACCTATTTTTTACTCAAACCCTTCTTTCTCCACTCAACATAAAAAGCCCAAATTTGTGTTGATAGGTTAGTTTTGTTCTAATTTTCCTATAGACTGGGATCTTCATTGGGATTTTGGATACTATGAGGATTCATGGAGACCATGTCAAGATGTTCTCCGTTTTTTGTTACAGTTCGTTGTCTTCATGGAATCATATTTATTTAGATCTTTTTCGTATTTTTTTGTATTTAGTGGATATATGTTGCAAAAATGTTTTGAATTATTGATATTTCATTATTATTATGTTAAATAATTGCAATTTTTATTTTCATCAATTCAAAACAATATTCTATTTCCTAGGAAAAACTGGAATTTTTCATAGTCTATGTCATGTGCCGACAAGATTGAAAGGTGCTGGTTCCACCTTGGTTTGTTCTGGACAACATGGAATCTAAACTACCATTTGTTATATGGAGAATTAGGTAGATTAAATATTTGAATTCAGTGAGTCATATGTTATGTATTGGAGTTGAATCATCAAATCATTCTTATTTTAATACTTATGTTACCTTTTTTAGAATGATAATTACCTCTTTTAGTTTGAATTCCAGGATTATTTCAATGGTATATGTATAGTTTTTTTAGTTTGGGGAATGAAAATGTTTGTGAAATGTTGTTACATTTTGATAATGAATGTAATAGTGGCATATTCCATGCTTGATCATATTGTTCAAGATTCTTCTTGTTTTTTTATCGATTAAGTAATGATATACAAAACAATGTGGTTGAGTAGTTTTTCGACATTATTTCAATACCACAAGTATTTTATCAAGAGTAATATTTTTAGATGATTTTTTATTTATGTTTATGAATATAAAAAATGGATTTTTTTTAAATGATATTAGAAATGAAAAATTAATTTAGGAATATTTCTAATATCAGAAGTGGGATTTCAGGTTGTATTTGGTATTGAAAATATGTCATCGTATTGAATAGTGTCCTTGAAATGAAATGGATTTGAAATTTGAATGTTTTGAGTGTGGTTTTTGGTTTTTATTTGGAATTTTTTGTTTAATATCTCCGAGTTTTTGTTTCGATTTTAAATTTATATCGAATGTTTATTCAAATTTGTTTTTTTTTCTGTTGTAATGATTATGATTTCTAGAGAGATCAAGATATTTTCATCTCTTCATCCTTTTGTTGTTTTCTAAATCTAGACTCCTAATAGGGTTGTTGAGTCATTTTCTTCTATGTAGTTTATTATTTTATATGCTTATAAATGTTTTTTAGAGTATATAGTGGGGAATTAGTATTTAAAATGTATTTTCATGACATTGGTAACTCCAGAAGCTCTGATGGTTTGGGTTGTTCTAGGATTATTTTAGGATATGAGTTTGAGATAGTGGAAATTAATAATCCCATCATCATTTAATGTTTCAATGTATTTGGAATCCCTTAATACCATTCTTATCAGATTATTTCTTCCTAGCAGAGGCCATGTTAGAGAATTTTGATAATCTATTGGATGTTCAATATGTTCAATCGATGGAAAAAGCCTATATTCATCACTAATATTTTATATCGTTTTCTATGCAGATATCATATTTGAACTCATAAAATTTTATATTTTACATATGGTGTATTTAAATGAATGATAATGATCATATTCTATCATTCTATGATGTTTTTTTAATGTAGAGAATTATGAGTTTCTATATGTGTTTCTTCCCAAAGCACAGACGATGGTTTTCAGAAATTCTTTTTTATTGGGATGATCATTTTACTTTCAAATCTAGAAAATAATTTGTACCAGAGGTCCCAACAATTTTATCTATCTTTTGAAGTTTCTTCCTCTCATTCATCCGACAACATGATCACATTACTTTAGTGTGTACATCATAGAGATTAAAAGTATTCTTTCTATCAACCACCAAAGTTCTATTATCGAAGTGGCCATTCGGGTCACTAGAAAAGAATTTAGAAGCTATATAAAATGGAGAGGATTTCTTTTTCTGAGGATACAAATAACTAATAGTTGAAAATTAGTTTCTTCATGACATTAGAGATCTTCTATAGGCACCAAGTGATTCTTTTTACACATTAATGATTTTTTGGGTGTAGGGAGTTTTGTTTAATATTTTTACTTCATTGTTGGAGTTGGTATATTTTAGTTCTTCTTTTTCAATAATTCTTTTGAAAATACTTATGTTTTAATAGATCATGCTAAAATTGAGATATACAATTTTATATAATAGGGTATTTTATATGTGAATAATTTAATGGTTTTTATTCCTTTGGATTATTTATTTATTTTTGTTGTTGTCATTTTATATATCATTGTTATGTTGGGAATGTGAATTTGTTGTTTGGTAATTGATAGTTTTAATTTTATCTCATCTGTTTTCTCATAGTGTGTGGAGTTATAGAGTTAGACTTTGATCATTGGTACTTTTTGGTGGGAAGGGCACATTCATTAATATAAACAAAGATTTTTGTTTTTTTTTCTTTTCAATATATTCGATTTGGAGTAATATGTGGATCTTATAGATTACAATGATGTTCGAGGATTCATTTCACCTCACATGTTTTGGAGTCAAATGTTGTTATTTGTAGGAACTCGGATCTTCGTTTCACGTATGTTTTTCCTCTTTCTATATATTTTAATAAAAATCAACTTTCTGAAAATTTTTGAAGTACACACCATGTACTTTCTGAGTACACGACGTGTACTCTTCTCCGGCTCGAAACCATGTGATGGCCATGTCTGGCTACACTCATGGTGTGTAGTGGTGACATGGAGGCCGATTTTGGCGGAGTATGGAAAGGACCCAATACACGTTGTGTACTCTAAATGTACATGCCGTTTACTTTATTTTTTTTCACAAAATGAATCACGGTCGCGCCTGACGCCCAGAAGCATCTTATTTTAGGTTTCATTCGCCCGAAAGTGACCCGTACGGACGAATCTTCAACGATCTCTCGCATCTTCATATGTTCTCTGATTCGAGCATGGTCGATTTTGTTGTA
This sequence comes from Viscum album, assembly GCA_963277665.1. Taxonomy (NCBI): domain Eukaryota; kingdom Viridiplantae; phylum Streptophyta; class Magnoliopsida; order Santalales; family Viscaceae; genus Viscum; species Viscum album. The sequence continues at coordinate 675,766,613 of OY728150.1, forward strand.
ATCATAGTGGTGAGTTCTTCCTTCTTCTTGAGCTTTGTTTTCTGATTCCTCCTCCTATTCGAGTTATCGTGGGTTGAGAGTTTTGTGAATTTTCTCAGATCTATGACGTTCTAATGGGGAATCTTCCATCGTTGTTCATGTATATCGATCTCTTAGGATCAAGGTAGGTGGTTTGTGACTTTCTGTAGTAATTTGATGAATATTTTGTGCAATTGTGCAAACTCCCTTGAATGGGAATTGTGTGTTTTCCTGTTTTTCCCATGTTGTATTTCCTGATTCACTTGATTGCTTGAGTAGACAAATTTTCCTATGTATATGATAGTTTTTACAGTACTCTGGATGTTTTCCATGCTTGTTTTACTTATTTTTTCCAGTTGGCATGCCTAGTTATAGGATAGTGGAACTGTTTCTTTTCATTACTGTTGAGCCTTAGACTGATATCCAAGTAGTTGTTGAGGTTTACTTGGACAATGTATGCGCGCTGATCATTTTTATTTCCACATAGGACTGTGAGTACCTAGTATAGCAGACCATAGAGAGAATTGATGTAAGGGATTCGTCGAAGTGTCTTTTAATATGATGCGAGACGATAGGGAGAATTGACGATGAGTGCTCCCTCAAAGAGTATGTAGTTCCTCGATGTTGGCCATATGGGTAATGAGAAGTTGAGTGCTTCCCTAAAGAGCCTTTAGTACGATACGAGACTATAGGGGGAATTGATGGTGAGTGCTTCCTCAGAGAGTCTATTCATAGCTGAACCAGATGGATGAGACTGTGTGTTCCTATTAGAGGGTTACTACTACGTATAGGTTGAACCATATGGGTTAGGCTGTGGGAGCTACCCGGAGGGTTACCCTTTTTCCTTCTAGTTTCTTTTTGTTTACTTGTGTACTTTGTTTGTTAGAACAATGGATTTTAGCTACTTGTGTTTTCATGTTTACTGCTTATTGTTTTATTACTACCGTATATTCATTGAATGTTAAGAACAAATCATGGGGTGATTGCCTACTGGGATTGTATCTCACACCCTTTTTGGGCCATGCTTTTGGGCCCATGAAGACTATTTTTTTGCATGTGTAGATAATGGCAAGAACCCTTCTACTTTAGGTTCTTGATTGCACTGGATTTGGAGAGCATATGACCGAGCCATGGCTGGCGATGCTGAGGAGTTTACTTTTTTTTATTTTGTACTATGTTTTTCAGTTGTACTTTAGCATGATTGTTTGTTTACTGCTTTTCATAGACATATGTACTATGTTACATCATCATTATTTTATACATCGCTTCCACTGTTCAGTTCAGTTATTGTATGTTGTATATTGTTTCCACTATTGTGTCTGGTTATTCTGCTATTGTATACTTTATCGAATGAGGGTATAGTTTCCCCCACCGACTCACCTAGGCCCTCGTTGCTAGTCAGCAGCCTCTGGAATTTGGGAAAACACGCTTGAGGTCCTGTGGAGAACCAGGTACGGGGCACCAATGGAGGGGCTCTGGATTCGGGTCGTTATAAAGTGGTATCAGATGAGTTGTTTTCTCTTTCTTTATTGTTTGGAGACATTAGCCAGGGAAAGGACAGACTCAGTACATGTTATTAAGATGTTCTCGGGAGTATCTATCCCATGTATAGGGAAAAACCATACTACCTCGTTAATTGTGGTTTCTGGTTTTGAGATTTTATGGTTGATCTGATTTCACCAACAATGATTCACATGACTTGTGCTATTATTGTATTGATATTTTAGTTCTATTTCTATCGCAACCCAATGAGATGAGGGTATTCCATCTCATGCATCATATAGGAACCTGTGTAAATCACATGCCATGAATTTTTTCCATGCAATCTAGGGTGCAGTAGCAATTGAATGCTATTGTGATAGACTTTGTGAAGATTATGCATGCTGTTATGATATATTCTTGATACATTATCTACTGTTATGTTAGAAAACTGTTTGTCATGTTCTTTTCTTAAATGAATGCCAAATTTTGATTCATTAGGTGTTATGGGCCACCATTAATCGGAAATTGTTGGATCATGATACTGTTTTATCTTGTCTATGACTGTAAGTGATGACAATCTTTGATCCGTGGGGAGTATGGTCCCTCACGGATCAAAATTTGGAACTTCTTTTCCATGTATTCAGTGTTTCTGGGCTTCTGTGCAGCTTCTGAGCTACTGCCCAAAAAAAACCAGAATACACAGCGTGTACTTTTTGGATACATGTCGTGTTGTTTTCAGGCCTTGTCACTGACCATGTGAGCAGAAACACGGTGTCGTGAGAATATCATTAAGAACACGCCATGTATGGTAGGTACGCGCCGTGTAGTAATGAGAGGTGTACTCGCCCGTGTCACTAACAACACGAGTCGGGGCAACTCAGGTAGCACACTCCATGTTGTAATGGAACATGCCGTGTAGTCCCTTCCATGTTCTCGGCCGTGTTGCGAACAACACGAGTCGATGTGTACTTCTCTCATACATGTTGTGTTGCTTTTGGAGCACACCGTGTAGTCTTTCCAGGTACCCGGCCATGTCACGAACAACACGGGATGGTGTCACCTTACCTATACATGTCGTGTCTGTTCAGAGCATGTCGTGTAAGTTTCAGCTGTGTAGATGGTTGTGTGTTTAACTACATGGGCCGCCGAAGATTTTCCGATACATGCCTTGTCCGCAGGGAACACACCGTGTAGTCTCAGTTTTAGAAAACAATGTGGGTTAGCCATGTAAGGGACACGGGCAGGGGAACAGATTTCAAGCACACACCGTGTGTGGGGTCAACATGCCTTGTAGTTTGAGGTGTATAAGAATTTTAGGGCAGGAGTACATGCCCATGTCAGTGGCTTGAGAAGACACACCGTCTATTCGAGTCTAGTAAACTTGTGTGTTTTACTTTCCATGTTTTTGTTTTGTACTCTTGTGTTCAATTTCCTTGTTTTCTTGATCTAAGTTGTGTTTTTGATCTTTCATAGCTATGTCTTCGAGGCATCCTACGGTCGTACGTCTGTCGTTAGGCAGTGATCAGATGCCAGACAAGGCTAATCAGGGACTTCCTTCTGATTCTCCAGTCGGGCCAACCTTGGCACCAGCTGTTATACAAGTTTTAGGCACTAATACGCAGTTCAGGGAAGGTTTCATGAGGATTATACAGGCCTTCCAGGGAGCGCCACCTCCTACCATGACTATGGCAGACTTGTCCTAGGTTTTCCAGTAGTAGCAGCATCCTACTTTCTCAAGGGAATGAGGACCTCAGGCTGCAGAGTCATGGCAGGAAGCCATGCTAACTATCTTCGAGCAACTGGAAACGCCACCATAGAGGCGGGTCAATCTCGCCACCTACATGCTCTGAGACTCTGCCAAGAGGTGGTGGGATGTCATCTCACTGTGGGGTCACCATAAAGTTGTGGCTTGGTAGGAGTTCTAGTGCGTGTTCCACAACTACTTCTACCCGGAGACCCTGAGGGCCGATTGAGCCTAGGAGTTCATGAGCTTAGAGAATGGTACTCTATCTGTCATGGATTATTCCCCTCGCTTCACCGAGCAACATCATTTCACACCCCTCTGAGATGTAAGTGTGGTGTTAATATAAAAGAAGTTTGAGGATGGTCTCAGGAGGGAGATCCACTAGCTGGTGAAAATATTCCAGCTGACTTCCATCACTTCCATTTTCAAGCAGGCACAGATTGCAGAGCACAATCTGAGAGACTCTAGAGCTGCAAGCCAGGACTGCTCTGCTTCTAGAGCTAGTTTACCTTATGATGATAGCAAGAAGCACTGTAGAGAGTCTACGCGTGGTGACCCGAGGAAGCGTGATGCATCGTCAGGCAGCCAGGTGACATGCTACCTGTGTGGCCGGTCAGGGCACACGAGGCCGCAGTGCCAAAGGGTCCCCATGGAGTGCTGATCTTGTGTCATGTTGGGTCACCTTCAGCATTTCTGATAGGTTTTCTCACCAGCATCTGGTGACTGGGGTTCTTCCATGACTCCTAATTCAGGAGTAGCACCACTAGTTTCTCACAAGTCGCGGAACTGGGGTTCTTCCGGCCAATCGGGCTGAGATGGAGGTCGAGGCCGTGGTGGTCAACCACCAGTTCCTTAGAACCAGCAGGGAGGTTCAGCTCAGAGTGGCCATCCAGGGGTGTAGGGCCACGGTGTAGGCCAGTCTTTCGTCATGGAGTAGACTTATCAGGAGTAGGATGCCGACCCTTCTACAGTTCAAGGTACGATCTTAGTAGCCTCAGTTTTATCTTCAGCTCTTTTCGATACTGGTTCTACACATAGCTTTATCTCGGTTGCTGTCAGGGAGAGCCTTGGGCTCTGCATCATTTCTTCTGCCGACTCTTTGACACTAGAAACACCTTTGGGGACGAGGACATCTAGTGTACCCCAGTGTAGAGAGTGCCCTCTCGAGGTTGCAAGGTATCATTTCTTATGGGATATCTATGTCCTAGAGATGACATGCTATGATGTCATCCTCGGGATGGAATGGTTAGTTCCCTTCTAGGCATTCGTCAACTGTTATCACCACAGAGTGAGTTTCGTTTCTCTAGAGGGTGAGTCTTTTCTTCATAAAGGAGAATGGGATGTTCAGGCAAGTCGAGTAGGACTCAAGCATCAGGGGCTAGGAAGGGTGACAACCTGGATTTCTAGTCATTATTTGGATGATCAGGGAACATTGCAGTTGGACTTTCCTCTAGTGGTGGATCGTTTTAGGGATGTCTTTCTTGAGGAATTTTCGGGTTTGCCTCCGGAGCTTGAGGTAGACTTTTCTATTGAGATCGTTCCAGGAGCAGCATCGGTGTCCATTCCTCTTTACATGATGGATACACCTGAGTTGGAGGAGGTCAAGAAGTAGTTGGAAGAGTTTCATGCAAATGGATTCATCCAACCTAGTACTTCTCCTTGGGGTTCACCTGTCCTATTTGCGAAGAAGGCAGATGGTACCTTTCAGCTTTGTGTGGATTATCGGAAGCTGAACCAGTTGACGATAAAGAACTGATATCCCTTGCCGAGGATCGATGACCTCTTTGATCAGATTTGAGGATCCCGGGTGTTCTCAAATATCGACATGAGGTCCGGTTATCATCAGTAGCACATTAGGCCATCACATATACCTCTGACAGCCTTTAGGAGCAGGTATGGTCTATACGAGTATACAGTCTTGTCATTCGGTCTCACGAACACACCTGTAGTTTTCATGGCACTGATGAAACGAGTGTTCCATCCTTACATGAACTCTTTCGTCATGGTCTTCATGGATGATATCTTGGTGTACTCTCACACTCAACACAACCATGCCACATATCTTGAGATCGATTTGATTACACTGAGAGAGCATCAGCTTTATGATAAACTCTTGAAGTGCCACTTCTGGATGGATCTGATTCACTTCTTGGGTCACGCCATCTCAGAGGCAGGAGTATCTGTGGACCTAGAGAAGGTGATAGATGTATTTTCCTAGGAGCATCCGAAGAACCTCTTTGAGTTACAGAGCTTCATAGGGGTGGCTGGATACTACAGACGCTTAATTCAAGACTTTTCTCGTCTAGCAACACCTTTGATATGTCTAACAAAGAAGGGGGTGATGTTCTTAGGGTCAAATTCTTGTGAGTCAACATTTCAAGAGATGAAAGGGAGGATGACGTCAGCACCGATACTAGTTTTTCCAGATCCAGGCAAGAGCTATACAGACTATTGTAATGCTTCAGGTATCGGGTTGGGAGTTGTGCTTCTGCAGGTAGATGGAGTCATTTCGTACGGGTCTCGACAATTGAGCCCACATGAGATAAACTACCATACACACGATCTGGAGTAGGTAGCTATTGTTCATGCCCTACACTGTTGGAGACACTATCTTCTGGGAGAGCACATTGTGGTGTTCACTAACCATAAAAGTCTCATGTATATATTCACTCAGCATGATCTGAATCTGAGGCAGCGCATGTTTGTTGAGTACCTTTAGTATTTTTATTTCGAGCTTGACTATACACCGGGTAAGGGAAATGCAATGGCTGATGCGTTGAGCAGTAGAACTCAGATTCAGTCATTTCAAGAGGCTAGTAGTGAGTGGAAGCTTATGGCTCTATTCTTTGAGATGCATCTAGAGGTGCATGAAATACAGGGAAAGACCATCCAATATTCTGTAGTTGTTACCTCGACACTACTTTAACGGGTACAAATGAGGCAGCTAATAGACTCAGAAGGCTTTGTCCTGCAGGAGAGTGAGTCAGGGGAGGACCCTCTTCCTGGATGGACGGTGGGTGAGGATGAGATCTTGTGTTTCTAGGGACGCATATGGGTTCCAGCAGACATACGCAAGGAGCTGATGTGAGATTTTCATTCCTTTGTTTGGGAAATTCATCCTGGTATCACCAAGATGTATCAGGATCTTCATCGCCAGTACTGGTGGCCAGGTATGAAGAAGGATGTTGCTGGTTTCGTCCTGTGGTGTTCTAATTGTCAGCAGGTGAAGGAAGATCACAAGCGACCAGCAAGCCTTTTACAGCAGTTATCCATTCCGGAGTGGAAGTGGAACAATGATGCGATGGACTTCGTGATGGGTTTGTCGATGTCACCCCGAGGGAACGATGATGTTTGGGTTTTCGTCGACAGGCTCATGAAGGTTGCTAACTTCTTGCCGATCAAGGAGACCTTCAGTGTCGATGATCTGGGATGACTTTACATCAGAGAGATCATTTGTCTTCATTGATTTCCATGCTCTACTATTTTAGACAGGGATCCGTGTTTCACCTCTCGGTTCTGGCAGGGACTTCAGAAGGCATTGGGTATAAAGGTAATTTTAATTAGAGCATACCATCCCCAGACTAATGGCCAGTCTGAGCGCACGATCCAGGTGCTTGATGATATGGTCCGAGCTTGCATCCTAGACATTGGTGGTTCTTGGGAGAAGCTTATTCTGCTGGTGGGGTTTTCCTAAAACAATAGTTTCCTGAGACCATTCATATGGCACCATACGAGGCTTTGTACGGTAGGCCATACCGATCACCCTTGTGCTGGATGGAGGAAGGAGAGGAAGCTTTGCTAGGACCTCGTCTTATTCAGGAGACATTAGAATAGATAGAGCTGATTCAAAAGAGGATAGCTACAACACTGTCTCGATAGAAGTCTTATGCTCATCAGCAGAGATGACCTCTGGAGTTTGAGGTCGGAGATCAAGATTTTCTATGTGTCGCACCGAGGTTGGGACACAAGAGGATTCAGAGATAGGGAAATCTTACATTGTGGTACGTCAGGACATTTGAGTTCATGGGGAGAGTGGGGCCGGTTTCCTATCGGTTGTAGCTACCTCACAGGTATCGGGCCATACAGGACATCTTCCACGTCTCTCAGCTCTGACGCTACTTTTCAGACTTGTCTCATGTCTTTTAACCTGATGAGGTTGAGCTTGAAGCGGATACATCATTTCAGGAGCATCCTATCTGGATTGTCGATCGAAATACGAAGGTTCTCCGCGGGTAGTCTGTACTTCTGGTATAGGTGCAATGGAAGCATGGGTGAGTACAAGATGATTCTTGGGAAAGGGAGGCCGATGTACGATCGTAGTGGCCGGAGATGTTCAGGGTTTCTTCTTATACGCAATGTTAGGGAAATTTTGGGATGAATTTTTTTAAGGGGGGATGTTTGTAAGAACCCAGATCTTCGTTTCAGGTATATTTTTCCTCTTTCTATATTTTTTTAATAAAAATGAACTTTCTAGAAATTTTCAAAGTACACGCCGTGTCCTTTCTGAGTACACTCCGTGTACTCTTCTCTGGCTCGAAACCGTGTGTTGGCCATGTCGGGCCACACAAACGGTGTGTAGGGGTGACGTGGAGGCCGATTTTGGCGGAGTACGGAAAGGACCCAGTACACACCGTGTAATCTAAAAGTACAGACCGTGTACATTTTATTTTTTCAGAAAATGAACCGGGGTCGCACCTGATGCACTTAATCTTCTTCTTTTAGATTCTATTCACCCGAGAGTGACCCGTACAACCGAATCGTAAACGAGATCCCACCTCTTCATCCGTTCTCCTATTCGAGCATGGTCAATTGTGTAGGAATCACAGCGGTTAGTTCTTCCTTCTGATTGAGCTTTGTTTTTTGAGTCCTCCTCGTTTTTGAGTTATCGTGGGTTGAGACTTTTGTGTGTTTTCACAGATCTACGATGCTCTAAGGGGAATCTTTCGTCTTTGTTCATGTATATCGCTCTCTTAGGATTGAGGTAGGTGGTTTGTGCCTTTATGTAGAAAGTCGATGAGTATTTTGTGCTATTTCGCCAACTCCCTCGAATAGGAATTGTGTGTTTTCCAATTTTTCCCTTGTTGTACTTAATGCATTGCTTGATTTCTTGAGTATGCATATTTTCCTGTGTATATGGTAGTTTTTACTGTACTCAGGATGTTAGCCATGCTTGTTTTTCCAGTTTTTTTCCAGTTTCCATGCCACGTTATAGGATAGTGGAACTGTTGCTTTGTATTACTGTAGAGCCTTAGACTGATATCCAAGTACTTCTTGAGGTTTACTTGGACGATGTACGTGCGATGAGCATCTTTATTTCCACACAAGACTGTGAGTACCTAGTGTAGCAGACCGTAGAGTGAGTTGACATAAGGGCTTCTCCATAGTGTCTTTTAATACGATGCGAGGCAATAGTGGGAATTGACGATGAGTGCTTCCTCAGAGAGTCTGTAGTTCCTCGACGTGGGCTACAAGGGGAATGAGGTGTTGAGTACTTCCTTAGAGACACTTTAGTACAATACGAGACTATAGGGCTAATTGATGGTGAGTGCTTCCTCAGAGAGTCTATTCATAGCTGAACCAGAGGTACGAGACAGTGTGTGCCTCCTAGAGGGTTACTAGTACATATATGTTGAACCATAGGGGTTAGGTTGTGACAGCTACCCAGATGGTTACCCTTTTTCATTATTGTTTCTGGCTATTTACTTTTGTACTTTTTTTTGTTTGAAATGTGGATTGTAGCAGCGTGGGCTTTCCTTTTTACTGCTTCTTGTTTTATTATTTTCATGTATTCATTGACTATTAGGCACCAATCTTGGGGTGATTCCCTAGTGGGATTGTATCTCACACCTTGTTTGGGCCATGATTTTGGGCCCAAGAGGACTATGTTGTTGCAGTTGTAGATAAGGTAATGCACCCTTCAACTTTAGTTTCCTGATTGCACTGGAGTTAGAGAGCATGGGACCGAGCCGTGGCTTGCGATGCTGAGGAGTTTACTTTTTTTTTCTATTGCACATTGTTTTTCAGTTGTACTTCAGCATGTTGGTTTGTTTAATTCTTTTCATAGACATATGTACCATGTTGCATAATCATTATTTTATACATCTCTTTCGTTGTTCCGTTCAATTATTGTATACTGTTTATTGATTCCACTATTGTGTCTGGTTGTTCTTCCGCTATATACATTAACGAATGAGGGCATAGTTTCTCCCAATGACTCACCAAGTCCCTCACTGCTAGTCGGCAGCCTCTGGCATTTGGGGACACGCTTTTGAGGTAATGTGGCGAACCGGGTATGTGGCACTAGTGGAGGGGCTCCGGATTCTGGTCATTACATTCTTCCTTTAAATTGGTGAGTTCTTCGGGGAGGAAGTTGGTTTTTGTGTTCATAGATTTCACATCACGTCAATAAGTTTATATTATTTTATTCATTTTTATTAGGTTCATGATGGTTTATCTTTTTTTATGGTTCGAGATGAGTTCTCAGATTGAATAATGGTTGATTTAGGTTATTTTTATCATTATTTATCAATAGTGTGAATTTTTTGGGATGATACAGTGCAACTATTTATTGAAAATGTAATTTTCAATTTATTTTCTTATTTATTGTTTTCCTTGCACAGTTAGTTCATTTTACTATTCCATGTGAGCCAATACTAGCTACGAGGCTCTTATATTATAACATGGACATGGTGAACGTCATAAGTATAGTAATGTGAAACCACGTGGAATTCATGTGGAATCCTCCAAAATATTTAGTTACCATTATTCATGTTTAATTTATAGTCTCTAAAAACATGTGGCATGTCTTTGAGAGTGTCTCTTTCTTATAGTAGGGGATGCACGGTAAGAACATGGTTTATAAAACTATGTGATAAAACCACGTGACATAACCAGTATCATAAAATTATGAAATTCCTTATTTATGATATAATGGTTTAATTTATTTCAAACCAAAATCCAAATTGGTTGATTTTAGTACATAGTGTGGAATCCAAAACCCATCTCCATTGGACCCCCATCATTATTTGTAGATCCATCAGAGTAGTAAATTATGTTCCATGGGTTTTTTTGGCCATTTATACTCTTATTTTATCACACTTTTGGTTCCTCCATATTTTGTTCCTTCTTCGCTCTTATACAAAAACTATAGATATAGTTTTCCCATGTAAGTTTCATTCATTTGTTCGATTGTGATTTTTTATCTACATGCGATTCATTCTTCCTTCCAATAAATTTTAGTTTAAATCTCTCATCGTTGGGGTTTGTTTGTCCATAAATTTTCAATGTTAAAATATTCAATGTGATTTTTGAGAAAATATAATTCATTAATAAATGGTTTAGTCAAGATTTTGAGGTGGTATATTGTTTTAATGTTGTCTATGATGTTCATGAAATGGATTATAACTTGGTTATATATATATATATATATATATATATATATGCGAGTTGTTCAATAATATGTTAATTTTTCTTCAAAAATGTTATTGGGAATTTTTTTAATGTTTTTTTGAATTAGTTGAGTCTTGGATGATTCGTGTTAACAGGAAGCTGAGCATGGTGTCTGGTTTATAAAACTTTTATGAGTTTATATTTTCATGTAAAACCTTGAAATGGTTTCTAATTAAATTTTTATTATTTAATTATAATTGTTTTGTTTTTATTATGGATTTTGATAAGTGATCCATTGGATGTTGGTGTATTCATATCTCCACAGGGAACATATATATATTTCTACACAAATGATAATTTGTTTCTATAATAGTGTCAGCCATAATCCCCATAACTCTAGAAACATTTAATTTATTTCATTGTTTCCACCATCCCATCTCCTATGAATTTTTTCATCAAAAAATAAAGTTGACACTAAATTGGTTATTAATTCCTATGTACCAATAAATGTGCTTCTAAATTGTTTTTTAAAAATAAAGCTCATTTTGATCCTAGAAACCTAATTTGTAACCCCATTTCATTAAATTCTATTTGTTCACTTTCCTACTATGAGTTATATTATCAAATTTATTCAAAGATGATTTTGTGAAGAATGGTATTTTTTTAAATGAGTTGAAATTTTAGATGTTGCGGAATAGTTACTACTTTGAAATGTTTAAGTTCAAAAAAAATTAATGTGTAGTCGTGGTTGGAACCATTGAATTGATATATGTTTGAAAGGATCCCATATGGTTATCCTTTCAATTAGGGGTCCTTGACGAAATTGGGTGTTAGTGATTGGAGAATACAAAAATGATGACATAAATGAGTTCTGTTAAATTACAAACATGTGATAACATTATCATTCTCATTTACATAATAATCATCAGATTATTTAATTTTATTCAGTGGTTCTAGTGAAAATTTTATTATTGTTCTGATTTATGGGATTATAACCCCATGGAATGAGGATAATCTGTGTGGTATTTTCCAATGATGAATCAAATTTAGATATGAGAGTACGGTTATTGGATATGGCAATTCACTATATGTCTATAAGTGGGTCTCAGAATATTATGTGTAGATATTTAATCATTGGATGTTTAGAAAATTCCCATGAAAACATATATTTGTGATTAATTTTACAAAATTGTGATTACTTGTTCATTTTTTATTTTTCCTTTTAATCATTAAAAATTCTATTATTTCATTCATGATGTGTATTCTCTACAAAATTTTTTAGTTATCATTTTCCCATACTTTTTGAATTATATTTCTTCGTTTCTTATAATTATTTTATTTTCAAAATGGTATTAAAATGAGAAATTAATTTAAATTTGGAAATCATGTTTTATTTTCAATGTGGTATATATTGAAATATTAATGGATTTTATTAGTGTTAAATCCCCAAATACTGTACAAAAAATAAACTATAGTTTTTAGACTACTTATATTTAGGGAATGACTACATTATGTGGTTTTAACCTACATAGATATTTTATGATGACACACTACTTGTGGAACTCGACAACAGTAGAAATAAGAAATTTTAAAGGTTTTTTATAATTTATTTTTAACATGTAGTAGGTAGGTCTTAGGGATTTTGGTTTCCAAGGGTTCTCTTATATATTATGTTCATTTGGTCTTATTTTTATCTTTATTCTAGTTCTATGATATTATACGCTATTGATGTATTTGGATTTGTTATATATATATATATATATTGAACTTTTTATATTTACTCTATAATGAATTATTTATATATGTTAGTATTGGGAAAAATCAGTCCCTTGTGTATGTTATTTGATTCTTGATTATAGTTTCCCACACGAGGGCTTCATGAATGTCACTCGAGCCTTGTCAAGGGTTGGATTGGGTTACTATCATGGGATTAATCTTTTTTGGTTTTTGATAACCAATAGTAATTTCATCAAGATCCTTGGGGATCTTGGTTGGTTTAACCCCCATAAAAATGGGTTGGAAAAAATTAAATTGATAGTAGTAGATTTTTTTAGGTTGTGGTGGTGGATACTATATAGTGATGAGTTTTATATCCTCAAGATCGGGTTTTGAGTCATCCATATAATGATATATGTCATGAAGAAACACATATGGTGATGGGAAAGACACGTCAATGGTAATGGATAATGAAATGTATCTACATATGGATAAATTAATTTAAATTTAATAAATGAAAATATAAAGAGAGAGTTATTTTTTCAAAATTATGACCCATAAATATATTTGATAAATGATATATTTGGGAACATTGACTACACAATGAGTATAAAAATATACAAAAAAATAGAGTACAAATGGGTATAGGTATATTAGAATAATAAAATAGTGTATTTTATATTCCCTCTTTTTATATTAGCATCCTCCTCCCATAAAATAGATTCTCTAATCATCCCAACCCTATCAATGACATCTATGGACACTAAAGAAGGGTCTTCAACCAAGTTTTTGGGATCTAGAGTGTAGAATGCTATCTCGGTTGCTGTTGAAGGAAGGAATGGTTGGATCTATATGGTGGATGAGTTTATGGATGTTGGATCAATAAAAGAAATCATAATTGTGAATGGTTGGGAGGGTCCCTAGGAACATTGAACCTACTCTCCTATAATCTCATGATGGGTGACAAGGCTTATGAACTCTTTTTGTAAACCGGTCTAAGATGGAAGTTTATTAAGAATAGTTGATTAATCAGAGTCTATGAGCGGTGGTTGTTTTCTAGAAGTAGGGGTTGGGGTGGGTTACGGGTGATGAACAGTGATGGCATGAAAAATAGAATGAGGATGTTGTTGAAATATATTCATGGTTCTGTAGAATTAATTGGTGAACATACCTTATATTATAAGGTATATGTGGGTATGTGAATATGGGTATGTTTTGGGGGGATATGAATGGTGATGATGCTAGAGATATGGATGAAGTTACAGAAGAGGTTGATGTAGGGTTCGAGGCCTCCTGAACGATGGACGGGGATACGGTAGGGAGAGTTGGTGAAACAAAAAAAATCTTCTACATACATAGTGGAAAACTGGTAGAACTATGTGATCTTATGGAAGGGATCCTTCTTGATTTCCATGATGAGGAAATTTGAATCCTTCATAAAAATAGTGCACAGAGGATAAATGGCATCAAAATCACTTAGATGGCAGGGAATACGAGTGATGAAGCTGCCTTCCATAAAGGTATGTACAAACCATATAATTGGTGTCTTATAGAATATAGAAAATTGAAATTTCATTATTATTATTATATTTCCCATTGATGAGGCAATGATAATAACCTAAATCTTACGTGCATTCCCATGAGAATCTCCTCTAGTGATCCATCCATGAGAAATAGCCTACTGATAAATCAAAAAATTAGTACCCCAAAACTATGTTATATTAACCATACATGCATACCATTGGTAATGGGTTTCAAGTTAATCTATTTCTGTATCCTCTAAACATATGTCTTTTCCATGTCCAACCACATAGTTTTATATGATTAATGGGTAATTAAATCAATGGTGTTGATATTTAAACGGATTGCAAGGAATCTCATGGGAAGCTTCAATGGCTAAACTATAACACCAAAAGATTCTATGAAATATTTTTTTCAAATAAATTCAATCATTTATCAACATTAATTTTTACACAAAACAAAATATATATTATTTATTCTTTATTTATAAGTTCCACCATATTAAAAAAATCACTACAAATAACATCGATTTTCCTTTCATTGAAAAAAATCATTTTTTTTTCAAAACATCATTTTTTATAATTATATTGTTATGAAATTTATCACCATTTTATTATAATTATGGGTATAAACTAGATTATCATGACTATAAAATTATGGTTTACACACAATTAAATGACCAAATAATTAATATTTAATGAACACCAATTATTAAAATAAATGGAAATGTTTTTCTTAAAATTTATTTTAATATGAACAAGTCAATTTTATATCATTAAAATAATTAACAATATATTTAAATTATAAAAATAAGATATATATATATACATATATTATTCAACCAAAATTATTAACATTTACCTTTTGTTTTTTGGAGACATAATATAAGAACAAATCCAATATTATGCATAAAAGAAGGATTTTTTTTCTAAAAATATAGTTTTACCGCCTTTTTATAGTGTAGTTATTATAAATCTAGGTTTTGATGTATTTTTATTTTTTATTTGAAAAACATTATTTCTTTTTATATTGACATATCAAAATTTACAATTACATATTTTTTTCATTTTTGTCAAGTATTTCAGGTATTAATGAAAATTAAAAAATACTGAATTTTAATAGAAAACATCATTTTTCCTCGAATTTTTTTATGATTAATTAAATATTTTATTAGTTTTAAAGTCTAATTGGATATAATTTTTACCATTTAATCCAATGATGGTCATTATAATCAATTTTAACATTGAATTTGGATATAAAACATTTCATTATTTTTGATGTTTTCACATTAAAAAATCATTCTCTTTTTCATTTAATGTGATTAATATTAAATTAATATTAGCATATATTTTTTTTGTTATTGACATGAATTAACCTTGTTAGACCCTGAAAAAGTCACCTGATTCATCCTGCGACAATGCTCAAAGGGCATTCCCAATCCCCAGAGGATGAGAATCTATACTGGGCACCGATGTAAAATAGTTGGAATCGATTTTTGCTTCTAAAAGAAATAAAAATAAATTAATATATACTACAAAAACACTATCAGTGGAAAAATAAATAGAAATATGTGGAAATTCATATCATGGGGACCTCATGGGTCCCCACCAAAAATGAAAACACCCTCGTTGTATGAGTTATCTGAAACAATAACATGAAAGTGAAATATAAAGTAGGTTTGACCACTGAGAGACTCTATAGGAATTCCAATGCACAAAAATTCCTAACACCCTAGACATTGAAATGAAATCCAATCATATTAGTTTGGAAATAAGATATGATAATGTAATGATTTATTTTATAATTATAGTAATAAGTTTAAATTCTTATGGAAAAAATTTCTATTTAATGATATTTTTAAAATAGGTTCCAACAATGAATTATCATTTCAATATGGAAGTGAAAAAAAACATTAAATTCAAAACCTATATTTTACAAAGAGGGAAAGAATGTTGAAATCATCTACTAGCCCAGGTAATCTGGTAACCCAATAACCAACTTGAACCTGACATGTCCCAGAGGACATTCTTGATCCCCATGGGTTGGCGACTAGTACCTGGAATCATACAGTTTTAATGTGGGAATGAATTGTCTACAAAACATACATAATGCTAAGGAAATAAGACAGTATGGATAACAATGTAATCTCTATATGGATTAATGTACAAGAAATAAACAAGTAATAAAATCACAAAGTAATTCAACATGAGTACCAAAAAAGAAAAAAATGCCATGGACTTTAAGGAGACAACTCACCAAGACCATAGTTCAACATAGGTATCTACCACAAAGATATCCCTTCCCATTTCTTGAACAAGGAAGAATATTTTCTACAAATAGATGAAATAATAAACTATATTCTAAGCCAAATCTCGATAGGATACCACAAAATATTCCAAAATATATGAAAATAAATGTATAAACAATGTAAATACTATCAAATTTTCATTGTACCCAGGTTTGGAATTTCCAATGACATTTAATCAAAACATGCCAGAAATTTTCAAATGATGGAAAATAATTTTAATGATCATGATTTACTTTATAAGAGATGTAATATTTCTAAAACACTACATTAAGTCAACCATTTATATAAAACAATTTATATAAATTCTATCTAATGTAATCTAGTTCAAAATAGCATGGGAATACATTTATATTACAAATATAAATAAAAAAAGAAACATTATTATCTTCAAAAATGTATAATAGCATTAACCAAATATAAGATTCCACAATCTCGAAGTGGACATAGAAAACTGAGTATACTCATTTCCCCCTGACACTAGCCAGATGTAACACGTCACCCTCCCATTAGGGATGTGACCCACCACATGTATGTTTTAAAAATGGTCATTGAACAGTGTGTTTATGAATAACTCACCAACTACATAAGGATTACATGGGCTCAAAAATGATGGAAAATAAAATATTAAGACTACATGAAATACAATAAATCTCAATCATTCATATATAAAATACAAATTCCATTCCATTTTAAAAAAATATGATTTACTCAATAACATTCGTTTTCACAAGATAAAATCACTGTGTTTCTATCAAATAATTTTAATAAATGATCATGAGATTGAAATACATTAATAACCAATTCCATCCATCCACAATTCATTTTTACAATTAAATTCAAAATTTTAGTTGTAATAATTTCCATCAATTAAATAATATAAATTCATCAATTTAAATCAACCAATTTCCAAACACACACCACAATTCAATAAAATTGGAGGCATCAAATTTCCGTTCCAAAACCATTTAAAATCTTTTATGTCAATTTAATAGGGTTTTAATAAATCATTTGAATTAAATTTTAACCAATTCAATATAAATCAACAATAAAATTAAATCAACCAATTTAATATTAATCAAATTAGACAAACTGGGATGGAACCACCTACATCAATGCTCGGGTCACAATCACCCAAAACAGAGTCCACCAACTACAAAATTACACAATGCCAATGAAGGCCCTAGAATCAATTAACCACATATTAGGATTGATCCAAATCTAAACATAAGTGGTTGGTTGGAGAGAGGGAACCCATATACGTTGAGGATTACTTCCCACTCTACCACAACCAATGATGTATTTGGGCTCTGGAATAAGATATCATGAAATCTCTAGATGAAACCAAAAAGAAACATCCAACATAGATCAATGGATTGGACACATCAATGATAAGTTTCTACAATTGGTGGTAGAATCTAAGAACAGAATGAACACGTGCATGAAGAGATGCATTGTAGATGCAAAAAATTATCTAAAGATGATTAGAATGATCTGAATGGTGGGGAACCTCTGAAAAATTCTTATGAACGGTTCTAGTTTTAGTTCCAAGGTTTTAAAAATAAAAAGACAAGAAAAATACCCAAAACCAGTTATATAATGATGGGCACCGGCTGAGTCATGACATATACCCAATTGTTACAATATTTTGTCTGTGCTTGATAAGTTACCCTGAAAACCCTCATTGTGTCATGTTAAAATATAGCATTTCATTATATCATGTCATGTTGTCCCCGGTCATGACATGTACCTTAGGTACATGACATGTACCTTCTTTGAAACCTACAAAAAACTAGAAAACACACATCTAAGGACTCTGAAACAGAATGGTAGTTTTAAAGAGGGAAAACATACCTGAAAAAGGTAACAAGATGTTACAACCACCCCACCACAAAGACTTTCCCCCCCCCATAAATCCTATGTATAAGCTTCCATGCCAATGATAAGATACCGATACTTCATTATCTACGCCTCCTGTTCCCTCTTCTCATGACTATTAGTTCCATGCTGTAATACATAAAGAACCAAAGGTTTCATCCTCCCACAAAGTACATGGGCCTCAAAATCCAATATCCTAACCTGTCACATTGTCAATGATAAATTAGGTTCGATCTAAATATCATTCCAGATCAAAATGTGATATAGATCAGATAAATACTATTCTATCTATGATACATGGAACATGTTATGTGTTGACATCAACTGTGGTGGAAGTGAAAAATTGTACACAACATTTCCCACATGCTCAACAACCTTGAAGGGTCCCACAATTCAAGGATTAAGCATTCCTTATCTACCATGATGTTGATGACCCAACCTGGGTGAAACCTTTAAGAACACTAGATCACAAACTAAAAAATCCATAGGTCTATAATGTTGAACAATATAACACTTAAATTGTTTCTGTGCTATTAGCTTCCACTAAATAATTAGCTAAATCATTGCTATTGTATCTTTTAACAATCATGTTCCAACCAAGGAACATTCACTGACCTCGTACCAATACAATGTAGATATAAATGGTTGTCCATACAATGCCTCAAATGTTTCCAATCTGATCCCATACTGGTAAATATTTTAGTATGAAAATTCATTCATCCCTGAGTGATCAACCCAAGCCTCGTCAAAGTAGAGATCACAGGTATGATTAAAATAATCGTTCTTTTTATAGATATTTTTGTCTGGAAATCTTTCTATAGATGGTAGGACGTGCTCAAATGGAACTGAGATCACAGTTCCTCTTGAAAGCCTCTCCAAAATTGAGAGGTAAATTGAGGATCCATATCAACGACTATATAATATGGAACTATGTCAAAAATAAAAATAACATTCACATATAAATTTCCCAACTTATCAAAAAATGATTTATATATATTCGGTAAAAATTGTGACATCTTGGTCTACCTTTAAAACACAACACATATATAATTATTATATCTATTGGAACAAGGAAACTTGAGAAAAAAGTCTATAGGAATCTCATCTGACTTCCATGTAGGGACTAGAAGTGGTAGATGTAAACATAACATGATGGTATATAAAACAAAAAGAGACAAACTCAATAATTTCCCGTCACATTCACGGCCACAAGAACTACATATTAACATCAAAAAAACATTTTTGGATTCATATTTGTACAACCCACTTGGGGTTTAAGGAATAACCAATTCAATCCTCCCTTGATGATAATGGGACAACAACACCATTACGATAAAAAATAACACCCACATAGGAGAACAACTATAAGAAATATATTTCCGCATCATATAAGGATTCTCTAATGATACAAAACTCATCATCCAATTTTTGATCATGAAGAATCAGATTGAGAAGTGCATATGTTATGTGATCATTGGATAAAGAAACCATATCTCCTTCCACATGAAAACAAATATGATACTGTGCAAAGAGAGCCATCAAATTAATCTTTTTTGAGGATTCATTAACTACATTTTTTATCAGTTTTCTACGCAACAAATCTACAATGACATTCCCTTTCCCTAGGGTATAGGAGAAGTAAAAAATAAAAGACTACAAGTACTCCACCCAATCCATCTTCCAATAATTTGAATATTTTTGTGGATATAACATTAGATTTTCTATCTTGAATACACCGTAAACCAATTTACAATTATGTTTTGTCGCAACCTCTTATGTTTTTTATTAACTGATTCATGTTCATGATCATGGGTAGGATAATTCTTTTTGTGTGGCCTAATCGGATGAGGTCTATGTGATACTAAATGATCACCCTATATATGAATGAATCCCAAGCCTAATCCCGATGCATCACAAACAACCACATATCCATTCTTCAATTCAGGATGAGTCAATATATACACAACAGCCAAAATATTTTTTACCTCAACAATAAAATTATATCGTTTATCATTCCATGCAAACAAAACCACCTTATGAGTCATATAAGTTATAATAGAATCCATCTTCATGTAGTCTTTCAAGAATTAACATTCATATCCATCTAAGCTAATAAAACACCAGATCATGAAGACATTTCATGGTTTCTACAATGTCATGAAAGCCTTCACCATATCATGATCACCTGATATTCCATATTCCAACAACACATGTCCCAATAATTTCACATCACAAATAGATAAATCACACTTTTAAAGCTTGGAATAGTGGTGTTGAATTTATAGATGATGCAGAACTATCCACATATATTGTGCATGATCTGCCTCCATCATGCAATAGAGAAGACTGTCATCAAAAAATAGTACAATAATGGAATCCCAATAAATGTGAAAAATCTAATTAATTAAAGCCATTGAAAATGCAGGGCCATTTGTAAAACCATTGGGCATAAAATGGTACTCGTGTTGGCCCAACACACACTGAAAGGTGGTTTTATGAATGTCATATTCTTTTATCGTCAATATATGGTAATAAGATTTATGTTTGATCATAAAAAACTACTTCTCCTCATTCTTCTGAATAAATATGTCATTAATCTGTTACAACATATATTTTTTATTTATTGTAACTCAATTGAGATTTATATAATTCACACATAGGTGAAATTGACCAGCATCTTTCATGGTGAGGATAACTTGCACTACCCATGGTTACATACATGGGTGAATAAATCCATTATCATGAAGATCATCCAGCATTGACATCACCTCTTTTAGTTCAGCCTGAGAAACTCAGTAAGAGGGATTATATACTATTTGAGTTCCAAGAATTATGTCAATAAAAAACTCAACATCTCTCACTAATGGTAGATGAGATTAATCTTATGGAAACACACCAAAAAACTAGATGTAGACTAGAGGGGGATAATAACTCATTTATTCCCACTCCAAATAAAATTCAATGGCTGATATCGCATTCCTTAATTCTGAATATGGAGGTCTAGTTCTTCTTGACATTAGGTCTAAATATCCATTGAAAATGAGAGTCGCATAACTGGGTGTAGTAATGTAGACTCATCTGAAGTAACAATAAATTCATGCTTTCTAGGAATTGATCCAATCCATCCCAAATATCATGTCAATAGATTTCATATCAAGAACTAGAAAAATCGAAGCAAGCTCAACAACTGATATAGAGAAGACACACACAAGACCATAGTAACCATTCTACCACTTCATGTCATGGGGTGTATTAATATCCATGTCTCAAGATAGTTTGTACATTGACTGGTTAATTAGAATCACAAAATGGGTCAAAATAAAAGATTGAGATGCCCTAGTATCAAAAAGCACAAAACAAATGATGATGCTATAGTAATGGTACCTCTCATTGTCACTGAACCCCTGACTACTTCCCCTTGATAATATTTCATTCCATGAATAAAAATCAGTCTAGATTGATGTGACTGGAACCCTTTTGAAAGCTATGATGTTTATTTACCCTTAGTTTTATACGGATCTGATCGTCTGGTTCCACTATTCATAGTAGAAATGTGATTTCATAAACTCTGTATGAGTCTCGAATGACCACATGAACTATAGTACATGGGATCCTCTATGAAAAACCTCTTAGAATGTCCCAAATAACCACACTGATAGATTACCAAATAACATCCTCCTTGAGCAACAAGATGACTGAAATGACTCTATCAACGAGAACCACCAATCGAGTCATCAAACATATGGTTTTGTTTGATGGAACCAGTGATTCCATAGGGAGAAAAAGGAACTCGAATCATCCATGCCATCCTAGACAGGTCCATCTCAACCATCATCACCATTTTGATCACATCAGTATTTGTGGGTTTCTCTAACAAGAAAAATTGAGAATTAATATCTGATTAATGACCCAATTCTACCCATCAAGCACTAAACATCTCATTGGATACTATACTATGAGATACTTTCTCATCTCATTATTTTTATTTGAATACATAGTCATAATTTTTTTGGCATGCTCATGATTGAAGAACTCTACATCCTTTTAAAACACCATTGACTCTATATAGAACTGGTTGGTGAAATGAACATTGATGTCTACCAACATGAAGACCATATGATTCCTTATCATCACCATCATGTCCAACCATATTCATCTTGATTCATACCTTAAAATGGTGGAACACATCACCTTGATCGCAATAGGTCTCTCCATGAACTAAAAAACATGTTATATATTACTCAACCATTCATCAGAATGCTGAGGTATGGTGGATCCCCTAACAACTGGTGGATTATTTTGAAGGAATAGTTGATAACAGTTCTGAAGAACATCCCCTTGAGGATCCACAACTGATTATTGAGTGGGAATTGGATGTGGTGCCTATCCTATAGCATGGATAATGAGAACAATTTGCCCAAAAATATTCAAATCATCAATATGATTTTCTTACTTGGGTTTAGCAACTGACTCTTAATGTATCAAATTCTCACTTCTTCTCATAGTAATGATTCTGAAAAATATCAGTAGAAAGTTTTTAATATATTTTGTAGTTCTCAAATTGAGAAAAATATAAAAGGATAATTATCCAAAAATGGGATAAACATGATTTGGATTTACCTCTATCCAAATCTAAATGTGGAAAATACTTGATCTAATCCAAAGGATTAATTTTCCTAACAATCCCTATTGACCTAAGGATCACTGCGGTGGGAGATGGTTATGATCTAAAAAAACTAACTCCTATGTTCTGATAAGATACTCACATTTTTACGGTCATCAAGGCTAGATATTGAGCCTCGATTTGATACTAATTTCTCATGAACCAACTTGGGTACCCTACTAATCTGATAACTGTGCCAGAACTGACATGGCTCGAAGGTCATTTGCAATCTCCAAAGCAAGCGGACTAGCACCGAGAATAATACAACATGCATGTAGTAACAAATTCCCACAAAATATAGCAGATGGAAATGAAACAAGACAATATTTATAGGAAAGGAAGCTCAACTAAGGGTAATGTAAACGAATAAAACAAGTCATAAATGCCCAAATTACTACTAACCTAGAATTGAAATAGGTAAAACAACCATAAGGTTTCGATGGAATCAACTCACCAAGACCACAGTTCAACAGCTAAATCCAACTCATAAGGATCCCTTCCCCTTGTATGAACCATAAAGAAGAATGTATAAAACCACCAAAAGGAGAATGTAGGATGTGAGCCGAATACTAGTAAGATAAAACCAATGATTCCCTAAAATATGACAACATTTGATTAACCAAATAATATTCAATTATATTTTCATGTATAACTGGTCTGTAATTTCAATACACATTTAAAAATATATATATAATTAACATTTTAATGTGATGAAAAATAATTTTAAATAACATACTTTACATTATAAGAGATGAATTATTTCTAAAAAATGGATTAATTAAAACATGTATATAAAATATTTTATATAAATTATTCAATCATGTAATGTAGTTCGAACAACAATTACATACATATATATCTAAAATATAAATTATTAAGTGAGGAGCATGATCATCTGCCCCGACGTACGATTGTTTCAACCAGCTATAGGATTTCGTACACCCTATTTGGACATAGAATTGAAGGACCCCGGGACACCCTAAGAGGGGAGGGGTGAATCAGGGTGACAACTTTTTCTTCTTAAAGTTGTGGATCATGTTCCCACGTTGGTAGGAACTTGTTGAACCTGTAAGATGAGAATGATCAAAAAGCAAACATCCACATACACATAGAAGACATAGCCCTTTTTCCTTGGTTCACCACTAAGAGCTACGTCCAAGGAGCATACTCCGACAAGTTGTCGGTCGTACTAATAACCACTAAGCTTCACTAGCTGGAGATTACAATTGTTCAGGCACAATCACTCTGTCCCAAGATCACTGCCTTTACAAAGGTTCTGAGATAGCTCACTTCTTCCCTCGGGTCAATCCCGTTGACTCCCCCTGGCTCACTACCGTTGGTGAAGTCAGACTCAGTTTATAGACGTGAAGGTCTCTTCAATTGATAGTCATGAAGTTTATTGTCTCCTGTTCAACATCAGACTTTCCTTGCATCAGAGTCCTGATTTTAATGCTCTGTTAAGATCCAAATTCCAACCACTGATGAATACCCCCTTTTCCCTTGTCCACATGGAAAACAAACTTTGGAAAAGGCCTTCGCAAAGTATCCTAATTCGCGAGGCTCCCAATATTGCAAATCTCAAACAAGCCTTCACGGAGCCCCTGCCATTTCGCGAAGATCAATCACGATGCTCAACCGCGAAGCACTCTCGCGATGCTCCATCCTTCGCAATTCTTGGCTATTGTGAAGCTCCTGCCTCTTCGCGATGCTCACTGAGCCAACGCGGGGCGCCCGTCTTTTGCGAAGCTAGAATAGCCGCCGTGAAGCTCCTCTTTCGCGAAGCACGTCGCCTTCGCGAGAGACCTTTGCGAACCGAGAGAAAAGGACTTTCTCTGAAATTCTCTCTCATTCTCTTGAGGGGGTCGGCCTCTATTTATAGGCGATTCCACCAACCCTCGACCCTTCCGCGCGAAGTCAACGCCACGTCATCTCAAATCGCGAATCTCCAAATATTCCACCAGAATTCTGTCCAAATCGCGAAGCACCACGGCAATTTGCCGTTCACGAAGCTTGAAGTAGTCGTGAAGAATCACCGTCAACATTCCTTCGCGCCTTCTCCGCAAAGCTCCCTCGCAAAGCCCTTCATCGCCGCGAAGCTCTCCAGCCTCTGCCGTTCGCGAAGCTTGACGTAATCGCAAAGACTCACCACCTCCATTCTTCTGGTCTTCGCGAAATCCAGTCCATGCATCCCATCTTCTCTAAATTCATCCCTTTGACATATTAAATCATGATATTCATGGAAATCATATTTTAGCGATTCTCACCAATTTCCAAATTTTGGACCCCAAAAATTTGGCAAACACTGGGAAACGGCGCCACCTTCAATACTGTTGTGTGCTTGAACGGTATGATCTCTTTGCTGGTACATGATCCGAACATCCATTGATGATTGGCAACAAACACAAACCACACTCCAAATCATGCATAGAAGACCATGGTTCCAACAATATCCCCCTTTGGGTTTGATGTCAATCAGAAGAAAAATTCAATAGATCTCCATCTATGTGAAAACCAAAACCAAAACCAAACAAAAAAAACAGGAATCAACCCAGCCAACACTCTAAGTCTGCGTGAGCAATTCTCAGTGTAGAAAACAAGAGAGGAGGCTTGAATTGGGTTCCACTGTTTTCCTTCTTATTCTTCTCATCACAGAAGTTGCCTGAATTTATTCCTTTTCCTTTCTCCCCCATTGACAATAAATCTAAAAACCAGTAACACTTTTCACGTTCAGCTAAAACCATACTCCCCCTGGATAGTATCTCTCCCATAAACCTGCATCATATCCATATACAGATTAAAACATTTAAAACAAATGGGGAGAGGGGTAAATCCGTAACCTCCTTATGCACTGGGAGGTGGTCGAACACCGAGGTTCAACCGATGCTTCTCAAACACAGCCGCTGACAGTGGCTTCTTCAGGATATCATCCACTTGCTCATCTGTTCCCACATGATCCAATCTAATCACGCTTTGCTCAACATTATCTTTGATAATGTGATACCTGATTTCAATGTGTTTTTTATGAGAATAATGAACACGATTCTTCGTAAAATCAATTGCGCTCTTATTGTCACAGTAAATCACCATTGGTTGCGTCACCTCATTGCCAATGTCAGTTAATTGCTGCTTCATCCATAGCAACTGAGGGCATGCCTTTGTGGCAGAGATATACTCGGATTCAGCAGTACAAAGAGAAGTACTTTCTTGTTTCTTGCTCAACCAGCCAACACATTTCTGCCCAATATAGAAAGCTCCACCACTGGTGGACTTTCTGTCTACTACATCACCAGCCCAGTCAGCATAAGAAAATGCTGATAATTCACTGTCACTACCTGCAGCAAAAAATAACCTGAAGTTATGTGTACCTTGAATGTACCTCATGATTCTTTTTACTGCTGCCATATGTTCCTCCTTTGGATTACTCTGAAAGCGGGCCGCAAGGCATGTTGCAAAGACAATATCTGGGCATGTCGCTCTCAGGTACAGTAGGCTTCCAATGATCCTCATGTACATGGTGGGATCAATAGAGTTCCCATCCTCATGCTTTCCAAGTTTAGTTCCAACTGTAATCGGAGTTGACATTGGTTTGGAGTCTTGAATATTGAACTTCTTCAGCAGATCTCTTGCATATTTTTCGTGAGAAATAAAAGTGTATTCCATCTTTTGAATCACTTACAGCCCCAAGAAATATGTGAGATCCCCAATCATAGACATTTCAAATTCTGATTTTATGTGTTTGGAAAATTCATCCACTGATTTCTGTCTGCTGCCACCAAATATGATATCATCAACGTAGACAAGAACCATGAATTGATCTTTTGGAGAATTCTTCACATATAGATTGTGATAAACTCCTCCTCTTTTGAATTCCAACTTCTTGAGATATGAGCCCAACCTTGAGTACCATGCCCGTGGTTCCTGCTTCAAACCATATAGAGCGTTCTTCAGTTTGCAGACCTTTGTTTCATCAGTACCCAAAACAAATCCCACTGGTTGTTCAATGTAGATTTCTTCTTCGAGTACACCATTCAAGAATGTTGTCTTGACATCCATTTGATATACTTTATATCCTATTTGGAGTGCCATGGAAAGGAAAAGCCTGATTGACTCCAGTCTAGCCACTGGAGCAAAGGATTCTTCAACATCAATGCCTTCAATCTGGGAGTATCCTTTACATACTAGTCGTGCCTTGTATCTGAGAACACTTCCATGCTCATCAAACTTATTTTTGAGTATCCATTTGGTACCAATCACATTGTGACCTTCAGGTCTCTGGACAAGATCCCATGTCTAATCCTTGTCAATCTGATCTAATTCATCATTCACAGATTTCACCCATGATTTATCTTTTGCAGCTTCTTCGAATGAGGATGGATCTACAACTGATAGAAATGCAGATTGCGTGGTATTCCTCGTCCTTCTTGTTTGAGTGGGTGCACTCCTGTCCCCAATTATGTTGGATGGATCAATATCAGCTCTTCGATTTATCCTGTGAGGTTCAGTAGTATTCTCTTCAGCCGTAGTTTCTTCTTCAGATTCTACTTCTGAGTCAACATCTTGATGTGACTGCTGATTGTTTTGAACAGCTTCCTCTATTTCTGCATTTGTATTTTCTTCACGTTCACATTCTTCCTGAATTTCTATCACATCTGCATATGACGTCCTTGAAGCATTTGTGGTTTTCTCTTCAATTATCTTAACATCACTACTTTCCACAATCCGTCCCAAATGCTTGTTGAAACATTTGTAGGCTTTGCTATTCATTGAGTAACCGAGGAAACTTCCTTCATCGGCATTGTCACCATATTTCCCTTGATTTCCTTCTTTGTTCCTGATGAATCATTTACTTCCAAAGACACGAAAGTATTTTAGAGAAGGCATTCGTCCATGCCACAATTCATATGGTGTCTTCGTCTCATCCATATAAAGTCGTGTTCGATTCTGAATGTACACTACAGCTTGAACAGCCTCTTTCCAGTAATATCATGGAATACGACTCTCAATCAGCATGGTTCGTGCCATGTGGTTCACCTGTCGATTCCTACGTTAAAAAAAACTATTTTGTTGTGGAGTTCTCACAACATCTACCTCATGTTGTATCCCATTATTTTCAAGATAATTCTAAAATTCAATGGATGTGTATTCTCCTCCATTGTCAGATCACAACACATAGATTGTTCGTCCAGTATCATTCTCGGCGATTCGCCGATATGTTTTCATGCAGTCAAGGACTTGTCGTTTCCTTTGAAAGACCATCACACTTTCCATTCTACTGTAATCATCTATGAAAAGTACAAAGTACCTTTCTCCATGAGTTCCGACAACATTTATTGGCCCACAAACTTCTGTATGAATCAGATCAAGAAGGTGTGACTCTCTTTTCTTCTTTGGCCGATATGAACTGCAGACCAGCTTCCCATGAATACAAGCATCACAAGTTTTTTCACGCTCACGCTTCAGGTTGGGAATGTCCATGAAAATTCTCAATTTTGATATTTTCTCCATGTCTTGTTGATTGATGTGTCCCAGTCTCCGATGCCACAAATTGTTTTCTTCTTCAACAGTCATGTAACATACATTTTCTTCACTATCAACCTGATACAAGTTGCCTTCTATTCTGCATCCCTTCATAAGTGAATTGCCATACATTCCCTTGATAGTACAGCCATTCTGATTAAACGTGACTATAATTCTTGAGTCACAGAGTTGACTCACGCTGAGGAGATTATGACGTAGGCCATCTACGTAAGGGACTTCAGACTTCTTTAGTTCTCTGTTAGCTAATTCGGTACTTCCACTCCCTTTGATTTTCAGAGCCCCATCATTACCAAATCTTATTGTACCATCGACATTCCTTATGATATTCGTTAGTAGGCCAGCATTACCTATCATATGAGATGAACAACCACTATCCAGAATCCAGGTACAGTTGTTCATTGTTGCTTTGAGGGCCACCTCTGCAAGGTTGGATTTCTCAATCTTCTTCTTTTCCATCCATGATCCATTATATCAAGTATAAAGAACTGATGGTCTTTCAATTATCTCTTCCACATACCCAGGTTCTTCATAGTCAAAGTCTTCTCTGAGAGGTGAAAACCTGTTTGAAAGAGAAACACTGTCTTGCTGATGAGACTCGACTTGTCTTGAACTTCGGTATGAGGTGTCCATGTCCCTTCTCTGCCTGCAATTAGCGGCCTTATGACCAATGTTAGAACAACAAAAACAATATCCATAGAAATTATTTCTTCTATAAGAATTAGGATATGAAATTGTTCTCCTTTGTTGAGCTTCTATATCTTCTCTATTCAGATAGCATCTTGCCTCTTCACAATATGACATGGTATGGCCCAGATAGCCACAGAATTGAAACATCATGAGAGGAAATGTCTTCTCACTTGAATTTCTCCTCAAACCTTCTTCCTTGGGAGAATAGTAAGACTGTCTGTCATTTCTGAATGTTTGAGGATAATTTTTAGGTCCCCTTTTAGTTTGGATTGAGGGTTCCTGTTTCGGCACACTAGGCAACGTTTCAACATGTTCAAATTTCATCTTATCTTTCTTTTGGATCTTTTCACTTCCACCAGTTGACGTCTCAGCCTCACAGCCAATTCCACTCTTTCCCATACAAGCAGGTCTTTGATCACTCAAGATCTTTCCAACCCCATCTGAACCACACTTGGATCTTGCTAGTAATTCTGCATCTAAGAATCTTCCAAACTGTATATTCTTCCTCGATTAATTTGTAACTGATTCAGTATCCATTTTACTCCTTAGAGTAACTACTTCCTCCTCAAGACCATCAACAATCTTGGATTTTTCATCCAGTCTGGAGGTGAGGTCATTTATGACCTTTTCTTGTTCTTAAATTCTCAGCTTCAGATCTACTACATGATCACTACATTCAATTATTTTAGACTGTACCTTCACAAATTCTTCCAGTCGTTCAATTTAAGCTTCAAGTTGATCAACTTATTCAGTTGATTATTCTACAATTGATTTCCACTTATTGCAGATCTTACATTTAATCTTGATCTTACTAATCGCATCCTTAAGTTGCATCTCAAGATCTACACAAGTTCTCAGTTTTTTTTCCTTCAGTATCTTCTGGATTTTCAACAGTGGCCATCATAGAAGCATGGTTCCCAGTTTTAAATTCTGGTTCTTCTTCATCACAGAATTCATTATCATCTTCTTCCTCTTCACAGACAAAACTCTTCCTTTGCATTTTCTTACCAGATTTGAATCCTCCCTTTTTGAAGAACCTTCTCTGAGGATTCTTGAAGTTTTCATCCCCACTATCTTCATCATTGATCATTTTTAAACACTGAGAAGCAATGTGCCCAACTTTTCCACAATGGAAACATGCGAGAGGTAACTTCCCTTTGAATTTCCCTTTCCCCTTCTGGAAATTCCTTGCAATGAGAGAAAGAATTTCTTTTTCTTCGTCATCTTCACTGCTACTATCCTTTGAGATTTTCAGTTTATCTATGGCCTTGAATGCGATTTCCTTGCTCACTTGAGTCATAGCATCTGCAGGTTTGACTCTCATTTCATATGCTACCAAACTGCTCATTAGATCATCTAGAGAATGTTTGGAAATATCTCTTTCTTCAAGGGATGACACCTTCACATTATAAAGAGGTGGAAGTCTTCTCAATATTTTCTTTACATTATCAATGTCTTTGATTTCTTCACGTAGACCCCGAATAGCTCCAACCACTTCATTAATTCGATTGAAGAAAGAGTCTGCATTCTCATCTATATGCATCTTCAGATCATCAAACCGATTGTGCAGTACTTGTAGTTTCGCCTCCTTCACTTTGCTATCACCTTCATAAATATTCTCATGTTTATCCTACATGGATTTTGCTGAGGTGCAATTCATCACCTTTAGGTAGATCTGATCAGAAAGGGCTGTAGTGAGTGCATTCTGTGCTTTGGCATCTGCATCAAGAAGTTTCCTGTCTATTTCAGTCATAGCAAGGCCTATTGGATCAGTGACTTGTATTCCTTGCACAGTAGAAAAGAGAAATCCCATTCCAAGAGATCTCAGATGAGATCTCATTCTATTCTTCCAGATCTGGAAATTGCATCCATCGAAGGGAGGGACTCCCCTGACATTGACCGTGTTTTCCACGTCAAAAAAAAGGTCAGATTCAACACCGACAACCTGCCTCTGATACCACATGAAGGACCCCCGGACACCCTAAGAGGGGAGGGGTGAATCAGGGTGACAACTTTTTCT
This sequence comes from Viscum album, assembly GCA_963277665.1. Lineage (NCBI taxonomy): Eukaryota > Viridiplantae > Streptophyta > Magnoliopsida > Santalales > Viscaceae > Viscum > Viscum album. Next base: position 675,797,574 of record OY728150.1, read on the forward strand.
TCTTAAAGTTTTGGATCTTGGTCCCACGTTGGTAGGAACTTGTTGAACCTGTAAGATGAGAAAGATCAAAAATCAAACATGCACATACACAGAGAAGGCATAGCCCTTTTTATGTGGTTCACCACTAAGGGCTACGTCCAAAGAGCATACGTCGACAAGTTGTCAGTCGTACCGATAACCACTAAGCTTCACTAGCTGGAGATTACCATTGTTCGGGCACAGTCACTCTGTCCCAGGCTCACTGCCCTTACAAAGGTTCTTAGATAGCTCACTGCTTCCCTCGGGTCACTCCTGTTGACTCCCCCTGGATCACTACCGTTGGTGAAGTCACACTCAGTTTATAGACGTGAAGGTCTCTTCAATTGATAGTCATGAAGTTTATTGTTTCATGTTCAGCATGAGACTTTTCTTGCATCAGAGTCCTGACTTTAATGCTCTGTTAAGATCCAAATTCCAACCACTGATGAATACCCCCTTTTTCCCTTGTCCCCAGGGCAAACAACCTTTGGAAAAGGCCTTCGCAAAGTATCCTACTTTGTGAGGCTCCCAATATTGGAAAGCTCAAACAAGCCTTCGCGGAGCCCCTACCATTTCGCGAAGCTCAATCGCAAACCTCAATCGCGAAGCACTATCGCGATGCTCTTGCCTTCGCAATGCTTGGCTCTCACGAAGCTCCTGCCTCTTCGCGATGCTCACTGAGCCAACGCGGGGCGCCTGTCTTTCGCAGAGCTAGAATAGCCGCTGCGAAGCTCCTCTTTCGCGAAGCACGCTGCCTTCGCGAGAGACCTTTGCGAACCGAGAGGAAATGACATTCTCTGAAATTCTCTCTCTTTCTCTTGAGGCGGTCAGCCTCTATTTATAGGCGATTCCACCGACCCTCGACCCTTCTGTGCGATGTCAATGCCATGTCATCTCAAATCGCAAAGCTCCAAATATTCCGCCGGAATTTTGTCCAAATCGCGAAGCACTATGGCACTTTTCCATTTGCGAAGCTTGACGTAGTCGCGAAAAATCACCGTCAACATTCCTTCGCGCCTTCCCCGCCAAGCTCCCTCGCAAAGCCCTTCATCGCCGCGAAGCTCTCCAGCCTCTGCCATTCGTGAAGCTTGACGTAATCACAAAAACTCACCGCCTCCATTCTTCTTGTCATCACGAAATCCAGTCCATACATCCCATCTTCTCGAAATTCATGCCTTTTTCATATTAAATCATGATCTTCATGGAAATCCTATTTTTGTGATGCTCACTAATTTCCAAATTTTGGACCCCAAAAATTTGGCAAACACTGGGAAATGGCGCCACCTTCAATACTGTTGTGTGCCTGAACAGTATGATCTCTTTGCTGGTACATGATCCGAACATCCATTGATGATTGACAACAAACACAAACCACACTCCAAATGATGCATAGAAGACCATGGTTCCAACAAGAATAACGAGTATAATCACATCCCACTGAAATTAGCCAAAGGAGTCATGTCACCCTCCCATCGGGGATGTCACCCACCGGAGGTATGCAACAGAACAATTCCATTGGGTAGAGTGTACCAAATAACTCACCAACTATCTATGTATTTCAGGTGCTTCTACATGATGGAAAATTTATTTCAAAACTACATAAAATATAATATAACCCATTCTTACATTTTGAAAATACTAATTTATTTATATTGAAAACCAAAATAGTTTTTATACATCGACATGCCTCATTTACAAGAAAAATCAACAATATTTCTATGAAATCTTTTTATTCCATTTTTATGGGTTTAAAATCCATTAAAAACCAATTCCATCCATTCCACAATTCATTTTTACAATTAAATTCAAATTTTTATTTGAAAAATTTTCATCAAATCAATAACTTATATTAAATAGTTTAAATAATATCATTTAAAGAAACCCAACCCAAGTAAATTTAATTGGGGGGTTTTCAAAATTTTTTTTCCAATGGAATTTTAAATCTCCCAATTCAAATGAATTGGGTTTTATCGAATAAATTGAAATCATTTTTATGAAATTTTATGTAAATCAATTATTTAAAGAAATCAAGAAAAACAATATTAATAAAATTGGCCAAATCATGATGGAACCACCTATCTCAATGCTCAGGTTCCATCTACCCGCATTGGATCTCAACAACATTGAAAACCCATAATTCCAATGAAGGCCCTACAATAAAATCCCCACATCATAATATTGATAATATTCTAAATAGAAGTGGTTGGAAGGATAGAGGAAAACCACATACCTCAAGGATGAACACCTTTTCTACATTGAATAATTATTGAAAAAGATTCTAGAACACCATCTCATTAATGATCTAGAAGAAACCAAGAAGAAACATCCAACATAGATCAACAGTTTCAACACCGAAAAGATAGGGCACTTCTATTGTCAATCGAAACAATGAACTGGGAAGAAAACATACCCAGAGAGATGAAAAACATATGTAATGATTATCCATAGCTGATGAGATCAATTTGGTTGGAGGGGATCCACTAAAAATACCAAGGAAGGGTTACAAATTGAGAGCCAAGAGGTCTAGAAGGAAAATAACTGAGAGAAACTAAAATACATGTGAAATAAATCTAGGGTATGTCCAAATAATTACTTATACCCTAGGTTATGGATGTATAGCCCACGCTGAATATGTTACACCAAAAACCCCATCATGTCTGGTTAAAAACAGATATTTTTTCAGTCATGACGTGTAGGCCCCGGTTAGGATTTGTACCTCTAGTACACGACATGCACCTGCTCTACATCCTAAAAAACCTAAAAACTCATATCTATAGACTTTGAACATAAAAGGGATGTTATAAGAATGGAAAACATGTCTGATCAAGGTAACATAATATTATAGTTGATGTAACAAAAATAGAAATCTATTCACAAACACCATGTCATAATTGATAATAATGGTTAATCCCTATAGGTAGCTAATATAAATGAGTCCTTATGAAACATGTTGCTCGACCAGATATGGCATTGAATCCACAACCTTCATCATTCTCATGCATCTACCACTAGTAGAGGAAAATCCCATAACCTAGAAGTCTCTAATTGTTATTGTCATCTAGTTAGTGCTTTAATTTTCAATCTTACTAGATGAAACTTTAAAAAACCACTTACGTATCATCTAGTGTACTTTATCTAATATTCCGACCTATGTACTCGTGGTTACCCATGCTCTCTATTACATGTGTTTGAGATGTTTTATCATGAAAAAAACATATTTTAAAATCACTTTATTTACCCAAAATCACATTCAACATCCCACCACTGATTTCACTCCTCATAAAAATTTCTAGTTTTATGCCAGACAACATAGCACAAGCCTCTAGAGTTTTCCAATATCACAAATCTCACATTAACACGTGCTTCATATTTCTCATATTAGGGTTAATACCTCAAGAGGGGTTTGGCCCTTTGGAAAACCATTCTAATTGTTCCTAATGAGACTCATTGCTCTATCTGGAATTTTATCATTTTAGAAAACACCGCTTCTCAACCCCTTTATGTTCAAATATTCATTTAATTTCACACTTTCCAAACCATGGCTCCACACATTTAAAATCATGCAAAAAACATATTAAAACATATGAATCGCATTGGAAATACTCATTAGACAATAAATCCCAAAAGTAATTTTTTTATTTATTTAACATTAATGATCAATTGAGCATTACAAATACACCAGTATTTCAAACAATGTAAAAAAATATTTCAATAAGACAAGCATACTTTGGAACATAGATAATTTATTTAAATCAACTAAATAACTATTTATAATAATAGAACAAATTGCATAAAAATAATATATATATATATATATAACATATAAAAAAATAAAGCAATCATATATTTTAAATTGAATGTATAGGCATTGGGATATTACCTCAATCATGCCACTCCATGGGGACTACCACCTTAACTGACCCTTCACACAAACATGAAATACAATTATATTAATATATATAAAAAACCCTACATACATCGGACATATTCCCCATTCCCTGAGGGAATAAATACATAGTGGGAATATATATATATATATATATATATATATATATATATATTCCATACCTATGAATGTAAATATAGGTGTTCATGATATCTTTTTCCTGAATCCACATCAACATGACCAAACACCACTTTAGAATAATTTACCAACTACTCAAAACGTCACATAAAAGAGACCATTAAACCCAAAATAATTTTCCAATGGTTATATCCATAATTTAAAATAATATACAATTCATCAATAAATATAGACAATATTCCAAAATCACCAAATCATTTCACTTACTTTTGAAAACATGCACCAAAACTCATCTTCCCCAAATGTGTTTTCAAAAACATGATTCAAACTTCACAGAATCCCCCAAACCTCCTATTTATGAATAAATAATTTATAACATGCACAAAATATTCCATTATTTTTCATTAAATTATTTTTCTAACACCCAAGGAAGCCAAAAATATCAAATAAACAAATTTACAATGTAATTTATTTATAGAATGAGTATAAATGCACAAAATAGCATATTGGAGATATCTAAAAATGCAAAAAACATTGAACTACCTACCACATGTTGAGAAAACCCTTAAATTTGATTTGAATCAAAAAACAAGCCCTAAAATTGATGGTCATGTGCAGTAGGTAAATCACCAACCAGAACCTTGAAATGAGAATAGCATACCATCCTTTAACGTATGGTAAGACAGTGAGGGAAAATCATATTTTGGGGGAAATGATTCATGAAAGTGTATTGAATTTTGGAGGATCTAGGTATAGCCATTTCGGATTGGTCGAGTTCACTTATAATAATTGTTATCAATAATCAATTCACATGGATCAGTTTCAAGGTGCTTTATGGGATGCTATGTGGGTCTCCTTTATGTTTGTATGAGGTAGGCGAGAGCTCACTTTTTCAAGCGAGTCTTATTTAAGAGACATCTAAGAAAGTCATATTTATCATACATTAGTAAATGATAGCTCTGAGTCACCACAAATTTTATTATTATTAGAGGTATTTTGATCTTTTTTTTCTACGGCTGTTCAGGTGTTTATGAAGGTGGCCCCTCATTTTGGCAATCTTATTTCTTAAATATAGATAAAGTTGAGAGTGAGGTATGTTGACTATTTTGATTCACCGAGCATATTTGAAATGTGGAATACATGTTATCTTTACCTTCATATTTGACATCAATTCAGGACTTATTTCATTTCTCATAATTGAAGAAGTATGATCTGGATCCCTCCCATGTGTTGAATTGGGAAGACAAAGAGATAGATCACAATATATGAGTGCTTGATTAGACTGTGCAGACAGTAGATTTCCATGGGAAGTTGCTTTGGGGGATTTATATTCTTCTATTATATTTCCTTTGTATACTAGAGAAAGGTTTTCAAGAGGCACAGATGTAGAATAAATAGGTTGATCTATCATACTTAATTTGATTATCTAATCATGCTTCGAGCTAACTTTCTGAGGGAAGAATGTTTCCATGGTTGGAAAAATTGTGACACCCAGGCTCTAGAAATTATCCTATTTTGTTATTTTAACTATATTTGACTATTATTGTCTAGGTTTGGGTTGAGTCCTTGTTTGAATTTTTTTATGATAAATGAATTTTTTGTGCTTGACAGTGTTAGACGCATGAACATAGCACTGTCGAAACCATGCATCTTCACCCAGGTCACCACAAAACCTACCCGATAATGAATTATTTTTAATATGGTGAGTAATAAAATTAAAATAAATTAAATAACAAAAACTATATGAAATTAATTATTTTTTAATAATTATAAAAATTACGATCATATTATTTAATAATATTTTTATGATTATTATCATTATTATTCTTTATATAATTATTAAGTTCATGTTATTAATAAAAATAATAATAATATTATTATTATTGTTATTATTGTAAAATAATTAAAATTATTATTATTATTATTATTAAATTATTATTAATATTTTATTTATTATTTTCATTAATGTCAATCTTTAATATTTTTATTATTATTATATTCATCAATTATTATTATTATTTTTTTATTAATATATTTTAGGGTGTTTTTTCTAGGCCAACTTTTTTTATTCTTTTTTCAATTATATTAGCTTTTCTCCACTCTTATCTCTTGCTATCCCCCCTTGCATTGGACCATTACCTCTATCCCTTCATCCCATAACACCCCATCTTCACTTCAACCCCCTATATCATGCCACCACCTCTCCTAGGCTGCACCCCTTGCCTATGAGATTCCATCAATTGAACTGCTCCAGCTCCCCGACCTCACTCGCTCTATCCCCATGATGGGTAGAACTCTTTATGGAATCCCTTTAAATAATGAAACTCTCCCCAGTGACCCCCACCTCATGCTATCTATTCTGGGAACACTCTTCTTATATTTTTTTGTGTTCTAGTCCTTGTTCGATGTAATTTTTGTATACAATATTAGGGGATTCATACTAGGATATAATCTTAGGTTTTTGGATTGGTCTCATGAATTACAGAACTTTTTAGCATTCTTTTGGTGTGGTTAATGATTTAATATGATTTTAAAATATTTTGACACCAATGGTAGGTGGATCCATGTAAAAACATAATTTTTTGAAATAGTTTTCTTTTATAATTAATACGGTATGCTCTTTGGATACTATATGTGCTCTAAAATTAGTATATGAATGATTTTAATATGTGAATGATTTTTAGGATGCATGTTTCTATGAGTGAGGTGTGGTTTTGGTGAAATTACTTATTATGTAACATGGTATTCTTTCCTAAATTTTTAAACTCATTTATTAAATTATGTATGGGATGAGAATGAGGTTTTTATGAGATGATGGGGTGAATTTGATCATAAAAGTGTATTTTGAGTGGATTGTTTTTCTAATGTCATGTTAAACTTCATTGATTTATTTTCTAATTTTTTTAATGGTTTATTAAATTATAGGGATGGTAAGAAATGTATTATAAAACTATTTTAGTCTGAGTATTATTTTTAAATTTAACATACATGTGCATGTGGTGTTATGTGACATATGCTACTTGGTTGAGAACAAAAGGGAACCCATTTTATCTAGGTGGGAGGACTAGAACTAGAATGATTTTGAATTATAAGTGGTTGTGCCCCAACTCCACTTAGAGGGATTGACGATGATAAAACAGTCTAAATAATGATGATTGATTGGAGACCACTAGGTAATGGATGTGTTCCCGAATAGTGGATTGTGAATGGGAAAGAAATTGGTTATGGCTTCTATACCACATTTCTCTAGTATATGGTGTACTTAGTGTACCATTATTTTCTAGTACCTTAGGGTGTTTCACATGAGTTTTGATCATTGGTTATATCATAAAACCCGTTGGCATGTGGTGTGTTTGGGTGGTAATTTTAGTATAAAGTGTTCATTCATTATATTTGATTCTTTATTAATGTATATCCCCTAAAATAATTTCTTATTTTATTTTTTTCTTCCTTAAAAATGGTACTTGTATTTTTTTTGTGAAAACTTGCATTTTAATTTTCATATGATGTTTATATCAAGGAAGGTTTTCTTGTGTGGCATCATGTTAGTTGTTAGCTCACATCATATGAACACCTTTTGGTGTAAGTAGATTGGGTAATGTTTAATACAGGTAAGGGTAAAGCTTATAGAGATGGTGGTTCAGGTTGTTTGTGATATGTCATCTTGGTGGGGGTGTTGTGGACATGTACTGAGGGTGATGTGCTCTCCCATTATCATAATGTATAGTTATTGTTGTAACTGTCAATATTTCTCAGTGAAACTAGGATGAAAAACATCAAAATCCCTAGTTCAGTAGAACTAGATATCCCAGATAGATACCCCCATTTCCATTTTGATCTAGTTTAATTTCACATATCACTAAAACATCACATTTAGACACATAATTCAATAAAACAAATGTAAACAATGTGTACCACTATATCCATACCCAAACCCCAATTTAAAAACATAAACACACCAAACAATTTCCCAAACATTCCTTACACCTCTTATATAATTTTATAATTCGTATAACATTAATCAAAAATAATTCTAGGTGGAACTGCATGGATTTACACCCAAAACATACAAATAATACCCCTTTGGACCAAACAAACACCAAAAACACAACATTTATTTACTCACATATCGTAAATAATTTAATAAATCATTAAAACAATTTATAAATCATTATAAATCTCAAAAAATGGATTATATCAAAAAAACAACAATTTCACATGAAATGCTACTTTAACATCAAACACATATCATAACCATATCAAAAAAATGATTTCAACAATTATGTAATTTAATAAATAAATTAATCGATTTATATAACACATCCAATTAGAATAAATAATGTTTACCCCATTTCTCAACTAATTTCATTGAAATACCATCTTTATAAATCTTCACACAACCCCAAATCATTTTCAAAACATGCCTTCCATCATTTACATCAATTTACAATTCATATTATGAAATGAAAAAAATATTCAACATGTGAAAGTATGTAATTTTCCATTAAGGAATTACTCCCAGACCTATGTACACCTTATGATCCCTCAAAAACATGGTTTTTACCTTTGAAATAACCCCTAAAAACATTCCACATAACAGCAAACTAAATCACACACACACAACATACGCACAATCCATTATTAATCCATTATCAACCCATGAACATGTCAAACGCTTAAAAAATATACTTCTCACCATGAAATGAAACAATATAACACGTTCAAATTTTTTTAAAGATTATTAAATTCATTAAATAATTCTTCGTCATGGAACAACCTACCCCAGTGTAGAAATCCTCAAAAATAAGTGTGAAACTCCAATCGTACCTTATTCTCACCACAATAATACCAAATAGACCCATTATCCAAGGGACCGAACCAATAATGTCCTAATAAAACCATAAAAATAGAACCATAGACACCAGAAAAAACTATAATCCCTATAAAGAGGGTTAACTGCCTTACTCGAAGTAGATCGTTCCAGTAGAGAGGTCACACCGGTGGAGGATATCATCGAGGGTGGCTTCACTGGAAGGGAGTGACACTAGAAGGAAACATTATGAAAAAAGATAAAGTGTGAGGCTAGCAAAACAGATGTTGTTAATGTGTGAGGGAATCATGAGGGAGTTTGAAGCATTAATGGAGCTTTCAAAAAGGAGTCATCTAGAAGTGAGAGTGGCCAAGGAGAGGTGTGGTGGCTTGATGCACTGATAATTATCTTGCTATCAATTATATATGAAAAATATAAATCAAATAGATATTTTTTTGAGTGAATTAGTTTTTGAAATAAAATTATTGTGTGTTATATAATTAATAAATTATATTTGATATTCATATAATAAATATTTTATTCATAGGTAATGAATATAGCCCTATTTGATGTTTACAAAACTATGAAAAAAGTTTTTATTTATACATTTTAATGTTGAACCCATATTAAACTAATATCTTTACACATTAATAATTTTTATATAATAAGATTAAAATTTTATTTTAACGTAGTATATAGAAATTTAATTTTGATGAATTTATGATATTTTATGATTACTTTCTTATTTTGATGAGTATAGAAAATTTTCTAAATTTTAATTTTAATTTTTTTACTGATATAATTTATATAGGTAATTTATATTATTGAATTTTTTCAATGTAAAAAATGAAAACATTTTATACCTTTTATTTCATGTAGGTCATTGGAGTTAGTTTTACATTCAATTCAGATGAAAAAAAAATTAAATCTTTTGCAATATTGTAACTTTTAAAATTCATTTTCTCTTGTCAACAACAGGAATAATATTATATTAATTTCTGAAACTTCTATGATTTGATTTTTGAAAAAGGGATCCTATCTTTTGAATTATTAGATCCTAATTATTTAAATAGGAGAATTTTATATTTGGGCATTATGAATAGTAACTTTGGTAATTATGTTTATTACTATGGTTGAAGGTAAATCGGGTAATTATTGGCAAAAATAATATTTGAAAAATTCCATAACACCTATATAAATCTTTTGGGTTACTTAATTCGACACTAATTATCTATAGTTCTAAATGGAATAACATAATGGTCATATACAATTGAATATGTCATGAATATAACAAAAACTAATGAATATGAAAAAATGTCACAACATCATTTTATATAAGTATATTAATTTTAATATATGGATAACAAAGATATAATATTTATGATAGATATTCTATTGAAATATAAATTTATTAACATAATAAAAAATATTTATCTATACTTTTTAGAGTTCAAATAATTACCATTAATGATGACACAATAGTGATGTAGAAATTATTTTTTTAATCATAATATAAATACAAATGTTATAAATATATTAAAATAAATATCATATGAAATAATAATTGGGCTACATGAATTGTATAGGTTACTATGACATTTTTTCAGTATATTAAATATTTTCTTTCGAATTTATCTTCTGTGTGGATTTTATTTAATGTAAAATAAATGAATAGTGTCAAAATTGACACTATTGATATTTCATGAAAAAAACATTTTAATAAATTATTTAAAAATCACAAAAATATATAATAATTATAAAGAAATAATTACAGTATCCTAAATGTCATTAAATTTCAATTTAAGTTCAATTAAAACAATATAATTAAATATTTACATCCATTAAATATTTAGGATGTTATTACCACAATTAAAATTTAATACATCACTAAGATACAATTAAAATGATATAGTTTAAATTGAAAAACATACTTGTCAAAATAAATTTGGATGATGATATTACAGTTGTATATCATCTAATATTATAAACTGGGACACATTAGTGGTTTTTGTGGGGGTTTTTATTTTATTATAATTTTTTATTTATGGAGATTCAAAATGTGCCCCTCACCTCAAGTATAAAAATGACACCTCCTCCCTTACCACTTAACATCATTTTAATCCTTCATGATCAGAAATACCCACCCTAGTTTTCTTCTAAATTTCCCTATTTTTATTCTATATTTTCTTTTCATATTTAAATACTCACATTAGTTATTTATGAAGAGATTTAGAGAAATCACGTCGAGGAAGAGGAAATATATTATATTGATTCATTCAAACTTATTTCCCCTTCTAGTTACTCAAAATTAGTTTTATAGTTATACAGTAATGACATTAGTATGAATCATATATTGATATGTTATTATAAATATTAATGAACCATATTTTACCTTCAATCAATCTTATGAAAAGAAAAATCATCGTGCATGTGTATGTACGACTTACCGTCTCCACGTAGTGGTATTTTCTGTTTTTCACCACCAACATACATGGATGGGTATAATTATTGAAATAATAACTATATTTTATTATTATAACATTTTAAAAATTATGAGATATTATACACCATCAACTTCAATACCAACAAATAATCATGGGAATGATATCCTCACTCCTGCGTATGTACATCCTACCGTCTCCACGATGCAACGCGACACATTATAGATGATCTTCATTATACAATGACTATATAAATGAACTTATTGAATAAATATAAAAAATAATTTACTAATAACATTTTTTAAATTATTTTACTATAAACTAATAAGTGGCACACAATCTAGCCTGACAAGTCATGCATAAGAACATAATGTAGTTAATATCTGATTAACTAGTGACAATGATAAGTATCTAAAAATATATGATAATATAATCATATATGATATAATAAAAATTATTATTATTCTAGAATCATTCAGTAACATTATCTAAATCATTTTACAAGAGTTTATGATAAATATTAAGGATATTGGTCTGATGGTAAGGGATAACATTGAATATCTCATTTTATCAGATATTGTATATACATAGTATTTACTAGGGTATAATTATCATCCACATCCATGTTTACTAATTATGTAATATTATTTATATTTTTTTTATATTTTTAAAATAAAATTTTAAACTTTGGTGAATTTTAAATAAAGGATATGAAATGAATCTTTTGTCATTATTTATTTTGAGGTTTGATATGAATTTTCTAATACAAGTTCGAGGAGAATGTTTTTTAACATATATGGAATGGATGTATTTTTAAGGTTTCATGAAACATTATCTTCATGAAGAATAACCTGAATATATACAATTTAATTTTCACATAAAATTATTTCATATAAAATTGTGTGTCATCTTGAGGAAGGAAAACATTTTTGAACAAGAAAGAATATTTTCTAAAAGAAGCAATTTTATGATTTTTCTTAAAATTATTTTCCATATATGATGAAACTCATTAAATAGGGTTTTATTTAAATCCCTGTTATTATCATTATATTATTGTGCTTATGACTGAATTTTATTTTGAAAATCCATTTTTTTTATATCATTCTTGATTAAATGTTTTTAAGAAACCCATATTATTTCATGGGTTATTCTATGGTGAATGATTTTATATTTTAGTGGAAGAGATCAGAATGGTTTCATTACGAGATTTTTGGGACCTACATATACCTCCAATGCATTGGGTAATAATTTATATCTCATGAGATAGACATGATTGGAAAAACATGTAAATCTGATTCAGTAGTACAGGGATGAAATGAGTAGTGGACTCGGTTTAGTAATGTACTTTCTCCGCTATGAGGTACATGGAAATGGTACATGACTAATATGACATGATTTGAAATGCATATATTTGTATGAAATGAAAATTTATATCTTATGTTATGACTATTAGGATTGCATTCCAATTTTATGATTTATAACATGAAATGTTATTTTGATCTATTATATGTAGGATAATATTTTGAAATGTCATGTTCTTATTTATATTTCACATGTTTAATCATACTGGACATTTGGGCTCACCTGTTCATATTTTCATTTTCCCCAAGACATGAAGAAGGGTATTAAGTAAGATATTTCAAAACAGAGTCTTGATTTGAATAAATTAGTGGGTGAAAATATAGATGTTTTATGATCTAGTTGTTTAAGTTTACCATGTTCTAATAAAACTAAACATATACGGTCCTAGCGGGGCTTTTGTTAAGTAATATAATTAATATTATATAATATTTATGTGATATCTCCATGTAATGTATGGGATGTTATAGTTGGTATCAGATAAAAGGTATCTTTATCCATTGGAAACTAGGATGGTATAACCTTAGTAATAACCCTAAAGATATTTCCATGGATATGATACAACCATATCATAGTATTTAAGATATATTTATCAATAACATTGGATAAAACCTAATTTTTCCTAATTTTATATTTTATTTTTGAATTATGCATTTTTTCCATTATGATTAGTGTTTCTTAGCCAATGCTTCTTGGTCTTAGTCAATGGATGGAACCCGAATAAACCACATTAATGTTGAATCCAATGGTAAATGAAATGATTTTTCCCCATGAGTAACCAAATGTTATCGGATCTAGATTAAAAAATCTTTTCTACATGCTTGCACAACATTCTCAAGTTATGAAAAATATTGAACTTCCAAACAACAAAAGGAGGGAACAAAATTCTATTGAATCCTTCACGATAAAGCTTCCAACATCATTCTGTGGGTGTTTTGATCTATTAGTATAATAACCATATTTCGGTACCAAGGAAAATTTATTTTCGTTTCTACAATGTTCTAAACATGACAAATTCATCATAGCATTCTATCGTTTAGATGTTAAAGCTGATCAATTGTTGAATATTGTCAAGAATATGAAAAAAGAGAAGACATTGAGTCTATGGAATGTGATGATATCAATAACATGTGTTTAAATAAGTAATTTCAACTAATTTTTCATAAACATATGGATAAGGAGTTATCTAAAGTTAAGTAAATGGATGATGAATTTATTGGTGCCTTCAATGAAAATTTTACAAGACTTTCAAGGTACGATTCTGGAAGTATTATTCAACCTGGAATTAATATTGATCGATTCATTAGTGGTTTAAAACCAATAATCTAAAAGGAATTATCCACAAGGGACCTCAATTGAGAAAAATAAATTTTTCGATGTTCTCTCACAGTTGAGGTAGAAATTGGATTATCCCATAAGTCATCTGTGTTTTATATAAAGATAAAAATTAAAATCAATGAAAAATTTAAATGAAAACACTGAAAATATAATTACTTTTCATTATTATCAATGTTTTGAAGGAATCATATAGGGAATTGTCATAAAGGGACTAGTAAATTATTTATTATTGGAAAATAAGGCCATTGGGTAGCTGGATTCTGAAGTAATTGTAAAAAGATGTCCAATGATGAAAACAAATAAAAGGCTACACATAATGCATATCCAACACTTCAATGCCACATGTTCATGGAAATTGGGAGTTATGCCAAAACAATATCCTAATAAAAGGGTTATTAATGATTATAGATGCTAAAAAACTTTTAATTCTCAATATAAGGGAATTTTATATGCAATAACTACTGAAAATGTGGAGTGCAATAAATATTGGTTAATGGTGCACTTACGATCCAATATAATGTATAAAATGTCTTATTTAATTAAGGATTCCAAATCTATTTTGTGTCTAATGAATTTTCTAAGGGAATCACTCTATTACATCAACAATTAGATGTCTCCTTAGCTATGACAAATCTTAATTTCACAATAGTCGAATCAAATGTTTATAATTCTTCTTTGGTTGAATTTTTTGAAAATTATTTCCATCAAATCATGTGATCCTTCCTATAATATAATTTGATGTGGTTTTTGGAAATGATTGGCTATGTCTACATGGTTCTCATATCGATTTCCATGGACAGGTAATCACATTTCATATTCTTGATAAATCTACCACCATCTATCGATGAAATGATCATTATAACCTTCCTGTAGAAATTTCATCAATCTTAAAGGTCTTGACTTCTAAAAATGACGGTTATTAATCTCAAATGGATTTAAGGAACCTCATGATTCAGAATACACCCATTGGATATGATTTTGATGATGTCTTTCCAGTGGAAATGCGAGGTCTTCCACCAAATCGTGAAGTTACGTTTTCAATCCAACACATACTTGTTGAAATATGTATTTCAATTACACATTATTGAATAACCCAAATTGAGTTAAAATAATTAAAAAAGTATCTCTACAAGATTCATGATAAGGGATTTGTATGCCCTTGTGTGTCACCTTGGTGAGAACCTGTTCTATTTGTTATAAAGAAACATGGATCAATGAAACTCCACATTGATTATTGAGAACATAACAAGATCAATATCATGAAAAAATATTCTCTTCCCTGTATTGTTAAATAATATTATAAACTACGTGGAGCTTAATATTTTCACAATATTTATCTTTGTTTAGGATATCAAAAATTAGGTGTAAGAAAGTGGTTATACCAAAGGTGTCATTCTGTATAAGGTATAGACACTATGAATTTATAGTGATTCCTTTTAGTCATACTAATACCCCCATTATCTTAATGGATATAATTAATAGAGTATTTAGGGAATATATTGATCATTTTTGGGTTGTATTTATGAATGTTATTCTTTTATATTCAAAAAAAACGAAAGAACATGAAGATCACTCGAGAATTGTTCTAAAGACCCTGAGAAATGAGAATCATTCTGTCAAATTTACAAAGGGTGAATTTTAGATTCATAAAGATTCATTTTTGGGTCATTAATATCAAGTGATTGGATATCTATGGATCCAGGAAAAAGTGAGGTTATTGAATGTTGGTATAGACAAACAACAGTAACTGAGAGCTAAAGATTGTTTTGGTTTCGATTGATATTATTGATGTTTTGTGAATTATTTTTCACAATAATCTAATCCAGTCACAAATATGACTCGGAATGCAGTAATGTTCATTTGGATAGAATAAGGTTAATTGAATATCAAATAACTAAAATGAAGGATAGACAGTCCACTTGTCCTCACACTATCTGGAAGTAGATAATGCTTTTTGATTAATAGGGATACATCAATGAAGGTGTTGTAATTTCTTCTCCTGAAAAATGATTTGGTGATATCATATTCTTCTTTTTTGTTGAATGTGCATGAAAAATTTACCCAACTCATGATTTTTAGTTATCTATGGTAATTATTACAATAAAGATATGGAGGCATTATATTCATGGTGATAGGTGTGATATTTATACTGATCATAAAATAATAAAGTATATTTTGAAAAGAAATGATATTAATATGCACCAAATAAGATGGTTGCATTTGATTAAATACAATGACTACTCAATACATTACCACCCTAGGAAAGAAAACAATGCCGCAGATGCATTAAGTCAACAAGTCCATGATAGTTGATCCATGATGAGGATAAAAAAAGATCCAATATTTATTGATTTTAAAAGGATGGATCATTGAATTTTAAGCGAATGGGGGAAACATAACTTTCTTAGATAATTGTTGAGCCATCATATAATGGAATATTGAAGAGTCGGAGAAGAAAGATGTATATCTACAAAAGAAGGTGAGAAATGTTCCTGAATTCAACCTAGATTGTGATAAAATAATTAGGTTAATGAAATAGGTTTGCATTCCCCACATACTATAATTAAATATGGATATATTAGATGAGGTTCATAGTTCATTATTCTATATTCACCCGGGAAGCACAAAGATTTACATAGACCAGAAATAATTATTTTTTAAGATGTAATGAATAGAGATGTTACCGTATATGTCTCTCATGACTAGGTTTGACAACAAGTTATGTCTATGTGACAAATGTCTATGGGTATCTTACAAACATAAATCATACCGAAATGGAAATAAGAAAACATCACTATGGAATTTTTTATCAGACATCCCAAATCATCCAATAGAAATAATGATATATGGGTTATAGGTGATCAAATTAAGATGTCAGCACACTTTATTTCTATTAGAGTGGATTTCACTCTTTATTACCTTTCCATGATATATGTAAATGAAGTGGAGATATTTCATGGAGTACCAAATTACATTATATCTGATTGGGATCTGAGTATTACCTCAATGTTCTGTTGTTGTCTTCCGTAATAACTAGATACATAGTTATGTTTTAGAATTGCTTATCATCCTCAGATAGAAAGTCAGTCTGAGAGAACAATTATAACACATAGAAAGATATTGAGATCTTGTTTTATGTATTTCAATGGGGGTTGAGATCAACACCTACAATTTGTACAATTTTCATAAAATAATAGTTTTAAATCCAGTATCTAGATGGATCATTCTAAAGACCTCTATCGAAAAAATTTCTAATCACAAACATTAATGATATAATTTAGGGCAGGATATCTATTAGGACCTAATCATGTTGATGAAATAGAAGAAAAGGTAAGATATTTTCAACAACACAAAAGAGCATATCAGAGTAAATAAAAAAGTTTTTCTTATAATCGATGAAATCACCTAGAGTATTATGTGGGTGATAAGTTGTTCATAGGAATATCCTCTTGGAATAATGTAATGAGATTTGTAATAAAGGGAAAGGTGAGCCTTAGGTATATTGTTCCGTTTGATATTTTGGATCATGTTGGGAAGGTAGCGTTCCGATTTGATCTTCCACTGAATCTCTCTAATGTTCATTATGTGTTCTTTTTATCAATCCTAAGATAGTAAATACACATTCTGTAACATTCACAAAACTAAAAATTCATATCGTGGGCACAAAACCATTCTTATAAAGAACAACTGATAGAGATCCCGGATTGTAGTGGAAGAGTTCCAAGAAACAAGACCACTTTCTTTGTTAATTTTTTATGGAGGTACCAAAAAAATTTACAAAGCCTCATAGGAACTAGAGGATATGATGAGGGAAAGGTGTCCTCATCAGTTTTTTTCCATGTGATGAATTTTGAGGGTGAAATTCAGTTTATGAGGCATAGAATGTAACACCTGGATGTTTTTATGAAATTTATTCCTTAAAATATTTTTTTCAGTAGTGTTCATTGAACTCAATTTTGAGTTTAAATGAACTGAATGATACCATTAGAATAAAATTATCATTATAGGCTATGAGTTAGGTTAGTGAGAATAATTATAAAAAACTTTTGAAAATGCATTGAGAATTTTTTGGCTGTCAATTATTAATAAAAATATAATTCAATTAGATATTTTTATTTTTGAGTGAATTACTTTTGGTAATGAAATTAATGTGTGAAATACATTTAGTAATTTTTTTTATATTCATCCAATGGATATTTTAGTTATAGGTTATACATAAAAGACTATCTAATGTACAAAAACCTATTTTATTAAAAGATTTATTTTCCACCATTGAATGGAGAACCCCATTTAAATCATTATTTTGAAACAATAATAATTATTATATAATAAAAATAAACTGTTTATTTTTATGTGGGATATAAAAATTTACTGTGGATAATTTTATGACATATTTCTGATATCGTTAATGTTTTTATGAATAGTATTAATAAAATAAATTTTAATTGAACATAAATTTTTCCATTGAATAAATTTATATTGTTAAATTATATTATTGAATTCATTGAATGTATAAATAGAAAATATCCTAACGTTTCATATAATTTAGGAAATTATAATTAATATTATTTTAAATTTAGATGAAAAAACAATTCAATTTTTTACAATATTTTAATTTTTAAATTGAATTGTATCTTTTACACAATTGGATTAATATAAAATTAATTTAAAAAAATTCTATTTTTTGAATTTTTAAAAATGGATTGCATTTTTGGAATCATAGGGACCAAAATATTTTAATTTTCTACATGTTCTGATCATTACAAATTGTAACATAATAAATTATTTTTATTGCCATGGTTAAAGGTAAATTGTGTAAATAAAGATAAAAAGTATATTAACAAATTAATTTGACGATAGTAAGAATCTTATTAGGTGACTAAATTAGTCCCTTATCATCTATATATAGACATTGAAAAATTTAATGGCCACTTGATAATTAATTATACACGAATATAATAAAAACTAATGAATGTGACAAAATTTCACAATCTCATTTTATATAAGTATAATAATTTTAATGTATGGTTAACAATGAGTGAATATTGGAAATGGATAGTATCATGAAATCTAAATTAATAAACAAAATAAATGAAATATATTTAAAAAAGTTATATATTAAATAAAAACCATTTACGATGACACAATAGTGATAAATAAATTATTTTAATAATAGGAATGTCATAATGGGTTTAAAAATATTAAAAGAACTATCATATTAAAACATTAATATACTCCATGATTTTTATAGGTTCCTATGACATGGTATTAGTGTATTATTTGTTTTTTGAATTTATGTTATTTTTTGAGTTTATTTTAGGTCAAATAAATTAATAGTGTAAAAATTGTCACCAATGATATTTTATGAAAATAAAATTTTATTAAATTATTTAAAAAATAATATTTAAAAATAAAACATGTATAATTATGGAATCTAAATTGTAAAACAATGTCCATTTACATTCAATTAAAACCATATAATTAAATATTTTTAATTATTAAATATTTATAATGTCATTACCACACTTTAAATTAAATAGATTAACAAGGTTCCAATTAATATGATATGGTTTAAATTGAGAAAATAGATTCTCCAAAATTTAATTTATGATGATATTACAATATTATATAATCTCATATTATAAATTGGGACCCTGTGGATATATTTTGTTACAATTTTATTTTATTATAAATTATTATTTATGGAGTTTCTAAAAGTGCCCCTACATAAATTATAGAAGGGAACCTCCACTATCACCTCATCACTTTATTTTGAGAATTCTTGATTGGCTGTCATAAACCATATTTTCTTATCAATTTATCAATTTTTATTCTATATATTTTTGTTATCATCAACGACCTACCAAAATGGTCAAAAAATATTTTGAGGAAGCACGCCAAGGATGTGGTAACCTCTTCTACAGATTCAATAAAAATTCTCACTTTTTCTACTTACTCTTATTTAGTTTTTTAATTATAAAGTAATAACATAAGTATCAATATTATAATGATATGTTTTTAGAAGCATGATACAACCATATTTCACCTTCTATCCATCCTAAAACAAAAAAACACCGCGCTAGCATATTTACGACTAACCGTCTCTATGCTGTGGTGTAATCTATTTTCACCACCACCTTACTTGGAGGTCATAATGATTTAAATATTATATATATATGGTTAGTATTACATGTTAAAAATTCTGAAATATTTTTCACTATCCAATTAAATACAATTCAATAATTGTGGGAATGATATCATCACTCATGCGTACATACAACCTACCATCTCCACAATGTGATGTGATTCATTCTATATGACCATCATTAAACCATGATTATATAAATGAATTGAATGAATAAAATTTATATATATTATACTAAAACAATTTGGTATTTTATTTAACTAAAACCCTAGAAGTGGAAGATGATCTTTCCCGAAAAAACCCACATAATATCATAAAGCAGTTAATATCCGAATAACGAGTGACTTTGAAATGTTACAAATAAACGGATTATATTATAATCATATAAGATATCATAAAAATTATTATAATTATGTAATAAGTGAATAAAATTAATTATATCAATATTAAAAAAGGTTTGGATACATGCAAAGGATATCAGACCTATGGTAAGAGATAATGTTGCCAATTTCGTTTTAATCTGATATTATTTATACATAGTGTTTAGAGGGTATATTTATCATCCAAAAACATGTTTCCAAAATTTTAATAATATTATATTTTAATTCCATTTTTAATGTAAATTTTACCATTTTTTAAATTTTTATGAAACAGTATGAATGATATAATTTTTGTTATTTGATTTGTGGTACTTTTTGACTTTTTCTAGTAAAATTAAAAGGAGAATGTATATTTAACTTTTACGGCATGAAGGAATTTTTAAGGATACATGAAAATTTATTTTATTAAAGATTACCATAGTATAATGAAAGGTTATTTTCATGTAAAATAAATTCTTCTAAAATTGTGAGGCATCATGAGGAAGGAAAACATTTAAAAGAAGAAAGTATATTTTTCTCAAAAAATAATATCAAGTGTTTTAAAAAATTTATTTTCCACTTATGTTGACACTCTATTAATAGGGTTATATTTTTATCCCTATTGTTAAAATGTTTTTTTGTTTATAGTGGAATTTTATTTTTTAGGAAATCCATTTGTTTTATATCAATTATAATGGAATGATGTTTACAAACACATTTTATTTCAATGGTTATGCTATGTTGAATGTTTTTATGTTTTTGAGGCACATGTAAGAATGGTTTCACTATTAGATGAGTGGGAACAAAATGTCCATAAAAATAATTGGTTAATCATTCATATCTCATGAGATATGAATGACTGGAAGGACATGTAAATCATGTTCAGTAATACATGGCTAGAACCAGGAGGGGACTCAGTTTAGTAATTTACTTTGTTCACTAGGATGATATTTGAAATGAGCCTTGATGAATATGAAATTATTTTTTATGCATATGTGTGTATTCCATGAAATTTAGTGTATTATTTCTTGACTATAGGGTTTACATTTAACATTTATTATTTATCCAGTGAAATGTTATTCTAATCTTTTATATGTGGGAGAAAATTTTCAAATTTAATGCTCTTATTAATATTTACCTTATTTACCCTTAATGGGTATTTGATCTCACCCATTCATATTTTTATTTTCCCCAGGTCACGAAGAAGGGTACTTAGTAAGATATGTCCAAAAGGAGTCCTGTTTTAAATAAATAAGAAGGAAGAAATGTAGATGTTTTATGAACATGTTATTTATGTTTCCATGTTTTTATAGACAGTAAACCTATACAATCCTCAGGTGGATTTTGTTATGTTATATAATAAATATTCTTCGTTGATGATATAATTTCAACATGTAAAGAATGATCCATTATACGTTGTGTGTGTTTTATAAATTATTTATTCTTTGAAAGGGTTCTGGTGTTTTTTAAGAGGTATAAATCATGTCTGTAAAGATAGTTGGGGGGTGGATGGGTTTAGATGCATGTTTTCCACATGGAATGAACTATTTTGGAGATTTTCCCAATTGTTAATCATTAAAGATCATTTTAATGTTTTTTTAAATATTGAAGGCATGTTTTGAATATAGTTTTTGTTATTATAGGGTCATTTTCCCGGTGTTCGGAGTTATTGGAAAAATTTTACAGTGTTTGTTAGATCACATTGTTGGCGATTCCGACTATGGTTTTCCATAACACCTATATGTACATACATATGTGACGAATATATATATATATATATATATATTACCTATTTGACATATTACCACGTAGAATGTTGAATATGTTAAATCCATATAAGTTAATTTGAATATATATGTATAAATGAAATTTTGTGTAATTGTGAATGATTGATTCAGGTGGTCGTTATCAGGGAATGTCATGTTTGAGGTAGGATTAAAATGTGAAGTCATTTATTTTATAATCTATTATTTCATGATTATTTTTAAAATATGTTTTATATTTACATTTTATTAACATTTCAAGTGGTCGATTTTTATGAAAAGTTATTTATTTGTTTTTTATAATTAATCTAATCTCCGGTGCAAGTTTTTCATATTGAAACATGATTATGGATTTTTTGGAAACTGTGATATATTTTTAATGATCAATTGATCTTGAATATTAAATTTTAAATGATTTATCATTAATGGGTTTAGTGTGTAATGTGAATTTCCAAAAGGGTTAAATATATTTAATCATTTTTTCTATATTACTATTAAATTTATGGATCATTGGTTGTGAAACTATACTATTAAATGATTTTAGGAACATTAAATTTATGAGAAATAGTGTTATACAAAATATTAAAATTCTGTAAAATGTAATGATGCATGGTGGGCACTTTGAGAATTGTTTGAGATAGTGTAAAACCCAGATTGAGGCATTCCCCCTAGTTTTAAAAATGTCATGAAAGTGTTAATGTGTGATTTTTGATATGTTCCAACTGTATAGTTTTGTGAAATGTTTTGTGAATAAAAAAGGGGAATTCACATTAAAGAGGGAAATTGGGGGTGGGATTTTGCATAGGTTTTGGATAAATAATTTGACTTGTTAAAACATGTTTTCATGATAAAAACTCACAACCATTTGAAATAGAGAGCATCGGAAACCCCGAGCTATTTGGTGGGCAGACTATGACTAGTAATCTAGATGATTTAGATGTGGTTCATCCAAGTTAATCTAGAAGAATTGAAAATTACAAAAACATCCAAATGATTTTGAGGAATGGAGAATAATATGTAATGGGGGACTAATAGTGGATTTTTCATGATAACGATGATAATCATAGTTTCCAATCCACATTTAACAAATGTATGGGGTTCTTAGGGCCCCATTTTTGCTACCTACCTATAGGGATTGACCTACGTACTATTTTATGATTTTTTGATTATGAAATTATTTCCATTTTATGTACTTCATTCTTATATATTTAATTATAAAATCATAGTTTTTAGTATAAACTATTTTTGTTTCATTTTAGATTGTTATAACATTCTTGGAATCTATTTTTAAAAAATAATAAAATTGAAACACACTCCTTAAAAATGTGAACTTATATCATGTAATTGAAAAGAATGAAAAATGATATTTTATTATCTCTATTTTGAAACTAATAAGTTTTGGAATACATTATTATGATATGGTAAGTGGGTGTTGTTATTCCATGTAATTATGAATGTTCTTCAAGGAGATCACACATACTTTATCCTTTTAGTTTTCGGTTCCATTAGTTGGATCCCTCTTGGAGAATGTTTGGTTATTTGTTCGGTGGTGAGCCATAAGGTCTCTTGGAGGTTCTGTTTAGGTGTGGAAATTTAATATTTTACTCTCATTGAAATTTTTTATATATTTTCTTCATTTTATAGTCATTTAATTATTTTCTATTTATGGGACAAAATTTGCCCCATTATTTTATTCTGATGCCGAACTCATGTTTCCATCCCATGGGGATTTTTAATTTTCATAAGGCCTTATTTAACATATCGGGTAAATAAAGAAATAATACATTAACTTTTTTTGTTAATATTTGGAGAATTAAATACAAATTTTTACTTTAAAGGGGTTTATATGTTCGATTGCATACTCGATATGCGACAATGGGTTTCGTTGAAATCATATGTTGCACACTAATAATATAATATTATTTTTTTAAATAGTAGTTAAATCTTAGCCATTGTGTTGGTGGGAATGAATAGAACTAACTACAATATGATTATACATGTTTGTTAAATATTTATAAATTTATCTACTAAAATTTAGGTGCTTAAAGTATGAATGATTCTAATTTTAAGCATAAACACTCTAATATTCAGTAAAAGGTCGATTTACCGGCTTTTGATGGAGAACCCATATTAAATCTAGTTTTGGTCCTTTTTATATATTATATTTGACCAAATAAGATTTTTCTTTAGATTTGGGACATCATAATTTACTTTGGGTTATTTTTTGGTATTTTTCTGATAAAGTTCATTTTTAGTGAATAGTGAAAAATACTGTATTTTTATTCAAAAGTGTCATTTATTATAATTTATTTATATGTTTAGATTCTATTTATTATTGGTTTTAAAGTGTATTTATAATATATTTTTACCATTTTATCCAATGTTGTTTATTGAAAACAATTTCAATTTGAAATTGGACATAAAAAAGTATCAACCTTTTGATAGTTATTGTTTTATAAAAACACTCTATTTGTTTTGATAATGGGAATTATTTTTAAATTTATTAATTAAAAAATTATTTTTAGAATATGGTAAAATTGAAATCATTTTTGAATTCATAATATCAAATATATCTTAGGCTGATTTTTGGTATCTTTCTAAAAAACATCAATTTTTGATAAATATTGAAACCACTTAATAGTAGTTAAAAAACTAACTCTTTCATATAAATGAAATTATAGCACTTCTGGGAATTGGGTTTCGAAAATCAGACATACATGGTTTGTATTAGTAGGTAATATTTGGTTCAATAAAATGAAACTAATTTTTAGGGAATAGTAACTTTTGACATTTATTTACCGCGGTTAATGTTAAAGCAGGTAAATCAAGGTAAAATGAATATTATAAAAATATAAAATTACCTTAACACTTGTCCTAACCTTATTGGTTGAGTCATTTATGACCAGGTAAAATTTGGGAAGATTTTGGGACCTCATGGAGCCACTTGGCAGTGATAATGACACCATAGATTAATTAACTTAAAGTAAATGCAAAAATAACATTAACAAATATCGTTTAGTAAATTAATTTTTACATGGAGTTATACAAGTTATATTTTCGACAATATATATTCATTGGATACATAAAATGATTTAATAAATAATTTTAGTTTTTTTAAAAAATTTAGACATCATATGCATTAAATTATATATGACACAGTAATGATGCAGTATTTACCTATTTAATTAACAATTTAAATAAATATGATTATAAATATTAAAATAACATCCAAAAAAAGTTCAATTCGTATTGGAAAATTTTATTTAGACCGTGAGTCATCTTATATTCATCTTTAATAATTTTTTGATCTTTAAAAACATAATATAGGTTTATAATAAACTAATATTTGCAAACTTTCCTAAAGAGCACCTCCTCTCCCTAATAAAAGGACAACACTTATAACCAATTCCTCACACAAATCAAGACTAATGGCTCAACCAACATCTACCTAATTAAACTCTCTACATCCCTCTCCTCCTACTAGATGCCTTACCTTAGGCCAAAGGCAGTTCCAGTTATTGTTTTGTTTTAAACCAAAGGAAGTTACCAAAATTAATGGCAACGATTCCACTTAACTTCTTTTCTCTAATTTTACTTATCCTTCCCATAAACTCATTTTATTAATCTCTTTAATAAAAAAACCAGCATCCTCAATATACTAGTATGTTTTTATTGTTAGGATTTTAACAACACTAACACACACCTCCATCTAATGGGTGAAGAACATACTGTTTCTGTGGATGGGAAACTAAAACCTTACGAAACGATGATTTTTCAATTATCTTCTACCACCTCTCATTGTGGCCATTAAGATGAAAGTTTATTTATATATGATATATATTATTTATATGTTTCCTTTATGCTGATGGTTTTTACATTTATAACTTACCTTTATGATTTCCGCGATAATTTAATTTCAGGAAGTGTAGACTACCACCCCCTCATAGTGATATGACTCATTGATACCATATATGGGACATATAAAGGATGGTGTAAATGATATTATATATGATATTATAATGAAATTATAATATACCAATGTATAAATATTTTTTAATTCCATTAATAGAAGAAATAGAAATGAAAGTATCGTTCATGCATACGTACGGCTTACCGTCTCCAGGAACGGTGCTTTTTATTTCTTAAATATGTGTGTTATGTATTATCATAAATATATGTGTCTATTGGATATATATTATATAAATGATATCTAAATCATGAATATAATTTGGTATATAATGAAATTTTGACCATGTGAACAACTTGTAATTATAAGAAGTCCATTTTCGACTCAATTACAATATATCAACAAAAAGTACGTTATTAACTTAAATGATTAAATAATGTTTACAACATGATAATAATTGATATAAAAGGAATAATAAACTTGAATAATGTTCTTAAGCAAGTAAAAAATTAAATTTCGTTTATTATTCCTGATATTAATGAATGAACGGGTCAAGTCGGGCATGAGGTAAGGGTCTTTGTCTCAATCTACTTTTATTAAGGCATATTTCGATAATATATAACTTCTTATTTTACATGGTGAATAGTAATACTCTTTGAATTTTACTATCATTAAAATAGAATCTTTTTATACGAAGCGTTTTACTAAATGACAAACAGAATGTTTTTTGTGGTGATAATGATCTCTACACAGCCGTAATCATTATTTGGATTCCTCTATAAGCCTAAATGTTTTCTAAAATGAAAAGGAAGTCCCGTATTCTGTTATTGGGTGTTTTGGAATTGAAAATGGTTTTTGAAATGGATTTATTATTTCAATATCTTGAAATTATTTCTTGTGATTGCTAATTAAATTTTATTAGTGATATGTTTATACATGAAATTTTTTATGTGTTATGATTTTATAATGGTAATTGTACATTTGACGGGTGGTTACGTGATAAAGCAAATGACGGATGGTGTCGTGATAAACCAGTATGTGTGGTTAAATTATAACCTCCAATGCCTTGGGTAAGAAATTTGGCCATATGGCTATTCCATTTAGTGATATATGTGGAAATCGATTTTATGGTTATTCCATTTATGTATGTTTATGTCCCAAGTTATCTTTATATGTTATGTGTTCTTTGTATGGGTTTTATTTTGGTTAAAAAAGTGTAAGAAATGATATTTTATTCCCGGAATAGTTTTTACTACTTCAAAAATGTGAAATGTTTTACTTATGATAAGTATTCAAGGTTTACCTGTTGATTTGAAAAAATCTAACAGTTTTCTATCGTTGTGTATACCTTACTGAAATTTTTATGCTCATCCCATGTTTTGAATTTTTTTTCACATGACATAAATATGAATACGATCAAGGATGGGATTAAGGAAAAATCTTGCTATCTAAAACATTGTACTAGACAAGAATCTTTTGTTCAAGAGTTTTTATTTTTTGAAAAAAATCGATACTGAGTAGAATTGACTACATGTAATATTCATGTTTTTAGGTAAATTTAATGAACTAATTCCCTAAAACTCCTAAACTAGAAAGATCCTCAATGTTAATTATCTATTTAATTCAAGAATATGTAATGTTTATGGTCGGGTCCTTATAGTTGGTATTATAGGTCGGTTTAGATAACTTTAATAGTTAGTGTATTTTTAAACTAATATCCATTAAGTAATTTATGTTAATACTGAAAACATATAGAATTTAAAGATTACCATGTTGCTTCGCCTAAGATTTTTCTCTGTTCAGAATGGTTTTCCGAAGAGGAAACTAGGAAGCTATGTTCGGACGACATCCGGAGGAAGACAACCTTCCAAATTAGCAACCTGAGATGGTTGGAATCAGAACTAAATAGTTTTTGGAAGTTATGAAATAGTAGACATAGGATCTAAATGTTTGTGGTATCCATGCATGAGATAGACCAAAACAACCACATAATAACATGTTAGTAGTGGATCATTTAATGAGACAACATCCCCCATCATTCAGAGGATCATCTGAACTTGTGCAAGCAGAATGATGGATTAAATAACGGTGTCAATTTTTTGATGTCATTGGTTTTTTAGAACATCAAAAGGTTAGTCTCTTTGTTTACCATTTTGAATGGGAAGCTGATCAGTGTTGGATAATGGTGAAAATTATCAGGTATAGTGAGGATATTTATTCTTTTGATTAGGATAAATTCCAATGTATGATTCTTGAGAAATATTTTCCTAATGTGGTTCGTCTTAGGATGGAAACAAATTCCTGGAATTGAGGTAGGAGGATGATTTAGTAGATTATTATGAATCAAAATTCACTCGACTAGAAAGGTATTATCCAAATAACATCTGAGATCTTGATATTAAGATAAATCAATTTTACTTAGGACTGAATCCGCAATACCGAAGAGAACTTACCTATTGTGAGTTCAAAATTTACGAAAAACATTTTCCTTGTGTGAAGAAGGTGGAAATGGAGTTTGTCATTGATCAGTTGTTCTTTTACAAACAACTGATCATGATGTCCAGTTGCTAGGAAAAGGGGAGGAATTCATCAAAGATTCCATGAGGTAAGAAAATTAATATCCAGTTTGTGAGAAGTTTGGTAAAATGCATCCAGGAGAATGTTTATCAATGTTTGGGAAGTGATTCCGGTGTGGTATGTTTAACAACCCAATCTTCCATGGTATTATTCTCTTTGAATAATACAGTAGTGTCTGTTGTACGCAACTTCAAGTTCTAACACACACCACAACCAATCAAACTAGACGTTATGAATAGTAATACCCACTTTTTGAAATTTTATAAATTTTTTCTCTCAAAATGGACATCATTTTTGGATTCAGAATATCAAAATTATCTT
Source organism: Viscum album (assembly GCA_963277665.1). Lineage (NCBI taxonomy): Eukaryota > Viridiplantae > Streptophyta > Magnoliopsida > Santalales > Viscaceae > Viscum > Viscum album. The sequence goes on from OY728150.1 coordinate 675,826,636, forward strand.
AGGGTTAATTTTTGGTATTTTTCTGAAAACATTCAATTTTTGAAGAATAGTGAAAAAACACTTTGTTATAGTTTAAAACAGAATTTTTATTTAAATAATTATTTATTTTACTTATATTTAACTAAGGTCAAAATTGATACATAATACCTATTTAAGTTCAATGTAAATCATTGGATTTTGTTAAGAATAATTTTTGATATATAACAATTTTATTAAACTTTTCACCATTTTTACCCAGCTCCTAGGAGAATTTGGAAATTCCCATGAAACATAATTTTACCACATCTATGAGAGGAATATAAAAAATTCGAGACACACGGTTAATATCAAGGATCAAAATGTGTTTCAATAAGATAATAATAATTTTGGGTGAATTATAACTTTTTACTTTTATTTACCATGGTTAAAAGTAAATTGGGTAATTAAGGGTAAAAATGATATTAAAATTACCCTAACACATGTCCTAGTTCTATTGGACAAGTGTATCTAGACAAAAAACAATATTAGGAATAAAATATTATCATTTAGGTCCACTTTAATTCGATTAGAACATTTATTATTATTTATTTCAAAGAAGAGTTAAAAGAGTTAAAATCAAAGTTTAATAACTAAAACATTTTTAATATTGGGTTATACATAATATAAATTCGATTAAAAATATTCATTAGAAAGATAAAACGATTTCCTACATAATGGTATTTTATTTATAATTTTTAGACATTATATAATTTACTTTACTTATGACACAATGGTTATGCAGTAATTACTTAATTAATGAAATATTAAAATAATTAATATTATAAATATCGAAATAAATGTAATTTAAGTCTTTTTATGAATTTCACTAATTTTATAAGTTAATAAGACATATTAGGATTGGTTATATAAATTTTTTTTAAGTAATAATGCTTTTATGAAATTATGAAAAACAAAATACCAAATAGTTTCAAATTTGACATAAAAGAGTATTAAAAATAAATTTTATATTATTAATTGATATTCTATTCCTAAAAATATATTATTCGGCTAAAGAACTTATATAATTATATTTGTATCATTAATGGACCACTTGCGGATCTCTTGGACATATATAATATGTTTATTAACTTTGTTAGGTCCACAAGGAAGAGTACCCTGAGAGGGGGGGTGAATCAGGGTATGATTAATTTTAAAATTATTGCCCATTTTGATCTTATTTTGCAGTTAAGAAAAACACTCTTCTCATTCATTCCTGTTGAAAAATGTAAACAGAAGGTAATGCATGCACATGACACAGTGATTTTTACTTTGTTCACCCTCACTGGGCTACGTCCAAGTTGTATACGCCGACAAGTTCTCAGTCGTACCAAATTCCACTAAACTTCACTAGCTGTGGATACAGGGTTCGGGTACAGTCACTATGTTTCAGGATCACTCCCATTAAAAGATTTAGGGTCAGATCACTACTTTCCCAAGGGTCTCTCCCTATTTCTCTCTCTCTGGCTCCCTGCCAGTGGAGAGGATCACCTTTTTCCTCTTCCTTCGCTCATAGGTCTGGAAATGATCCACTCAATGTTTATACACCTGTAGGTCTCTTCATTTTCATGAAGGAATGCATATTCCTCTATATGTAGATGCTCTGTTGAAGTAAAAATTTCACCCATAGATGAATATCTCTTTGCACCGAAGGTATCGGGCAAACTTCCAGCTTCCACACAGCCCGAAAATCACTACTGGAAATAAACCTTACTTGGCACGCAAGTCAATCTCGGAGCGCATGTATCGGCACGCAAGTCACAACTGGGGTGTACGTCTTCCCCAACTTCTTACGTGAATCAAACTTCTGCAACACCAAACCTGCGTGACTCACTTCCTTCCTTTCCTAAACCACCATCGGCGCACAACGATCACTTGGCGTGCAACATCCAATACTGGCACGCAAGTCCCACATGCGTGACACACCATCACTTGCGCGACAACCACACCTACATGACGGGAGCTCTGAATCTTCTAAGTGTTGAACATCGGTGACGAATGAGGAGGGGTGGTCCAGTATTTATAGGAAATTTGACCACCCTACACGACGGCGCGCAAGTCAACCCTAGTCGTGCAAGTCTCGGCGCGCAAGTCTCCTCCCCTGAAAGTCACTTGCGTGGCCTACTTCCAAACTTGCGTGACCACTTTACTTTTCCATATTTTGATCTTCTGATCTTGAAAAACTGTAGGCGCACAATTTCTCAAGCTTTCAAGGCATCGGCGCGCAAGTCTCCTCACGGCGCACAAGTCACCTGGGCGACACCACCAATACTTGCGCGACACTTATCCCATCGCCATATTAGGATGATCTCTTCTTGAAAAACATATGGAGCACAAGTTCCCAAGCCTTCATTTACACGGCACGCAAGTCCTTTTTCCAAAAACCACTTTTCTTCATTTATCGATTTTCAGACCCAAAAATTTGGCAAACACTGGAAAACGGCGCCACCTTGTATCTGTTCATTTTATGTCATCAAATTTTTATGTCATCGTTTTTCTTTTTCAACAATCACCACTCATATGTCCACTTTTTCAACAAACACAATCACCTCAAAAACGCTTCTATGAAACCGTGAGGGATTTTTTCCCAATAATCTCCCCCTTTGGTTTTGTTGACAACTCTTCCAAAAAAAGATACATTGTTATTTCTTCATCCACCATTCGCCTGTTGCGATTCTGATAGAGATCAAGGATTTACTCTATACATACTCTATGCCCAAATGAGTAATGATCGCCGTGATAAACAAGAGTAAATGAAAAGTTCATCATTGAATCACTTCATCTCGAAAACCCACTGTTGACACCTAACTGATACCAATTGTTTCCAAAAGGATGACAATTTTTGGAAATATTCTTACTACTTTCCAACACTAATATTTTTCTTTAATCACAATCCTCAGCTGTTGTGATATCTATTCTTTGATCGATCACTTCTAGCATCATCTGATTTTATGCGCTCCTCCTTTCTACTCACAGCTTCAACACCTCTTTTTCCCTATTTCCTATGTTGTCCCAGCGAAGCTCTGGCTAAGCACGTTCAACTAGATTCAACTCCCCTTATCTAGCTACTCCACCTGTCAGCTTCTCCCCATATCATTCAGGATTTATCAAATTTCCACACTGTCTCCCCCTTGAACAATCACTATTTTCTCCCCCTTTGTCAACAAACCCAAAGTTAACACCTTGGCAGTCTGTAACAAAGTAGAAAACACATATCAGTACATTAAGGAAAAACACACATCATACCTCGGGGAGAGGGGGGGGGGTGATTCCACAACCACACTATTTCAAGTGAGGGGAGTTGACTGAACTCCCAGAGCCATTCGATGCTTCTCAAAAGATTCCTTGGGTAAGGCCTTTGTTAGAATGTATGCAACCTGTAGATCTATAGGCACATACTCCAACTTCACGATTCCCTGCTCAACCTTCTCTTGGATAAAATTATACCTTATCTCTATGTTCTTTTTCCTTGAGTGATGAACAATATTTTTTCTGAGATATATAGCACTTGATTAATCACATTGGATTCTGATCGGAGACATCAATTCAACTCCCATATCATCAAGCTGCTCCTTCATCCACAATAACTGTGTGAATTCTTGAGTGGCCGCAATATACTCTGCATCTGTAGTGCTCAATGAAATGCAATATTTCTTCTTGATAAGCCAAGAAATGCACAATCCACCAAGATAGAATGCACCACCTGACGTTGATTTTCTATCATCCGCTGAACCGGCCCAGTCTGCATCAGTATATCCCTATAACTCTGTCTGATATTTGTCAGTATATGTCATGCCAAAGTCTAGTGTGGCCTTGATATACTGAATTATTATTTTTTACTACAAGAATGTGGCTTTCCTTGGGATCACTCTGATATCTCACTTCTTGGCATGTGGTGAAAACAATATCAGGCCTAGTCGCGTTCAAGTACAACAAACATCCAGTAATTTGCATGTATTCTGTGATATTAACTGCCTTGCCAACCTCATATTTTGATAATTTCATCCGGGTAGCAACCAGAGACTTGATCTCCTTGTAATTTTCAATTCCAAACCTTCTAAAAACCTCCTTGGCGTATTTGGATTGCGAAATGAAAGTTCTGTTACTTCCTTGTGTCCCTTGTAGGCCAAGGAAAAATGTTAGCTCTCCAATCATTGGCATTTGAAACTCATTTTTCATGAATTCAGAAAACTGTCTACAATGAGATTCATTAGATCCACCAAAACGTATGTCATTGAGATACACTAGCACCATCATCCTTTGATTACTGTCATTGCTGAAATAGATATTGTAATCAACTCCTTCAAACTGGAAACCATGCTTCTTCAAGTACTGATCAAGCCTTGAGTACCATGCTGTTGGTGCTTGTTTCAGCCCATACAATGCCTTCTTCAGCATGAAAACTTTGTTCTCATACTCATGAATGAGAAAACCATCTGGATGCTCAATGTACACCTCTTCTTCCAGAACCCCATTCAAGAATGTGGATTTGACATCCATCTAGAAAACATTGAACTTTCTTTGCACTGTTATGGCCAAAAGTAATCTGATTGTCTTCAGCCTTTCAACCGGTGCAAATGTATCATCTACATCTATTCCCTCTATCTGGGAGTATCCCTTGAACACTAGATGTGCTTTGTTTCGAATCACATTTCCATCTTCATTCATCTTTTTGCAATAGACCCATTTAGTCCTGATAACATTTTTGTCTGCTGGCCTTGAAATAATCTCCCATGTCTGATTCTTCTCGATTTGATCATGTTCTTCATTCATAGCCTGAACCCAGTTTTCATCTTCAGCTACATCTGAAAAACATTTTGGCTCCACCTGAGATAAAAACGATGTTTGTTGTAATGAATTCATTCTTCGAGTCTGAAGTAGACCTGTCTAATCACCAATGATATTCTGCCTTTCAATTTCTGCTCGACTCTTTGGCTTCCATGCAGACACAGACTTAAAACTTTATTGTTCATCATCATTATCTTCTTCTGAGTCAGCATTTTCCACTTCTACTCCCCCTGTGTCACTTACCTCATCATCATTTTCATCTAAAAAATGTTCACTATTTCATTGAGCATTCTATTCATTTTCTAATATAGTGACATCATTGCTCTCAACAATTTTTCCCAGCCTTTTTTTGAAGCAGTTATATACATTACTTTTCCCTGAGTAGCCAAGGAATATCCCCTCACCTCCTTGTGCATCAAACTTCCTGTGATTTTCTTTTTTGAGAATGAATCACTTACTTCCAATGATTCGAAAGTATTTCAATGTAGGATTCTTTTTATACCACAGTTCATACAGATTTTTCCCTTGCATCGGACACAACAGAGACCAATTCAAAACATAGACCGATGTCAAAATTGCTTGCTTCCATAATTTATCTAGTAGGACTTTATCAATAAGCATCATTCATGCCATGTTTTTGTTGATCTGATTTCTCCTTTCAACCACTCTATTATTTTGGGGAGTTCTCACTGATAAAACTTGATGCCTTATTTTGTGTTTCTCAAGATAGTCATCGACTTGACTGTTTGTGAATTTTGTACCGTTATCAGTACGAAACTTCAGAATATTCTGCCTAATCATCCATTCGGATTCCCTCTTATACGGCATGACACAACTAAACACCTCTGTCATATGGGTAATGACAAATTCCCAAGCCATTCTGCTATAATCTTCAATGAAAAGAACATAGTACCATTTCTCATTTATATCTTGTGGTGAGTTAGGTCCACATACATCTTCATGCACCAATTCAAGAACTCTGGTTGATTTCGGTTCCTTTGGCCTATATGTATTTTTGATGATCTTCTCTTGTTGAAAAGCATCGCATGTATGAGTACGATCACATGATAGCTTTGGAAGGTCTCTAGCAGTATCACATTTTACCAGATCTTCCATGGATGGTTGACATAGGTGACCAAGTCACTTATGCCACAGCTGGTTTTCTTCCTCTCTGGATAAAAGGCACAAATCTTCTACCTCATTTACAAGGTAAAGATTTCCCTTTGTCCTTTTTTCCTTGTATACCAACTACTCCATATTTTGTTTCCACAACACACATCTTCTTGGTAAATCGAATAGAGTGCCTAGAGTCACATAATTGAATGACACTGAGTAAGTTAGGACTAAGCCCCTCTACTACCAAGACATCAACACATCTTATTTCCTTTCCCCCTAATTTGGCCTTTCCCGAACCAACAATCTTTATCCCTTCAGCATTCCCAAACATGACAACTCATTCTTTGTCATATTGTATATCTATAATTATATCCTTGTATCCTGTCATATGGGATATGCAACCACTGTCAAGGATCCATATTCCTGAACGATCTGAAGCTTTAAGGGAAATTTATGCAACTACTGCATTTTATACTTTCTTCTTCTTGGTCCAAACTTTTACCTTCCCACTCGGCATAGATTGAGACTTCTGTTCATTCTCATAGTATGATGGAATAACTTTATCTTGCAGAGCCGCAAATCTATTCTTCATTTTTATCTCACCTGTGGGTTTATTGATCTACTGCTTGTGAACGTTTTGATTCTGCTTTGGCTCATTTCTCTATATGGTCGAAGTACAGTAGCTAGCCATGTGTCCAAATCTAGCACACCAAAAACAGTGTCCTTCGAAATATGTTCTAGAAAACTGTTCTCTATTTGGATGCCTCCTTTATTATTGTTCCCTTATATATCTCTTGTCTATGGAACACACATACTGTGAATGTCTCATATTCCCACAACAATAACACCTAATATAGAGTGCATTCCATCGTGTTACATCAGCACTATGATTTTCCCTTTGGGATCTCTGAATATTCGGATTCTGTTTTGTGCCCAAATCAACCTTTAATTTCAAGATGGGAGCTTGCAATCTAACATCAACTGCCACAATTTTCTGTTTCTTATCAATCCCTAAATCAAACATAGCATTTTTTCTTTCTTGCTGCTTCACTCCTGCTAAACTATGAGCCTCCTCTTTCATCTCTTCTGTCTTCTAAATGGCCTGTTTTTCTGATATCACATTTGGGGTCAAGAGTTTTTTTTATCCTTATTTTTTTGTCACAGACTGACCACTTCTTCTTCAATCTCTTTGATACGTCTGACCTACTCCTTTCTGGTGTTAGTCAAACAATCAATTTCATTCTTTTGTTCCTCAATTTTAAGCTTATGCTCAATATTATTTTCTGAGCTCTCTGGTGTTGAGGATTTTAGTTTTTTAATTTCTTCTAATAGATCAGACTTTTCTTCATCCTATTATTGCATATAGAGTTTGGCATCATGAACCACTTTATTGGATTTCTTCGTTTTGGATCTCCAAACATCTATCTCCACAAGAGCTGCTTTTAATTCGGCTTCCATATCAACTCTCCCTTTAATTTCTTCTTCTTCTTCATCGTCAGATTTTTCCTTTTTCTGAGAACTACCAACAATCGCCACCAAGGAATTTACCCCACGATCTCTGCAATTTTCTATCTCCTCAACCTCTTTATCCTAAAACTCATCTGAACTTTAAAATTATTATAAATGAAGATTATTCTTCTTCAAGAAATTTCTCTTGAATTGTTACTTCCCTTTCACAAATGTTAAAGACTTCTTCTTGGGAATTTCGACTTCGTCTTCATCATTTTCATCTTGAAACCTTTCGGGGCATCTTACAGCAAGATGACCAACTTTTCCACATCTAAAGCAAGCGAGTGGAAGTTTCCCTTTCAACTTTCCTTTTCCTCTTTGAAGATTTGAGGAAAAGAATGACATAACCACATCTGTCTCTTCTTATTCTTGAGAATCTTCAATGGTGAGCTTTTTGATGTCCTTAAATGTCATCTCTTTGGATTTTCCCTTTTCCACAGCCACTTTGTCATCATTTCTCATCTCATATGCTACCAAGGTACATTGTCAGTTGTCCAGTATCAGCTCTTTGGGATCTTTATCTTCTTGAATAGAAACATTCGGATTGAAGTGAGGTGGAAGCCTCCACAAGATGTGCGTTACAATCTTTATGTCTTCAATCAATTCCCCAAGACCTCGCATATCTTCCACAAAAATATTTACCCTATCAAAGAATGCATCAACAGACTCATTCGGGTTCATCTTCAGATATTCATTTCTTATTCCACAACACATGCAGTTTTTCCTCTCTAACCATTGTATCTACTTCATATATATTCACTAGAATTTCCCATAATGCACGTGACAGTTTTCATGACATCCCATTTGTATATATAGAATTGGATAGGGCTCCACCTAAGGCATTAATTTCTTTGGCATCTACATCCAATTCTCTACGTTCAGCTTATGATAATGTGCCACTATTAATATCAGTTTTTATGCCATGCATTGCTGCTGTGAATACATCCATTCCCAATGATCGAAAGTAGTGTTGCATCTGATTCTTCCATAGCTGAAAGTTATTCCCATTGAATATCGGAATCCCTTTATCATTGGTGACCTCCATTGAGAGAAGAACTAATATCAACAGTTCCCTTTGATACTAATTGTTATGTCTACAAGGCTGAATACCTTGATAAGGGGGTGAATCAGGGAATGAATAATTTTAAAATTAATGCACTTTCAGATCTTGTATCACTGTTAAGAAAAAAACTATTCTCTCTCTTTAATGTTGCACAATGTAAATAGAAGTTAAATCATGCATAGGTCACAATGATTTTTTCTGGGTTCACCCTCACTGGGCTACGTCTAAGGAGCATACACCGACAAGTTTCCGGTCGTACCAAATTCCACTAAACTTCACTAGCTGTTGATACAAGGTTTGGGTATAGTCACATTGTCCTAGGCTCACTACCTTTACAAGATTTAGGGTCAGCTCACTGCTTTCCCAAGGTTTACTCCCGGTTTCTCTCTCTCTGGCTCACTACGGGTGGAGAGGATCACCTTCTTCCTCTTACTTCGCTCACTACTCTGTAAAGGATCCACTCAATGTTTATAGACCTGTAGGTCTCTTCATTTTCATGAAAGAATGCATCTTCCTCTGTATTTAGATGCTCTGTTGATGTAATACTTTCACCCTTAGATGAATATCTCTTTGCACCAAAGGTATCCGGAAAACATCCAGCTTCGACGCAGCCCGAAAATCACTACTGGAAATAAACCTTACTTGGCACACAAGTCAATCTCAGCACGCAAGTATTGGCACGCAAGTCACAACTGGCACACAAGTCTTCCTCAACTACTTGCGCGACTCAAGCTTTTGCAACACCAAACCTGCGTGACTCACTTCTTTCCTTGCCTAAACCACCTCAGGCACGCAACGAACACTTGGCGCACAACTTCCTATACTGGCGCGCAAGTCCCACTTGCACAACACACCACCACCTGCGCGACCACCACACCTACACAACAGGAGCTATGAATTTTTAATGTGTTGAACTCTGGTGATGAATGAGGATGGGTGGTCCATTACTTATAGGCAATTTGACCACCCTGTGTGATGTCGTGCAAGTCAACCCTCGGCGCGCAAGTCTCTTCCCCTGCAAGTCACTTGTGAGACCTTCTTTCAAACATGTGCGAACCTTTTTCCTTTTCCATATTCTGATCTTATGATCCTGAAAAACCATAGGCGCACAAGTTCTAATGGTTTCAAGGCATCGGCGCACAAGTCACTTCATGGCGCGCAAGTCACCTGCGCGACACCACCAATACATCCTCGACACATATACCATCACCATATTTTGATGATCTGATCTTTAAAAACATATGGCACCCATGTTTCCAAGCCTTCATGTATACGGAACGCAAGTCCATTTTGCAAAAACAACTTTTCATCATTTGTCAATTTTCAGGCCCAAAAATTTGGCAAACACTGGAAAATGGCACCACCATGTATCTGTTAATTTTATGTCAACAAATTTGTATGTCATAGTATTCATTTGTCCACAATCACCACTCAGATGTCCACTTTTCCAAAAAACATAGTCACCTCAAAAATGCTTCAATGAAACCTTGAGGTTTTGTTTCCCAACAAACATTATAATATGAAAATGAAAAGAGACATGGTAAATGTCAAACTGTTTAACTAAGAGTAAATGATAAATGATATGGTTAATATAGTGAGCCAAACCTGTCTAAAATATATTAGTTAAAAGGATTGTGATCCATCCCCACCTTAATCTACAAATAATCCACTTTTGAGCCATTAGAATCTAAATATAATTTTTTTTAAAATAGTATTTCTAGCTTTTCCAAAGATTCCCCTCACCCCTCTTATAAAAGTGCACTCCCCCTTCACTATATTTTACACCATCAAAGCCTTTTGACTCTACCAACCCTGGCCCAAATAATCTCTCAACATCCCTCACTTAAACCTAGAGGCCTTAGTGTGATCATAAATCCAAAAAAAGGATCCCTTTTGATCAAATCAAAAGGAACAACCCCAAAAGGAGGAAATTTTTTCACCAACCTCTTTCAAGTTCCTTTCTTCTTCAACTTCTTTTTTATTTGTTATTTCCATTATAAAATAACAACTCCAATATCTTATATATACCTTTATTTTATTATAATTATGGTACAACCATATTCATTATTCTATCCATCCTTTGAATGACATGTCATCACACGTGCGTACGTACGGCTTACCATCTCCACGTCGTGGTGTAATTGTTATTCAAAACATTATTATTTGGATGGGTATGATAATGATGTGTAATTTATGTAAATAATAAATATTACATGATAATTATTCTTTATATATGATATACCATCCAATTATATATTATTTTAATATCAAAATAATGATATTGTCGCTCATGCGTACGTCCGGACTACCGTCTCCACAAATGAGATGAGATTCATTCCCCATCGTATCCATTCAAGTATAATTGTAATTTGATGATTAAAAATAATTTTTAAATACTTGATATCATTATTTATAGGAATAAGATACAAACTATACATAACAAACACGACTGACATAAAAAAACATATAAAATAATACGAGTATGTTAACACGTGAAACGACGATAATTGAAGATATTATTAACAAAGCAATGTTAAAAGATCATATATGATATCATATTAATGTATATGATTCTTGTATAATTTAATAACAATTATTTCGCCATTATACATGAGTTTAACCTACCCTAAACAAAGGAAAAGTACATGTTAACAGTTTATTTCACAATCTCTTCATAATCTGAAGTTGTTTATACGTAATTATCTACTGGGACCTCTTTATCAACCACATTCATGTTTCATAAAAATGATTTTCAAAACATTCTTACTATATTAAAATATATTGGTTAATGTCATTTATACCCTTGTTTGAATTTTTATTAGATGTTTATAAAGGAATCTTTCCGTAATTTTCCAAACAAAGTCCTTTTTAACATTTTCGACAGAATTAAGGTAAGAATGTTTTTTTAACTTATACGGCAGGGGCGGCTATTTTCCTCCATTATAAAATCGTCGATGCTTCCCTTATAATCTTACAATAATATTCTCAAAGTAAATGTTTTCTTTTATAATTATGTGACTTCTAAATGATTTCATAAAAAGGAGATATTTCTCTCAAATAGTTTTGATTTCTTCTATGTCAACATCCATTGATGGATTTTATGCTTATTTGAAGTTGATTCAATATGACCCAAAAAATCAATATTTTATTGAATTTTTTGTGATATGTTTGACTATGGATGTGTTATTTTTATTCAATTCATGGTTTACGGAGAACGTATTGACATTTCATATGCTAGTTTTAATAATAATGTTAATGTTATGTTTAAACCTATTCATATGAGGAATGTCTTGGACTTAATAAGTGACAGGTGAAGCCCGATATAGATCCATGATGTATCGGTAGTTCTAATGAGCCAAACTAGTGTCTTGACATAAGGCTTTTACTAAATATTATTTGTAGTCTTGGCACAAGGCCTTGACTATGTGGTAATGATAGTCTTGAATTATTCATTCCATCATTATGAAAGTGGTTATTTATATTGCGTGTGATTATTCCACAAGTAGAATATCCATGTGAATAATTAAATGGAATTATTTCATTTTATTTCTGACATATTTTTTTTATTTTCATGTTTAAATGGCTTTTCTTCTAGTTATACATTTTCTTAAATTTTTATGCTTATTTATGAAAGTTTCCACTATATTGTTATCCTTACTAGGAATCCGAGCTCACCCCTTTCTATGTTTTTTTTATCCTAGGATGTGAAGAAGTATTTTATGAATGACCTGCAGGGATAGTAAGAGGGGACATGAGTGTGGACTATGGAGATTATGTTGTTGTAGTTTTCATTTTAAGATGTAATGTAATCTTTATGAATGTATCTAGTGATTCCAAGGCTAATAAACTAATCGGTATTTCGAGACATGATCTTTTGTGATCATACCAATGTTATGTAATAATTCACTGACTGGGGTTAGGGCATTACAGTTGGTATCAGAGGAAGTTTAGTACAAACATTTGGAGCTAGATTTATATAAGCTATGATTAGTGAACATAGCCCTAAGATAGACTTTGTGGATTAGTATAGAATTACTTCCTATAATTATGGTATTGTAGATATTTTGTTAGTTTTCCGAGCAATGAATCCTTGTCTAGATACGAGTAGGTATAGGAGGCTCTGCTATAGATGTACCTAGGGGTAAAACCCAAAGTCACCACTTTGATCGAGACTCGAACGGGAACTGGTGCACGACAACGGGCCTTGCTGTACTCTTGGTTACGAAACACCCGAGGGATATACTTAGGATAATTCTCATTTTCATTACAAACCATTATGAAGGGTTTATGAGTATATACTACCCCAAATAAGACATTTTTATGATTATGGATTATATCCATAAACTTATCAATTCATGTTAAGTTTTTTACAAGTTTGGATTTATGTATTGCGATTCATAAACTAATCTAGTGTATGACATTGTTTAGAAATGGCGCCTAGTCCAAGAAATAGAAACTATATAAATGTGTGCACTCCATGTAGGGATTTCCCTCCTGCTCATGATAATTATAGTGGATATGGTGATGCAACTGGTGCTGATCAGTTAATCACCATACTGGGACAACTCACTCAGGTTATGAATAATAACCTTACCTGTATAAAGCACAGTGATCCGCAGCATGGAGGATCAATGTTAGATCGCTTAATGAGGCAACAAACACCAAAATTAAATGGGAGTACGAATCCATTAGTAGTTGAGCAATGGATAAATTCCTTAGAGAAAACATTCCATGCCTTGGGGAGTAGTGAAAGGGAAAAATGTATCATGGAAGTTTACCGCCTCACTGGAGATGCTGATCAATGGTGGTCATTGATACAAAAATCAAAGCAATATGATGAAGTATCCAATATAGAATACAGGGAGTTCAAAGAGATTTTCTTAGAAAAATACTTTCCTCATGACCATCGAATAGATATGGAAATGAAATTTTTTATTCTGAGACAAAATGAGGATGAGAATGTCGCAAAGTATGAGGCTAACTTTACAAGGTTAGCAAGGTATGATAGAGATTATATACGTAACCCAAGAAGTAATATTGATCGTTTTTTATGGGTTAAACCCATTTCTTCGTCGAGCATTATTGTCAAAATCCTTCTCGTCATACGAAGATATTGTCTCATATGCTATCAAGACATAAAAATAATTCTCTAAGTCTAATTACATTAAAGCAAAGCAAGAGAAGAAGAGATTTTCTGATCACTCTAGAAACTGAAATAAAGGGAAGAATGGAAAAGTTGATTATCCATCCAGCAGTAAATGTGGGAAGAAACACCCTGATACTTACTTGAATAGAATGGGAGTCTGTTACAAGTGTGGCACCAAGATCTTGATTACAAGGGGAATAAAGAAGCTACTGATGTTCAATGCTACAACTGCATGGAGATGGGACATTATGAAACTGAATGTCCTAAGCGTCAGGGGAACGTAGCTCAGAAAATTCCAAGGGATCAAGACCAAGCATGTTCTATGACTACTTATGAGGTAAAATCTCTGAAAGACATGGTGGCAAGTAATTTAATGGTTTACTCGAGTTTAGAAAATGCATTATTTGTTTCTAGATTAACACATTGTTTCATATATTTCTAATATTCTATGATAATTATATATTTCAATTTTATTTAACAAGGGAGTTTTTAGTTAAAAATCCTAAGGGAAGTATCATTGCTATAATGTTCTGTGGATCCATCCTCATTAGGGCATATAAATGTTCTTTATTTGTTGATCTCATTGTCATACCTATGATTGAGTTTGATATAATCCTCAGTATCAATTGGATTTCCGACCATGATGTGAAGATTTATTGTAAGAATAAGGAGGTTACAATTTATAATGATGATGATAAATAACACCTTATCATTATAGCAGACTCTTCACCACATGATTATTACCTAGATCCACCCCCAGTATATCAACTAAATGCAATTATTGGGGAGGAGGAGAATGAAATAACTATGGGTAAGGAAATGAATGTTCAAATAGAGGATGTACTTATTATGAGAGAATATGTTGATGTGTTTCCAAAAGATTTACCTGAACATCCTAGAGAATGGTAAATTGAGTTTTCTATTGATTTAATTCCTAGATCAAGGCCCATATCGAAGACCCCTTATAGAATGACCATTGTGGAATTAGTGGATCTAAAGAAACCACCAGAGGAATTGAGTAATAAGATTTTTATTCTCCCTAGTGTTTTTCCATGAGGAACCCCTGTATTTTTTGTTAAGAAGAATGATGGATCTATGAGGTTATGTATCGACTATAGGGAGATGAATGCTATAACAATAAAGAACATGTATACCCTACCTTGTATTGATGATATATTTTACCAACTTCATAGAGCTCAATACTTTTCTAAGATTTAACATCGATCTGGATACCATCAGTTGTGTGTGAAAAAGGAACTCATTCTGAAAATAGCATTTCGAACCAGGTATGGGCATTACGAGTTTACCGTAATGCCTTTTGGGATGACTAATACACCCTCTATTTTCATGGATTTAATAAACAGAGTTCTAAAAGAATATCTTGATGATTTTGAAGTGGTATTTATTGATGATATCTTGGTATATTCCAAAATCTACAAAGACCATGAAAATTACTTGCGCATTATCTTGAAGAATCTTAGAAGAAATCAATTATATGGGAAGTTTAGAAAGTGTGAATTCCAGCTTCAATAGATTTATTTTCTTGGCCATAATGTCTCTAAGGATGGAATCTATATTAATCCTTCTACAACCAACACAATCCAAGAATGGCCAGCACCGATGAGTATAACTGAGGTATGTAGTTTTATTGGTTTAGCAGGTTATTATGGGTATTTCATCCAGAATTGTTCCTGATTGGCTATCACATTAACAAAGCTCACAAATAAATGGGTTAAATTTGTATTGAAAAAAGTTTGTGAATAATGTTCTGAATAACTGAAGTGAAGATTAGTCAATGCTCATATATTGACTCTACTATCGGGGAATAATGGGGTTGTTATTTATAGTGATACATCGAAGAAAGAACATTGTTGTGTCCTTATGCACAATGATAGAGTTATTGACTATGCATCATGACAGCTGAAAATTCATGAGAAAAACATTCCTACTCATTATCTTGAGTTAGAAGTTATAATATTTTCCTTGTAGATTTAGAGACACTACCTCTATGGTGAAATATGTGAGATATATACTGATAACCAGAGTTTTAAGTACATTTTCTCACAGAAAGAACTCTACATGATGCAAAGGGGATGGCTTGAAATACTCAAGGATTATGATTGCACGATACACTACCACATGCGGAAGGAAAATAAGGTTGCAGATGATTTGAGTAGAAACGATCATGGAGTTATTAACAAGATGATAATTGAAAGGGATCCTATTTTCATGGATCTACTGAAGATGGATATGGGAATTACCATGGAAGGTGAAACGGTGATACTTTTTCAAATGGTTTCCAACCCATATTTACTAGAAAGGATAAAGAGTTATCAAAAGGTTGATGAAGTGTTTCAAAACAGGATTAATGATTTGAATGATAGGAGATTGAGAGAATTTGTGTACGAAGAAGGAGTTTTGAAATTTGGGAAGAGACTTTGTGTTCCCGGTATACCTGATCTGAAAAGTGAATTGATAGATGATGCTCATGGTCCCAATTTCTCTATACACCATGGGAGCACCAAAATTTCTATAGATTTGAAGGAACATTTTTTCTGGGACAACATGAAGAGGGAGATTGCTGATTTTTTGTCAAGATTTATGGTTTTTCAACAAGTGAATACTGGAAGGAAACAGCCTAGAGGAGTCATGCAACCTCTTCCCATACTAGAGTGGAAATGGGATAATATCATGATGGACTTTGTAATGGGACTACCAAAGACTCCTAGAAGTAATGATGCAATATAGGACATCGTTGATCATCTTACCAAGTCATCACATTTTCATGCTATAAGGGATGATTTACCACTTGAGCGTCTAGAAAAGATATATATTAATGATGTTGTGAGACTTCATGGAGTACCCCTATCTATTGTTTCTGATATTGATCACCGTTTTACATCAAGATTCTGTAAAAGTCTTAAAAAATCTCTGGATACTGAACTTTGTTTGAGCACTGCTTACCACCCCCAAATTGATGGACAATCCGAAAGGACTATTAAATCATTATAAGGCTTGTTGAGATCTTACTAACTTGAATTTTAGCGTATGTGGGATCAATATTTACCTCTGGTAGAATTTTCCTATAACAATAAAATCCATTCAAGTATTCATATGGCACTATATGAAGCGTTATATGGAAAGAGATGTCTCACACCAACCTGTTGGGATGACGTTGGTGAAAAAAAACTTGTAGGCCCAGAACTGGTGGAGAAAATGATGGAAAAGGTAATGTTAATAAAAAACTACATCAAAGAAGCTCAATGTAGGCAGAAGAACTATGCCGATAACCAAAGAAAGGATTTGGAATTTCAGGTAGGAGACCTTGTTTTCATGAAGGTATCTCCCTAGAAGGGAGTTATATGTTTCAGTAAGAAGGGTAAATTTTGTCCCATGTACATAGGACTTTTTGAAATTCTAGAACAAATTGGGGTTTTAGCTTACCGTTTGGAAATTCCTCCATGTCTCTCCAAAGTTCACGATGTGTTCCACGTATCACTGTTGAGAAAATACATGCCAGACCCAATGCATGTACTCACATACAAGGAATTAGAATTGGAACCTGATTTGTCTTATTGTGATGAGCCCGTCAGGATTCTTGATACAAGAGAACAAGTGCTGAGAAACCGGACGACTCTTCTGGTAAAAGTTCAATGGAGAAACCATAAGGCATAAGAGGCAACATGGGAACCTGAGAAACATATAATGAAGAATAACCGGAGTCTTTTCATGCGATAGTATTCTAGAAATTTCGAGGAACAAATTATTTGAAGGAGGGGAGAATATAACATTCCATGCTTCCACGGTATGCTTCCCTTTGAATAATATATTTGCGCATGTTGTACGCAACTTCGAGTTCTAACGCACACCACATCCAATCAAACTAGTCGTTATGAATAGTAATACCCTATTTTGTAAATTTTATAAATTTTATCTCTTAAAATTGACTTCATTTTTGGATTTATAATATCGAAATTAGATTCGGTTGATTTTTTGGTATTTTTCAGAAAACATTCAATTTTTATTGAATAATGAAAAAACACTGAGTTATAGTTTTAAACCAAATTTTTATTTAAATAATTATTTATTTTATTTAAATTTAATTAAGATCAAAATATATACATAATACCTATATAAGTTCAAAGTAATTCATTAGAGGTAGTTAAGTATAGTTTTTTTATATAAAAATTTTATTGAACTTTTCACCATCTTTTACCCACCTCCTAGGAGAATTTGGAAATTCACATAAAACATAATTTTACCGCTTCTATGAGTGGAATTTAGAAAATCCCAGAGGCATTGTTAATATCAAGGAGTATAATGTGGTTCAAAAAAATAAAAATAATTTTTGTGAATAGTAAGTTTTTGCTTTTATTTACAACGGTTATAAGTAAATAGGGTAATTAAGGGGGAAAATGATATTAATATTACCCTAACACATGTCATAGTTATATTGGAAAAATTTATCATAACCAAAATAAATTTTAGAAATAAAATATTATCATTTAGATCCACTTGGATTAGATAAGGACATTTATTATTATTTAATTAAAAGAAGAGTTAAAAGAGTTAAAATCAAGGTTTAATAACTACAATGTTTTTAATATATGGTTATATATAAGATAAATTATATTATTAATATTAATTAGAAAGATCAAAATATATCTTACAAAAGGGTATTTTATTTATAATTTTTACAAATTAAATAAATAAATTTATTTATGACACAATGGTGATGCAGTAATTACAAAATTAATGAAATATTAAATTAATTGATATTATAAGTATCAAAATAAATGTAATTTCAAAAATTTTAAAAATTCCACTAATTTTATCGGTTAATAAAACATATTATGATTGGTTATATAAAATGTTTTGAAGTAATAATGCTGTTATTAATTTATAAAAAACAAAATACCCTATAGTGTCAAAATTGACATAATAAAGTTTTTAAAACAAATATTATATTATTAATTTATATTCTATTCCTATAAATCTAATTTTTGGCCAAATGACTTATATAAAGATATTTTTATCATTAATGGACCACTTGGGGGTCGCTTGGAGGTATATAGTATGTTTATTAACTATATAATATAAAAATACAATGAGACATGGTAAATGTCAAACTATTTAACTAAGTGTTTAATATAAATGATAAGGTTAATATTGTGACCCAAACCTGTCTAAAATATATTGGATTAAATTATTTCAACCCATCCCCACCTTAAACTCTAAATAATCCACTTTTGAGCCATTAGAAACTGAATATGAATGTATTATAAAATAATATTTCTAGCTTTTCCAAAGGTTCCTTTCACCCATCTTATAAGAGGGAACTCCCCATTCTCTATAATTTACACCTAAAAAGAATTTTGGCTCAGAAATAACCAACAAATATATTCTCTAAACTTCCCTGAATTCATCCTAGAGGCCTTAGTTTGATCCGAAAGCCATCTTAAAGAGCCATTTTGATCAAATCAAAATGAAGAACCTGAAGAAGAGGAAAAGTTTTCACCACCCTCTTTCAAGTTCCTTTCTTCTTCAATGTCTTCTTTCTTTGTTATTTACATTATAAAATAATAACTCTAATATCATCTATATAATTTGATGTTATTACAATTATGGTACAACAATATTCTTTATTCTATCCATCCTTTGAATGACATGTCACCATACGTGCGTACGTACGGCTTACCATCTCCACGTCGTGGTGTAATTGTTGTTCAAAACATTATTATTTGGATGGATATGATAATGATGTTTAATTGATGTAAACAATAAATATAACATAATAATTATTCTTTATATATGATATAACACCAATTATATGATATTTTAATATCAAAAGAATGATATTTTTGCTCGTGCGTACGTACGGACTACCGTCTCCACAAATGTGATGAGATTCATTCCCCATCGTATCCATTCAAGTCTAAGTGTCATTTGATGATTAAAAATAATGTTTTTATACTTGATATCATTATTTATATTTATAATATATAACCTATCCATAACAGACATGACTTACATAACAAAACATATAAAATAAAACTAGTAAGTTTACACCCAAATCGACGATAATACTAAGATATTACTAACAAAGAAATATTAAAAGATCATATATGATATCATATTAATGTATATGATTCTTGTATAATTTAATAAAAATTATTTCACCATTATACAGGAGGATAACAAAACCTCATCCAAGTAAAAGTACAAGGTAAGGGTTTATTTCATAATCTCTTCATTATAAGAGGTTGTTTATACGTAATTTTCTAGTGGGACCTCATTATCATCCACATCCTTGTTTCATAAAACAGTTTTTCAAAACAGTCTTACTATTTTAAAGAATATGGGTTAAAGTCATTTATAACTTTGTTTTAATTTTTATATGGAGTTTATAAAGGAATATTTCTGTCATTTTCCAAATAAGTTCCTTTTTAACCTTTTCGACAGAATTAAGGCAAGAATGTTTTTTAACTCATACAGCGGGGGTGGCTATTATCTGCCGTTATAAAATCATCGAAGCTTCCCTTACAATATTATATAAATATTTTAAAATGAAATGTTTTCTTTTATAATTATGTGACTTTTAAATGATTTCAAAAAAAGGATAACTTTCTCTCAAATAGTTTTGATTTCATCTATGTCAACATCCTTTGATGGATTTTAAGATTATTTGAAGTTGATTCATTTTGATACAAAACATCCATATTTTATTGAAGGTTTTGTAATATTTTTTACTGTGGATGTGTTATTTTTATACCATTCATGGTTTATGGAGAAATTATTGACATTTCGTATTCTAGTTTTAATAGGAATGTTTCTGTTATGTTTAAACCTATTCATATGAGGAATGAATTGGACTTAATATGTGCGGGTGGAGCCCACTATAGCTCGTCGATGGATTGGTAGGTTATGAGACAAAATAGTGTCTTGGCACAACGCCTTGACAAAATATTATTTGTAGTCTTGGCACAAGGCCTTGACTATGTGGTTATGATAGTCTGGTATTATGCATTCCATCATTATGAAAGTGGTTATTGATATTGCATGTGATTATTACACTAGTAGAATATACATGAGAATAAGTAAATGGAATTATTTCGTTTTATTTCTGCCATATTATGCTGAATTTCATGTTTAAAAGGATTTTGTTTTAGTTATACATTGACTTAAATGTTTATGCCTATTTATGAAAGTTTCTGCTATATTTTTATCCTTACTCGGCTTCTTAGCTCACCGCTTTCTATGTTTTATTTTTCCAAGGACGTGAAGATGTATTTTATGAATGACCATAGGGGATAGAATGAGGGGATAGGAGTGTGGACTATGGATACTATGTTGTTGTAGTTTTTATTTTATGATATAATGTAAACATTATGAATGTATCTACTGATTACAAGGCTACTAAACTGATCAGTCTTTCGAGACATTATATTTTGTGATCATACCAATGTTATGTAATAATTCACTGACTCTGGGTAACTGGGGTCGGGGTGTTATAGTATTTCTGGTAATATTTCTCGTAACTGTAAGGAAGATGATCAAGTATGCAATTAAAATCCAGTGGTGAGATGTTTTAAGTGTAATGAAATGGGTCACTATGAAAATTAGTGTCCAATGAAGAACTCAACTAGGGGAAAGAAACTA
This sequence comes from Viscum album, assembly GCA_963277665.1. NCBI lineage: Eukaryota > Viridiplantae > Streptophyta > Magnoliopsida > Santalales > Viscaceae > Viscum > Viscum album. The sequence continues at coordinate 675,847,932 of OY728150.1, forward strand.
TAGTACAAACAAAAAGGGGTGGTGAAGTCCTTTGAAACTACTTCAGAAGATGATGGGCCATCAAATGAAGTAGTATCAGGAACATTGTTTCTTTATTCATATTATGCCAATGTGTTTTTTGATTTAGGGTCAACACATTCTTTCATTTCATATAAGTTTTCTAGAAAACTTGGAATTCCATATCACGATATGAATCCTAAACTTATGATAAAAAAACCGGGGGGGGGGAGTTGAGACAAAAAGAATTTATAAAAACATTCATGTCCTTGTGTGTGGGAAGAATCTACCTAAAAACCTTATTGTTTTGCCTTTTGTAGAGCTTGGTGTTATTTTAGGCACGGATTGGATTTCTATTTATCAAGATCAGATTGACTGTAGATCTAAAGAGGTTTCATTTCAGAAAGGTTTATAGTTTGTGTACAAGAATGAACCCTTGATTTTGACAACATATTAGGAAGATGAGAAACTAGTAAAATATGGGAATGAATGTTACCTTGCACATATTGTTGAAAAAAGATACTGTTCAGATAAATGATGTGCCAGTGGTAAATGAGTATATAGATGTTTTTCTTGATGATTTGTCTGGTATTATACCTGATCTAAAAGATGAATTTATTTTTGACTTAGTTCTTGATGCTAAGACAATTTAAAACCCCCCTTATCGAATGGATCAAATTATATTATTAGAGTTAAAATAGCAATTACAGGATTTATTTGATAAAGGTTTCATTCGAACATGCACATTACCATGGGGTGCTCCTGTATTGTTTGTTAAAAATAAATATAGTTCAATGAGACTTTGAATTTATTATAGAGCATTGAATAACATCACTGATAAGAACATGTATCCTTTTCTTCACATTAATGACTTGTTTGATCAACTCTAGGGGATCAGTATTTTTAGAAGATTGACATGAGATAGGGGTACCTCAGTTGAAAGTTAATAAAGTAGAAAATTTGAAGACCGTGTTTCGTACTAGATATTTCCATTATGAATTTTTAGTTATGAAATTTTGTTTAACCAATGCACCTTCTGTATTCATGGATCATATGAAAAGAATTTTCCATGAGTTCTTGAATAATTATGTGGCTGTGTTCATTGATGATATTTTTTATTATTCCAAAAGTAAAGAGGAATATGAAATTCATTTATGGGTTGTCTTGAAAACCTTAAAAGAAAAGAAACTATTTGAAAAATTCAATAAGTGTGAGTTTTGGTAGAAAAAAATTTACTTCCTTTGTCAAATTGTTTCAAAAAATTCTATGATTGTTTACATTAATTAAATAAAAGTTGGTGAAGAATGGCCAAGACCCAGAAATATAACCGAGATTCGTATTTTTCTTGGTTTTGTAGGTTATTACCAGATGATTGTTGATAATTTTTCACACTTATCTAGTTCAATGACAAAGATAACTCAAAAATGTGTTAAGTTCAATTGGACAAAGTAATGTGATGATTATTTTCAAGATTTGAAAAAAAAAGATTGGTGAATTCTCCAGTTTTGGAACTGCCTTCCAGAAATGGTGAGTTTATTATTTACATTGTTACTTCATTGAATGGACTTGGATAAGTCCTTATGCAGAAATAATAGGTAATTTCTTGCACTTTACATTAGTTGAAACCACATTAGTTAAATTACCCTATACATGATTTTTAATTAGATGCTGTTTTTTTATTTAAAAATTTGGAGGCATCATTTGTATGGAATTAAATGTGAAATATATACTAACCAAAAAGGTTTTAAGTATATATTCATAAAAAATAATTGACATGAGACAGAGGAGATTGTTGGAATTAATCAAGGATTAAGAATGCATGATCCATTACCATCCAGGAATGGAAAATTATGTGGTTGATGCTTTGAGTCGAAAAAGTCATGCTTAATTAACCATTCAACGTTTGGAACATGATCCTTTGGTTAATGATTTAATAAAATTTATAATAGAAGTTTTTAGTGTAGGAAATTATTCTATTTTGTTTCAGGTGTCAGTGAAATAATCTCTATCAGACAGAATAAAACAAACACAGAAAGAAGACAGTGAGTTGTAGAAAAAGGTAGAGTCGGTTCAAAAGGGTATGTTGCCTGATTTTAATGTTGATAATGATTGTGTTTTGAGGATTGAAAAAAGTGAATGTGTGCCTTGTGATTCATAGATGAAGAATGAGTTGTATTGTGAAGCTCATAGTTCCATGTTTTCAGTTCATCCTAGCAGTACAATGATATTCAAAGATCTTCGGGAGTATTACTCAGGGGATGGAATGAAAAGAGATATTTTTAATTTTACAGAGAAGTGGTTGACTTGTCAGCAGGTTAAAGAAGAGAGGAAGTTACCAAAAGGGATGCTTTAGTCTTTACTAGTTCTAGATTAGGAATTTTAAAATATATCCATGGACTTAGTTGTGAGATTACCATAGATATCTCGAGGTAATAATTCAATCTAGATTATTGTGGATCAGTTGATTAAATCTACTCATTTAATTCCTATTTGAGATACTTTATTTCTAGATCAACATTCATAGTTTTTTGTTAATGATAAGGTCAGGTTGCATGGATTCCCCTTCTCCATTGTATCTGATCATGATCTGAGGTTTACTTCTAACTTTTGGAATGGCTTTCAGAAGTCATTGGGTACAGAATTAAATTTTAGTAAATCTTTTCATCCAAAATCTGATGGGTAGTTAGAACGAAAAGTTTAGACCATGGAGGATATTCTATGTTCTTGTTCACTAGATTACCAGGGAAGTTGGGACCAATATCTTTATTTGGTTAAATTTTTATATAACAAAAACATTCATTCCAGTATACAGATGGATCTATTTGAGGCATTATATAGAATGTTTTGTCGAACTCCACCATTTGGGGAAGAAGTAGGTGAATGAAAGCTGATGGGTCCAGAATTGGTGGATGAGATGGTAGAAAAATTTCAATTGATTCAGAAGAACATGAGAATATCTTAGAGCAGACAGAAAAGTTATTTGGATAAGCGGAGGAAGGATCTCTCTTCGGTGGTATGTGATCATTTCTTTCTCAAGGTTTCTCTATGGAAAAGTGTGATCATTTTGGTAAGAATAGAATGTTGAGTTTGAGGTTCATTGGACATTATTAAATCCTTTAGAAAGTGGCATTTATTGCATACAGAGTTTCTTTACCTCCAATTTTATCACAGGTACACAATGTTTTTCATGTTTCAATGATGAGAAAGTATATTCCAGATCCATCTCCTGTTTTGAGTCCAGAGGTAGTTCAGTTGGAAGCGAGTCGCTCTTATGAGGAACAACCAGTCCATATTCTTGACCGTAGAGAGCATGTGCTGCAGAATAAGGTAATTCACCAGGTAAATGTTTTTTTGAAAAACCAAATGGTTGAAGAGGCAACATGGGAATCTGAAAATTCTATGAGTGATAAATACCCAAACTTTTTTGATTAGTGAATAAAATTGTGAGGACGCAGTATCCAAATGGTGGGAAAGATGTAACATCCTGGGTAAATAAAGAAATAATACAATATATTTTTTATTAATATGTTGATAATTAAATATTAATTTTTACTTCAATGGGTTTCTATGTTCGTTGGCATACCCGAGGCGCAAAAACGGGTTTCTTTGAAATCTTACTTTGCACACTACTAATATAATATTATTATTTTAAATGCTAGGTAATGCCTAGTCGTTGTATTGGAAGGAATAAATATAACTAACTACAATATGATTTTTCATGTTTGTTAAAATTTTTTACATTTATCCAATAAAAGATAAGGGCTGAAAATATGTATGAATCTTATTTTAAGCACAAAAACTCCAATATTCAGTAAAGGGTTGATTTCCAGGATTTTGATGGAGAACCCTATTTAAATCTCGTTTTTTTCATTTTTATATGTTCTATTTGGCCAAATAATATTTTCCTATGGATTTGGTACATTAAAATTTACTTTGGGTAATTTTTTGGTATATTTAAGATAATGTTCATTTTTTAATGAATAGGGAAAAATACGGAATTTTAATTCAAAAGTGAGTTTAATATAATTTATTTATATGGCTAGATTATCATTTAAAATGGTTTTATATATTTTTACCAATTAATCATATTTTTTTTATTTGAATAATTTTCACTTTGAAATTAGACAAAAACAAGTATCAATCTTGGGATTGTTATGGTTTCTTAAAAACATGGTATTTGTTTTGATAACATGAAATTATTATAAATTATATAATGTTACTTTTATATTTTTAATATGGTAAAATAGAAATAATTTTATAATTCTTAATATCAAATATAGCTTAGACTGAATTTTTGTTATTTTTCTGAAAAACTTCAAATTTTGATGAATAGTGAAACCACTTAGTAGTAGTTAAAAAAACTAACTTCGTCATTTAAATTAAATTTTACCACATCATTGAATTTAATTTCGAAAATCCTACATACATGGTATTTATTATTTAGTAAAATGTGGTTCAATAATAAGAAAATAAGTTTTGATGAATAGTAACTTTGGACTTTTACTAACTGAAGTTAAAGGTAAATAAGGAAATTCAAGGTAAAAAGAATATTATAATGATATCCAATTACATAAACACTTGTCCTAAACTTATTGGCTGAGTGATTTATGACCATGGTCATATTCGTGTCAATTTTGGGACTCCATGGAGCCATATGGAAGTTGTTGGTCAGAGTAGATACTCAAGAGGGGGGTGAATTGAGTTCCAATTAAAATTTCTGTTTTAAAAACATTGTCTTCAAAACCCCCAAATAAAAATACTGAATTAAACTGTAGTGAATTTATATCAAAGTAAATGTTCTGTTGGGTTCTCAAGGGATTGATTATTTCCCAGTTAATCAAAACAGAAGAGTTGATTTACTTTTGAAACTAACTTACTGATTTACAACTAATATAAACTCTAACGAGTTTAATTATCAAAGTGACTTTAAAACAGTTTTGGATTTAAAGTAATTAGCAGCGGAATAAAAAAGAATAACATTGAAAGATATAGCAGAGAAGATATAACCAAGAGGTTCAGTCTCAAGCTGAGGCTTAGTCCTCTCAGCAATTTATAAATTTTATCCACACCCTAGATTGGGGTTCACAACAATTTACAACTATCCAGGTCCAAGACCACTACCACTATTATTCGTGAGAAACAGAACAACAACAATTAGCTGTTAAGGTCACACATGACCTCTACCACTATTATTGTGGGTAAAGAAAGATGTAAAGAGTTTTCAGAGGATTTACAGATCCTCCAGTTAATGTACAGGAGACCGTGTGTGTATTAAATACAGCAGATAACAGACACTGATCGAAATGTAAAATAATGAATCACAGAGCAGATATGTAGAGTTTAGAAATGGATTTAGTGATTGTAGTTAAGCTTTGGAATCCTTAAGTTTTATCAGAAATGGTTCTGAGTCCTCTTCTGGTTTTTGTCTGAAAAACAGAGTGTCGTATGCTTGCCATCCAGGTTCAGAGATTGTGAGAAAATGTAGCCGATGAATTTCTTTAATGTCCTCATAAATGTACAGAACTCTTCTTGAGTAAGCTTGAGTTTGTATGAGGTTATTTTTATTCTGCAACTATCTCATCCACCACTCTTTGCACTCATATATTTCTCATCGTCCTTTTTGTATTTTTGCACCAACAGGGACTTCTTGTATTTATAGCATGAGATCTAGAAAAAGAAATGATTTCTTTTTGCAGGTACGAGGTACGGTTCCCTGACATCCAAAAACCTTCATTAAATAAATGACAGAGCATTAAAAATTACTAATATGACCGTTGGTTAGATTAAATAAAGATAAAGAAATTCAAACAGCTGTTTATGACTATTGGTGAGTCAAGTGATCGGTAGGTCATCAGCATCAGCATCGGTGGCTAGACATCGGTGTGTCCTGATCGGTGAGTCATTTGATCAGCATCGGTGTGTCATGATCAGTGATTCATTTGATCTGCATCAGTGTGTCATGATCGGTGACTCATTTGATCAGCATTGGTGTGTCATGATCGATGACTCATTTGATCAGCATCAGTGTGTCATGATCAGTGACTCATTTCATCAGCATCAGTGTGTCATGATCAGTGACTCATTTGATCAACATCGGTGTGACCGCTGTCCTTTTATATGGATCGGTGCAACCATTGTCCTTTGATATGGATCGGTGCGACCTTTGTCCTTTGATATGGATCGGTGCGACCGTTTTCCTTTGATATGGATCGGTGTGACCATTGTTCATTGATATGGATCGGTGCGACCATTGTCTTGACAGAACAGAAAGTGTCTGTTTGATCCAGAAGACATCCAGAATACTTGTAAAACAATAGCAAGCACAGATAAAGACATGATCCAACCATTAAAAATAGATTCACTAAGAGATTGTGACTATGTATATGAGAAATACAACCAGATTAAGTAACGATGATTTGTGATTATTAAAACAACAATCATGGGAAGAATTCAACAATCTTCCAGAGGGCTCAACAATCTCCCCCTTTTTGATAATCACAAATCTTAGTCATAAATAAAAATAATATAGCATCAATAGTAGTGAAAAGGATGAAAAACACAGTGAGATATAAATCTCCCCCTGAATTTATACCTCTATATATTTATGTAAACATTTCTCCCCCTTCCATAGTATGTTTCTCCTCCATAGATATAAATACATAGAATGTTTCTCCCCCATAGATATAAATATCCCCCTTTGGGAAAATCCAAAAGGGGGGAAACACATAATGAAGATATTAAAATAAGGCATCATAGAAAATAGAGAGAGAGAAAAACGTTTTCCAATGTACATCAATGTACAAACAGAACACTAGTCACCCTATAAACAAAAAGACACAACTATTTCTTGGTATGTAACGGTGTTTTTCCTTTGTCAGAAGGACCAATGGTTGGTAAGTTGGAAGGCTTGGAGGCAGGATGAACTGGGAAAATTTGAAAAGGTGGTAAGATGACACTGGATGGTGGAGGAGAGGTTGCCGCAGAGGTTTTTTGTGGAGCAGTAGTTACTAGTTGAGAAGATTGTTGAGGAACTGGTCATAGTTGAGATAGAGCTTGAGCAATAGAGATATGATTTGGAGCAACATCAGAGGCACTGAGAGGGTCAGCAGTAGGAAGTACAATGTCGGTGGCTTGTGCATTCAGATAAGGCTTCAAAAGATTAATGAAATTCTGAATAACTTTTGCACCATACTGCAAAGCCTTCTCAAAATCATCCTTATTCTCCATGAACAGTTCCATGGTAGGAGTAAAATCTTGTAACTGGAGAACATGAGTCTTGAAAGCTTGAGTGACTGGAGGTAGTTTCATATTATCAGCAAACACCTTCAAATTCGCGGTCATCTCATGCTTTGTATAAATCTTTGAAAAGTAATGGTCAACATTTTCGTTGATCTCTCTCTGAGCATTAGTGGAATCTGCTGAATATACTGTCACCATATTATGAATGTGATCATTGTCCTCCTTCATCTTCCTCAACGAGTCCAATTCATGAACTTGTCTAATGGCGGACAATTCACCATGCACAATCTTCCTTAGAGCCTCTAGCTCATGAGTTGAGATCTTGGTTACATTGGCTGTACTGGCTTGAGAAACTATCTAAGTTATCTCAGCTTTCAACATTCTCAGATCAGACTTCTTATGATGTTCAATCAGATTCCTTAACACTTCCATCATACCAGAAATGGATGATCTAAATTCGTTTGATAAAGAAACTAAGTCAGATTGTAGATCCTTCAAAATCTTATTTAGAGAGGATATGTGCCTTCCAATAAACTCTCCAGTATTGGACAGGTCTAGTCTAATAGTATTTAAAATTTCTTCTCTAACTGTGTCTCTCACAGCAGCAAGCAACTCAATTTTTAACTTATCAAAATCAGACTGAGAGACAGTTGAACTAGGTAGATGAACATCTACAGCATCAACAACATGAGTAGACCTTGTCTCAACTGGTTGGATTTCCTTCATAACCGTAGTAGATTCTGATTCTTCATCTTCTTCTTCAGAATACTCTAAACCCAAAACAGAAAAACCAGGGTAATCATCCCAGACAGCAGCACACAACGTATATTTCAGTTTATCAGAACTTCCTTTTCCACTGATTTCTAGAGAATCTCTCTTCCCATTGGCATTTTTTTCTGTTACAGTTTGATGTGTTTCTGTTGTAGGTACAACAATACCATCCACTGGTCAGTTGTCACCATCATCATCATTATCATCACCATCATCATCAGCACCATCATCTCCATTCCCATTTCCATTCTTCATAGAAACATAATTGTTAGATACTTCAGTGTCACTAGCTTCTTCATCATCAAGAACTGGTTCTGATATAGGTAAGGTTAATGGTGGACTGGCAGGTCCAAAGTCTCTTCTCTCTTAGGGCTCACAGTATCAGGATCACTCCTATCATCAGGAGGTGACATTCTTCATTCTTCTGTTTCAGCTTCTTCCATCACTTTTTTACCAGACTCTTCAATGTCCTTATTCCATTAAACATTTAATTCTTCCTCATCATCAAAATAAATTGGCTCCTCATCTGATTTCAAACCAGGGTCTCTCAAACCCTTCGGCCTCTTTTAATGATCAGAGGGATTGTGAGATTCATACAACTTGTCCTCATCAGCAACCCAACATTTCTTCCATGGGTTCCAATTTATTTTCATCCTTTTACAAATTTCTTTGTTAACACAAAAAGCACTATCAGATTCATCTATCTCATCAGCTTCATTAACACATTCTAGATTCTTTAACATAGTAGAGATCACATTGGAATAGAACAGGGAAGTGTCTTTCATAGAAGGTTTCACTATTACAGCTATGTGCACCATTAGATATCTAAAAAAATTGATATTCTCATGGGTCTTTAGTAAAAACCATATAAAAACATCCTGGTATCTTACAACAGCAAAATCTCCTTTCTTGGGGCAAATTTGGTGCTGAATAAACTTAAAGAGAAGTCTACATTCACCATCCAACTCTAAGGCTGTGATTCTCCTTGACTCTTTGTTTCCAGTCAAAATCTCTAAAGATAACTCATAAGAGAAGTATTCAGTGGTTGGAGGAAGGTTACCAGCATAATCCTCATACCGACCCTCATGGGGTACATTTAAATATTCAGCCAATTGTTTAGATGAAAATGATATTTTCTTTCCTTTTACTACAGATGACATTCTGGCAGCCTCTATACCATCTAAAGTAACTTGCAGATTTATATAAACTCATGAACTAGCTTTCGGTAGTATACATGAGTGTTATATGAGAACCATGATTTCCATACTTGCGATTCTAAAACTTGTAACAACAACGACGTACTTTTCAAAAGCTAGGCGGAACTGACTTCCTTTTCTACTGCAACAATCCGAGTTTCCAAGTTCGGATTTACTGATTTTTTAGTGGTGCAATTGGACTCGCCTCGAGCATGCTTTGAAGGTACAAGACTTTCTGATCCTTTTCTTGGTCTCTTTTTCATAGCCATTTGATGATTATAGGGAATGCAGGAGTTCGAAGGATGGATGTAGAGGAGAAGAGAGGAAATAAGGCTTGGCGGGAAAAAATGAAAGGTTGACAGTTTGGAAAATATAAATAGTCGCGTGTCATTTATTTCATCATTTAGGGTTTCCATAATAAAGATAAAAGTAATTAATTAATTACAACCTAATAAAAAGTAATTGAAAGATAGATCAGTTTCACAGATCGGCTTCACGGATCAGTTTCACAGATCAGTTTCACAGATCAGTTTCACAGATGAGTTTCACAGATCAGTTTCACAGATCCGTTTCACAGATCAGTTTCACAGATCAATCATACACAACTCCTGTTTAATAAAATTCTTTTTTTCAGAGCATAAAGGCTCCGTAAAAATATCAGCTAATTGATGTTCAGAACTAATAAATTCTAGGGAAATATCACCTTTCTGATAATGATCTCTTAGAAAGTGATATCTGACATCAATGTGCTTAGTCCTAGAGTGAGACACAGGGTTCTTAGATAGGTTGATTGCACTAGTGTTGTCATAGTTAATTGAAACATGCTTAAAATCAAATCCATAGTCCAATAATGTGTGTTTTATCCACAGAATCTGTGCACAACAACTACCAGCGGCAATATATTCTGCTTCAGCAGTAGACAATGCAACTGAGTTCTGTTTCTTACTACACCATGATACTAGGGACTTTCCACATAAATGACATGTTCCAGATGTGGTCTTCCTATCTAAGTTACATACAGCAAAGTCAGCATCTAAATAACTAATTAGGTCAAATGATTGTCCTTTTGGATAAAACAAAACTAAATTCACTGTATACTTATGATATTTAAAAATCCTTTTAACAGTCAGTAAGTGCGATTCTTTAAGATTAGCTTGAAATATAGCACACATACTCACACTAAACATAATATCTGGTCGATTAGCGGTAAGATAAAGTAAACTCCCAATCATACCTCTGTAATTGGTTTGATCAACTGGTTTTCCAGTTTCATCAACATCTAATATACATGTAGTACTCATAGGTATATCACTTTCTTTAATACTATCCAAACCAAAATGTTTTAATAAATCCTTAGTGTATTTTATTTGATTTAGAATAATACCATCTTTAGTTTGAAAGATTTGAAATCCATGAAAATAATTAAGCTCTCTCATTAAGCTCATTTCAAACTCATTTTGCATAACCTGTGAAAAATCTGTACATAATGAATTTTTAGAAGATCCAAAAATAACATCATCAACATAGATTTGTACTATTAACATATCTTTTGAAATCCATTTTATGAAAAAGAGTGGGATCAGCTATTCCTTTTTTATATCCTTTTGGAAAAAAGATGTTTGAAAGTCTTTTATACCGAGCTCTTGGAGCTTGTTTTAAACCATGTAGGGCTTTACAAAGTTTAATAACATGATTTTGAAATTGAGGATTTGAGAAACCAGGTGGTTGTTCTACAAAAACATCTTCAACAACAAAACCATTTAAAAAAGAACATCTCACATCAATTTGATATAACTTGGAATTCAGATGTGATGCATAGTCAATTAAGATCCTAATAGATTCTAATCTAGATACTGGTGAAAAGGTTTCATCATAGTCAATTCCATCTTCTTGATTGTAAGCTTGTGCAACTATCCTAGCTTTGTTTCTAATGATGTTTCCAGATTCATCAACTTTGTTTCTAAACAACCATTTTGTGCCTATGGTTATAGTGTACTTAGGACTTTCTACTAATTTCCAGACATTGTTTATTTCAAATTGATTTAGTTCATCTTGTATAGCCATTACCCAAAATTCATCATTGATAGCATCATTGATATTTTTATGTTCTAACTGTGAAAGAAAAGCTCGGTGTTCAACCTGATTTATTAGAGAATCTATACTCTGTGTTCCTCTATCTAAATTACCCACAACAGTGTCTAAAGGATGGTTCTTTAGAATTCTAGTTGGTCTAGAAAAGGTAGGTCTAGAGATTTCAGATTCATCTACAGGTTGAGGTTCAACAGAAGTAGGTTCTGGAAAATTTCCAGAACTGGATGTTTTAACTATAGGTCCACTGTCTTTATCATTAGGGTTGAAAATAGAGAGATCATCTACAAGATTCTCAAGAGAGATCTTAGGTTCATGTGGATCAGTTTCATCAAATTTGATGTGAACATATTCTTCCACACATTTGGTTCTCTTATTGAAAACTCTATAGGATTTACTAGAAATAGAGTAACCTAGAAAAATTCCTTCATCACTCTTGGATGAAAATTTGTCTTGGTTGTCTTTAGTATTATGAATAAAGACTTTGCAGCCAAAAACTCTGATGTAGTTAACCTTAGGTTTCCTATGGATCCACAACTCATAAGTGTTCCTCTAATGAACCGGTCTGATCAATACTCTATTTATAATATAGCAAGCTGTATTGACAGCTTCCGCCCAAATATAAACAGGTAGGTCATACTCATTGAGCATAGTCCTAGTAATTTCTTGTGGGGTTTTATTCCTCCTTTCTACTACACCATTCTGTTGGGGTGTCCTAGGCGCAAAGAAATTGTGACTATAGCCACTGTGTGAGCAGTAAGATTCAAACTCATGATTTTCAAACTCACGGCCATGATCACTTCTCAGGGTTTTAATTTTACGTCCACTAAGGTTCTCTACAGAATTGGAATATTTTACAAATCAAGAACAAGATTCACTTTTGTGAGCTATAAAATATACCCAAGTATATCTAGAAAAGACATCTACAAGAACATAGACATAGTGATTCCCATTTAAACTAGAAACTCTGGAAGGTCCAAATAAATCCATGTGAACCAACTCGATAGGTTGAGAAGTTGACACTTCATTCATTGATTTAAAAGAAACTTTATGTTGCATTCCCTTTTGACAGGGATTACAAACTTTGTCTGCTGGAAATTCAAGTTTGGGTAGGTCTCTAACTATGTTCTTCCTAGAAAGATTTCTAATTGAGTGTACATTGCAGTGTCTTAATCTTCTATGCCAAAGCCAAGACTCTTAATGAAAATCATTTAAACAAGTAATATTCTGCTTAGCTAAAGAATTTAAATCAACAGCATAATCATTTTCATTTATTAAAGTAGAAAACACTAAAACATTTTTCGAATTAAAAAAATTGCAAGAATAATTTTTAAATTTTACATGAAAAACCATCATCACATAACTGTGAAATACTTAACAAATTATATTTCAGTCCATCAACAAATAAAACTTTGCAAATAAATACTGAGTCAGTGTTACCAATTTGGCCTAAGTCGATGATTTTTCCTTTTGAGTTATCACCAAAAGTGACAAACCCTCCATCAAATCTGACAAAGATTTTAAAGAATGAGAAGTCTCCTGACATATGTCTTGAACATCCACTGTCCAAGTACCAAGTCATTCTATAGGAGCTCTTTAAGCAGGTTCCCTACAAAATAGAATTAGATAGGAAATGATTTTCGTACCCAGATCTTTTTGGGTCCAGACAGGTTAGCCAATAAAACTTTATGTGCCCAGATTTGTCAAATGGGTCTCATAAGATTTGTAGAATCAACGGATTTGAAAGGTAAACCATATTATATATGTAACTATGAATATAACTAGTTGAGGCATATGATGTTTTGGAACTAGCTATATTCTATCCAGATTTAGGAATGAATCTACTTTTGGTAATTTTCCTTTTTCCAGGTGGGTATCCTATACCAGTACTATGTCTAGGGGCTATTTTCTTACCTAGCATCTGAGTAAGAGTATCTTTTCCATTGGTAAATTTATCTAAGTCGTTATTTATTTGCTTATTAGATAATTTCAGTTCAGTATTTTCTTTATGAAACTGAGCATTCTTTTCCATTTCAATATCAAGATCAGATTTATGTTTAACAGTTAAAGGATACTGTTTGTTTAAACCTTTATATTTGTCTTTCAGCTCATTACAGGTTTCTTCTAACATATCACAGTATTCAAATAGTTCAGATTTTGACATGTTTTCTGAGTTAGAATCATCTTCAGAATAATATGAATTTAAATCAGGAGTTTCAGATGTTACCACAGTGGTGTTTTTCATAAAACACAAGTTTTCCTTGTTTCTGTGTTCAGATTCAGAAACTTCAGATTCAGTGGAGGTATCCTCAGAAGCACTCCAAGTAGCCTTCATGGCTTTCTTAGACTTATTTTCCTTGTATTAATACCTCTTCTTGTACTTCATCTTTGTACAATCTGATTTTATGTGTCCCTTTCTTTTGCACTCATAGCAGACAACTTCATCTGATTTGTCAGATTTTTTCCAATCCTTTTTCCAATGTCCTGGTTGTCATACTTACCTTTGTAATTTGATTTTCTGAAAAACTTCTTCTTTCTATAAAACTTCTTAATCCTTCTGGGAATGTGAGCCATCTCAACATCACTGTCAGAAGCACTTTCATTGTCTTCACAGCTTGAACTCTCATTTATAGTTTGAAGCTTCTCCTTATCTTTGTTCTTTGATGTTGAAGATTTTAAAGCAACAGACTTTCTTCTAGGTTCATCATTTTCTTCTTTGTTCACTTTGAGTACTTCTTCATACATCATCAGCTTGCCAATTAGTTACTTGACTGGAACATCCTTTCCTAGAGAAGCCATTGTGTTGACAATTTCATTAAACCTGAGATATATGTCAGAAATGGGTTCATCAGGCTTCATCTTAAAATTATCATACTTAATAGTATAATTATTCAATACAATTTCCTTAACATTAGTTGTTCCTTCATGAGAAATAGCTAAGGTATCCCAAATTTCATAAGCAGTTTTACAGGAAAATATTATATTAAATTCATCATCTCCTAAAGCACAGTACAAGGCATTCATAGCATTGCAATTATTATTGTAGGCAGCCTTAGTAGCTTCATTCCATGTAGTTCTAACAGTATTAGGAATTTTATATTCTGATTCTATAGTAGTCCAAATATCAATACCCATGCTCTATAAGTGAATTTTCAACATGATTTTCCAATGAGCATATTTGTTTCCATTGTAAAATGGTGTTCTATTGGTAGCAACACCTTCAAGTCTATTATCCATGATAGCTTACTTAAAGCAAAAAATTTAAATAGATAAAAATTTAGAAATAACAGAAATATTATGAACATTAAAATACAACTAAAATCACAGTTGAAAAACAATGTACTTTAGAATATATTTTAAAACCTCTGATATCAAATGTTGGTTGGAGTGGATACTCAAGAGTGGGGTGAATTGAGTTCCAATTAAAATTTCTGTTTTAAAAAAAATGTCTTAAAACCCCCAAATAAAAATACTGAATTAAAATGTTGTGAATTTATATCAAAGTAAAGGTTCTATTGGGTTCTCAAGGGATTGATTATTTCACAGTTAATCAAAACAGAAGAGTTTATATTCTTTTGAAACTAACTTACTGATTTAAAACTAATATAAACCATTGCGATTTTAATTATCAATGTGACTTTAAAACAGTTTTGGTTTTAAAGTAATTAGCAGCGGAATAAAAAAGAATAACTTTGAAAGATATAGTACAACAGATATAACCAAGAGGTTAAGTCTCAAGCTGAGACTTAGTCCTCTCAACAATTTATAAATTTGATCCACACCCTGGATCAGGGTTCACAACAGTTTACAATTGTCCAGGTCCAAGACCTCTACCACTGTTATTCGTGGGAAACAGAACAACAACAATCAATTGTCCAGGTCACACGCGACCTCTACCACTATTACTGTGGGAAAATAAAGATGTAAAGATTTTGCAGAGGATTTACAGATCTTCCAGTTAAATTACAGGAGACAATGTGTGTATTAAATACAGCATATAACACACACTGCTTGAAATGTAAAATAATGAATCACAGAGCAGAGATGTAGAGTTTAGAAATGGATTTAGTGATTGCAGTGAAGCTTTGGTCTTCTTATGGTTTATTAGAAATGGTTCTGAGTCCTCTTTTGGTTTTTGTTTGAAAAATAGAGTGTCGTCTGCTTGGCATCCATGTTCAGAGATAGTGAAAAAATGTAGCCGATGAAGTTCTTTAATGACCTTTTAAATGTACCGAACTCTTCTTCAGTAAGCTTGAGTGTGTATGAGGTTATGTGTCTTCTGCAACTATCTCATCCACCACTCTTTGCACTCATATATGTCTTTCCATCCTTTTCGTATTTTTTCACCAACAGGGACTTCTTGTATTTATAGCACGAGCTCCAGCAAAAGAAATGATATCTTTTTGCAGGTACGAGGTACTATTCCCTGACATCTAACAACCTTCATTAAATAAATGACAGAGCATTAAAAAATTCCTAATATGACCTTTGGTTAGATTAAATAAAGATAAAGAAATTCAAACAGTTGTTTATGACTATTGGTCAGTCAAGTGATCGGTAGGTCATCAGCATCAGCATCGGTGGCTAGACATCAGTGTGTCCTGCTAGGTGACTCATTTGATCGACATCGGTGTGTCATGATCAGTGACTCATTTGATCGGCATCAGTGTGTCATGATCGGTGACTCATTTTATCAGCATCGGTGTGTCATTATCAGTGACTCATTTGATCAGCATCGGTGTGACCGTTGTCCTTTGATATGGATCGGTGCGACTGTTGTCCTTTGATATGGATCAGTGTGACCGTTCTCCTTTGATATGGATCGGTGCGACTGTTTTCCTTTAATATGGATCGGTGCGACCGTTTTCCTTTGATATGGATCGGTGCGTCCGTTGTCTTTACAAAACACAAAGTGTCTGTTTGATCCAGAAGACTTCCATAATACTTGTAAAACAATAGCAAGCACAGATAACGATATTATCCAACCAATAAATACAGATTCACTAAGATATTGTGATTATGTATATGAGAAATCCAACCGGATTAAGTAACGATGATTTGTGATTATTAAAACAGCAATCATGGGAAGAATTCAACAATCTTCCAAAGGGCTCAACAGGTGTGAAAATGACATTTAAGATTAATTAACATAATATATAGGAAAAAATGAATTAACAAAAATATTTTAGTTAATTAATTTTTAAATGGGGATATAGATGTTATTATTTAGACTATAAATATTAATTGGAAAGCTAAAACAATTTACAACATCATGGAATTTTCATTATAACTTTTAGACATAAAATAAGTTAAATTATACATGACAAAATAATGATGCATGATGTGAGGATTTTTTGTCATGAAATCTTCAATCAATTAATTCTTCCCCAAAAAGAAGGAAATATAGCTGTCCCTGGATTGTCTCTCGAGGAGGTTGCAATTTGAGTTGCAAAACTGTCACTTTTTTTGCTCGTTTGTTTTCACATGAAATGGAAAATTGGGGATTTGATTAATGACTCAAGTACAGAAAATAAATAAAAACTATAGAAAATAAAATTGTAGAATGATCTAGAAAATTTATTGGAAATAAAATGGGTTTCAAACCAGAATCAAAACAGTGGTTACAGACAAACTTTAACCTCCCGGACACTCCCCTCTTCCATGTTTAAAATAATATCTCTAATAAATCTCTCAATGCCTACCCAAATACCTCTGGATAAACACCTTATATGGCAAGGATATCATATTAAGACCTCAATATGATTGTTTCCCCTCCTATAGAAGTGATCTAATTATTTGAAATCCTTCAAATAACCAAACCTAACTGAAATCACTATACTCAATGGCAAGACCTCGCCAAAGAAATTTAAATAGTGAAATTGACTATTTTACTTTATAGATTGGGAAACCGTCCATAAAATACATGTTGAAAATATATCCATGAAATAAAACAACCGCTGTCATTCAAGAAATATAAATTAAAAGGAGATACAACAGAGATTACACATGAAGATCAAAACTCGGAAGGGAGTGTCCGTCGGTTGTCGTCGTCCGCATCCACTTGGTGTTTAGCCTCACATCACTTGATCATCCCACATCACCTCCATTATAGCTATATTGTACACCACCTTCATCATTGCCTCCACAAATCCAACCCCCCCCCCCTTGAAATGAATGAAGAGATAGGGAGAATAGGGGAGGTGGGGTGGAAATCTTCTGTTCAGATTCTGTCCGTCCAAAATATTTTTATGTTTGGAACACCTCTCGACCGAATCAACCTCTGGATCCCTCTAAAGAGTTGTTTATAAACATGTTCTCCGTTGGTCCAAAAAAATTTCAGCTGCTCTGGCGACATGTTGAAAAAGTTATGAATTGATTACTCCACGACTCTTTCTCTACCCGAAGAGACCTTTCATCTCCCACTTGTTTGACTCGACCATAGTGTGCACTAATGATCGATTTTGACCTTGAACATAATCATGAAGGCGCGCGTCGGAGTCCACTTGCATACCCAATTGGAATAAATGACATTGGAAACATGTAGTCAATGTTATGATCCATTTATTGATGTGGGCTCCACACATCCGAACATGCAAACTATTCCCAAAGAATGATTTATTTGGACACTTAGATAGATGATTTCGATCTTGATCCAGTTGACTTATATGCCTATATCATTCCAGGGGTTTCTACAAAAAAAATAATCAGTCGAATTGGATATGTAGTTAAAAATATATGACCAAGTACTCTGATAAGTCAAAAACTGCTTAAAATTCAGAATTAAGGCATTTTCACAATTTAGCTCAAATTTCAACAATATTACAAAAATGATGAAACTTAACATATAATGACACATTGGTGAGGATTAAATCATTGAAATTTAGATAAAATATATTGAAAATATCAGCTCTATCAATTCCCCCACACTTACAACTTGGTCTCCTGGACAAGTGATCATTAAAACCAAATCAGTGCATATTCAAAATACAAACCAATGAGGATCACCAATCAACCACCACGAATCAAATGATATCATTCCTCATAGAAAAATGATTCAAGATTTAAATTCAGTTCATTCAATCCATTTCAACTCATTTTCCCCTCTCATTCACTTAACACAGTCACCTCACAAAAATTTTCTCTCAACATAAATATTGATTTCCAACAAAGCTTCTCTCAAGAAAACCTGAAAGAATCATCATAGGATTGATAAATTTCTAAATCTCCACCTGTTGTGAGCCAAGAAAAATGGGATAATATTGAGGGCTTTTCAAGGATGTTCGTGGATAAAGGTGGGTGGGTCTCAAATGTCCAATATTCTGAAGCCCAATAAGGAGGGTTTGGCACATTTTGGAAGAAAAAAAATGCATGAATCTAATCTTCACTCATGTGGGGAATCCTCCTTACTCTCCTACAATGAAAGTCATATTTGAGAATCCCAGAGAATATCTTTTCCACCTCATTCCATCCAAATTTCAGAAGCAACAGATACATTTCTCTTCTTCTTCTTTTTTCAAAAGCTCCAGATTGGGCACAACTTTCTCTCATCGAGAGCTCCAGACAGGCACAACTCTCTTCAATTGAGAGTTCCAGATAGGCACAACTCTCTTCCTTGAGATGTCCAAACAGGCACAACTCTCTTCAATTGAGAGTTCCAGATAGGCACAACTCTCTTCCTTTGAGAGCTCCAGACAGACACAGCTCTCAGAAATCAATCATCTTTCAGCAGAAGAAACATCTCCTCATTGTTTAGATAACCACCCAATGAAACAATAGATGATGTAGCACACCACAAGTTATCTCCCCCACACTTGAGTTCAACTAGATCATGCATTTAGACTTCCAGATCAGGTTGGAAAGGGAAAATGGCTTGTAATGTGGCTATCTAAAAGGCAGTTCATGGAAACTAAGGGCTCACGAAGGATAAAATCTAAAAGGTGGGCCAGAATAAAATGGATAATCGTGAATAAGGGTCTTTTAATCATAAAAAATTGCGTCAATCATTTCAATCACACTCACCTTATCCCTCAAGTTCTGATAGAAAAGTTCAAGTTCTGGTTCAATCAAACAAGCATTCTTTGGTTAACTAATGAAATAGGATGAATGTGAAGAAGGTGAAAAATGTTTTCAAAATACTCACGGGCAAGTGGTTTTCAATATTAGACAGCATTCATGTAATGGAATTCAAAATTCAATGGTTTTTTCAAAATTTTGGAACTTGAAATAGTGTCTTTTTCAGCATTCATTTATAACCAGATTTAATGGACCAATTGTTTCACTCATTGATAGGGTTTTAAAAGATCATCATGTAAGCTCAATTTTTTTTTGAAAATTTTAAATAAAAGACACAAAGTTTGAAAAATAAAATAACACACCAAAAATTGAATGAGAGAGAAAAGAAAAGGAAAAAAATGAAATGAAAGAACACAAAATCCTAATCTACCTAGCTTGTTCCTCCCCCACACTTATTTTATGCAGTGTCCTCATTGTGTAAAAAAATATATATGAATATGAAATTCAAGAAATCAATGACATTACAACAAAAACAAAAGTGAGAAGGAAAAACACAACCTGGCATCAATTGTATTCAGCTTCATGAAGATGGATCTCCTCCCCCGGAGGATCGTGAACATTCTCTCTAAACAGCTTCAACATGTGACCATTGAATGTGAATGGTGTCCCTTTGCTTGGTTCTTTAATCTGGATTGCACCAAAAGGTAAAACATGAGTAACAATGAATGGACCATACCATTTGGAATGAAATTTACCCGGGAACAACTTCAATCTGGAATCAAACAGCAACACTTTATCTCCTTCATTGAAGTTTTTGTTGAGAATCGTCTCATCATGAAATGATTTGGTTCGTTCCTTGTACAACCTAGAACTTTCATATGCATTCTTTCTGATCTCCTCCAGCTCCTACAAACAAAATTTTCTTTCTTCCCCACCAGAAAACAGATTCATGTTACATGTTTTAACACCCCAAAAATATTTGTGTTCTAACTCAACCGGAAGATGACAATCCTTTCCATAGACTAATCTAAATGGTGACATGCCAATTGGGGTTTTGAATGCAGTCCTATAAGCCCAGAGTGCATCATCAAGTCTCTAACACCAATCCTTTCTGTTTGGGTTCACAGTTTTTTCCATAATTTGTTTGATTTCTCTGTTGGACAACTCATCCATTCCATTTGTTTGGGGGTGATAGGGTGTAGAGACCCTATGATGAACTCCATACATCTTCAATAGTGATTCCAAAGTCTTGTTACAAAAATGAGAAACTTGATCCGTAATCAAGAACTTTGGGAATCACAACCTTGAAAATATATTTCCCTTCACAAACTTGGACATAGTTTTGGCATCATCAGCTCTTGTGGGAATAGCTTCCACCCACTTGGATACATAATCAACAACAAGTAAAATGTAAAGATATACAAATGAATTGGGAACATTTCCCATGAAATCCATACCCCAAACATGAAATACATCACAAAACAACAGAGGTTGTTGTGGCATCTCATTCCTTTTGGAAATGCCCCCTTGAAATTGACAATTTCTATATATCCTGTAGAAATCAAATGAATCTCTAAAAATGGTAGGCCAATACAAACCAGAATCCAGCACCTTTTTTGCAGTTCTTTGGGGCCCAAAGTTTCCTCCACAGCTCAATGCATGACAAAAGTTTAGGACATCTTGGAATTCAGAATTTGGAATGCATCTCCTAATCATTTGATCACTACCAACATGCCACAAGTAAGGATCATCCCAAATGTAATGCATTGAATCACTCAAAAGTATAGAAAATTAATTCTTGGAAAACTAGTGGGGAACATCATTAGAAGCTAAATAATTCACCATATCAGCAAACCATGTCCTTTCAGTTTGACAAGCATACAACTCCTCATCTGGAAAATATTCTTTAATTGGAAGATAGATTTGATGATCACCATTCAAAACAGATGGTATCCTACTCAAATGATCAGCAACAAGGTTTTCACTTCCCTTATTTTCCTTTATTTCAACATCAAACTATTGTAACAACAAAATCCATCTCAAAAGTCTTGGTTTTGCATCATGTTTCTTCATCAAAAATTTGATTGCAGAATGATCAGTGAAATCAATCACCTTAGATCCCAGAAGATTAAATATAAATTTGTCCAATGAAAAGACAACAGAAAACATATCCTTCTTAGTTGTTGTGCAGTTTGATTGGGCCTGATCTAATGTTCTAGAGGCATAGGAAATCACATGAGATTTCTTTTCCAAAAATTGACTTAAAATAGACCTAAGAGAAAAGTCAGATGCATCAGTCATGATCTCAAAAGGAATGTCCCATTTGGGAGGTTGAACAATGGGATGAGTAATCAATTTTTGTTTCAGCTCCCCAAAATCCTATTTACAATTTTCATCAAAGACAAATGGGGTGTCTTTCTGGAGAAATCTAGTCAATGGAAGTGCAACCTTACTAAAATCCTTAATGAATCTCCTATAAAAACCAGCATGACCAAGAAAAGATCTCACATATCTGACTATTTTTGGGTATGGCAACGAAGAAATGACCTCAACATTTGACTTATCAACTTGAATTCCATCCAAAGATACAACATGTCCAAGAACAATCCCTTTATCCACCATCAAATGAAATTTTTCATAATTAAGAACAAGGTTCTTATCAATACACCTTTCAAGAACATGAGCCAGACCTTCCAAACAACTTTCAAATGATGAGCCATAAACAGTGAAGTCATCCATAAAAACTTCCATGCATATTTCAAGAAAATAAGAGAAAATAGTCATCATACACCTTTGAAAAGATCCAGGAGCATTGCACAAACCAAAGGGCATCCTTCTATAAGAAAATGTTTCAAGTGGTCATGTGAATGTGGTTTTTTCTTCATCCTATGGTGCAGTATGAATTTGTAAATAACCAGAGAATCCATCCGGAAAACAATAATGGGTTTTTCCAGCCAGTCTTTCAAGGACTTGATCAAGAAATGGAAGTGTAAAGTGGTCTTTCCTTGTAGCCAAATTGAGCTTCCTGTAATCAAGGAACATTCTCCATTTACTTGGAAGCGTAATAGGAACAATCGTAGCAAATTCATTCTTTGAGATTGTGAATCCACCTTTTTTGTAACTACATGGATTGGACTCGCCCACTGACTATCAGAGATGGGAAAAATAATTCCAGCAGATAAAAGGGTGGTAACTTCCTTCTTAACAACCTCTAAAAGTGTTGGATTCAACCTCATTTGAAATTGTCTCACCGGTTTAACATTTTCTTCCAAAAAAATTCTATGCTTGCACACTGAGGGGCCGACTCGAGTTAAATCATATAGAGTCCATCCAATAGCGTTCTTGTGGGTTTTGAGCACTCTTAACAATTGATTCTCTTGGTCTTTCGACAAATCTTTTTAAATATAACAGGGAATGTTTCATTTTCACCTAAGAAAGTATATTTGAGATTCTCAAGAAGTGGTTTCAACTCAAACTCATCTGGGGTATTTTAATTGATCAAGGAACATTGCTTACAGGTGTGGTTGTTTAGTGGAGTTATAGAATTTAAAGGACAATCACCATGAATATCAATTTCTATGTTCTCGGAATTTGATTCTAGTGGAAAATTTTCTATTTCTCCTAGGATACCGCTAGCAGCACTATGTATTTCTAGGGATACATCTTCCTCAATGTTGAGATCAATAGAATCTTTCAAAGACATATCAACATTCCAAGACATATTATCACCTCCCTTTTCCCTCTCTTCTTGATCAGATTCTGCAACAAACAAATTTCCATCATCAAAAATATCAGCTAGTTTCTCATCACATGTAAAATCAGGGAACATATCAGTGGAAAACCAATCAATCATGTTCACTTGGGGGGATGAATGATCCTCAACTGGGTGTTTCATGGAATGAAAAATATTTAAATGAACAACCTCTCCACCAAAATCCAGTGAAAGTGTTCCCTTGTGAACATTGATGATTGCTTTTGCAGCTTTCAGGAATGGTCTCCCAAGAATGAGAGGCGCATGGGTACTAAACCTATCATCTTCCATATCTAAGACATAGAAATCCATAGGAAAAATCATGTCTCTCACCTGAAAAATACCATCCTCAATAACTCCAGCAGGCTTGGTAGTACTTCAGTTAGCAAGTTGAATGATGATCCCAGAGGGTTTCAATTCTCCAACATGAAGAGATGAGTAAACAGAATGTGGCATAACATTGATGGAGGCCCCTAAATCAAGCATAACATCCTTGAATTCACATATCCCAATGGTTCAAGGAATGGTAAAAGTTCCTGGGTCTTTACATTTGATAGGAAAAGCATGCTGGATCATGGATGAAACATTCCCCCCTATGTTTACCTTTTCACCTCCTTTGAATTTCCTCTTGTGGGTACACATTTCCTTCAAAAACATTGCATACCATGTAATTTGTTTCACATCATCATGCAAAGGTATATTGACTTGAACTTTCTAAAAAGTCTCCAAAACCTCTTTATCCAACTCTTTCGGAGCACTCGACTTCACTGGTGGTTCACTCCTAGGGTAAGGCAATGGTGGTTTGGTTGTTTCAAGGCTATTTTGAGCACTTATTTGAGAAACAAATGGTCCAGACATTCTCTTACAATCCCTCTTTGTTCTTTCAAGCAACAATTCTTCTCTTGAAATTGTGTTCCCCTTCAAAGAACATTTAGAATTTACAGCATTTCCATCAGTGGTGGGATTCTCAACAGCAGTTTCAACAACGGGTTTTGGTTTCCCCATTTGAGGGGTATTCAATTGTTTTCCACTCCTAAGTTCAATTGCACTCACATTTTCCTTCCCTTTATCTGTTGGATTCACTTGGGGTTGTGAGGGAAAACCTCCACTCATTTGATTTTTTATGCAACTAAGATCAGAGGAAAGATGACCCAATTGAGTCATTAAGGAATTCAGCATGTTTTGTTGTTGGTATTGTGTTTGTTTCATTGCCTCATGTTGTTTCCTCATTGCATCTTCAATATTACTCTCTGAATTTCGAGTGGGAGGGGCAGCCTGAATGTTTCTTCCTGAATGTGCATTGGCTTTCTCATTGAAATATCATGGTTGTGAATTGATTGATTGTCCTTGGAAGTAGCCTCTAGGTTGTTCAGGTTGTCGAAATCTTTCATTAGATTGGTTGTTCCAGCCTTGATTGAAATTTTGATTTGATTGAAATGGCCTTTGTTGGATTGATTGAAAGGATTTTCCAGGAAAAATAGCTTTGCACTTTTCAGAAGGTTCCTGAATTTGAGGGCATTGGTAACTAAAATGGTCATTGGAAGAACAAATTCCACAGTAGACATTCATTTGAAATGTTGCTTCAGGTTTTGATGGAGTTGGTGGGGGTGTTAGATAACATCATTGACCTCACCATGGTGGTAAGATCAGAAAGTTGACTCGCAATCATATTGTGTTCAGGACTAGCAATGGGGAACTCTTGGGCAGATTTCACATGAATAAGGCCTCTTGTTCCAAACTGTTGAGCATTTTGGGACATGTTTGCAATTAATGTCCTAGCAGCAGTTTGTGTTTTCTCAACTAGAGACCCTCTTGCAGCAGCATCAATCATGCTTCTATCAGTAAGACACAATCCATCATAAAAATATTGAATCAAAATTTGGTCACTAATTTGATGGTAGGGGCAACTGAAACAAAGTCATTTGAAGCGTTCCCAATACTCATGCAAAGTTTCACCTTGAGTTTGCCTAATTCCACAAAGCTCCTTTCTAATGGAGGTAGTTCTAGAAGCAGGGAAACAAATTTCAAGAAATGTTTTTTCAATTCATTCCAATCCCTAATCAAATTCGAATGTGAATAGAAAAACCATTCATTGGAAACTCCTTCTAACGAAAAAAGGAAAAGAACTCAATTTCATTTGATTTGCATCAATGTCCTAGGGTTTAATGTTGACACAAAGATAACTAAATTCCTGAAGGTGTTTATGTGGAACTTCCCCAGGCAAACCATTAAATTTTGGAAGTTGGTGAATGAAACCAGATTTAATTTCAAACCCAGCAGGTGCATCAGGATATTCAACAGAATTTTATAGATTTGCATCATAAGATGAAGCCAATTCTTTCAAGGTTCTATTTTTCTCCATTGAAATTTCAATTTCAACTTGGTTTCTACTAAGTGCGTTATTAGAAGATTCACAACTTGGTACAAGGGGATTTCTAGTAGCTCTATCCCTAGAGTGAAAAGTTCTATCAATTTCAGAATCCAATGAGAACAAATTTGGGTTAGAATTTCAGGTCATGCAAAAATTTTTTTCACACAAATCAACTCAAGCAACCTCCCCGGCAACGGCGCCATTTGATTTAAGGATTGATCATCTTGAAATCCTAAATCAATTAATTTTTCCCCAAAAGCAATGCAATATAGTAGTCCCTAGAATGTATTTCGAGTAGGTTGCAAGTTGAGTTGAAAAACTGTCACTTTTTTTGTTTGTTTGTTTTCACATGAAATGGAAAATTGGGGATTTCATTAAAGACTCAAGAACAGAAAATAAATAAAAACTAAAGAGAAAGAATATTTTAGAATGAACTAGAAAATTGATTGGAAATAAAATGGGTTTCAAACTAGAATCAAAACAGTGGTTACAACCAAGATTTAACCTCTCAGACACTCCACTCTTCCTTGTTTAAAATTATATCTCTAATGAATCTCTCAATGCCTACACAAATACCTCTGGATAAACACCTTATTTGGAAAGGATATCATATTAATACCTCAATATGATTGTTTCCCCTCCTATATAAGTGATCTAATTATTTGAAGACCTTCAAATAACCAAACCTAACTGAAATCACTATACTCAACGGCAAGACCTCACCGAAGAAATTTAAATAGTGAAATCGACTATTTTACATTATGGATTGGGATACAATCCAGAACAAACAAGTTGAAAATATTTTCAAGAAATAAAACAAACGCTATCATTTAGGAAATATAAATTTCATGGAGATTCAACAGAGATTACACATGAAGATCAAAACTCGGAAGGGAGTGTCCGTCAGTTGTCGCCGTCCGCAACCACGTGATGTTTAGCCTCGCATCACTTGATCAGACCACATCACCTCCATTCCAGCAAGAGTGTACACCATCTTCATCATTGTCTCTACAAATCCAACCCCCGCTTGAAATAAATGAAGAGATAGGGAGAATAGGGGAGGAGGGGTTGAAATCTTTTGTTCAGATTCTGTCCGCCCAAAATATGCTTCTTTTTGGAACACCTCCCAGCCGAATAAACCTCTGGATCCCTCTATATAGTTGTTTAAAAATATGTTCTCCATCGGTACACAAACATTCAGCCACTCTGAAGACGTGTTGAAAATGTTATGAATTAATTACTCCATGACTCTTTCTCTTCCAGAGGAGACCTTTCCTCTCCCACTTGTTTGACTCGATCATAGTGTGCACTAATGATCGATTATGACCTTGAAATTAATCATGAAGCCGCGACATGGAGTCCTCCTGCACGCCCAGTTAGAATTAATGACATTGGAAACATGTAACCGAAGTTATGATCCATTTATTGATGTGGGATCCACACATCCCAACATGCAAACTACTCCCCAACAATGATTTATTTGGACCCTTAGAT
The DNA here is from genome assembly GCA_963277665.1 of Viscum album. NCBI lineage: Eukaryota > Viridiplantae > Streptophyta > Magnoliopsida > Santalales > Viscaceae > Viscum > Viscum album. The sequence goes on from OY728150.1 coordinate 675,874,852, forward strand.
GGATGATTTAGATCTTGATCCGGTTGACATTCATGAAGATAACATTCCAGGGGTTTTTACAAAAAACGAATCAGTTGATGTGGATAAGTAGTTAAAAAGATATGACCAATTACTCAGACAAGTCAATAACTGCTTAAAATCCAGAATTAAGGAATTTTCAAAATTTAGCTCAAAATTCAACAATATTCCAAAAATGATGCAACTTAACATGTAATGAAACATTGGTGAGGATTAAATAATTGAAATTTAGATAAAATATATTGAAAATATCAGCTCTATCAATGCATTATTTACCTCATTAATAAATGATTAAAATAAATAAGATTATAAATATTAAAATAACATCCAAAACATTTCCAATTTTTATTTGACAATTTTATTTCGACCAGGAGACATCTTACCTACATCTTTAATGAGTTTTAGATATTTATAAACCTAATATAGGATTATAAAAAAATAATATTTTCAAATATTCCTAAAGATCCCCTCCTCCCCCTTATAAAAGGACACCACTTCTATCTAATTCCTTACTCCTCTCAAGAGTTTTGGCTAGTACAACCTTTTCCCAATTAATCTCCATACATCCCTCTACTCCTCCTCGAAGCCTGACCTTACACAGAAGGAAATTCAAGAAGTATTTTTTATTAAAACCAAAAGAAGTTAACCCAATTAAAGGTGATGATTCATCTTAACTTCTTTTCTTTTATTTTAATCCTCCAACACCTAAACTCTTTTTATTCATTTCATTTATAACAAAAACAATATCCTAAATATACTAACATGTTTTTATTAGGAGGATTTTAACTACACTCACACACACCTCCATCTAATGGGTGAAGAATATACTATTTCTGTGGATGGAAAACTAACGCCCCACGAAACGATGATTATTTGATTATCTCCTACCAACTCTCATGGTGGCCATTAAGATGGAACTATATTTAAATATGATATATATTATTTCTATGTTTTATTTATTCTTCTGTATTTTACATTTATATCCTACCATTATGGTTCCCATAATGGCTCAACATGACAATTTCCTTTGAGGAAGTGGGGACTACCGCCACACATAGTGATATGACTTGTTAATGCCATATATGTGATTTATAAAGGAAGCTGTTAATTATATAATATATTATATTAAAATTTAATCATAATATACCTATTTATCATTATTTTTTAAATCCATTTAAAGAAGAAATAGAAATTTAAGTAGCGTTCATGCGTATGTTCAAGTTACCGTCTCCATGAATGGTGCATTTCATTTCTTAATCCAAATGTTAAGTATTATTATAAATCCATGTATATACTGGATATATATAATATATATGATATCTAAATCATGAATATAATTTTGGATATAATGATCTTTTGACAATGTGAACAACATGTAATTATAAGATGTCCTTTTTTGACTCATGTACCAAATATCGACAAAACGAACGTTATTAACTTAAATGATTACATAATGTTTATAACATGGTAATAAGTGATATAAAGGGAATAATAAACATGAAAAATGTTATTATGTAACTATAAAATAACATTAGTTTATTATTTAGGAGATTAAAGAACAAACGGGTCAAGTTGGACACAAGGTAAGGGTCTTCATCACAATCTCTTTTCATTGATGAATATTTTGATAACATATACCTTCTTCTTTTACATGGTCTATTGTAAAACCCATTTGCTTTTAATTTAATTAAATGGGATTCTTTTTCTATTAATAGTTTTACTAAATGATAAAAGGAATGTTTTTTTGGTGGTAATAATGAACTCTCTGCCGCCGTAATCATTATTAGGCTTCCTCTACAAGCCTTAATGTTTTCTAAAAATAAAAGGAAATCCTTATTCTATTTTTTGGGTGTTTTGGAATTGAAAATGGTTTTTGAAATGGATTAATTATTTCAATATCTTGAAATTAGTTCTTGTGATTGTGAATTAAATGTTATTAGTGAAATGTTTATACTTGCAATATTTTATGTGTTATGATTTTATAATTGTACTTGGACATATGATGGGTGGTTACGTGATAAACCAAACGACGGGTGGTGTCGTGATAAACCAAGATGTTGTATTACATTATAACCTCCAATTCATTGGGTATGGAAGTCAGTTGTATAGTTATTCCATTTAGTGATATGTGTGGAAGTCGACCGTATGGTTATTCCATTTAAGTATGTTTATGTCCAATGTTTCCTTTATATTTTATGTGTCCTTTGTATGGGTTTTCTTTTGGTTAGAAAATGGAAATAAATTATCTTTTATTCATTAACGAGTATTTACTACTTCAAAAATATGAAATGTATTATTCATGATAAGTATTGATGGTTTACTTGTTGTTTTGAAAAAAAATAACAGTATTCCTTCATTGTGTATGAATTACTGTTCTTTTTAGGCTCATCCCAAGTTTTGAAATGTTTTTCACAGGACTTAAAGATGAATATGGTCAAGGATGAGACCAAGGAAGAGTCTTATTTTCTAAAACATGGAACAAGATATGACACATTTTTTCAAGAGTTTTAATTTTATGAAAAAATGGGTATTGAGTAGAATTTTCTACATGTAATATTTATGTTTTAGGTAAATGTAATGACCTAATTCTCTAATACTCTAAACCAGAAAATATATGAAATGTGAATTATCCATTTAATTCAAGAATATGTAATGTTTAAGGCTGGGTCCTTATACCTGATCACAGTCCGACTTGGGTAACCAGTTCTATGATGACGTAGGTAGGATCATGATTGTTTTGAATTAACAATAATAGATTAATAATTTTAAAACAAAGGTTCCATACATAATAAATACGTTCATTTATTTTTTAACTATTATTAGTAACTTCTTTAATGTTTTACCAAGATAAATGGAATATTGGGAAATTTAGGAAAATGATAATGGGATAAATACTATAAAATTACCCTTACTCTTGAATAAAAATTATTTTCAATAGGATTATTTTTTCCTTATTACATAATAACATAAATTAAATAACATAATGGAATCATTTCCATAAATAAGAGTTAAATATTATTAAAATGAAATACAGTGAAAAAATGCCACAATATAACATTTAATATATATACTATTTTTAATATGGGGATAAATAGAATATTTTTTAAAATATATATTTTTCATTTGGAAGAAAAAATACATCTATAAATCATAGAAATTTATTATAATTTTTTTGGATGAAATAATTTACAAATATATTTTGAAAACGATGATTTCATTTTTATTCAATTAATAAGGAAATCAATTAAAAGATACATAAAATATTAGAAGAAATATAATTTTTCATAATTAAGATTATAAATAAATTCTATAGGTGAATGTTTTATAAATTTTTAGTATTAAAATATTTTTTTGTAGTTATCTTGTTGTATTTATTGTATTAAATTAATTGTAATGTATAGTGTTAAATATGGAAAAAATAATATTATAGAAAAACAATAATTTATTAAATTATATTCAAAAAATAGTATATAAGGAAAAAAAGGATACATTAATGTTAAACGATTCCTAAATAGAGCATTTATCATTTATTTTACACCATATACATATAAAACTCCACCTTTAAATATAGAAAATGTAATTACCATGGTTTAAACTAAAAAGGCTTAACTGCTAGTTAATCAAAATTATAAGTATTAAAATAAAAAATCCATTTATAAAATATATAATATTTTATATTAAAAACTTATAATATACTATATTATTATAAAAATACATTTGGGTGTATTTTTATTGATATTTTAATATTTATAAATTAATAATTTGAGAAATTCCAAAGATGCCGCTCCTCTCTCTTAAAAAATGGAACCTCATCTTATCATTAATGAAAACATAAGAACAAATTTGGTTACGAAAATATATATCAAAATATCCACTAAAAATACTTATCTTACTTTTATAAGCCTTAATTTGGGAATAAATCATACCATAGAAATCCTTTCGTGAACTTCAAAAGGATATGCCCAAAGAAGGGGTAACACTCATTAACAAACACTAATGTTTTATTTATTTTTTGAACCCATTAAATTTTCTTTATCAAATTTTTATATATAATAATAATATTAATAGATATAAAAACACAATTTTTTATTTATTCTTTGTATAACACAATAGCACAAAATCAAATAGGTTATAGAATCATCATTCTTCTAGAAAAAAGACTACATCTAATGAAACGATTCCAAATGTTCATTCATTCCCTCTTTTCAAGGTTGAATAATTATTTTATTTTTGATTTCATGTGATACATATTTTATATATTATTTTTTTCATTATTTATTATTAATATATAACACATACAATCCTTCATTACATTTTATGAAAATATGATAACTCTGTTTGTGGACATGTGGACTACGTCATCCTCAAAGTGATGTAATTCGTTCCTAAATTACATAAAATCTTTTGATGATGGATTTTGTGGAAATATATGATTTTTATGATATAAAAATTATAATTAAGTAATATTACATATTTAAATACATTTTTTTTAATTCAATTCTTTCAAGATGACATGAAATGGATTCATCTTTCAAGCGTACGTACAACAAACCATCTCCATGAATGATGCATATGATTTTTTTATTAATATATTCACTAGATAGACATAAATACTTATATAATGAATATATATGATATTTATAAAATATTTATCAATATAGATATAATGAAATAATGATATATGTATGAGGACCAAGAATAAAAAGTCAAAACATGCACATGAAACAATGTTGTTAAAACCCAAAACCCAATTTAGACATTGAATTTGTAATATAAAGGTAATATAAGTTCATGGTTGTATAATATATGGTAATATATAAATTAATATTCTCTATTATTAGATTTAAAATAATTTTATATTTATTTTATATAATTTTTTCAGGAGTATGCTGAGAGTCAATATAAAATGTAAGTGACTGTTATCTCACTTGTTTTTGAGAAATAAAATCCATATTCACCTCCTATATCATAAATTTGGTGGATATAATTCCCATGACTGTATTTTATTATTATTATTTTTATCAAATATGTTATTTTTTTAAATTCAAAATAATTTTCGTTTATTCATTGTGCATATGATTCGACTGATTAAAAATTGCTAATGGAATTTATAGCCTCTCTTTTATTTCTATGAGATGTAGGACATATTAAACAATTATTTTTATTGTGTGTTGTATATACTGACCAAATAATTTTTATATAAAAAATATCCATATATGTATTTTAATCTACATATTCAATAGATGATCTCCCTTTTATAGGGATTAGGGTTCCGAAATTTCAAAATTAGTAAGGCAATTTTGTCTCTATTTTATTTCATTAAGACACGTGTCATGTTATGAAACTATATTATTATAATATGTGTATATAATAAAATATGAAATTTATTATCATTAATCTCTATAATTTCATTTTATTATATTTTTTATTTAATTTTTTTCTCTCTTCAGTTAAAATTCATAGTTCCTTCGAAAAACAATTTAAAAAAAAATGTTTTAAAAGTATTTTAAATGATGATTTCATCATTTTCAAGGAAAGGGATTTCAATGATGATAAAAAATAATTTTAATGGTTATTTTATTTATTAAAAATTTTATTTTCAATGAAATTTTTTTCAATCATTTTAAAGAATAAATAATAAAATTTCAAAATAGAAAGTATATTTTTCTCAATAATTATTTAATGAGATATTTCAAAATCATTTTTCATCAATGTTATCAATATTTGATGTTACTTGTATTATAATACCGATATGATCCATTTCTAGATTTAATTTTATTTTTTAAAATGGTTATCATTTATGATGTATTGATAATTATGAAACCCATTTATTCAATGGGAAAGGTCATAATGGAATAATGTTTATGAATCCCATTGATTCCATGGGTTCTGATATGATAAATGATTTATGTTATTATTGCACACATTTTAATGATTTTCATTATGTGATGGATTGGAACAATATCTCACTCCAATTCATTGGTGAAATATTTATATATCATGAGATAATTGTTGGAATCAGGTTGACGAGCTTGATCCACTATGGGAAAATGGGGAAACTCAGTAAACTTAGGGTAGCTCGAGAACCATCATACCATATAATAAATTGATAGTCAATGAAGATAGTGGTGTTTCATTCCCTATATTTGTAGCACCCATAATCAGATTTCATATGTTTTTATAATTTTCAATTCCATTATGGGAATTTCATTAAATATCAATGTTAAATAAATGTGTCTATGTCATATACCATCTTCATTACCCCATTAATAAAATTCATTATTTCTTTATGATTCATGTATTTGGAACTAATAATATTTTTTCCATGACTATTATATATGAACTTTGATATGGAGGTTCTAGTATTCTAATGATATTCTTGGGTTCTCGTAATCTTATATTGTTGATTTGGTTTACATATCTCCCTGGTTTACCCTTGATAAGAATATAAGATCACCCATTTATTATATTTTCTTTTTCCTATGTTATAAAGAATGGTTTTAGATAGGGGTAGAAAAGTGTATGATCATTGTTGAAAAATTGAATATCATTCACTAGATTAGATGTTTGTGTCCCATGTTTCCAAAGTCACTAAACTAATACAGTCATTAGGTTTGTCTCTGTGTGTGTAGTGTATGATATGTTCTATAAAAAAGAAGTAATATACATGTATGATAAGAAGCCGTACATATATTAAGTATCAATGAAATTTTTTAGTCATCCATTTGAATCTAGATTGAGAATACATTAGTGAGGCACATTTGGATGTTACTAAGTATATTTCTAGGGATGTTTCTTAGGATAAGCCTAATGTTTCATTTATTAATGAATGTTTAATAATGTAGACATTCTAAAAGTTATTAGTAATAATTCTGTGATTTTATGATTTTATAATTATATATCAAACAATACGTTAGGATTTTATTTAATGGTGGGAATTTGGATGAACTGGGTTAATGTATAATGTATCAAATAATTTTTTGATGAGTAGTAAAATAAAATGATCACTGGAGTGAAGGATATTGTGATATTTCCTAATCTGTTTGAAAATTAAGATGGCGAACAATGTGTATGTTAAAAACACTAAGACCCAGCCAAGAAGTGGAGGGAATTTGTTTTTGAGTATTCTGGTAATGTATACCATAGAGAAAATATTATTCAGTTCATTTTGTGTTTGGAATTTTGGATGAAACACCCAAATAGATTTCTTAGATGAACCTAAAATAGTTCTGACTATGGAAAAAAGGATGAAAGACTAAACAAAATCAAAGGGAAAATGAAAAGTTTAGTTATCACAATTAATTAGAATATTGTATATACAAAAGTACTATCAATTGTTACATTGCTTAAATGTGTAATGAATGAAAATTAACCGAATTTATTTCCAATGCGAAAAATTCACAAAGATAGCTAAAAGGGTTGTAAAATAATTTTTTTTAATATTGATGATCAGGGAATACAGGAGAAATGTCAGAGAAATATCTATTAAGAAATAATATGAGGTATCCCTATTAATCACTCAAGGAATAAGTTAGGTAATCAATGTTTTCATGTATTTGGTTTTAACTATTATGTTTTATCAATTGTGAAATATATAAGGAATATCAAGTTTATTATTTTAACTATAGATTTACAAGAATATGTTGATGTTTTACCTAAACAATAATTTTTATTTAATAAAAATGCTACAATCATTGGAATCACATGATAAAGGGAAATATTCCATTTAATATGTTCACAATGTTGAGATAAAGATGTTTTGATATTGTAAATTGGGTTTGATTACCATGGGACTGATTAATGACTTGTTGAAAATCTGAACTATTAGTTTGTTGATGATGTTTCCACATTTATTAATTTAAGTAATATATTCAATAATAATTATAAAATGTATCCATTAATGTTTTATATAATTATCTATGGTAATTCATGTTTTTTCCATGTTTTAAGAGTGTATATGATGAAGGTATTCATAATATTGGTCTGTGATAAAAAGATATACATTATGATATATGGGGGATAAATATCAAGTTGATTGTGAGTAAATTAGTTAATTTTTTAATAATGTTTTGGATATTCGTCTTCTGTAAGGGACTTAAGGTCATCAATTTATGAAACGGTTTATTTTGAACATCATATATGGTTTTATAGATTAATTTATTATCTCTTCATATGGCAATTTATGCATATTGGATAAATTATTATACCCATTGTGTTGTGATAAATACTAATATAATGCAAAATACTTCTATTTATGGATATATTCATCTACTAATTCTTATGGAATGAAAATTTACACTAATATCATGAAATAAGAGATGAAGTAGAAATTAATGACACAAACACAATGAGAGAGATTGTTTTGAAATAAATAAAGTATATCATTTAATAAAAATTTATAGAACATTAGGAAAAAGTTATTAAAATAAATTTTCCCCATTTTCATTATTTTTAATAATAAAAATTAATTTTATAATACTTTATTGGGATATGGAATTCTGATTTTTATCATTATTTGTACCATGTTCTCTATCACTCTCCATCAAAACATGAAAGTTATTTTATTCTTCCATTACATGCATTCACGTCCCACCAATGTTCAACTATATGGAAACCTATTTATAAGTTACATTGGGTTACAATAATGTTGCTAAAATTAATTTTTTAAATGGTTTTTTATATTCTTTTTTATGATTTTGGAAAATTCATTTTTTAATCCTTTGATAACCCAAATGATTTTCATGTGTGAAATTAAATTTAAATGTGCTAAAATGAAAATCCTTTGATTTTGTGAAATATATTTTTTTGAAATTAATTTAATAATGTCAATATGTATAATTTCAAATAACACTAGATATAACATGTTTTTTATTTCATTATATGCAACACCATGTTAATCTTTCTCTAAACACAACACATGTTTAGCATGCATTACACCCAACACGTTTTTTATGAAATATCAATTTATTATTATAAATATTTAATTAAGACAATTATGACCTATTTTTTAGAATGAAAACTATGAATATGATTAAATATATAATTTAATAATTATTTTCAAATAATTCCCCAACAAATTATTTTCAAATTTATGTAATACCATTTTTAAAATAAAAAGAAATGATTTTTTAGAAAATATATTTCAATATGGTAATGTGTGTTTTATACCAATTAATGAACAAATAAATATTTTCAAATAATATTAATGACATATTTATAAATATAATTTAATATAATGTTTGAAAATAATCTTATGCTTTTTCAACACATGATAGAATAAAAAATACAATTTTACACATAAGAGAAGTGTTTTCCGATAAAAAATGTTTCACCACCTTTTGATTGCACACATATTTCAAATCTATATTTGAAAATTTTCTAATTTATATTTTAAATTTTAAACATTTTAATATAAATAGTAATATCAATATTTGTTTTGAATTAATTGTTTCATTTTTTCTTATAATTTTTTAATTTTGATGAATATTGAAAAAATAAGAATTTAAATTCAAAACTAATTATTTATAAAAATAATTATACTTATAAATTAAAATTTTTATTGATTTTAATGTATATATTAGAAAATATATTATTGATTAATAAAATATTGTTAAAAAAATCAATTCACATTTAATATTGATATGGAATCATTTCAATATTTGGATAATTTTCAATTTAAAAATATGTTGTCTAATTCCATTATCATGATTCATTTTAAATTAACATGTATAATTTTAAATTATAATTACCATGTTCTAGAATTTTATTTATAAAAAAATATATTTTATATTTTGAATCATAACATACAAATTTTTTAAGCATGATGATTTTTTTTCCAATTTAAATAGGAACATTGGGAAAGTTTTGCCATAATAAATGAAAAATTATGTATTTTATGTTTAAAATATATTGATATGAACTATAAGATTATTATATAACATAAAATAACATTATTTTAGGAAATAAATTAGACCCATAACACATAGGTATCTAAATTGAATAATTTAATGGATACATGTTCATGAAAATTTCATTGATATTAATAAAATCAAAGAGAGTGAAAAACGGTACAACTCTTACATTCAATACGTATAACATTTTAAATATTGGGATTAATAGAATATATGGTAGAATATGTGTATTTTTATGAAATATGATATTTTTTATACCTCAAAAAAGTATTGTAAATTATTATTGAAGAAATATTTATCATAAATAATTACCAAATGATAATGCATTAATTATTCAGTAAATAAAACAATAAATTAAATTATAATAGAAATATATAAATAAATATAATTTCACTAAAATAAACGGAAAATATAATTTTATAGCTGAATATTTCATATTAGTTATCTATTAATTAAATTTTTTCTCTGTTATCTTGTTGTATTGAATATATTAATGTCAATGTAAATAATATTGTCCAAATAGGCTCTAATATTATTTTACAAAAATATTTTTTTTCAAATTAGTTACAAATAATTAATACCATAAAATTGATAAAACGGATAAAATATAGCCTCCAATATCATAAAGGGACAATTTATAGTCCATTTGAAAAAATGTAAAAATAAAACACCACCATTTAAAATAAATAATGTTGCTACAATAGTTTCAATTAAAATATGTTAACTATGTTTTTTCAAAATGATAAGGCTTAAAATAACACCAAAACTTGTATAAAATATTTTTTTATCATATTAATAAAACAAATATATCTTATACTCGAATAAAAAGAAAATTTGGAGGAATTTTAAATGATTTTCAATTTATTATAAATTAATCATTTAAAAAATTCCTAATGTGTTCTAATACTATTTTATATAATGGACCTCTTCTTTTCATGTTTTCACACATCAAAACCTATTTTTATAGTTCAAAAATTATATTAATACATAGAAATATTCCCTATTATCATCTTATATGAATTAAATTAGGCATAAATCTATCCAATGAAGTAATATTTTGGAAATCAAAAGGAGATACCCAAATAAGAGGCAACATTAATCAATGAAAATTGTTGTTTTATTTATTAATTAAATACATTAAATTAATTATATTTCAGGTTTATATATCAACTAAAATGTCTTAAATATAGATAAATTTTTTTATATTATGTTTCAAACGTAAACCCATGCATAGTTCCATCAAATGGGATAATTGAATCATAATTCTTCTGTATTGTAGAGTACTGCCTCACGAACCGATGTCGCTCATTCTTCCATTTCAACAATTAATGGATAAAAAATTATTTTATTTATATTTTAATATTATTAAAATTATATTATGGATTAATTTATTTTTATATAATTTTTATACAATACATTCCTTAATACATTCCATTTTATGGAAATACGATAACTCTGTTTGTGGATCTATGAAAAATTGCCTCCTTAAAGTGATCTGATTCGTTCACACATTACATAGAAAGTATCAAGGCTATTTTCAGTGAACATATATGACATATATGAATAAATAATTATTAAATAATGATTATATATATATATATATAATTTACATTCAATCTATTGATACAACATGAAATAGAAACAATGTTAATCTATACGTAAGACCAACTATTTCCATGAACGATGATTTTCATTTTCTATTTTCATCTTTTATAATTAATTCTAAATATATATATATATATATTGAAAATATATGATATTAAAGTCATGCTTATCATTTTTATATAATGTAATTAGGTTCTAAATATATAGTTGAAGAATAAGAAGTCAAAACAAGTACAAGAAACAAAGAAGAATTTATCCAAAACATAATATAAAAATAGAATTATTAATAGTAGTATAATATAAAGAAATAATTAAATAATATATGGAATTATAAAAATTAAAATGCGTTTTAATATATGTATAATAAATTAAATTAATTATAAAGGAGTTATTCATGAGTACGATGGGAGTCAAGATATATGGTAAGGGATTTCAAACTCAAATTTATTATTCGTATGATAGATGCAATGTTCACCAGATATATCCTATATGTGTTGAAAATACTAATCATGAATGTATTTAAACATTATTATCATGTATATGATGGTTTTTACATATCAGTATAATTTTTTTAATTCATGGGTCATATGATTTGACTGATTACAAAGGGTAAAGGGATTTCTAATCATACTATTATTTCTATGATACTTACTCCATATTCAACAATAATTTACATTTTTTAGTTTATATTCATAAAAAATATGTATTATGTTATCGTTATCCTTAAATTAAAAATTAATTAGATATAAATTAGTTTTTTAATTTCTTATGGGGTTTACAGATTAAATATTACCAAACTGGTAAGTTAATTTTGTCTCAATTTTCCTTCATTGAGACACAGGTAAAATTATGCTCCTATATTAATTTTTTATGTTTATATACATCCATTATAAATTTTTTATCTTCAATATACTTATTTTCATTATATTATAAGTTATATGTAATGTTATTTTTTCTATGGTTGGAAATCAGTGTTCCCTCAAAACATTTTTTTCTAAAAAAGTTTTCAAAGGTTTTTAAATGATTGTTTATGAAATTTCTAGTTTTTTTTCAATGATGTTTAAAATAGTTTTATAATAATATTTTATTAGTTTTCATAGATATTTTAAATTAATAATGTTTTTAAACATTTTATTATTTAAAATTATTTTTTCAAGAAATAAAGGATATTTTAAAAATAAATTATTTCAAGTGATGTTTCAATATCATTTTATATATAATATAATTTTTTTATGATACTTATGTTTTAGTAGGGATATTATTCAGTGGTATAATTATCTTTACGTTTTAGATTTTTTGATCTTTTTTATTTAATGTTATATATTATACCAATTTAATTTCTACCTGTTATGTTATGATTGAATTATGATTATGAATCCCAATTGATAGTATGGTTTATGACATGTTTAATGATTCATGATGTTGTGGAACACATATTTATGGTTTTAATAAGAAGATGTGTGGGACGTATATCATCCTCCATTTCATTGTGTAATTCTTTATATATCATTATCTAATGATAGTAATCCTGTTAATGGTATAGATTCAGAATTGGAATATAGGGAAAATGGTCTACTATGAAAATATTGGGAAACTTAATCCACAATGTGATGATAGAAAAAACGAATCACTTATAATAACAGGAATGTGACTTGTTATGGTGGTATTTCCTTCACACTAGTTGTAGTCCACATGATGTGCACTGAAATGTTTTGGTAATCATCCCTGACAGAAAGAGAATGTCATTAATTATCTATGAGGAAGCAACAATTTTATGTCATATGATAAAATCATTATCTCACAAATCATGTTCATTTTTTCTTCATTATTATTCTCTAATGAACGACTAATATTTAAGGCATGACTCCTGAATATGGATTTTCATATCCACATTATGAACATTTAATGTTATGCTCATGTTCTAAAACCCTTATGTTCATGAAATTTCTTATATATCTCCCATGTTTAATATAACTGAGTATATGGTATCACACTTTTCATAAATTTTATTTTCCAAAAGCTATAAAGAAATGTTTTAGGTATAGTATTAAAGGGGAAGATTATTTTTGGAATCATTGAATATAATTCACCATACTAGAGGATTGTGTTCCATGTTTCCAAATATATTAAAATAATGTTGCCTTTGGATATGTGTTGGAGAAATATATGAATTATTTTTAAAAAAATATATTATCGATGTATGAATTAATTGGATGTATTATTAACATTATGATGATAGGGGATACATTGCACAATGAAATCTATTATGGAAATGAACTCCAAAAACTGCTCTTGGTACATCTTGTCCCATACCTCAGTTATACAGAAAATGGGACTCCAGAAACTAATATATTGAAACTCCTCATTCACATTGATACCAAAGTAATTTTTTATCAAATAAGCTTATCCAAAAGATGGTACAACCGAACCAAATATGTAGGTTAATATACATATAATAACATTTGTATTTTATACATGTGTAATCAGACTAGGAATGGCCTCATGAAGACTATGACTCATCAATGTATAAGGGAGTGGTAGAATATTTTGTCAGAGTTTTTGGGGTTGAATCAACATACAATGAAAGTAGTGATATGTATAGTTTAATGGGTGGACATGTATGCTTCAAAATATTAGTATCTTTTAGGAAAAAGTGATTTATAGAGAAAGGATGGGATAGAAATGGCCTGATGGATCGATTATGAGATGGATAATGGTTACAATGGACTATGTACTGATGTTCTTGGAAGATTTGAGGGAATTAGGGATATGGGAGGACATTTGGGATGAGGAAGATAATATGGGTGTAAATATTGAACCGTAGGTTCATAGTTTTTAAAAAGTTCCCTCAATTTTTCACATGTTGTATTATATAACTGAAATTTAAAATATATGGAATCATGTTTATTTTTGTAGAATTTTCATGTTTTTTATTTTTTATATTATGTGAAATTATTCTTATTTATTATAAACTTAGAATTTGAAAAATTTCTAATAAAAAAGATGTAAACTATCTCTATCATAAATTAACCATCCAAAATAATGATCTAGCTCATTAATCCTATAATGGGATTTCTTCAAGTTAGAACATCTTTTATTTAGGAGAGCTCTACATGCATTGATTATAATGTTGTATCCTTAATCAATGTTTTAGTTTAATTCACATCCTCCTAAATATTGTACTCATCTTCATTAAGATTCAAAGACTTTGTCATTCTCACGAGTCATATAATATTCTTTTCTAATAGTAATAAATATTTTGTGGCAACCATATGATTTATTTCTATTCATAATGGATTTAACTATTTCAATCACATTTTTTTCATTTCCAAATCTAAAAATAAACCATCCATGGTTTAAATTATTCATTACCAACCTCGTGGTATGAAATGAACTCCATTAATATATTGGTAAATTTCCATAATCTTCAATATCTAGAATAAAGATATCAGTGATATTGATGAATTTTCCATCCTCGAATATGACCTCATTGAGAATTAAATGGTGGAATATGACTGAGAAGTCAACAAATAAAAGTAATTATATTGATGTTTTAATAATATTTTCCATATTCATTGGAAGAAAATATTTGGAATTATATTAATACTTGGGACAATATTTTAAAAGGCTATTAAAATTTTTCATGTCCCTAACATACATGGAATATATAAATTTTTGGGGTCTTTCGTCATCGGTTGAATCATCCACTAAAAAACTATATATCATTCTATAAATTTAGGATATGAGTCATTTGATATAAATTTTCCACTTATTGGAATGTAATTATTTCTCAAACATGGCATGTGTAGGAAAGTAATCAATAACTTTTTTAAAGTATGTGATGGTATACAACTGTCTAAATATTTTGTAATTTTTTGTGTATATATCATTTAACTTCTATCATACATTTAAAAGTGTTTGATGGGGTATAGTTATCACCCCAATATTTTATACTACTCATCATTTAAAATAAATTAAATATCTTTAATTGCTTCCTTTTTACGGAACACCAAATTCAATGAGATCAAGATCTATTATTTTGTGATAGCTATTACCTAGTTATTAATTTTTTGGAAATAAATAGGGATAACATAATAATTATATATATATTGTTTATACCTTTATATCATACAATTATATGGTTATAATTTTTTTAAAAATAAATATTAATGATATTAAAATAAATTCCTTTCTTAAAACATGTTTTCTGTCTGAAATTTTTAATATTTTATATATTGAATTAATCATTTTAATATGTTATTTTATGGAAATATATAGGACATATATTTTCAATCAATTTTTTAAACATCCATATAACATTTTAATAATGCATAGGATAATAATAAATCAATTTCATTCTTAAATATTGTATTTTAAAAAAAATCATTATTTATCATGTTTTGTACACTTATTTTAACATTTCATTCAACTAATTATAGGTATTTTCTTTTATAAAATAGATTCCATAATTTTAATTAAGTGGCAAAATATTTTAAATATAGCTCATATATATATTTGTCCAAATTGAATAGTAACTGTTAGGATGTCTATCTCCATAGAAAATAGTAATTGGGATAAATTTTGGTAATATATTGATGACAAGATCATAATTATTCATACTTATTCAAATTGGATGAAACATATTTATACATAATAACCTAAAGAATGAATTCTAATTATTAAAGGGAAATTTTCAATGAAAATTTATTATATATTATTTTTATAACAGATTCATTACAAATGTCACTATCTGGGTTTTTATTATCTTTCATATGTTCCCATGGTGGTAATGATGATATGAATGATCCAAAAAGGTAATTGTGACCTCAATTAAAATATTTTTATTATATAAATCTTTTTTTTTAATTTTTAGAAATTATAGTCACCATAAATGCTTCTTTAATGTTAAAATATAATTTACATAATTAATTGTAAAATAAAATAATTGATTTTTATAATATTACATTTTATATAATTTGGATGGATTAATGTGATTAATTAGTTATATATATATTATTTGTTTTATATATGTGAAATAATTATACTATAATTATCTCTTTGTTGGGATGTATTTGAATACAAATTAAATCAATAGTGAAAAAATGATGTTTTTGATAATTAAACTAATTAGTATATAATTAAAACAAAATGTGTATAGAATATATTTTTAAATATAAATTATATTCCATTTATGGGGAATATATTCCTTTATAATAACATTACTATCCCATTATAATTAATATAATGGTTATGATTTTAAGGACAAAAATAATTTACCATGGGAATTATAAAAAACAGTGTTTAAATTTAGAAATAAAAATTTCATAATTAGATTATTTGATGATATTAAAATGAAATACAATAAATAATTGAGATATCTATTACTTTTTATTCACTTCTAATATTTAATTAATATAATAAAAATTATTCTTTTGTTAAATTTCATATATACAACTAACCATAATTTAAAATCAAACCTCAAATGTTAAATATTCACAGACATTTGAGCCCTCTAGATCATCTGAACCCTAACAATTTAACATCCCAAAATCCTTAAATATGTTATTACGATTCTAGTCTTCCAAAATAACCAATCCTGGGTCCCTTAAGAATATATGTAAATGATGTCTGCCGAATAAGATGTACACATTTTTTACAAACTAATTCAAATTCATATATTCTTCGACTTCCCCTTAATGTTTTCTTACATCCTATAATAAATAATCAAGTTCCATATAAAAATCTATATTTTAATATGAATATTCCAAAACCATGTTCTAATTTTGATCAATCCTAAATAAAACAAAGGAACAGAAAGGGAGAACATATTACTTACCCTCTCAGCATAGCGGTGTAAAATAAATTTCTTTACCACATTACCAGGAAGTAACTAATGATGGATATAATTAGAATAAAAAATAATTATCTCCGGATTTTTATTCTATAAAATCAATATAACCACAACTTCATTTAAACATCATCCATTTATAAATGATAACATCTCTTGTGTATAAGTACATTATACTCTCTCAATTATGTGACTTGAATCATATTCTTTTTTAAAAATTATAAAATATATAAAAAATATATTTAATGACTAAATATAAAATTTATGAAATGAAATTTATTTTTTAGATATCGGATTAATATCCTATTCTAGAGAACCATGAAATTCATGATAAAAAATCATTAGAAAATAATTAAATCACCCCCCAAACATTGAAATGAAAAACATTATTTTGATAATCTAGTTGTAAAATGATATAATGTGATAAATTAATATATAATAAATATTAATATAATTATCTAATATGTTAATAATATGATTAAACCCATTATACCATATGTTTAAATGTGTACGTAGGGAATCAACCATAAGGTTATGGTTATTTCATAGTCTCACTATTATTCAGGATTTTTGATATATATATCCCCATTGGATAATATATCTCTTTTAGGTACAAATATTTTTATAAATATTTTAAAATATTTTTCATATTATCCTAATAATATTTAATTATAATTATAATCATGTTTTAATTTATTAAAAATAATATTGAAAATATTCATTTTTTATTTTTATTATTGAGGTAATTTATAACTTTTTTAAAACATTACTGCAGTAATGTTTTATTAAAAATATATAATATGATAGGATTCCACAAAAAACATTAAGCCATAATGTTTTGAAGCATACTATAGAAGACTAAATTGTGGTTATAATTGATTTTTATATTAATGTGCTGAATATTAATCATAAGTGATTTGAAAAAAAATTCTATTATATGAAAGAATATTTCTATGATCATAATATAGTGTTTTCCAATAAGTCAAAATATAATCTTTAATATTATAATTCAATGATATTTTAGTCTTTTTAAACCACCATCAATATTTTATTTTATGTTTTATGATCAATTTCTCTAGGAATATACAATTTTGATACCATTTCCTATATTACATTGGATGGTTTATGGATTTGTTTATAAATTATGGAAAATCATTAGTGTTTAAAATGGTAGTTTCACTGTTAATATTTTTATTATTTTTAAGAACTTCTATATATTGAATTAACTATAATTATAATGAAATAGTTGTGGCCCACCATATCCCCTCAATGCATCAACTAGTCCCAGGAGGCATTCTAGTTAGGGTATTGGTTTTTGACTTACCTGTTCATGTATTTTGTCTTATAGAAAACAAGATGATATTATTGTGATGTTAACAATTTTGAATTCTAGAATTATAAGATTAGTTATCGGTTAACATGTGACTATATGATATGTTTTGATATCCATAGATAAGTTTTAAATCATGTTTTTAGGAATAATTTGATTTAATTTAATTTTTCCATATTCAAATCATGTTATTTTTTAAGGGAATGTTATTTAGTTAATTAAATTTCCATATTCAATTATGATTATTTATGATATCATCCACAATATTCATACCCTTTCAATGAAACTAATAATTCCACATTTTTAGGTTTCAATTTCCCAAGGATTCAATGATGTTTATGAAAATAGGTAACATGTGTAATGATTAGAGAATAAGGGTGATTTCAATAATGATATGGTATTGTGTTAAATATTTTTGATTTAATGTAGGATTTTTTTTATGAATCTATTTTTCAAAAACTACCAAACTATTTGGTCCATTAGGATGATATTTCTTATTCTTAGTTCTAAAGTAATAACCGGGAAAAGAACTCATGTATATAAGATTTTTATTCTCGATAATTCGTATTATATAATTTTTAGTGGAATCATGAATATATGATTTAGAAAAAATTAGATTAAAAAATCATATCCCTATTATGTAATTTCTTAATATTCCAATAAATACCAATGTTTTTATTTATAATTTAGTTATACCTAAAATTTTAATTTATTCTAATAGATTAAATGTTCAAAATTATACAATGTTGTTCATAATATGATCCCTGGTATTCTATTTCTGAAAAATGGTTCATTGTGGAAAGAATAAAAACATCATCAATTCATGTATTCCATGTATGTATTTCAACCCTAGATAAGATAATGATGGGTAATGAGGATTAACAACTATAGTTGAAAAAATGACAACAATATTAAGACAACATACTCTAGTTGTGCGGAATAACCTTAATCACATTGAGTTTCTTGATCTATAATGTTGTTTGACAATGTTAGACTAGTTAATGTGACAATATCAATTAATCAAAAATATTATAAATCCATTTCAAGATCGGTAATTTATATGTTCATTATAGAAGATAAATATTTCTAGGGTATGTTATAATGGGAGAATATTTTCATTAATGATTATTATCTGTTTAGAAATGTGTATTTGTGGTGGTTATTGATGGAATGAAACACGGAAGATGATGGACGAATGAACATGGAATGGTCAGATTTTATGGAATTATTCTCAGAAAAATATTACCCTCATTTATAGTGAGTGGATATGTAAAGAAAAATACAGATAATGAGACCAATAGTGGACGATATTGTAGATAGGTATGATGAATAATTTACAAGGTTAGAAAGGATTTAAACATAATAAATATGTTATCGAATAATAAATATTGAAAATATCATATAATGGATTATGCCAATTAATATTAAGAATTAGTCTCCCAAATATTAACATCATATTAAGATAACCTATCATGATCCAAAAGTATGGAAAAATAATCCTCTAAATCATATTTATTTATAGGAAATTTATGTAATAAAAAGTATGTTGTGATATACCAAAAAGGATGTAAGGAAAATGTGAATAAGGGAATTGTATAATTTCTAAAATGAAGTATATTTTCAATGAAACGTCATTGAAGAAGACTATTGGGAATAATATTTTGTAACAATTGTCTCTAAAATTTACACAATATCATTGATTTCAATGTAATGAAAGAAGACATCAATGTTCAATGATACAGTTGGAAGGTAATGGGACTCTATGAAAATAATTTTCCAATGAATCATGGAAAAAATCCTAGAATATATAAATAGTGAATGACTTAGAATATGCGGTCACAACATCTGATGTTTATGTTACCAATGATGTTGTGGTAGGTACATTTATTGTCTCCAGAAATTTAGCGAAATAATTATTTAATTCAAATTTTCTGAATTCTTTTATATCATCTTAGTTTTAAATAAAATTATACATTTCCAATTTATATTAATAAGGGAGTAATTTGTCAAAAATCCATGTTTAAATTGGATCACAACTAAAAAATGTCATGTAGTTCTTATTATGATAGATAAAAGTGGTCTACTTGTAATTTAATTACCATAGTAATTTTTGATTTTGATGTAATCATTTCTTTGGATTTGCATTCAATATATAATTCAAATATTTACAAAAATATATAAGGAAATAATTATTCTTCATTAAGATATTGAATTTATTATCTTGATAGTGTTTATTTCATCATCTGATCCATATCTAGTTCCTCCTCTAGCAGCCCTTCTAATTGAATTTCATGGAGAAAATGTACTGAATAAACATGAAAATGAAAATTTTAATCCTCCAAATAAATTTTTACATAATTAATAAGAATAAATTGAATTATTTGTAGAGTAATTAAGTTATCCCCCGGAGTGTGAAGTTTAGTTTTCTATTTATTTAGTCCAGGATTAATTGCTTATATCAATGAATCCAATGTCAATGGCCATTGTGGAGAAAATATAGTTGAAGAAATAAAATAAATTATTTTATTGGTAGGGGATTTATATACCCTAGTTTTTTCATTGAGAGCTAGTATTATTATTTTTAAAAATATAGATGAATATTTTTTGTTATGTATTTATTATATGTAAATTAATGTTATTACAATAATGAAAAATTATATTATTCTCTATAAGGCTGATTTATTTTAACTAAAATATGATGCCAAATATTTTTCAACGATTGATCATTTTTTTGATAACATAAATTGAATTTAAAGTAGTATCATATTCTCATGTTAGAATTTTCAACATGGAATGTACATTATGAGTGTATAGTAATTCCATTTTGATTTACTAATGCACCCACCATTTTACATATTTAAAAGATATCCTATTAATGGAATATATTGATATTTTTTTTATTAATTGATTATATCTTATTATAATTCATAAATTACATGGATCAACCACTTATGAATCGATTTTTTTTATTTCCATGATGCTGATAAAGTTTATTGTATTCATCTTTTTTCATTCTTGTCAAGGTTGTTTTAAAAGTAATGAAAAATAACATAAATTTATATTTACTAATTTAGGCTGACCATAATATTTTGAGAATCAAACTCAGAATGCTTGAAATGGTCTATATTATTTGGGAAAATCTTGTTGGATGGAAATTCTCATCATATTTACACAAAATCATTATTGAGAAGGTCGATTGTATTGAAAATCAATGTTGTAAGATGTAAACGGACATTAGATTCACTCTGGATCAATAATATAAGATTTGATCATAATATGAGAATCAGAGTCTATATGACTACATTAAATCAATTGAGATAATGATTTTTTGATCATTGATTTCTAATAAATAATGAGTTTCCGATAAAACATGTGATGAAAACATGTGGAATGAAATGGGCTGTGAAAGACAAGAAGGAAATCAAATTTATATTGATTAGATCTTAATGGGAATGATAAAGAGTTATAAATATCATACACATTCAGATCATTTTTAGGATGAATTAGAAATCACGATGATAATAAAATAAATACATGCATTATAGTATATAATCTTGAACATATTAAAAATAAATTAAATTAATGATGAAATTTGTTGAAGACCTCAAAATATGATCATCATATTCAAAAAGACCATGACCATTTGTGACAACATTATTTGAGACTGATGAATGAATAATAAAAAGTAGATTATGATCTATAACATAGTTAAATATTTAAAGGGGTGATTGATTTTTATGATTCTCACGGGCGTCAAGATAATAGATGATAATGAAAATTGGTATTTCAAGTGAATCCAAAGAATACATAATGAAAATAGTTGGATTTGTTGTCAGGGAGATCATGAAATTCAATAAATGTTTCTCTTTAAAAGGTAGTGAGAAATCCTTTCAAATAAATCATTTTGAGCCAATCAGAATCAACAACTAAAATAAGATTGAGAAATCAGATCAGAACTAGTAATTTAAAATGAATATCCAATAAAGTGATGAAAATAATAGAAGATTCATGAGAATTACAAAAATGTTGATGGAGTGGAAAATTCACGTGAAAATCATGGTTAATATAGATTTTTTTTATTTTAGTTGATTGTAAATTAAAGTGGGATTCCAAAAAAAACATCTCAAATGTCACCTATAAAAGGAAAAGCTAGTCTGTATTTTTTCTAAAAGTTGTATTACTAATGTTAAGAGAGAGATGCTTCAATATTCTAGAGAGAGAGGAATGTTTCCATATTAAATCCACATTTAATAAATTTCTATTGATAGAAGTGATAGGGGAAGAGAAATTATAAAAATATGGTATTCAAATGATCATCAAATCCAGTTTCAATCGTATTCATCTATCAATCATATTCTTCTTATAATTAAATTTGGTTGGTCATTGTATTGGGATGGATAATCAGATTGGGACTTCTGTATTGGGGTTTCCGAATTGAGGAAGTTGGAATTATTAACTTTTTCAATCATATTCGAGCAAGATATACATCTATAATATTGGGAAATTATATGTGTTGATTTAAGTGGATATATTAGATAAGGAAATCAGATCTAGAGAATCTGAGTGACTATATCAAACTGCACAATCATATTCTAATTATATATGAAATTCCATGAAGTTTATTCCATATTCTATGTAAGAAAATAGAGATTTTATTAAATAAATATATTTATTAATGTTTAAAAGAATAATAAAAAACATGATTTTTTACACAAACCTTGTTTTTCCATATTTCAATAAAGAGTGTGCATACAAACTATTGGTTTTTCTTCAATGTGATACATGTTTGATGTGGTATATCTGATTAGTTGTATTCCAAAGAATACATTACAGTAGACTGAGGGGTATTTTTTCATTTTAAAATTCTACCATGAAATATTGATATTCTTACTAAATGGTGGACATCATAAATACTTGTGTTTTTTTGTCTGTGTGTTTCAACTATTTTCATAAATAGTTGAAATATTTTAAAAGAGGTGGAGGTTTATTCTACGAAGCATACAAGATATATCCTTACTAAATCATCTCATATCCTCTTGGTGATGTAATTATCCTATCTATTCACATTTAAGTAGTATCAATGCTCATGTTTCATCTTCTAATTCATTGCTGATGGAGATTTGGAATTATGTAAACAATAAAGTTATTTTGGTATTAAATAAATATAATTATCATATTTTCAATTATAGAATGGATCTTTATCTTATGATTTTTTTATTTAATGTTCTTGAAGCTTCAACTTATTTGTTTCATCCTATTAATTATAATGATCCCCTTACCTGTATTTTTAATAAGAATCTTAATAATGATTGAAGGTCCCTGAATTTTTTACAATATTACATCATGAATGTGAATTATTATGAGTTAAATGTGTTTCCTTATAAAAAGATATATGGTAATTATTGATTAATAATATATGAATGCAATACATAAGCAATGAATAAGAAATTAAAAATCAGGAGATCGAAATATTAATATTTGAAGATGAGGGAATATGAATCTGATGGGAATTCAATATAATGGTAAATGACCTTTTCAGCACTATCATATGTCATGGAGAAAAGATATAGGTTTCATAAGTTTTTTAAAAGATATTGATATTTCATCTCAAAAGTTTTGATGGAAAAATTTGTTTACTATAAGATAGAATTCCTAAAACATCATCTCTTGATTATTTGCACGTTACCCTGATTTCATATGAGTAAATAAGGGAGGAAGATATGATAAGAATTATAAGAGTTGAAAGGGAAATGAAATTCAAGGATAAAATGAAAGAAATGTCAGATAATATTATTATTTATGATAAATCATGTGAATCTAATTCATAAAATTACATATTAAAAAATTTAATGTTATATTATCATTTTTTCTAAAAATGTGAATTTTAGTACATAGAAATACAATATGAAACTTCCCTTGGAAAGTTTTTAATGAGGAATCGTTAAAAAAAATAATAAATTTTTCTCCAAAAAAATATATATGAGGATAGTGATGAAGAAGAAAAAGGCCAAGGAAATCATGAAACAAACATAGAGATTAAAGAAAATCGAATTCTACAGGGGATGATATAAAAATTGTCAAATCCAAAAGAATATGTTTCTTATCAAAATATGAAGAATAATAAGGCATTGAAGGTGAATCAAAAAAAGATGTTGAGTGTGATAATTAGAATAATTTCATTTCAATAGTGAATTATGATAAATTCATAAGAAATAGTTCTATGGACAAAAAACTCACCTGTTATATTATTTGAAATAAAATTTTAAAGAATAATAGAGAATTATTGGATGTCTTGAAAATCAAAACAAAAAATTGTGCGATGAATTTTTCTTAACATGAAATGAGGAATGTTTTTATTTTAAAAAGGTTATGCTCGTAAAAGAAATTGGCGATTTGAATAAATCTCAAGAGGGGGAAAATAATTGAATTGATCATCTTGAAGTAATGCTGAAATAAAAACTAGAAGAGTTAAAACATGTCCAAAAAAGGCTATTTTATTCCAAGATGAGGAATACATGTTTCAAAAACACTATCTGTAAATTTTTTAACTGTTATAGATAATAGTAACCAATGAAGGATAAAAAAATAAACCTTCATATGTAGATAATAAAGAATGAATTGTTTATGAAAAGAAAAATGTTGGGAAAGCAATTTTTTTGTCCTAAACAAACAATGTTTAGAATTTAAAATTATCTATAAACTCTGTATCTGAACAACCAAAAAATAATTCTTGTTATAATAAAGATAAAATAAAATAAAGTTTCGGATTGAATATATAATGTTTGTTGGCTCATAAAATAATAATATAAAGGATGTTAGGAAACATATTTACAATTCTAATCAGTATGGATGAGTCAAAGAAAAATAATATTTTGATGGATACTATTGGTATTGCGGTCGATTAAGACACATAGAAAATATCTATTGGTTTATCCAAAAACAATAATAGTACTCCACATTTTTTGAAAAGAAAAGGGTTAGGGGATTCAATTTCCTCAAAAAAATAAAAATGAGTATGATTTTAGAAATAAATGTGAGAAGGTTACTGTGAGGATTTAAAATAGGTTCCATCTATTTGAAAATATATATGAAATATGTTAAAAACAAGTACACCTTGAAAAATTATGTATTTAAGTGTTACATGCATATTAAATTATTTTTAATAATTCTTATAAGTTGTATTTAAAGAGAGACTAGATATATGAAAAATCTCATATTATTGAAACCACTTTGATATCCAAAAAAGGACAATGAACATGGATTCATGAATGTGTTTTTTACTCACATATAAAAAGATAATTTAGGTTTTTAATAAATGTGAAAAAATTTAAAGAAGGAACAATTACATTAGGAAATTGTAAAGCCCAGGAAATTTCAAGGAAATTTTTTTCTTAATTTCTATGGAATTTTACGAGTCCGCAGTTTCTGACGGCGTCTGATTCCGAGGCCTGGTGTACTCGGAATCAATTTCTGAAGTTTTGTTCTAATACTTTTAGTAAATTTACGTGCATGTTTTCTATCTTTTGAACTGGTGATCAGAAACGAAATATGAGGGCACTGATGAACTCGCAACGCTGGTATTTGCTTAATGGGACCTTTACCACAGCTGCGTTTTGTGTGGGTTGGAAGTTATTTTTTTGTGGATTTTAGGATAAATTAATAAAATTGATGCTATACAATTTTATTACTTATGTGGTGGTTATTTTCCTCCCAAGTGGAGTTAAAAGTGGGGCCCACTCCCATATAACCTCCCATGAGAGGATATTTGTGAGGTGGGGCCCACAAGATCTCTAACCATTCATCCCCCCATAACTCCACTCAACCCCCTGTTTAATTTTTGACAACGCCCCTCTCTTAATGTCAACTCTTCACCATCGCTTTTGATGCCAACAACTAGGATTAATTAAATGTGACATCTAATTAATCATTGATTCCATTTTAATTAATTCTAATTGCATGGAAGTTATTTTTAATGGAGAAAGATTTTCTAATAATTTTGGGTTGGAAAATATTTGGTGGAGAGAGCTTTTGGAGAATTAGAGGAGAGCCTCATCCTCTCACAATGAAGAACGACGTTCCATTCGATGAAGAATTCGAAGACGCCGGCGATGACGCTTCTTCCTCGGCTTCTTCCTCAAAACCCCTTCTGATGTGGGACTTCTCCGAAGAATCATTTATCTTCAACTTCGTCATCAACGGACCGACGCCCGAGCTCAGAAGTGGAAGCATATGGCCAAACGACGACAACCTCATCTTTCCCTGTAACGAACGAACGCCCAGCAGTTTAAAAGGTTGTGGATTTTTGGTATATTTTCATATATGGGATTTATACCCTCGAACATGGGAGTTTATTTGTTGGGTGATTATTTGAACCAATAACGCGGTGGGTACGAGCTAATGAACAAGTCTGGACCCACCACTATATCGTTCTTGATGCGTGGATTGTTTGGTGATGGGAGAACAGAAGGGAAACGACGTTTTGAGGCTGTCGCAGTGAAGAACGGGACCCAATAAAGTCGTAGCCACAGACGAGAGCTAAAATGGACCACTAGAATGACTCTGGTGGCCCACGGAAAGGCACACCGGCGCGGCGGTGCCAGTGACCGGAGGCGGTGGCCTGCACCGACCGCCGGCCCGGAGACAGCGGTGGAGGAATGGAACTCGTGTCGCGCTGGTTCCATGGAGGCCAGGGGGCGCCAGCCTGGCACCGCCGTTACGTGGACCCGGGGTGCCACGTCCCCCACCCCCCCCCCCCAATTGGTCCGCCTTGCCGAGCCGCAGCCGGCCACGGGCCGGGTAGGACCTGGACCCGGGTTGGGTCGGACCGGGCCCAGACCGCACACTTCAGACCTTTTTCGGATGATCTCCTATAATGTGAGATACGTAACTCTGATCGACACACTGTTAGTTGCGAAGGTTTTATCGGATCGAGATGGTCTTTTCAGTATATTACACTCAAGGTTCTGGAAATGTTTGTGTACGGTCGGGTTTGTTCGAACCCGAAACCAACCAGGCCCTCCGAGCAGAAATGCTTATAACATAAGGACCAAATGTCCGATTGACGTGCCGTCAACTATGTTGGTTATCTTTTAATGATACTATTTTTTTGGAATACTACTATTGAGGTTTGGATTCATATGGAGTAATTTCGAGTTGGTTTTAGGTTAAAAACCAACTGGGCCCCTAAAACGGAAAAGCCAATAACATTCAGACCGGACGTCCATTGGAAGAATCGTCAATGGAATTGGTAATATCGTTTATTAAAGGTACCTTTCAGTATACCCCATGAGAATTTGGGATACTATTGAGAAACAGATGGATTGGATCGTACACGAAACCATCCAGGCCCCCAATATTAAAAGGCTAATAACTCACAGATCCGTCATCCGATTGACGCGTCATCTATTGCATTGAGACACCTATGACATGGAAGACCTTCAATATACAACATCATTAGACTTCGTGAAACATGGAGTATCGGATTGTAGCTTGTGGAGCGGATATGCCTGGAGACGAGCGAGCAGACTACAGAGACCTAGTAGGTGGTTGAGACCAGAAGACAGTTTGTCTGATTTGTTTCGATGTGACTTGACTTGCCTAGTTGGGAGCAATACTGTGTGTGGTGGAAAACCCATGGTGGAGGATCACTACTTTGTGAGGCGGCAGACACATGGTACTTGAAAGAAGGAGTACATCTGTAGGCTATCAGGGGGAGCGCTACTGTGTGAGGTGGAAAACCCATGGTGGAGGAGCACTACTTTGTGAGGTAGCAGACCCGAGGTACATGAAAGAAGGAGTACATCTATAGGCTATCAGGGGGAGCGCTACTGTGTGATGTGGCAGACCCACGGCGGGGAGAGCTACTGTGTGAGGTGGTAGACCCGCGGTACTTGAAAGGAGGAGTACCTCAGCAGTCTAAGGTTAGTGGGTATCACCATAGAGTGGCGACATGGCCACTATACTCGATGGAGGAGGAGTTCTCCAGCAGTTATGGTTTCATTAATGAAAATCCTGGTTTGAGCTGAGTCAATGACATTTTTGTTTTCCTCATGATTAAGATGGGTTACTTGATAACTTAGGTATATGTATGTGCATAAACCTATGTAAAGGTTATCTGTTGATATATTTCATTGTGGTTTGTCCTAGTTAGATTTTGTGAGACCATGAGGGTCTCAGGGTTCCTATTGAGTATCGTTATACTCACCCCTGCTCGGGCTATGCCCGCACCTCATTGTGTTGGATGCAGATGATAGACAGTAGTGATTAGGGAAGATTTTATGCAGAATGGGCATTACCCTGAGGTGAAAACTCAGTGTGATGGCACATGGACTAGACCGAAAGATGTGTAGTGCTGAGGAGGATGATCCAGGAGCTACTTCACCATTCAGCTGTTTGTCTTTTCAGTTGTACCTTTCTGTTGGGCTTGTATTTCTGGCCCCTTGGTAATTTCTGCGCACTTGTTATACTGCTTTACTTAGTGTTTAAATTATCTTGTTCTCTAGTTATGTGTTTATGTTTTATAAAGGAAATTCTTTCCGAGTTCTAGGTAATTACGCCATTATTTCAAGTCGCCACCCCCTGGCCTATGGAAGGTGGGACTGGGGTATTTACGATGCGGGCCCCAGGGGATGGGTCATGACATAAATGATGAATCTTGCAATATCTATTGTGTTATATCTTTCATTATTTGGAATGAAATTTGAAATCTATAAAACCATTATAGGTTGATGGCCTAAATCAAAATATTCTAATTGTTTCCTAATTTTCTATTGAGGGTAAAAAAAAATTCTTTTAAAATGATGGATTTTTTTTTCAAGTAGTAATGAATATGTAATGATAGTTATAAGAGGAGAATCACCAAAATGAAACATGTTCAGGTTGGTGTAGTAAAATGTTCTTGCTACTTCCTAACAGTAGAATAAAATAAATTATAATACAAATTTATGGGACACATGTTTCAAATAATCATTTGTATTTTTTCACAACGAGATAGTGTCCGAGACATTGCCTATTTTCTAATAACAAGTTATTGGTGTTAGAAAACATGATAGAAAGAAATTGTTACAAATGTAGTGCACAAGAAAGTTATGATATAATCATAACATCCCCTGGAGCATATTCATATTGATATCGATTGTGTAATGGGAAAAAAATTAAAAAATGGAGATATGTTCTTAATTACTTTAATGGATTATTTTACATGTATTAATTACATTATGTATATGGAACATAATCTAGATTCATTGAAAATGTGTCAAATTTTTTGAAGAAAATATTAATGTGAATGTGATTATTTAGTGAAGAAATTGAGATATGATAATTTAGGTGATTTTAAAATTGAATATTTTTAATGATATTAATAGAAACATGTTGTTATGTATGAGTATAGTTCCCCATACACTCATATGAAAATTTTGGTGGCAAAAAGAAGGAGTATATGTTTTGTGGAAATGTTTAGAACTATGTTACATGGAAATTGACTTTATTATTACTGTTTGAGGAAAGCCATGAATAATAAAATTTATATTCAAAACTGATATTTCTAAAGGAAAGGATCATTCATAGCTCCAAAAGAATTGTTTGGTGTAATAACTACATCTCTGAAACACTGTAGAGTTTTTTGTAGTCCATTTATTAGAATAAAGAATAGTTTAATGAATGTAATGTTTGAGTAGGGAGGTGAATGAGGAAATTTTCCGGGCTATGATCCAAAAGGATGTGGTTATAAATATTTAAAAAAAGAAATCGGAATAATTATTTATTTAGTTGATGTAATATAAGTTGAGTGATCCAGGGAAGAAATAATTATTTAGGAAGATGAGAAAGTTTATATGGATAAGGAATGTATTAGGAAAACTTTTTAGGATAATGAAAGTTATAATATTTCTCAAGAAGATGAAAAAGACTCATATATTTTTAATAATGAAGATGATAATCAAAAACCTTATATTATGATGATGAAACAAGTGGAGTCTTATAATATCCTTGGGTAAAAATATTTTTAGTTCCAATATGGAATAATAAATGATTATATTACACATTGATTGTTTTATTCAAAAGTGTAGATGAATGTTGTTAAAGAATCTATAGAGATTCGAGGTTTTATTCAATCCATGAATTAATAATTGGAATAGATTGAAAGGAATAATACACTGAACTCATACCCATGCTAGAGAACAAAAAGATTAATGGGACAAAAAATTTTTTTTCAGCATTATTAATAATGAAGGTGGAGTGATAATAAATAAAAAACATTACTGTGTAAAGAGTATACAAAAATTGAAGGTATTTATTTTGATGAATCAATTACATTGGTTGAAATATTTCAAACAATTGTTATTTTTCACTATAATGTTCCACAATGATGTTACAAGAAATTTGAAATGGATTGTAAATCAATGTTCTTGAATGGTAATCTAGATGAGGATGTCTACATTGAATATCCATGTGTCATTGTTTTTGGGAAAGATGAATGTTTTGAATTGATATTAAAGAAGGAATTCAATGGATAAAATGGAACCTAATGGACGATATTCAAAATTTCATACGTTCTAAAGGAAGATGAATTTCAAGAAAGAAATAGATGATAGTGATAATTATTTCATTCAGTGTTAGGTTTATTTCATCATCATATTTTTTTATATTCAAGATATTATCTTTTCTAGGAATAATGAAATATGTGTTGAATGATTTTTTGAAGATATGAAAATATATTTTAAAGGTCCATTCTGGGGGAAAGGAAATACATTCATTGGTTGCAATTTATTCATGGAAATAGATGCATATTTTTTCCCCAAAAAAGTAAGAAATTGAAATTTAAAGAGGTTCGACATAGAAAAATAAAAACTTGTTTCATCACAGATTTTAGTAGGAATAAATTTCAAAAAATATATACCAGGAATAGTGGTATCTTAGAACTAATTTTGAAATCTAATTGGATTTTTATTGTATTTTACTGCTTCAAGACCCGAAATTTTTTATGTTGTTACCTTATTTGAATGATTTCATGTGGAACGAAAAGAATGAAATTAAATTTCTAGAAAAAAAATCCCAGAAATATCAAAGGTACCCAAAATTTACAACAAGATTCACATCTAGTATAATATTCATTCTAGGAAAGAATTTTGTAAGTTGGCATTCAATGATAGAAAATTTAGTACCTATTGGTAAGATAAATGTGCAATATAGTTTTTCCACTAAACCCACCACTCAACTTATATTGATGAAAACTCAATTAAGAGACTTAATTTTTGATGTGAAGTTACACTTCATCTTTGGTAGTGAAAATCAATGTAATATCATCGTCACAAAGAATATAGTTCAACATTATCCTTTAAAATATAATGATATTAATTATAATTTTATCATATATTATGTAGTGAAAATTGAAATAAATATAGAGTATGTTCTTTCATCGGAACAAGTTGATGACATTTTCACAAAACCATTATCCAGGGAATACATTTCTAAAATGAGTTTGACCATGGGAATCCATCCTTTTTTAGCATGGTTTAGGTATGTGATTCTACACACTCTCTCATCCTACTATTTATAGTTTTTTCAATGGGGGTAATTGAATTTTATCATAAATATATCCTTAAAAGGAAAGTAACAATGTAGACATATGGCTAAGCCCTGAATTTAGATCTATTTTGTGTGGGATTTATTATAACTATTTTTTGGTGTGGTTATATGAAACAATTTTTTTGTATCATAGGAATTAATAAAATAAAGGTGTTAAGCATAATATGTTTCCATAATCACATGTTTTTAACATAATGGTTTTTTGGTCAATGATTCTTCATTCCTACGATGAGTTAGCTCATTTATAAATAGAATTTTTTATAAGTTGTCCCTTTTTAGGATACAATGTTCTGTGATTAAAGAATCTATGTGGGTAACAAAATCCAAATGGGTGATTTTTAGGGCTAAACTGATGATGACGGTGACCATATTCCAGATATTTCATTCACTGTGAACTCATTTTTAGCGGAAAAAAATCATAAAACTTTTAAAATGTTTAGATTTGGGATGACCATAATATTCGAAGAAAAGACATACAATATTAGGAATCCCTGCATTGTTTTCTAGTAAACCTGGCTAAAAGAAAATTCTCATTAGAATGAAATTAAATTTGGAATGAGAAGGTTGATCATATTGATGGAGAAGCTTTCTAGAATAAAATGGGTATATTTTTCACTCTAAATAGGTAATGGAAGACTTGATCATAATGGGAGAATCGAAGAATGAATTTCTGTGATAAATAAAATGTGATGATTCTTTATTGATCATGGATTTCCCATAAATCATTATTTTGTGATGGAACATGTCATAAAAGATCAATAAAAGAATTTTTGAGTTAAAAATAATCACCAAATCATATTTAATAAGATCATATATGAATGGGAATAAAATAGAGTTCTACAGATCGTATTCTTATGTACTGTATTTAGGATGGGTTAGGAAGAAGGATTTTTATAATAGAATGACATGCACTGTAGTATTTAATTTTCGTTGTTTTATGAAACCTGATTTGTAAAGAATAAATTCTATGAATCTATTAAACTAATCTCATTGGATTCATAAAGGCCAAAAAAGTATGGGTTAATTTATTTTGAGACCAATGATTGAGAAAAAATAAAAATTATATGATCAATAATGTAGTCAATGATTTTTAACGTGGTTGAATTATATTTCATGATGTTCATAAAGTTTAATAAAACCTTTTAAGAATATGTTTTGTATTTAAAGTGAATCAAGAGAATATCTGAAGACAATAGTTTTATGTGTTGTGTTGGGGTTGCCTGAAATTCAATGAATGATTCTCTTCAATATGTACTGAATAATCATTTTGAAGAAATCAGATTGATCCAAATGGAATTATCCATTGAAGTAAGATTGAGCAGGAAGATCTGAACTAGAAATTGAAATAAAAAATCCAATAATGATATGATAATTGTAAAGGAATTTAAAATATTGGAGAATATTTGACGACATCATAAATTCCCATGAAATTAAATGGAAATCTAGATTTGGTGGAATTTAGTTGAGTGGAAATTATTTTGGGATTCCTTCCAAAACCTCCCGTGGGACACCTATAAAAGGATAATAATATTTTCACTTTTTATGATGGTTTTATTGTTCATGATAAGATTAAGAAGTTGTGACATTATATTGAGTGTAGATGTCTTCTGTGTTAAGCAATTATTTATGATGTTTTGATAGAGATATGTAAAACAATATGAGATAAGATAACATTGTGGTATTTGGTGGATCATCATATTCAGTTTTAAACATTTTCATCTATCTATCCAATTATTAGTGTCATCATATTTGGATGGTCATTTTAACTTGCTGGATAGTTGGATTGGGACTTTTATGTTGGGGTTTCCATTCTAAGGAAGTAGGAATTTTGAATTGTCTCAAATGAAATCTAGTAAGAAAAATATATATTGTATTTGGAAATAATATTTGATGATTAGAGAAGGATAATCAGATTACGAAATAATACCTATAGAATCAGAGTCGGAAGATCATACTGGATAGTAAAAATTTAATTCTATTTCAATTTCCATGTTGTTTTTACCATCTTATGGATAATAAATTGATTAATTGTATTTGAAAAGATATATTTATAGAAGTTGATAACAAGCACATGTAACATGTGATGATACGTATATATTGTTTTCATTATTTATGAAATTATGGTGCACACACATTTTGGAATGATCATCCATAATCTTCACCAGTGAAGGGTATATCCCACACATTTTATTCCAATGATTTATTTATAGTCGATTTTGTTATATTGGATCATTACCAAAACATAAAAAGCATATAACTATTCTTATTGAATAACTAACCTAGTATGTTCTTGAGTTCCTATGGATGTGTGTTTTAATTGTTTTCGATAAAAACAAAAATATTTAACAAGAGGAAAAAGTTCTCAAAGGCAACATAAAACAAAAAGCTTCACTGATTCAGCACCTCCCCTATATGTGTTATAATTTTCTTAATTGGGAACATTCACCTTAGACTCTTTTAATAGAAGAGTTAGATTGTAAATTTAGAATGTGTTATTTATTTCTCCAAAATGTTTCTTTTATTGTCCATATTGTCTCCAAATATGGAATCTCAATTGATCCTATGATGTCCATGGTAGTCTAAGAATGGCTCATACTGAAAACCATAACTGATGAATGTACATTAATTGGTTATTTTTGTAATTATCAAAAAGTTGTTTAAAAACATTCATTATTAGATAACTGTTAACGAAGATTAAATATAATTGGGATATTTTTATTTTTAAATTGACATTGAATAAGTTTTTGAATAATTGATCTGTATATTGTTGAATTCTATTATCATGAATCTATAATAAAGAAATGGTGGATTTGTGATTTATAGTGATCTAGTGATGAATGGATATGGTTGTGTCCTTATATAAAATTATTAGGGTTTTTATGCATCAATGACATTAATATCTAATGAACATAACAATCCATGTATTGATAATGAGTTTGCTGCTTTAATCCTTGATATAAATATATGGAGACACTTTCTCGATGGTGAATTATGTGAGATATATTCTGATCATGAGAGTCTGAAATATAATTTCTCTCAGAAATAACTCAATTTCTTGAACATGTGATGGGTCAATCTACTAATTTATTATGATCGATCAATATATTACTATGCATTGAAGGAAAATATGGTACAATTTTTATTATGTAGGAAATATCATTGAGTTTATAAAAAAAATGTCGATTGAAAGGTATCATGTGTTAATGAATCTAGTAAAGATGGTTATGGGAATTATAAGAAATATAAAATTTCACTCCACTATAAAATTGTTTCCAAATTATAATTACTCTAAAATATTTAATGTTCTTAGTCTGATGATGATAATTTTATATATAAAATAAAAGCTGTGAATGTTATGAAATCAGTATACTTTTTCTGAATATGTTCTTATATAATTTGTGTAGTTAATTTGTGTTCCCTCTGTATTTGATATAATCATGGGAATTATTTAGTGAATCTAATAGCTGGAATTTCTCTATTCACCAAGGTAGCACCTATATTAGTAGGGGTTTGAAGGAAGATATTTTTGGGATAATATGATATGGAAAACTATTGATTATGTATCAAGATGTTTAAATTTTTAATAGATAATGTATAAATGATGAAATACTAGAGGATTCATGGAACCACTATATATTCATACATGGAAATTGGATGAAATTATAATGGACATTGTTAGTGGATTTACAAAGACTCCAAGAATGAATGATGCAATATGGGTAATTTATTAATTTACTTACCAAATTTGTTCATTTTCTTACTATAAGGGAAGAATTTCTATTGGAGTGCAATAGACAATTATATATTATTGAATTTTTATGTCATCATGGGGAACCACATTTATTTGAGTCTAATCATTATCAAATATTTATTGTAAAATTATGTAAAAGTCCCCTTAATTCTCTTGATATCGAATTTTATTTGGGCACAAATTGTCACCTTCATTATAATGGGAACAAATAATAGACTATCCAACACATTGATGTAATTTTTATTTCCTATTAACTTTATTTTTATGTTATATAAGATGATTATTTCACATTTTTATAATTTTCCTTTAATAAAAACATCCATTCATGTATACAAGTGGAATGATTTGAAGCATTATATAGAAAGAGGTGTCATACACTGACTTATTGGGATGAAATTTTGGGAAGGAATATTCTAGGACCATAACATGTGGACAAAAAAATAGTATATGTAATAAATACATAAACCCATATTAAAAAGCTCAAAATTCAAGAATGATATATACTGATAACCAGAGGAATGATTTTGAATTTTGAATATGGAGGTCATATTTTATTGAAGGTATATCTAGGGAAGGGTGTTACATGATTCGAAGAGAACGTGAAAATAAGACCTAGGTCTATAAGGCCTTACGAAATAATGTTGGGAATTGGATATGATGATTATCATCTCACAATGTCACATAACATTTACAGAGTACATGATATGTTCCAAATCTATTAGTTGAGAAAGTATATGCCATACTTATAACATGTTCTTGCATATAATGGAAAAAAATTGGCACATGATCTATTGTAATGTGAAGTTCCCATCCATGTTCAGGAAACTTGGGAACAAGTGTTGAAGAATCAGATGGCTCGGTGGGTAAATATACTTTAGAAAAATAATAAAATAAAAAAGTTGGCATAGGAACCAGAGGATATTTTTATGAAAACTACACAAATAGATTTATGGGGTGAAATTTTGTAAATTTAAATTATGATCCAATTTTATGGATTTGATAATGTTACACCACATGATTTTACAGTATGTATCATTTTAAATGAATTTTATTTCTTAAATATCATGCATTGTACACAATAAAAACATCAAATATATTATGATATATTATTATGTGACCATTATTGACATGATGTCAATTTTGTGAAAAAATAGGAGTACTTTTTTTAAAAACATATTTACATATTTTTTATAAATTTAAATAATTTTATTTGTTGGTTATCAATTTATTAGTAAATAAAATTAAAAATAATGTTAATAGAAGATGTGTTTTTTTGAAAAATTATATTTATGCACACAATATTATTATATAATGATAATGATAATTAATCTGTATTATTTAAATTTTAAAATAACTAATATATAAATTTTATCTTCCATAATAGTTTTTTACATTAATTTAAAATTTTTACAATTCTTGAAAAAAGAGTAAATTTAGTTTTATTCTTAAAAACTATATTTTTCAGAACGTGATTTTTATCATGTTTTACACAGTTATAAAAAAATTAATATTATATTGTTATATGAACTAAATTTGTGGGTATGCATTCCTTATTTGTCATTATGAGGTTATTTTTTTATAATAGGATCCGTTTTTGTTTTGTTAAAATGAATTTTAATCGTGGTAAAATTTATGTCCTCTGTAAATGGTTATTTAGAATAATTTCTCTAAAAAAGAAGTGATAAGATCTTAATTTTTCATAATAATTTATATTATATGACCAATATTCATATTTTATGCCATAAATATATTATTGTAATATTTTAAATGATTATTTTAATGAAAATTACATATTTAATATTTAAATCAATCATAGTCACAAAATGTCACTCTTTTTGTTTGAAATGGATTTTTTGTTTCCATATGGGGAAAAAGGATAATTTTAATGAAACTAAATTTAAATTTATTTTCATAAAGAATTTTTTAATTATATAACTATATTTGGAATGTTTATAAATTACATAATTACAAAAAATTATTCAGGAATGTTAAAACAATATTTATCTAATTAAAATAAATCTATAATTTTTATTAAAAATGTTAATATTGATATAAGTTTAATGAATTAATGACTATATATTTTTATCTATATATATATGATATATTAAAGAATTTTGGATGTATTATATTTTATTTATAACTATTTAATTTTTGTATTTTATATGAAATTTAATGAATATTCAAAAAGTTGAAATTAATGATAATTTATAATAACAATATTTTATTAAATTAACTAAAATATATAAAAATATTGTCATCAAACATATGAATAGAATATAGATTATTTTACATTAAATGGTCACTGTATGTGAAATTTTTCCATTTTTTGTTACATTATTTAACCATTAAAATTAAAATAATTTCTACCATCATTAAGTTAAAAAAGAATTAACCAAGGTGTTGATAAAAATGATAATGTTCAAAATGACACCTAAACGTGTAATAATTTGATTTATTGGTGATATTCCAAACCAATAATATAATTTATTTAAATAACTTCCCTTTTGGAAGTATTTGTTAAATGAATTATTATAATATAATATTTTAATAAATTACAAAAGTTCCCCTCAAAGCAACATTAAAATTAACCATCCTCCATCAGTTACTTGTGCCACATTGAACATTATATCAGGACCAATGCATTCCCATATCTATTCCCAAAATACTTATACAATTTCATTTGGTCCTTTCCTTTCATAAATGCATCTCTATATCACTTAAGAAAATATATAACAGATTTCCACCGTATAAGACATTATCTTTTTTAACAACTCATTCAAATTATTTTATTATTATACTTCATATTCATGTGTGATTTCAATCCAAAAATAATAATTCTTGTTTCATCCTTTCAATACTATTTTATTATGATTAAAAAACTACTATATTATACTATTATCCATCACATTGAAAATGAAGGCACTGTATGTGCATGCACATGGATAACCATAACTATGTAGCATTGTGATTATTTTTTCTTCACCAATTTAAATGGATTCATATAATACTGGATTTAATATATATATTTATATATATGATAATTATGACCTGAAATTTTCTCTGATAATTTAATATACAATACACTTCATTACTCTTAAAACCATTTATAAATTTTATCAATGATCATGTGGGTATCGTCCCCAAACTGGGATCCACTAATAATGTGCCACGAGCCAGGTCTCTACATGACCTCATACCCACCTCCACTTACACAAAATGATTCTAACTTGAAATGATGGTCTATTAGGTCACACGAGGGGGCTATACACTCATTACTAGAGTAATCCAAAACAAATAGTAATTCAAATATCAAAAACTATAGTCAAAAATCAATAAAATGCATAAATAACCAATTCCTAAAACATGGTACAACCATATAAAACTCTAAATATTTCATTCTATTCTCTAATTACAATAGAGGAATTCCAAATAAATGGAAAACAACAGGATCACCAAATTGTTCTGCAGTCCATGTTTGGAACCTACCCTATTCATGTCCCTTTTCCATTTCAACTCTCTAACATAGGGTTCTTGTCCTTGACATGGCATGCATGCATGAAATCAGATTGGCTACACAATGGAGGCCTGTGCACGGTGTGTGTATAACTCAGAAGGCCACAACCAACAATGTCTACAAAATATCCAACAAAATAATATAGTTAATTCAAGTGATAAATAATGATATGTAATGTTAAATCTTTCAATAGTCCATTCTAGGCTACGTTCCTTTTAATTATACTACCATTTAATCCATGTTCACTACATAGACATTTCATGTTTTAATCTACCATTTTTTTTTGTTTAATGGATTGGTCATGTTCAATATTCTCAATAATATGTGAATAAATTCCAAGTACTATGTCACTAAGAATCACATTCAAACATCCTCATAATCCTCACCATGATCCCTCATTCTAGGTGGAATGCAACCAATAGAGTAGTAGAATTATGTCCCCTTCCATAACCTGGGAATTTAGGAGTGGAGCAGGATCCTTGGTCCAACTCAACCCATGGGTGTAGAAAATCATGTATATAGGCCACACTACCAAGGAGTGTGCACATGATTATTTGTCATTCACCACAACTAACCATATCCCAACAAGGATATGAAATATCATTTACACAATCACAACAGTATCAACAAATGGGAAATTAACATTTTTCCTCAATCCATTAAAACATTCATCATATATATTACTTACGCCTTTTTATGCCAACCAAACACCCACATAGTCCATTACCAAAACTAGATGTACTATTAAAACACTAATTGCACATAATTCAAGCATATTAACATTTTCACCATGGATCTATGTTCTCGCACAATATACCTACATATACATTTCATTGTTATATGTTCAGGAGTATTGCTACACCCCATGGGTGGCCCCAAAATAGGTTACACCATCATCTACGCATCCCACAAGGATCACGAGTTTTTAATTAGTTTTTTAGACAAAAAAAAACCTCAGACCATTTCAATGGTACCAAGAACTCATCCCAAGTGTGTAATAATAAAAAACCTTCATTCACAATTATACAAATAACCCAAAGGGATATAACATTTATACCACCTACCTAGAATATGATGGTGAACGCACTCTTAATCAAAGCGTTAGTTCTCGATCCAACCAACCATTTTATATTTACCCAAAATATCACCAGAAAAGAATGGTATTGAGAATTTACTATAGAGATGGAAGACATAAAAACAATAAACACAGAAAATGAGAAAGTGTGAGATTATCCATACTCAGAACATCTATCCACAACCTATGGAAATCCAAACAGCTAAACCTTGGGAGATATTTGGAGTTTTGATTCATTCCTAGTGTTCAGAGGAAGAAGGTGGAGGAAAATATTGTGTGAACATAAAAATCTCAGGATGGTATTTTTGTAGTTTTTTAATGTTTATAGGCCACACAGTTTACCCACATGGTTTTCCAACCCGTGTGAAAACCGTGAGGAGTATACATCCTGAATGACCTTATCTAACATGATGTTTTAAACAATGTTCAAACCATGCTGATTTCTACTACCTGCATGGTCTCCCCTCACATGGATTTACAAAATGTACACAAAACTTGTGGTTTTCCAAAAAAAACCCATGTTTCCTATTTTTCATGTCCCAAACCCCTGGAACACCCCTGAACATTTTCCAGGAATTGAAAAAACACATAATTACTCACAAAAACATACATAAACTGAATCATTAACAATAACATTCATTATAGAGAAATCAAAT
Source organism: Viscum album (assembly GCA_963277665.1). Taxonomy (NCBI): domain Eukaryota; kingdom Viridiplantae; phylum Streptophyta; class Magnoliopsida; order Santalales; family Viscaceae; genus Viscum; species Viscum album. The sequence goes on from OY728150.1 coordinate 675,916,144, forward strand.
ATCTTACTCCCCACCTTATGAAGGCTCGTCCTCGGGCCACTAGCCTATGCATTATTGAGTTTCTAAGTAATGTTGTTTGGACCACTAGATATTTTTTGTATTTTAATGTTTTAATAGATATAGGTTACATACAATGTTGTGAATTATTGATATTTCGTTATTATAATGTTAAATAATTCCAAAGTATATTTTCATCGATTCAAAACAAAATTTTTTTTCATAGGAAAAACATGAATTACTCTTAGTCTATGTCATGTGATGTCATGGTTGACTGGTGTGGGTTCTACCTAGGTTTGTTCATGAAAAAATGGAATTTATGATACCCTTTTTCATATAGAGAATTATGTAGATTGAATATTTGAATTCATATAGTGATAAGTTAAGTATAGGTGTATAATCATCAAATCAATCTCATTTTAATACCCATGTTACCATTCTTAGTATGATAATTGACTCTTTTAGTTTGAATTCCAAGAGTATTTCATTGGTATATGTTTAGTTTGTGTTTTTTGGGTAATGAAAATGTGTGTGAAATGTTGTTACATCTTGATAATGAATGGAATAGCGGCCTATGTGGAGCTTGAACATAAGGTTTAAGTTTCTTCTCGTGTTTGTTGATCGATTAAGGAATGATATATAAAAACATGTGGCTGAGCAATTATTTGACATTATTTCCAAACCGCAAGTGTTTCATCAAGATTGATTTTTTCGGTTGAATTTTTATTTATGTCAATGAATATAAAAAAATGAAAATTTCTTTTGTAAATGATATTCGAAAAGAAAAATTATTTTAGGAATGTTTCTAATATAAGAAGCGGGATTTCAGGTTATATTTGGAATTGAAAATATGTCTTCATATTGAAAAGTTTCCTTGATAAGAAATGGATTTTAAATTTGAATGGTTTTAATGAGGTTTCTAGTTTTTAAATTGATTTTTTTGTTTATGATCTCAGAGTTTTTTTGAATGTCAATTTATATCGTATGTTGATTCAAATTATTTTTTTGTGTTGTAAACATTATGCTTTCCTGAGTGATCAAGATATTTTCTTGTCTTCCTCATTTTTTTGTTTTCTAAATCTAGACTCTTAGTGTGGTGGTGGAGTCATGTTTTTATTTGTATTTTATTATTTTCTATGCTTATGATTATTCGTTAGAGTATGTGGTTGGCATTAGTATATAGAATGTATTTTCATGACATTGGTAACTCCTGAAGCTATGATGTATTGAGTTATTCTAGGATTATTTGAGGATACGATTTTGAGTTTGTGGATGTTAATAATCACATCATCATTTAATGATGGAATGTATTGGGATTACATTAATTATATTCTTATCAGAATATTTCATTCTAGTGGAGGCCATATTGGTGAATGTGGATGATCTATTAGATGTTATGAATGTTCAATGCATGGAAAATTCCGATATTCATCAGTAATATTTCATATAATTTTCTATGGAGATATCATCATTGAATCTCATAAAATATTATATTTGACATATGTGGAACTCAAAATAATAATAATAATCATGTTCTCTCATTCTATGATGTTTTTTTTGGAAAGTAGAGAATTATGAGTTTCTATATGTGTTTCTTCCCATAGCACAGTCAATGGTGTTTGGAAGTCCTTTTTACTTGGGACACTCATTTTGGATTAATATCTGGAAAATAAGGTGTACCGGAGGATCCCAACAATGTTATCTATCATTTTTTTGTTACTTCCTCTCATTAATCCAACATCATGATCACATTATTTTAGTGTGGACATCATATAAATTTAAAGTATTTTTCCTATCAACCTATGAAGTGCTATTATCGATGTGGCCATTTTGTTGACTTGAAAAAATTATACAAGCTAGATAAACCATAGAGGATTTCTTTTTCGGAGGATACCATTAACTTATAGCGGAACAATAGATTCTTCACAACATTATAGATTCTTTATAGGCTCCAAGTGAAGCATTTTACATAGTAATGATTTTTTGGGTGTAAATAGTTTTGGATAATAGTCTACCTCCATTATTGGAGTTGGGATATTTTAGTTCTTTCTTATCATTAATTTTTTTTGAAAATCCCTATGTTTTTATGGATCATGGTAAAATTGACATATAGTAATTTATATAGTGGTTTATTTTATATGATACTAATTTAAAAGTTTTTATTCCTTTGGATTTGTTTTTTATTTGTGTTATGGTCATTTAAGATATTTTTGGAATTTTTTGAGTGACAAGTTATGGTTTGTTCATTGATATGTTTAATTTTATCTCATTTGTTTTCTCGTAGTGTATGGAGTTATAGAGTTTAACTATGCTCATTGGTTTATTATGGTGGGGATGTCAAATTCATTTATATAAACAAAAATTCCGTTTTTTCACTATATTCGATTTTGAGTAAGTTGTGGATTTTAAAGATCACAATGATGTAAAAGGATTCATTTGACCTCACATGGTTTGGATTTAGAGGTTGTTCTTCCATTGAATTGGTCAGTCTCTAGGGGAAGATTTTTTTTGTGCGAATAGATTTCACAATGTGATAATGGGTTTGTATTATTTTATTTATTTTTATTAGGTAAATGATGGTTTATATATTTTATGGTTCGAGATGAGTTTTCAGTTAGAAAAATGGTTGTTTCAGGTTATTTTAGCCTTATTTATTCACAGTGTGAATTTTTTGGGATGATACAGTGCAGGTATCTATGGAAAATGTAATTTTCAATTCATTTTTTTATTAATTTTCTACCTTGCGCAGTCAGTGCATATTTTTATACCATGTGATCCAAAGTACTAGCTATGGGGATCCTATGCTCTGACTTGTACATGGTTATCGTCTTACATATAATAATTTAAACCACGAGGAATGAATTTTGAATCCTCAAAAATATTTACATAACTATTATTGATGTTTAATATTTATTCTTTAAAAACATGTGGCATCTCTTTGAGAGTGTCACTTACATCTAGTATGGGATTCACAGTTGGCACATGGTTTATAAAACTATGTGAAAAAACCACGTGACATACCAAGTATCATAAAATAATGAAATTACTTCTTTATGATGTAATGGTTTAATTTATTTCAAACCAAAATCCACATTGGTTGATTTTAGCCCATATAGGTGAATCCAAAACCCTTCACCATTGGACCTACATCAATCTTTGATGATCCATCAGAGTAGTTAATTATGTTCCATTGGTTTTTGGCCATTTATCCATTTCTTTTATCCCACATTAGGTTCCATCATCTTTTTTCCTTCATTCCTCTTATTCAAAAACCTGAGTGATAGTTGGCCCATGTAGGTTTCATTCCTTGGGTCGAGGGTTATTTTTTATCTACATGTCCTTCATTATTACATTCTAGAATTTTTAGTTTAAATCTATCATCGTTTGGGGTTGTTTGTCCTTAAATTTTAAATATTAAAATATTCAATGTGATTTTTGATTAATTATAATTGATTTGGTTTAGTCATTATTTTGATGTGGTATATTGATTTAATATGGTGTATGATGTTAGGGAAATGGATTATAACTAGGTTATAGATATGTATATATATTCAAGGTGTTTAGTAAAATGTTAATTTTTCTTCAAAAATGTAATTGGGAATATTTGTAATGTTTTTGGACATAGTTGGGTCTAGGATTATTAGTTTTATTGTGAAACTGAGCATGGTGTCTAGTTTATGCACCTTTTATGACCTTATGTTTTGATGTAAAACCTTGTAATGGGTTGTAATAAAATTTTTATTATTTAATTGTAATTTTATTATTATATTTATGGATTTTGATAAGTTTCCCATTGGATTTTGGTGTATTCATATCTACATGGGGAATATATATATGTATATATATCACTCCATAAATGATCATTGGTTTATATAATAGTGTCAATCATAATCCCCATAACTCGAGACACATTTAATTCAATTATTCCTTTCCTCCATCCCATCTACTATGTAGTTTTCTTATAAGAAAATACAATGTTCACTAAATTGGTTATTAATTACTATGTACCATTAAATGTGGTTCTGAATTTTTTTTCAAAAATAAATCTCATATTGGTCCTGGAAACCTGATTTGTAACACCATGTAATTAATTTCTATTTATTCACCTTCCGACTATGAGTTATATTATCAAATTTATTAAAAAATGATTTTGTAAAGAATGGTATTTTTTTTAAATGGGTTGAAATTTTAGATGTTGTAAAATAGTTACTACATTAAATGAATAAGTTTAAAAAACATTTGATGTTTCTTCATGGTTGGATCCTTTGAAATGATATATGTATGAAAGGATCCTATATGGTTATCCTTTTAATTATGGGGCCTTCAAGTATTTGGTGTAGGTGATTGGAAAATACATGCATGATGAAATCAATGAGTTCTGAAAAATTACAAACATGTGATAACATAATCGTTCTCATTTAAAAAACTACCATGGGATTCCTTGATTTCATCAGGTGGTTCTAGTGAAAATTTCATTATTTTCCTGATTTGATGGATTATAACCCCATGCAACGAGGCTAATCTGCGTGGTATTCTCCAATGATGAATCAAATTTTGATAAGAGAGTATGGTTATTGGATATGGGAATTCACTATATGTCTGTAAGTGGGTCTCAATAGAGTACGTCAAGTTATTTAATCTTGGGATGTTTAGAAAATCCCTAAGGAAACATATATGTTTTCTTTATTTTACAACATTGTTATTACTTGCTCATTTTGAATATGTCCTTTTAAACATTTAATATTATAATGTTTCTTTCATGATGTATTTTCTATAAAACATTTCATAGTTATCATTTTCCATTACTTTTTTAATTATTTGTTTTAATTTTTTTTATTATTTTATTTTCAAAGTTGTATTTAAATGTGAAATTAATTTAAATTGGGAAATAATGTTTTATTTTCAATGTGGGATATATTTAAAGAGTAATGGATTTTATTAATGTCAAATCACCAATTATTGTAAAAAAAATAATGTTTATAGACTACTTATATAATAGGTAATGACTAGATTTTGTGGTTCTTACCTATTATGATTTTTTATAATCACACACTACTTATGTAACTCGACAATAGTAGAAATAAGATATTTTAAATGTTTTGAATCATTTAGTTTAAACATGTAGTAGGTCGGTATTAGATATTTCTGTTACCAAGGGGTCTCTTATATATTATTTTGATTTGTTCTTAGTTTTATTTTCGTTCTAGTACTCTGATATTCTTCACTAGAGATGTATTTAGATTAGTTATATATATATTCAGTGAATTTTGAATATGTATTCTATTATGATTTATTTATGTATGTTAGTATTAGAAAAAATCATTCATTTTTTTATGTTATATGATTCTTTATATTAGTTTCCCACATGAGGGGTTCACGAATATCACTCGAGCCTTGTCATGGGATGGATTGGGTGACCATCTTGGTATTGATCTTGTTTGGTTTTTGATAATAGATTTTAATGTCATCAAGATCTTTGGAGATTTTGTCGGGTTTAAAAACCTAAGGAATGTGTTGATAAAAATTATAAATTGGTAGTAGTAGATTTTGTTTTGGTAATGGTGGAGGGTTCTATATAGTGATGAGTTTTATATCCTCCAAATGGGGTTTTCAGTCATCCAAATGATGATATATGTCAAGCAAGAGCCCATATGGTGTCGAGAATGACAATTCATGTAACACCATGATATTTTATGAGAAATATTTTTTTATTCCATATGTGAAAATAAACATCAAAGGAATCTTTCACTTCACACAATACTATTTTGGCTTGTGTTATATGCAAGAGCAACCTTCCTCGGTAGCATGTGTTGTACGCAATATCGAGTTTCACTAAACAACGATATATTGTTATTATTATAAACTAGCCATTATTAATAGTATTACATAAATTTTGAATTTTATAACATTATTATTCATCTTACACATTTTCTAAAAGATTGTATGTGAACAAAATAAATTTTTCGGGTAAAATAAGTATTTTTTAAAAAATGCAGTTTTGCCGTCTTTTGATGGAGCACCCACATAAAATCTAGTTTTTTACATATTTATAAGTTAATTTTGACAAAATAAAATTCTTCTTTGGAATCAGGATATAAAAATTTACTTTGTATAAATTTTTCATATTATTCTGATAAATTTCATATTTTAATGAATAGTAAAAATAAGGTATATTTTAATTAAAAACAGATTTTTTCATCACAATAATTTATATGTTTAAATTATAATATTTAATAGTTTTAATTTAAAAATGGAATATATTATTACCATTTAATATAATTTATTTCATTACCATTAATTTTTCATTGAATTCATAGCTTAAAACATTTCAATCTTTGGCAATGTTTTATCTTTTAAAACATGTTTTATGATCAAGAGTATTAATTTTAAATTAATTACTGAAACTTCTATGTTTTGAATTTTGAAAAGTGGATTCTATCATTGAATTTAGTGGGTACAAATTATGTTAACAGGTTACTTTTATTTTTTTCATATTATAAATAGTAACTACGGTAATTTTTATTTACTGAAATTAAAAGTAAATCAGGTAATTAATGGTAAATATAAGATTATAAAATTACACTAACACCTACCAAAATTCCATTTGATGACTAAATGTATACCCTTATAACCTAAGGGTCAGAATAAATTCATTTAATGGACTTTTGATGATTAAAATAATATAATTATTATTAAAACCAAAGAAAGTGACAACATGTCACTCTCTTAAATCTTATAACTATAGTAATTTTAATTTAGTGATAAACTTCATGAAACTTAGAAAATTAATATTCTATAGAAATATAATAAAATTATATACATCAAGTGAATTTGTTTATAATTTTTAGGGATTAAATAATTATCATTTATTATGAGACAATAGCGATGTTGAAATTATTTTATTGATTGAATTATAAAATAAATGATTTTAAATGTTTTAAAATAAATATTATATGAACTATTTAATTTTCTCAAATAATTTTATAGATAATAATTAAATGTTATGAATCTATTAATTCTTTTATTTTTAACATATCTTATGTGGATATTTTATTTAAATTCAAATAAATGAATAGTGTCAAAATTGACAATATTGTTATTTTATAAAAATTACATATTTTAAAATTGTTTACAAATCACAAAAATATTTAAAAATTATAAATTAAATTTTTTATGGTCTAAAATGTAATAATGTATAAAATTATGGGAAATTCACAACATATAAATAATTATTTAAAATTCTTTTAAATTTAGTATATTATTACCACCAATAAAATTAAATATACTATATAAGGATAAATCATGTTGATAATGTTTAAAATAAATTCCCAACTAATATAAATTTAAATGGATGATTAAAATACAATTCTATTTAATCTATTCTTATTATTTGATTCATTTTTGGAGGTTTTTATGTGGGGTTGGAATTTATTATAAATTAATATTTCTTATAATTCTAAAGGTGCCTCTCTCCTTCCTTATAAAAGGGCACCCCCTCCCTCTCCACCTCACACAACATTGATCCTTCATGCTCAGAAAACGCTTGTAAATTTCTCTTCTATACTTCCCTAGAAACATCCTAGAGGTCCTGGTCTTCTTCAAAGACCATATTTAGTGCCCTAAGAGGAGGTTAAGAAGAGTCGCTTCAAAGAAGAGGTAATGTTCGTTACCGATTCTTTCAAATTTATATCTTATTCTAATTCATCTTATTTAGTTGTATCATTATGAATTAATAACACCAGTATCACCAATATACTGATATTTTATTATAAATATGAAACAACCCTATTTCACCTTCTATCCATCCTACGGAAAAAGAAATCACCGCGCGTGCGTACGTACAAAATACCGTCTCCACACCGTGGTGTAATCTGTTTCAACCACCACCTTCCATGGATGGCTATAATGGTGTAAATAATAACTATATATGATTATTTTAAATTTATATTGATTCTGAAATATTATACATACACTTCAATACTATTCCAGGATCATGGGAGCGATATCATCGCTCTTGCGTACGTATGGCCTACCGTCTCTACGATGTGATGTGACTCGTTCTACATGATATTCAATAAATAATGATTATATAATTGAATTGAATGAGTAAATATGATATATATTACACTAATAGAGTTTTGGAAATGTGGTATCTATATCCTAAAAAAAAGAATAATAATTCATTCGACAAAACACGTATATGAACATAAAGCAACAAACACCCGAATAACAAGTAGCAATGAAATATTACTAATAAGAAGTTAAGAATTTGACCATAAATGATATAATAACAGTGGGTATGATTATTTAGTATGTCAATTACATTATTTAAATCATTATACAGGAGGTGTGGACATGTACAAAGCTTATCGGACCTAAGGTAAGGGAAGATATCATAATCTCATTTTTTTAATCCAAGATTGTTTATACTTTTGAATTTACTAGGGCATATTTATAATAAAAATCCATGTTTCCTAAATATGTAATATTATTTCGATCCTACTACAATTTATTAAATCCAATATTACTCATTGTTGAGTTTTATTAAATTATATTAAATGAATATTTTGTCGTTTTTCGTACGAGGTACTTTTTTACTTTTCCGGCCAAAGTACGAGAAGAATTTTTGTTAACATATACGGCATGAATGGATTTTTATTATTTCATAGAAAATTATTTCCATGAATCTTCCTTTACATTTTTTCAAGTTTATTTTTAATCATATTCTTTTAGTTTAAAATTGTATGACATGTTAAGAAAGGAAAAATGTTCTCTAAGTAGAAAGGATATTTTCCTCAAGAATGGAGTTCAAGTGTTTTATCAAAATTATTTTTCATATAAGATAATATCGGGTTCTGTTTATATACCTATTTTTTACATTTATTAGATTATGTTATGATGGAATTAATTTTATGATGACCTTTTATCTTATATGGACAGTGTTATGATGGCATGATGTTTAAGAATCCCATTTTATTACATGGGTTATTCTATGATGTATGATATATGATTTTGTGGAGAACATAAGAATGGTTTCATTATGAGATGGGTGGGACATATATCTACCTCCAATGAATTGTGTAAAGATTTATATCTCATGAGATATACATGGCTGGAACGGGAAGTTAAACTGGTTCAGTGATATAGGACTGGAACGAGGAGTGCACTCGGTTCAGTAATGGACATTATCCACTATGATAGTCATGGAAATGAGTATTGAATAAAATGAAATGTTTTTCTATGATTATGTGTGTATTCCACAAAGTATCATGTTTTATGTTATGATTATTGGGATTAAATTTCACCACTAATATTTATCCCATGTTGTGATATTATGATCACTTTTTCATGTTAAGAAATTCAATATTTAATGTTCTTATGAATATTATATGATTGATCATTCTTTTGTTTACCCTTACTGAGCATTTGAGCTCACCCTTTTGTATGTTTTCTTTTCCCCAAGTCAGGAAGAAGGGTATTAAGTGGGATATTCCAAAAAGGTACTCTCGATATTATGAAATAAAAGGGAGACAATATAGATGATTTATGAACCAGTTGTTTATGCTTCCCAGTTTCTAACAACATTATACCTATACAGTCCTATCATGGTTTTGTTAGATGTTGTAATAAGTATGCTTCAATTTTGAAGTATTAACCATGTATGTAAAGTATGGGTCAATATAGTTGGTATCAGAGGAAAGGTATAGCAAACCTTTGGAAACTAGGATATGAAATCCTTACAAGAACCCTAAGGATATGTCTAAGCATAGAACAAAATATTAGTGTTTTAGAATTTTCCATGAATAACCTATGATATGTCCTTCAGTGTAAAATTGTATTCTTCATTATGTGGTTTCCTAGTATGATTAGTGATTCTCACACTATGCTTATTGGTTTTAGTCAATGGATGGAACCCGAAGGAACCATGTTAATGCTGAATTTGACGGGCAATGCAATGATTGTCCCCCTGAGCAACCAAATGTTATGGGAGCTGGAATTCAAAATCTTGTATCCATGATCACACAACTTTCTCAAGGTATGAACCATGCGGGACATTCAAATGAGCATAGGAAGGATAAACATTCTGTTGAATCCTTCATGAGGCAGCATCTACCATCATCTAGCAGGTCTTCTAATCCATTAGTGGCTGAAAAATGGATTAGTAACATTGAAAAGATATTTTCAGCTCTACAATGTTCTAAACATGACAAATTCATCTTAGTAGTGTATCGTTTGGAAGGTGATGTTGATCAATGGTGGAATCTTATCAAGAATACGAGGCAATGAGATGAAATTGAGTCCATGGATTGGGACAAGTTCATGAACTTATTTTTCAATAAGTACTTCCCTAATATTCTTCAAACAAAGATAGAGAAGGAGTTTCTTGAACTGAAGCAAAAGGATGATGAATCTTTTGGTACCTACGAAGCAAATTTTTCAAGACTTGCAAGGTACGCTTCCAGAATTATTATCCAACCAGAGAGTAAGATCGATCGATTCTTTAGTGGCTTAAAACCAAGCCTTCAAAGGGCATTATCCATAATTGACTTAACTAGCTATGAGGAAATTGTTCGATGTGCTCTCAAGGTTGAGATGGATATTGGAGTAACCCATCAATCATATGGTTTTGATAAGAAGAGGAAAATGCAATTTAAAGGAAAATCTACAGACCACACTGAAAAGGAGATGAGTTTTCCTTTATTCTGAAATTGTGGAATGAAACATGGAGGGAATTGTCATAAAGGGACATGAAAATTTTTTATGTGTGGAAAGGAAAGTCATTGGGAAATTTAATGTCGAAATAATGGAAGAAGGTGTCTAATGATGCGAACAAAGAAAGGGAAACACAGAATGAACCTCCAAAAATTCAATGTTTCAAGTGCAAGGAGATGGGTCATTATGCCAATCAATGCCCAAATCCATTGGTTGTTGATGATGATAAACATCAACAAACTCGTAAGGCCAAATACAATGTAAAGTCACATGAACATACTATTGGTGATGTGGAGTATGATAAAGACATGGTGAAAGGTACACATACCATCAACTCTAAAGTAGAAAATGTTTTATTTGATTCTTGATCCATCCTCTAGTTTATTTCCAAAGAATTTTCTAAGGGTATCACTGTATTACCTCTACAATTAGATGTTTATTTAGCTCCGACAACTCCTATTGGCACAATGGTCACATCAAAAGTTTACAATTCTTCTCCGATTAAAGTTTGTGGGAAAGTGATTCCTTCAAATCTTGTGATCCTTCCTATAGCGTAATTTGACATGATTATTGGGATGGATTGGATTTCCTTATATAGAGCTCATATCAATTTCCAAAGAAGGGAATTCACATTTCATATTCCTGATCAGTCTATGATCATCCATCGATGCAAGGATGAACATAACCTTCCAGTTGAAATTTCTTCCATATTATGGGTCTTGATTCCAAAAATGAAGGTTATTTATATCAGATGGTAGGAGAGAAACTCACTATTATGAATTTTCCCATTGTACGGGAGTTTGATGATGTCTTTCGGGAGGAATTACTAGGTCTTTCACCAAATATTGAAGTTGAGTTTTCAATAGAAATCATATCGGGTGCTATTCCTATTTCAAATAAACCTTATAGAATGGCCCCAATTGAGTTTCAGGAATTGAAGATGAAACTCCAAGATAGCCTTGATAAAGGATTCATATGCCCTAGTGCATCACCTTGGGGAGCACCTGTTCTATTTTTTAATAAGAAAGATGGATCAATGAGACTCTGCAATGATTATTGAGAACTTAACAAGAACACTATCAAGAAAAAATATCCTCTCCCACACATTGATGACTTATTTGACCAACTACGTGGAGCTCAATACTTTTCCAAGATTGATCTTCATTGAGGGTATCATCAATTAATGTAAAAAAAAGAGGATATACCAAAGGCGATATTCCGTACAAGGTATGGACACTATGAATTTATAGTGATGCCATTTGGTCTTACTAATGCCCCTTATATCTTCATAGATCAGATGAATAGAGTCTTTAGAGACAATCTTGATTAGTTTGTGGTAGTCTTTATATATGATATTATTGTCTATTCAATGAGCAAGGAAGAACAAGAAGATCACATGAGAATTGTATTAAAGTCCCAAAGAAAGGAGAAGATTTATTCCAAATTTACGAAGTGTGAATTTTGGATTCAAAAAGATTCATTTTTGGGTCACATAATCTCAAAAGAGGGGATATATGAGGATCCAGCAATGATAGAGGTTATTGAAAGATGGTCGAGACCAACAACAGTAACTGAGATCTGAATTTTTCTTGGTTTGTCTGGATATTATTGAAGTTTTGTAAAATATTTTTCACAATTATCTAATCCACTCACTAGGTTGACTCGAAAAGGAGTTATGTTTGTGCGGGTGGAGGAGTGCGAAGAGAATTTCAAGAAGTTGAAAAGAAGTTTATCCAGTGCACCTATTCTCACACTACCCTGTAGTTGAGAAAGGTTTTTGATCTACAGTGATGCATCCAAGAAGTGACTGTGGTGTGTTCTCATGGAAAATGATATGGTGATAACTTCAACCACACGATAGTTGAAAATCCATGAGAAAAATTACCCAACTCATGATTTGGAGTTAGCTACGGTAATCTTTGCATTAACGATTTGGAGTCATTATCATTATGGTGAAAGGTGTGTTATTTTTACTGATCATAAAAGTTTAAAGTATATTTTCACACAAAAGGAGCTGAATATGAGCCAAAGAAGATGGTTGGATCTGATTAAGGATTATGACTTTTCAATTCATTACCACCCTAGGAAAGCAAACAAGGTGGTAGAAAAATTAAGTCGACAAGACCATGAAATATTATCCATGATGAGGATCACAAAAGATCCAATATTTATGGATTTACAATGGATGGATCATGGAATTATAATGGAAGGGGAAAATCAAATCTTTCTCAAAAAGAATGTTCAACCATCTATACATGTGAATATTAATGAGGCACAAAAATAAGATGTAGAGTTACAAAAGAAGGTGAGATATGTTCCTGAATTCAGCCATGATTTTGATGGGATAATATGGTTCAAGAATCAGGTTAGTGATCCTCCCATCACAGAATTAAAGAAGGAGCTACTGGATGAGGCTCATAGTTCTTCATTCTCTATTCATTCTGGAAGCATGAAGATGTATAGGGACATGAAAGAGTACATCTGGTGGGATGGCCTGAAAAGAGATGTTGTTGAATATGTCTCTCGATTCTTGGTTTGTCAGCAAGTAAAATCTGCGAGACAGAAGTCTAAAGGGATGTTACAACCATTACCCATACCAGAATGGAAATGGGAAAACATCACTATGGACATTGTCACTGGACATCCTAAAGCATCTAAAGGAAATAATTCTACCTGGGTTATAGTTGATCGTCTTATGAAGTCGGCACACTTCATTACAATTAGAGAAGATTTCTATCTGGATCAGATTTCCAGGATATATGTGAAGGAAGTGGTAAGATTGCATGGAGTAACACTTTCCATTATATCTGATCGGGATCTGAGGCTTACCTCAATGTTCTGGTGAAGTCTTCAGCATACTTAAGATACAGAGTAGAGTTTCAGCCCTGCTTATCATCCTCTGACAGACGGTCAGTCTGAGAGAACAATTCAAACTCTAGAAGATATGTTTATAGCTTTCTCTATGTATTTCAAATGTGGTTGGGATCAACACCTACCTTTGGTGGAATTTTTTATAATAATATATTTCAATCTAGTATTTAGATGGATCCTTATGAAGCTCTCTATGGAAGGAAATGCAGGACTCCAACTTACTGGGATGAAGTTGGGGAATGAAAGCTATTAGGACCTGATCATGTTGAGGAGATGGCAGAAAAGGTCATAACTATTCAACAACACATAAGATCAGCTCAGAGTCGACAAAATATTTATGCCGCCAACCGAATAAAATACCTAGAGTTTGAAGTGGGTGATAAAGTGTTCTTACGAATATCACCTTGGAAGAGAGTAATGAGATTTGGAAAGAAGGGAAAGCTAAGCCCTATGTATATTGGTCCTTTTGAAATACTGGATCGTGTTGGGAAGGTAGCTTACCGATAGGCGCTTCCACCGAATCAATCTCAAGCTCACGATGTGTTCCATGTATCTCTCTTGAGAATGTACATACCCGATCATTCACATGTATTAATCTCATAAGTTGTACCACTAGAGAAAGATCTCTCTTATCAAGAATAACTGATAGAGATTCTGGATCGTATAGAAAAAGTTCTATAAAACAAGACCACTAACTTGGTGAATGTTTTATGGAGGAACCACTAATTAGAATAAGCTACATGGGAGCTTGAGGATATGATGAGGGAGTGGTATCCTCGTATATTTGTTACGAAGTGACGAATTTCGAGGGAGAAATTCATTTTAAGGGGGGTAGAATGTAGCACCCTAATTTTTTATGAGAAATATTTTTTTTTATTATGTTATACAGAACATTAAAGGAATATTTTTCTACACACAACACTAGCTAGGCTTGCATATAGGCAAGATCAACCTTCCTCAGTAGCATGTGTCGTACGCAATATCGAGTTTTACTAAACAATGATATATTGTTACTATTATGGACTAGACATTATGAATAGTATTACATACATTTTAAATTTTATAAAATTATTATTAATCTTGCACATTTTCTAAAACATGTTATGTGAACAAAATAAATATTTCGGGTAAAATAAGTATTTTTAAAAAAATGCAGTTTTACCTCCTTTTGATGGCGCACCCACATTAAATCTAGTTTATTACATGTTTATAAGTTAAAATTAACAAAATAAAATTATTCTTTGGAATCATGATATAAAAATTTACTTTGGATAAATTTTTCATATTATTCAGATAACTTTCATATTTTATTGAATAGTAAAAACACGCTATATTTTAATTAAAAACAACTTTTTTCATCGCAATAATCTATGTGGTTAAATTAAAATATTTAATGGTTTTAAAGTACAAATAGAATAAATTTTTACCATTTAATATAATGTATGTCATTACCATTAATATTACTTTGAATTCATAGGTTAAAACATTTCAATCTTTGTCAATGTTTTATCTTTTAAAACTCGTTTTCTTAATAATGGGAATAATTTTAAATTAATTATTGCAACTTATGTGTTTTGAATTTTGAAAAATTCATTCTATATTTGAATTCAGTAGATCCAAATTATGTTAATAGGGTGCTTTAATTTATTTTAAATTATGAATAGTAACTACAGTAATTTTTATTTACTGTTGTTAAAAGTAAATCGGGTAATTAAGGGTACAAATAAGATTATAAAATTACCCTAACACCTTCCAAAATTCGATTGGATGACTAAAAGTCGACCCTTATCACCTAAGAGTCAGAATAAATTAATTTTATGGACATTTTACCATTAAAATAATTTAACTATTATTAAAACCAAAGAAAGTGACAACATGTCACTCTCTAAAATCTTATAAGTATAATAATTATAATTTAATGATAAACTTCAAGAAACATATAACCTGAATAGTCTCCAGAAATATAATAAAATTATCTAAGTAATGTGAATTTATTTATAATTTTTAGGGATTAAATAATTATCATTAATTATGACACAATAGTGATGCTGAAATTATTTTATTGATTGAATTATCGAATAAATGATTTTAAAAGAATTAAAATAAATATTATATGAACTATTTAATGTCCTCCACTAATTTTCTAGATAAATATTACATGTTATTAATCTAGTAAATCTTTTATTTCGGACATATAGTTTGTGAACATTTTATTTAAATTCAAATAAATGAATAGTGTCAAAATTGACACAATTGTTATTTTATAAAAATTACATATTATAAAATTGTTTAAAAATAAAAAAAATATTTAAAATTTATAAATTAAAATTTATATGGTCTAAAATGTAATAATTTATAAAATTATGGACAATTAACAACATATATGTAATTATTTATAATAATTTAAAATTTTGAATATTATTACCACAAATAAAATTAAATAGATTGTATAAGGATAAATCATGTTGATAATGATTAAAATAAATTCACAACTTATCTAAATTTTATTGGTTGATGATATTACAACCCTACGTAATCTAATATTAGGATTTGAGTCATTTTTGGACGTTTTTATGTGGGTTTTGAATTTATTATAAAATAATATTTCTTAGAATTCCAAAGGTGCCTCTCCCCTCCCTTATAAAAGGGCACCTCCTCCCTCTCCTCCTCACACCACATTGAGCCTTCAAGCTTGGCCAAACCCTGCCATTTTCTCTTATAAACTTCCCTAGAAACATCATATAGGTCCTGGTCTTCTTCAAAGACCATATTAAGTGTCCTAAGAGAAGGTTAAGAAGAGGCACTACAAAGAAGATGTAATGTCAGTTATCGATTCATTCAAATTCATTTCTTCTTATACTTCCTCTTATTAAGTTGTTTTATTATGAACTAATAACATCAGTATCACTCACATACTGATATTTTATTATAAATATGAATCAACCCTATTTCAATTTCTATCCATCCTATAGAATATGAAATCGTCGCACATGCATACGTACAGAATACCGTCTCCACGCCGTGGTGTAATTTGTTTTCCACCACCACCTTACATGGATTGGTATAATGGTGTAAATAATAACTATATATGATTATAATAAAGTAATATTTATTCTTAAATAGAATACATACACTTCAATACCATTCCATGATCATGGGAACGATATAATCGCTCGTGCGTACGTACGGCCTACCGTCTCCACGATGTGATGCGACTCATTCTACATGATCTTCATTGAATAATGATTATATAAATGACTTGAATGGGTAAATATGATATATATTAGAATAATAACATTCTGTAAATGTGTTATCTATAACCTAAATACAAGAATAAGAATTTATTCGATAAAACACACCTAAGAACATAAAGAAATAAACACACAAATAACATGTAGCAATGAAATATTACTAATAATAAGCTACAAATATGACCATATATGATATCATAACAATTATTATGTTTCTGTAATAAGTCAATGACATTAAATAAATCATTATACATGAGTTTTTGACATGTACAAAGCAAATCAGACCTAAGGTAATGGAAAATATCACAATCACATTTTTTTAATCCGAGATTGTTTATACTTCTTGAATTTTCTGGGGCATATTTATCATCCACATCCATGTTTCCTCAATATTTAAAATTATTTATATCCTAATACAATTTTTTAAATCCAATATTACTCATTTCTGAGTTTTAGTATAATATATGAAAGGAATCTTTTGAAGTTTTTTTGTACGAGGTACTTTTTGACTTTTCTAGCCAATGTACGAGAAGAATGTTTTTTAACTTATATGGCATGAAGGGATTTTTATAATTTCATATAAAATTATTTCCATGAAGCTTCCTTTACAAGTTATCAAGTTTATTTTTAATCAACTTATTTTAGTTTAATATTTTATGACATGTTAAGGAAAGATAAATGTTTTTAAATTAGAAAGGATATTTTCCTCCAGAATGGAGTTCAAGTGTTTTATCAAAATTATTTTCCATCTAAGATAATATAGGTTTCTATTTCAATCCCCATTTTTTACATTGATTTGATTATTTGGTGGTGTAATTAATTTTATGATGTCATTTTTTCTAATATGGATTATATTATGATGGCTTGATGTTTAAGAATCCCATTTTATTACATGGTTTATGCTATGATGTATGATTTATGATTTTATGGAACACATAATAATGGCTTCATAATGAGATGGGTAGGACCTATATCTCTCTCAAATGAATTGGGTAAAGATTTTTATCTCATGAGATAGTCATGGAAGGAACGACAAGTTAATCCGGTTCAGGGATACAGGACTGGAACGAGGAGTGAACTCGGTTCAGTAATGGACTTTGTTCTCTATGATAGTCTTGGCAATGAGTTTTGACTAAAATGAAATGATTTTCTATGATTATGTGTGTATTCCACAAAGTTTCATGTTTTATGTTATGATTACTGTGATTACATTTCACCAATATTGTAGTGACCCAAAGCTTGACTTATATGGACAATACATTACTTTTGCGGAATACTTAATACATAACAAAAAAGAGAACCAAAAGGATCGTAATAGTTTAGTGTCATTGGAATCTCGGAATATAATCCTCTAATCGTGGTGAAAGATCTTCAACATCTCCCAATAAAGATATTCCCTTTTTTTCTTACCTAAAACCATTCTTAATATCCTATGGAAAAGAAAACATAAAAGGGGTGAGCTCAAATGCCCTGTAAAAGTAAAAAAATATCAATTACATCATATTCATAAGAACATAACATTTTGGAAATCTTTACCTGCAAAAGAGATTATAATTTCATAACATGAGATAAATCATAGTTGTGAAATGTAATCCCAATAATCATAACATAAAACAGGAAACATTGTGTCATACACACATAATCAGAGATAATCATTTCTTATAAGTCAAGACTCATTGCAAAGACTATCTTAGTGGACAAAGTCCATTTCTGAACCGAGTTCACTCCTCGTTTCAGTCCTGTTTCACTGAACTGGTTTAACCTGCCGTTCCAGCCATGTCTATCTCATGATATATAAAATATTTACCCAATGAATTGGAGGGATTTAATGGCCCAACCCATATCATAATGATACCATTCTTATGTGCGCCACAAAATCATAAACCATACATCATTGCATAACCCATGTAATAAAAATGGGAATCATAAACATCGTGACATCATAAAAAAATTCATATAAGATAAAGGAATTCATAAAAATAATTCCCTCACATCATAATCAAATAAATGTAATAATTTGGATAGAAACATAACCCTATATTATCTTAGATGGAAAATAATTTTGATAAAACACTTGAACTCCATTCTTGAGGAAAATATCCTTTCTACTTCAAAAACATTTTCCTTTCTTAACATGTCATATTATTTTTAACTACAAGAAGTTGATTAAAAATAAACCTGAAAACATGTAAAGGAAGCTTCTTGGAAATAATGTTTTAAAAATCCATTCATGCCGTATTAGTAAAAAAACATTTTTCTCGTACTTTTGCTGGAAAAGTCAAAAAGTACCTCTTACGAAAAACAACACAAGATTCCTTTCATATATTTTACTAAAAACTCACCGAAGGGAAAAATTGGACATAAAATATTTTAGAAGGATATAAATATTACATATTCAGGAAATATGGATATGGAAGATAAATATTCCACAGTAAATTCTGAAGTATAAACAATCTCAGATAAAAATGATATTGCTATATTTTCCTTTACCTTAGGTCCGATATGCTTCGTATGTATCCAAACCTCCTGTATAATGATTTAAATAATGTCATTTACTTATAAAATATTCATATTCATTGTTATTATATCATATATGGTTCACTTATGACTTTATATTAACCGTTCCTTTGTAAATTCATGTTAAAGTAGCGTTTTGGGTAAAATCGTTTCATTTTTCATTCGTGTTTTAACTTGTAATTATTCATATGATTACATAGATCATGATTACTTACATAAAAAATGTAAAAAATGATTTATATATAATATATATTCATAATATACATATATATAATAGATCTATAAATGGAATGAAATACACCGTTTATGGAGACGATAGGTCGTACGTACGCATGAACGTTGTTTTCGTTTCCTTGTTGAATTGAATGGAATTAAGTATACGACATAAATATATATGTACATAAATCCAGTAGCATTATTATTTCATATATTTTATTGTTACTTATTATATATACTTTATAATAATTCTTGAATTTTTAACATCGAAAATGAATCTCATCGCGTCGTGGAGACGGTAATCCGTACGTACGAACGAGCGATGATATAATTCCCATGGAATTGCATTGGATTGTATTTGTAATATTTAAGAATAAACATCACTTTAAAATAATAATATATAGTAATTATTTACACCATTATACCCATCCAAGTATGGTGGTGGTGGAAAATAGATTACACCACGGCGTGGAGACGGTATTATGTACGTACGCACGCGCGGTGATATCGTTTTCCGTAGGATGGATAGATGGTGAAATAGGGTGGTTTCATACTTATAATAACATTTCAGTATATGAGTTATACTGATGTTATTACTTTATAATGAAAAAACAAAAGAAGAATAAGTAGAAGAAGAAATAAAGTTGAAAGAATTGGTAACGGACATTACCTCATCTTTGAAGCGCCTCTTTGAGACCTCCTCTTAGGGTACTAAAATTGGTCTTTGAAGAAAACCAGGACCTCTATGATGTTTCCAGGGAAGTGGGGAAGTGAAATGGGTAGGTTTTGTCTGATCTTGAAGGCTCAAATTGGTGTGAGGAGGAGCGGGAGGAGTTTCCCTTTTATAAGGGAGGAGAGGGGCACCTTTGGAAATATAAGAAATATTAGTTTATATTAAATCCCAACCCCACTTAAAATATTATAAAATGAATCATATCCAAATATTAGATGATATAGTCTTGTAATCTCATCAAACAATAAAATTTTGACATGTTATGAATTTATTTTAAACATTATCAACTTGATTTATCCTTATTTATCAATTTAATTTTATTTGTGGTAATAATATTATAAATTTTAAATTATTATATATAATAACATATATGTTGTGAATTTTCCATAATTTGACACATTATTAAATTATATACAATATAAATTTTTATTTCTTATTTAAAAAAAAATATTTTTAAACAATTTTATAATATGTTATTTTTTTAAAATAACAACAGTGTCAATTTTGACACTATTTATTTATTTGAATTTAAATAAAATATATACATAAGGTATGTTCAAAATAAAAGCATTAATAGATTCATAAAATGTCATATGTATCTAGAAAATTAGTGTATCACATTAAATAGTTCATATAATATTTATTTTAATATTTTTTAGACCATTTATTTGATATTTTAATTAATAAAATAACTTCAACATCACTATTGTGTAATAATTAATGATAATTATTTAATCCCAAAAAATTCTAAATAAATTCCTTTGATGTAGATAATTGTATTATATTTCTAGGGACTATTCATGTTCGATGTGTTATTAATTTTATCACTAAATTAGAATTATTATACTTATAATATTTAAGAAAGTGACATGTTGTCACATTCTTCTGTTTTAATAATAATTAAATTATTATCATAGACAAAAGTCCATTAAACAAATATAATCAGACCCTAATGTGATATGGGTCTACTTTTAGTCATCCAATTGGATTTTGGCAGGTGTTAGGGTAATTTTATAATCTTATATTTAACCTTAATTAACGGATTTACCTTTAACTATGGTAAATAAAATTTACCGTAGTTACTATTCATAATGCCCAAAAATAAAAAGTATCCTATTAACATAATTTGGACCCACTGATTCCAAATATGGAATCCATTTATCAAAATTTAAAACTTATAAGTTGCAGTAATTAATTTAAAATAAATCCCATTGTTAAGAAAACGGGTTTTAGAAGTTAAAACATTGCCAAAGATTGGAATGTTTTTACCTATTAATTCAATGTGAAATTAATGCTAATGACATAAATTATATTAAATGGTAAAAATATATTCTATTTATAATTTAAAACCATTGAATATTATAATTTATCCATATAAATTATCTCAATGAAAAAAAGTTGTTTTTAATTAAAAATTAGCGTATTTTTACTGTTCATCAAAATATGAAAGTTATCAGAAAAATATCAAAAATTTATCCAAAGTAAATTTTTAAATCCCAATTCAAAAGAAGAATTTTATTTTGAAAAATTAAACTTATAAAAATGTCATAAACTAGATTTAATGTGGGTGCACCATTAAAAGGCGGCAAAACTGCATTTTTTAAAAAATACTTATTTTACCTGAAAAATTTATTTTGTTCTCTTACCATGTTCTAGAAAATGTATAAGATGAATAATAATGTTATAAAATTCAAAATTTAGTTAATAATATTCATAACGGCTAGTCCATAATAATATATCGTTGTTTAGTGAAACCCAGTACTGCGTATGACGCAAGCTATCGAGGAAGGTCGCGATTGCGTGTAAAGAAAGTCAAGCTAGTGTTGTTTGTATTGAATGATTCCTATGATGATTTATATAACATAAAAACAAAAAATTTCTCATAAAAGTCTTGGGTGTTACATTCTACCCCCCTTAAAATGAATTTCTCCCTCGAAATTTGTCACTTTGTAACAAACAGTTGAGGATACCTCTCCCTCATCATATCATCAAGCTCCCATGTTGCTTATTATAATTGGTGGTTCCTCGATAAAACATTCACCAAGCGAGTGGTCTTGTTCCGTAGTACTTTTTCACTACGATCCAGAATCTCTATCGGTTTTTATTCATAAGAAAGATCTTGCTCCAGCGGTAAAACTTCAGAGCTGAGTACATGTGAAGGATCAGGTATGTACTTTCTCCGGAGAGATACATGGAACACATCGTGAACTTGAGAGAGATTCAGTGAAAGTGCCAATCGGTAAGCTACCTTCCCCACACGATCCAGAATATCAAAAGGACCGATATATCTGAGCCTCAACTTTCCCTTCTTTCCAAATCTCATGACCCTCTTCCAGGGAGATATTCGCAAGAACACATTATCACCCACTTCCAACTCTAGGTCTTTTCTTCAGTTGTCGGCATAACATTTTTGTCGACTCTGAGCTGCTCTTATATGTTGTTGAATAGATCTGACCTTTTCTTCCATTTCATCAACAAGATCAGGTCCTAATAGCTTTCTTTCCCCAACTTCATCCCAGCAAGTTGGACTCCTGCATTTCATTCCATAGAGAGCTTCATAAGGATCCATCTGAATACTGTAGTGAAAGCTATAATTATAAGAAAATTCCACCAATGGTAGGTGTTGATCTCAACCACCATTGAAATCTATAGAGCAAGCTCTGAACATATCTTCTAGAGTTTGAATTGTCCACTTAGACTCACCGTCTGTCTGACGATTATAAGCAGTGCTAAAACTCAACTCTATATCCAGAGTATGTTGAAGACTTCTCCAGAACATTGAGGTAAACCTCAAATCCTGATCAGATATAATCGAAAGTGGTACTCCATGCAATCTTACCACTTCCTTTACATATATCCTAGAAATCTGATCTAGAGAGAAATCTTCTCTAATATCAATGGAGTGTGCAGACTTTGTAAGATGATCAACTATGACCCAGATAGCTTTATTGCATTTGGATGTTTTAGTAAGTCCAGTGACAAAGTCCATAGTGATGTTTTCCCATTTCCATTCTGGAATGTGTAATGGTTGTAACATCCCCTTAGACTTATGTCTCTCAACTTTAACATGCTGAAAAACCAAGCATCAAGAGACATATTCAGCAACATCTCATTTCATTCCATCCCACCAGAAGTACTCTTTCATGTCCCTATACATCTTCGTGCTTCCAGGATGAATAGAGAATGAAGAACTATGAGCCTCATCTAGCAGCTCCTTCTTTAATTCTGGGATGGGAGGAACACATACCCAATTCCTGAACATTATTATCCCATCACAATCAAGTTTTTATTCAGGTACATTTCTCACCATCTTTTATAACTCTACATCTTCTTTCTAAGCCTCTTTAATCTTCACATGTATAGATGGTTGAACATTCATTTGAGAAAGATACTATTTTTCCCCTTCCATTATAATTCCAAGATACATCCTTTGTAAATCCATAAATATTGGATCTTTTGTGATCCTCTTCATGTATAAGCTAGCATGGTCTTGTCGACCTAATGAATCATCCACCTTGTTTGCTTTCCAAGGGTGGTAATGGATTGAGCAGTCGTAATCCTTAATCAACTCCAACCATCTTCTTTGATGCATATTCAGCTCCTTTTGTGTGAAAATATACTTTAAACTTTTATGATAAGTATAAATATCACACCTTTCACCATAAAGGTAATGCCTCCAAATATTTAATGAAACGATTACCGCATATAACTACAAATCATGAGTTGGGTAATTTTTCTCATGGATTTTCAGCTGTCGTGAGGCATAATCTATCACCATATCATTTTGCATGAGAACACATCCCAGTCCCTTCTTTGATTAATTAATATAGATCACAAACCTTTCTCCACTGCAAGGTAGTGTGAGCACAGGTGCACTGGCTAACCTTCCATTTAGCTCTTTGAAATTTTCTTCACATTCCTCCGTCCAAACAAACATAACTCCTTTTCGAGTCAACTTGGTGAGTGGGTTAGATAACCTTGAAAAATATTTCACAAAACGTCGGTAATATCCAGCCAAACCAAGAAAACATCGGATCTCAGTTACTTTTGTTGGTCTCGACCATATTTCAATAACCTCTATTTTTGCTGGATCCACATATATCTCCTCTTTTGAGATTATGTGACCCAAAAATGCAACTTTTTGAAGCCAAAATTCACACTTGGTAAATTTGGAAAAAATCTTATCCTTTATTAGGGTCATTAATACAATTCTTAAGTGACCTTCATGTTCTTCCTTGCTCTTTGAATAGACTAGAATATCATCTATAAAGACTACCACAAGCTGATCAAGATAGTCTCTAAAGACTCTATTCATCGGATCCATGAAGATAGTAGGGGAATTAGTAAGAATAAATGGAATCACTATAAATTAATAGTGTCCATACCTTGTACGGAAAAGCCGTCTTTGGTATATCCTCCCTTTGACCCTTAATTGATGATACCCTGAATGATGATGAATCTTGGAAAAGTATTGAGCTCTGCGTAGTTGATCAAATAAGTCATCAATGCACGTGAGAGGATATTTGTTCTTGATAGTGATCATGTTAAGTTCTCAATAATCAATGCAGAGTCTCATTAATCCATATTTCTTCTTAATAAACAGAATAGGTTTACCCCAAGGTGACGCAATCGGGCGTATTAATCCTTTATCAAGATTCTCTTGGAGTTGCTTCTTCAATTCCTGTAACTCAATTGGGGCCATTCTACAAGGTTTCTTTGAAATAGGGAAAGCACCTGGTACGAGTTATATTGAAAACTCAACTTCACGATTTGGTGGAAGACATGGGAATTCCTCTGGAAAGTCATCATCAAATTATCTTACAATGGGAATATTATTAATTGTGATTTTATCTCCAACCATTTGAGATAAATAACCTTCATTTAGTGGAATCAAGACCCATAAGATGGATGAAATTTCCACCGGAAGGTTATGCTCATCCTTGAATCGATAGATGATCATAGATTGATCTAGAATATGAAATGTGACATCCCTTCATTGGAAATTTATATGAGCTCCATATAAAGAAAGCCAATCCATGCCAATAATCACATCAAATTCCACTATAGGAAGAATCACAAGATTTCCAGGAAGCACTTTCCCACAAACTTCAAACAGAGAAGAATTGTAAACATTTGATGCGACTGTTGTGCCATTAAGAGTTGTCATAGCCAAGTAAACATCTAATTGTTGGGGTAATATGGTGATACCCTTATAATATTCTTCATAAATAAAAGATTGGGTGGATCCAGAATCAAATAAAACATTTGCTACTTTAGAGTGGATGGTAAGTGTACCTCTCACCACTTCGTTGTCGTACTCAACATCGCCGATAGTAATTTCATGTGACTTTCCATTGTCTTTGTCCTTATGAGTTTGTTGACATCGATCATTATCATCAAACCTTGGATTTGGGAATTTATTGGTATAATGCCCCATCTCCTTGCACTTGAAACATTGAAGTGTAGTAGGTTCATTCTGTGTATCCCTTCCTTTGTTTGCATCATTAGACATATTCTTCCCATTATTTCTATATTCAATTGCCCAATGACCTTCTTTTCCACACATATAACATTTGATTGTCCCCTTAAGACAATTTCCTCCATGTTTAATTCCACACTTTGAGCATAAGGGAAAACTCATCTTCTTTTCAGTGTGGTCTTTAGATTTTTCTTTGAATTCCATTTTCCTCTTCTTATCAAACCCATGTGACTGATGGGTTACACCAATCTCTATCTCAACCTTGAGAGCACATCGAATAATTTCCTCGTATAAATTGAAGTCCCTTATGGATAATTCCCTTCGATGACTTGGTTTTAAGCCACTAAAGAATCGATCAATCTTACTCTCAGGTTGGATAATAATTCCGAAAGCATACCTTGCAAGTATTGTAAAATTTGATTCGTAGGTACCAACGGATTCATCATCCTTTTGCTTTAGTTCAAGAAATTCCTTCTCCATATTTGTACAAAGAATATGAGCGAAATACTTATTGAAAAATAAGTTCTTGAACTCGTCCCATTCCATGTACTCAATTTCATCTCTTTGCCTCATATTCTTAATAAGATTCCACCATTGATCAGCATCAACTTCCAAACGATACACTGCTAAGATGACATTATCATGTTCAGAACATTGAAGAACTGAAAATATCTTTTCAGTGGTACTGATCCATTGTTCAGCCACTAATGGATCAGAAGACATGCTGAATGAAGGTGGACGCTGCCTCATGAAGGATTCAACAGAATGTTGCTCCATACTTTGCTCATTTTGAAGTCCTGCATGATTTTTAGCTTGAGAAAGTTTTGTGAGGATGGCTACAAGTTTTTCATTCCAGCTCCCATAACGTTTGGTTTCTCAGGGGGACAATCATTGCATTGCCCATCGCATTCCGCATTAACACGGTTCCTTCGGGCTCCATCCATTGACTAAAACCAAGAAGAATAGTGTGAGAAATAGTAATTATAATAGGAAAACCACATAATCATGAATAAACTTTCACACTTAAGGTCTTATCATATGTTTTTCATGGAAATTTCTAAAACTCTAAGATTGTGTTCTGTGCTTAGACATATCCTTAGGTTTCGCACTAAGGATATCACATCATAGTTTCCAAAGGTTGACTATACCATTCCTCTGATACCAACTGTAGAGACCCAAAGCTTGGCGTACATGGAAAATACATTACTTTTGAGGAATACTTAATACATAACAAAAATATACACACAAGGATCATAATAGTTTAGTGTCTTTCGAAACTCGGAATATAATCTTCTAATCGTGGTGAAAGATCTTCAACATCTCCCAATGAAGATCATCCCTTTTTTCATACCTAAAACCTTTCTTTATATCCTGGGGAAAAGAAAACATAAAAGGGGTGAGCTCAAATGCCCAGTAATGGTAAACAAAATAAATATCAATTACAACATATTCATAAGAACATAACATTTTGGAAATCTTGACCTTCAAAAGAGATCATAATTTCATAACATGGGATAAATCATAGTAGTGAAATGCAATCCAAATAATAATACCATAAAACATGAATCTTTTTGGTATACACACATAATCATAGATAATCATTTCTTATTTGTCAAGACTCATTTCCAAGACTATCTTAGTGGACAAAGACCATTTCTGAACCGAGTTCACTCCTCGTTTCAGTCCCGATTCACTGAACCTGTTTAACCTGCCATTCCAGCCATGTCTATATCATGAGATATAAAATCATTACCCAATTCATTGGAGGGAGATATAGTTCCCACCTATCTCATAATGATACCATTCTTATGTGTTCCACAAAATCATAAACCATACATCATAGCATAAAACATGTAATAAAAATGGGAATCGTAAACATTGTGACATCATAAAACAATTCATATAAGATAAAGGAATTCATAAAAATATTTCCATCACAACATAATCAAATCAATGTAACAAAATGGATAGAAACAGAACCCTATATTATCTTAGATGGAAAATAATTTTGATAAAACACTTGAACTCCATTCTTGAGGAAAATATCCTTTCTACATCAAAAACATTTTCATTTCTTAACATGTCATATAATTTTGAACTAAAAGAAGTTTATTAAAAATAATCTTGAAAACTTGTAAAGGTTTCTTCTTGGAAATAATTTTTTAAAAATCCATTCATGCTGTATATGTTAAAAAAACATTCTTCTCGTACTTTTGTCGGAAAAGTCAAAAAGTACCTCGTACGAAAAATGACAAAAGATTCATTTCATATCTTTTACTAAAAACTCACTGAAGGGTAAAATTGGACATAAAATATTTTATAAGGATATAAATATTACATAATGATGAAACATGGATTTAGATGATAAATATTCCCCAGTAAATTCTGAAGTACAAACAATCTCATATAAAAAGGAGATTGTGAGATTTTCCCTTACCTTAGGTCTGATATGCTTCGTACGTATCCAAACCTCTTGTATAATAATTTTTTAATAATGTGATTGACTTATTACAGAATCATATTAATTGTTATTATTTCATATATGGTTCACTTATGACTTTATATTACCCGTTCCTTTGTAAATTCATGTTAAAGTAGCGTTTTGGGTTAAATCGTTTCATTTGTCGTTCGTGTTTTAACTTGTAATTACTCATATGATTACTTAGATCATGATTAATTAAATCCAGAATGTAAAACATGATTAATATATATTATATATACAGAATATACATATATAGAATAGATCAATAAATGGGAAGAAATACACCATTCATGGAGACGGTATGTCGTACGTACGCATGAACACTATTTTCGTTTCTTATTGAATTGAATGGAATTAAGTATATGACATACATATATATGTACATAAATCCAGTTGAATTATTATGTCATATATTTTATTATTACATATTACATATACTTTATAATCATTCTTGAATTTTTATCATGGAAAATGAATCCCATCGCGTCGTGGAGACGGTAATCCGTAGGTACGCACGAGCGATGACATTGTTCCCATGGAATTTTATTGGAGTATATGTATAATATTTCAGAATAAATATCACTTTACAATAATAATATATAGTCATTATTTACACCATTATACACATCCAAGTAAGGTGGTGGTGGAAAATAGATTACACCACGGCGGGGAGACGATATTCTGTATGTACGCACGCGCGATGATTTCGTTTTCTGTAGGATGGATAGATGGTGAAATAGGGTTGTTTCATACTTAAAATAACATTTAAGTATATGAGTGATACTAATGTTATTACTTCATAATAAAACAACTAAATAAGAATAAGTAGAAGAAGAAATAATGTTGAAAGAATCGGTAATGGACATTACCTCTTCTTTGAAGCACCTCTTTGAGACCTCCTCTTAGGGAACTAAAATGGGTCTTTGAAGAATAGCAGGACCTCTAGGATGTTTCTAGAGAAGTGGGGAAGTAAAATGGGTAGGGGTTGGCCGAGAGTGAAGGCTCAAATTGGTGTGAGGAGGATAGGGAGTAGGTGCCCTTTTATAAGGGAGGAGAGGGGCACCTTTGGAAATATAAGAAATATTAGTTTATATTAAATCCCAACCCCACATAAAAACATCTAAAATGACTCATATCAGAATATTAGATGAGATAGAGTTGTAATCTCATCATCCAATAAAATTTGGACATGTTGGGAATTTATTTTAAACATTATCAACTTGATTTATCCTTATTTATCAATTTAATTTTATTTGTGGTAATAATATTTTAAATTGTAAATTATAATAAATAATTACACATGTGTTGTGAATTTTCCATAATTTGGAACTTTATGACATTAATGACCATAAAAAATTTAATTTATAATTTTTAAACATTTCTGTGATTTTTAAACAATTTTATAATGTGTTATTTTTATAAAATAACAATAGTGTCAATTTTGACAATATTCAAATATTTGAATTTAAATAATATATATACAGAGTATGTTCGAACTAAAAGCATTAATAGATTCATAAAATGTCATATGTATCTAAAAAATTAGTGGAGAACATTAAATAGTTCATATAATATTTATTTTAATATTTTTTAAACCATTTATTTGATATTTTAAATAATAAAATAATTTGAACATCACTATTGTGTCATAATTAATGATAATTATTTATTCCATAATAATTCTAAATAAATTTATATGATGTATATAATTGAATTAGATTTCTGTAGACTATTCATGTTCCATGTGTTATTATGTTTGTCACCAAATTAAAATTATTATACTTATAAGATTTAAGAAAGTGACATGTAGTCACATTCTTTGGTTTTAATAATAATTAAATTATTTTCATGGAGAAAAGTCCATTAAATAAATATAATCCGACCCTTAGGTGATATGGGTCGACCTTTAGTCATCCAATAGGATTTTGGCCGATGTTAGGGTAATTTTATAATCTTATATTTACCCTTAATTACCCAATTTACCTTTAACTATGGTAAATAAAATTTACCGTATTTACTATTCATAATGCCCAAAAATAAAAAGTAGCCTATTAACAAAATTTGGACCCACTGATTCCGAATATGGAATCAATTTTTCAAAATTCATGACATATAAGTTGCAGTAATTAATTTAAAATAAATCCCGTTGTTAAGAAAACAGGTTTTAGAAGTTAAAACATTGCCAAAGATTGAAATGTTTTTACCTATGAATTCAATGTGAAATTAATTCTAATGACATAAATTATATTAAATGGTAAAAATATATATTATTTCTACTTTAAAACCATTCAGTATTATAATTTAACCATATAAATTATCTTATTGAAAAAAGTTGTTTTTAATTAAAAATTAGCGTATTTTTACTATTCATCAAAATATTAAAGTTAACAGAAAAATATCAAAAATTTATCCAAATTAAATTTTCATATCACGATTAAAATGAAGAATTATATTTTTCTAGATTAAACTTATAAACATGTCAAAAACTAGATTTAATGTGGGTGCGCCATCAAAAGGCGGTAAAACTGCATTTTTTGAAAAATACTTATTTTTCCCTAAAAATTTATTTTTTTCTCTTACCATGTTCTAGAAAATGTGTAAGATGAATAATAATGTTATAAATTTTAAAATTTAGTTAATACTTTTCATAATGGATAATCCATAATAATATATCGTTGTTTTGTGAAACCCTGTATTGCGTACGACGCAAGCTGTCGAGGAAGGTCGCAATTGCGTGTAAAGCAAGTCAAGCTAGTGTTGTGTGTAGTGAAACATTCCTTTGATTATTTATATAACCTAAAAAAATATTTCTCATAAAAGTATCAGGTGTTACAAATATTATTTATCCCATGTTCTGATATTATGATCTCTTTTGTAGGTTAAGATATTCAAAATGTTATGTTCTTATGAATATGATATGATTGATATTTCTTTTGATTACCATTACTAATCATTTGAGCTCACCCTTTTGAATGTTTTATTTTCCCAAGGTCAAGAAGAAGGGTATTAAGTAGGATATTCCAAAATTTGGCTCTAGATATGATGAAATAAACGGGAGACAATGGAGATGATTTTTGAACCAGTTGTTTATGTTTCTCAGTTTCTAAAGACACTATAACTATACTGTCCAATCATGGATTTGTTATATGTTGTAATAATTAGGCTTCAATTTTGAAGTATTAACCATGTATGTAAAGTATGGGTTGTTATAATTCAGTGGCATGGATAATGAAATGTATCTACATATGGATAAATTAATTTGAATTTAATAAATGAAAATATGAAGCGAGAGTTGTTTTATCAAAATTATGGCACACCCATATATATGATAAATGATATATTTGGTTATATTTAATTCATATACAATATAAAAATATACACCTAAAAATTAGCATAAAATTGAGGATAGGTATATGTGAATAATAAAATATTTTATTTTAAGTTTCCTCTTTTTATATTTGCATCCCCCTCCTATAAAATATCTTCTCGAATAATCCCCACACTAACAATAAAATTTATGGACACTGAAGAAGGGTCTCCAACCATGTTTTTGCGCTCTATAGTGTAGGAAGATATCTCGGTCAGTATAGCTCGATGTAATGGTTGGATATGTATGGTGGATAAATTTAGGGATGTTGGATCATTAAAAGGAACCATATTTGTAAAAGGTTCGGAGGGTACCTTGGATCATCGATCCTACTCTCCTATAAAGTCATGATAGGAGAAAAGGATTATGAATACTTTTTGTATACCAGTCTAGGAGGTATGTCGATTAAGAATAGTTGATTAATCAGATTCATTGAGTTGTGGTTGTTTTCTTGATGTAGGGGTTGTGGTGGGGTAGGGTTCATCAACACTGATGGAATGAAAAATGGAATGAGGATGTGGGGGAAATATATTCATGGTTTTGTAGAAATAACTGGTTAAATTACCTTATATTATATGGTATAGGTGGGGTAAGTGAATATGGGGAAGTGGTTGGTGGGGCGGATAATGGTGATGATGCGAGAAATATTGATGAAGTTACAAAATAGGTGGATGTAAGGTTTGGGGCCTCCTGAACGGGGGATGGGGATAGGGTAGGGTGAGTTGGAGCCACAAAAAAATCTTCTACATACTTAGTGGAGAACTAGTAGAACCATGTGATCATACGAATGGTCCCCTTCGTGATTAGCATGATGAGGGAAATTGAATCTATCATACCAATAGAGTAAAGAGGATTAGTGGAATCAAAAGCACTGATATGGTAGGGAATACGAGTGATAAATCTAACTTCAATAAAGGTATATAGAAATAACATATTTTGTGTCTTATATTATATATAAAATAATAATTTTAGTCATATAATTATATTTCCCATTGACGAGGCAATGATAAAAACCTAAATGTGACTGGCAGGCCCATGAGAATCTCCCCTAGTGATCCATGACTACGAAATTGTAGAGACCCAAATCGTGGAGTACATGGACATTACAATACTTTTGAGGAATACTCAATACATAACAAAAACCAACACACAAGGACCATAATAGTTTAGTGTCTTTGGAAACTCATAACATAATCTTTTAATCAGGGTGAAAGATCTTCAACATCTCCCATAATGATCTTCCCATTTTATTTTCTTACCTAAAATATTTCTTTATGTCCTGGGGAAAAGAAAACATAAAAAGGGTGAGCTAAAATTCTTAGTATGGGTAAAAATAGAGAACATAAAACATTCCATAAAAATTTTAATGCAAAAGCTTGAACATACAATCTAAACATCAAAATATTGAGCAAAGACATAAAACATGGAAGTACGTAAGTCATATATCATAAAGGAACATCAATCATGATAAAATAGCATGGGAATAAAACAAGTAATTGTGGAAAACCATTAAGAACTTGATATTATTTCCATAGTAGCCATGGCATTGCTACCAAGACCATCTTAGTGAACAAATCCCCTTTCTGATTCGAGTTCACTCCTCATTCCCGTCCTGTATCACTGAACCAGATTTACCTACCATTGCAGCCATGTCTATCTCATGAGATATAAATCTTTACCTAATGAATTTGTTGGAGATATAGGTCCCACCCATCTCATATTTAAATCATTCTTACTTGTTCCATAAATTAAACTTATAACATTCCTCATCACCCAAATAATAAAATGGGTTTCATAAAAATCATCCCAGCATCACATAATCCATATAAAACAAATGGATATTTCATTATAAGAAAATTAAAACCATGTAAATGATAGAGACATTATACTTGAAGCATACACAAATGAAATAATGTAATCTTAGATGGAAAATGGTTTTCATAAAACACTTGAAATGATTTCTTGACGAAAATATCATTTCATCTTCAAAATCATTTTCTTTTCACAAAATTCCATGGAGTTTTAAAAAAAGGTATTTTGATGAAAATATTCCTAATATCTTGTATAGTAAGATTCATTAAAATTAGGTGTTATGAAACTGTAAAAATCCGTTCACGCCGTATAAGTTAAAAATAACATTCTTCTCATACTTTTGTCAGAAAATTCAAAACGTTCTCCGTGTGGTAAATAAAATTAAGATTCCCTTCATAACAAGTGGTAAATTTTAAAAATTGGTAAAAATTAATTTAAAAATGCATGAAAAATGTTTTAATAAAATGGGCATGGATGATAATAATAACCCCAAATACTTATGAAAAAACAATCTCAGATAAAAATGAGATTAAAAATATTATCCCCTACCTTTGGTCAGATATGCTTCGTAGGTATCCAAACCTCCTATATAATGGTTTAAATAATTTCATTTACATATTAAAAAATTATATTCATTTTTATGGTATCATATATTGTTCACTAATGACTTTATATTACCCGTTATTTTGTAAATTCCATGTCAAAGCAGCGTTTTGGGTAAAATAGTTTTATTAATCATACGTGTTTGGACATGTTGATCTTGATATTATTATTACTTATATCATGATTTACATACTTGGAGAATGTAAATAATGATTTATATATCATATATATTCAGTATATATATATACACAAATATAAATAGATAAATGAAATGAAATACACCGTTCATGGAGACGGTATGTCATACGTATGCATGAACATTGTATCCCTTTCCTTATTGACTTGAATAGAAGTAAGTGGATGAAACACACACACACACACACACATATATATATATATATTCAGTAGCTTTATCATGTCATATATTTCATTATTATTCCTTATATATACTTTATAATCATTATTGAATGGTTAACATGGAGAATAAATCTCATCGCGTCGTGGAGACGGTAATGTGTACGTACGCACAAGCGATGGTATCGGTCCAATAATTATTTTATTTAATTGTAGTGGATTATATAATATCTATGAATCAATATGATGTTATAAGAACTATATATAGTTATTCTTTACACCATTATACCAATCCATGTAAGTTGGTGGTGGAAAAAACAGATTATACCACGGTGTGGAGACAATATTCCGTATATACGCATGTGCGGTGATTTTGTTTTCCGTAGAATGGATAAAAGGTGAAATGGGGTTGTTTAATATTTATAATAAAATATAATTATATTATTTATACTGATGTTATTACTTTATAATGATACAACTAAAGTAATAGAAGTTGAAAAAAAATGAAACTTGAAAGAATCGGTAGAAGAGATTACCTCTTCCTCGACGTGCCTCCTTTAAACATCCACATAAGAGACTAGAGTTGGTATTTTGAGAAGACCAGAACCTATAATATGTTTCTAGGGATGTTTAGAAGAGAAATGGTCAGGGTTATGACGATCTTGACGAGTCAATGTTGTGTAAAGAGGAGAGAGATGAGGTTCCCTTTTATAAGGGAGGAGAGGGGCACCTTTGGAAAGTGTGAAAATATTATTTTATTTTAATCTTATCATCGGTTTCAAAAGGTCAAAAAATATTTAAAGATGAAAATAAGTTGAATCATGGTCGAAATAAAACATCCCATCAGAATTGGACATGCATTGGATAATATTTTAATCGTTATAATCTTATTTATTTAAATCATCTATTAATGAGGTAAATACTGCATCATTATTGTGTCAGAAATAATTTAACTTATTTGTTGTTTAAAAATTATAAATCAAATACCATCATGTAGGAAATATTTTTTTATTTTCTATGAATATTTATAGTCGAAATGATAATTTATATAACCCCTTATAAAAATTAATTACTAAAATATTTTTGTTAGTGTCAATTTTGTCTTTACATTAAATTAATTAATCCAAATTGTCATTGTCACAACCAAGCTGCTAAATGGGGTCCCAAAATCTACCCAAGGATTCCCATGGTCGGCCACTACTCATCCAATAAGGATAGGACATGTGTTAAGGTAATTCTGAATTATTATAATATCCCTTTAACCATTAATTACACTATTTACCTTTAACCGCGGTAAATAAAAGTCAAAAGTTACAGTCCCCAAAAAATTATTTTCATCTTATTTAACCAAATTTTACTTTTTAATAAAAACCATGTATGTCGGATTTTTGAAATTCAATTCACAGAAGTGGTAAAATTTCATTTAAATGAAAGAGTCGGTTTTTTTAACTACCACTAAG
Source organism: Viscum album (assembly GCA_963277665.1). Taxonomy (NCBI): domain Eukaryota; kingdom Viridiplantae; phylum Streptophyta; class Magnoliopsida; order Santalales; family Viscaceae; genus Viscum; species Viscum album. The sequence goes on from OY728150.1 coordinate 675,951,999, forward strand.
TGGTTTCACTATTCATCAAAAATTGAAGTTTTTCGGAATAATTCCAAAAATTCAGCCTAAGATATATTTGATATTCTGAATTAAAAAATAATTTATATTTTTCCAAATTCAAATCATAGAATTGGAATAAATTAATTATAAAAATTAATTCCCGTTATCAAAACAAATAGCGTGTTTTTAAGAAACAATAACTATCAGAAGATCGACACCTGTTTATGTCAAATTTCAAAGTGAAATTAATTCTAATGACCAACATTAGATAAAATGGTAAAAATATACTGTAATTACACTTTAAAATAAATTAAAAAGATAATCTAACAATATAATATATTGCGATGAAAAAAGTTGTTTTTAATTAAAATATAGCGTGTTTTGACTATTCATTAAAATATGAAAGTTATCAGAATAATATGAAAAAATTATCCAAAGTAAATTTTTATATCATGGTTCCAAATAATAATTCTATTTTGTCAAATTGCTCTTATAATCATTTCAAAAACTAGATTTAATGTTGGTGCGCCATCAAAAGGCGGCAAAACTGCATTTTTCGAAAAAAACATATTTTACATGAAAAATAGTAGTTTTTTCTCATACCATGTTCTAAAAAATGTGTAAGATGAATAATAATGTTATAAAATTCAAAATGTAGTTGATACTATTCATAACTGCAAGTTCATAATAATATTATAACAACATATCGTTTTTTAGTGAAACCTGGTATTGCGTACACCACACGCTATCGAGGAAGGTCGGGATTGCATGTAATGCAAGCCAAGTCAGGGTTGCATGTTGTGTAAGACTCCTTAATAGTTTCATATAACAAAATCTAACCATATTTCATTTATACATTGAATATATATATATATATACACTATATGTTGAGTAGAATAACTAATATCAAACGAACATGAAATTTTTTGTAACATGATCCATGAATAGTGTTTCTTATATGGTAAGATAATACGGTATTGCGTATAGCGCAAGGTAATCTTGGTGTAGCATACAACAGAAGATATAAAAAAATAATATATATCATAAAATATCAGGGTGTTACATTCTATCCCCCTTAAAATGAATTTCTCCCTCAAAATTCGTCGGGGTTATAAATGGTTTATTAAATGAGAGTTTCCTTCATAGAAACCCACATCGTAAAAAGGAATACTAAAACATACCATTAAAAATGAACGTTAGAAACTAAACGGATACCCAAAGTAACTCATCACTTGGTTTCCCACATAGGAGATCATGGGTGAAAAATATGGATATGGAAGATAAATCTAACCATCATTTTCTGATGGAGTGTGGTAGAGAACATTGCTATGAAAAATACAACAATCCCAAATCCATAAATTTGTGATGATCTAAGGTACCATCTGATTTATCAAATATGAGATCAATAGGACAACATTTTTGGTTTTCAAGATCATTTCCAAAATGATGACTAATTTTTTATTTAATGGAAATACTTACTTGATTTTGGTATAATATCATCATTTCTCGTGCCTCGAACAATTTCCACTTCATCTCTTATAGAAATGAAGTTGAATTTGTCTTTCGCGAAGTGTTGGAAGATCATGTGATAGAATGATGGGTCATTCCATCTGTCTCAAACAAAAGGTTAGAAAAAGTTATCAAATATACATAAGTCCATCTATGGTGAGGTTAATCATATATGCTTCCAAAAATGGACTTATACTTCATCAATAATACCTTTTAAAATAAAACATGTTCCTACTAACCAAGGACATCTTGTAAGACAATGGTAGGTGATAAAGGCTTGTCGCACTTCAGTTGGGGGTTCGATTCCCACAACCCTGTCTAACGTGACGGGTTGTTTCCCATCCTGCAGGATGTCCTTTTTTTAATACTATATTATTATAACATCCCATCAATAATATCGAAAAAAAGTTCTATCCTTAAAAAAACTATCTAATGTCCGACATAATCCATTCCAATCTTTAGACTTATCCAAAATACATCTGTCCAATCTCATTGTATAAAAAAATGATTACTAGAAAGGTCACATAAGAAGCACATGAATACCATCATTTATACCTCATATATCACAAGATAAATCTTGTTTGTCATATTCCAAACATGTGAATACATAAATCGTGTATTCTTGAAAAATGAATACACATTGAACCTTAGTGAAAACATGAATGCTGTCAAAAGTTAATTCTTTGCACAAACCCAAATCCCAAAATATATATATACTCAATCCATGATATCACTTTGTCTTTATATCATTCGTGAGCTCATTAATACTATCAAACATATTATTTTCTCATTATCCCTTCATTATGCGCATATCATCTGCTTTTGAAAAATATTTTATCACTTTTCATGGGTTCCGATACCATATAATCATTTACAACCACAATAAACCAATAAATAGATATTCTAATATTCCACAATACATTGAGATTCCACAACATTATTTCGGAATCCCATTACATAATCACATAATCATTCCACTACATCATTTTCATACACACCATCGCCAATAGTGATCTCATGTGACTTCCCTTTGTCCTTTGACTTATGTTGTTGTTGATGTCGATCATCATTAACCCTTGGATTAGGACATTGGTTAGCATAATTCCTCACTTCCTTGCACTTGAATCATTGAAGTGTTGGTGGTGTGTTTTCTACAGTCTTTTCTCCATTCACACCATTAGCTACCTCTTTCCCATTACATCGGCACTCAGCTACTCGATGACCTTCTTTTCCACAGTTGAAACATTTTCTAGTACCTTTTAGACAATCTCTTTCATGCTTCATTCCATACATTGAGCATAAAGAAACATTCACCTTTTTTTCACCATGGTTTGAGATTTTTCCATGAACTCCATCTTTCGTTTCTTGTCAAAACCATGAGATGGATATGTAACACCAACATCCACTTCTACCTTGATAGCACAAAGCACAATTTACTCATTTCTACGGAAGTCACTTATCGCTAATTACCTTCAACGAATTGGTTTTAAGAAACTGAAGAATCGATCAACTTTATATTCATGTTGGATGATAAATCCATATACATACCTAGGAAGCCTGGTAAAATTCAAATTGTATGTACCAACTGATTCATCAACCTTTTTCTTAATCTAAAGGAACTCCTTCTCCATCTTTGTTCAAATAATACGAGGGAAGTACTTATTGGAAAGCAAGTTCTTGAACTCGTTCCATTCCATGGATTCAATTTCATCTTGGGGCCTTGTATTCTTAATTAGAGTCCACAACTGGTCTGTATTACCTTCTACGTGGAAAACAACTAAAATGACTTTTTCATGCTCTGTACAATGAATTATGGAAAATATCTTTTCAATGGTACTGATCTACTGTTCAGCGACATGTGGATTAGAAGACCCACTGAAAGAAGGTGTACATTGCCTCATGAAGGACTCAAAAGAATATTGTTCCTTTCTCTGCTCATTTGGAAGTCCAGAATGATTCATAGCTTGTGTAGGTATAGAAATAAGATTTTTCACTCCATCTCTCATTACATTTGGTTGTTAGAGAGGACAATCATTTAATTTTCCATTACATTGATCAACATAGTTCCTTTGGGTTCCATCCATCGTCTAAAACCGAAAAATAATAGTGTGAGAGGTGAAAATCATGCTAGGAAAACAACATAATAAAGTGGGAGTACCTTAAAAATCTAAGATATTAGGTTTAATTCAATGATCATTACCATAATTCTAGGACTATAGCCTATACTTATACATACCCTTAGGGACATCCCTAGATATACCTTAGAAATATCTCTAGGGATATCACTAAAGTTTTCGCATCCTAGTTTCCAAAGGATAAATAAACCTCCCTCTGATACCAACTGTAGAGACCCAAAACTTGGAATACATGGAACTTACATTACTTTTTAAGAAAACTTAAAACATAAAAAAAACCAACACTCATGTACCATAATAGTTTAGTGTCTTTGGAAAGTCAGAACATAATCTTCTAATCATGGTGAAAGATCTTTAACATCTCCCATAAAGATCACCCCCTTTTTTTCTTACCTAAAAACATTCATTATATCCTGGGGAAAAGAAAACATAAAATGGGTGAGCTCAAATTCTCAGTATGGGTAATCATAGAAAACATAAAATAGTCTATAAAAATTTGAATGAAAAACCATGAACATACAATCTAAACATGAAAATATTTAGCAAAGTCATAAATCTTGGAAGTACGTAAGGAATATATCATAAAGTAACATCAATCATGATAAAATAACGTTGTAATAAAACATGTAATTGTGGAAAACCATTAATCACATGATATGATTTCCATAGTAGCCAAGGCATTGCTGCCAAGACCATCTTAGTGGACAAAGTCCCTTTCTGAATTGAGTTCCATCCTCGTTTCAGTACTGTATCACAGAACAAGATTAACATACCATTCCATCCATGTCAATCACATGATATATAAATATTTACACAATCCATTGGAAGGAGATATAGGTCCCACCCATCCCATAATGAAATCATTCTTACCTATTCCACACATTAATCTGAAAGAATTCATCATAACCCCGAGAATAAAATGGGTTTCATAAACATCATCCCATCATCATATAATCCATATAAAACAAAAATATATTTCATCATAAGAAGAGTGAAACTATACAAGTCATAGAGAAATTATACTTGAAACATACACATATGAAATAATGTCATTTATGATGTAAAATGGTTTTGATAAAACATAGGAAATAAATTCTTGAGGAAAATATCATTTCTTCTTCAAAAGCATTTTATTTTCACAAAATGCCAGGAAATTTTAAATGAATAGTATTTTGTTGAAAATATGGATAGAATATTGTAGAGTAAGCTTAATGAAAATTATGTGTTATTAAACCGTAAAAAACCCTTCACACATATATGTTAAAAATAACATTCTTCTCATACTTTTTTCTTAAAAGTCAAACAGTTCCTCGTGTTGTAAAAAAAAGTAAGATTCCTTTCATAACATTTGGTATATTTGAAAAATGGGTAAAAAGGACATTAAAAATACATTAAAACATTTTTAGAAAACATGGGCATGAATGATAACAATAACCCCAAATACTTACGAATAATCAATCTCAGATAAAAATGAGATTGAAAAAGTAATCCCTTACCTTAGATCTGATATGCATCGTACGTATCCGAACCACCTATATAATGATTTAAGTAATGTAATTTACTTATTACAGAATTATATTAATTTTACTGATATCATATATGGTTCACATATGACTTTATATTACCGTTTCTTTTGTAGGTTCCATGTTAAAGCAGCGTTTTGGGTAAAATTGTTTTTTTATCGTACGTGTTTGGAGATGTTGTTATTGATATTATTATAACTTATATCATGATTTACTTAATAAAACAATGTAAATAATGATTTATATGTCATATATATTTATTATATATATATATATACATATATAAATAGATAAATTAAATGAAATACACCGTTCATGGAGATGGTAGGCCGTACGTATGCATGAACGTTATTTCCCTTTCCTTATTGACTTGAATGGAAGTAAGTAGTTGATAAACACAAAAACACACACACATATATATATACATAAATATAGTAACTCTATAATGTAATATATTTCATTATTATTCGTTATATATACTTTATAATCATTATTACATGGTTAACATGGAGAATGAATCTTATCGCGTCTTGGAGACGGTAATCCGTACATACGCATGAGTGATGATATCGTTCCAATAATTATTGAATTTAATTGTAGTGGATGATATAATATCTCAGAATCAGTATGATGTTATAATAAATATATATAGTTACTCTTTATAGCATTATACCGATCCAAGTATGTTGGTCGTGTAAAAACAGATTACACCACGGCGTGGAGACGATATTCCATACGTACGCAAGCGCGATGCTTTAGTTTTATGTAGGATGGATAGAAGGTGAATTGGGGTTGTTTCATATTTATAATAACATATCATAATATTAGTGAAACTGATGTTATTACTTATAATGATACAACTAAATAAGAATATGTTTAATAAGAAAGAAACTTGAAAGAATCGGTAGAATAGATTACCTCTTCCTCGATGTGCCTCCTTTAAACATCCACTTAAGGGACTAGAGATGGTCTTTTCAGAAGACCAGAACCTCTAATACGTTTCTAGGGATGTTGATAAGGGAAATGTCCAGGGGTTGTCCGATCTTGAAGACTCAATGTTGTGTAAATCGGAGTGGGAAGAGGTTCCCTTTTATAAGGGAGGAGAGTGGCACCTTTGGAAACCGTGAAAATATTATTTTATTATAAGCTTATCTTAGGTTTAAAAAGGTCCAAAAATCATTAATGATGTAGATAATATTACTCATGGTCGAAATAAAATCATCTATTTAGAATTAGACATGTTTTGGATAATATTTTAATCATTATAATCTTATTTATTTAAATCATTTATTAATGAGGTAAATACTGCATCATTATTGTGTCATAAATAATATAATTTATTTGATGTCTAAAAATTATAAAAAAATACCATCATGTAGGAAATCATTTTATATTTACAATGTATATTTATAGTCGAAATGATAATTTATATAACCGCTCATAAAAATTAATTACTACAATATTTTTGTTAATGTCAATTTTGTCTTTACATTAAATTAATTAATCCAATTTGTCATTATCACCACCAAGTGGATAAATGGGGGCCCAAAACAGACCCCAGGATTCCCATGGTCAGCCAATACACATCCAATAATGTTAGGACAACTGTTAAGGTAATTTTTAATTATAATAATATCCTTTTAACATTGAATTACCCTATTTACCTTAAACTGCGGTAAATAAAAGTCAAAAGTTAATATTCACCAAATATTATTTTCATCTTATTGAAGCACATTTTATTTCTTGATGACAATAATGTATGTCATATTTTTGAAATTCAATTCACAGAAGTGGTAAAATTTCATTTAAATGAAAGAGTCAATTTTTTTTAACTACCTCTAAGTGGTTTCACTATTCATCAAAAATTGAAGTTTTTGAGAAAAATAAAAAAAAATCAGCCTAAGATATATTTTATATTATGAAATCTAAAATGATGTCTATTTTTCCAAATTCAAAATATATAAGTGGAATTAATTAATTTTAAAAATTAATTCCTGTTATCAAAACAAATTGCGTGTTATTAAGAAATAATAACTATCAAAAGATCGACACATGTTTATGTCTAATTTCCATGTGAAATTATTTCCAATTACCAAAATTGGATAAAATAGTGAAATTATATTTCAATTCACTTTAAAACCAATTATAAAGATAATATATGCATATAAATTCTTGTGATGAAACAAGTTGTCTTTAATTAAAATATAGCGTCTTTTTACTATTCATTAAAATATGCATGTTATCAGAATAATATGAAAACTTTATCCAAAGTAAATTTTTATATCCTGGTTCCAAATAAAAATTTTATGTTGTCATGTTGAAATTATAAACATGTCAAAAACTAGATTTAATGTGGGCGTGCCATCAAAAGGCGACAAAACTGCATTTTTTTAAAAAAATTACTTATTTTACCTGAAAAATTTAGTTGGTTCTCATACCATGTTCTAGAAATTGTGTAAGATGAATAATAATGTTATAAAATTAAAAATTTATTTTATACTATTCATAATGGCTAGTTCATAATAATATTATAACCATATATCGTAGTTTAGTGAAACCTGGTATTGCGTAAAACACACTCTATCGAGGAAGGTTGTGATTGTGTGTAATGATATCCAAGTAAGTTTTGCGTGTTGTGAAAGGCTCCTTCTTTGTTTCATATAATAGAATCCAAACATATTTAATTTATACTTTGATTATATATATATATATATACTCAATGGTTCGTAGAATAACAACTATCAAACGGACTTGAAATTGTGTATAATATGATCCAAGAATAGTGTTGCGTATACAACAAGCTAATATGTTGTTGTGTATAGAGAAAGGTAATATTGGTGTAGCGTACAACAAAATATATGAAAAAAATAATATATCTCATTAAATCTCAAGGTGTTATAGAAACTCCCTAGTGATAAATCTAAAAAGAAGTACCCCACAACTATGTTCAATTAACCATACATGGAAACTAGAAGTTATGGGTTCCTAGGAAATCAATTATTATCTCCTCTATACATATGTCTTGTCTATTTATATCCACATAGTAATATAGGATTTATGAGTAATTAAATCAATGGTGTTGATATTTAAATTGATTGCAAGGAATCTCTTGAAATGCTTTAAAGGCTAGTCTATAACACTGTATGATTATATGAAATATTTTTTTCGAATCAATTCAATAATTTTTCAACTTTTCATTGTACTCAAAACTAAAAATATATTTTTTATTATTATTTATATGTTACACCACGTAAAAAAATGCATTACAAATAACATCAGTTTGACATTCATTTAAAAAATTCATGTTCTTTCAAAACATCATTTTATTTTATAATTAGTTAGTTATGAAAATTATCACCATTATATTATAATTATTGGTATAAAATATTTTAACAAGACTATTAAATTATGGTTTACACATAATTCATTGACCAAAAAATTAATATTTAATGAAAACCAATTTTTAAAATAAAAGAAATTTTTTTCTCAAAATTTATTTTAATACGCACCAGTCAATTTTATATAATTAAATTAATTCATCAATATACTCAAATTAATAAAATGATATATATATATATATATATTATTAAAAAAAATTAAAAATTTATCATTTGACTTTTGAAGAAATAATATAACAACAAATCCAATGTCATGCATAAAAGAACTATTTTTTTTCCAAATATACAGTTTTACCTCCTTTTTATAGTGTTATCATTTTAAATGTAGGTTTTTATGTATTTATATATTTTATTTTAAAAATAACATTATTTTTTGATAGTGGAATATAATAATTTACTATGATATATTTTCTGTATTTTTGTCAGGTATTTCATGTTTCGATGGAAAGTAAAAAAATACAAAATTTAAATAGAAAACTGGATTTTTCATCAAAAATATTTTTTATAAAAAATTAAATATCATATTGGTTTTAATGTCTAATTGGAAAAACGATTTATCATTTAATACAATGAAGGTAATTATTATCAATTTAACATTGAATTTTTATATAAAACATTTCATTATTCTTGATGTTTTTACATTAAAAAATCATTTTCATTTTAATTCAATGGTATTAATATTAATTTAATATTAATCATTTTTTGACATGATGTATCCTTGTTAGACCATGAACCAATCACCTGAGTCCGCCTGTGACAAGGCTTGAAGGGCATTACCAATCCTCATAGGATGTGAACCTGTACTGGGAACCAATGTAAAATAGTTGGAATCAATTTTTGATCCTAATGGAAATAAAAACGAATTAATAAAAACTCAAAAAAATAGAAAAACACTAGCACTGGAAAAATAAATAGAAATAAGATGAAAATCATACATAAAGTTGACATCATGGGTCCCCACAAAATGTGAAATCACACTTGTTGTATGAGGGATTAGAAACTATAACATGAAACTAAAATATAATGTAGGTTTGATCATTGAGAAACAATATAGAAATTAAACAGTACCAAAACGCCCAACACCCAAGACATTAACAAGAAATCCAATCATAATAGTGTCAAAATAAGATATGATAATGTAATCATTTTCATTTTTTTCAAATTTTTTTAATACGTTTAAATTTTAAGGGAAAAAGTTCTATTTAATTATATATTTAAAATAGATTCCAAGCATGAATTGATACTTCAATATTAATTTGAAAATAAAATTAAATTCAAAATTGTATTTTACTAAGAGGGAAACAATGTTGATATCATCTACTAGCCTAGGTACTCCAGTATCCTAAAAATTGAGTAGACCCTAACATGACCTGGAGCCCATTTTAGATCCCTATGGGTTGGCTACTAGTACATGGAATCATACATTTTTCATGTGGGAATGAATTTTCTACAAAACATAGTGGACGCTAAGGAAATAAGATAGTATGCATAACAATGGAAACTCTACATGGAGTAATGTACTAGAATAAAAAAAGTAATAAAATCCTAATGTACTTCAACAGTTGTACCAAAAAAGAAAAAAAATCCCAAGGTCCCTATGAACAAAACTCACCAAGACCATAGTTCAACATCTGGATCTACCTTAAAGATATCCCTTCCCTTTTCTAGAACATGGAAGAAGATTTTCTACAAACAGATGAATGAAAAAACTATGGTCTAAGCCTAATCCTGATAAGATAACACAAATGATTCCATAATATATGAAAATAATTGATTATACAAAGTAAATGATTTCAAATTTTCATTTTCATAAGGTTTGTAATTTCAAATGACATTTAAACAAGATGTGCAAGAAATTTAAAAACGTTGGAAAATAATTTTAAAGAGCATTATTTACATTATAAGAGATGTGATATTTCAAAAACACTAGATTAAGTAAACCATTTATATAAAACAATTTTTGTAAATTCTATTCCATGTAATGTAGTTCAAAATAACATCAAATACATTTGTAACACAAATATAAATAAACCAGAAGGAAAATTTATTATCTTAAAAAATGTATGATAGTATTAACCAAATATATTATTACACACTCTCTATGTGGACATAGAAAAATGAGTATCCTCATGACCTCCTGACACTGGCTAGAGGCGACTCGTCACCCACCCATTAGGGATGTAACCCACCGCCTGTATGTTTTAAAAATAGTTATGGAATAGAGTGTTTCCGAATAACTGACCCACTACCTAAGGAATACATGGGCACTAAAATGATGGAAAATTAATTATTAAGACAACATAATATAAAATAAATCTTATTCATACATATCAAAAATACCAATTTTATTCCATTTAAAACCAAAATTGTGTTTACTAAATAACATTCCTTTTTACAAGATAAAATCACCGGGTTTATATCAAATCAATTTAAGCCATGACCATGAGATCAAAATATATTAATAAAAAATTCCATCTTTCCACAATTATTTTTCACAATTAGATTAAAAAAATGTAATTGTAATCATTTCCATCAAAGAAATAACATAAATTCATCAATTTAAATCAACCAATTTCCACAATCCCACCACAATTCCATAGAATTAGGGGGGGGTCAAATTTCCTTTCCAAAACAATTTAAAATCTTGTATTTCAATTGAATAGGTTTTTAACAAATGAATTGAATTAAATTTTAACCAATTGCATATAAATAAACAATTAAAGTAACTCAACCAACAAAATATTAATCAAATCGGAAAAACTAGGATAGAACCACCAACTTCAATGCTCGGGTCACACCAACCCAAAACAATGTTCACCAAAAATGAAATTACACAATTCCAATGAAGGACCTAGAATGAATTCACCACATATTAGGATTTATCTGAATCTAAACAGAAGTGGTCCGTATGAGAGAGGGAACTCATATACCTCAAGGATTAATGCCCACTATACCACAACTCATGAAGGAAGTGGGATCTGGAATAAGATATCATGAAATATCTAGATGAAACCCAAAAGAAACATCCAACATAGATAAAAGGATTTGACACATCAACGATAGGTTGCTGAAATGATCGGCTGAATCTAAGAACCTAAAGAAGACATACATTAAGTGATGCACTATAGATGAAACAATGATCTGAAGTAGATTAGATTTATCTGAAAGGTGGAGAACCTTTGAAAAATTCATATGAATGGATCTAGTTTGAATGTATGAGGATATAAAAATAAAAAGACCAAGAAAAATATCCACTCCAGTGACTTAAAGATGGGCGTAGGCTGAGTCATGACATGTTTCCAATGGTTACAATGTTTAGTCTATACTAGATAAGTTACCCCAAAACCCCATTGTCTCATTTTAAAATTTGGCCTTTCATTCTGTCAGGTCATGAAGACCCTGATCATGACTTTTACATCAGGTACACAACATGTACCTTCTTTGCAACAAGTAAAATACTATAAAACACACATCATTGGTCTCTGAACCAAAATGGAACTTAGAAAAAGTGAAAACTAACCTGATCGTGGTATCATGATGTTACATCCTCCACACCATAAAAACATTTTACCCACATAAATCATTTTAATAAGCATCCATTCCAATGATATGATACCAATACTCCATTATCGGTGCCTCATATTCCCTCTTCTCATGACTATTACAGACATGATGCAATAGTTAACGAACCAAATGTATCATCCTCCCCCAAGGTATCTATGCCTCAAAATCAAATATCCTAACTTTTCTCATAGTCATAGAAAATTTATTTTCAATATAAATATCAATCTAGATCAAAATGTGAGATAGATTAGATAAATAATATTCCAACTATGATACACGAAACATGTTATGTATTGACTTCAGCTATGGTGGAATTTCAAAATGGTACACAATATTTCCCACATGATCAACAACCTTGAAAGGTTACTCAATGCAAGGATTAATCCTTCATTGTCTATTATGATGTCGATGACCCAACCAGGGTGAAACCTTTAAGAACAATTGATCACAAACTAAAAAATGCAAATGTCTATAGTGTTGAACATCATAAGACATCAATTGACTCAATGATATCAACATCTACTAAATAATTAGTTAAATCATTATTATTGTATCTTTTACCAATCATAGTCCAACCAAGGGACATTCACGCACCTCGGACCAACACAACCTAGATATAAATGGTTGTCTATAAAATGACTCGAATGTTTCTATTCTGACCACATACTGGTAAATATTATTGTTAGAAAATTCATTCATCCCTGAGTGATCATCCCAAGCCCCGTCAATGTCAAGATCACTGGTAAGAGGAAAATCATCATGATATTACATAGCTCATTCTGTCTGGAAATCTGCATATAGATCGTAGGATGTTTCAAATGGACTTGAGATCCAGTTTTTTCTTGAAGGCCTCTCCAAAATTGAGAAGTAAATTGAGGATCCATATCATAGAATATAGAATATAAATGTTTGTGAAAATGAAAATAAAATTCATGTATATATTTCCCAACATATCAAACAAGGATTTATATCTAATCAGTAAAAAGTGGGACATCTTGGTCTGCCTTTCAATCACAACACATATATAATTACTCTATCTATAGGTACAAGGAAACCATAAAAAAGTCAATAGGGAATTCATCCCACATCTATGTAGGGACTGAAAGTGGATGATGTAAACTTAACATGGTGGTACATGAAACAACAAGAGACAAACCTAGTTATTTCCGATCATATTCATGACCTCAAGAACATCATTGTAACATCATAAAAAAAATTTCTTCATATGTTCACAACCCACTGGGAGTTTATGAAATATACCATTAGAACCTCCCTTGATGATAATGGGACAACAAATCCATTACGATAAAATGGAACAACCACATTGGAGAACAACTATAAGATAAATATTTCTACATCGTATAGCGATTCTCTAATGCTACAATACTCATCATCCAGTTTTTGATCAAGAAGAATCAGATTGAGAAGTGCATATATTAAGTGATCACTAGATAAATAAACTATATCCCCTTCCACTTGAACACATTTATGATACTACGTAGAGAGAGACATCAAATTCTACTTTTATGAGGATTCTTTCACTGCATTGTTTATCAGTTTACTACGCAACACATCTTCAATAAAATTACTTTTCTCTAGTGTATACGTGATGTAAAAAATAAAAGACTGTATGTACTCCACCCAATGTCACATCTAATAATTTGAATATTTTTCAGGATATAACATAATCCTTTGTGGTTTGAATACACAGTAAACCATTATACAATGACGTATTGTCGCTAACTCTTATGTTTTTTATTAACTGATTTTTTTTCTAGATCATGGGTAGGATAATTCATTTCATGTGACTTAAGAGGATGAGGTCTAGGTGCTACTAAATGATCACCCTATATATGAATGCATCCCAAGCCAGTACATGATGAATAACAAACTACCACATAGCCCTTCCTCGATTCTAGAAGAGTCAATATAGGAACAAAAGTCAAAAGACTTCTTAGCTCGAAAAAACAATTATATCATTTATCATTCCAAGAAAACATAACCACCTTATGAGTTACATCAGTTATCATAGAATCCATCATCAAATAGCCTTTCAAGAACCAACATTAATATCCATATAAGCTGAAAAAACTAATGATCTTGAAGTCATTTCATGGTTTCTCAAATGTCATAAAAGCCTTCAACTTATCATGATCACCTAATATTACATGTTCCAACAACACATGTCCCAATAATTTCACTTCCCATATCGAGAAATCACACATTTAAAGCTTGGAATAATGGTTTTGATGTTATAGATAACACAGAACTATCCACATATGTTGCACATGATCCAAATCTGACATGGAGTAGAGGAGAATGTCATCAACCAAGAGTACAACAATGGTGTCCAAATACACGTGAATAATATTATTAATTAAACCCATTAATAATTCATGGGAATTTTTAAAACTATAGGGAATAGAAAGTTGCTCATATAGGCTATACATACACTAAAAGGTGGTTTTATGAATGTCAGATTCTATTATCCTCAATATATGGTAACCAGATTGATGGTTGATCTTTGGAAACCACATCTCCAAATTTTTTTGAATAAATATGTCATTAATCTGCTACAACATATACTTGTTTTTTTATTGTAACTCAATTTAGATTTCTACAATTTACACATAGGTGAAGTGAACTAGTATCTTTCATGGAGAAGAGAACTTGAACTACCCATGGTAACATACTCAGTTGAATAAATCCTTTATCATGAAGATCATCAACCTATGACATCAACTCTTTTAGTTTAGCCAGAGCCAGTCATTAGGAGAGATTATATACTATTTGAGTTCCAAGAATTATGTAAATAGAAAACTCATCCTCTCTCACCAATGGTAGATCAGATAAATCTGATGGAAACACGCCAAAAAACTATATGTAGACTAGAGGGATATCAAAACTCATTGATTCCCACTCCAAATTAAATTCAAAGGCTGATATCACATTCCTTAATACTGAATATGGAGGTCCGGTTCTGCGTGGCAATAGGTCCCAATATATTTTGAAAATTAGAGGCACACCAATAGGTTTAGTTATTTAGACTCATTGAAGGTTACAATGAATTCATGATTTTATAGAATTGATCCAATCCATCCCAAATATTAGGTCAAGAGATTTTATATCATGAACTTGAAAACTCGAAGCAAGATCAACAACCGATATAGAGAATACACATGAAAGACTAGGGTGACTATTCTTCCACTTCGTATCAAGGGGTGTAGTAATATCCATGGAACAATGTATTTTTTCCATTGGATGGTTAATAAGAATCCTGAAACGGGTTAAAATAAAATATTGACATGTAGTTGTATCAAAAAGTGTCGAACTAATGAAGATGCTATTGAAATGGTACCTCACATTGTCACTAGACCCATAACTGATTCCCTTGAGAATATTTATCTCCAGGAAGAGGAATCAATCTAGATTCATGTGACTAGAACCCTTTTGAATGTTAATAATTTTTTCCGCTTAGTTTTATAAGGATTTTATCATCTTATCCCACTAATCCTAGTAGATATTTGATGGATTATCATCTTTATGAGTGTTGGACGACCGCATGAACTATAGTATTTGGAATACTCAGTGAAAAACCACTTAGAATGTGCCAAATATCCACAATGATAGAATACCAATAAACATTCTCCTTGACCCATAAGATGTATTATATGACTCTATAAATGAGAACAACCAATCGATTCATCAAACATCTGTTTTCGTTTGAATGAAATAATGCTACCACTGGGAGAAAAAGGAACTCCCATCATCCATGACTTCCAATAGAGGTCCATCTCAACCATCATCACCCTTTCCATCATATCAGTGTATGAGGGTATCTCAAGAAAGAAAAAATAATAATTAATATATGATTAATGTTCCAATTCAACATGCCAAGCCTTCAACATCTCATTAGATACATTATTAAGAGAAACTGTTCTATCTCGGTAATGTGATTTGAATACTCAGTCACAATTTTGTTGTCCTGCTCATTATTTAAGAACTCTACAGCCATTTCTAACACCATTGACTCTGTAAAGAACTGGTAGGTGAAATGGCCCTTGAACTGTTCTGACATGAAGACCTCATGTTTCAATGTCGTCACTATCTTTTACAACCATCTCCCTCATGGTTCATCCATTACAATGGTGGAACACATCACCTTGATCTCCTTAGGTCTCTACCTAAACTAAAAAACACTTTATATATTGCTTAACCATTCATCGGAATGTTGAGGTATGGTGGATCCCGTAAAGATGGGTGGATTCTATTGAAGGAATAGTTGAGAAAAATTCTAAAGAACATCCCGTTGAGGATCCACAACTGATGGCTGAGTGGGAACTGGAGGAGGTGCATGTCCTAGAGCTTAGATATTGATCAAAATTTTCCCGGCTAGATTCATATCAACAAAGTGATTTTCTTACTTGGGTTTAGAAACAGACTCTTAATGTTTCAAATTCTCACTTCTTCTCATCGGAATGACGCTGAACAACATCAGAAGAAAATGATTATTACATTATTTTTTGCTCTAATAGAGAAAAATTATAATATTATAAGTATCCAAAAATGTGAAAACATGATTTGGATTTACCTCTATCCAAATATCAATAGTGAAAATACTAGAAGAAAAACAAAGGATTCCTTTTCTTAACCATCCCTATAGACATAAGGTTCACTATGGTGGGGAATGGATATGAACTCAATCACAACTAAAACCTATGTTATGACAAGATACTCACATTTTTACTGTCATCAAGGTGAGATATTCAACATCTATTTGATACTAATTCATCATGAACCAACTAGGTTACCATACTAAATTGATAATTATGCCGGGCCTAACATGGCTCGAAGGGCATTCGCAATCTCTAAAGCATGGAGACTAGTACCCAGAATCATACAACATGCATCTCGTAACAATTTCGCAGAAAAATAGAAGATGAAAATGAAAGAATAAAATATGCATATTAAAAGAATCTCTACTAAGGGTCATGTAACCAAATAAAACAAGTCATAAAATGCTAAAGTACTACTAACAGAGTACTAAAATAGTGAAAAAAAACCATAAGGTCCCGAAGGAAACAACTCAACTAGACCATAGTTCAGCAGTCACATCCACTTCATAGAGATATCTTCACCTTGCATGAACCTTGAAGAAAAATGTATAAACACACCAGAAGGAAAATGTAGGATGTGGTCCTAATCCTAGTAGGATAAAACCAATTATTCCATAAATTATGAAAAAAATTAAAAACAAAATAAAATGAATTTATATTTTCATGTTAAACATGTTTGAAATTTCAATACACATTTAAAATATATATATCATTTACATTTTAAAATGATGGAAAATACTTTTAAATAACATGCTTTACATTATAAGAGATGAATTATTTCTAAAAGAACGTATTAAGTAATACATTTATATAAATTATTAAATATAAATTATTTTATCATGTAATGTAGTTTAAACAACATTTACATTCATATATATCTAAAATAAAAATAATCAAATGAGAATCATGATCATCTACCCAGATGAACGATTGTTTCAACCAATTATAGGATTCCGCACACCCAATTTGGACATAGAATAACAAGTATAATCACATCCCATAGACATTATCCAAAGAGACATGTCACCCTCCCATCAGGGATGTATCCCACCAGAGGTATGAAATAGAACATTATCATAGGGTAGAGTGTATCCAAATAAATCACCAACTACTAATTTATTTCAGGTGCTCTTATATGATGGGAAATTTATTTCAGGAATAAATAAAATACAATAAATCACATTCATCCATTTCAAAAATTCTAATTTATTTCCATGGAAAACAAAAATAGGTTTTATTCTTCAACATGCATCTTTTTCAAGATTAACCAACTAGATTTCTATGAATTAATTCTATTATATTATAATTGGTTTCAAATCCATTAAAAACAAATTTCATCCTTTCCACAATTCATTTTAAAAATTAAATTAATTTTTTTTATAACATTTCCATCAAATAATTAATTTATATTCCAAAATTTAAATAATCCACTTTACAGAATCCCAACCCAATTAAATTGAATTGGGGGGTTTTGAAATTTTCTTTCCAATGAATTTTTAAATCTCCCAAATCACATGAATTTGGTTTTATCAAATAAATTGAAATAAATTTTATGAAATTGAACGTAAATATACTATTTACATAAATCAAGAAAAACAATTATAATGAAATATACCAAATTATGATGGAACAGCCTACCACAATACTTAGGTTCCACCTACCCGCAATGGATCTCAATAATAAAGAAAACCTATAATTCCAATGATGGACCTAGAATCAAATCCCCACATCATTAAATTGATTCAATTCTAACCAGAAGTGGTTTAAAGGATAGAGGAAACCAACATACCTCATGGATGAACACCTTTTGTACCCTGAATAATGACTGAAAAGGTTTCTTGAACAACATCTTGGGAATGATCTAGAAGAAACCAAGAAGAAACATCCAAAATATATCAACAGTTTTGAAAATGAAAAGATAGGAATCATATGATCAACTGAAACAAAGAACTGGGAAGAACACATACCCAGAGAGATGCACCATAGATTCAATGATTATCCATAGCTGGTCGAATTGATCTGGTTGGAGGGGATCCTCTAAAAAATGCCTAGGAAGGGTTCTAGTTTGAGATACAAGAGGTCTGTAATGAAAATGACTCAGCGAAACTAATATACATGTGACTTAAAGCTAGGGGCTATCCAAATTACTACCTGTACCCTTGGTTCATGATGTGTAGTCCGTGATGGATATGTTACAACAAAAACCTCATCGCCTCTAGTTAAATAATAATAATTTTTCAGTCATGACATGTAGGCCCCGGTCATTACGTGTACCTCGGGTAGATGACATGTACCTGCTCTGTATCCTACAAAAAAACATAAAAGCTCATATCTAAGTTCTTTGAACCTAAAGGGAACTTATAAGAAGGAAAAACATATCTGATTACGGTAAAATAATGTTATAGATGATGTAACAAAAATGGAAATATTTTCACAAACACCATGTCATTATTGATAATAATGGTAAGTCCCTGTAGTTAGCTTGTATAAATGAGTCACTATGAAACACGTACCTCCGCTAGACAAGGAATTGAAACCATGACCATTAGAATTCTCATGCTCGTGCCATTGGTAGATTAAAATCCTATAACCTAGTAGTCCCCAATTGTTATAATCATTTAGTTAGTGTTTTAATTGTCAATCGTACTAGATGCAACTCTTACAAATAACCTACGTATCATCTAGCGTACTTTTCTAGTCTTCTTACCTCTGTACTTGTGGTTACCCATGTTCTCTTTTTCATGTGGTGGAGAGGATTTATCCCAAAAAAACATATTTTAAAATCACGTTATTTATCCAAAATTACATTCAACATCCCACCACTGATTTAACTCGTTGTGAAAATTCCCAGTTTTATGCCAGTCAACATTGCACAAATCTCTACAGTATGCAAATATCACAAATCTCACAATAAAAACTTGCATCAAATATCTCATACTAGGGGTAACGCCTCAAGATGGGTTTTCCCCTTATGAAAACCATTCTCATTGTTCCTAATGGGACTCATTGATTTCCCTTGAATTTATCATTTTATAAAATACCTCTTATCAACACCTTCAAGTTTCAAAATTCATTTAATGTCACACTTTCACAACCAATGATCCACACATTTAAAATCAAGCAAGAAAACATGTTAAAATATATGAAACCCACAAGAAATTCTCATTAAAATCTAAATCCAAAAAGTAAATTTTTTTAATTATTTAACATTAATGATAAATTGAGCACTATAAATACACATGTATTTAAAAAAAAATTGAAAACATATTTAAATATGAAAAAAATACAGTGGATCATAGATAATTTATTTAAATCAAATAAATTGTTATTTTTAACAATAGACCACATTGCATGAAAATAAAAAAAAAATATATATATATATATATATAATTTTTTAAAAAAATTTATGTATTCATGGATTTTAAATTTAATTTATAGGAATTAGGATCTTACCTCAAACATGCCACCCCGTGATGACTACCACAAGAACTGACCCTTCACACATACATGAAATTCAATTATATAAATATATACAAATAACCCTACCTACATCAGACATATTCCCCATTCCATTAGGGAATAAATACATATTGGGAATATATATATATATATATATATATATATTCCATACCTATGCATGTACATATTGGTGTTCATGATATCTGTAGCATGTAACCACATCAACAGGACCGAACACCACTCTAGAATAATTTACCAACTACTCAAAACTTCATATAAAAGAGACCGTCAAAACCCAAAAACATTTTCCAAACATTCATTCAATAATTAACAATAATTTACAATTCATCAACAAATATATATGACATGAAAAACTCAACAAATCATTTAATTTACTTTTGAAAACATACACCCAAACTCATCTTCCCCATGTGTGTATTTGAAAACATGATTTCCACTTCTCAAAAATCCCCCAAACCTCATGTTTATGAATAAATAATTTATAACACGAACAACATATTACCTTATATTTCATTAAAAAAAATTCTAACACCCAAGGGAGACAAAAATACCAAATAAACAATTTCACAATGTAATTTATTTATAGAATGATCATAAATGCACAAACAAGCATATTAGAAACATATAAAAAATGAAAAAACATGGAACTAACTACATTACTTGGAGAAAACCATTAAATTTGGTTGAAATCACCAACCAAACCCAGAAATAGATGGTAATATAGAGTGGGTAAATCACCATCCACAACCTCAAATTGAGCACATCATACTATCCATAAATGGATGGTAAGACAGGGAGGGGAAATCATATTTTTGAGGAAATTCTTCAAGCATGTGTATTGGATATTGGAGGATCCACGGATAACCATTTGGGATTGGTCAACATCACTTATAATAATTTTTATCAATAATAAATTCACTTGTATCTGATTTAGGTGCTCTATGGTCTTCCATGTGGGTCTCCTTTATATCGGTCTGAGGTAGGCGAGACCTCACTTTTGCTAGCGAGTCTTGTAAAAGAGACATCTAAGAAAGTCATATTTATCATACATCAGTAATTGATAGCTCTGAGTCACCACAAATATTATGATAATCATGGGTATTGGTATCTATTGTTTTCTATGGTTGATCAGGTGTTGTTGAAGGTGGACCCTCATTTTGGCCATCTTCTTTTTTAAATGTAGGGAAAGTTCACAGTGAGTTATGTTGACCATTTTGAATCACATAGCATATTTGAAAAGTGGCATACATGTTATCTTTACATTCCTAGTTGACATAAATTCATAAATTATTTCATTTCTCAGAATTGAAGAATAATGCTCCGGACCCCTCCCAAGTGTTGAATTGGGAACACATAGAGATAGATCCCGATTTATCAGTGCTGGAGTACACTGTGCAGACAGTGGATTTCAATGTGAAGGTGCTTTGAGGGAAGTCTATTTTTCTATTCTGTGTCATTAGGATTATGGAGAATGATGTGAATGAGACATGAAAGTAGAATGCATACGTTGAGCCAGAGTACCTATTCTGATTCTCTAATCATGATTTGACATAACATTATGAGGGAGGAATTCTTTCATTGTAGGGAAAAGTGTGACCCCAGGATTTTTTAATTATTTTATTTTATTATTTTATCTATATTGGACTATTATTATTGAGGTTTGGGTGGACTCATTGTTTGAATTTTAGGTTTTGATGATAAATGAATGTTTTGTGCTTGATAGTGTTAGATGCATGACCAGAGAACTGTAGAAACTGTGCGGCTTCACCCAGGTCACCATGAAACATAACTGATGCTCAAATATTTTTAATATGGTGGGTAATAAAATGAAAACAATACTAAATAACAAAAATAAAATAAAATAAATTATTTTTTAATAATAATAAAAATTATGATAATATTATTTAATAATTTTTTTATGATGATTATCATTATTATTATTAATATAATTATTATCTTCTTGGTAATAATATTATTATTATTCTTATTCTTATTCTTATTCTTATTCTTATTATTGTTGTTGTAAAATAATTACAATCACTATTATTATAATTATTAAATTTTTATTAATCTTATATTTATTATTTTCATTATCATTAATCTATAATAATTTTATTATTATTATCATTGTCCATTATTATTATTATTTTATTATGTATATATTTTAGGTTCTTTTTTTCAAGCCCAAATTTTTCATTTATTTTTTCTTTTCTTTTGTCTTTTCCCCACTCTTCCCTCTTCATTTCCCCTCTTTTGTTGCATAAAAACATTTATCCCATCATCCCATAACCCCCCATAGTCACTTCATCCCACCTACATCATGCCACCACATCTCCTTGGTTGCACCACCTGCCAGAGAGATTCCCTCTAGCGAACTGCTCCGACGCCCCGACCTCCCTCGCGCTACCCCCCTCTTCGATAGAACATTATAGGGGCTCCATTTTAATAATGAAACTCCCCCAGAAACCCCCTCCTCATGCAATCTACACTGGGAACACTCTTCTTCTTTTTCTAGTGTTCTATTCCTTGTTCGATGTAATTTCTATTCAATATCTGGGGGTTTATCCTAGGTTATAATCTTGGGTTTTTGGATTTGTCTCATTAATTACCGATCTTTTTAGAATTTTTGTGGTGTGTTTGATGATATAATCTAATTTTAAAAGATTTTTTCCCCAATTGTAGCTGGTTCCATGTATAAATATTACTTTTCGAAATAGTTATATTTTTTAATTTAAATGGTATGCTCTTTCGATACTATGTGTGTTGTGAAATTAGTATTTGAATTAGTTTAATATGAGTTAGATTTTTAGATAGCTTGTTTCTATGAGTGATGTGTGGTTTTGGTGAAATCTGTTGTTATGTAACTTGGTATTGTTTCATAAATTATTCAACTCGTTTATTAAATTACGTAAGGGATGAGAATTAGGTTTTTATGAGGTGGTGGAGTACATTTATTCACAAAAGAGGATTTTGAGTGGGTTTTGTGTTTAATGTCATGTTCTACTTATTGGATTTGTTTTCGATAATTTACATAGTGGTATATTAAATTATAAGGATGGTGAGAAATTTATTGTCAGCCTATTTTGGTATGACTATTATTTTTAAATGGAACATACATGTGCACGTGTTGTTATGTGACATGTTCTACTTGGTTGAGCAGAAAAGGGAACCCTATGTATCTAGGTGGGCGGACTAGAACTAGTATGCTTGGGAATCAGAAGTGGTTGCGCCCTAGTTCCACTTAGAGGAATTAATGATGAAAATACTATATAAATAATGATGATTGATTGGATACCACTAGGTAATGGTTGTGATTCATACTAGTGGATTGTGAATGGGAAAGCAATTAGTTATGGCTTTTATGACACATTTAATTTGTATATGGTGTACCTAGTGTACCATTACTATCTTGTGCCTAAGGCTATTTCACATGACTGTTGATCATTGGTTATATCATACAAACCATTGGCATATGGTCTATTTGGGTGGTAATTTTAGTATCAAGCATTCATTCGTTAAATATGATTCTTTATTAATGTTCTTTCCCCTAAAATAATTTTTCATTTAATGTTTTTTTCCTTAAATTTGTTACTTTTATTTCCTTTTTGAGAAAACATGAATGTAAATTTTCATATGATGTTTATATCAAGGAACCTTTTCTTGTGTATCATCCTGTTAGTTGTTATCTCACACCCTACTAACACCTTTTGGTGTAAGTAGATTGGTTAATGTTTTATAGAGGTAAGGGTAAAGCTTATAGAAATAGTGGTTCGGGTTGTTAGTGATCTCTCATCTTGGCGGGGTGTTGTGGAGATGTATTCAGGGTGATGTTCCCTAAAAGTATCATAATTTATAGTAAGTAATTTAAGTGTCAATATTTCTTAGTGAAACTTCGAAGAATAACTTAAAAATCCCTAGTTCAGTAGAACTAGTTATCCCACAGAGATACCCCCATTTCCCTTGTGATCAAGTTTAATTTCACAAATCAATAAAACACCACATTTACTAAAAATTCAATAAAAAAAATGTAAACAATGTGTACCACTACATGCAGACCCAAACCTTATTTTAAAAACATACACACCCAAAACAATTTCCCAAACAAGTCTCACATATCTTATATAATTTAATAATTCATTTAACATGAATCAAAAATAATTCTAGGTGGAACTCCATAGATTTACACCTGAAACATACTAAAAATTACCATGTTGGGCTAAAAACAAACTAAAAACACTCCATTTCTTGATTCGCATATCATAAATAAATATAATAAATCATTTAAATAATTTATAAATCATTATAAATCACACAAAAAATGGTTTATATAATAAACACCTACAATTTCACATGAAATTCTAATTTAAAATCCAACGAATATCATAACCATATCATAAAAATATCAATAATTATATAATTTAATAAAAACATAAACCAATTTATAAAAAATTTCAAATTAGAATATATAATTTTTACACCATTTCTCAACTAATTCCACAGAATTACTATTTTTATAAATCTTCACACAACCCAAAATCATTTTAAAAACATGTCTTCCATCATTTATATCAATTTACAATTCATATTAAGAAATGAACAAGATTTTAAACATGTGAATATATGTAATTTTCCATTAAAAAATTACTCCCAAACCTATACACACCTTATGATCCATTAAAACCTTGGTTTTCACCTTTGTAATAACCCATAAAAACATTCCATGAAACACCACAATAAATCAACCACACACAGCATTCCCAGAATCCATTATAAATCCATTATCAACACATGAACATGTCAAACACATAAAAAATATACTTGTCACCACGAAATGAAACCATATAACACTGTTAAACAAAATTAAGAGCTTATTATATTCATCAAATAATGATTGGTAATTGAACAACATACCCCGGGTGTAGAAATCCCCAAATATCAGTGTGAAACTCCAATCATACCTTAATCACACCACAACAAAACAAAATTGACCCATAATCCAAGAGACCAAACCAATAATGTCCTGATTGAACCCTAAAAATGGAACAATAGACACCTGAAAAAACTAGAATCCCTTTGGAGAGGGGTAACTGGATTACTCAAAGTATATCATGCTAGTAGAGAGGTCGCACCAGCCGGGGTATCACCGAAGGTGCCTTCACTGGAACAAAGTCACACTAGAAGGAAACATGATGAAAAGAGAAAAAGCATGAGACTAAAATAAGAGAGGTTGAAAAAGTGTGAGGGAATGAAGAGAGTATACAGAGCATCAGTGGAGCATTCTAAATAATAAAATATATTTTATATTTATCTAATGGATATTTTAGTCATAGGTAATGAATATAACCAAATTTGATGTTTAAAAAAAAATTTAAATAAGTTTATATTTATACATTTGAATAGTGAACACCTATTAAATTAATATTTTTACAGATTAATAATTTTATATAATAAAATTTACATTTTATTTTGACGTAGTATATAGAAATTTAATTTGGATGAATTTATGATATTTTTATGATAACATTCCTATTTTTTATGAATTTAAAAAATATGCAAAATTTTAATTGAAAATAAATTTTTTTTATAAATATAATTTATATGGGTAAATTATATTATTAAATGGTTTCAAAGTATAAATTGAAAACATTTTTACCCTTTTATATCATGTAGGTCATTGGAGTTAGTTTTATATTTAATTCAGATGTAAAAATAATTAAATCATCCCTTATATTTTAAATTTTAAAATTAATTTTCTCTTATCAACAACATGATTAATATTAAATTCATTTCAGAAATGTCTATGATTTGAATTTAGAAAAACAGATCCTATATTTCTAATTAGTAGGTCCTAATTATTTTAATGGGTGAAATTTATTTTTTATCATTATGAATAATAATGTTGTTAATTATTTTTATTACCATGTTTTAAGGTAATTAGAGAAATTAAAGGTAAAAATAATATTTCAAAAACACATTAACACCTATATAAATCCTATTGGGCTACTTAATTCGACACTTATCATCTATAGTTTGAAATGGAATAACATAATGGCTGTATACCATTGAATATTTCATGAATATAACAAAAACAAATGAATATGAAAAAATGTCACAATATCATTTTTTATATGTATATTAATTTTTATATATTGATATCAAGAATAAAATATTTATTATTGATAGTCATTTGAAATTTTACGGAATTACCTTAATCATAAATATTTATTTATAATTTATAGTGTTTAAATATTTACCATTAATGATGGCACAATAGTGATGTAGAAATTATTTTATTAATCGGAATATCAACACAATGGTTATAAAAATATGAAAATATATATCATATGAACTAATAATTGTTCTATTTGAATTTTATTTGTTACTATGACATTTTTGGAGTATATTACATATTTTTTTTATCTTCTGTGTGGATTTTATATAAAGTTAAATAATTGAATATTTTTAAAATTGAAACTATTGATATTCCATAAAAATTACATTTTAATAAAGTATTTAAAAATCATAAAAATATTTAATAATTATAAAGATAGAATTATAGGATCATAAATTTCATTAAATATCCATTTATTTTCAATTATATCCATATAATTAAATATTTATTTCTATTTAAAATTTAGGATGTTATTACCACAACTAAAATTACAAACAAAAACTATTATCCAATTAAAATGATATAGTTTAAATTGAAAAACTTACATGTTAAAATTTATTCGTTGATTATATTTTAATTATATATCATCTAATATTATAAATTGGGACACATTGGCTGTTTTTTTGTTGGTTTTTATTTTATTATAAATTATTAATTATGGAGCTTCTAAATGTGCTCCTCACCTCATGTATAAAAATGACACCTCCTACCATACCACATCACATAATTTTAAGCCTTCATGATCCGAAACACCCACACCTATTTTCTTAAAAATTTCACAATTTTAATTCTATAGGTTCTTTTCATCCTCAAATAATAACTTTAGTTATCTATGAGGAGATTTAGTGGAAGCACGTCTAGGAAGATGTAATCTATTCTATATATTCATTCAAACTTATTTATTCTTCTACATCATCATCATTAGTTGTTTAACTATAAAGTAATAACATTAGTATCACTCATATAATGATATGTTATTATAAATATTAAAGAACCATATTTCACCTTCTATCAATCTTATGAAAAAAAAAATCATTGTGCATGGGTATGTACGACTTATGGTCTCCACACAGTGGTGTTTTTTATTTTTCACCACCACCTTACATGGATGGGTTTAATTATTGAAATAATAACTATATTTTATTATTTATAAAATTTTACTAATTCTAAAATATTATTCACCATCAACTTAAATACCATTAAATAATCATGGGAATGATATTATCCCACTTGCGTTTGTACACCCTACCGTCTCCATGATGTAATGTGATACATTCTACATGATCTTCATTAAAACATGATTATATAAATTTAATGATTGAATAAATATGAAATATAATTTACTAACAACATTTTTTAAATTATTTAACTATAACCTAATAAGTGACACACAATCAGCCATGAAAATCTTTCATAAGAACATAATGTAGTTAAAATCTGAATAAATAGTGATGATGAAATGATTCTAAAATAAGATGTTAATATAATCATAAATGATATCCAAAAAATTCTTATGATTCTACAATCATTCAGTTACATTATCTAAATAATTTTACAATAGCTTAAGATAAATATTAAGGATATTGGTCCGATGGTAAGTGATAACTTTGAATATATCATTTTATCTGATATTGTTTATACATAGTATTTACTAGAGTACAATTATCATCCACATCCATGTTTACTAATTATGAAATATTATTTATATTATTTTAATATTTTGAGATGATAATTTTACCCTTTGGTGAATTTTAATTAGATGGTATGAAAGGAATCTTTTGACATTATTCATTTTGAGGTATGTTATGACTTTTTTGGTAAAACTAAGAGGAGAATGTTTTTTAACATATATTTAATGAATGTTTTCTTATGGATTCATGACACCTTATTTTAATGAAGAATTCCCTAAACAAATAAAATGTACTTATCACATAAAATGATTTCTTATATAATTGTGTGCCATCTCAAAGAAAGAAAAACGTTTTTGAAGAAGATAGAATATTTTCCTAAAAAATTAATTTTATGATTGTTCTAAAAATTATTTTCCATATATTATGAAACTCTTTAAATAGGGTTATATTTCAATCCTTGTTATTTCATTGATATGATTTTGTTTTGGATGGAATTTTATTTTCAAAATACATATGTTTATATCATTTTTTATTGGAAGATGTTTAAGAAATCCATTTTATTTCTTAGGTAATTCTATGGTGAATGTTTTTATATTTTTGTGTAATATATTAGAATGGTTTCATTATGAGATGGTTTGGAACTATATATACCTGTAATGTATTGGGTAATGAATTATATATCATGAGATAGACATGACTAGAACAACATGAAAATCGGATTCATTAGTACAAGGTTGAAACAAGTAGTGAACTCTATTTAGAAATGTAAATTATTCGCTATGATGTTCTTGGAAATGGGAAATGACTAATATGAAAATATTTTCAATGATAATATGTGTATGCGAAGAATTTTCTTGTCTTATGTTATGATTATTAGGATTACATTACTCTTTTATGATTTATACCATGACATGTTATTCTGATATATTATATGCAGGATAATATTTTCAAATATCTTGTTCTTATTTATATTTCCCTTGATTACTCATACTGAACATTTGATGTCACCCATTCATATTTTTATTGTCCCCACTACCTGAATAAGGTTATTCAGTATGATATTTCAAAACATATTCTGGTTTTGAATAAATTAGAGGCAGGAAATGTAGATGTTTTATGATCTAGTTTTTTAGGTTTCCTAGGTTCTAAAGTCACTAAACGTATATGGTTCTAGCGTGGTTTTTGTTAGGTGATTTAAAAAATATTATTCAATATTTTAGTAATATATACATGGATTGTATGGGTTGTTATAGTTTGTTTTAGATAAAAGGTATATTTATCCTTTGGAAACTAGGATAGTATAACCTTGGTATGAACCCTAAAGATATGTCCATGTACAGGTTACAACCATATCATAGTGTTTAAGAGATATTTATGAATAACATATTATAATACCTAATGTTTCCTAATTTTAAATTTTATTTTTGAACTATGCATTTTTTCAGTTATGATTAGTCTTTCTCAGATAATGATTCATGGTCTTAGTCAATTGATGGAACCTGAATGAACCACATTAATGTTTAATGCAATAGAAAATGAAATGATTGTCCCCCTGAGCAACCAAATGGTATAGGATCTGGATTAACCAATCTTGTATATGTCCTTACAGAACATTATCAATTTATGAAAAATGTCGAAATTCCAAAAAACCAAATGAGGGAGAAACAGTCTATTGAATCCATGACTATAAAGCATCCAACATCATTCCGCAGGTTTTATAATCCATTAGTGGCTTAACAATATTTCAGTGTGACTGAAAAGTTATTTTCAGTTATACAATGTTCTGATCATGATAATTTCATCTGAGCATTATATAATTTGGAAGATAAGGCTGATAAATTGTTGATTATTATCAAGAATATTAAAAAAAGAGTTAACTGAGTTCATGGAATCATATGAGATCAAGAAAATATTTTTCAAAAAGTAATTTTCACATATTTTTCAAAATAATATGGATAAAGAGTTACTTAAACATAATTAAATGTATTATGAACCTATGGGTACCTACAAGAATATTTTACAAGACTTGCAAGGTATTCTTCTGAAATTAATATCCAAACTTGTAGTAAAATTGATCGATTATTTACTGGTTTAAAACCAGTCATCTAAAAGAAATTTTCCACATGGGACTTCCATATCTACAAGAAAATTTTTAAATGTTCTCTCACAGTTGAGGTAGAAATTGGAGTAACCCATAACTCATGTGAGTTTTATATGATGGTATAAATGAAATTCAATGAAAAATATAAGGACCACACCGAAAATATAATGTGCTTCCCCTTATTCTCCAAGTGTCGAAAAAATCATTGAGGGAATTTTCATAAAGGGACTAGTAAATGATTTTTGATTGGAAAATAAGGTTATTGGGTAGCTGGATTCTGCAGTAATGGTAAAAGGATGTCTAATGATGAAAACTAATAAAATGCTACAAAGAATGCACCTCCTACACTTCAATGCCACATGTGAATGGAAATGGGGTATTATGCCAAAAAATGACCTAGTACAAGGGTTATTGACGGTGATAGATTCCAATAAACTATTAAGGCCAAAGATAAAGAAATTTCAGATGAAATAACTATTGGTGATGTGGAGTACAATAAATAAGTGGTCAATGGTACACTTACCATCCAATATAAAGTATAAAATGTTATATTTCATTATGGATTCGCCATCTATTTTGTAACTAATGAATTTTCGAAAGGAATCACTATATTACCACAATAATTAGATGTCTCATTTTCTATGACAACTATTATTTACACAATGGTCGAATAAAAAGTTTATAATTCTTCTCTGGTTGACTTTTGTGGAAAGTGTTTCCTTCAAATCACCTGATCCTTCCTATAGTAGAATTTGATTTGATTTTTGGCATTCATTGGCCTTCTCTACATGGTTGAAATATAAATATACATGGAAGGGTAGTCACATTTCACATTCCAGATAAATCATTGATCATTTATCGATGAAAATATGAATAGAACCTTCAATTAGAAATTTCTCTAATATTAAGGGTCTTGACTCATAAAAATTAATGTTAATTATATCAAATGGATGTAAGGAAACTCAGGATGAAGAATACACTCATTGTATATGATTTTGATGATGTCTTTGTAGAAGAATTGCAAGGTCTTCCACCAAATAATGAAGTTGAGTTTTTAATCAAACACATACCATGTGAAATACCTATTTCAATGAAACCTTATAGAATGATCCAAATTGAGTTATAGTAATTGAAAAAGTATCTCTACCAGAATCATGATATAACATTCATATTCCATAGTGTGTCACCTTGGGGAAGACATGTTATATTTTTTATGAAGAAATATGGATCAATGATACTCTGCATTGATTATTGAGAACACGAAAAGATAAATATCATGAAAAAATATTATCTTCCCTAAATTTATATATTATATTACAAACTACATGGAGATCAATACATTCCCAAGATTTATCTTTGTTTAGGATATCAAAAATTAAGTGTAAAATAGTGGATATACTAAAGATGTAATTCTGTACATGGTATAGACAATATGAATTTATAGTGATGACTTTTAGTCATACTAATAACCCTGTTATCTTCCTGTATATAATTAATGATGCCTTTAGGGACTATATAGATCAATTTTTGGTAGTCATTATGCAAGATATTCTTGTACATTCCTAGAGAAAGGAAGAACATGAAGATCACTTGAGAATTGCACTGAATACCTTGAGAAAGGAGAATCATTATTTCAAATTTACCCAATGTGAATTTTGGATTCATAAAGATTTATTTTTTGTTCTCTAATATGAGAAGAGTGGAATTATATGGATCTTGGAAAAATAGATGTTATTGTAAGTTGGTAGAGACAAACAATGGTAACTGAGATTTGACATTTTTTTTTGGAATGATATTATTGATGTTTTGTAAAATATTTTTCACAATAATCTAAACCAGTGAAAAATATGACTTGGAAAAAATTTGTGTAAATTTTGATAGAATAATGTGAGGATAATAACAAAGATCTAAAATGATGGATAGCCAGTCCATTTATCTTCACACTGCCTTATAGTAGAGAATGTTTTTTGATATATAGGGATACATCTAAGACGGTTTTGTGATTTTTTTCTCATGAAAAATGATATGGTGATAAATTATTTATCATGTTTGATGAATGATCAAGAGAAAAATTACCCAAGTCAAGATTATTGTTATCTATTGTAATCATTATATTAATGATATGGAGTCATTATATTTATGTTGGGAGGTGTGATATTTATACTGATCATAAAATAATAAAGTATATTTTCCCAAAAAATGAGATGAATATGATCCAAATAATATGGTTGGGTTTGATTAAATATAACGAATGCTCAATGCATTACCACCCCAGGAAAGAAAACAATTTGGACGATACATTAAGTCAACAATTCCATGCTAGCCTATACATGAAAAGGATCAAAAAATTCTATATTTATGGATTTTAAAAGGATGGATCTTGAAATTTTAGAGGAATGGAGGAAAATTAACTTTCATAGATGAATGTTCAACCATCATTACAAGGGAACATGAAGGAGTCAACGAAGAAAGATGTAGATCTACAAAATACTGTGAGAAATGTTCTTGAATTCCACCATGCTAGTGATAAAATAATAAGGTTCATGAACTAGGTTTGAATTCCCCACATACCATAATTAAAGAGGGAGATATTGGATGGGGATCATAGTTCATTATTCTCTATTCAGCCTTGAATCACAAAGATGTACAGGAATAATAAATAGTACTTTTTTTAGATTGAATGAATAGAGATATCACCAAATATATCTCTCGTGGCTTGGTTTGACAACAGGTTAAAGCTAAGTGACAAATTTCTATGGGTATGTTACCACCATAACTCATACCATAATGGAAATATGAAAATATCACTATGGAATTTGTAATCAGACATCCCAAATCATCCTATTGAAATAATGTTATATGGGTTATAGGTGATCAAATTACGAAGTCAGCACACTTAATTTCTATGAGAGAGGATTTCAATCTTGATTACATTTCCATGATATATGTAAATGAAGAGGTAAAATTTCATGGAGTACCAAATTACATTATATCTAATTGGGATCTGAGGATTACCTCAATGTTCGGTTGAATTCTTCCGTATTCTCTGGATACATAGTTATGTTTCAGAATTTCTTATCATCCTTAGATAGACAGTCAGTCTAAGAGGACAATTCTAACACACGAAGAGATATTGAGATCTTGTTTTATGGATTTCCAAGGGGGTTGGGATCAACACTTACCATTGGTTGATTTTTCATAAAATAATAGTTTTCAATCCAGTATCTAGATGTATCTTTATAAATACCTCTTTCCAAAAAAGTTCCAAAATAAAACATAAAGGGAATAATTTGGGTCATGAAATCTATTAGAACCTAATCATGTGGATGAAATAGTAGAATATGTAAGATATTTTCAACAACACATAAGTGCAGCTCGGAGTCGAAAAAAAAGTTTTGTTGACAATAGAAGAGAAGGATTAGAGTATTATGTGGGTGATAAGTTGTTCTTATGAATATCCTCTTGGAATAGAGTAATGAGATTTGGAAATGAGGTCATGGTGAGCCTCTGGTATATTTGACCTCATGAAATTTTGGAATA
The DNA here is from genome assembly GCA_963277665.1 of Viscum album. NCBI lineage: Eukaryota > Viridiplantae > Streptophyta > Magnoliopsida > Santalales > Viscaceae > Viscum > Viscum album. The sequence goes on from OY728150.1 coordinate 675,985,659, forward strand.
TGTTGGGAAGGTAGCGTACCGATAGGAACTTCTACTGAATCCCTCTCATGTTAATTATGTGTTCCTTTTATCACTCCTGAGAAAGTACATACCCAGAACATAACATGCACAATTCCCAAAAGTCATACCGTTAGAGAATGAATATTCTTATGAAGAACAAATGATATAGATCATGGATTGTTGTGAAAGAGTTCCAAGAATCAAGGCCACTAGTTTAATTAAATTTTTATGGAGGAATAAAAATATTTTATGAAGCTACATAGGGACTATAGGATATGATGAGGGAGAGGTGTCCTCATAAATTTGTTTCCATGTTATGAATTTCGAGGGTGAAATTTAGTTTAAGTGACATAGAATGTAGCACCTCGATGTTTTAATGAATTTTATTTATGAAATTTTTTTTAGTACTGTTTGTTGAACTCAATTATGAGTTTAAATGAAATTCAAGACACCCTTTGTATAAAATTATCATTATATCCCAGGATTTAGGTTAGAAAGAATAATTATATCTAACTTATGAAAACTCATTGAGAATTATTTAGATATCAATTATTTATAAAAAGATTATTCAATTAGATATAATAATTTTTGGGTGAATTACTTTTTGAAATGAAATTAATGTGTGGAATATATTTATTAATTTTTTTTGATATTCATCCAAAGGATATTGTAGTCATAGGCAATGAATAAAACCCTATGTAATGTATAAAACCCAATTTTTTAAAAAGATTTATTTTTCACCTTTGAAGTGAGAACCCATTTTAAATTTTTATTTTGAAATAATAATAATTCATATATATAAAAATAACCTTTATATTTTAATGTGGGATTTGAAAATATACTACATAATTTTTTATGATCTATTTATGAAAACATTAATGTTTTGATGACCAGTATAAAAAAATAAATTTTAATTGAAAATAATTTATTCCATTGAATAAATTTTATTTGTTAAATTATATTATTGAATTCATTGAAAGTATAAATAGAAAATATCTTACCATTTTATATAATTTATGGAATGAGAATAAATTATATATAAAATTCAGATGTATAAGTAATTTAATCTTTTTCAAAATTTTAACTTTTAAACCACATTTTTTCATTTCAACAATCAGATTAATTTTAAATTAATTACGACAACTTATATGTTTTTAATTTTGAAAAATGGATTCGATTTTTGGAATCTGTATACCCAAATAAATTTAAAAGACTATTTTTTTATCATGACGAATAGTAACATTTTAAATTATTTTCATTACCATGGTTAAAGGTAAATTATGTAAATAAAGATAAATGGTATATTAAAAATTAATTTGACACCCGTAAAAATCTTATCGAGTTATTAAATTAGACCCTTATCATCTATATATTGAAATTGAATAACATAAGGGCCACGAAACAATGAATTAGACACGAATATAATAAAAACTAATGAAAGTGGTAAAATGTCACAATCTCATTTTATATAAGTATAATAATTTTAATATATGGTTAACAATGAGAGAATATTGACCATCGATAGTATCTTGAAATCTAATTTAATTATCAAAATAATATAAATATATTTTTAATTTGTATATATTAAATAAAAACTATTAATGATGACACAATAGTGATGTAGAAATTATTTTCATTATAAGAATATCGAAATGGGTTTAATAATATTTTAAGAGGTATCATAAGAAAAAATTAATATACTCCATGATTTTTATAAGTTCTTATTACATGGTACTAGTGTATTAAATTTTTATTAATCTATCTTTTTTTTGGATTTTATTTTAGATCAAATAAATTAATTGTGTAAAAATTCTCATTATTAAAATTTTATGAAACTAACATTTTATTAAAAAAAATAAAAATTGAAAATATTTAAAAATTATAAAGGGATATTTATAAAATATAATTCGTAAAAATATATCCATTTGTGTTCAATTAAAACCATATAATTAAAAATTTATAACAATTAAAAATTTAGAATGTTATTACCACACTTTAAATTAAATTGAATAACTAGGTTCCACTTAATATGATATGGTTTAAATTCTCAAAATAACTTATCCAAAATATTTTTTATGATGATATTAAAACCTTATATAATATTATATTATAAATTGGGACCCTATGAATATTTATCTTTAGGGTTTTATTTTATTATAAATTATTAATTATAGAGTTTCCAAAAGTTCCCTTCACCTCAATAATAGAGGGGCACCTCCTCCCTCTTCTCTACACTTCATTTTGGGAATTCAAGATTGGATGTACTAAACACTATTTACTTCTCATTTTATCAATTTTTATTCTATATATTTTTGTTATCTTCAATGAGTAACTCAACTTCACTAAAAATGATTTTGAAGAAGCGCGTCGAGGAAGTGGTAATCTCTTCTACCAATTCATTAAAAATTCATTCTTCTTATACATCCCATTAATTAGTTTTTTAATTATAAATTAATATCATAAGTATCAATAATATAATGTTATGCTGTTAGAAATGATATACACCAATATTTCACCTTATATCCATCCAAAGATAAAAAATCATTGCGCTATCATATGTACGACTTACCACCTCTAGGCCATGGTGTAATCTGTTTTCACCACCAACTTACATGGAAGGTTATAATGATTTAAATATTAAATATATCTGATTATTATAACATGTTACTTATTATTAAATATTATTCACTATACAATTAAATAACATTCAATAATTGTTGGAATGACATCATCATTCGTGCATACATACAACCTACCGTCTCCACGATGTGATGTGATTCATTCTACATGATTAGCATTAAACCATGATGATATAAATGAATTAAATGAATAAATATTATATATATTATAATAATATAAATCAGTAGATGATTTAACTATAACCAAATAAGTGGAACATGAGCTTGTCTGAAAAAACCTACACAATATCATCAAGCAGTTAATATTTGAATAACGAGTGACATTGAAATGTTACTAATAAAATTATTATAATATAATCACATATAATTTCATAAAAATAATTATAATTATGTAATAAGTGAATAAAATTATTTATATCAACATTCCAAAGGTTTGGATACATATAAAGGATATCAGACCTAAGGTAAGAGATAATGTTGCAAATTTCGTTTTAGTCCGATATTATTTGTCCATAGTATTTACTATGGTATATTTTACATCCAAATACATGATTCCAAATTATATTATAATTTTATATTTTAATGGAATTTTAATTTAAATTTTACCCTTTTATGAATTTTTATTAAAAAAAATAAATGGATCCATGTATTGTTATTCGATTTGAGGTACTTTTTGACTTTTTTTACGTAAAAGTATGTGGAGAATGTTTACTTAAATTGTACCGCATGAAGGGATTTTTACGGTTTCATGAAAATGTATTTTATTGAAGCTTACCATAAAAGAATAAAAGATAATTTTCATATGAAATCATTTCTTCTAAAATTATGTGGCATCTGTAAGAAGGAAAACATTTAGAAGTAGAGAGTATATATTTTCTCAAAAATTAATATCATGTGTTTCTTCAAAATTATTTCCCACATAAGATGACACTCTATAAATAGTTTTATATTTAAATCAATGTCATTAACAAGATTTGTTTCTATGAGAGAGTTTTATTTTTATGAAATCCATTTGTTTATATCAATTGTGATGGAAAAATGTTTAAATAAACACATTTTAATTCATGGGTAATGCTCTGGGGAATGTTTTTATGTTTTTGAGGCACATAAAAGATTGGATTCACTATGAATTGAGTGGGAACTAAATATCCCTATAATTAATTGGGTAAATATATATATATCATGATATAGGAATTACTGAAGTGACATGTAAATTCTATTCAGTAATACATGGCTAGAATGAGGAGGTAACTCAACTTAGTAATGTACTTTGTTCACTATGATGGTCTTTGAAATGAGCATTGATGAATATGAAATTATTTTCTATTATTATGTGATTATTCTATGAAATCTAATGTCTTATGTTATGTCTATTGGGATTACATTTATCTTTTATGATTTATCCCATGAAATGATATTCTTATCTTTTATACGCATGAGAAAAATATCAAATGTTATGTTCTTATTAATAATTCCCTTGTTTACCCTTACTAGGCATTTTATATCACCCATTCATCTTTTAATTTTCCCCAGATTACAAAGAAAGGTACTAAGTATGATATGTCAAAAGGATTATAGTTTTGAATAAATAAGAAGGAATAAATGTAGATGTTTTATGAACTTATTAATTATGTTTCCATGTTTTTACAAACACTAAACCTATACAATCCTCACGTATTATTTGATATGTTATGTAATAAATATTCTTCATTGTTGATATAATATCAAATTGTAAAGAATAATACATTATATATTGTGTGTGTGTTATAAATTATTTAACCATATAATGGGTTTTTGGGGTTTTAGGTGGTATAAATCAAGTTTTTAAAGACAGTTGTGGGGAGAATGGGTTTCGATGCATGTTTTCAATAGGAAACGAAATTTTTTGGGGATTTTCCCAGTTGGTAATCATTAAAGATTTATTTTATGCTTTTTTTAAAATATTTAAGGCATGTTTTGAAAATAGTTTTTGTTATTACAGGGTGTTTTTCATGGTGTTCAGAGTTATTGGAAAAGTTTTGCAGAGTTTGTTGGATCCCATTGGTGGAAATTCAGGCTATGGGTATCCATAACACATGTACGTACATAAATATGTAAGGAATATATATATATTACCTATTTTTCATTTTACATAACAGAATGGTGAAAATGTGAAATCCATCAAGGTTTATATATATATATATGAGTATAAATGCAAGTGTGTATAAGTGTGAATTGTCGATTAAGGTGGTCGTCATCAAGGAGCATTATGTTTGAGGTAGGATTCCAATGTGATGTACTTTAATTTAAAATAAATTATACCATGATTATTTTAAAAATAAGTTTTATATTTACATTGTATTAAAATGTCATGTGGTTGATTGTTATAAAAAGTTTTTTATTTGTTTTATTTAATTTATCTAGTCTCTCATGCATGTTTTTCATATTGAAATATGTTTATCAATATCTTTGAAAGTGTGATATATTTATAATTTTCAATTGATCTTTAATATTAAATTTTCAAATGAGGAATCTTTAATGGGTTTAGTGTGTAATTGGTATTTCTGAAAGGGTTAAATATATTTAAACATGTTTTCTAAAGTACTTTTATATGTGTGGAGCATTGGTTGTGGAATTGTTCTATTAAAGGATTTTTGGAACATAAAGGTGTTGAGAAATAGTGTTATATAAAATATTAAAATTCTGTGAAAAGTAATGAGGCATATTGGGAAATTTTAAAATGGTATGAGATAGTGTCAAACCCCTCTTGAGGAATTTCACCTAGATTTAGAAATGTGATGAAACTGTTAATGTGGGATTTTTTATATGTGCCATGTTAATAGTTTCGTGAAATATTTTTTAAATAAAAAATGGGAATTCTCTAATGGAAGGAAATTGGGGGTGGGATTTTGAATAGGTTTTGGATAAATAAACTGATTTTTTAATACATGTTTTCATGATAAAACCTCACAACAATATGAAATAAAGAGCATGGGTAACCCCAACCTCTTTGGTTGGCAGACTAGGACTAGTAAGCTAGATGATTTAGATGTCTTTCATCTTAGTTTAGTCTAGTAGAATTGGAAATTACAAAACAAACTAAATGATTGTGAGGAATGTTGAATAATATGTAATGCGGGGTTAATAGTGGGTTTTTCATGAGAATGATGACAATCATAGTTTGAAATCCATATTTCACCGATGTATAAGGTTCTTAGCACCAATTTTTTCTAGATACATATAGGGATTTTCCTATGTACTATTTTATGACATGGTGTTTGTGAAATTATTTCCATTTCAAGTACTTAATTAATTATTCATTCATTATAAACATATAGGTTTTCAAATAAACTATTTTCTTTTCATTTTGGAATGTTAATTCATTCTTGGTATCTATTTTGAAAATATAATAAAATTGAAACACATTCTTTTAAACTAAAAACATATTTCATGAAATTGAAATGAATTAAAACAATATTTTATTATATCGTGTTTTCAAACTAACATGTTTTGGGTTACTTTATTATGATATGGAAATTCAGTGTTGTTATTCCATGGAATTCTGAACGTTCTTATAAGAGATCACACAAACTTTATCCTTATAGATTATGGTTTCTTTAGTTGGGTCACTCTTGGAGAAAGTTTTGTTATGTGGTTGGTCATGACCCAAAAGGTCCCTCAGAGGTCCTGTTTAGGTGTGGAAATTTAATCTTTTAATTCCATTTTATTTTTTATCTATTTTGTTCAATTTATAGTTATTTAATTTTCTTCTATTTATGTGACTAAAATTTCCCAATTTTTTATTCTAATGCCCAACTCAAGTTTCCAGCCCATGGGGATTGGTAATTCCCTTAAGGAATTATTACAGGCCAACTCAGGTAACCAGTTCAATGATGACCTAAGTTGGTTCATGATTGTTTTGAATTAAGGAAAATGGATTTAATATTTTATATCTATGGATCCATAAATAATAAATAGGTTCTTTTATTTTTAAAATATGATTAGTGACTTTCATAATGTTTTACCAAGAAAAATTGAATATTGGGAAATTTAAGATAATAATAGTGTAAAAAATACTATAAAATGACCCTTACTGTTGACTAAAAATTATTCTGAATAGGATTATTTTTCCCTTATTACATAAAACATAAATTTAATAACATAATGGAGTAATTTCCATGAAAAAGAGTTAGATATTATTAATATCATATAGAGTGAAAAAATGTCACCCTCTTACATTTAATATATATAATATTTTTAATATAGGGATCAATAGAATATAATTGAAATTATATTTTTTATATGGAATAAAAAATACTTATCTAAATCATAGAAATATATTATTATTTTTTCAAATGAAATAATTTAGAAAAATATATAGAAAAGAATGGTGTCATTATTATTTAATTAATAAAACAACTAATTAAAATATACATAAAATATTAGAAGAAATATAATATTACATAATTAAGATTATAAATATATTCTGTAGAATAATTATTTATAATTTTTGGGTATTGAAATATTTTTTAAGAGATATTTTGTTGTATTGATTGTTTTAAATTTATTGAAATGTATAATGTTAAAAATGGAAAAAATTAATATTAATGAAGGAAACAAATTTATTAAATTATATTAAAATAAAAAAAATCATATATAAGGAAAAAGAGGATCCATTAATGTTAAAAAAAATTCTAAATGTAACATTTATCATTTAATTGACACCATATCCATTTAAACTCCCCCATTAAATATAGAAAATGTTATTACCATGGTTTAATCTAAAAAAGCCTTACTACTAGTTATTCAAAATTATAAGGCATGAAATAAAAACAAAACATATTTAAATTATATCATATTTTATGTTAAAAACTAATAATCTACAATATTATTATAAATAAACATTTGGTATTATTTTTATTGAGATTTTATTAATTATAAATTAATAATTTGTGAAACTCCAAATGTTTCCTCCCCTCTCTGAAAAAAGGGAAACTCGTCTTATTTTTTATGAAAACATAAAAACCTATTTGGTTAAGAAAATATATATCAAAATATACCCGTAAAATACCTAGATTCCTTTTATAAGGTGTAATTTTGGAATAAATCCTACCATAGAAGTCCTTTTGTGAACATCAAAAGGAGATACTCAAAGAAGGGGTAACACTCATTAACTAACATTTTTGTTTTATTTATTTTTTGAACCCATTAAATTATTTTTATCAAATTTATTTATATTATAATAATTATAATAAATAGGAAAACATGTTTTCTATTAATGGTTTCTTCTACACAATAGCACTTCCATCAAATATGATACACAATCATCATTATTTTGTAAAAAGGACTACTACCTAATAAAATGATTCCAAATATTCATTCATTGCCTCTTTTCATGGTTGGAGTAATTATTTTATTTTATTTTTTTATGATATATATTTTATTATTTATTTTTTTATTATTTATTATTAATATATGACACATACAATCTTTTTTTACATTTTATGAAAATTTGATAACTCTGTTTGTGGACGTGTGGACTACATTATCCTTAGAGAGATGTGATTTTTTCATAAAATATATAAAATGTATTGATATTGGATTTAATGGAATTATATGACTTTTATGATATAACAATTATAATTAAATAATATTACATATTTACAGGCATTTAATTTACTTCCATTCTTTCAATATGACATGAAATGTATGCAGCTTTCATGCATACGTACTACCAACCATCTCCATGAATGATTCATGTGATTTTTTATTTATATATTTAATAGAGAGCCATAAATACTATTATAATGAATATATATGATATTTATAAAATATTTATCAATATAGATATAATGAAATAATGATATATGTCTGAGGACCAAGAAGAAAAAGTCAAAACATGTATGTGAAACAATGTTGTTATTACCCAAAATAAAATTTATAATTTAAATTTGTAATTTGAATGTAATATAAATTCATGGTTAAATAATATATGTTAATATATAAATGAATATTCTCTATTATTTTATTTAAAATAATATTATACTTTTTATAGGATTTTTTCGTCAGTATGTTGTGAGTCAAGATAAAAGATATGTGACTTATATCCCACTTTTTTTGTGGAATAAAAGTCATATTCACCTCCTATATCATATATTTATTTGATATAATTAAAATTAATGTATTGTTTTATTATTATTATCAAATATTTTATTTTTTAAAAATAAAAATAATTTTAGTTCATTCTTGAAGCATACGTTTCGACTAATTAATAATTGTTAAAGGGATTTATAGACTCTCTTTTATTTATATGAGATGTAGAACATATTAAAAACTTATTTATTTCGTGTGGTGTATACACTGAACAAAAACTTATTATATAAAAAATATCCTTATATGTATTTTAATCTAAATAATAAATATATGATCTCCATTTAATGGGGATTAGGGTTCCGAAATTCCAAAATTAGTAAGGAAATTTTTTTTCCATTTTCTTTAATTGAGACACATGTTATGTTATGAAACTATATTATTATAGTATGGTTATAATCTACCATTTTAAATTTAGTATCATTAATCTCTATAATTTTATTTTTTTAAATGTTTCATGTAATTTTAGTCTCTCTTCAGTCAAAATTCATAGTTCCTTTGAATTACTGTTTTCAAAAAAATGTTTTAAAATTATTTTAAATGATGTTTTATAAATTTTCAACTAAAAGGATTACAATGATGTTCAAAAAATATTTTACTGGTTATTTTATTTAGTTTATATTATATTTTCAATGAAAATATTTTTTCAAAAATTTTAAGGAATTAATAATCATTCTTCAAAACAAAGAGTTGATTTTTATCAATAATTATTTAATGTGATATTTGAAAATAATTATCCATCAACGATATCAAAATTTGATTTACTTATGTTATACTAGGGATATTATTCCTTTCTATATTTCATATTATTTTTAAAAATGTGTTTTAATTTATGATGTATTGATATTAATGAAACCCAATTTTTTAATGTGTAAGGTCATAACTAAATGATGTTTATGAATCCAATTGATTCCATGGGTTCAGATAAGATAAATGAATTATGATATTGTGCCACACAATTTTATGTTTTTCATTATGTGATGGGTTGAACATATATCTTAGTCCAATTCATTGTTTAAATAATTATATATCATGAAATTATTATGGGAATCAGGTTGACGGGATTCATCCACCATGGGAAAATGGGGAAACTCACTCATCTTTGGGAATATCGAGAACTATGATCCTATATATTGAATCGATAGTGAATGAGGATAGAGATGATTCCTTCCCAATAGGTTTAACATCCACAAACTGATTTCATATGTTTTGAAAATTTTCAATGAGTTAATGGGAATGTCATTACATATGAATGTTAAATCAATGTGTCTATGGCCTATACCATCTTCATTCTCCCCTGATTTAACTTCTCTATTTCCTTATGATTCATTTTTTTAAACAATTAATATTTTTTCCATGGCTATTATATATGAACTTTGATATAGAGGTTCTGTTATTCTAATGTTATTCTCATGTTCTAAAAATATTATATTGAGTATTTTCTTTAAATATCTCCCTTGTTTACCCTTTTTAAGAATATAAGATCACTTATTTATTATGTTTTCATTTTACAATGTTATAAATAATGGTTTTAGATTGGGGTACTAAAGAATAAGATCATTTTTAAAAAAATTGAATATATTTCACTAGATTATATGTTTATGTCCCATGATTCCAATGTCACTAAACTAATATATTCAGTAGGTGTGTGGGTGTGTACTGTATGAAATGTTATATTAAAAAGTTGTAATATCCATGTCTAATAAGAATGGGAACATATATTAGGTATCATAGAACTTTTTACTCATCCATTTGAATCTAGCATGAGAATAAATTAGTGAGGAATCTTTGGATTTTTCTAACTATATATCTAGGTATGTATCTAAGGATAATCCTGGTGAGTTCTTGATTAAATAATGAGTAATAATGTAGACATTCTAAAAGCAATTTGTATGGATTTTGTGATTTTCTTATAATATAATCATATTTCGAACTATACAATAAGATTTTAATTAATGGAGGGATCCTAGATGTACATGGGTAATGTAGAATGTATCAAATAATTTTCCGATGAGTAGTCAAATAAGATGAACATTGGTGTCATGGATATTGTGATATTTCCATGTCTGTTTGGAAATGAAGAAGATTAACAATGTGTATCTTCAAAAACACTAAGACCCACCCATGAAAAGGTGGAATTTTTTTGAGTATTTGGGAAATCTATACCATTGAAAAAATATTATTCAGTTCATTTTGTGTCATGAATTTTGGAAGAAACACCAAAATACATGTCTTAGATGAACATAAAATTGTTTTCATTGTGGATGAAAAGGATGCAAAACAAGGAAAATAAAAGGATAAAATGAAAAGTTTAGTTAACACAATGAATTATAATATTTTCTATCTAATGTTACTGTCAATTGATAAATTCATTAAATGTATAAGGAATGGTAATTAACCAAATTCATTTCCTCTATGAAAAGTTCACAATGATAACTTACATGGATGTAAAATAAATGGTTTTATAATTTATTATGATGGGAATACTTGTGAAATGTGAAATAAAGATCTATTATTAAGTAGTATGAGGTATCCTAATTAATCGCTCAAAGAATAAGTTAATTAATCGATGTGTTTATGTATTTGGTTTTAACTATTATGTTTTATTAATTATGATATATATAAGGATTCTTTAGTTTATTGTTTTCACTATAGATTTACAATAATATGTTGAATGGTTACCGAAAAAATAATTTTTATTTAATGATAAGGTTACATTAATGGGAATCACATGATAAATGGAAATATTTTCTTTAATATTTTCACAATGTTGAGATAAGGATGTTTTGATATTGTAAACTATTTTTAATTACCATGGGACTGATTAACAAATTATTGAAAATCTGAACTATTAACTAATTGATGGTGTTTTCAAAAAAAATTTAAGTAATATATCTAATTATAATTATAAAAAGGATCCGTGAATGTTTTAAATAATTATTTATTGTAATTCGTCTTTTTTCCATGTTTCAAGAGTGTATATGATGAAGGTATTAAAAATATTGGTTTTTGATAAAAATTTATACATTATGATTTATGTGGAATAAAGGTCAAGTTAATTGTGAGTAAATTAGTTAGTTTATAAATATTTTTTTGGATATTAATCTTTTGTAAGGGTATTATGGTCATCTAATTATGAAATGGTGTATTTTAAAGTTCATATATGGTTTAATAGATTAATGTATTATCTCTTCATATTATGATTTATGAAAATTGGATAACATATTCTCCCATTTTGTTGTGATAAAGACTAATATAATGAAATATACTTCTATTTATAGACATATTCCTCTACTAATACTTCTAGAATGAAAATTTTACAATAATATCTTGAAATAAGAGAGGAAGTAGAAATTAATGAGACAAAGACAGATAGAGTGACTGTGATGAGATATAGAAAGTATATCATCATATAAAAATGAATTGAAAATTATGAAAATGTTAATAAAATAAATTTTTCCACAATTTCATTATTTTTGATGATATAAATTAATTTTTTCAAACTTTTTTGGGATATGGAATTCTGATTTTAACCTTATTTGTATCATTTTCTCTATCACTCTCCATCAAAATGTGAATGTTATTTTATACTTTCATTACATGCATTCACATTCCAAGAATGTTCTACTATGTGGAAATCTATTTATAAGTTACATTGGGTTACAATAATGTTACTAAAATTAATTTTTTAAAAGGTGTTTTTAATTTTATTTTTTATGATTTCAAAAAATTCAAGTATTAATCCATTGATAACCCAAATGATTTTTATCTGTAGAATTCAATTTAAATGTGAAATATTGTAAAAACCTAATATTCTGTGAAATATATTTTTGAAATTAATTTAATAACATCAATATGTTTCATTTCAAATAAAACTAACTATATCTTGTTTTTTTATTTCATTCTGTGAAACACTATGTCAATCATTCTCTAAACACAACACTTGTTTAGAATGCATTACACACAACATGTTGTTTTTATAAAACATCATTTTATTATAATAATTATTTAATTATGTCAATAATGACCTATTTTTCAAAATGAAAACTATGAATATGATTAGATAAATAGTGTAATAATGGTTTACAAATAATTCTCCAATAAATTATTTTTAAATGTATGTAAAACCCATTTTAAAAAAATGAATTTATTTTCTAGAAAAAATAATTAAATATGAAAACGTGTGTTTTATAAAAATTAATAAAAATTAAATATTTTCCGTTATTATTGATGACATATTATTATATAAAATTTAATCTAATGTTTAAAAATAATATTATGATTTTTTAACCCATGATATAATAATAAATCCAATTTAACATATAAGAGATATATTTTCCTAAAAAGACAACTTCCCTACCTTTTGATTTCACACATATTTCAAATCTATTATTCATAATTTTCTAATTTATATATGAAACTATAGAAATTATAATTTAAATAGTAATATAAATATTTACTATTAATTATTTTTTTATTTTTTCTTATTATTATTTTTCATTTTGATGAATATTGAAAATTTATAAATGTTAATTCAAAACAAATTTTATAAAGAAATAATTTCGTGTCACGACCCCCTCCCCACAAAGTGTACCCCTCCTGGGTCGGAAATGTGAGAAGGGAGATAATGACCTCCGAGTCCCGCCTCCAGTAGGCCCCAGGTTGGCGACTAGCACTGAGGGTATAATACACACACAAACGGGAGGCATTACCCTCAAAGTGAACACATGCAAAAGAGAGAGATAGAATAGACTCCAATCAAATCCAACATGGAACTGAGATATAAAATGAACCCAAGTACATATATGAAATGTCATGAAAAAGTACTACAACTGAAAGGGAAAACTAAAAGTACCCAAAAGAAAGTAAAGCGGCAGTGACCACAAGCCCGAACAGCTCCTCCTCCAACCGCAAGCTAGTAGTAACCAGCTTGATCTCCAACCTGCTCCAAGTGACCTGAAAAACAGTTTATACATACATAGGGTGGGTATAACAGTATACTAAGTAGGATCCTCCCCAAGCCTCTCATGCAAAAGTAAATAAATCATGCTAAAGCCCAGTGAACAACAAGTGAAACTAACTCGTCACCTAAACAGGTATACTATGTTCCCAACCTCACCATGGCTACTCTCACCAAGTAACGCATACAAGAATATGGAATATAGTAAAGAATATCAAGGGGACCCCGCTACTACTTCCCCACTGGTTTACCACTTTTCCCCAACGACATACGTCCAGTGCATCTCTCTCCAAAGGCTTGCCCGCAGACACCTGGGCTAAGCTCCACAATCCGCACCTCGTGCACCACATAGACTTGCCCGCAGACACCTGGGCGAATCCCCACACCGTCCTCACAACCAAAAGTAACCAGGTAATTTCCAAGAGCCACCACAGCTCACATAACGTGTATCATACGTCGGATATAATACCTCAAGACATTACAGCCCATACGCTGAGTAAGGATCCTCAAGCCATCATACCCTATACACGTTACACCTATAGTAGTCCATAGGATACTATATCCAGAATATATGCGTGTGAATAACCACAAGCCATTACAGCCCTCTACACACATATATGGGGTAACTAACCACTGTTTCTCATGGCACAAGTATCTACCAAGAGAAGAGAGCGGGGCCAAAGGGGGTAGTCAGCCATTCAACCTCCCATCATAATGTTGGGGAAAACACCTCCCCCTAGGGCTCAGAATCCCCGGTGTTTCAGTTGCCCTTACCGACAGGGTGGAGTAGCGTATAGAAACACAAAAAGTACAGAATATATAAGTAACTCACATCCACACTATGGGCATTACCTAGTCTTAGATACAACTGCAGCTAACGTCTCTCAGACTCCAGGCTACTACTTCTAAGACTAGGTATTCTATAAGCACACAAACATTTGAAGAGATTTATTAGATTACTCCATTCTCATTTTATCAGTTCCACTGTACATTAATTAATTCTTTAAACATTAATTAAGAATGAACAATTCCACATTAAACTGAATTGGCATCACTTTCAAAAACAGCTGCTCCTTTTTAAGATTCACATCACCTTTAAATTCCAGCATCTCCATCCCCGTGGATTTTCACCATTTAATCAAACATTCATTACCGAATTACTTTTCCACATTCCCAGGAATTCTAGAAAAACATCCTATGCTTCTAAACACAAAGGAGGCTCAACACGATGAGTAGATATACTACCCGTCGAGTCTTTGCCGCCTATAGAAAGAGCATATACACATTCTCCCTCGGGAGGCTAAACACGGAAAGCACGTGGCATACCCCGCGCATCTTCGCCTCCTTCGGAAGAAGGGTAGCAAGAACAGCTACCTTGAGCAGTGGGGAAAAGCAAAGCAAATTAACATTCAAGAAAACTGTAAGCAACCAGCAACCACATCCATCCCATTCCATCACACCTGCTGTCCTCCCTGACACCCACATGCATAAACTGATGCATCTCACCACTCTAGGCATCATCTCCTGCCATAACCACAAGGCCTCCATGCCTCCACATACCACAACAACCATCCAGGCTCACATCACAGCACAAGTAGCAGGAAAACAAACATCACATTATGGGTTCTTGACCCTTTAACAAACAAGAGGGTAACTCAGAACCCTTTTAGAAATTCCCACATAATCTTTTCTCTAATCCATATTGAATTAACAGATTTGTTATTTGTAGGTTCCAATCATGGATACCTAATCAGTAAGCTATCACAATTAAACAACCATGCTTCCTTCCCTAATTTGATTATCCTCAAATTAGAACAACTACAACAACGGCAAAACGAGATTAATTTACATTCCTCTTTATCTTTCCAATTAATTAACAATTAATTCCGGCTTTACGTTCATTATCAATTTCAATCATGAACGAACAACAAATCAAAGAAAACCTAGATATCACTATATCTAGGAAAACATGAGGCAAACCGTTATCACGGTATAAAGAAAAAACATGCGATCAACCAATTCTTTTAATCTGGTTCAAGTATTTAATTAGGTCAATTTCATTGTGATCCAAAGGGATAAATCATGCTAATTCTATGATTTCACATATACAATTAGAGAAGCCATGAATCCCTTACCTCGAAGAGTTCTTGACGTCCTTTATCCACACGGCGGCCCACAATCCTTCTCTCACGACAACTTATGTGGAAGAATGATCGACACAGCTTGGTTGCATCAAAAAAAGAGCAGAACCAATCCTAGGAGTAAATATTGATTTTGCAACTCCTACGGAAAGGATTGAAAGGTTCTAGCGCCTCTTAATCGAGAAAAAAGGGAAAAAACAAGGAAGAATGATATCTCGTCCCTTTTTAAGATTTAATGGGGAGACGGTTTAAGATCTGGTTAATTCTCCATTAAAAACGGATCGCATTAACCCACGCGGTTGACCAAGTAAAACATTCCAAGCCTTAGGAATAATTAATATAGGATTTATGGAATTTTAAACGGCCTTAAGAGCCCTTAAAATAAGGCTTTAAATGTATTTTACGTCAAAGGAAACGTCAAAAGGGGAAAAACTGTAGGAGTCTGGAAACATTGTTCACCCACTGTTACTGTACATGAAACCGATCTGTGAAACCGATCTGTGAAACTGATTTGTCACACCGATCTGTGAAACTGATCTGTGAAACTGATCTGTCACACCGATCTATGAAACTGATCTGTCACACCGATCTGTGAAACCGATCTGTGAAACTGATCTGTCACACCGATCTGTGAAACCGATCTGTGAAACGGATCTGTCACACCGATCTGTGAAACCGATCTGTGAAACTGATCTGTCACACCGATCTGTGATACTGATCTGTCACACCGATCTGTGAAACCAATCTGTCAGACCGATCTGTGAAACCGATCTATCAGACCGATCTGTGAAACCGATCTGTCAGACCGATCTGTGAAACTGATCTGTCACACCGATCTGTGAAACCGATCTGTCAGACCGATCTGTGAAACTGATCGGTGAGACCGATTCGTCAGACCGATCGGTGAGACCGATCGGTGAGACCGATCTGTGACACCGATCTGTCAGACCGATCTGTGACACCGATCTGTCACACCGATCTGTTAAACTGATCGGTGAGACCTATCTGTCAGACCGATCGGTGAGACCGATCTATTACTGTTCATAAAACTGGAAACACTGTTCACAGAACTGGAAAATTGGCAAAGTGTTGGGGATATGTCCCCTTGGCCTCCCGGAACACCTCCAGCACCAAAATTCCACAAAGTAATGGACCGGAGAGGTCCGAGCCATTACATTAGATACCTCTCAAAACATTCTCGTCCTCGAGAATTAAAAACCAACCCAAAAGGAAAGAGGGGTCCGAACAACCACCCCATAAGATACCTCTCAGGGGAAAACCACCATGAGTTGTTCAAAAGCTAGAACAAAACTACGACATCCGAGAGTATGGAAACAAACAATTCATAACCAAACAATTCAAAAATAACATCTCATCAAAGGTACATAAATAAAACATGAATGGTCCAACCACAAAGAAAACATCATTATATGAAAGGAGTTAAACATTAAACAACTCTGGGTAATGAGCACATATCTGTGACTCACGCTCCCAGGTACTCTCCTCCATGGAACCGTGTCACCACAAGACACGAACTAAGGGGATAGAACGCCCACGTAACACCTTCTCCTTGTGGTCTGGGATCTCCATAGGTCCCTCCTCGAAGGTTGCATCATCATCAATATCGATCTCTCCCCAATCGATAACATGAGATTCATCATGCAGGTAATGACGGAGCTGCTATACATGGAAAACATCATGTATCTGACTCATCTGAGGGGGAAGTGCTACTCGATACGCCACACCTCCAACACAAGCTAACACCTCGAAAGGCCCAACAAAATGCGGAGAAAGCTTACTTCTGCGACCAAACCTTCGCTACCCACGATGGGGAGTCACCTTTAGAAACACATGATCCCCAACATTAAACTTTAA
The DNA here is from genome assembly GCA_963277665.1 of Viscum album. Classification (NCBI taxonomy): domain Eukaryota; kingdom Viridiplantae; phylum Streptophyta; class Magnoliopsida; order Santalales; family Viscaceae; genus Viscum; species Viscum album. Next base: position 676,003,403 of record OY728150.1, read on the forward strand.
GGGTCTCCTTATTTGATCAGCATCAGATTTCTGACGATCTTGTGCTGTCTTCATCCTCTCACGAATCACTTGAACCATCTCTGTCGTATTCTGCACTAGTTCTGGTCCGAGAATTGCGGACTCTCCGACCCCAGTCCAGCACAACGGAGAACGGCATGGCCGGATATACAAGGCTTCAAACGGCGCCATGCCGATGGTAGAGTGAAAACTATTATTGTAAGCGAACTCTACCAAAGGTAAGTTCTTTTTCCATGAACCTCCAAAATCAAGAACACAAGAGCGCAACATGTCTTCAAGAGTCTGGATTGTTTGCTCTGTCTGACCATCCGTTTGAGGATGAAAAGCAGTGCTAAGGCATAGTTGAGAGCCAAAAGCATGCTGGAGACCTCTCCACAACATAGAGGTAAAACGAGGATCTCGATCAGAAATTATCGTCTTAGGAACTCCGTGAAGCCTCACCACCTCCTCCAGATACTGCCTTGACAAAACCTCCACTGAGATCGACTCCTTGATTGCTATGAAGTGGGCTGATTTAGTTAAACGATCCACTACCACCCATATAGCATCATGTCCTCCCGGAGCTCGAGGTAAACCTGTAACAAAGTCCATTGAGATGTCCTCCCACTTCCACTGCGAGATCTCTAAGTGCTGGAGAAGACCACCAGGAACACGGTGTTCGGCCTTCACCTTCTGGAAGACTAAACATCGAGACACACATTCTGCAACTGTACGCTTCAACCCAGGCCACCAAAACTGACTCCTCAAGGATCGGTACATCTTCGTCACACCAGGATGTACTGCCAAGGGTGAACTATGGAACTCTCGGAGAACCATCTCGCGCATCGCCAAGGGAACAAAAAGCCTTCCATGATACAACACTCGGTGTTGTTCATCCTCCGACCAACCATCAGGGGCCTCACCACATACAACTCTGTCTCTCCAAACTTCCACCTCTAGATCACCCAAATGAGACTCTTCCACCTTCTGCATCAGGGATGACTGCACCGTCATCTAGTAAAGACAACCTCTTCCCCCAACTTCTCATATATCAAGATGCAAAGATGATAGCTCTTCCATCACTCTCCATGAATCACCAGATTCACGCACAACATCATTACGTGACTTTCGGCTCAGTGCATCAGCAACAACATTTCCCTTCCGAGGTGTATACGATATTTCAAAGTCATATTCCTGCAAGAACACCATCCACCGACGCTGCCGCAAGTTCAAATCCCACTGAGAGAAAACATACCTCAAACTCTTATGATCGGTGAAAACCACAAAGTGCTCGCCAATGAGGTATTGTCTCCACAACTTCAACGCAAACACCACGGATGCCAACTCAAGATCATGGGTGGCATAGTTGCATTCATGGGGACGCTACTGCCGAGACCCATAAGAAACAACAGACCTCTGCTGCATGAGAACACAGCCTAGCCCCAGATGTGAAGCATCACAGAAAACAACAAACTGGACTCCCTCCGCTGGAAGACAAAGGACTGGAGCACTTACCTACTTCTCCTTTAGATACTCGAAAGCTGTCTGACACTGATCAGTCCATATGAACGCTTGATCCTTCCTGGTCAAAGCTATCAGAGGAGTTGCAACTCGGGAGAAATTAGCCACAAACCTCCTATAATAGCCTGAGAGACCAAGGAAACTTCGCACCTCTGACACGGTCTTGGGGGCTGGCCAAGACACCACTACTTCTATCTTCGAAGGATCCACAGCTACTCCCTGTTGGGACACAACATGTCCCAAGAAATGAACTTCTCGAGCCCAGAACTCACACTTGGACAACTTCCCAAACAACCGATGTTGGCGAAGAACTCCCAAAACGGCTCGTAGATTCTCTGCATGCTCCTCTTCAGATGTGGAGTACACAAGGATGTCGTCGATGAAAACCACAACAAACATGTCCAGGATTTCACGGAACATAGCATTCATCAACCCCATGAAAACAGCTGGAGCATTTGTCACGCCTAATGGCATTACAACAATATCATAATGCCCATGACGACAGCGGAAAGCAGTCTTCGGGATATCCTCATCCTTTACACGCATCTTATGATATCCTGACCGCAAGTCTATCTTTGAAAACCAACTTGCAACCTTCAGTTGATCGAATAGGTCATCAATCCACGGGAGAGGATAGTGGTTCTTTATTGTCACTTTGTTTAACCGACGATAATCAACGCACAACCGCAAACTACCATCAGCCTTTTTCACAAACAAAACCGGTGTACCCCAAGGTGACACACTTGGCTGAACAAAACCACACTGCAACAGACCATCGAGCTAAATACGTAGCTCCCGTAACTCAGAAGGGGCCATCCTATACGGAGACATAGAGATAGGAGATTCTCCTGGCTGTAGCTCGATCCAAAACTCGATCTCTCGTCGAGGGGGTAAGGATACAACCTCTTCTGGAAAGACATTAGGGTACTCCTCTACGACCCTAGGAAACGCCAACTGTTGAACCTCTGAAGAACTCAGCATCATCCCAGCCATCATAGATGATAAGGATGAAACTCTTCTATGACTCATCCGAGGATCTCTCTCACCAACAAACACTACTTCCTCTCCATATTCATCAATGAAAACGACCTTATTCCTGTAGCAATCCACAATAGCCTGCACTGAATACAACCAATCCATGCCGAGGATGACATCATATGGTTGTATTCGTAAACATAGGAAATCTCTCCAAGAGCGGTGCTGCCCCAACACTAGCTCACAGTCTCTACATACTTCAAACAAGCTAGCTCGACCTCCAACTAGCGTAGTAAACGCCAAGGGCACTGGAAGCCTCTCTTCCTCAAGTCCCAAAGCATGGACACGGGTAGGGGATATAAAGGAGTGTGTCGCTCCTGAATCAAACAAGGCATACACCAAGGTAGAAAACAAGCAAAGGGTACGTCGGACGACGTCTGGCTCGCCTGGAGCTGGCAACGCTAGAGCATGAAGCTGACCACGACCACCTCCACGGCCTCTCTGACCCTGATGACGGCCACCAACACGGCCGCGCTCTGCTCTATGAGGATGGGGAGCATCATGGGGCTGTCCTCTGCCTGGTCCATCTACCCTCGGGTGATCTAAAGGTGGTGCAACCTGCTGCTACTGCCTCGGCTAGAACTGCCTCAACGGAGGAACCTGGAGTGGAGCACCTGGTGCACGATGACTGCTCTGAAAAGTCGGGCACTCCCGCTGCTGATGACCACGACCACCACAAGAAAAACAAGCGCCTGATCCCTTGGCATAGGCCTAAGAGTTTCTGCCTCTAGAGAAACATGATGGGAAGGGCTGGGACCAACCCTCAGGTGAACAGAAACTCTTCTGTCCTGAAAACTGGGAACCTTGGACCACAGATCTACTTCGTGAGGAATCATGACGATTCCCCTCTCGTGATGATCCGGTCCTAGCCAAAGTCCTCTCAACAACCTCTGCCCTCACCAGCACCTCAAGATATGTCTTCAGCATAAATGGGGTGACCTGGCGCTGGATCACTGGATAAAAAGCCTCCTCGAAATGCCTCGCCCTGGCCTCATCATCTGGTAACAGGTCTGAAGCATATCGTAGAAGGTTCCTGAAACGGATTCCAAACTCTCGAACACTAGTGCTCCTCTGTCGAAGGGTGATTAGCTCCTGGCGACTGGACGCCTTCGCAGTCGATGAAAGAAACTCGACTCTAAACCTGTCTCGAAACTCCTCCCATGAGATCGCTGACTCCTCACGATCCCCGAGGAACAAGAACCACCACTGTCTCGCTGCTCCACGCAATATCGTCACAACCGAGGACACCCAGTGTTCCTTCCGAGCACGAATCGAACTGAAGCCTGTCTCGACCTCCTCCAACCAGTCTTCTGTGACTGCATCTGAAATGGAGCCCTCGAACTTTTGTAGACTCTGGTGCTGGAACTCTCGGAGTGTCATCCTCCAAGTGTCATCATCGTCAACCTCTACCCGGCGACGATCTGCTGGAACAGCCTGCTGGACATCTTCTGCGCAAACCTGACGAGGACGTCGACCTGGAGCCATACCTGTAAAATAACAATTGTTAGAGCTCCTAAGCCTGGAATATGGAAGACTCAACATTAATTAATTAATTTTTTTGTTTTATTAATTTTAGGAGACCTATCCTAAGGTCTACCCATTCAAACACAAGCACAAAGAATAATGATGCATGATCCTTTCTTAGGTCTCTACCCTGCAATCGGTATCACTTGTTTAGTAGCCATTGTAAACATAATGGTCCGTGCAATAGATCATAGGGGGCCCTGAATGCCTATGTCTCTGCCGGTCTCCAGTGCTTACCCCACTTGCTAAACATAAGTGAAACCGTTGCCCTACCATCCCATGCATCCTCACCTGTTCCTAACTCCAAACTCCATCCTATCCCTCAACCAGACCTCTGATACCACTCTGTCATGACCCCCTCCCCACAAAGTGTACCCCTCCTGGGACGGCAATGTGAGAAGGGAGATAATGACCCCCGAGTCCCGCCTCCAGTAGGCCCCGGGTTGGCGACTAGCACCGAGGGTATAATACACACACAAATGGGAGGCATTACCATCTAAGAGAACACATGCAGAAGAGAGAGATAGAATTGACTCCAATCAACTCCAACATGGAACTGAGATATAAAAGGAACCCAAGTACATATATGAAATTTCATGCAAAAGTACTAAAACAGAAAGGGAAAACTAAAAGTACCCAAAAGAAAGTAAAACAGCATCGACCACAAGCCCGAACAGCTCCTCCTCCAACCGCAAGCTAGTAGTACCCAGCTTGATCTCCACCCTGCTCTATGTGACCTAAAAAACAGTTTATACATACATAGGGTGAGTATAACAGTATACTCAGTAGGATCCTCCCCAAGCATCTCGTGCAAAAGTAAATAAAGCATGCTAAAGCCCAGTGAACAACAAGTGAAACTAACTCGTCACCTAAACAGGTATACTATGTTCCCAACCTCACCATGGCTACTCTCACCAAGTAATCCATACAAGAATATGGAATATAGTAAAGAATATCAAGGGTACTCCGCTACTACTTCCCCAATGGTTTGCCGCTTTTCCCCAACGACATACGTCCTGTGCATCTCTCTCCAAAGGCTTGCCCGCAGACACCTGGGCTAAGATCCACAATCTGCACCTCGTGCACCACATAGGCTTGCCCGCAGCCACCTGGGCGAAGCACCACACCGTCCTCACAACCAAAAGTAACCAGGTAATTTCCGGGAGCCACAACAGCTTGCATAACGTGTATCATACGTCGGATATAATACCTCAATCCATTACAGCCCATACGCCGAATAAGGATCCTTAAGCCATCATAGCCTATACACGTTACACCTATAGTAGTCCATAGGATACTATATCCAGAATATATGTGTGTGAATAACCACAAGACATTATAGCCATCTACACACATATATGGGGTAACTAACGGTTGTGCCTCATGGCACAGGTATCTACCATGAGAAGAGAGCGGGGCCAAAGGGGGTAGTCAGCCATTCAACCTCCCATCAGAATGTTGGGGAAAACACCCCCCCTAGGGCTCAGAATCCCCGGGGTGCCAGTTGCCCTTACCGACAGGGTGGAGTAGCGTATAGAAACAAAAAAAGTACAGAATATATAAGTAACTCACATCCAAACTATGGGCATTACCTAGTATTAGATACAACTGCAGCTAACGTCTCTCAGACTCCAGGCTTCTACTTCTAAGAATAGGTATTCTATAAGCACACAAGCATTTGAAGAGATTTATTAGATTACTCCATTCTCATTTTATCAGTTCTATTGTACATTAATTAATTCTTTAAACATTAATTAAGAATGAAAAATTCCACATTAAACTGAATTGGAATCACTTTCAAAAACAACCGCTCCTTTTTAAGATTCACATCACCTTTAAATTCCAGCATCTCCATCCCCGTGGATTTTCACCATTTAATCAAACATTCATTACCGAATTACTTTTCCACATTCCCAGGCATTCTAGAAAAACATCCTATGCTTCTAAACACAAAGGAGGCTCAACACGGTGAGTAGATATACTACCCGTCGAGTTTTTGCCGCCTATAGAAAGAGAATATACCCATTCTCCCTCGGTAGGCTAAACACGGAAATCAAGTGGCATACCCCGCGTGTCTTCGCCTCCTTCGGAAGAAGGGTATCAAGACCAGCTGCCTTGAGCAGTGGGGAAAAGCAAAGCTGATTAACATTCAAGAAAATCGTAAGCAACCAGCAACCACATCCATCCCATTCCATCACCCCTGGTGTCCTCCCCGACACCCACATGCATAAAATGATGCATCTCGCCACTCTAGGCATCATATGCTGCCATAACCACAAGGCCTCCATGCCTCCACATATCACAACAACCATCCAGGCTCACATCATAGCACAAGTAACAGGAAAACAAACATCACATCATGGGCTCTTGACCCTTTAACAAACAAGAGGGTAACTCAGAACCCTTTTAGAAATTCCCACATAATCTGTTCTCTAATCCATATTGAATTAACAGATTTGTTATTCGTAGGTTCCAATCATGGATACCTAATCAGTAAGCTATCACAATTAAACAACCATGCTTCCTTCCCTAATTTGATTATCCTCAAATTAGAACAACTACAACAACTGAAAAACAAGATTAATTTACATGCCTATTTATCTTTCCAATTAATTAACAATTAATTCCGGCTTTATGTTCATTATCAATTTCAATCATGAACGAACAACAAATCAAAGAAAACATAGATATCACTATATCTAGGAAAACATGAGGCAAACTGTTATCACGGTATAAAGAAACAACATGCGATCAACCAATTATTTTAATCTGGTTCAAGTATTTAATTAGGTCAATTTCATTGTGATCCAAAGCGATAAATCATGCTAATTCTAAGATTGCACATATACAATTAGAGAAGCCATGAATCCCCTACCTGGAAGAGTTCTTGATGTCCTTTGTCCACACAGCGGCCCACAATCCTTCTCTCGCGACAACCTATGTGGAAGAATGATCGACACAGCTTGGTTGCATCAAAAACAGAGCAGAACCAATCCTAGGAGTAAAGATTGATTGTGCAACTCCTATGGAAAGGATTGAAATGTTATAGCGCCTCTTAGTCGAGAACAAAGGGAAAGAACAAGGAAGAATGATATCTCGTCCCTTTTTAAGATTTAATGGGGCGACGGTTTAAGATCCGGTTAATTCTACATTAAAAACGGATCGCATTAACCCACGCGGTTGACCAAGTAAAACATTACAAGCCTTAGGAATAATTAATATAGGATTTAAGGCATTTTAAACGGCCTTAAGAGCCTTTAAAATAAGGCTTTAAATGTATTTTACGTTAAAGGAAACGTCAAAAGGGGAAAAACTGTAAGAGTCTGGAAACACTGTTCACCCAGTGTTACTGTACATGAAACCGATCTTTGAAACCGATCTGTGAAACTGATATGTCACACCGATCTGTGATACCGATCTATGAAACTGATCTGTGAAACTGATCTGTCACACCGATCTGTGAAACTGATCTGTGAAACTGATCTGTCACACCGATCTGTGAAACCGATCTGTGAAACTGATCTGTCACACCGATCTGTGAAACCGGTCTGTCACACCGATCTGTGAAACCGATCTGTCAGACCGATCTGTGAAACCGATCAGTCAGACCGATCTGTGAAACCGATCTGTCAGACCGATCTATGAAACCGATCTGTTACACCAATCTGTGTAACCGATCTGTCAGACCGATCTGTGAAACTGATCGGTGAGACCCATCTGTCAGACCGATCGGTGAGACCGATCTGTCAGACCGATCTGTGACACCGATCTGTCAGACCGATCTGTGAAACCGATCTGTCACACCGATCTGTGAAACTGATCGGTGAGACCGATCTGTGAAACTGATCGGTGAGACCGATCTGTTACTGTTCATAAAACTGGAAACACTGTTCACAGAACTGGAAAATTGGCAAAGTGTTGGGGATATGTCCCCTTGGCCTCCCGGAACACCTCCAACACCAAAATTCTACAAAGTAATGGACCGGAGAGGTCTGGGCCATTACATTTAGACTGGTAAATTGAATTTTTTTTTATTTTATTGTATAATTTAGTAAATAAGTTTTCAATTAATTCAATTTTGTTACAAAAAATCAATTCACATTTTATATGGATATGGAAACATTTCAATATTTGGTACATTTTCACTTTAGAAATATGTTTTCTACTTCCATAAACACGATTCATTTTCAATTATCATGGTAAATTTTAAATTTAATTTTCCATGTTCTAGTATTTGATTTATAAAAAATATATTTTATATTTTGAATCATAATATACAAATTTTTTAAGCATGATCCTTTTTTTTTTACAAAAATTAATAAGAACATTGGGAACATTTTACCATAATAAATGAAAAATTAGGTAATTTATGTTTAAAATATTGTGATAAGGACTATAAGATGATCAAATAACATAAAAATACATTATTTTAAGAAATAAATTATACCCATAACACATAGGTGTCTAAATTAACTAATTTAATGGATACATGTTCATGAAAATATGTTTTATATTAACAAAATCAAAGAGAGTGACAAACTGTTAGACTCTTACATTCAATACGTATAATATTTTAAATGTGGGGATTAATAGAAGATATTGTACAATATGTTTATTATTATGAAATAAGATATTTTTATATACACAAAAAAATATTTTTAATTTTAATTGAAGAAATATTTATCATAAATAATTACCAAATTATTATGCATTAATTATTTATTTATTAAAAAAATAAATTAAATGATAATAGGAATATATAAAAATATATAATTTCAATATATTAATGTGGAAAATAATTTTTTATATCTGTATTTCGTATTAGTTTTATATTAAATGAATTTTTTCCTTGTTATCTTGTTTTATTGATTTTATTAATTTCAACCTAAAGAATAGTGTCCAAATAGACTACAATAATATTTTATAAAAATAATTTTTTTATTGAAATTTGTTCAAAATAATTAATATCATAAAAATGATAAATGGAATAAAATATATCCTCCAAAATCATAAATGGAAAATTTATAGTTTATTTGAAACATTATAAACAAAAAAACACCACCATTTATATAAGAAATGTTGTTACAATAGTTTGAATTAAAATATGTGAACTATGTTTATTCAAAATGATAAGGATTAAAATAAAACACAAAATTGTATAAAATATATTTTTTTATGATATTAATAACATAAGATATCTTATATGCGAATTAAAAGGAAATATTGAGGAATTATGAATGATTTTTAATTTATTTTAAATTAATCATTTGAAATTTTTCTAATGTGTTCTTATACTCTTTTATAAAATGAAACCTCTTGTTTTCATGTTTTTACACATCAAAAACTATTTGGATAGTTCAATTATTATATAAATAGATATAAATATTCCCTATAATCATCTTATATGAATTAAATTTAGCATAAATCTATCCAATGAAGTAATATTTTTGAAATCAAAAAGTGATACACAAAGAAGAGGCAGCGTTAATCAACAAAAATTGTAGTTTTATTTAATCATTAAACATAATAAATTAATTTTATTTCATGTTTATATATCAAATAAATTGTCATAAATATAAAAAAACGTATTTATATTATGTTTTTAACATAAACCCATGCACACTTCCATCAAATGGGATATACACTCATCATTCTTGTGTATTGTAGAGTACTGCCTCACGAACCGATGTCGCTCATTCTTCCATTTCCACATTTAATGGTTAAAAAAATGATGTTACATATATTTTAATATTATATAAAAGATATTATGGATTAATTTATTTTCATATAATTTTTATACAACATATACCTCAATTCTTTCCATTTTTTGGGAATACGATAACTATGTTTGTGGATCTATAAACCCCCGCCTCCTTTAAGTGATGTGATTCTTTCACACTTTACATAGAAAGTAATAAGGATGTTTTTGGTGAAAATATATGACATATATGAAAGAATAATTATTATGTATTGATAATATATATATATTATTTACATTCATCATTTTGATACAACATGAAATGGAAACAATGCTCATCTATACGTATGAACAACTACCTCCATGAACGATGCTTTTCATTTTCTATTTTTACCTTTTACAGATAATAAAATATATATATATATATATATTTTGAATATATATGATATTATTGTTTTTTTAACATTTTTATGTAATGTAATCTGGGTCTAAATATATAGTTAAAGAATAGGAAGTCGAAACATGTAACAGAAACAAAGTAGTTATTATCCAAAAGATAAAATAAACATAGAATAATTAATAATACTTTAATATAAAGACATAAGTATATAATATAATGAATTAAATAAAGTTATATTGGTTTTAAAATATGAATAATGAATTAAATTAATTATAAATGAGGTTTTCATGATTATGATGAGAGTCAAGATATATTGTAAGGAATTTCCAACTCACATTTATTATTTGTAAGATAGATTCAATGTTCACCACATATATCGTATATGTTTCTCAAATACTAATCATGAATATATTTCAATATTATTATCATTTATATTATGGTTTTTACATATAAATATAATTATTTTTCATTCATGAGGCATATGATTTGACTGATTACAACGGGGTAAATAGATTTCTAATCTCACTATAATTTCTATGATACTTACTCCATATTCACCAATTATTTCTATTTTGTGTTTTATATTCCTAATAAAATGTATTATGTGATACTTGTCCTAAAATTAATGGATACTTACATATAAATTAGGTTATTCCTCTTTTATTTGGTTTACTATTTAAATATTACAAAACAGGTATGCTAATTTTGTCTCAATTTTCCTTCACTAAGACAGAAGTCAAATTATGATCCTATATTATTTTATAAGGATTATATAAAATGATTCAAAATTTTCTATCTGGAATATCTTTATTTTCATTATATTATATGTTTCATGTAATTTTAATTTTTCTATGGTTGGAAATCATTGTTCCCTCAAAACATTGTTTTCTAAAAATGTATTAAAAGTTTATTAGTTAATTATTTATGAAATTTCCATGAAATTTTTTTCAATGATGTTTAAAATAGTTTCAAAATAATATTTTATTAATTTTCATAGTTTTTTTAAACTAATAATGTTTCTAAACCTTTTATGATTTATAAATAGTTTTTCAAAAAATAAAGGAAATTTTACACAAGAATTATTTGAAGTGATGTTTCAATATCATTTTATATATAATATAACATTATTTAACGATACTTATGTTTTATTTGGGATAATATTCAATGGTATAATTTTTTTTTCTTTGAAAAAAAATTAGATTTTTTTATGGAATGTTATATATTATACCCATTTCATTTCTACATGTTATGATATGATTGAATTATGATTTTAAATCCAATTTGAGTGTATGTTTTATGATATGATAAAAGATTTATGATGTTGTGGAACACATATTTAGGATTTGAATTAGTAGATGTGTTGGACATATATCTTCATCTAATTCCTTGTGTAATGATTTATATCTCATGATTTTATGATGGGAATCCAGTTAATTTTATTGATTCGGAATTGGAATATGGGAAAACCAGATCAACTATGAAAATATTGCGAGACATAATCCACAATGTGATGATTGAAAAAACTAATAACATGTAATAAAAGTAATATTACTGTTTAAGGTAGTGTGTCCTACACATAAGTTGTAATCCACATGATGTGCACTGAAATGTTATGGTTATCAGCCCGGATAGAAAGATAATATAATTACTTTTTTATGTGGAGGAATTAAGTTTATGTCATATGATAACATGATTCTCTCACAAATCAGGTTCATTGTTTCCTCATGATTATTTTCTAATGAACATATAATATATAAGGCATGACTTATGAATATGGATTTTTATTTCCATGTTATGAACCTTTAATGTTATGCTCATGTTCTCATACCCTTATGTTCATGACATTTCTTTCACATCCCCCTTTTTTAATATACCTGAGTATATTATCTCACCCCTTTCTAATGTTTTATTTTCCACAAGTTACAAAGAAATGTTTTAGGTATGGTATTAATAGGGAAGATATTTTTTTAATCACTGAATATAATTCACCAGACTAGAGGATTGTGTTCCATTTTTTTAAATACATAAAAATAATATTGCCTTTGTGTGTTTGTTAGTTAAACATATGGATTTTTATAAAAAAAATTATTATCAATGTATGAATTAATTGGATTTCTTATTAAAAATAATATGATATGATATACATTAAACAATTTTATTTATTGGGGAAATGAACTCCAAAAACTGATCATGGTACATATCATCATGTATCTTAGTTATACTATAAATGTGACTCCAGAAATGAATATATTGAAACTCCTCTTTCACATTGATACCAATGTCATTTTTTATCACATCAGCTTATCCTAAATATGGTTCAACCGAATCAAATTATTTGTTTAATATAAATATATGAACATTTTTATTGTATACATGGGTAATTACATTGGGAATGGCCTCATGAATATTATGACTTGTCAATGTATAAGGGAGTGGTAGAATCTGATGTCAAATGTTTGGGGGATGTATCAGAATACAATTGTATTAGTGATAGGGATAGTTATATGGGTGTACTTATATGCTCTTCTCTTGGGAATGTATGCTTCCAAATTTTAGACTCTTCCAAGAAAACTTTATTTAAAGAGAGAGGATTAGATAGAAATTGAATGAGGGATCAACTAGGATATGGATATGAGTTTCAATGGACTATGTGCTGGTGTTGAGGTATTATTTGTGGGAAATAAGGATATTGGAGGACAGTTGGGAGGGGAAAGATAATACTGGTGTCAATATTGAACCGTAGGTTCATATCTTTTAAAAATACCCGTTAATTTTTTCACATCTTCTGTAATATAACTCAAAATTAAAATATGTGGAATCATGTTTATTGTTGTGTCATTTTCATTTTTTGTATTGTTTAGATGATGTGAAAATATTATTTTTTATTTTAAGCTAAAACTTTTAATAATTTAGAATTAAAAATCTATTAAACAATGTCTATCATAATTTAACCATCCAAAATAATGATCTAGCATATTAATAATATAATGTAATTTCTTCTAGTTAGAACTTATTTTATTGGTGAGAGCTTTACATTCATTGATTTTAATGTGGTATCATTTATCAATGTTTTATTTTAATTGATTTTCTTATAAATATTTTGTATATCTAAATTATGTGAAATGGACTTTGTCATTCTCACAAGTCATATAATAATCTTTTTTAATAGTAAGAAATATTTCAGGACAATCATATGAATCCTTTCTTTTTATGATGGATTTCACAATTTCAATCACATTTTTTTCATTTCCAAATATAAAAAACAACCATATGTGGTTCAAATTATTCATCACATTCCTAGTGGTATGAAATTATCTCCCATAAAATATTGGTAAATCTCCATCATCTTCCATATCTAGAATAAGGATATCAGTGATACTGATGAATTTTCAAGCCTCAAATATGACCACATTGAGAAGTCCTCAGAGGAACATGATTGAGAAATCAAAATGTAAATGTTATTCTATTATTGTTTTTAATAATATTTACCATATACTTTGGATGAAAATATTCAGAATTATATTAATACTTGAGACTATATTTTATAAGGCTTTTAAAAATTCACATGTCCCAAACACACATGGAATATTGAAATTTTTGGGGTCTCTCATCATCGGTTAAATATTACACTAAACAATTACATATAATTCTATAAAATAAGGATATGAATCATTTGAAATAAATTTACCACTTATTTGAATGTAATTATTTCTCAAACATGGCATTAGTAAGAAACTAATCAATAACATTTGTAATGTTGATGCTGGTATACAATTGAATAAATATTTTGTAATTTTTGGTGTACTTATCATTTACCTTCTATCATAATATTTAAAAATTTATAGGGGTTCTAGGTATCACCACCAATATTTTATATTATGCCTCTTTTAAAATATATAAAAAATATTCAATAGATTTCATTTTATGGAACACCAAATTCAATGAGATAAATATCTATTATTTTGTAAATGCTATTACATAACTATTAATATGGTGAGTATAACTAGGGATAACATAATGATTATATATATATATTGTTTTTATATATTTACATAATACAATTTATTGGTTATAAATTTTTTAAAAATAATAATTATTAATGATATTAAAATAAGTTCCACTATTAAAAACATGTTTCCTGTATTAAATTTTTTATATTTATTATATAGAATTAACCATTATTACAATGTTGTTTTAAAGAAATATTTCTAAAATATATATTCAATCAATTTTTTTTACATCCATATAATAGTTCAACAATTAATAGTATAATAATAAATCATTTTCTTTCTTAAATATAGTATTTTTTAAAATTCAGTATTTATCATGTTTTTTATACTTATTTTAACATTACATTCAACTAATTACAGGTATATTATTTTATAAAATATATTCCATAATTTGAATCCAGTGGAATTTTTTTCAAAATATATCTCAGATATATTTTTTCTAAATTTAATAATACCTCTTGGGATGTTTATATCCATGGAAAATAGTAATTTGGATAAATTTTGGTAATATGTTAGTGACAAGATCATAATTATTCATACTTATTAAAATTTAATGGAACATATTTATCCTTAATAACATAAATAATTAATTCTAATTATTAATGGGAAATTTTCAATGAAAATTTATTATATATTATTTTAATCAAGGATACTTTCAAAATGTCACTTTCTGGGTTTTTATTATCTATCAAATGTTCCCATGGTGAAAATAAAGATATGAATGATACAAAAAGGTAATTGTGACCTTTATTAAATTACTTTTATTATATAAATTAATTTTTAATTTTTTGAAATTAACTATTCAATATAAATGCTTCTATAATGTGAAAATATCATTTACATAATTAATTTTAAAATAAAATAACTGAATTTTAAAATATTACATTTGATATAATATGGATGGATTGATGTGAATAAATAATTATATAAATATATATTATTATATGTGTGAAATAATTATACTATAATAATCCCTTTGTAGGGTTGTTTTTGAAGTAAACCTAAATCAATAGTGAAAAAATGTCATTATTGATAATTTAGCGAATTAGTATATTATTAAATTACATATAATTAAAAACCCATTTGTATGGAATATAGTTTTAAATATAAATAATAGTCTATTGATGGGGAATTTCTATATTTATATTAACATTACTATCCCATTATAATTAAAATAATGGTTATCATTTTAAGGTCAAAAATAATTTACCATGGGATTAATAAAAAAATAATGTTTAAAATTAGAATTAAAAATTTGAAAATTAGATTGTATGATGATATTTAAATTCAATACAATCAAAAATTTACTTATCTTTTAATTTTAATTCATTTTAAATAATTAATTAATTTAATACAATTTAATCTTTTGAGAAACTTCATATATACCACTAACCTTAATTAAAAAGGGAACCTCATACGTTAAATATTCAGAAAAATCTGAGCCCTGTAGATCATCCAAAACCAAAAAATTTAACATCATGACATCCTTAAATATGTTATTATGATTCTATTCTTCCACAATATCCAATCCTGGATTCCATGAGAATATATGTAAATGATGTCGACAGAAGAAGATGCACATATTTTTTTCAAACTAATTCAAATTCATATATTCTTCGACTTCGAGTTCATGTTTTTATAACCTCCTAGAATAATTAATCAAGTTACATATATTTATAACTATATTTTAATATGAATATGAAAAAACAATGTTCTAATTTTGATCAATCCTAAATAATAAAAATTAACAGAAAGGTAGAACATATTACTTACCCTCTTTACATAGCAGTGTAAAATATTTTTCTTTGCCACATTACCTGGAAGGAACTAATAATGGATATAATAATAATAATAAATAATTATGTCATGATTTTTATTCTATAAAACTAATATACCCACCACTTTTTTAAAACATCAACCATTTATAAATTCTATCATTGCTCGTGTATAAGTACATCATACCCTATCTATGAAGTGACATGAATCATATTCATTGTTAAAAATTATAAATTTTTTTTAAAAAAATATTTAATTACTAAATATAAAATTTATGAAATGAAATTTATTTTTTAGATTTAAGATCTATATCCTATTCTAGAGAACCCTGAAATTCCTGAAAAATAAGCATTAGAAAAAAGGACAATCAAACCCCAAAACATGTAAATGAAAAAATAATTTTGTTAAACTAGTTGTAAAATGTTATAATGGTATAAATAATTATATAATAAATATTAATATAATTATTTAATATGTTAATAAGATGATTAAACCCATTATAGGATATGTTTAAATGTTTACGATGTGAATCTGCCAAAATGTTAAGGTTATTTTATAGTCTCACTATTATTCGAGATATTTTATGAATGTCTCTCCACTAGATAATATATCTCCTTTATGTACAAATTTTTTTATGACTGCTTTTAAAATATTTTTCATATTTTATTAATAATATTTAATTTAAATTATAATCATGTTTTATTATTTAAAAAACAATATTGAATTGAATCATTTTTTCATTTTATAATTCAGGTACTTTAAAACTTTTATGAAAAATTATTGTAGTAATTTTTTATTAATAATATATAATATGATAGGATTCCCCCAACATCATTAATCTATAATGTTTTAAAGCATAATATAGATTCCTAAATGGTTTTTATAATTGATTATTTTTATAAATGTAATGAATATTAATCATAATTGATTTGAAAGTAAAAATTCTATTATTCGAAAGAATCTTTCTATTATCATAATAATGGGTTTTCCAGTAAGTCAAAATACTATATTTATTATAATAATTAAATAATTTTTAATTCTTTTGAAACCATATTCCATATTTTATTTTATGGTTTATGATCAGTTTCCCTTGGAATCTACAATTTTGATACCATTTTCCATATTACATTGGATTTTTTATGGATTTTTTTATAAATTATAGAAAGTTATTAGTGTTTAAAATGGTATATTCACTATTAATATACATTTTTTATGACTAATAACTTCTATATGTGTAATTAATTGGAATAATATTTTGATAGGTGTGGCCCACTATATCCCTTCAATGCATTAACCAGACTCATGAGACATTCTAGTTGGGGTTTTGGTTTTTGACATTCTCATTCATGTTTTTTGTCATGAAGAAAGCAAGATGATATTATTATGATGTTCAAAATTCTGAATTGTATCTGATATGTTTCGATATTTATAGATAAGTTTTAAATCAAGTTTTTAGGAATAATTGTATTTACATTTATTTTCCCATATTCGGGTAATGTAATTTTATTTTATGGAAAGTGATATAGTTAATTAAATTTTCATATTCAATTATGATTATTTATGATATCATCCACAATATTCATGCCCTTACATAGAAACTAATCACATGACCCTTTTATGTTACAAATTCCCAAGGATTCCATGATGTATATTAAAACAAATATGATGTGTAATACTAGGAGAATAAGGGATATTTCAATATAGATATTGTATTGTATTAAATTTTTTTATTTAATGTAATATTTTTATATGAAACAATTTTTCAAAAAAATACAAAACTATTTGGTCCATTAGGATAAAATTTATTATTCCTCGTGCCAATGTAATAACGGGGAAACAAAATTGGTCTATAGGATTTGTGGTGCCGAAAGTTCGTATTACAAAATGTTTAGTGGAATCTTGGAAATATGATTTAGAAAAAATAAATTAGCGAAACATATCCCTATCATTGAATTTAATATTATTAAAATAAATACTATTGTTTTTATTTAGAATTTAATTATACCAAAATTTTTAATTTATGTTAACTGATTAATTATTCCCAATTATACAATATTGTTCATAATCTTATACCTAGTATTATATTGCTAAAAAATGATTCATTGTGGAAAGAAATAAAACATCATCAATTCAAGTATTCCATGTATGTATTCAATCTCTAGATAGGGTAGTGATGGGTGATATGGATCAACAACTATATTTGAACAAATGATAACAATATTAGGACAACATAGTCTAGTTATGAGGAATAACCTTAATCACATACAGTTTCTTGATACACAACAAAGTTTTAAAATGTAAAACTAGTTTATGAGACAATCTCCATTAATCAAAAACACTATAAATCCATTTCATGCTGACCAATGATTATGTTCATTATAGAAGATAAATATCTCTATGGGATATTATCATGGGAGAAAGTTTACATTAATGTTTATTGTCCCATTAGAAATGAGTATTTGTGGTGGTTAATCATGCAATGAAACATGGAAGATGAAGGTCTAAAGAACATGAAATAGTCAGATTTTATAGAACTATTCATGGAAAAATATTTCCCTCATATAAAATGAGTGGATATGTAAAGAAAATTATAGAGTATTTGACCAAAATAAGATGATATTGCTGATAAGTATGATAAAAATTTTACATGGTTAGAAAGGATTTAAACCTAACAAATATGTAATCAAAAAATAACTATTGAAAATTTCTTATATTGGATTAAGCCAATTATTTAGAAGAATTAGTCTCCCAAATATTCACATCATATGAAGATTACATATCATGATCAAGATATATGGAAAAATAATCCTCCAAAACCTATTTGTTTAAAGGGAATGAAGGTAATAAAATTTATGTTGTGATAAACCGAAAACGATGTATGGAAAATGTGAAGAAGGGAATTGTTGAATATCCAAAATGAAGAAAATTTTCAATGAAACATCCTGGAACATGTGTAATGGGTCGGACCCACCTGGTCCATTACTTTTCTGAAACACGGCTCCACCGTGACGGTGGCACCATGAGGTTGGCACTGTGAGGTTGGCACCGTGAGGGTGGCACCGTGTACTCACCGAGTGTTCTTCATTCTTTTCCCAATTTCGGACTTTTATACTGCTACAAATATTTTGACTTAAAGATGATTTAATTCCCCATTTAGAATCTATTTAAATCTCATAAATAATATCTAAAATTCCCAAAGAGTTGGGCAACAGTTAACTTACCAAAACCTGTGGTTTTCCCTCGGTGTCATGCCCTTCCCCGAACCTTCCAGTTCCACCTCTATTATACTTTTCCTTATGGTAAAAGAAAACTACTTAACACATAGTTGTAATGAACACCCCTCTAAGGATAATTGTTAAATGAAAATTAATTTCATTGTGCGTAACTACCCAACCACTTAAGGAACCACGATACGACTTTAAAGTCGTTCAAATTTCCATATCCCATAACAATGGGATCTTTTCCTCAAATCGCACGAGAATTCCTAATTCTTCCTCATGGATGGTCTCTTTTTCCTCCTGGTGCATTTGGAGTTCCCCTTCCCGGGGCAAGTGGTGCGCCTGTACCAGAGCCTTTCTACTCAACCATGGATTCCCCAATGTTCCTCCCCTACAAGTCGTGCATCCCCAATTATTGGCACGTATAGATGAACTTCGAACCTTGATCAAAAAAGTAGGGATATTCCTTCGTCTCTCAATATTGTGTATCAAGCAGGGCGGGTACTCTACTATTTCTGTGGGAATGGATGAAACCAAACCTTAACAAAGATAATAAACAGACTATTAAAGAATTATGGGGTGTGTTTGAAAATTCTGCTATACACTTTTGTGATTGCTATATGTTGTGAATTGTATGGGATTATGCTCACAAGAGATCATGGAAGTTGGTGGTCTATCCTTGTGAACTAATAAACCCTTGTCTTCTATGATGATTAAATAACTGTAACATGGAAATTGGTTAATCACATAAACTCGGTAGGTTAAATGGATACCCATTATACATCAATCCATGTTTGGTCACCCTGGTTAACCAAAAGAAAGAAGAAAATAGTGAATGATGTTCTTGAACCTGGAATTTTTCCTATTAGGTTTTAGTGGTGGGTGTGTTGTTCTGTTTGATGCTTATGGGGTGATGTGGATAGGGATGGTATCCTCTATTGTGGAATGGTTTTTGGTACGGAATCTAAAGCTATGTGGGGTTCTATCTCCTGTCTTGGTTTGGTTCTAGTACTTTGAGGGATCTTACAGATCCCTTTGTTGTTGTGACTTCACCAAAGAACCTTGTGTGAAAGCTTAAATTATTGTTTGGTTGATTCTCATTCTGTATCTTGTGGTTATGCCAGTTAGTTTCCCAGTAGTGCAAAATTCACCTAAATGGGGTCACTTTAACATGAAATCAAGAACGAGTTAAATGGGGAATTGGTTTTGGGAATGAGTTGTGACTTGGCCGTGAGTGATGTGCCTTTCTTTTATGAATGAATAGTAACTAGGGTGTTTGTGATTAGGTTGGATATTGAAACCCAAGGTTGGGATGAGTGCTTGTTACCTATACATTTAATTGTAGTTCTTATGTTAATTCTTCACACCCAGCCCAATTTGAGCACTTATTGTCGAACACCCCCATTTCACGGGGGAGGGTGTTTCTCCCAACACTTCTATGAGTGACAGGTTATTAGCTCCTTTTCCACTACCTTTCCTAAATAGCCCAAGACTCTTCGGGTAGGCTGTAATAGCCTGATGTCCATTGTAGCCCAAGATTCTTCGGGCAGGGTAGTTGTGGTGGTTGACCCAGATGTGTGTGGGCATGTTGTTTCCCAAGAGTCTTTGGGATGAGGCCCATGTGTCTGTGGGTGTGGCAGTAGTTGTTCTGACCCAAGTGTTTACGAGTGCTTGTTGTGGCCTAGGTGTTTGCTGGAAGTATTTGTTTTAGTGATGTCCCAGGTGTGTTTGGGAGGGGAGTGGTAGTGGGATTGCTGTGAGAATGGGGGTAGAGGTATGATGTGTAGGATGTCTTCAATAATGAGTGGGAAAGTGGCCCTGGGTACCCAAATATCGATGTGATATTACAATACATTAATTGACTTGTGTTATTTTGGTTGTGTGCCTTGGTGAGGCTTGGGTGTATAGTTTTCCTTTCTAGGTGCTTTGGTTATCTATTTTCTCCCAGGGCATTAGAATGCCTCCCCACTTGTGCATGAGACTCATTGGTTTTCCCTACTCAGTATACATGTATGCTCACCCTATGTATATAAAACTATTTTTAGGTTTCTAGGAGGAATTCAGGGATCATGCATGGTCATAATAGTTCAGACGTTGGGACATTTTTTGTTGTTGTTTTTCTTTCTTTTGGTACTTTTTTGGGGGACTTCATTTACTTTTTTATCATTTAATTTTGGAACATGCATATGAGAATGGCTTGTTTTGGATTTACCTGTACTTCCACTTTTTGTGTTGTTGGGATTTACTATCTTATCTCCCGATCCTTTAAATAAAAAGGGTAATGCCTTTCATCTTGTGTGTGATTCTATACCCTTGGTTATAGTATCCACTCCAGGACCTATTGAAGGCAGTTCTCAGGGATCATTATCTCTCCCTCAACTTGAAGAAATAAGGTTCTAGAATCCTGTTGTCCCTTCTCTCATCTTGGTGAATGCGGGTGGTGACAGAATGGTATCAAAGGGAGGTTGAGAGTTAGGCTGGAGTTCAGGGTTAGGAACAGTGAGGTTTGCATAGGATTGTAGATCAATAGTGTTGGATGATATTGGTGTGTGAAATAGTCCAAAGAAGACCGACTAGGACATGGGATTTTAGGGCTCCTCGTGATCCGATGCAAGAAATCTGGGCCTACCGAATGACCAATTAAGACTACACTAATTGCAGGGTAGAGACCCTAGGAATGATACATGCATCATAATGACTTGTGATCTAGTGTTTCATGGGTATTTTGGGGATTTAGAAATAATAATAAGTCTATGAAAATTTTAGAACAATATTCTACACTACTCGGGATTAGGCATTCCATGTTTACCTTTCAACTATGGCACCTAGGATATGACCACGAGTAGTGAGGGAGATTAAGGACCAAGAGGTTGACTTGGTTGATCGACGGAGGGCTGACAGAGAGGAGGAGGAAAATTATTGGAAGAAGACTCTTCATGCCTTTCAGCGGAAGACCCTTAGAAAGTATGATGGAAACATCTCTAACATGGAGACAGAGAGATGGCTAGTGGATCTAGTGATAGCTTTCAGCTTGATATGGGTTCTGACAGAGTACTGGGTTCCTCTCACTGAATGCCAGATGCATGGAGCAGCGCGTCAGTGGTGGACGCTTTATCTTGGGGAGAAGAGGGAGGCTCGGGTGACGTGGACTAACTTTGAGAAGGAGTTCTGGGTGGAATTCCTCACTTCCATGATGAAGGGTGAGAAGAGGCAGGAGATACTCTCCCTCCAGTAGGGGAGTATGTCAGTAAAAGAGTTGGGGACCAAGTTCAAGGATCTCCATCGCTTTTCTCCCAGCCTCTTTCCGGATGAGGATTCTCGGGCGAGACGTTTGGAGGAGGATCTTCGACCTTCACTCCAATATTCTATTACCCTCTTCACCCTAAAGACATACATGGAGGCCCGAAAGAAGACTGATGTAGTGGAGAGGATTCACATGCTGGGAGGTTTATCATTAGAGGGGATACAGTTGGGCTCGTCGAAGGGGAAAGCCTTCAGCAGCAGGCCTCCAGCATCAGGGCCCTCTATGTTTCGACCAGTAGGGAGTAAGCCCCAGCAGTTCCAGTTCTGATCACCCGGTCCTCTTCCTTTCCTTTCGGGACCATGACCAAGATGCTTTATCTATGGAATCCATTGGAACCTTTGGAATCAGTGATCGGACCGAGTACAGTACAATGGGGGTGGGCCAGTGTAGCACCCGCCCCTGCCACATAAGTTTTCAGCCAAGCCCATTCAGCAGCATCAGCAGGGACAAAAACCTCCCACTCCTCTAGGGGAAGACTTTGTAGGAGGAGGTCGACCCCAGGGTGCTCCTCAGGGACCTCAACCAGGGCGTGGTTGGGGAGGTGGCCGATAGCCAAGGGGTAGTGGAGCTGGGCGTGGGCAGTTACATTCCGCGAAGGCAGCAGCTCCAGAAGGGCCAGAATTCGTTCGAGGTACGATCATCTTGTTTAGTACATTTTCCAATGACTTGTTTGATACAGGATCTTCACACTCATTTGTTGCGCCCAGTATGTCATGTGATCTAGGTCTAGATTCTGAGAGACATCAAGTTCCTCGGTTGTTGAGTACACTAGTCGGAGGTCAGACCGAATTGTTTTATATGTTTTGAGGGTGTAGACTGATGATAGGGCCACATCATTCAATCATGGATCTTCCTCTGTTGCAGATACATCCATACGATGTCAACCTAGGCACTGAATGGTTGTTCTTTGTATGTACCTTTATTGACTTCTTCTGAGTAAGGATCGCATTTTCAGACTTCGGCGGCCAACATGGGACTTTCATCGGCGAACAGGGTTGCCGGGAAGGTAGCTGGAGAGTGGAGCCCCTCCTTTCCTAGTTAGATGAACTATCAGTGGAGTCGGTGGATTTAGAAATGGTGGATATCCCAGGGATCATAAGTGAGTTTATGGATGTCTTTCCTAAAGAGGTGGCGACTCTACCCCCTCGACGTGATGTTGAGTTCGGGATATACTTGCAACATGGTTCCCATCTCATTTCGATGGCTCCCTACAGGATGAAACCTTCTGAGTTGTGGGAGTTGCTGATTCAGATTGATGATCTGATGAAGATTGGTTTTATTTAACCAATTGTGTTCCCATGGTGTGCTCATGTCCTATTTTCAAATAATGAAGATGGTGGTCTGAGGCTCTGCATGGACTACAGGAGGCTGAATCGGTTGACAGTCACGAATCGATACCCTCTTCCAAGAATTGATGATCTCTTTGACCAGTTGAGGGGCGAAAGTTGGTTCTCTATGATCGATCTACGGTCTGGATATCACTAGTTGGGGGTAAAGGAGGGCGACATCTCAAATACTGCCTTCAGGTGTAGGTATGAACACTTTGATTTTGCAGTCATGTCATTCGGTGTTACGAACGCACCAACTGTGTTCATGGGACTCATGGACTCCGTCTTCCGAGAATACCTGGATAATATCGTAGTCATGTTTATTGAAGACATTCTGATCTACTCAAAGTCAGAGGAGGATCACGCTGAACACCTAAGAATGGTTGTAGAAGGCCTCTGACAGCACCAACTCTATGGTAAATTGTCCATGTACGAGCTCTGGATGTGAGAAATGCACTTCCTTGGGAACTTGGTGTCCGAACAGTGAATAGTGGTGGACTAATCGGAGGTCGAGGCTGTAGTTTCATGGGCAGCACCCAAGAACGTGGATGAGGATTGTAGTTTCCTTGGACTGGCATGTTACTACCTGAGGTTCAAACCCAACTTCTCCCATGTTGCAGTGCCTTTGACAGCCTTGACCAAGAAGTACCAAGAATTCGTATGGGATGGGAAATGTGTGGTAGTATATAGCTATCTAAAGGAGAAGTTGTTATGTTCCCCAATGCTGAGGTTTCCAGATGAAAGGGCGGCGTATGATGTGTTCTGTGATGCTTCAGAACAAGGAGTCGTGTGTGTACTGATGCAACGAAAAGGGCTGATCTCTTGTAGGTCAAGACAGTTACGACCCCATGAGCATAATTATGCCACTAATGACATGGATCCTATGGTGGTTGTGTTTTCATTAATTTTGTGGTGGCATTAACTCATCGGGGATCTCTTCATGGTCTTCATGGATCAAAAAATCTTGAATTATATCTTCTACCAGTGGGACATGATCATATGGCAGTGAAGGTGGATGGAGTTCCTTTAGTACTATGACTTTGATATTTCATACACTTTAGGAAAAGGGAATGTGGTGGTTGAAGCATTGAGCAGGAAGTAGCATAAGGATGCGGTTTGAGAGTTGGCAGATGCTTGGAAGGTGATGGAGGAGTTGGCTACCCTGCACCTCGATGTAATAGAGGATGGCGGTAGAGGTTGTCTGTTTCAAATGACAGTGCAATACTCTCTTCAATGGCAGCTGGAGTAGTCTCAATGGGGTGACATAGAGAGTGATGTAATGTATGACCAGGTTAACAAAGGCGATGCTTCAGAAAGGTGTACGGAGGACGGTCAGAATCAGATGATTTTCCAAGTGTGTTGTTTGTTCCAGAGGGGATGCACGAGAGGGTTCTTGTTGAGATCTATAACTCACCCCTAACAGTGCACACGGTAGTTTCCAAGATGTACCAGGGTCTAAGGAGTCAGTTTTGGTGGCCCGGGGTAAAGCGGGTGGTGGTACTGTTTGTAGAAACATTCCTTGTGTTTCAACAGGTGAAGCCTGAACACCACATCTCAGGGTGTCTATTATAACATTTAGATGTCCCTGAGTGGAAGTGGTATGACATCTAAATGGATTTTTCCGTGGGACTACACAGAGATCAAGGGGGATGCGATGCTATCTGGGTAGTGGTGGACTGACTGATGAAATTATCCCACTTCCTGGAAATCAAGGAGTCACGTACGGTGGATTCCCTAGAATGGAGGTACATGGATGAGGTGGTAAGGTAGCATGGATTCCAGAGATCGATAGTCTCGGATAGGGATGTATGGGTTACCTCATGAGACAGGTAGATGACTACAGCATGCTTTTGGCACCCAGTTACATCTTATCACTACATTCCTCCCCCAGACAGATTAACATACGGAGAACACCATCTATCCATTGGAGGATATGCTAAGGGCATGTATTCTGGACTCAGGGGTATCTTGGGAATGAAACCTTCCTATGGCGGAGATTTCCTTCAACAATAGCTGTCACTCTGCCATTGGAATGGCTCTATTTGAAGCATTGTATGGGAGGTCTTGTTGCTCACCCCTATGCTTGAATAGAGGTCGGGGAGGAAGGGGTTCTTGTTCCAGAGGTGGTTCATAGCACGACGGAGAAGGTTCAGCTTATACGGGAGAGGATGAAGCTGGCCCAAGACCGGAAAAAGTCATATGCCGATAACAGGAGGAGACCATTGGATTTCGAGGTCGGGGACCACGTGTTCTTGAAGGTATCCCCTCGGCGTGGGCAACAGTGGTTCGGCGGGGGGGGGAGTAATCTTTCTCCCAGATTCTTTGGACCATTCGAAGTGTTGTGACAGGTCGGTGAAGTGACTTATTAGCTAGCAATAACGCCGCCACTTCTGAGACTACACGATGTATTCCATGTGACTCAACTCTGACGATATCTACACAATGATTCACACGTCCTCGACTGGGGAAAGCTGGATATCAAGGATTATGTGAATTGTGTGGAAAGACCATTGAGGATCAAGGATGTGAGGAGGAGGTGCTCCATGGGAAGACCATTCCTTTGGTTCAAGTGTTTTGTAGGCATGGAGGGATCGAGGAAAGTACCTAGAAATGGGAGACGCAGATGCGCGCCCAGTACCCAGAGCTGTTTTGAGTATTTTTCTGTTTTGTTTGCTCTTTTTTGTGATGGAACACTTTACCTTGTTAACTATAGAACATGCAGATTTTTTATCCTGTGGTTTTTTGTGATGATTCATGACTACGGGTAGGGGAGGGACCGACCCTTAATCAAGACGCATTAATGTGGAAGCGATTAAACCCATGCGGGCGAGTCAGTGCCTCCCAAAGAGGATAGTATCATGACATGGAGGTAGAAGCTCTCTAACCCATATGGCTGGACAGTTTGACACTTGAGTGTTCCCTAGTTACTTGAGGGAGAGGTGTTCCTAGATGTAGTTGAGGTTAACTGCTTAGAGGTATCTTTCGAGTGGTGGTTCGGAACCCCTATTTCTTAAAGTCTAGTAATGATTCTCGAGGGAAAGAATAGTTTGAGAGGTATCTGATGTAATGACATGGACCCACCTGGTCCATTACATTTCCAAAACATGGCTCCACAGTGAAGGTGGCACTGTGGGGGTGGCACTGTGAGGGTGGCACCGTAAGGGTGACACCGTGACAGTGACACCATGAGGGTGGCACCGTGTCTTCCCCGTGCATTCTTCATTATTTTCCTAGTTCTGGAATTTTCTTCCACAACATATCTTTTGACGTAAATATGATTTAATGACCCCTTTTAAATCCATTTAAATCCCATACATAATATCTAAAATCCCCCGAGAGTCAAGCAACCCTTAACTTACCAAAACATGTGGTTTTCCCTCGGTGTCATGCCCTTCCCCGTACCTTCCAGTTCCGCCCCTATTACGCATTTCCTTATGGTTAAAGAATACTATTTAACATATAGCAATTATGACCACCCCGCATAAAATAATTGTTAAATGAGAATTACTTCCATAGTGCATAACTTCCCAACCGCGTGGGGAACCACGATCCAACTTTAAATCCATTTAGATTTCCATATCCCGTAACAATGGGATCTCATCCATATATCGCATGGGAATTACTTCTTCTTCCTCTTGGATGGTCTCTTTTTTCCTGGTGTGTTTGGAGTTCCCCTTGCCGAGGAAAGTTGTCCGCCTGTGCTGGAGCCTTTCTGCACACCCTTGGAGTCCCCGACGTTCCTCCCCTGTAAGTCGTGCATCCCCAGTTCTGGGCGAGTGGAGAAGAACATAGATCATTGATCAACCAAGTATGGATTTTCCCTTGCATCTCTTTATTGTGTATCATGCGGGGTGGGTACACTACTATTTAGGTGTGAATGGATGAAATCAAACCTTAACAAAGATAATAAACAGACTGTTAAAAATGATGGGGTGTGTTTGATAGTTCTATTGTACTCTTTTTTTATTGCTA
This sequence comes from Viscum album, assembly GCA_963277665.1. Lineage (NCBI taxonomy): Eukaryota > Viridiplantae > Streptophyta > Magnoliopsida > Santalales > Viscaceae > Viscum > Viscum album. Next base: position 676,031,186 of record OY728150.1, read on the forward strand.
TATGTTTTGAACTGTATGTGATTATGCTCACTGAAAATCATGGCAGTTGGTGGTCTTTCCTTTTAAACTAATGAACCCTTGTCTTCTGTGATGATTAAATAACTGTAACATGGAAGTTGGTTAATCACCTAAACTTGGTTGGTTAAATGGATACACGGTGAATATAAATCCTTGTGTGGTCACCCCAGTTAACCAACAGAAAGATGAACCAAATGAATGATGTGCTTGAACCTGGATGTTTCCCTACTATGTTTTGGTAGTGGGAGTGTTGTTCTGTTTGATGCTTTTAGGGTGATGAGGATGGGGATGTGATCCTCTATTGTGGCACTGTTTTTGGTTGTGAATCAGAAGCTGTGTGGGGATGTATCTTGAGGCTTGTTTTGGTTCCATTACATTGAGAGATCTCACTGATCCCTTTGATGTTGTGAATTCACTAGAGAACTAGATGTGAATGCTTAAATTGTTGTTTGGCTATTTCTCTTTCTCTGGCTTGTGGTTATGCCAGCTAGTTTCCGAGTATTGCAGAATTCACCTGAATGGTGTCACTTGAACATGAAACAAATAATGGATTAAATGGGGAATTGGTTTTGGGAATGAGTTCTGACTTGTCCGTGAGTGATGTGCCTTTCTTTTATGAATCAATAGTAAGGAGGGTGTCTGTGAATAAGTTTTCTTTGGAAACCCTAGGTTTGGATGAGTGCTTGTTACCTATAAATATAATTGTATTTCTTATGTTTCTTATTCGTGCGCCACCAAAGATGAGCACTTAGTGTCGAACACCACAATTTCATGGGGGAGGGTGTTTCTCCCAACCCTTCTATGAGGGGATGGTTATTAGATCCTTGTCTATAACCTTTACCGAATAGCCCAAGACTCTTAGGGTAGGCTATGACAACCTCGGGTCAATTATATCCCATGATTCATTTGGCAGGGTACTTGTGGTGGTTGGCCCAAGTGTGTGCTGGCGGGTTGTTTCCAAAGAGTGTTCGGGACGAGGCCCAGGTGTTTGTGGGTGTGGAAGTAGTTGTTATAGATCAGGTGTTTATGGGCGTGGTTATGGGTGGTGTTTCTGGCCTAGGTGTTTGTGGGAGGCATGTGTGGTAGTGATGGCCCATGTGTGTGCGGGTGGGGAGTGGAAGTCGGACTATAGTGAGAATGGAGGGGTCTGTTTGATCCGTAGAATGTCTTCAATAACCAGTGGGATAGTGGCGTCGGGTACCCAAATATCTATGTGCTATTACTATACATTACTTGACATGCATTATTTATGGAGTGTGTCGTGGTGAGGCTTGGGTGGATAGTTTTCCTTGGAAGGTTCTTTGGTTATCTCTTTTCTCACAGGGCATTAGAATTCCTCCCCACTTGTTCAGCGGAGTCTTTGGTTTTCCCTACTGAGTATACTTGTATACTCACCATACATATATAAAACTGCTTTCAGGTTTCCAGGAGGACTTCTGGGTTCAAGTAGGGTCATACTAGTTCATACATTAGGATATCTATTTCTGCTATTTTTCTTTCTATTGGCACTTTTTGGGGGTTTCTTTTACGTTTGTATCATTTACTTTTGGAACATGCATATGTGAATGGAATTTTGTTCCATTACATGTACTTCCACATTTGGTGTTGTTGGAATTTACTATCTTTTCCCCTGATCCTATTAAATAAAAAGGGTAATGCCTTCTATCTTGGGTGTGATTCTATAAACATGGTGCTTGTCGCCACTCCCGGACCTATTGAAGGCAGGTCTCGAGGGTCATTATCTCTCCTTCAACTTGAAGAAGGAAGGGAATGGAAACCTTCTAACCCTTCTCTCATCTGGGTGAAGGTGGGTCGTGACAACATTCCTATTGGGAATAATATTTCGTAACAAGTGTCTCAAAAAAGTACACCAGGTCATTGATTTCAATGTAAAGAAAGAAGACGTCAATGTTCAATGATTCAGTCGGATGGTAATAGGACTCTATGAAAATAATTTTCCTATGAATCAAGGAAAACATCCTGGAATATATAAATAGTTAGTGGCTAGGCTTATGCGGTCACATCAACTGATGTTTATGTTACCAATGATGTTATGGTAGTTACATTTATTTTCCCCTCAAATTTAGCGAAATCATTATTTGATTCAAATTTTTTGAATTATTTTATAACATCCCAATTTGGAATAAAATTCTACATATCCCATTTATATTAACAAGGGGGTAATTTGTCAAAAATCCTAGTTAAAAATTGATTACAACAAATAAATGTCATGTAGTTGTTATTAGGATAGATAAAAGGGGTCTACGAGTATTTTAATTACCATAGGAATTTTTTAATTTTGATATAATCATTTCTATGGATTTTTTTTAAACATATAATTCAAATATTTTCTAAAAATATATGGAAATAATTATTCTTGATTCAGATATAGAATTTATTATCTTAATAGGGTTGAATTCATCATCTGATCCATATCTAGATCCTCCTTTAGCATCCATTTTAAATGAATTTCATAGAGAAAATGCGCTGAAAACACGTGATAATGAAAACATTAATCTTCCAAATAAAGCTTTACCAAATTAATAAGAATACATTGATTTATTTCTGGAGGAATTAATACGTTATCCACTAGAGTGGAAGGTTGAGTGTTCTATTTATTCAGCCCCAGATTCATTTCCATTATCTAAGACTCCAATGTCAATGGCCATTGTGGACATAATATAGTTGAAGAAATTAAAAAGGTGATTTGAGTGGTAGGGGATTTATATACCCTAGTGTTTTCATTGAGAGCCCATATTATTATTTTTAAGAAGATATATGAATATGTGATTTTATGAAATGATTATATAGAAATATATTTTATTACAATAAAGAAAAATTATATTATTCCCCATATGGATGACTTATTTTAACAAATATATAATGCCAAATATTTTTCTATAATTGATCATGTTTTTGATAACATTGATTGCATTTAAAGGAGGAACAATTCTTATGGTATATTTTTCAACATGGTATGAACATTATGACTGTATATGAAATTACATTATGATTTATTAATGCACACTCCATTTTACATATTTAATGGATATACTATTAAATTAATATATTGAAAATTATATTGTTGTATTAAATGATGATATATTATTATAATAAATGAATTACAAAGGACAACCACTTATCAATCATTTTTATTGTTATTTCCACGATGATGATTAAGATGATTGTATTCATATTTTTTCATTTTGTCAAGGGTATTTTAGAATAAATGAAAAATCACATAAATTTATATTATCTAAAATTTAGGCGGACCATAATATTTGGAGAATCATACTCACAGTGTTTGAAATGGTCCATATTATTATGGAAAATCTTGATGGAAGAAAATAATCATCATATTAACACTATATTCGGAATGAGAAGGTCAATTGTATTGGAAAATAATGTTGTTGGATGTAAAGGGACATTAGATTCACTCTAAAATTAGAATAGAGGATTTGATCATAATAAGAGAATAAGAGTCTATATGAATACGTTATATCAAATGTGACAAATATTTTTTGATCTTTGATTTCTCATAAATCATGATTTTGTGATAAAACATGTGATGAATAGTTGTGGAATGAATTGGGGTGTGAACGAAAAGAAGTAAATCATATTTATATTTATTAGATATCAATTGGAATAAAATCAGTTATAGAGATTGTACTCATCCAAATCGTTTTTAGGATGGATTAGAAATAATGATGATAATAAAATAAATACATGAATTATAGCATCAAATCTTCAACGTATTAAAAATAAAGTACATTAACTAAAATATTTGTTAAAGACTTCAAAATATGATCATCATATTCATAAAGACCATGAACATTTTTTACAATGTTTGTAGAGACCCGATGCTTGATGTACATGGACATTACATTACTTTAGCGGAATACAGACACAAGGATCATAATAGTTTAGTGTCTTTGGAAACTCGGAATATAATCTTCTAATCCTAGTGAAAGATCTTCAACATCTCCCATAAAGATCATCCCATTTTTGTTTCCTTACCTAAAATCATTCTTTTAATCCCGGGGGAAAAGAAATCATAAAAAGGGTGACCTAAAATGCTCAGTAAGGGTAATCATGGATGAAATAAAACATACCATATACATTTGAACATAAAAAAACATGAACATTAAAAATCTTGAGCAACGACATAAAACATGGAAGTACAAAAGGCATAGATCATAATGGAACATAAATCATGATAAAATATCCTGGGAATAAAACATGTAATTATGGCATCCATTAAGCACATGTAATGATTTCCATATTAGTCAAGGCATTTCTTCCAAGATCATCATAGTGGACAATGTCCCTTTCTGAATCGAGTTCACTCCTCGTTCCAGTCCTGTAATACTGAACCAGATTAACTTACCGTTCCAGCCATGTCTATCTCATGAGATATAAATAATTACCCAATGCACTAGAGGGAGATATAGGTCCCACCAATCTCATAATGAAATCATTCTTACTTGTGCCACAAAATAAACATACATCATTCATAATAACCCAACGAATAAAATGGGTTTCATAAACATCATCCCATCATCACATAATCCGTATAAAAGAAATGAAGATCATTTCATAATAAGAAAAGTGAAACCATGTAAATCATAGAGAACCAATACTTGAAACATAAACATATGAATTAATGTCATCTTAGATGAATTTTTTTTTTGATAAAACACTTGAAATTAATTCTTGAGGAAAATATCCTTTCTTCTTCAAAATAATTTTCTTTTTACAAAATGTCATGCAATTTTAAAAGAAAAGGATTTTTTTGAAAATAGTCATGAAATATTTTGGAGTAGGCTTCATGAAAATAAGGATTTATAAAAATGTAAAAATCCTTTCATGTCCTATACGATAAAACAAACATTCTTCTCATACTTTTGTTAGAAAAGTAAAAAAGCACCTTGTAGGGTAAATAAAAGAAAGATTCCTTCTATACCATGGGGTAAAAGTCAAAATGGGTAAAAAGGATGTTAAACATAAATGAATACACTTTTATTAAACATGGACATGGATGATAGAAATAACCCCAGTAAATACTTACGAATAAGAAATCTCGGATAAAAATGAGATTTGCACAATTATCCCTTACCATAGGTCTGATTTGCTTCTTATGTGTCTAAACCTCCTCTACTTTGAAGCGCCTCTTTGAGACCTCCACTTAGGGAAATAAAATTGGACTTTGAAGAATAAAAGGACCTCTAAGATGTTTCTAGGTAAGTGTAGGAGAGAATGTTTCAGGGGTTGGCCGAGTTTGAAGCCTCAAATTGGTGTGAGGGGGAGGGGGAGGATGTGCCCTTTTATAAGGGAGGAGATGGACACCTTTGTAATTCTTAAAAATTTTATTTTATAATAAATCTAACCCCACTTAAAACATCCAAAAATGACTCATTTCCGAAGAATATACAATATAGGGTTGTAATCTCATCAACCAATCAAATTGAGACATGTTAGGAATTTATTTAAAACTTTATCAACTTGAATTATCCTTATTTAATCAATTTAATTTTATTTGTGGTAATAATATTCTAAATTTTAAATTAGAACTAATAATTAGTTATCTGTTGTGAATTGTTCATAATTGGAAACTTTATAACATCTTAGACAATATAAATTTAAATTTATAATTTTTAAATATTTTTGTGATTTTTAAAGAAATTTATAATATATTATTTTTAGAAAATAACAATAGTGTCAATTTTGACACTATTAATTTATTTGAATTTTAATAAACTATATACAGAAGATATGTTCGAAATGAAAGCTTTAATAGATTAATAAAATGTCATTTGTGTCTAGAAAATTAGTGGAGCACATTAAATAGTTCGTATAATATTTATTTTATTAATTTTAAAACCATTTATTTGGTTTATCTCTTAATAAAATAATTACTACAACATTTTTGTATAATTATTTAATATACTTATTTGTTGCATAAAATTAAAAATAAAATCATATTATGAATATAAATCTATTACCTTTCCGAATAATACTTTTAATAGAATTTATCATCTTAAAATCACAATATTTTAATTGTTATATTTATTAAATTAGGAAGGTGACAACTTTGGAATTATTTAAAATAAAATAATATAAGTGTCATAATTATCTTAATAAGGATCCAAATGGTCAAAAATTCGTCAAGTGGATGATTAAGGTTTATATATACACTAATAATAAGTTTTTTTCAGATGTTTCTTCCTTTTTATATGTATTAATATTTCAATAAAAACTATATTATTTATTTTTCACTAAATAAAAAATTTATGCATCCCAATTGTGTCAAACTTAATGATAATTATTTAATACCCAAAAATTTTAAATAAATTCATATGATGTAGATACTTTCATTAGATTTCTGGAGACTATTCATGTTCGAAGTTTCATGTATTTTAACACTAAATTAAAATTAATATACTCATAATATTTAAGAGAGTGACTTGTTGTCACTTTCTTTGGTTTTAATAATAATTAAGTTATTTTCATGGACAAAAGTCCATTAAATGATTATAATCCGACCCTTAGGTGATATGGGTCGACTTTTAGTTATCCAATAGTATTTTGGCAGGTGTTAGGATAATTTTATAATCTTATATTTACCCATAATTACCCGATTTACCTTTAACTATGGTAAATAAAATTTACCGTAGTTACTATTCATAATGCCCAAAAATAAAAAGTAGTCTATTAATATAATTTTGACCCACTGATTCCAAATATGGAATCCATTTTTCTAAATTCAACACACAGAAGTTGCAGAAATTAAATTAAATTTAATCTCATTGTCGAAAGAAAACGAGTTTTTCTTTAAAACATAGCAAAAGATTGAATTTATTTAACCTACGAATTCAATGTAAAGTCAAGGATAATGACATACATTATATTAAATGGTAAAAATATATTATTTTTATACTTTAAAACCACTCAATACTATAATTTAACCACATAAGTTATTACGATGAAAAAATATGTTTTTAATTAAAATATAGCGTGTTTTTATTATTCATTAAAATATGAAATTTATCAGAATAATATGAAAATTTTATCCAATGTAAAATTTAATATCATGATTCCAAATAACAATTTTATTTTGTTAAATTAAACTTATAAACATGTAAAAAACTAGACTTCAAGTGGGTGCACCATCAAAAGGCGGCAAAACTGCATTTTTTAAAAAATACTTATTTAACCCAAAAAAATTATTTTCTTCTTATACCATGTTCTAGAAAATGTGTAAGATGATTAATAATTTTATAAAATTCAAAATTTAGTTAGTACTACTCATAAAGTCTAGTTCAAAATAATATTATAATAATATATCGTTGTTTAGTAAAACCCGTTATTGCGTACAACACACGCTATCGAGGAAGGTCGCGATTGCGTGTAATGCAAGACAAGTCAAGGTTTCGTATAGAGCATGACTTCTTTGTTGTTTTTTATAACATATTTCATTTATACATTGAATACATATATATATATATACACTCAATGTTGTGTAGAATGACTATTACAAAACGAACTTGAGATTTTGTGTAACACAATCTAAGAATAGTGTTGCATATACTTCAAGATAATACAGTGTGGCGTATAGCACCAGATAATCTTATTGTATTATAAAACACATGGCATCAAATAAATTAAAAAGAATAATTATCATAAAATATTGGGTTGTTACATTCTACCCCCCTTAAAATGAATTTCGCCCTTGAAATTCATCGGGGTTATACATGGTTTTCTACTAGAAAGTTTGTTTAACGGAAACCCACATTGTAAAAAGTAATACCAAAACATGGCTTTAAAAACTAAAGTATGAAACGTAACGGTTACCCAAATTAATTAATCACTGGGTTTCCACATAGAAAAACATAGGTGAAAATATGGATATGGAAGAAAAATCGAACTATCAAGTTCTGATGGAGAGTGGTAGAGGACATGGATATGAAAAATCCAACAATCACAAAGCCATAGATTTGTGATGATCTAAGGAATCATCTGATTCATTGGATATAAGAGAACTAAGACAACATTTTTGGTTTTCAATATCATTTCCCTAAAGTTGAATAATTTTAATTAGAATAAATACTTACTTTATTTTGGTACAATCTCACTGTTGTTCATGCCTTGAACAATTTCCACTTCACCTCTTAATGAAATTAAGTTGAATTTGTTATTCTTGATGTGTTAGCAAATAATGTGATAGAATGACGGCTCATTCCATCTGTCCCAAACAAAAGGTTAGCAAAAGTTATTAAATATACATAAGTCGATCTATAGTGAGATTAATCATATATGGTTCCTAAAATGGACTTATACTTCATATATCATACTGCTTAATATAATAAAACTAGTTTCTACTAAACAGGTACTTCCTGTAGGCCAGTGGTAGGTGATAAAGTCTAGTCGCACTTTGGTTGTGGGTTCGATTCCCACAGCCTTGTCCGACGCGATGGGATGTCGCCCGTCCTGCAGGTTTTCCTTTTTCTAAAACTACATTACTATAACATCCCATAAATAATATTAAAAAAAAAACTTATATCCTTAAACAATACTAACATATATCCAACATAATTCAATCCAATCTTTAGGCTTATCCATAATACTATAGTCCACTCTAAATTATAGTGAAGACGATTACCAGATATTTCATATAACAAGCATGTTAATTCCATCTTTGATCCCCATATATCATAAGATATGTCTTGTTGGTCACATTCCAAACATTCTAAGACCGTAATCATGTATTCTCTTAAAAAATGAATACCCATTGAATCTTAGTGAAAACGTGAATGCTGTCCAAACTTAACTCTTTCCACGTACCAAAATCCAAAAATTCTATATACTCAAACCATGATATAAACTTCTCCTTATATTAGTCATGAGCTCATGAATATTATCAAACATTTAATTTTCTACTTATCCCTTCATTATGCGCATATCATCGACTTTCCAAAAATATCAGAATAACCATTCATGGTTATTAGTACCATTCATCATACACTTTACAAACATAAGGAAAGACAATAGTGTAACAATCCTTAGATGTCTCTTAATTCCATTGTACCATGAGATTACTTATACAACATTACACTTGAGAAACATGTAATTATTCCACTACCTTCTTAATCCTTTGACCCAGCTTCAACAATTCTTTCATCTCACATATCATTTGTAGTCTCTTCATCATCATCAACATAAATACTACCCATAAAACCATACTGATTCTCTTCATGAGACTTTACCTTAGGTTATTGGTTTTCATAATTCATGTGCATTACACATTTAAAACATTTAACCATTTTTGATGTCGTAGCAATACCAATATCCTCATCCATGTTGTTAACTGAACCTTTTCCATTGCACTTACTGGATTTGTGTCCTTCTTTTCCTCACCCAAAGCATCTTCCAGTTCCTTTGAAACATCGTCTCTGATTCCTCTTACCACGTGATTTACATGAGGGAAATTGAACTTTCTTTCCTCTATGATCATCATGAATCTCCATCTTTCTCTTATTATCTGAGTCTGGAAACATACAAAAGTTGCGATTATTGATCATATTATGAGATTGCTGATTAGGCATAATAATGATGTTTAGACCTCCAAATACCATTTCATTTGGTTTCTCATGAACTATATCATTCCATTGTCCATCATATCCTCCATTATCATGAATCATCCTGTTTCCAGCCATTTTCTAAAACCCAAAATGAATAGTGTGAGAGGCAAAAATCATGCTAGGGAAAACAACATTGTAAAGGGGGAGCACCCTCAATATCTATCATCTTAGGTTAAATTCTAATATTTTTACCGTAGTTCTAGGACTATATCCTATACGTATACTTATCCTTAGGGACATCCCCAGACATACCTTAGAAATATCACTAGGGATCTTACTAACGTTTTTTGCATCCTAGTTTTTAATGGTTGACTAATCCTTTCCTCTGATACCAACTATAGAGACCGGAAGCTTGATGTATATGAACATTACATTACATTAGAGGAATACAGACAGAAGGATCGTAATAGTTTAGTTTCTTTGGAAACTCGGAATATAATCTTCTAATCGTGGTGAAGGATCTTCAACATCTCCCATAAAGATCTTCCCATTTTTTTCCTTACCAAAAATCTTTCTTTTAATCCTGGGGGAAAAGAAAACATAAAAAGGGTGAGCTCAAATTCTCAGTAAGGGTAAGTATGGATAAAATAAAACATACCATATACATTTGAACATAAAAAAACATGAACATTAAAAATCTTGATCAACGACATAAAACATGGAAGTACATAAGGCATAGATCATAATGGAACATAAATCGTGATAAAATAGCATGGGAATAAAACATGTAATTGTGGAATCCATTAAGCACATGTAATGATTTCCATAGTAGTCAAGTAATTGCTGCCAAGAGCATCATAGTGGACAAAGTCCCTTTCTAAATCGATTTCACTCCTTGTTCCAGTCCTGTAATACTGAACCAGATTAACTTACCGTTCCAGCCATGTCTTTCTCATGAGATATAAATCATTACCCAATGCATTGGAGGGAGATATAGATCCCACCCATCTCATTATGAAATCATTCTTACTTGTGCCACAAAATAAACATAAATCATTCATAATAACCCAACAAATAAAATGGGTTTCATAAACATCATCCCATCATCACATAATCTGTATAAAAGAAATGGATATCATTTCATAATAAGAAAAGTGAAACCATGTAAATCATAGGGAACTGATACATGAAACATACACATATGAATTAGTGTCATCTTAGATGAAAAATGGTTTTGATAAAACACTTGAAATGAATTCTTGAAGAATATATCCTTTCTTCTTCAAAATCGTTTTCTTTTCACAAAATGTCATGCAATTTTAAGAGAAAAGGATTTTTGTTAATATAGTCATGAAATATTTTGGAGTAAGCTTCATGAAAATAAGGATTTATAAAACCATATAAATACTTTCATGCCGTATACATTAAAACAAACATTCTTCTCGTACTTTTGTTGGAAAAGTCAAAAAGTACCTTGTAGGGTAAAGAAAAGAAATATTCCTTCTATACAATGGGGTAAAAGTCAAAATGGGTAAAAAGGACTTTAAACATAATTGAATACACTTTTATAAAACATGGACATGGATGATATAAATAACTCCAGTAAATACTTACGAATAAACAATCTCAAATAAAAATGAGATTTGCACAATTATCACTTACCTTATGTCCGATTTGCTTTGTAAGTGTCTGAATCTCCTCTTCTTTGAAGCGCCTCTTTGAGACCTCCACTTAGGGCACTAAAAGTGGACTTTGAAGAAGACCAGGACCTTTAGGATGTTTCTAGGGAAGTTTAAGAGAGAATTTGGTAGGGTTTGGCCGAGTTTGAAGGCTCAAATTGGTGTGAGGGGGAGAGGGAGGAGGTTCCCTTTTACAAGGGAGGTGAGGGGCACCTTTGGAATTCTGAAAAATATTAATTTATAATAAATCTAACCCCACATAAAAACCTCCAAAAATGACTCATATCTAAAGATTATATTAGATATTGTTGTAATATCATCAACCATTCAAATTTAGATAGGTTAGGAATTTATTTTAAACATTATCAATTGGATTTATCCTTATTTAATCAATTTAATTTTATTTGTGGTAAAAAATATTCTAAATTTTAAATTATAACAAATAATTAGTTATTTGTTGTGAATTTTCCATAATTTGATACTTTATAACATTTTAGACCATATAAATTTAAATTTAAAATTTTTAAATATTGTTGTGATTTTGAAACTATTTTATAATATATTATTTTTATAAAATAACAATAGTGTCAATTTTGACACTATTCATTTATTTGAATTTAAATAAAATATATACAGAATATATGTTCGAAATAAAAGCATTAATATATTAATAAAAGGTCATATGTATCTAAAAAATTAGTAGAGCACATTAAATAGTTCATATAATATTTATTTTATTATTTTTAAAACCATTTATTTGATTTATCTCTTAATAAAATAATTACTACAACATTTTTTATAATTATTTAATATACGTATTTGTTGCATAAAAATTAAAAATAAAATCCTATGATGAAGATACATATAGTACCTTTCACAATAATACTTTTAATCGAATTTATCATCTTAAAATCAAAATATTTTAATTGTTATATTTGTTAAATTAGGAAGGTGACAACTTTGGCATTAATTAAAATAAAATAATATAAGTGTCATAATCAGCTTAATAAGGATCAAAATGGTCAAACATTTGGCCATTGGATGATTAGGGTTTATATATAGACTAATAATAAGTTTTATTCAGATTTTTGGGCCTTTTATATGTATTAATATTTGAATAAAAACTATATTATTGATTTTTCACTAAATAAATAATTTTGGCATCCCTATTGAGTCAATCATAATGATAATTATTTAATACCCAAAAAATTTAAATAAATGCATATGATGTATATAATTTCATTATATTTATGGAGACTATTCATGTTCTAAGTTTCATGAATATTAACACTAAATTAAAATTAATATACTTATAATATTTAAGAGAGTGATATGTTGTCACTTTCTTTGGTTTTAATAATAATTAAGTTATTTTCATGGAAAAAAGTCCATTAAATGATTCTGATCCGACCCTTAGGTTATATGGGTCGACTTTTAGTTATTAAATAGGATTTTGGTAGGTGTTAGAGTAATTTTATAATCTTATATGTACCCATAATTACCCGATTTACCTTTAACTATGGTAAATAAAATTTACCGTAGTTACTATTCATAATGCCCAAAAATAAAAAGTAGTCTATTAATATAATTTCGACCCACTGATTCCAAATATGGAATCCAGTTTTCCAAATTCAATACACAGAAGTTGCAGAAAATAAAATAAAATTAATCCCATTGTTGAAAGAAAATGGGTTTTGTTTAAAACATTGCAAAAGATTGAATTTATTTAACCTACGAATTCAATGTAAAATCAAGGCTAATGACATACATTATATTAAATGGTAAAAATATATTACTTTTATACATTAAAACCATTCAATACTATAATTTAACCACATAAGTTATTACAATGAAAGAAGTTGTTTCTAATTAAAATATATCGTGTTTTTACTATTCATTAAAATATGAAAGTTATCAGAATAATATGAAAAATTTATCCAAGGTAAAATTTAATATCCTGATTCCATATAATAATATTATTTTGTAAAATTGAACTTATAAATATGTCAAAACTAGATTTAATGTGGGTGCCCCATCAAAAGGTGGGAAACTGCATTTTTTAAAAAAAAAACTTATTTTACCCAAAAAATTTATTTTCTTCTTAGACCGTGTTCTAGAAAATGTGTAAGATTAATAATAATGTTATAAAATTTAAAATTTAGTTAATACTATTCATAACGGCTAATTCATAATAATATTATAAAAGTATATCGTTGTTTAGTGAAACCCGGTATTGCGTACAACACATGCTCTCGAGGAAGGCCGTGATTGCGTGTAATGAAATCCAAGAGAGGGTTTCGTGTAGTGCAAGACTTCTTTGTTGTTTTTTGTTACATATTTCATTTATACATTGAATATATATATATATACACTCAATGTTTCATAGAATTACTATTACAAAATGAACTTGAGATTGTGTGTAACCCAATCTAAGAATAGTGTTACGTATACTTCAAGATAATACAGTGTGGCGTATAGAACAAGATAATCTTGTTTTAGCATAAAACATATGACATCAAATAAATTAAAAAGAATACTTATCATAAAATATCGGTTTGTTACAATGTTTTATGAGAATGTTTAATGAATAGTAAATAATAGATAATGATCTATAATGTAGTCAGATATTTAAAGGGGTGATTGATTTTTATGATGCTCACGTGCGTCAACATAAAAGATGATAAATAAGTATGGTATTTTAAGTGAATCCCGAGAAGAGATAAAGAAAATAGTTGGATTTGTTGACAGGGGGGATCATGAAATTCAATGAATGTTTCTCTTCAATTGGTACTCAGAAATCCTATCAAATAAATCATGTCGAGCCAAGGAGAATCAATAATTGAAATTAGATTGAGGAATTAGATCAGAACTTATAATTGAAAATGAATATCCAATAAATCGATGAAGATAGTATAATATTCAAAAGAATTCCAGAAATTTTGATGGAGTAACAAATGAACATGAAATTCAAGGTAAACCAATATTTTGGTGAATTTGGTTGACTAGGAATTAAAATGGTATTCCAAACGAAACATCTCAAGGGTGACCTATAACGGGAAAATTTACATTTTAATTTATCTGACAAATTTATTACTAATGTTAAGAGAGTGATGCTTCAAAATTCTAGAGAGTGAAGAATGTTTCCATATTAAAACCATGTCGAAGAATTTTCTATTTATAGAATTTAGAGGGGAAGTGAAATTATCACAACATTGTATTCAAATGATCATCAAATTCATTGTTAATCATATTCATCTATCTATTAAGTTCTTGTTTTCATCAAATTTGTATGGTCATTCTATTGGGCTGGATAATTAGATTGGGACATATATATTGGGGTTTCTAGATTTAAGACTATGGAATTATTGATTTTTTCAATCATATTATATCAAGATCTTCATATATAATATGGGGAAATTATATTTGTAGATTTATGTGGGCAGATTAAATAGGGAAATCAGATATGTAGAATCTGAGTGAAAAGATCAAACAGCACAATCGTATTCTAATTATATATGAAATTCCTTGAAGTTCATTCCATATTATATTTATGAAAATGTAGAATTATATTTCGATCAATATATTTTTGGAATATTAAAAGAATAATAGAAAACATGATTTTATACACAGACCATTGTTTTACCATATTTGTGTAAAGAGCGTTCATGGAAACTATTGGATTGCCTTCAAAGTGATACATGTGTGATTTAGTATATCTTACTAGTTGTATTCCAAAGAATACATTATAGTATATTGATTTTTATTTTATCATTAGAAAACAATTACATGAAACAAATATATTCTTATTTAATAGTTAACATAATAAATTATTGTGTTTCTGTGTATGTCTGATTCAACTATTTTCATAAATAATGGAAAAATTTTAAAAGAGGTAAATGATTATTCTATGAAACATACCAGATAAAACCTCACTAATTCATCTCATCCCCTCTCAGTGATAAATTTATCCTAACTATTCACTTTTAAGTGGTATAAATGCACATGTTATCTCCACTTATTCATTGGTGATGGAGATTTTGAATTGTGTGAATAATAAGTTTATTTTGGTATTAAATGGAACTAATTTTCATATTTTGAATTATATAATGGTTCTGTATATTATGACTATTGTATATAATGTTATTGAATATGCAACACATGTGTTTCATCCTATTAATTATAATGATCCCATTACATCTATCGTTAATAAGACTCTTAAGAATGATGGAAGGTCCCTAAATTTTTTACTATCATTACATCATGAATGTGAAATATTAAGGGTGAAAGTTGTTTCATTATAAAAAGCTATATGGGAATAATTTATTAAGAATTTAAAAATTCAATACATAAGAAATGAATGAAAAATTAAAAATCAAGAGATTGAAATATGAATATCTGAAGATTATGGAATACGAATCTGATGGGGATTCTATATAAAGGAAAATGAATTTTCAGCACTATCAGATGTCTTGGACAAAGATATTGGTTTCTTCAGTTTTTTAAAAGATATAGATATTTCGTTTCAACAATTTTGATGGAAATATTTCCTCACTATAAGATAGATATCATGAAACATTATCTCTTAATGATTTGTATATCACCCTCATATAATTGAATTGATAAGGGAGAAAGATATGCGAAGAAATACAAGAGTTGATAGAGAAATTAAATTCAAGGCTAAAATGAATGAAATGTCAATGAATATTATTATTTAAGATAAATCTGGTGAATATAATTCTAATAATAAGATATTTAAAAAATTTAATGAAATATTTTCATTTTTTCTAAAGATGTATAAAGTAGTACATAGAAATAAAATATTAAATTGTCCATGAAATGTTGTTAATGATGAAACATTAAAAAAATATAAATGTTTCTTCAAAATAATATATAGTTGGATAGTGATAATGAAGAAAAATTCCAAATAAATCATGGAACAATCATAGAGATAAAAGATGATCATATTCTACAGGGAAAGATATAAACATTTTCACATCCAAAAAAATATGTTTCTTATCAATATATGAAGAAGAAGAAGGCATTGATGGAGAATTCAAAAAATATGTTGACTGTGATAATTATAATAATTTCATTTCTACAGGGAATAATGATAAATTCATAAGAAATAGATATATGGATGAAAAACTCAACTTGTATATTATTTGAAATAAGAATTGAAAGAATAATAGAGAATTACCAGAAGTATAGAAACTCAAAACAAATAATTGTGTGATGCATTTTACTTAACATGAAATCATGAATTATTTTCTAGTAAGAAGGTTATGATGGTAAAATAATTCATTTATTTTAATATATCTCATTGGGTGGAAAAAAATCATATTGATAATCTATAAGTAATGATGAAATAAAAAACCAGAAGAGTTAGAACAATTCCAAAAATGTTATTTAATTCCAAGAGGTGGAATACACGTTTCAAAAACTCTATATATAAATTTTGTAATTGTTCTCGAAAAGAGTAATTAATTAAGGATAAATAAATAGTACCTTCAATGGTAGAGAATAAAGATTGAATTTTTTACAAAAAGAATAATGTTGGGAAATCTATTTATGTGTCCAAAACCAACAATGTTGAGAATTAAAAAGTCACTAAAAATTCTTAATGTGAAAAACCTTCAAATAATTGGTGCTCTAATAATGATAAAATAAAATATCTGTTCTGATTGAATAAATAATGGTTGATGTCTCATAAAACAATATTAGAAAGGATGTTGGGAAGCATATGTACAATTTTAGTCAGTATGGATATGTCAATGGAATATAATATTTTGATGGCTACTATTGGTATTGTGGTATATTATGACACATAGCTAATATATATTGGTTTAACCAATAACAATACTATTACTCCTCATGTTTTGAAAAGAAAATGTTTAGGGGGATTCAATTTCTTGAAAAAAACAAAATCTGATTATGATTTTAGAAATAAATGAGAGAAGGTTAGAGTGAGTATTTAAAATAGGTTCCATCTATTTTAAACTATATAGAAAATATGTTAAAAACATTTACACATTTAAAAATGATGTCCTAAAGTGATACATGCATATTAAAGTATTCTTATGAATTCGTAGAAGTCGTATGTGAACGAAGACTAGATATAAGAAAAATCTCATATTATTGAAACTACTTTGATAGCTAAAAATGACAACGACCTTCGATTCATGAAAGTTATTGTTATTCACATATGAAAATCTCATTTATATTTTTAATTAATGTGAAATATTGTAATAAAGTAACAATTAAATAATTAAATGATGAATATTGGAATATCAATGGTGTTATTTCTTTCATTATTCTGAAAGAAATATGAAATCCAAAAAACTGTTGTAGGTTGTTGGCCTAAATCAAAATTTTCAAATTGTTTACGAATATTTTGTTGAGTGTATGAAATTTATCTTCTTAAATGATGGATTATTTTATTAATAGTGAAGAAGATGGAATGACAGTTATAAGATGTGAACGTATGAAAGGAAACATGTTTCAGGTTTGTGATATAAAAGAGTCTTGCTACATCTGTACGGTGGTATGGAATCAATTATGATATAAATTTATGGGACACATGTTTCAATGAATCATTAGTATGTTTTTCACAATGATATAGTTTCTGATACATTCCCTATTTTCTAAGAACAAGTTATTGGTGTTAGATAACATGACAGAAAGGAAAGATTACAAATATAGAGCACAAGAAAGATAACATTTGATCAATACATCCCCGGGAACATATTCATTTCGATATTTATTGAATAATGAGAATACAATTAAAAATTGAGATATGTTCTTTATTACATTATTTCATGATTTTTTTTGAATTAATTACTATATGTATATGAAAAATAATCTATATTCATTGAAAATGTTTCAACTTTTTGGAAGAAAATATGAAAGGGGATGTGATTATTTAGCGATGAAATTGAGATATGATAATTAAGGTGATTAGAAAAGTGAATAGTTTTAATGATATTAATAGAACCAAATAATTATGTATGAGTATAGTTCCCCATGCACTCATATGAAAAATGGGGTTGGTAAAAGAACGAATATATGTTTTATGGAAATGGGGAGAACTATGTGACTGGAACATTTTCTTTATAATTACTATTAGAGTAAAGCCATGAATAATACAATTTATATTCATAACTAATATTTCAATAGGAAATGATCATGCATAACTCAATTTGAATTGTTTGGTGGAATAACATATTGTTGGAAACACTGTAGAGTTTTTCATAGTCAATGTATTATAATAAAGAAATGTTTAATGGATGTAATGTTTTAGCAGAGAGGTGAATGTGGAAATTTTTAGGGCTATGCTACGAAAAGATGTAGTTTTATAAATTTCAACCAATATATAGGATTAATTATTTATTTTTTTGATGTAAAATTATTTGAGTGATATGAGTAGGTAATTATTATTTAATAATACATGGAAGTTGAGATGGATAAAAAATTCTTTTAGAACTATTTAGGATAATGAAAGTTATAATCCTTCTCAAGAGGAATAATAAAACTCATCTATTTATAGTAATGAGAATGATACTCAAAAACCTTATACTATAATGAAGAAGCAATTGGATTCTTAGAATATCACTGGGTAACAATAATTTTAGTTACAATCATGAAGAATAAATGATTATATTACACATTCTTTGTTGTATTCCCAAGTGGAGATGAATGATGTTTATGATTATTTTGAGAATCCATGTTTTCTTCAATCCATGAATTAATAATTTAAATAGATTGAAAGCAATGATACACCGAACTCATACCCATGCTAGATAACTAAAATATTATTGGAAGAGAATGGTTTATAGCAGCAATATTAATTAAGAAGGTGAAGTGATAATAAACAAAAAATAAATGGTGTGTAAAGATTATTTAAAATTTGAAGGTATTGATTTTGATTATACATTTCCATTGGTTTAAATATTCCATATAATCATTATTTTTCAATATAATTTTCCAAAATTATATTACAAGAAATTTGAAATGGATTGTAAAGTAACTTTCTTGAATGGTAATCCAAATGAGGATGTATATATTGAATAACCATGTGTCATTGTTGTTGGGAAAGATGAATGTTTTGTATGCAGATTAAAGAAGAAATACTATGGATAAAATAAGCACCAAGAGGTTGATATTAAAAATTCCATTCTTTATAAAGGAAGAAGAATTATAAGAACGAAATATATAATAGCGATAATTTTGGCATTCAATGTTAGATGTATTTCATCATCATATTTATTTATATTGAAAAACGTATCTTTTATGGGAATAATGTAATATGTGTTAAAAGGTTTTTTTAATAGATGAATAGGTATTTGAAATGTCCATGTTGGGGGAGATGAAATACATTCATTGGTTTCAAATTATAAATGTGAATAAATACATATTTTTTTCAAAAAAAAAGTAAGCTATGGAAATTCAAAAGAGTTTTGACATAGAAAAATAAAAACAAGTTTCCTATAGGATTTTAGAAAGAATAAATTTGAAAAAACATATACAATGAAACGTGGTAGCATAGAAATAATTTTGAAAGATAATAGGATGTTTATTGTATTTAATTACTTCATGACTTGAAATTTTTTATGTCGTTACATTGTTTGAATGATTTCATAGGGCTCTAAAAGAATGAAATTAAATTTCTAGAAAAACAAATCTCAGATAAATCAAAGGCACCAAAAAATTTCAATAATATCAACATCTATTGGAGTATTAATTCTAGGAAATAATTTTGTAAGTTACATTCAAAGAAACAAAATTCAGTAGCTCTTGGTATGAATAATGTGGAGTAATGTTTTTCCACTCAACCCACTACTCAATTTATATTGATGAATACTCATTTAAGTGACTTATATTTTTATGTGAAGTTAACTGTCATCTTGGGTAATGATAATCAATGTAATGACATTATCACAAAGAATCTAGTTCAACATCATCATTTAAAATATAATGATATTAATTAACATTTTATCATAGATCATGTGGGGAAGATTTAATTAAATATAGAGTATGTTTCTACTTTGGAACAAGTTGATGACATTTTCATAAAACCGTTATCCGAGGAATAATTTTCTAAATTGAGTTAGACCATAGTAATCCATCCTTTTTAGCATGGTTTTGTTATGTTATTCAACACCCTCTCTTATATTACTATTTATAGTGTTTTCAATGGGGTTGATTGAATTTTTTCATAAATATATCCTTAAAAAGAATGTAAAATGACAAACATGTGGTTAAGCCTTGAATTTAGAAATATTTTGTGTGTGATTTATTATAACTTCTTGTTGGTGTGGTTATATGAAACAATCTGTTTTGAATCTTAGTAATTAATAAAATAATGGTGTAAAACATAATGTTTTTCAATAATCTCATGTTTTTAACAGAATGGTTTTTTGATCAATGATTATTCATTCCGATAATGTGTTAGATCATATAGAAGTAGAATTTTTATAAGTGGTCCCTTTTTATGATATAAAGTTCTATGATTAAGGAATCTTTGTGGGTAAAAAATCTAATTGGGTTACTTTTTGGGCCAAACTAATGATGAAGGTAACCATATTCCAGATATGTCTTTCATTGTGAACTCATTTTTAGTGGAAACCAAAAAATCACAAAGGATTTGAACTGTTGAGATTTGGGATGACCATCATATTCAAAGAAAAAGACACACAATATTGGGAAAATGTACATTTTATTCTATTTAACATGGCCTGACAGAATGTCTCATCAGATTGAAAATAAATTTGGAATGATATGGTTGATCATATTGATGGAGAATCTTTCTAGAATAAAATGGATATAGCTTTCACTCTAAATTGGGTATGGAAGACTTGATCGTAATGGGAGAATCAAAGAATGAATTTTTTTTATAAATATAATGTGATGAATCTTTATTGATCTTGGATTTACAATAAATCATGATTCTTTTATGGAACATGTCATTCAAGATCAATGAAAGAATGGGTGACGTAAAAAGAAGTTGTAAATGATTTTTATTATGGTCATTTCTGAATGGGAATAAAAAAATAGTTCTACAGATCGTATTCTTATGTACTGTATTTAGGATTGGTTAGGAAGAAGGATGTTTCTAATAGAATGATATGCAATGTAGTATATGATCTTCGTTGTATTATGAAACATTATTTTTAAATAATAAATTCGGTGAATCTATTTTAATAAGCTCATCGGATTTGAAAAGGCCAAAAAAGTATGGGTCAATGTATTTTGGGAACAATGACTGAAAGGAAATAAAATGTATATGATCAATAGTGTAGTACATGATTTTAAACTGGGATGAATTGTATTTTATGATGTTCATGGTGGTTAATAAAACATTTTAAGAATATGTTTTGTATTTTAATTTAATCAAGAGAATATCTGAAGACAATAGTTTTATGGGTTGTCAAGGGGGAGCTTGAAATTTAATGAATGTTTCACATCAATGTGTATTGAATAATCATTTTGAGGAAATTATATTGATCCTAATAGAATCATCCTTTGAAGTAAGATTGAGAAATCGGATCTGAACTAGAAATTGAAAAAAAAAATCCTATGAAGATATGAATATTGTAAAGGCATTGAAAATATTTGAGAATATTTGATGATGTCATAAATTCCCACGAAATTAAATGGAAATCAAGATTTTGTGGAATTATGTTGAGTGGTAATGCTTTTGGGATTCTATCCAAAACAACCCTTGGGCCACCTATAAAGGATAATATACTATTCACTTTTTATGATGGCTTTATTGTTCATGAGAATATTGAGAAGTTGTGACATTGTAGGGAGTGTATAAGGATCTTGTATTAAGACATTATTTAAGAAGTTTTTACAGAGAGAAGTAAAACAATAAGAGATAAGATCACAATATGGTATTCGGTAGATCATCATATTCATTTTTCATCTTTTTCATCTATCTATCCAATTATTTGTGTCATCTGATTTGGATGGTCATTTTAGCTTACTGGATAGTTGGATTTGGATTTTAAAATTTTTGTTTCCATAATGAGTAAGTATGAAATATTAATTGTCTCAATTTTAATATAGTAAGATAAACATCTATTTTATTTTGAAATCAAATTTTATGATCATATAAGTTTGATCATATTATGAAATAATATCTAGAGAATCGGAGTGAGAAGATCATACTGGATAGTCAGAATTGAATTCTATGTCATTTTCCTTGTTGTTTTTATCATATTATGGGTAAAAAATTGAGTAATTGTATTTATAATGATATATTTGTGGAAGTTGAAAACAATAACATGTAACATGATATGTAAAATATAATTTTTTTCCCTATTTATGAAATGATGGTGCACACACAATTTGGGATTTTCATCCATTAGCTACACGACTGAAAGTGTATATCCCACTCATTTTATTCCAAGGATTTATTTTTAGTCTATTATGTTATATTTGATCATTTCAAAAACAAAAAAACTATGTTACTATTTTTATTTAATAGATAACCATGTAAATTATTGTATTCAAATGGATGTGTGATTGAATTTTCTTCATTAAGAACAATAATATTTAACAAGAAGAAAATATTTTGAATGGAAACAAAAAACAAAAAGCTTCACTGATTCAGCACCTCCCCCTATCAGTGATACAATTTTCTTAAATGGGAACTGTCACATTATACACTTTGAATAAAAGAGTTAGATTGTAAATTTAGACAGTGATAATTATTGCTCCAAAATGTTTCTTTTGTTGTCCATATTGTCTCCAAAGATGGAATCTCAATTGATCCTATGACGTCCATGGTAGTCCAATAATGGCTTAGACTAAAAAACATAACCGATGAATCTACATTCATTGATTATTTATGTTATTATAAGAATCTTTTTCAAAAACATTCATTATTTGCTATCTGTTAAGAAAGATTAAATATAAATGGGATATTATTATTTCTAAAATGAATTTGAAGAATTTTGTGAATAATTGAACTGTATATTGGTGAATTCTATAATCTAGAATCTATAATCCGGAAATGGTGGATTTGTGATATATAGTGATCCAGTTATAAAAGGACATGGTTGGGTCCTTATAAAAAATTCTATGGTTTTTTTATGCATCAAGGATATTAAAAACAATCCAACTTAACTATACATGTAATGAAATTTAGTTTGACACTATAATCCTAGATATAAATATATGTAGACACTTCTTTGATGGTGAATTACTTGAGATATATACTGATCATGAGAGTCTGAAATATATTTTCTCCCATAAATAACTCAACATGGTGAACATGTGATGGGTAAATCTACTCACTTATTATGATTTTTCAGTATATTACTACCCATGGAAGTAAAAAATGGTTCAAGTTTCATTTTGTAGGAATTCTCATAGAATTTTGAAAAAAAATGAAGATTGAAAGGTATCATTTTTTACTGGATCTAATAAAGATGGGTATGGGAATTATTAAAAATGTAAAATATCACCCCACTTTAAATTTTTTTTCCACATTATCATTACTCTGAAATATTTAATTTTCATTATCTGATGATGATAATTTTATAAAGAAAATTAAAGCTGTGAATGTCCTAAAATCAGGATACTTTTTATGAATATGTTCTTCTAAAATTTGTTTAGTGACTTTGTGTTCCCTCAATATTCGATATAATCGCATTAATTATTTAATGCTTCTAATAGCTTGAATTTCTCCATACACCTTGGTAGAACATATATTAGTAGCTATTTGAAGGAACATATTTTTGGGATAATATGAAATGAAAAATTATTGATTATGTATCAAGATGTTTAATTTTTCAATAGGTAATGTCTAAATGATCAAATCGTAGAGGATTCATGGAACCACTATATATTCTTACATGGAAATGGGATAAAATTATAATGGACATAGTTAGTGGATTTCCAAATACTCCATGAAAGAATGATGTGATATAGGTAATTTTTTTATTTACTTTCCAAATTTGTTCATTTTCTTTCAATAATGGAAGAATTTCCATAAAAGTGCCACAGACAATTATAGATTAATTAATTTTAAGGACATCAGGGGGAAGCTCATTTAGTTTTGTCTAATCAGTATCAAAAATTTATTGTAAAATTATGTAAAATTCCCCTTAATTATGTTTATATAGAATTTTTTTGTGCACCAATTACCATCATCGTAATAATGGGAACTAATAATGGACTATCCAAAAATTAGAAGTTATTCTGATTTCCTATTCACTTTACATTTATATTATATTGGATCATTGTTTTCATTTCTTTATTGTTCTCCTTTAACAAAAACATCAATTAATGTATTCAAATTGAATGATTTGATGCATTATATGGAAAAATATTTCATACATAGACTTATTCGGATTAAACATTGGGAAGGAATATTCTAGGACCAGAACATTTGGACAAAAGAATAGTATTTGTAATAAATACATAAACCCATATTAATGTGGATAAGAATTAAAAAAAGATTTTTACAGATAATCAGAGGAAGGATTTTGAATTTGAATATGAAGATCATATTTTGTTGAATGTATCTCTATGGAAGGGAGTTACATAATTCGAAGACAAAGTGAAAATATGCCCAAGGTCGATAAGACCATACAAAATCATGTTGGGAATTGGATATGTAGATTATCATCTAACAATGTTACATAACATTTACAGGGTACATTATATTTTCCAAATCTAATAGTTTTGGAAGTATATGAATCACCAATAACATGTTCTCATATATAATGAAAAACAATTGGCACGTGATTTATTATAATTTGAATTTCCCATCCATATTTAAGAAACATGGGAATAAGTGTTGAGGAATCATATGGTTGGGTTGGTAATTTTACTTCATAAAAATCATCAAATATAAGATTCGCCATATGAACTTGAGGAAATTATGATGAAAACTACCCAAATCAATTTATGGGGTGAAATTATGTAAATTTCAATTATGAACCATTTTTATGGAATTTATAATGTAACACCACATGATTTTATAGTATGTATCATTTTAATTGAATTTAATTTCTTCAATATCAAGCATTGCACACAACACCACATTCAAATAGATGATGATCAATTATTATGTGACCATTATTGACATGATGTCAATTTTGTGAAAAAATAAGTAGTATTTTTTTAATATATATATTTATATATTTTTTATACATTTTAATAATAGTATTAGTTGGTTATCAATTTATTAGTAAATAAAATTAATAATAATGATAATAAAAGAAGTATTTTTTCGGAAAAAATATATTTATGCACAAAATATTATTATTTAATGATAAAGATAATTAGTCACCGCAATTTAATTTTTCATATAAATAATATATATTATATCTTTAATAAATTTTTTAACATTCATATAAAAGTTTTTCAATGCATAACATAAGAATAAATCAATTTTTATTCTTAAAAACTATATATTACAAAATTGTATTATTATCATGTTTTTCATAGTTATATTAAATGTAATATTAGCTTCTTATAGGAACTGAATTTTTCAATATGCATTCCATATTTGGAATTATGAGGTCATAATTTTTAAAATTGTTACCTTTCATGTTTTTTTAAAAAGAATTATAATCATGGTACAATATTTGACCTCCATAAATGGATAATTAGACTAATTTAGGTAAAATTGAAGTGATACAATCTTTCTTCTTCATAATAATATATATTATATGACCAATATTTATCTTTTTTACCATAAAAAAAATATTTTAATTATTTAATTGAATCATTTTAATGGAAATTAATTTCATAATATTTAAATCGATGAAAGTTATAGAATGTCCCTCTCTTTGATTCAAATGGCTTTCTTGTTTCCATATGGGGACAAAAAAAGATTTTAGTGAAAGTAAATTTCAATTTATTTTCTTAATGAATTTTTAATAATTATATAAAAACATTGGGAATGTTTATCAATTACATAATTACAAAAATTCATGCAGGTATGTTAAAACAATATTTATTTAATTAAAATAAAACTATATTTGATATTAAAAATATTAATATTGAAATAATTTAAATGAATTAATTACTATTAATTTTTTGTAGATATATAGAAAAAATTAAATTTTTTTTGATGTAATATATTAGAATTATAACTATTTTATTTATATATTTGATTTGAAATTAAATGAATATTCAAAAAGCTGAAATCAATGATAATTTATAAAAACAATATATTATTAAATTTATTAAAATATATTAAAATATTATCATCAGATATATGAATAGAATATAGATTTTTTTACAATAAATGGTTAATGTATAATAAAGTTTTACATTTTTGGTTACATTATTTAACCATTACAATTAAAATAATTTATACCATCATTAATGCCAAAAATAATTACCCTAGGAGTTGATGAAAAAAATAATTTTCAAAACGACACCTGCAAATTTTTAAAATTTGATTTATTGGTTATATTACAAACCAATCCTATAATTTATTCGAATACCATTCCTTTTAGTGGGATTTGTTAATTAAATTAAGTTATTAAAATACAATCTTTTAAAAAATTACAAAAGATGCCTTCACCTCAACAATAAAATTAACCCTCCTCTATCATTTACTTGTGCCACATTGAGAGTTATATCAGAACCAATGCATGCCCATATATATTCCCAAAATACATATACAATATTATTTGGTCATTTCCTTTCATAAAAGCATCTCTAGATCGCTTAAGAAAATATTTAAAGGATTTTCACTGAAAAGAGGTTATCTTTTTTAACAACTCATTGAAATTATTTTCATCTTATATTTCATATTCTTGTGTGTATTCAATTCAAAAATAATAATTCTAGTTTCATCTATTCACTATAATTTTTTATGATTAAAATACTATTATATTATACCTATTATCCATCCCATTAAAAATGAAGGCACTGTATGTTCGTGCATATGGAAAACCATAACTATGTAGCGTTGTGATTATTTTTTCATCACCAATTTAAAAATAATTCATATAATATTGGATTCAATATATATATATATATATATATATATGATAATTATGACCTGATATATTCTCTGATAATTTAATATGAAATAAACTTCATTACTCTTTAAAAAATTTATAAATTTTATCAATGATCGTGCTCATATGGTCCCCAAACTGGGATCCACTAATCTTGTGCCACGTTTCAGGTCTCTACATGACCTCATGCCCACCTCTCCCTACAGCAAATGTTTTTGACATGAAACAAGGGAAAATTAGGTAACATGAGGATACTATACACTCATTACTAGAGTAATCCAAAACAAATAATAATTTCAATAAAAAAAACAATAGTCAATAATAGATAACATGCATAAATAAAAAATTACTAAAACATGGTACAACCATATAAAACTCTAAATATGTCATTCTATTTTATAGTTCCAATAGTGGAATCAAAAATTAATGGAAAACAACAGGATCCCAAAATTGGTCTGTAGTCCATGTTTTCAACCTTTCCCATTCATGTCCCTTGTCCAAGTCAACTCTATAGTAAAGGGCTCTTTCCCTTGACATGGCATGCTTTCATTAAATCAGCTTGGCTACCCAATGTCGGACTGATCAGGGTGTGAGTATAACTTAGTAGGCTAGCACCAATAGTGTCTACAAAATATCCAACAAAAGAATACAGTGAATGAAAGTGATAAATAATTATATGTAAGGATAAATAGTTAAATAGGCCATTCTAGGATACATTCCTTTTAATTATACTACCATTTAATCCAGGTTCACTACTTAGACATTTCATGGTTTAATCTACCATTTTCATGTGTTCAATGGTTTTGGAAAGTTCTATATTCTCAAGAATATGTGAATAAATATATAGTCCTATGTCACTATAAATCACATTAAAACGTCATCATAATCCTCACTATGATCCCTCAGTCTAGGTGGAATGCAACAAATAGGGTAGTAGTTCTATATGCCCTTCTCTAACAAGGGAATTTATGGGTAGAGTAGGATCCTTGGTCCAACTAGACCTATGGGTGTAGAACATCTTGTATATATGCCACACTACCAAGAAGTGTGCACATGCTTATTTATCATTCACCAAAATTAATCAAATCACAATAAGGATATGAACTATCATTTACAACATCACAACAATATCAACAAATGGTAAATTAATATTTTTCCTCAATCCTTTGAAACATTCATCATTTATATTACCTAAGAATATTTAAGCCAACCAAACATCGACATAGGCCACTACCAAAAATAGATGTACTTCTAAAACTCCAATTGCATGTCATTCAATCATATTATCATTTTCACCCTGGATCTATGTTCTTGCAAAATAGACCTACAAATACATTTCTGTGTTCCCGGTTCGGGAGTATCAGCACACCCCATGGGTGGCCCCAAAATAGGTTACACCATCCTCCAAGAATCCCACAAGGATCATGAGGTTTTGATTAGTCTTTTAGACACCAAAAACCTCAGTTCATTTCAATAATACCAAGAACTCATCACAAGAGGGTAAGAATAAAAACCCATCATGAACAGATATACAAAAAACCCAAAGGGATATAACATTTATACCACCTACTTCAAATATGATGGCAAACACCCTCTCAATCGAAGTTTTAGTTCTCGATTCAACCAACCCTTGTATCTTCAACCAAAATGCCACCAGAAAAGAATGGTTTTGACCATTGAGTATAGATAAGTAAGACATTAAAACCATAAACACAAAAAAGTAGCAAGCGTGAGATTATCCTTAATCAGAACATCTATCTGAAACCAATGACACTCCAAACAACCATGAAATGATGAAAAACCACCCATGGGAGATCATGTGAGGTTTGGTTCGTTCCTAGTCTTCACAGGAAGATAGGGTAGGAAAATATTGTGTGAAAATAAAAATTTCAGGGTTGTATTTTTGTAATTTTTTAAATGTTTCTAGGCCACACAGTTTACCCATAGTGTTTTCCAAACTTTGCGAAAACCTTGAGGAGGATACATTCCTCCTGGCATTATCTTAGACGATTTTCTAGGCCATGTGAAAACTATGCAGATTTCTACTACCTGCATGGTCTCCCATAAAATGGATTTTCAAACTGTGCCAAGACCTTGTGAATTTCCAAAAAAATCCCATGTTTCCAAATTTTCATGTCCCGAACCCCTGGAACACACCCGACCATTTTCAACGAATTGAAAAAATGCATAATTAATCACAAAAACATACTTAAACTGAATCATATACAAGAACATTCCTTGTAAAGAAATCAAGTATCATACTCCCCGCCTTATGCGGGCTCATCCTCGGGCCATTATTCCAAGCATAATTGAGTTTCTAATTAATGGTATTGGGACCACTAGGATCATATATCTTATTCATAATCCCATGTTTTTCCTAGAAATTTCAATGATGCAATATAAAACTAACCAAGGGGACATCATTTCCACCAAAAACATTCTCACTATGATCCACAATACTAACCATGTGCTTCTAAAAGGATGCATCAACCTCAAGCTCGAAATCCACTACATTTATCACATGATACAGATCTGGGTGATACTATCAGTGTTATGAAACATGGTAATCATCATTCATCCTACTATAACTCTATATATGAGGCAAATGGTAAGACATCTGCCTGATCCTCTCCATAATCTCAAATGGCCACACATATATAAGTTTCAAATTTTCTTTCGTCAGAATTAGACGTGACCCAACCTTGGAAACACCTTAAGAAATAAACTATCACCCACCATGACCTCTGTAGGTCTATGATGCTGATGTGAATATTAGTTTTACCTACTCTGGTTTGTTTCCATACACTTTTGAATCAAAAAAACCTTCTTTGATGTCTCCTGCACAATAATCGGTCCTAAAATCTCAAACATTGTGGCCTCTAAACAGCACAACAAAGCACAACATAGTCTCCTATAAAGTGCCTCAAATGATTCCATTTAAACTGTAGCCTAAAATTTGTTGTGGTAATAAAACTCAAAAAGTGAAAAATGATTCTCTAGTAAACCACTAAAATCATGAACACATGCTCTCAACATGTTTTCTAAAACGTGAATTGTACTCTCTGACTACCCATCATTCTATAGGTGGGAAGATGTACTCCGAATCACCATGGTACCTAGTGCCTTCTATAGTCCCCTACAGTAGGGAAATGTGAAATTTGGATCAAAATGAAAAAAAATAGTTCTTGGTACACCTTGAAACTGTATTATTTCTTGAACATACAATTCTCTCAACTAGTCGACTATAAAGGTCTCCTAAATCAGAAAAAATTATCTAGTTTTTTCAACCAATCTACTACCACAAAAATAGCATTATTCAACAGAGGAGTCCTTAAAAGACCCAATACTATGACCATCGTGATGTTAGTCCCCTTCTACTCTGTAATATGAAATTACTGCATCAAACCACCTTGACATTGATGTTCATCCTTTAGCTACTAATGGAAAAGTCATCACGCCATAAAAAAACATCATTATTCTTTCCCAAACACCAAAACATCCTATTAAGTTAATGTTTAATCTTATTCCTTACCAGATGAAAATATTACATTGACGTGTAGAACTCACACATCAACTCATCACATTCATCTGTCAGCGCCACATCATGGAAATTAACTTATGAAACTCCCTCAACACTGAATGTCCATCTAGAAGGTGACTCCCTACCTTTATGACTTTACTTCATATACATACACACTGGATCCACCATCTTACTCTCATTAAATTGGTTCAAAAGTGTATAATCAACTACTATTGATGCTAGGGTCATCTGTATATGCCCATCTTGTTCCTTTAAATGCATCTTGGCAAAAAAGGCCATCATCACCCACTCTGAACTGGATTCATAAACAACCTGATTCGATGTATTTTTTTACAATTCTTTACTGACACTATTCCATTTCTCTATTGTGTATACCAAATGTAAATCAAATGATTTCAGGTACATAACCCACCTTTGCTGATGAACAGTAAAATCCCACTAAGAGAATATTTTCCGAACTCTTTTATGGTCAGTGAAAACCATCAAAGGTTCTCCCAACAAGATAAGCCTCTAAAAATTAATGTCATGAACCACTACAGTTAAATCAATGTCATGATTATGATTTTTTCAATTAATTTTGCCACAATTATATCATCCCATAAGCTATAAACTGATGATTTTATATCAACACTTTCCCATGTTCAACACTCGATGCATCACAGAAAAAGGTGTAATTCTTTCCTGGTTCGGGTAATATCATAATATGTGTGGTGGTCAAACACTTATTTATCTCTTGAAAATCATTCTCACAATCCTCTGAAAAATATTACACAATCTCCTTCTTAGTTAGGCTTCTGAGAGGCACCTCCAAAGTGACCAAGATATGGTTGTAATGTCTTGTTCTCCAAGGCCATTAACTCTACTGGTGCATTAGTCAAACCAAACGGCGTCAAAAAACATTCATACAGTCAATACGTGATTTATAAAGATTTAATGGTTAGGTTAGATGGTCTTAAACATAAATTATGGTATTCCAATCTCAAATCTATCTTAGAGAACACTAAGGCATCTCGAAGATGATCAAATAGGTCCTTGATTCGAGTATGAGGTTATCGGTTCTCAACATTCATCATTCTTTTCTTCCTATAATCGACACATAGCTTTAGTGATCCATCAAAAATCATAGAAAACAATACTATAGATCCCCATGATTATTTAAAAGGATGTATAATCCCCTTACACTCAAATTACTCTAACTAAACCTTCTTTTCATGAATCTTTACTAGTGCCATTTAGTAGGGTGGAATGGAAATGGGCTCCAATCATCGATGAAATTTTATTGTAAACTCAACATATCTATTGGATGCTAACCCCGAGAAGACCTCCTGAGACACATCCTAAAACTGGTCCACAAAAAATGGGAAAATGTGTTGTCCTTTCACCCTATCATCTAACCCATGGCATGGCACATGGTCTTTGAGTTCTCCCAACTACTAACATAGCAGCAATGTGCGGCCCACATGTGTTTCCAACTCACCATGAAGGACATAAGTTCTCCCATAAATAGATTTGAATGATACTTGAAGTCAGTAAAAGTTGATATGAGCTTGTGATAACACCAACCAGTCCATTCCCATGATTAGGTCAAAACCTGAAATCTCTAGGATAAAGAGATCCCAAAAAAATGATACCCCCCGACCACCAGTGACAACCCTTACACTGTTTAACTTTCACGAATCATACACCTAACAGAGTATCAAGTGACATTTCCCCTCGTGTTGTTTCTACGGTTAAGTCCAATACAACTACAAACTGATAAGAAATAATGGAATGTGTATAAACAATAACAAATAATGAACAAGAATTCGTGGAAGCTATAATAATCATACCTCTAATAGTAGATTGTCCTGCCTCACCAAATTTATGTGTAGACTGGACTGCATGGGGATGACCAGCCTCTTTACCCTGGGATCCATTCGATGTACCATGCACTACACTACTATGTTGTTAAGGGTGATCTCACCCCAGAGATCCACATCCATTGCCTCTACCATTACTTTTGGTAGAGCTCCAACTACCTTCTTAATATAGGGAAACCTACCCTCTACCTAAACATGTCATCTTCCTCTAACGTCCATCATTCCCTAACATTATCAGTTTCCTACATAACCTATACACTTGGTCTAATGTTTCACATTCTCAACACTCGGCCAGTGGGTTGGGACACAGGTCACGCTTGTGCCCCATCATAAAATATTTATTATAGAAGTTCTAGTCCTCAAAAAAATATGACCCCTTATTATGAATACATTTTGTTCTCCCACTAGGTGTATATATTCCCAAAATGTTCTTCCAACTATTAGAAGAAACGCCACTTGATCACCCAACTAGCACCA
Organism: Viscum album; assembly: GCA_963277665.1. Taxonomy (NCBI): domain Eukaryota; kingdom Viridiplantae; phylum Streptophyta; class Magnoliopsida; order Santalales; family Viscaceae; genus Viscum; species Viscum album. The sequence goes on from OY728150.1 coordinate 676,064,327, forward strand.
CAAGTTCACTACCGGTATCACTCTTCAGGTTCCCCTCTGAGATAAGGGATTTATCCTCAACTTTAGAAAAACTTTTCCGACAAAATATATTCCCTTGATATCTAATCATGTCTATCGTCCTATACTAGAAGCATTACCCAGTGGTTGTCTCATATCCCATCGAAATCGGAACAAAGCATCCAAATTAAGTGAAAATGGCATGCATAGTACATTACTGACATTTTCCACTACTTCAACCACATAAAATATTCAACTATATCATAACTCAATGGTTTCTATGTTGTAGTTATCAAGATACATCTCTTGAAAATCATTCCCCATCTTTCCTTCATCCTACTCCATTTGGACCATGATGTCCCACCAACGTTTTTCTTGACCACTCATCATATATACCGCCAACATGACTCACTTCATGAGAGGAGTCTCTAGATGGTCAAGAATGTTTTAGATAGAATCTATTCAGAAATATTCTTCTTCTAGCCCACCCTCATCGGTATGGTTTGGAAGGCTATATAGCTAAAACTCCTTAGTCAGCTCAAAGATACTCAACGAAACCTACCTGGGGTCTTGTTTCATCCTCAACATAAAACAAGTGTGGTTCATATAAAAATGACTTCTGTATTTTTCAGTATAAAAATTTTGTATTAATAAACTAATGGAGGATAATTTTTAATAATGTACTCATGTCTCCCATCCTACACACGTCTTCAAGGTGGAATTATTCTATAATGAAAACCATGAGCTTTAGAATGCAATAATAAAAATTTTATAAGAATGAATGAAAAATAGGATGGCTCATCACTTTCCACAACCCAACCAATTCACATACACATCCCAAAAGATCCTACTCCTAACTAGATCAATACAATTGGCCATATCACCAATTTTCCGGACTAACATGGGTACTTAATTATCAAGGTTATAATACTTATCATTTACACCCATCCAAAACTGTTGCCTTATCCCAATCTACTCTTACGAAACATTAATCCATCTTCACTTCATTAGAAATTACCATTTTCTAATTACTGCATCACATTATCACATACCTTTTTTTCATCCATACCATCTCATTAGGCACAATTTTTAATTCCTTTTTTGAATACATATGCATCCAAGCCTTTATATACCGCACACTCATCCCGTGTGTGTGCCTATCATGAGGCATGCCACTTACGTACATTTGTGCCTATAATGATGCATGAATTCACAACCACGTTCATTTCTGGCCACAAGGTATATATCAAAAAACCATCACAGCAAAAAACAAGTGCATCACCAAATGGTGTAATATTATCAAATATAACAACACACAACAAGAACAATAATCCCCTCCTATGGTGACTTGGGGTTTCCTCCATTCACGGGTAAGCTACACCCAATAACGATGTCATTTCCAAGTCCTAGAACATTACGAAACTCCTGTCTTCCATCCCCGTATAGTTGGAAATAGAAAATAACCCCAATGATACCACACTGTAACATCCCTGACCTAGGATCTACTAATCAGGTTCCCCGACTCGGGTCGCTAGATGACCACAAGCATAACTCCTTGTAAGACAGAGGATGCCGACAAGCATCAGGGGTCTAATAGGTTACATGGGAAGACTATAACCTCATTACTAGAGTAATATACATATTATAATAAATTAAATAAAATAAAAAATAGGAAATATTCAATAACATTCATAAATAACCAATTCCACAAACTAGGCACCACCATATATAGTCATAAATATGTCATGCTATGCTATAGTTCCTTGTGAAAAAAACCCAAAAAAAAATAGAAGGATCCCTAAATTGATCAGGAGTCCATGTCTAGAACCTCTTTCATACTTGTACCATGCCTAAATCAACTGCCTAGTATCGGGCTATTTTCCATGTCCTGGCGTTCAAGCAAGAAATATTCTCGGGTACCCAATGGTTTCCCAAGAAGGGTGTCAATATAATCCGTAGACCACCACCCATGCTGTCTAAAAAATATACATAAAAAAATAAATATTGTTCATGAAATTAATATATAATGACAAGTAAATAAAAATTCTCTAATATGACATTCTAGATTGTGTTATTTTTAATTATACTGCAATTTAATCAAGGATCACTACAATTACTTTTCATGGTTTAATATAACCATTTCATGTTCTCATTGGATTAGGCATGTTCAATATTCTATAGATTATGGGAATAAAAGTCAATTCATATCTCACTAGGCATGAAATTATAACATCCTCAAAATCATCACCATGAAGCCTTAGTCTCTGTGGAATAAAATCGTCGGTGGAATCAAACTCCACCTCCTTTTCTAACATGTGCATTTATTGGTGGAGATAGATCCTTGGTCCATGTCAACCAATGTGTGTAGAACCTCAACTCTATAACCCACACTACCAATCCATGTGAAAATTCTTATTTATCATTCACCACTATAAATCATACCACAACAAGAAAAACCAATATCGGTCACAACATAACTACAATATCAACAAATTGTAAATTAACATTTTTCCTCGATCAACTAACATATACATCATTTATATTATTTAACACATTTATAATCCAACCAAACACACACTTAGTCATTTTCCCAACATAGGTGTAACACTAAAACTCCCATTTCACATCCTTTAAGAATATTAACATTTTCATCCAGGATCTATGTTCTTGCACAACAGACCAATACATAGTTCGCTATGTTCTAGGTATGGGGGTATAGGCACAGCCCTTGGGTGCCCCCAAAATAGGTCACACCATCCTTGATGCATTAAATGAGTATATTTAAGGTTACATTGTGTTGTTTTACACTAAAAAAATAACACCATATCAATGGTACCATAAACTCATCACAAGAAGAAAATAATCCAAACCCTACATGCCCAAATTTATATAAACCCCATGGGATATAATTTGTAGACCACCTACCTAGAATCTGTTTGAGAACCCCATATCAATCAAAGCCTTAGATCTCGTTTCAACCAAAAATTAAAGAATTACCAAAAATCTCATTGGAAAAGAATGTGTTTTCATATTTAGTTGGAGATAAAGAAGATATAAAAATCCTAAACCAAAAAAGAATCAAAAGTCGTATTGGCCTTACCCGAATCATCAGTATGTACAAACCACACTCCAACCCTCCATGAAAGTATGGATAACAACCCCTAGGAGCTCTTGGATGGTTTTTATCATTAATAGTGTAACAAGGATGAATGGGGAAGAAAATCCTGAGTTAACCTAAAAATCCCAAAGTGGTATTTTTGTTATTTTTTAAAACATTCCAAGTTGTACGGTTCACTAGAACGATTTTTACAACAATATGCAAACCACATAGAGACTATTTCCCACATTCTCTTCTCCATCATGGTTTTCCAGACCATGTTCAAACCATGTTAATATATACTACCTTCATGGAATCCCCTAACACTATTTTCTAAACCATGAACAAACTGTATGGATTTCATAGAAATCCCAGGTTTCCCCTTTTTCAAGTCTCGAACCCCCGAAACACCCATGATCATTCTCAAGGACGCAAGAAACACATAATTTACAACATATGGGGTCAAAATCTGAATCATAAACAAGAAGATACCTTAAAGATAAATTCAAGATCTTATAGTGCGTTTGTGTGGCTTACCACATCTACAACGTGAGGGTAATCATTTTCTAAGATAAACATTAAATAATGTAAATAAAAATGTATTTAAAGATTATATATGAAATTTATTACATTATTTTTTTCATGAACTATTGGATTTTTTCCTATCCAACAAAACAAATATATTCAAGACAAAACAAGCATATGAAAACAAGGTAATCTATACTAGAAATTGTAACATGAATACAATTTTATTAAAAAAATAGTGGTAATTTGTTATAAATGAATTCAATTTGTATTTAAAATATTAATATGATTCTATTATAGGTTAATAATACTATTTGAAATTCTATAAACAAGTTATGAACATGTATGGAGGGATTCAGAGTATGGTAATTATTATTTATCAATTTCATTATTATTCAGCATAATTTATTTTTATGTAAAAATCTTGGGAATATTTCTCTCCCATGTACATGTTTTTTAAAAAATATTTTTTTTTATATTATTTTATGAATGTATATTTCCATTTTTAATCATATTATACATTTAACAAAATATTTTGAAAATAATCTGTTATTTCATTTTAAAAAGTACTTACATTATGAAATTTAAAAAATATTCTATGGGAATGGCATTTAAAAAATATATGACATGATAGGGTTTTCAGGTAATAAATACTCTTTAATTTTTTGAAGAAATCATTATAAATTAAAATTTTATATTCAAAGAGAATGAAATCCTTTATAATTTCACAGATTTTTAAAAATATGTGATTCCTATGTAGAACATGTACATTATTCATGATTTTTTCTAATGATAATAATAATTTATTTTACTCTATATAAATATTAATTGTTAATTGTTATACATCATTTATTATTAACTATTATGTTTCCACCTATATTAATTTTTTAATGGACAATGAAAAATTTTATTGTGAATGTACAAATATTTTTACCATAAACCATATTACATTTGATGGTTTGTTATTATTTCTTTTAATTGGGGAATTTTAATAATATATCATATGTTAGTTTCAATTTAAATTTATATATGAATTATGTTTCACAAAATTTATTTCAGGAATGAATTGGATTTATTTAGTGATGCATAGGACCCACTATATCCCCTCGATGAAATAATAGGTATTATGAGACAAACTAATTCGAGTATTGGTTTTTGTCTTACCAATTTATGTATGGTGTATTTACCAAAGTCTTGATGAAATGATTATGACCTCAGAAATTATCCATTCCTTTATTATATGATTATTTATTGGATTCCATGTGATTGTGTGGTTTGTTTTGATATCCACGAATATTTTTATCTCATGTTTTATTGGATTTATTTGATTCACAAATTTGTTTCCCATATTATGCATAATATATTTTTTAATTACATTTATAGTAAAATACTATACAATAATTATTTATTCATATTTCTAATTTCTAATTTTCTATGCATACCATTACTGAGAACCTAAGATCTATCCTTTTTAATGTTAAATTTTTCCCAAGTATGTCATGATGTATAATAAAACTATATTTCGTGGTAAAGATAGGAAACAAAGGGTGTTAAAAATTGACTTACCTTGTTGTTTTTTCAGTTGTAATGTATAATTTTTGTATGCATATACTTTTCCAAAGAAACTAAAGTATTTTTTCCTTTAGGATGTGATCATGTGTATATAGTTCAATGAAATTATGTGAACTAAAACATGGAGATATATTATTTGAGGTCTCATATTCTAAATATATGTGGTTAAAAAGATACAGAGTATTTCTCAGGATGTTCATTTTTGTTGTTTCTTTATAATTATATGAGTGAATATTTTTTTCATCAATAGCTTTATTTCTTCTATCATGACCATCATTTCAGATTATTGGAGGATGTGTTTCATGTTATTTTAAATTATATTTCATAAATATGATGGGGTTACATAAACAAATCATTTTTCACTTTAGATAAAAATATCCTTTTACTCCTATCTAAAATACGTATATGTATTATCAGAGAATATACCTGGTAACCATTCACATAATGTTTTATAGATTTTCCCATACTTGTACTAAATGATTCAAAATTAATCCCTTTGGTTATATATTTTATTTTCATAGGTTGTAATCAAATGATGCCATTTATGTATTATTATGCTGAGTATGTTCACAAAATATTATTACAATTATGGGGCCTACTTCCACCTCTATATTGGACAATTTAGAAACAACTGCTTCAAACAACATAAGGGAAACTAAATTTGATGTTTTTTATAAGGATATAAATTATATAATGGGTAAAAATGTGGTATATTATTTTTTGGGTAGCCCATGACCACTCCTCTGTTGATAATTACATAGGCTTAGTTTTTGTGGAAGGTGAGATCACATCTATTGATAGTACTGTTGTTGGTATTTTTGTGGTTATGTAATCTACTTATTTCTTAATGCAATTTAGGTAATTATAATCATAAGTTGAGGATATTTAATTCCTCCTTTATTGTCATAATGTGTGTACATTCCTATCCACATTTCACATGCATGTGCTTCCATAATAGGGTAATGAGGTGATGGTTGTGGCGCATGCAGTTTATAGCGGCCCGACCTTTTCATTCATTACTATTACATCATTACAGAGATAAAAAACATTATATTATTACACATAGAGTATCCAAAGGTTTAGTGTCTTGGGAACACTTGGACCACACATAACAAATCAACATCAACCGTAAACATTTATTTAATTTCTTCTTCACAGGCTTCTTAGTGGAACTTGTCCTCTCCTTAGTACATGTAGCCACCTGAGGATATACATAAAAAGGGGTGATCTAGAAGCCCATTAAGAGGATAGATAATAACAATATATCATGGGTTGAGTATAATCATGACCTAGGAAAATGATCATGAACATCAGAGGAGCATAAATAAATGACTTGAAATGTGGAAATGCACAAAAATGAAACATCATGTCTTAGTGGTTAACTACAACACATATTTTTGAACCAAGATAGAATCATGTTAACACATAATTTTAGATTTACTCATGAGATTAATCACTTTACCCAATGCATTGGAGCTCTGTATAATTTCGGGTGCACCCGTCACATTTAAACATTTATATTGCGCTATATAATTCTGGGCGCACCCGTCACATCATAACATTATCATTTATATTTCATGCCACAATGAACATATAAAATGAATGAAAATAACTAACCCATGAAAAGTAATGGGTTTCATATCATAATAACACATTCATAAACTTTGGGTTCCCAAAATAAATAGGGAAAACATACTTGATACAAGAATCATCAACCATGAATGAGAGGTAAAAGTTTAGTTCTTAAGAGAAGTGTTCTTTCAAAAAAACATTTGGATTAACATAAAATTCAGTATAAAACATTTTTATCCCAGAAAAGGAAAGACAAATATGAAAAAATCATCTTTAATGAGTGACCATATCAAAAATGGAGTGAAAGAGGTAGAACCCGAAGAATGAAAGTTGGGTTTGAGAATCTCTCCTTACCTTGTACTCGAATGCCTCCTTCCCATTCATGTCCTGTATAATGACATTATATTCATTAATTAGAAATTCTAGAACATTTTATACATTAATAGGGTTCATTCTGGTTTCATTATTTCATATTATGTTCCTTTGGATGACTTATAGGGTTTTAAAACATCGATCGGGGATGTTCTTTTTCATGGTTTTCTTCAGTGGTTCACTTGTATTCTTAAATTGATGTTTTGGGTAGATCATGGGAAAACATCCAGAACTGATATTACATGTTATTAATTATATTACAGGATATTTAATTATTTTATAAAGAATTATATTATATCCAATTGGATGAATCATTAGATAAGAATTTAATGTTGGTTATTTAGGTTAATTGGAGCGGTTTTTGGGTCACAACGAACTTGTTTTAACTTTTCACTTAGTAATATGGCCATAGGTTATCTCCAGAACATAAAATAGAACATAACACATTTAAAATATTCTGGTTCAACCATAATAATGGTTTCATGACCATATCTAAAGGTAGAAATGGAAGAAAACAACATGTCGTTTTTGAAGGTGATAAATTAACACCTCATGAACAACGTTCTCATTAATAAAATAAAAGGAAGAGAGAAAGGTCCTGGTGTGATATAATATCCCGTTAAATTACATTATATGTATAATAATGATGTTACAAAACAATTTGGATGAATATTGGTGGGGAGAGATCAAGAAAATAACTTGAACGTGAATGGAAATTAAAGGAGAAGTGGGAGAGAAATTACCTCTAGAATCATCCTCTTGAGATGCTTCTTAAGGGCCGCTGATTGGTATTTTGATGAGACCCGAAGATTTTGGACATGGGGGAGGTTATAGGGAAGATTTTTGGTCAGAGTTTAGAGAATTCTTGGAGCTTGAGAGGTGTGAGGAAATTAGGGAGGGAAGGGAGGCTTTTATAACGGAGGGGAGAGGGGTTTCCTTAATATAAAATTCATTAGTTTATTAATTTCCCCAAAGACAATGAATAGTGAGTCTTGGAAGACCAATAATAGTAATTGTATAATGTTATCCGGAACAAAGTGGGCTTACATCAGCAGGACATCGCACATGATCCAATAATTACCTTATTTAGCTTATTTTGTAAATTATGGTATTTCACTATTCATCAAAAATTCAAGTATGTCAAAAAAACCCCAAAAATTTTCCCCAACCATTTTTCGACATGTAGAATCCAAAAATGAAGTCCATTTTTCAAAAATAATATTCTAAATATTATTAATTTAATATTTATTTAAAATCATAATTTACATAAAAAACAGTTTTTAAGATTAAAAATAATTTATTAGTTCATTTAAAAATTATGTAGGGTCTTCTAAAATTATCTCAATACCATTAAACATTTATTCAATAATTTATGAATACATTTCATTCAAATAAATATTCTTTTAACTTAATTAATTAATTATTATTAATTATTTATGACTTATAAAATACCAAAATCATTTACTAAGCTCAAATTATCACATTCTAAGATGTCTAAATTTTATTTTACTATTCATAGGTAATGTTACTCTTATTTACTATTTATTAGGGTAATATTACTATTCATAAGGGTAGGTAACTATTCACCAAAAATTATTTTTGTTTCATTAGACTCCAAAAACCATATTGAACAGAACTGTGTATGTCAGATTTTCAAAATACAAAACATAGTTCTGACAAACTTATGCTTTAAGACCACTTATCACTTAGTAGTTCATTATTTTGTGTTTTCATGTTATTTAATACATAAATATAAGAAGGGAATTTCCATTGAAAAACATTGGGTCGATACATTCTTCCCCCCTTAAGAAATTTCGCCCCCAAAACTTTACTTTAAACAAACAGGTGAGGGTACATCTCCTTCATTGCCACTTCTGGTTCCCTTGTTTCTTCCTAGAATTTATGGGAGAGGATACTTGTTCTTTATGTTGATCTTGTTGAGTTCCCAATAATCGATACACAGACGCATGGTTCCATTCTTCTTCTTCAGAAAGAGCACTGGCGCACCCCAAGGTGATGCACTAGGGCATATGAACCCTTTTTCTAGATGTTATTACAGCTGCTTCTTTAACTCCTCCATTTCGATAGGAGCCATCCTATAGGGACACTTCGAGATATGAGTTTCTCCGGGTATGAGTTCAATTGATAACTCTACCTCACGATCCGGGGGAATTCCGTGTAACTCTTCGGGAAATACATCGCAGTATTCCCTCACGATGTGCATTTCCTCAAGGTTGGAACTTTCCTTCGACTCAACCATTTGGGCGAGGTATGCTTCTTCATAGGGAATCAACCCCCAACCCATTGAAGTATTTCTCAAAGGAGATTCATGATCTTCCTTAAATTTGTAGAGGAGCATGGGTTGGTTTGGAATATTAAAAGATATTTCCTTTTCCTGAGAGTTGATATGCGCTCTATATAATGAGATCCAGTCTATTCCCATTATAGCGTCGAATTCCACCAAGGGAAGTATTACGATATTTTACGGAAGAATCTTCCAACATACGCCAACAGGAGAAGAGTCAAACACTTGGGTTTCAATGATTGAACCAGAATCAAATAAGAGTTTTTCCATTCTTGAGTGAATAGGAAGTGTACCTTGTACGACTTCATTATCATGCTCCACCTCTGAAGTAGTGATGGAATAATCCTTCCCTTGTTCCTTTGGCTTTGGTGGCTGCTGACACTGATTACCCTCGAGGGCTCGAGGTTTAGTGCACTGGTTTACATAGTGCCCTAGCTCCCTACAGTTGTAGCATTGAACCTTGATTGGTTCTCCCCTTTCATCAGCTATATTCTCCTTCCTTTTCATTTCTTTTCGACACTCTTGAGCTTGGCATCCTTCTTTCCCACACATAAAGAATTTCCCTGTACCTTTGAGGCAGTTCCCATGGTGAAACGTCCCACATTTTTGGCATGTGGGTTGTTGATTTTTCTTCCCACCATTTTCACTAGATCCACCGGCTTGAAACTCCATCATTTTTTTCTTATCCCCATAGCCAGGGGACCATTATCCAAACTCCATCACCACTTTGAGAGAACACCGAACAACTTCTTCATAACTCCCAAAGTCTTGAATTGCAAGAGCCTTTCGAAAATGTAGTTTTAATCCACAAAAAAAAAATCTATCAATTTTTCTCTCATTTTTGATAACAAAACCCGAAGCATACCTTATGATCCTTTGAAATTTGCTTCATAGGTTGTGAATGATTCTCCTTATTTTTTCTTGAGCTCTATTAATTTTCTCTACATCTTCATGCAAAGAGTTCATGGGAAGTACTTATTAAGAAACATTATCTTAAAGTATCCCCATTCCATCTCTTCAATTTCCTCCCTTGGCTTGGTGTTCTTAATCAAATCCCACCATTGATCAGCTTCTCCATCTAGACGATAAACGGCTAGAGTCACCTTCTCCGTCTCGGAACAGTGAAGTACAGAAAATATCTTCTCTGTGGAGTTGACCCACTGTTCCACAACTAGTGGATCTAAAGATCCACAAAACGTCGGTGGTCGTTGCCGCATAAAACATTCAATAGCCAGTTTCTCCCATTTTGGTGAATGGGGACATTCCCGATTATTATGGTTATTATTAATAACCTGAGATAATTGGGTAAGCATCACCATGATGTTTTGAACTCCACCCCCCAAATCATTGGGGATGTCGTTCGGGCAGTCGTTGCATTGGACCTCACATGAGTTATTGGCCTGATTTCTCCTGGTTCCCACCATTTATAAAATAGAAAAGGTTAGAACAAAACATAAGTGAACATGTCATGAATAAATTATTCATTTAAACTATTATACCAATAACATAACATATGGGATCCCTAGGTAAATATTCTTGTGTAAATATTTGTACTTATTCTCATGCTAGATGTTTTCTCTAGGGTTTATTAATCCTAATTCCAAAATTAACTAAACCTTGCCTCTAATACCAACTATAGCTGACCGACCTTTTCTTTCATTACTATTACATCATTTCAAAGATAAAAAACATAATACTCTTACACATTGAGTATCCAATGTTTTAGTGTCTTGGGAAATCTAGGACCACACATAACAAATACAACATCAACCATAAACATTTATTTAATGTCTTCTTCACTAGATTATTAGTGGTACTTGTCCTCTCCTTAGTACATGTAGCCACCTGAGGATATACATAAAAATGGGTGATCTAGAAGCCCAGTAAGAGGATCGATAAGAACAATACAGCATGGGGTGAGTATAATCATGACCTAGGAAAATGATCATGAACATGAGAGGACCATAAATAAAATACTTGAAATGTGGCAATGCATAAAAATGAAACATCATGTCTTAGTGGTTAACTACCAAACATATTTGTGAACCAAGCTAGAATCTTTTTCACACATCATTTCACATTTACTCTTTAGATTCATCACTTTACCCAATGTATTGGAGTGCTATATAATTCCGGGCGCACCCGTCACATCATAACATTATCATTTATCATGCATGACACAATGAACATATAACATAAATGAACATAACTAAACCATGAAAAGGAATGGGTTTCCAATCATAATAACACATTCATAAACTTTGGGTTCCCAGAATAAAGAGGGAACTACATACATGATACAAGAATCATCAACCTTGAATGAGAGGAAAAAGTTGAGTTCTAAAGAGAAGAGTTCTTTGGGAAAACATTTTGATTGACATAAACTTCAGTATAAAACATGTATATCCTAGAAAAGGAAAGAAAAAGATGAAAAAATGATCTTTAAGGAGTGAACATATCAAAAATGGAGTGAAAGAGGTAGAACCCGAAGGATGAAAGTTGGGTTCGAGAATTTCCCCTTACCTTGTACTCGAATGCCTCCTTCTCTTTAATTTCCGGTATAATGACATTATATTCATTAATTAGAAATTCAAGAACCTTTTATAAATTAATAGGGTTCATTATGGTTTCATTATTTCATATTATGTTCCTTTGGATGTCTTATAGAGTTTAACAACATTGATCGGGGATGTTCGTTTTCATGGTTTTCTTGAGTGGTTCACTTGTATTCTTAAATTGATGTTTTGGGTAGATCATGGGTAAACATCCAGAACTGATATTACATGTTATTAATGATATTACAGGAGCTTTAATGATTTTATAAGTCATTATATTAGAACCAAGTGGACGAATCATTAGATAAGAATTTAATTATGGTTATTTAGGTTAATTTGAGCGGTTTTTGGGTCACAATGAACATGTTTTAACATTTCACATAGTAATATTTTCATAGGTTATCTCCAGAACATAAAATAGAACATAATAAATATAAAATCTTCCTGTTCAAACATAAAAATGGTTTCATAACCAGATATTAAGGTAGAAATGGAAGAAAAGAGCATGTCGTTTTTGAAGGTGATAAATTAACACCTCATGAACAAAGTTCTATTTAATAAAATAAAATGCAGAGAGAAAGTGGGTGGGGTGATATAATATCCCATAATATTACAGTATATGTGTAATACTATAGTTACAAAACAGTTTGGATGAATATAGGTGGGGAGGGATCAAGAAAGTAACTTGAACTTGAAAGGAAATTAAAGGAGAAGTGGGAGAGAAATTACCTCTAGAATCTTCCTCTTGAGATCCTCCTTAAGGGACTATGCTTGGTCTTTTTATGAGAACAGTAGATTTTTGTCGTGGGTGAGGTGATAGGGAAGATGTTTGGGAAGAGTTTAGAGAATTCTTGGAGCTTGAGAGGTGTGAGTAAATGAGGGAGTGAAGGGTGGCTTTTATAGTGGAGGGGAGAGGGGTTTCCTTAATTTAAAATTTATTAGTTTATTAATTTCCCCTAAGATGAGGAATAGTGAGTCTTGGATGACCAATAATAGTAATTTTATAATTTAATCCCAATCCATGTGGGATTACATCAGCAGGACATCACACATGACCCAATAATTACCTTATTTAGCTTATTTTGTAAGTTACGGTATTTCACTATTCATCATAAATTCAAGTATCTCAGAAAAATACCAAAACATTACCCCAGCCATTTTTTGACGTGTAGAATCCAAAAATGAAGTTCATTTTTTAAAAATAATTTTCTAAATATTATTAATATAATATTTAATTAAAATCATAATTTACATAAAAAACAGTTTTTAAGATTAAAACTGATTTTATAGTTCATTCAAAAATTATGTAGGGTATAATAAATTATCTAAAAACCATTAAAAGTTGATTGAATAATTTATGAAAAAATTTCCGGGAAATAAATATTCTTTTAAATTAATTAATTAATTATAAATAATTATTTATGACTTATAAAATACCAAAAACGTTTACTAAGGTCAAATTGTCACTTTCTAAGATGTCTAAATTTTATTTTTTTATTCATAGGTAATGTTACTCTTATTTACTATTCATAAGGGTCATATTACTATTCATAAGGGTAGGTTAATATTCATCAAAAATTATTTTTTTTCATTAGACTCCAAAAACCATCTTTAACACAACCGTGTATGTCAGATTCTCAAAATTCAAAACATAGTTCTGACAAACTTAATTTTAAAGGTCACTTATCACTTATTAGTTCATTATTTTGTGTTTTTATGTTATTTTAGACATGAATATAAGAAGGTAATTTCCATTGAATAACTTTGGGTCGTTACATTCTTCCCCCCTTAAGAAATTTTTCCCCCGAAATTTCACTTTACACTAACAGGTGAGGGTACTTCTCCTTCATTGCCTCTTCTGGTTCCCAAGTTGCTTCCTCAAACTTATGGTTCCTCCACAACTCTTTGAAAAGGCGGGTTGTCTTGTTGTGTAGAACCTTATCACTTCAGTCCAGAATTTTTACCGGTTGCCCCTCATAGGAGAGATCATCTTCCAGCTGCACCACCTCTGAGTTTAGTACTTGTGAGGGGTCTGGGATTTAATTCCTCAGTATTGATACATGAATCCCATCATGAACTTGTGCCATATTCGGTGTAAGTGCCAGACGATAGGCCACGGATCCTATACGGTCAATGATCTCAAAGGGGCCAATGTACCTTGGGCTTAGTTTCCCTTTCTTCCTGAATCACATCACTCTTTTCAATGGAGATATTTGAAGGAATACTTTGTCTCCAATGTGGAACTCCAAGTCCCTTCGACAGTTGTCATCATAGCTCTTCTGCCGACTTTTAGCAGCATTGATGTGTTTCTGGATGACTTGAACCTTCTCCATTATCTCATGAACAAGATCGGGTCTAAGTACCTTTCTTTCTCCAACTTCATCCCAACAGGTTGGAGTTCTACATCGCTTCCCATAAAGATCTTCATACGGAGCCATCTGAATACTCGAGTGGAAGCTATTGTTGTATGAGAATGCAACCAATGGGAGATGCTGATCCCAACCACCTTTGAATTGAAGAGAGTGGGCTCTTAGCATATCATCTAGGGACTGAATAGTCCTTCCAGATTGGCCATCAGTTTGGGGGTGATAGGCCGTGATGAAATTTAATTCAGTACTCTGAGAATGTTGAAGGCTCCTCCAGAACTTAGATGTGAACATTGGGTCACGGTCGGAGACAATTGAGAGTGGAACAGCATGTAGTCTCAGCACTTCCTTCACTTATATCCTTGCACATTGTTCAAGCGATTGGTCTTCCCGAATAGCGATAAAATGGGCATTCTTGGTGAGTCGGTCAACCACAACCCATATCGCATTATTTCCCTTTGACGTCTTCGGGAGACTAGTGAAAAAGTCCATAGTAACATTTTTCCATTTCCACATGGGTATAGGCAATGGCTGCATCATACCTTTGGACTTTTTTTTTCTTAACATTAACTTGCTGACATACAAAGGGCCTTGTTATATATTCTGCAATCTCCTTCTTTATGTTATCCCACCAGAAGTGTTCTCGGAGATCACGGTACATCTTGGTACTCCCAGGATGGATAGAGTAACTTGAGCTATGTGCATTATCCATTAGCTCCATCTTTATCCCGGGTGGTGAAGGCACACAAAGTCACGTTCCAAACCAAATCACACCATCATCATCGATATGGAACTCTTGCAGCCTCCCTTCCTTTATTGCATTCACCCTCTTTTTTATCTCCACATCATCCTTTTGAGAATCCTTAGTCTTCTCCCGGATGGATGGTTGTGCAATCATTTTGGAAAGGTAGGATGTATCCCCTACCATTATGATATCCAAATTCATCCTTTTCATATCCAAGAAGATAGGGTCTTTTTCAATCCGCAGCATGGATAGAGTAGGAGGTTCATTTTTTCTTAGAGCATCATCTACCTTGTTTTCCTTTCCAGGATGATAGTGAATAGAGCAATCATAATACTTAATTAGCTCTAACCATCTCCTATGACGCATGTTGAGCTCATTTTGTGTGAATATATACTTTAGGCTCTTCTGGTCGGTGTATATGTCACGCTTCTTGCCATAAAGGTAGTGCCGCCATATTTTCAAGGAAAAAATCACGGCTGCCAGCTCTAGATCATGTGTCGGGTAGTTCTGATCATGGATCTTCAATATTTGTGAGGCGTAGGCTATCACATTATCATTTTGCATGAGTACACAACCCATTACTTTCTTTGATGCCTCACTGTATATCACAAAACATTATCCACTTTTTGGTACTGTGAATACAGGTGTAGTGACCAGCCTTCTCTTTAGCTTTTTGAAGATTCCCTCACATTCTTCCATCCATATATACTTTAACCCTTTTCTTGTTAACTTAGTTAGCGGGCTTGACACTCGTGAGAATTTTCTCACAAAACGTCGGTAGTACCCAGCTAATCCCAGAAAACTATGAATTTTTGTGACAGTAGAGGGCCTGGGCCATTCCTCAATTTCCATTGTCTTTGAAGGGTCCACATAAATTCCCTCACTTGTGATAACATGTCCCAAGAATGTGACTTGATTCATCCAAAAGTGAAACTTGCTGAACTTGGCTTACAACTTCTCCTTTCTCAATGTCGCCAACACAAGTCATAGATGTTCTTCATGTTCCTCCTTGATCTTGGAGTAGATGAGAATATCATTGATAAAAACTACCAAAACTTTGCCAAGGTAGTGTCTAGAGACTCTATTTATCATATCTATGATGATTTTAGGGGAATTATTAAGTTCGAAGGGCATCACCAAAAACTCATAATGCCCATACCTTGTACAGAAGGCAGTCTTCTGAATATCTTCCTTCTTCACCTTTACCTGATGATATCTAGAACGAAGATCCACCTTTGAGAATTATCGAGATCCTCTTAACTGATCAAACAAGTCATCAATTCTTGGGAGAGGATACTTGTTCTTTATGGTGATATTGTTGAGTTCCCGATAATCGATACACAACCACATGGTTCTATAATTCTTCTTCACAAAGAGCACTGGAACACCCCAAGGTGATGCACTAGGGCGTATGAACCCTTTTTCCATATGTTCTTACAGCTGCTTCTTTAACTCCTCCAGTTTGATAGGAGCTATCTTATAGGGACACTTCGAGATAGGAGTAGCTCCAGGTATGAGTTCAATTGAGAACTCTACCTCACGATCCGGGGGAATTCAGGGTAACTCTTCGGGAAATACAATGAAGTATTCCCTGACGATGGGAATTTTCTCAAGGTTGGAAATTTTCTTTGACTCAACCATTTGGGAGAGGTATGCTTCTTCATAGGGAATCAACAACCAAACCATTGAAGTATTTCTCAATGGAGATTCATGAGCTTCCTTGCATTTGTAGAGGATCATGGGATGGTTCGGAATATTAAATGATATTTCCTTTTCCTGACATTTGATATGCGCTCTATATAATGAGAGATAGTCCATTCCCATTATAACGTCGAATTCCACCAACTGAAGTATTATGATATTTTCCGGAAGTATCTTCCCACATATGCCAATAGGAGAAGAGTCAAACACTTGGGTTGCAATGATTGCACCACTTGGTGTTTTTAAAGATATCTCTACTTCAAGGTTTCGGGGCTTCGATTCTAGAGTTCTAAATAACTTTCAAGATATAAAGGAATGCGTAGAACCAGAATAAAATAAGACTTTTTCCATTCATGAGTGAATATGAAGTGTACCTTGTATGACTTCATTTTCATGCTCCACCTCTACAGTAGTGATGGCATTAGCCTTCTCTTGTTCCTTTGGATTTGGTGGTTGCTGACACTGATTACCCTCTAGGGCTCAAGGTTTAGTGCACTGGTTTACATAGTGCCTTATCTCTCTACAGTTGTATCATTGAACCTTGAGTGGTTCTCACCTTTCATCGGCTACATTCTCCTTAATTTTCATTTCTTTTCGACTCTTTTGAGCTTGGTGTCCTTCTTTCCCACACTTAATGCATTTCCCCATACCTTTGAGGCAGTTCCCATGGTGCAACTTCCCACATTTTTGGAATGTTGGTCGTTGATTTTTCTTCCCACCTTTATCACTAGATCCACCGGCATGAAACTCCATCTTTCTTTTCTAATCACCATAGTCGTGGGACCATTCTCCAAACTCCATCTCCACTTTTAGAGAACACCAAAAAACATCTTCATAACTCCCAAAGTTTCAAATTGCAAGAGCCTTTCAAAGATGTGGTTTTAATCCAAAAAATAATCTACCAATTTTCCTATCATTATTGATAACAAAACCCAAAGGATACCTTTCAAGCCTTGTTAAATTTTCTTCATAGGTTGTGACAGATTCTTCTTCTTTTTTCATGATCTCTATGAATTCTTTCTCCATATTTGTGCGAAGAGTTTGTGGGATGTACTTATTATGAAACATTATCTTAAAGTCTCCCCATTCCATCTCTTCAATTTCCTCCCTTGGCTTGGTGTTCTTAATAAAATCCCATCATTGATCAGCTTCTCCAACTAGACGATAAATGGCTAGAGTCACTTTCTCCATCTCGGAATAGTGAAGCACAGAAAAGATCTTCTCCATGGAGTTGACCCATTGTTCCGCAACGAGTGCATCGGAAGATCCACCAAACATCGGTGGTCGTTGCCGCATAAAACATTCAATAGCCAGTTTCTCCCTCTTTGGTGAAGGAGGACATTCCTGATTATTATGGTTATTATTCATAACCTGAGATAATTGGGTAAGAATCACCATGAAGTTCTGAACTCTACCCCCCAAATCATTGGGGATGTCATTCAGGCAATTGTTACATTGGCCCTCGCATGAGTTGTTGGCCTGATTTCTCCTGGTTACCACCATTTATAAAATAGGAAATGATAGAACCAAACATATGTAAACAAGTAATGAATAACTTATTCATTTAAACTATTATACCAAAAACATAAAATATGGGATCCCTAGGTAAATATTCTTGTGTGCATATTTGTACTTATTCTCATGCTAGATGTTTTCTCTAGGGTTTACTAATCCTAATTCCCAAATTAACTAAACCTTGCATTTGATACCAACTATTGCGTCCCAAACATTTCTTTCATTAATATTTCATCATTACAAAGATAAAAAACATAATAGTATTACACATAGAGGATCCAAAGGATTAGTGTCTTGGGAAAATTAGGACCACACATAACAAATTCACCATCAACGATAAACATTTATTTAATTTCTTCTTCACTAGATTCTTAGTGGCACTTGTCCTCTCCTTAGTACATGTAGCCACCAGAGGATATACATCAAAAGGGGTGATCTAGAAGCCCAGTAAGAGGATAGATAAGAACAATATACCATGGGGTTAGCATAATCATGACCTAGGAAAATGATCATGAACATGAGAGGAGCATAAATAAAAGACTTGAAATGTGGCAATGCATAAAAATAAAACCTCATGTCTTAGTGGTTAACTACCACACATATTTGTGAACCAAGCTAGATTATTTTTCACACATCATCTCAAATTTACTCATGATATTCATCACTTTACCCAATGCATTGGAGCTCTGTATAATTCCAGGCGCACCTGTCAGATTTAAACATTCATATTGCGCTATATAATTCTCGGTGCACCCGTCACATCATAACATTATCATTTATCATGCGTGCCATAATGAACATATAACATAAATGAACATAACTAACCCATGAAGAAGAATGGGTTTCATATCATAATAACACATTCGTAAACTTTGGGTTCCCAAAATAAATAGGGAACAAAATACGTGATACAAGAATCATCAACCTTGAATGAGAGGTAAAAGTTGAGTTCTTAAAAGAAGAGTATTTAGAAAAACATTTGTATGGACATAAACTTCAGTATAAAACATTTATATCACAGAAAAGGAATGACACAGATGAACAAATGATCTTTAAGGAGTGACCATATCAAAAATGGAGTGAAAGAGGTAGAACCTGAAGGATGAAAGTTGGGTTCGAGAATTTCCCCTTACCTTGTAATCGAATGCCTCCTTCTCTTTAATGTCCTGTATAATGACATTATATTCATTAATTAGAAATTCCAGAAACATTTATACATTAATAGGGTTCATTCTGGTTTCATTATTTCGTATTATGTTCCTTTGGATGTCTTATAGAGTTTAAAAACATTGATCGGGGATGTTTGTTTTCATGGTTTTCTTGAGTGGTTCACTTGTATTCATAAAATGATGTTTTTTGGTAGATCATGGGTAAACATCCAGAACTTATATTACATGTTATTAATGATATTACCGGACCATTAATGATTTTATAAAGAATTATATTTGAACCAAGTGGACGAATCATTAGATAAGAATTTAATGATGGTTATTTAGGCTAATTTGAGCGGTTTTAGGGTCACAATGAATTGTTTTAACTTTTCACTTAGTAATATGGCCATAGGTTATCTCCAAAACATATAATAGAACATAATACATATAAAATATTCTGGTTCAACCATAAAAATGGTTTCATGAACAGATCTGAAGGTAGAAATGGAAGAATAGAGCATGTTGTTTTTGAAGGTGATAAAATAACCCCTCATAAACAACGTTTTCTTTAATAAAATAAAAGGAAGAGTGAAAGGGGGTGGGGTGATATAATATCCCATAAAATTACAGTATATGTACAATACTGGTGTTAGAAAACAAATTGTATGAATATATGTGGGGAGAGATCAAGAAAGGACCTTGAACTTGAAAAGATATTAAAGGAGAAGTGAGAGAGAAATTACCTCTAGAATCTTCCTCTTGAGATGCTCATTAAGGGCCTAAGCTTGGTCTTTTTATGAGACCAGAAGATTTTGGACTTCAGGGAGGTTCTAGGGAAGTTTTTTGGAAAGATTTTAGAGAAGCCTTGGAGGTTGAGAGGTGTGAGGAAATGAGGGAGTGAAGGGTGGCTTTTATAGTGGAGGGGAGAGGGGTTTCCTTAATATAAAATTCATTAGTTTATTAATTTCCCCTAAGACAAAGAATAGTGAGTCTTGGATGACCAATAATAGTAATTTTATAATTTAATCCCGAATCAAGTGGGCTTACATCAGCAGGACATCACACATGACCCAATAATTACCTTATTTAGCTTATATTGTAAATTACGGTATTTCACTATTCATCAAAAATTCAAGTATCTCAGAAAAATCCCAAAAAATTACCCCAACCATTTTTCGACGTGTATCATCCAAAAATGAAGTCATTTTTAAACAATAATTATCTAAATATTATTAATTTAATATTTAATTAAAATCATAATTTACATAAAAACAGTTTTTATGATTAAAACTGATTTTATAGTTCTTTCTAAAATTACGTAGGGTCTTATAAAATTATCTATAAACCATTAAACATTGATTCAATAATTTATGAATATATTTTAGGGAAATAAATTTTCTTTTAAATTAAATAAATAATTGTAATTAATTATTTATGACTTATAAAATACCAAAAACGTTTACTAAGGTCAAATTCTCACTTTCTAAGATGTCTAAATTTTATTTTATTATTCATAGGTAATATTAAACTTATTTAATATTCATAAGGGTCATATTACTATTCATAAGGGTAGGTTACTGTTCACCAAAAAAAATTTGTTTCATTAGACTCCAAAAACCATCTTGAACACAACCGTGTATGTCAGATTTTCAAAATTCAAAACATAGTTGTGAAAAACTTATGTTTAAAGGTCACTTATCACTTAGTAGTTCATTATTTTGTGTTTTCATGTTATTTTAGACACAAATATTATAAGGGAATTTCCATTGAAAAACATTGGGTCGTTAAACAGGTGGAAACTTTCAGGAATCTTTTTAAGAGATTCAACATGGGATGTTGAGTGTTGGATCTCATCCACGTGATGGATTCCACATCAGAAGGATACTACTTCACTTTGACGAAGACTATAATTTTAAGAGATCTCATATGTAAATGCCTTATCGAGTTATGGAGTTTTGACCTTGAGTCGGGAATCAATGGTAGTCTCCACTATTATGCGTGAAGTTGGATGGACTCCATGGTTGAGATTTTCCAAAAACTGGACACTCATCTGGTCCTTAATGTTGAAAAATATGGGATTTATCGTTAAAATTATAATAGACATCCCTAAATTACTCTTCATATATGTTTTCATCCTTTTATACCTCATTTCAATGAATCTATGTTCATATTGGGAAATTTATTCCACTTATACTTTATTTTATAATCCATAACAATTCTACATGGACATAGGAGTTGTTTTGTAACACAATACATGGCCATGATACACATTCTAAATTGAAAGACTAAAATTATAAAACCCTCATAGTATAAACCATGATTTATAAAGTTATTAGATACATATAATAAATTTCAAATGTGTTCATGAGAGACATTAAAATTAAATCCAAAAAACATCCCCAATTGATGGATCATGGGGATGTGTGTATGATTTTTATGAAGTTAATGTTCATCGATATGAGGGAGAGAAATGCTGGGAAAAATACCACTTATGTATTGAAAACTGTAGTACATGATATTGCACGACTTCTTCACTGGTCACTGTTATTGATATTGGTGTGGTGCATTTTGGAGGTTTTGGGAGTTAGGTAGTTCTAGAACATTCTTTTCATTAATGTATGATCATCATCATAATGATTGATATATTATGACCTTGGGATCTAATACATGTATGAATTGAGTTTCATGGATATTTGAATGAGTCAAATGACAATAATAGAATCTCTTGGAGAAATGTGATGCGATGTAGGTGATTATTCATTTGTGAACTTTTTTAAAACAAAAAATGTAAGAACACAGACCTTCTTTTCATGTATGTTTTTCCTTTTTCTGGTGTTTTTGAGAAAAGTGGAGTTTCTAGAAATTTTTGAAGTACATGCCATGTACTTTAAGAGTACACATTGTGTACTTAGATGTCACGTGAGGCCTTGTGATGGCTATCTCCGGGCCACACACATGGTCGTGTGGGTTGATGTGGAGGCCGCTTAAAGTTGAGTACGGAAAAGCCTAGTACACGCCATGTACTCCAAAAGTAGACATCGTGTACTTTTTATTTTTATTAAATGTATCGAGGTCGCCTCTTAACCCTATAACACGCTTCCTCTCTAGCTTCATTGACCAAGAGCATCCCGTACTGCCGCAAATATCCTCCGAGCACCTGAGCCTTCTTCCGTTCTCCGAATAGACCGCTGTCAATTGAGTTGGAACCGCAGCGGTAATCTCATCCTTCATCTATATAATCGTTTCCCAATTCCTATTCTTTTCCAAGTTATCATGGGTTTAACATTTTGTGAATTTTCATATATCTATGACGTTCTAAGAAGATTCAATCCTTGTGGTTCAAGTTTACCGATCTCTTAGCATCGAGGTAGGTGGTTTGTGCCTTTATATAGGAAGTCTTTGAGTATTTTTTGGAAAATTCCAACAATATCCTTGAATGGGGTATATCATGTTTCTTATTTTTCCCTTATTGTTTTCCTGCTTTGCTTATATGCCTATGTAGAGGTTATTGTTTGTCAATAGAGTAATTTATTGTGCTTTGGATGTTTTTTCAGGCATGTTTTGACAGTTTATGGCTGTTTGGTCTAGTTTTTCCTGTTAGGCTATTGACAGTTCCATGCCTAGTTGTAGGATGGTGTGATTGTTGTTATTCCATGCAAAGATACTATAGAATTCCAGAAAAGTAGTTCATTATGTTACATTGGTCATTACGCGATGTGATACTTGCTGACTTTACACAGGGCTGTGAGAACCTAGTGTAGTAGACCATAGAGATAATGGACGCAATGACTTTTGCAGAGTGTCTTTATAATACGATGGGAGACCACAGGGGGAATTGATGTTGAGTGATTCTTCAGAGTGTCTATAGTTCCTCGACGCATGCCATAGGGGGAATGAGATGCTGAGTGCTTCCCTAGAGAGCCTTTAGTACGATATGAGACTATAGGGGGGGAATTGATAGTTAGTGCTTCCCCAGAGAGTCTATTTTTTAGCTGAACTAGTGGGGTGAGATTGTGTGTGCCTCATAGAGGGTTACTAGTACCTATTGGTTGAACTATAGGGGGTAGGATGTGATAAATGCCCATAGGGTTACCGATTTTTTCTACTTTCTTGAGTGACTTATTAATTGCTTGTAAATTATATGCTAGAACTGTAGATTGTTTTCTTCTTAGTACACTCTTGTTTACTTATTTCTGTACTTTTACATGCCATATATTCACTGATTGGTTGGCATAGATCTTCAGGTGGTTACCTACTGGGACATTGTCTCATAGCCTAATTGGGTCATGATTTTGGGCCCAAACAGATTATGTTGTTGTAGGTATAGATTAAAGAAAGTGCCCTTCTACTTCAGGTTCTTGAGTGCACTGGAACTGGGGAGCATGGAATAATATAAGGCTTGTGATGCTGAGGAGTTGTTTATCTATTTTACTTTTGTTCTTGGATTTTCTACTGTATTCATCATTGTGACTTGTTAGGTTGTTTTCCTTGACCTTTATGAATCATGCATCATTATATATTTTTCTCCAGTTGTTTATCAATCAGTTTTCCGATGTTTACGAGTGTTTGGTATTTACTGCTTCTGCTATTGTATGTTTTTGTGTACATTGGTTGTATACTCTGTCAATGAGGTTCTAGTTTTCCCACTATCACACACAAGGCCATCACTTCTAGTCCGCAGCCTCTAGTGTTTGGTGAAATGCGCTTGATGCCATTTGACCTACCAGGTACGGGGCGCCTCTGTGTGGCTTCCGGAACCAGGACATTTCAAAGTGGTATCAGAGGGGCTCTTTTCTCTTGACATGCTGTTTGGAGACTATATCCAAGGATAGGACAAAATAGGTACATGGTAATGAACTGTGCCTAGGAGTAGCTAACCCGTGTACAGAGAAAAGCCATTCTACCACATTTATTAAAATTTTATTGGTTTTCAATTTCAAAATTGTTTTTATTTCACCGTTGGGTGATTGACATGAATTGTGTTGTTACTGTTGTTGTTATTGCAGTTCTATTTCTGTTCCAACCCGATGAGATGAAGGTATTCCATCTCATGCATCATATATTCACTTATTAGAAATCACATGCCATGCATTATTAACTTTCCATCTAGGATGCATTATAAATTGCATGTTGTTGTGATAGACGTTGTGTAGATGATGCAGGCTGTTTGTGATAAAGGTTTTGGTAGAATCTCTTATCTTTGATAGAAAATTTATTTATATAGTACTTCGCTTAGATGGATGCCAAACTCTGGTTCTCGAGGTGATATAGTCCCTCATGGATCAGAATTTGGTGGATCATTGTATTTTTGTCTTGTTATAACTTGTATAAGATTCCAAGCTTTGTTTCGCTAAGAGTATGGGCCCTCACAGATCGTAATTTGGCACCTTAACATTTGTTTTCTGGGTTTTCTGGGCTTCAGTGTAGTTCTGAGGATACTATACAGAAAAACCCAGAATACATAGTATGTACTTTATTAATACACATTGTGTAGTCTATAGCCATGTCACTGAATGTGTGAGTAGGGACACAGGGTGGTGAATAATCTTGTAGGAACACTATGTGTTCTGTTCTAGCATGATGTGTAGTATGAAATTGGTTCCCCGGCCATGTCACGAACAACACGGGTCATGTTGCCTTTTCACATACATGTTTTCTATGAAATGTACACTCCGTGTAGTGTCGAGCCATGTGTCTGACCGTGCCGCTAATAACACGGGCCATGTAGGGCATGTCTAGTACATGTCGTGTCCTTCTTGAACACACCGTGTAGTTTTCTCTTGAAAGAGCCATGTGGCTTAACCGTGTAGAAAAACTCAGGCAGGGAAAAATATTCAAGTACACATCGTGTGTTTGTATATCATGTCGTGTGTTAGGGTTGTTACACAATCTATTAAAATAGAAATACACACCCATGTGAATGAATTAAGGGAACACACGAGGTAGGGAAATTACATATCGTGTTGTGATGATTTTCAAAACATCAATTCTTTTCTTCTACTGTTCCCCTATTGTCCATTCAGTTTTTTGTTCTTTGATAATCATTAATCTAATGTATTCATTTGACCATATATAATCATGCCACTTAGACGTCCTCCGATTGTCTTCTTGTCACAGGGTAGGGATCATATGCCAGATTTGGCTGATCAGGGACTTCCTGCAGATCCTCCTGTTGTTCCAGCCTTGGCACCAGTAGTGATACTAATTATAATCTTCGATGTGTAGTTTAGGGAAGGCATTATGAGGATGATTCAGACCTTCCAAGGATCTCCAACTCCGGCCTCGACTATGCTAGACATGACGTGGATTTTCTAGAAGCATCATCCTCCCACCTTCTCAGGGAAAAGATGACCTCAGGCTATAGACTCATGGCTATAAGCCATGATGATGATCTTTGAACATCTAGAGACACCTCCAGAGAGGTGGGTCAAGCTCTCCACCTGAATGCTATGAATCACTTCCAAGAGGTGGTGGGATGTGACCTCATAGGTGTTTCATCAGTAGGTTATGGCATGGGATGAGTTTCAGCACGTCTTTTGTGACTACATCTATCTGGAGACCCTGAGGGCTGACCGATCTCGAGGGTTCTTGATCATAGAGAAGGGTACTATTTCTATCAAGGAGTATTCCTCTGGTTTCACTGAGCATCAGCATTTCACATTCCTCCAGGGTGGAGATGGGTTGTTTTTGGCATGGAATTTTGAGGATGGTCTCAAGAGGGAGATCTCCTCACAGGTGAATATCTTCAGGTTGACATCCATCACCTCCATCGTCAACCAGGCACTGATTTCAAGGCGCAATCTGAGAGATTTTGGAGATGAGAGCCAAGGAGGTTCTGATTCTAGAGTTAGTGCTTCTCCAGCTGATAGCAGGAACTGCTGTAGGGAGTATACACACAGTGATCTGAGACAGCGAGACACATCTTCAAATAGGTGGGTGGTATGCTTCCAGTGTGGAAGAGGCGGGCATACGAGGTTGTAGTGCCAGAGAGACCAATTGGAAAATTGATCTTGCGACATTATGGGTCACCTTCAGCGCTTCTGTCTAGTTTTCTCACGAGAAGCTGGTGACAAAGGTTCATCCATGACTCCTCGTTCAGGAGAAACGCCACCAATTTCTCACTATTCTGGGAACATGAGTTATTCTGGAAGTTCAAGCTGAGGTGGAGGTCGAGGACATTGTGGTCATTTACTGTTATTTTCGAGACACCAGGGTGGATCAGCTCAGAGCAATCATGCAGGATCGTAGGGCCACGGTACAGGCCAAACATTGGTTGTGCAGCAGACCCACCAGAAGGAGGATCCCGTCCCTTTTACTATTCGAGGTACGATCTTAGTATCCTCAGTTTTATATTCAGCTCTTTTAGATACTGGTGTTACACATAGATTTATATCTGTTGCTATTTTGGAGAGTCTTGGGCTCTGCATCTTTTCCTCTCCTGATACATTGACGCTAGACACACCTTTGGGGACCAGAGTGGTTAGTGTACGTCAGTGAAGAGAGTGACCTCTTGAAGTTGCATGGTTCCACTTATTATGGGACCTCTATGTCATAGATATGACTAGATATGATGTCATTCTCATAATTGACTTACTTGTTCCCCTCCAGGATGTTGTCGAATATTATTGCCGCAGGTTGATTTTCATTTCAACAGAGGTCAGATCATTTCTTCATCGAGGAGAGTGGGATATCCAGGGTAGTAGGGAAGGACTTAAGCATCATGGGCTAGGAAAAGATACAAGTCAGATTTTCAGTCTGTATCAGGATTTCCAAGGGACATTACAGTTAGAATTTCCTCCAGTGGTGTATCATTTCATGGATGTCTTTTAAGAGGACTTTTCAGGATTTCCTTCAGAGCGTGAGGTAGAATTTTCTATTGAGCTCATGCCAGGAGTGGCACCAGTGTCCATTCATCCTGATAGGATGGATACACCTGAGTTATAGGATCTCAAGAAGCATTTGGAGGAGTTGCAGGAAAAGGGTTTCATACGACCCAGTACTTCTCCTTGTGGATTTCATGTCCTATTTGCGAAGAATGCATACGGTACCCTCAGGATGTGTGTGGACTATCGGAAGTTGTACCAATTGACAGACAAGAACCGATATCCCTTTCTGAGGATCGATGATCTCTTCGATCAGCTTCTAGGATCCTGATTGTTCTCGAAGATTGACTTGAGATCAATATATCATCAGTTGCGTGTTAGACCATCAGATATATCTCTTACAACATTCCGAACCAGGAATGGTCTATACGAGTATATGGTTATGCCGTTCAGTCTCACGAACGCTTCTATAGTTTTCATGGAACTGATTAAACCAGTGTTCCATCCATACTTGGAATGTTTCATGGAGGTCTTTGTGGATGATATCTTGGTGTACTCTCACACTTGACACGACCATGCTACCCATATTGATATCGTTTTGAGTACATTAAGAAAGAATCAGTTATATTCTAAGATCTCAAAATCAATCTTTTGGATGGATCAGTTTCAATTTTTGGGCCACATTATCTCAGAGATAGGAGTATCAGTGGACCCAGAGAAGGTGAGAGCAATAGTTTCATGGGATCAGCCGAAGAAAGTCTTTGAGGTGAGAAGTTTTCTATTTCGGGATGGATACTACATAAGCTTAATACATTAATTTTCATGCTTAGAAGCACCACTGATAGGTCTGACCAAGAAGGTGGAAAAGTTCTTATGGTTAGACTCTTATGAGACATCCTTTCAGGAGCTGAAAAGGAGGTTGATGTAAGCACCGATACTATTCTTTATAGATTCGGCCAAGAGAAATACCATTTTTTGATGATTTAGGTATCGGCCTAGGAGCTATGCTTATGCAGGTATATGGAGTCGTTGCGTACGGGTCTCGGTAGTTGAGGCCACATGATAGAAACTACATGACACACAATCTAGAGATGGAATATGTTGTTCATGCCTTACGTTTTTGGAGACATTATCTTTTGGGAGAGCATTTTGTGGTCTTCACCGACCAAAAAAGTCTCATGTACATCTTCACTCAACATGATCTGAATCTGAGACAGCGTAGGTGGGTTGAGTATCTCTAGTCCTTCGACTTTGAGCTTGCCTATATGCCTGGAAAACACAATGTAGTGGCTGATGCGTTGAGAAGGATAACTCATATACAGGCAGTTTAGGATGCCATCAGTGAGTGGTAGCTTATGGTTGTGATCTCTAAAATGCATTTGGAGTTGAACAAAAAATAAGGGAAGACTTTTTTATCAACTTTAAATTTTACCTCTACTCTTCTCGATCGAGTTTTAGTGAGGAAGCAATCATGTTTTGAAGGCATAGTCCTAAAGGAGGGTGTGTCAAGAGAGGACCCTCTTCCTAGATGGAAATTAGGTGAGGATGAGGTCTTGTGTTTCCAGGGATGCATATGGGTTCCAGCAGACTTATGTGAGGAGCTGATGTAGGATTCTCATTCCTCAGTTTGGGCAGTTCATCATGGTGTCACCAAGATGTGTCATGATCTATACTATTAGTGTTGGTGTCCAGGTATGAAGACGGATGTTTTTAGTTTCATCTTGAGATGTTCTACTTATCAACATGCGAAGGCAAAGTATCAGTGACCAGCAAGTCTTTTACAGTAGTTATCAACTCTTGAGTTGAAGTGGAATGATGTCACAATGGACTTCGTGACTGGAATTCCAAGTTCACCTCAAGGGAATAATGTTGTATGGGTTGTCGTTGATAGGATTACAAAGGTTTCTCACTTCATACCAATTAAGGAGACCTTCACTGTTGATGAGATGGGATGGCTTTATATCCATGAGATTGTATGTGTACATGGGGTTCCATGCTTCATTGTTTCAGATAGAGATGTGTGTTTTACTTTTCGGATTTGGAAGGGGCTTCAGAAGGCTTTGGGTACACAGGTACTTTTAAGTACATCATACCATCCTCAGACAGATGGTCAGTCCAAGTGCACGATCAATGTGCTTGAATATATGCTCAGAGATTTAATTTTAGACTTCAGAGTTTCTAGGGAGAAGCATATACCTCTTGTGGAGTTTCCCAACAATAGCACTTTTCAGGTGACTATTTAGATGAAACCATATGATTCTTTTTATGGTAGGCCATGCCGATCACCATTATGCTGGCTGGAGGCAGGAGAGGCAGCTTTGTTGGGACCTCATCTTTTTCAGGAGAACTGAGAGAAAATAGAGTTGATTCGGAAAAGGATGGCTACAACACAGTCTCGACAGTTGTCTTATGCTGATTAGTGGAGATGACCTCTAGAGTTCGAGGTTGGGGATCTGTTTTTCCAGCGTGTCGCACCGAGGTTGGGACACAAGATGATTTGGAGACTGGGTAAGCATTCACCTATGTACGTCGGGTTGTTTGGGGCGTAGGAGAGAGTTTGGCCTGTTGCATATCGTTAGCAGTTACCTCGGAGGTATCAGGATATTCACAACGTATTCCATGTCTCTCAACTCTAACATTACTTTTTAGACCCGTCTCATGTCTTTCAACCTAAGGAGGTTGATCTCAAAATAGATGCATTGTTTGAGTGGCATCTAATCTGGATTATTGATCTTAGTACAAAGGATCTCTGTGGTCGGTCTGTTCCTCTAGTACGGGTGCTATGTAAGGGAAGGCGATTACAGGACGAGACTTGGGAGAGGGAGGCCGATGAATGATCGTAGTGGATGGAGTTGTTCATGGTTTCTTCTTTTACGCCTCGCTAGTGAAATTCGGGGATGAATTTCTTTAAGGAGGAAGTTTGTAAGAACCCGGACCTTCTTTTCAGGTTTGTTTTTCCTTTTTCTAGAGTTTTTTGAGATAATAGTAGTTTCTGGAAATTTTTTAAGTACACGCAATGTACATTATGAGTACAATCCATGTACTTTAATGTCGCGTGAGGCCGTGTGCTGGTTGTGTCCAGGCCACACACACAGTCGTGTGGGGTGATGTAGAGGCTGCTTAAAGCAGAGTATAGAACAGCCTAGTACACATCATGTACTCCAAAAGTACAAGCGGTGTACTTAGTTTTTTTTCATTAATCGGAACAAGGTCACGTCAAACCCCTAGAACACGATTAATCTCTAGCTTCTTCGACTAAGAGCATCCCGTATGGCCACGAATCCCCTCCAAGCTCCTAGGCCTCTGTCCGTTCTCTGAATCGACTGCCATCGATTGTGCTGGAACCACAGTGGTAAGCTCTTCGTTCTTCTAGAGCATCGTTTTCCAATTACTCTTCTTTTCCATGTAATCATGGGTTGAATGACTTTTTTTTAAGATCTATGATGTTCTAAGGAGATTCAAGCCTCGTGGTTCATGTATACCAATATCGTAGCTTCTAGGTAGGTTGTTTGTGCCATTAGGTAAGAAGTCTTTGAGTATTTTGTTCAAAATCCTCAAATACCCTTGAACGGGGTATTGCGTGTATTCTGTTTTTCCCTTATTGTTTTCCTGGTTTGCTTGTATGACTGAGTAGAGGTTGTTGTTTTAGAATAGTGTAATTTATTGTGATTTGGATGTTTTTCCATGCACGTTTTGATAGTTTATGACTATTTGGTCTAGTTTTTTCTGTTATGCTATATCCAGTTCCATGCCAAGTTGTAGGATGGTGTGACTGTTGTTCTTTCATGCTAAGATGCTTTAGAATGATATAAAAGTAGTTCATTAGGTTATATTGGCTGTTAAGTGATGTGATACATTCTTAATTTACATAGGTCTATGATAACCTACTGTAGAAAACCATAGGAAGAATGGAAGTAAGTGCTTATGAAGAGTGTCTTTATAATACGATGCGAGACCACATAGGGAATTGATGTTGATTGCTTCCTCAGAGTTTATGTAGTTCCTCAACACGGTACAATGGGGGAATGATATTTTTAGTGCTTCCCGAGAGCACCTTTAGTATGATATGAGACTATAGAGGGAATTGATGGTGAGTGATTCCCCAGAGAGTCTATTCTTTAGCTGAACTAGAGGGGTGGACTATGTGTGCCTCTGAGAAGGTTGATAGTACTAGTAGGTTGAACCATAAGGGTTAGGTTGTGAGAACTACCCAGAGGGTTACCTGTTTGTTCCACTTACTTGAGTGAATGTATACTTGTTTTTAAATTGTATGATAAAACTGGGGATTGTTTGTGGCTAAGTACTTTCTTGTTACTACATTCTGTACTTTTACCTACCACATATTCACTGACTGTTAGGCACAGATCTTCGGGAGATTTCCTACTGGGACATTATCTCACACCATTTTTGGGTCAAGATTTTGGTCCCAAATAGATTATTTTGTTGCATTTATAGATAAGGTAAATCACCGTTTTACTTCAGGTTCTTGAGTGAACTAGAGTTGGGGATCATGGGACAAGGCTGAGGCTTGCGATGCTGGGGTGTTGTTTATCTATTTTCCTTTTGTACTTGGATTTACTTTTGTACTCAACATTGTGTCTTGTTTAGATTTTTTCCTAGTAATTTTTGCATCATGAATAATTATATATTTTTCTCCAGTTGTTTGTCTATCAGTTTTCTTCTGTTTTCTACTGTTTGGTATTTACTACTTTAGTTGTTGTATATATTTGTGTATTTCCGATGTGTACTCTGTTGATGAGGGTATAGTTTCCCCACTATCACACCCAAGGCCCTTGCTGCTTGTCGACAGCCTCTGGAATTTGGAGAAATGCTCTTGAGGCCATGTGACCTACTGGGAACGGGGCGCCTCTGGGTGGATTCCGGAACAGAGACGTTACAGAAATATGGGCGAAAAATAGTTCAAAGATGCAATCGAAGGATCACACTAAATGTTAAAAGTACATGTACCAACAGTTTCTGAAATTTGGTTCCATAATGTTTACTGTCCTATATGTCTTCATTGTTTCTATATGGGAATTTATCATATTAAAATTTATAATATACAAAACTGCACTGACTTCCTGGGGAATAACACAATAGAATTGTACGGCCAAACCAACACGGTCAACTTGTATATTGGAAAACAAGAGATAATAACCTAAAATTATAATTCTTCATGAATTATCTTTTGGATATTTTTATTAAAAATATGTATCAAGTTATTAATTTTGATAACAAAGAATGGATCAGGGACATTTTCAAGGATTATCAAAATGATATTACTATATATAGCTTGATATAAACATATGCAATAGGTTGTGAGGTAGTGAAAATGTCACCCATTGGTTTTATCCAACCAATTAGATCTATATAATTTAAATAAATAAATAAATTTTAAAAAAACAAGATTCAATAAGATCAACTACAAATGAAGAATTTATGAGACGTTGTTGTTCTGATATTTCGCATCTCCAACGTCATTAGTGCCCTTCAGTTACACTTCCCATGATAAGTTTTATAAAAAATAAATTGATAAAATATTTTTTTAAACGATTTAGTATAAACATGGATATCTAGTTTTGATTTAGGGATTTAGTTTTCTATAACACCCATACTCTTGATCCCTAACCCGATGTGGATTTTCCATGCATGATAGTATTAATAAAAATCAGGGAAACAAACAGAATACCTGACATTAAAAATGAAAAACTATAATAAATGATATCAAAAATTAGAACTACAGAGAGTAAATTGAATAATAAAATTAATTACTAAAAAATGAATAAATCCAGAACAGATTAGGATTATTAGAAATCATAATTGGATTCTAGCGTTGTACCATTATTAGAAACTGAAATGGTCTTAAAATGTTAATAGGTAGAAATGTAGTAATTAAAGTAGTATTATATTGAAATAGAAATATATTATGAAGAAAATAGAGGGTAAATAAATAATAAAATATCATAGTTTGGGAATACATCCAACTCTTCATATTGTTGAGGGAACACAAATAGTAATATAGTCGAGAGGTTCATGACTCGTAAATTAATATCTTCTTGCAACATAATTATGTGACTTATATTCTATTACATTCGCATTGTGAATTGGGTTTTTATTCAAGTGGTTACTACTTTCAATGGTATCCATTGATCTTGGATTTCATGAATTTCATGGCTATTATATTTTGTCGGATTTAAATTTGGACATTATCATGCCATGTAATGTGTTCAGGTTGTTCATCTTTAGCAAGATTTAGTCTCAAATCCTTCATATCATGTACTTCATTTTCAAATAAAATAAATTTTAGTCACATGTTGTAAATTGGATTATCATATTTTAAATTTTTTCATTGGAAATATTATTTTCTACTAATTTAACACAGGAAATGAATCTATGTTTCAAATAATTTAATGTAGAATTTATTGTATTTTAACATATCCTTATTTGTGTATTGAGTTTCATTTACAAGACAAAAAAACATAAAATAGTATATTATTGAATATATAAGGATTTAAATTTTAATCAAATAATCCAAAAAATTTATATGAATTTGGATTTTCAAATTTTGATATTAATCCATCATATACTTCTCTGATATCTTCATTGAAAACACACCATTTCATGGCATATATATGAATAATATTTATTACAATTTTTAAAATTACTTGAATCTAATTTATCAAAATGGATTATATAATTTAACTATTAATAATATATGATATATTTTATGTAAAATTTTATTTTTAAACATAATGAATAGTACAAAAATTAAATCATAATTATCAGGTTTATGATAAAAAATCAGTTTATGGGTGTTTTTAACTGAAATATATATTTATGAAATAATGTCCTAAAACATGTCCAAAACTAGAAGTGTGGAAATATTTTGACAATATATTCTCTATGGTTCATTAATGTCTCCTTAAAAGGATTTTAGCATGATATAAATACGATTGTAATTGATACTATTCAGAAAAAAAATTATGTCATCTCCACACTTATAAAAGAATACCCATCTAATCAAATATTAATACAACTAAAAAACCTTTGTTACAAATAATTCCCTCCCAAAACTCTTCTAAATACCCCTAAAAAATTATATATCACATTTTTGGATTAAATAAAAAAACCTATAAATTATTTGGGTGAATCATGAAGAGGATCCCTGAAGAAGAGGTAATATTTTTATATTTGTTTTTTCATTTTACATGTTCTATTAATTCCATATAATAAGTTTCTAAAAAAACAAAATAATTTAGATATTTTATTACATATAATTAAATGTTAATTTTTTATTCCAATAACCTATATTAGTCTGCACATCCATCAAGTGGAAAATGAAATCGTCGATAATTTGCAAGAAATACAACAGACTTATAATCATATATAGTTTTTTTTCTATCACCACATTTATAGGTGTGATATAATAATGGATTTGTCATATAATTAGGTTATTTATGATATTTTTATACTTATATAGTTATAACTAAAAAATTTCCATATTACATTCCATTCTTTATGGGAGAGGACAACATTAATCGTGTGTATGAGAAAATATCACATAGGGAAGCGATGTGATTTTTTGATCAAGTATACATTACATTAAAGGTTGAAAATATAATTTTTAATTAATAATTGATATATGCTTGATTAAAATTGAATTTTATTTATAATATAACATATAAAATCATACATAAATCATATAAGAGAACAATAAGATCACTCATATTTACTAGTGGACTACAACATCTATGAAGTGATGTTGAATGTTTTTCATTTTACTATTACATGAATGGTAATAAGGATGGATTTTATTAATATAATATATATATATTAATAATTTTTCATTAGAGATTAATTAACATTTACTTCCCATTATGGAATTCCTTAAATAAAATGGAAAAACAATTCATGTGTATCCACAACATATCATCTCCAAGAATGGTGTTATCCGTTTTCGTTACCTAAATTTATCAACTACTTATAATAAATATATAATGAATATATTTTATATTATTATCAAGTTAAAATTTTATGAAATCATTTATCCATGATTAAATTAGGATTAACAAAAATTAATGTACCAAAACATAGGTGAAATAATGATTTACTTATCATCTAAAACATTAATTTTAACAAAGTAATTCTGGAAATTTAGTGTTGTAATATTATAAATAGACTCTAATTGGTATGGTATAATTTATTATGGTAATTATATTTGTTTAAGAAAAATATATTTATTATATATGTGGATTAAAAACCTAAAATAAGGTCAAACAATTGGTAAGTTTTTCTCGTGTAACATTTTCATCCGTGATAGATATTCCATAATATCCAATAATTCCTTTGTGTGGGGTACATAATCTCCATTTTTCCATGTTATTTTATTAATATATTTATATTAATGGTATTGAATCTTTCATATTATGTAATTTATATCATGGTGTTTATGGTTTAAATGTTTCCAAGTGGTAGAGAAATAAATAAGTCAATTCGCTTTTATTAGGTTATATAACCCCATCATTATATCAGATATTTTTAGAGAGTGTGTGTAATAATTATTTAATCTATTACATTTTATTTCAAATTATATTCTATAGATTTAATTTTTATACACATAATAAATTCATCGGATTATTCTAAATAAAACATTATGATTATTAGAAGGGACTTCATATCAATTTCTATTCATTAAGGAATATTGTAATATTTTTCACCTAATTTAATTTATATAGTTTATATACTACAATATTTACTGAAAAATCATGAACCCAAAATAATTAATTGAACATGATGTTTCATTTTAATTATTTCATTCATGTAGATTTTACATGATATTTTCCTAGTAATAATAATCTTCCACTCAATTTCAATTTAGTTGGGACATATTTTATAATATCTATGTATTCACTTTTATATGGGTAATTTATTGAGATATTGTGGTATTCAACATGAATAAATATTTATTCATTATACTTCACTATTTGCATCACTTTTATTATTTAATGGGTTACAATTTTAATGCTAACTATGAGATCAATTTTTTCCGAATCCCCACTTGTTTTTTGATTGTTTTCATTTTCTTGAATCAATCACATGAATATGATCAAATTTCGTTATAAACTACATTTTTCTTAAAAATTTATATTATTGAATGATTTATATTATTATTTCCTATATCAATTCCAACATTTAAATTCACATTATTAATAAGTGAAATATTGTGAAATATGATTCTTTTGATCATTATATATATTTAATGATATGGTAAATTAAATATGAATTAAATAAATTATTTTATAAAATTGTTATTATTTAAACATGTAGTAACTACTATGGCCCGATTATATATATTCCCAAGATGCATTGGTATTTCTCATGAGACAAATTATCATGGGTGTTTGGATAAGGACTTGCCTATTTAATTATGATGTCTTGGAATGATGGATTGATGGTAAAAAATATGGGAATGATTCTTTTATGGTATGACTATGATGTTTAAAAGTATTAATTCTAACATTATGAATTCATTCATTGATATTCTATGTGATTATTCAATTAGTTATAATAAATTATGTTATATGTCTAGATTATGTGATTAATTATATGCAATCATTTGAACTGTATTTATTTATGAAATATTATTTTTATGATATTTATTAAATTTAATGTCTTTCAATTTTATAACATTCATTATTTATTATTCCATATTTATTCATAATATTCATTGTAAAAATATCCTTATTGATAATCTTATCTAACACTTTATTATGATTTATGTTCCCAAAAATACAAGGATGTGTTTTATGATTGATATGAATGGATACTATAAGGGGAATCACGGTGATCTCATTGAATATTTTTATAAATGTAATTTAAATTTTCAGTATGTATCTATATTACATGTACTACTAAACTATTAAGTATTTTAGGATGTCATTGATGATATATAACAATAATTTTATAAAATAACCATCAGATCTGAGCTGGTATAGTATGGTCTTCATCATTACATACAATCCTTATAAAATTTTCTTTTTTATAACATATCATAAAAAATATGAATAAATCTAATAATAATTATATTTTTAATATAATACATTACTATTTAAGAATAACCTATATGTATTATTTATACAATAAATGTTTATTTCAAGTTAATTTTAATTTTGAGAGACATTAAGTAATAATACTTTCTATAACTAGCTAATACTTCTGCTCCTCTGACTAATATATTGCCCATATTTAAATGATAATCCCAATTCCACATGTTCCATCATCTATGTCAGCATTGATCGTTGTGAATGTTATATCAATTCAATGATGAACATGATATTTATTATAAATAAAATAAAAATATAAATTTCAATTTAACACATTTTCTAACCCAAATATCCTACATTTCCTTATACGTTATTTTTTAAAGATATTCCTCAATGAGATTGGTTTAACTGGCATTATATAACTACAAATGGATTTTTTTTTCATGAAACACCATCATTGTATATAATTTATACCTATCATTTTTTATAATAATTATAATTTAAAATTATTTGGGAATAAAAAATATAGGATTTTTAAATATGGGTACACCCATATTCCCTCATAGAACATCATATTGTATAATATTGATGATACAAATAGATTTAATAAAATTAATATCTAATAAAATGATGTGATCTAATTTGGGACACTTATAATCCTAAAAAAGATACAGTATAATAAATAGGCTATAATTGATCTGTGTGATTTTCTAGAATAGTATCCCTTGATAGAATACCATGTTCTAAAGAACTATCCATGTAATTAACTAGATGTGGGGTGAATGATATAGGATCTAAATCATCATATCTTGGATGGACAATACTATGAAATTGATGTTGTTCTTTCATGGTTGGATAGGTATATAATGTCCGAGGATACATCTTAGGATATAGAAATTGTTTATGATATGTAGATCCTAAATAATATGATGAGGATCCATTGGAGGGAACATACCTAGAAGGACTATTAGATGACAAAACCTGTGTTATATTGGATTTCTATTCGGGTTCTATGTGTCAATGAATGTGATGGGTGATTAGTGTTTCTTTAATAGCTCTGTAACTTGATTTCCAATTCTATTGAGTCATACATGTTGTATGAGTGTAATTTACCTCTATTATATAAGAATGTCATGATATTTTTTGATATAGAATAAGAACCTGACATTAATATAATGAATAAAACAATGTATGGCAATTATTGTACTCATTAATGGATATAGATGATCTAGCACACTATCTCATTGTAATTTATCATTGTCAATATATCTATCCCATTAAATTTTGACAATTCATCAATAATTTTCATAATAATGAAATATAAAATTTGTTATTTTTTTAAACAAAATTCATTGAAGTTCAAAAAGAATAATTAAATTAAATTATCACCATATCCTATTGAATACATCATGTTTCCAATAGATTTATCAAAAATTGTTAAATTTAATTCTTAAAATGGTGTTTTAAAAATGATTGAAAATATGTTTTAAAATATGATTATTTCACAATGTGTTATAGAGAAAATAATTTAAATCCATGTCATTTGTGTTTAAAAAATGTTAAATAGTGTTATATGTATAGAGAATAAAATATAATAACCTTTAATTAAAACAAATAAAACTAAAACAAATATACCATTCTAAACCTAATCCATAATATATTAAATTTAGTAGTACCAACATGTGAAGCATGTGTCAAAATAAATGTAATTGACTATTATCCTATAAGGATGGTTATATATTTTAGCCACCACTACAAATAATACTATCACATTTGGAAAATTTGAGTAATAAAATATTTAATTTTGCTAAAAAACAATGGGGGAATAAATGGTGTCAATATTTTTCTTACCATTATCAAAAAAAATATTGATATTACGTAAATAAATATAGTATAATCTGGTATCAGATTATATTTCACATAATTTTAGTTCATTGATTCCAGAATAAAAGGTTTATTAGCACATGAGATCTAATTAAATTTAATAACACTATAGAATTTTTAATCAATAAATTTATCATGTTGAATCATTAAATAAAAAAATTTACATCATCCTAGTGATGTCAAAATAGATATAGTAGACCAGAGAAAATATTATGTCAACAAATCTATAATTTGAAAACTGTTCATTTATGGGAAAACTATTTGATGAAATGTGAAACAATTATGTTGTGGTAGTTAATAGAACACAATAATATTGTTTCCTCATATTAAATGATTGATTAGTTTTAAAACATTTATACTTATTGATTTTTAAATATCAGTATTCATGAACAATTTAATGGGGACCAAAATCCAATTGTATTATTTACAAAGGGACATAGTCAATAGGTAAAGACAATAA
Organism: Viscum album; assembly: GCA_963277665.1. Classification (NCBI taxonomy): domain Eukaryota; kingdom Viridiplantae; phylum Streptophyta; class Magnoliopsida; order Santalales; family Viscaceae; genus Viscum; species Viscum album. The sequence continues at coordinate 676,104,010 of OY728150.1, forward strand.
CTGAAATATATACGAATAAAACCCTAAAATTAATATATTAATCTATGTTTCATTAATTTAATGTTTATACCATGGATTTAATCTAAGAGAAACTCTATTTGAAATAAAATGGATATCTCTTTATCAATGTCATAGAATGACTAACTCTAATAATAATTGTTTCCTGTTCTCTAATTTTTTTTATTGTAAGATAAATTACATATTTTTAGACAATATACACATAATGAAATTTCATACTTGATATACAAATCAGAAACCCATGTTATACAGGATAACGTAATGATCTTAATATAACTATATAATCATCAATATAGTCAATGCATTTTACAAAATAATTCTTCATATTTGGGGAAGATATTGAAAGGATGGTTTAATTTACACATATTTTTCATATTAATTACTATTTACCTCTTTCTTCTATGTGATCACATAAGTAAATTAATTGAAAAAAAACATAAATTCTTTATTTTTGGAACCTTTCACAATTGATCCATCTAGATAAATAGTGTTCCAAAAAAACATCATTGTGAAAATATTTCTTTTCATAGGATAAATCCCATAAAAAGTATCTAGACTAAAAAATAGTGTTTTAATTAGATTTTTTTCAAAAAAAATAAATTAAGAAAATGAAAATTGATCATGGAAGACTATCCTATAACTCACAAAAAATTAATGGTTGCATTTAAATTTTTTTATCACAAATATCTGGGATAATATTTTATCACAACGTTATCTACTGAATTGGAATGATGGAGTCATTTTCACACATACACTATTTTTTAGTAAATGTTGTATTTACATAGAAATAAATTCCTAATGAACAATGTTATTTTGAATATTTTGATTTCTTTTTTACTTCAATACTAATATACTGAATCATTCAGATATGTATGTAAAATATTTATTAGAAATAGAGATATTATCTTGTATATCAACAAATTAATTTTTCACAATATGTATAATCACCTAATAAGTAAATGTGCATTCCCTATATATTCACCGATACACCTAGGATAATGTTTGATTTGAATAACACAACAAAAAATGACAATCCATGATTATAAGCCAAATTTCTTTCATCCCCCTAATATATTAGAGAATTGAAAATATCATTTCAAATAATTTTTATTAATGTGAATTATAGGTAAAAATGACATAAAAACTGGTTGACAAACATAACATCTAAAAAATAATCTTTCAATTATCTAACAGTATGTAGATATGATGAAAAAAATTTCACTTATTTATTCATTCTAGATCATGATTTATTCAAAAAAAGAAGACAATATATTTTACCAATAATGATATAAATATATATAATTACATAAGTATGGAAATCATTTATAGTCATCTGATGGGAAGAGTGCATCTGAAATAAATTTTTTGAATATTCATTGAATGTACACACACTGACATCGCTAATATGATTCAAATATTTTATTAATTATTATAATTAAAAATAAATATTATTTCATAGATAATAAAGAATATATATTAGTGTAGACATTAAATAGAATGGTTTCTTTTAAAAAATATGTAGATGAATATTATAAATATGAATTGAAACTATCATCTTTATTTGAGATGTAAGAATATAATCAAACATATGTAGTACATCACATTATTGATTAATCCTAACATTACAAACCTCACCATCAAAATTTAGATGTCGTGCATAAGAAATTTACCTTGTTAATCATTTTGTTCGATGATCTAACTCCTCATTAAGATAAATTATAAATGTAATATTCTATCATATATTTATATACTTATTTTATCATTAATGATAATATTATAGAGAATAAAAATCAATTAAATTTCCCACCTAAATTTCTTTCGAACATGAGATGGTGCTCCACATAAATTTCGATTCCACTATAAAATGATATATTATTTATATTCATTTTTTTCTATTGTTTCATTACATAACATTCAAAATATTTTTCATAAAATCCCAACATTTAGGGATAAACTCAACATTGGATAGTTAAATTGTATTCCATATATTGAATTTATGGAATATATTTATTATCAAGATGTATTTTCCTATAAATGAGACAATGTAATTGATATTGTATTGAAAATTCTATATTTGGGTTTTCTATGATATAAATACATTAATTATTTTTCATTTTACTACATTACATATATATTAAAATCGTTGAATGATTCATTAATTTCGTTACTCTCATTACATAATCATTTTTATTATCTTAATCAGATGTATTTATATCAATTTATCCTTGTACTGGAATATAATAATTATCATAATGATTCGAATATGTAAACTGCTAAATATAAAATTCATTATACCTCTAATTTAATTTTTCTCATGACCCAAAAAATATAGCCTCAAATCACTATGGTGGAACCAAAAAACTAATATTTTAAAATATACATTTTGTTATATGGTACCTCAAATATTCTAAATATAACAACGGTCTTCCAAAAAACATTATCACTTAAGAAACTTATTATTTATCTATCTAAATCATTATTAAATGTAAAATCTTGAAAATACATATTCAATATAAAACATGTTGAGGTCCATATATAATGATAAAAATAACATTTATATATTAAACCTGATGTAAAAATTACATATTAATATCAAAATAGAAAATAATAATATTTCATTACGACAATTTTAATTGGAAAATCACCAATGAATACCATTAAAATAATGTTTAAATAATAAGAGAAATTACATATTCTATTAACATTTCATTCATGAAATAAACCGAACAAAGTATAATACATATAATAAGAATCAACTATTATATAATCCAATTAACTACATATATGTATATTAATTTTTTAATAAACTACCCAGTATATATTATGAAATTAATACTTTTAAATAAATATGTATTTATAATGGAAGTAATTATTCAAAAATAAAAAATTGTATCACCCAATAAGAATATATCACCATTAAACATATGTATTTTTCTAAGAAATATTCATAATTTAATAAATACACGATTTAGTATCACATTCCTATTTATAATTTCAAATAATATAATCTAAATATAATTTTTAATATTAAATTACTCAAATCGTAAATGTATGTATCTTATAATATAAGAAGGAATGGCATAGTATATAATCATTTTATTCTAATTATTACCCAAAATGAATAAAATATATAATAAGAAATTTTTAATACATCGTTTAAGATTAAAATTAATTATTAAATGTTTATCATTATTTAATTTTGAAAATAAAATAATTAAATGAATAGTTTAGTAACCCCATAAAATTTTAAACAAAATTAATAAAATAAATAATTATATAATAAGAGAATATAAAATAAAAAACAATTAGAAATTTTTGTAAAAGGTATAAAATAGATAAATTTCAATATAAATATCAATTTCATGAAAAATTTATTAAATAATACTATAAGAAAACTAATTTATGTGATACCTTTTTCAATAAGTAAAGTTGAATCATGACCCAATAGTACCTCAATTAGGTTTTGAAATATAGGTAAAAATGAAAATAATGATATATATATATGGGATACTAGATTTAAAACCTTGTGTTTTGATGATAATGAAGAAGGTAATCAATAAATCAAGGATTCATTGGAGATATCTAAGATAAAATAGATTTGTGGGTATCTATTAGGTTGTGGTAGATTATGGTTTGTTGGCGGGGTTTAGTTTATTGGATGACACTGATATTAGGTCATGATGAAATACCAAATATTTTTTAGAACCCTTACGTATATGATTATTTGATCAAATTTATTTTTCAAACTATGGTAAATGAAGATATAATATAATTATTTATAAAAAACAGTTTGTATATGTTGTTAACAAGGACTCTATACCATCATTTATAAAAAAACTATTTGTATATAAGAAGGGAATTTTCCCAAATCCCATTTCTATTTGATATTTCATATGTTTTACAAATAATATGATTCAATATTACCTTAATTATTATTTCAATGAGTTGTTTTATTAAAATGAATAACAATTTCTCAATAAACTTTTATGTAAATTTGTTTAGTTTTTTGGTATGAAAAATTTAACTCATATTAATTTGGTGTATGTATGAATGGATTATAATTATGTAGTTTGTGTTTTGATAAAAATATAATGAGTTTTAGTAATATTATAAACAAATAAAAATTGTTTATGATATAAACTAATGATAAATATCTTCATCTAATCCCTATAATAATTTCAGTATATATTAATATGTTATGAAAAGTTAATGAATAGAATTTGGATTTATCCAATTATAATATGATACTTTGTTGAATATGAAATTCTAGGATGTGAGAATTAATATTGGAAATAATATAATTGAATATGATCTATATCAACTTTGATATTATTAGTATTGATCCTTAACTAAGGAAGTGATTTTCTTAGGATATCTGTATCCTATAAACTTTTATCTTATTTTTATGTTATGTTTTAATTGTTCATGATTGATTGTTATTGATTATTCACTGTTATATTAATTTTTTTAAAAAGGTAAAACATTGTACATTGTTTCATTATTTTTTCTACCATATTATGGGTATGATTTTATAATGTTAAGCTCATGTTCTCTTACCTTGAATCTCAACAAATAATAACATCTGATAATTGATTGTTATCTATTATGTTTTCCCTTAATTATTATAAAATATCTCCCATTATAATTTTTACTTTACTGGGATATAGAAAAATTATGTATGTACATTATATCTATGAAGGGTTATAGTTTTGTATTAAATAATTGGGAATGATTTAGATAATTTATGCACATGTTTTTTAAAAATCCATGTTCCCATAGACATTAAAAATATACTGTATATCATTGATTTTTTTATATTTAATAGATATTTATTCAAATAAGTTGTAAACTTTAAGAATAAAATGTACGGGGTCACTAGAATGACTTCACTAAAAAAAATTTGGACGATTTTATTCACGGAATCCATTTATAAAATAATTTATCTCTAATCCTCCATCATTATATCTGACTAAAAAACCATAACTTGCATAATGTTAATAGATTCATGAATATACCATGAATCATGAGTTAGGATTCGTGTATTATGTTGGTGAATGTTTGATGAGGAGTAGTGATATGTATTCAATAATAATAAATTATGTATTCCCTTTTCAATTTCATACTATAATTCTATTATATTTTTTTCTTTTTTGTTCTTGACCAGTAAAAATTAATTGGTCATAATTCTTTTAGGGTAAATCTATTTTTGGTGTTTATATTTCATTATTATTTACCCATATTCCTTTATAAATATTCATTTTTTCATGAATTGTTTTCACATGAATCAATTATTATTTTGTTTTGGTTCAGCACTATAATATGAAATATTCGAATTGGGTCATTTTTTATGGGTTATGATCGTAAATAGTCACTTGTGATGGGGTTGCGACAACCTATCGTGGACTTTTCTTTTGTGACGATGACCCTCCATTCACAATATTATTATACCAATAATATATATGTCTTCATTTGTGATGAGATTTTCACCACTAAAAAATTATATTAAAATTTTAAAAAAAATTAAAATTCATTATAAATAGAACCAAAAAAACATCAAAATGTATAAAATAATAAAAATTTATAAACATAAAAACATTAAAAAATGAATATATATATATATATATAATAAAACTCAACCTACTTATACAAAAAAAAATATGAAAATATAAATATTTAAATTAATAACAGGTTTTAGAACAAATATGTTCACTCACTAGTTTATCATAATAAATGTGTCAAAAAATAAATATATCAATAAGGATGTTTACATTCATCTGTAGTAGTTGGTGGTGGGACCCCCTTCCCTATGCCATAGGACAAACATATAATGTATTCCATCTTCTTATAATTTTGATCCTTATACACTTGATAGTTGTCTTCTTTCTAATGCTCGTTCAATTAATGGAACTCTTACTTATTTCTGTATATGGTATCTATAAACTATTTTCGAGCTCATAACTCCAAATACTATGAAAAAGACGATTAATACAATCCATTAACATCCTGAATAATCGAGGATGATAATGAAATAATACCATAATTACTACAATTAGTTATCAATATTTGAAACCAAAAACTCATATTTTCTCAAAATCTTACGATATAGCCTGAATCCCTATTATATTAACAAATACTAAGGCACTGGTGATCTAATAGTTATTCCTAACCTAAAACGCATCTTATTTAAAAGAATAAGCATCCTCATATTACTCCCTCACATTCTATTTTTATATTATCATAGTTAAAAAATTATTTTAATTTGTTTTTAATACTCATATGTACTATTCAAACCACAATATGATGATGTCGAACACATGTAATACATCTCATGAAAGGATTATCATAAAATATAAAATTGAAATAGAACCATGTAATATGAGGCTACTAAACTACAAATATGAATAATAAAATATACAATTTACATTTATTAGAATATAATGTATTAAATAAAATAACTTATAAGTCATTTTCATTGAGTACTAAATGTATGACTACCACACCAATGTGTAACCTCCCATCTCCCCATGTAATGCCTACCGAATTATGATTTCATCAGAAAACTATTTGTGGGGTGTTATAAAAAAATCCACCCCAAATTAGATTTAAAATTTAATAGAGTTAATGGTTACAAAAAATATTTATTTAAAAAATTGATTCCTATTTTCTCATGGTTAACTTCCTCAAATTTTGCAAAAACAATTGATAAGTCTCACACATGGACATCTACAAGTCCTCTCTACTAGATGTTCTTTGACAATCATAGACAAGATATCATGAACCGTACTGATTATTTTCGTTAGAATTTTTTTTTGATTAATTAAATTTCAAAATTAATAATCTATATTTATTTATCATCCAATGATAAATCATTTTTTTGTTGAACATCAATGGCAATTTGATCTCTGTCACCCATGCAGATAAATAATAATTCATCAAAATATCATTCCCATGTCTTATAGATAGATGAAAAAACTATTTGATAATAAAATAAGTAACAATTTAATATATATATATATATATATTAATTATTTAATGTAAATAAATGAGAATGAAAATTTACAAAATTACACAATTGAACATACATTCCCATTAGAAGATCATAATGACGTTGTGGATGCTGCCCAAAAATAGGGTTGATACTCATTGGTCTCATAATACCACCCCCTTTAGAGTTAAAGAACCATCTACAATGTGATGGTCAGATGAAGAAGCATCACGATCATCACCAGTAACTATATCCTCTTCAAGGGTACTTAATATCTCATTAAAATTATTGTTATCCATCTGAAAGGTAGAATGAATTTTTTCAAAAATAATTGATGATTATATATATATATATATATTAGGAATATATCCTCTATGAAACTATGTCATTCTTCATCTTTATCAATATATCCATATATGATATTTTTAATATCCTCATCAGTAACCACAATTTCATGAATTTCTATTGGAGTTTCATCATCATTTTCTATTGTAAATTTAAATTCATCAATTTTATCATTGATATAAATATCACCATAAACCTATAATTGTGTAGTTTCATTAACAATATTCATGTATTCTCATTGAAAAAGTGTATATGGGGTTGTATTTAGAAATTTTATAATTCCATGCACTTCATTAGGACTTCATTTACATTTCATTATATTATTTTCACTAGAATTAATTTTTATATTTCTCCAAAAAACAACTAACTATCTTTAAGAAGAATAGTTACATGAAAAATAGTTTAAATTTTTTTTTAATGATTCAATAAAAATGGTCAATTAACTATATAAAGTCTTTTATATTTAATGTTGATGATTCCATGGTGTGGATGATCACCCAATCCTCTATAAATATCAAACAAATGTCATTTAATCATTGTTAAATAATTTTTTCTCAAAAAACACAGTTCAATTATTTCATCATGCATTATATAAAATTCAACCTTACATATTCTATGATGAGATATACTCAATAACATACCACTATTCATTATTTTTTTAATCACTATATGCACATGATTGAAATAAAAAACTAATAACCACATGTAAAATATGTGATTTATGATTTTTGGATTTTGGGTTTCTCAACACATACAATATATTTTTAAACTTATCATCATTTTATAATACCAAGATAATTTAAAGAAGTCAATGTTTTAAAAAAATTAATATATTAAACAATAAAAACATACATTAAAATAATATGAATCATGTATGAAAGAGTTATGTTAAATATGATATTAAAGGTCATCTTATGAAATTATTAAAAAATTATTCTTCATATGATCATCATATAATATATGAATAAAATATTATTAATTTCATTTTTAAAATAATAAAAAAATATTACTTTTAAGAACATGTTTTATATTATTTCGTTTCATCACAGTTTTGTAGAAAAAATAAATGATTAATATGATGTTTATGATTAGAAATCGTTCACTTAGGAATTAAACCAAATTTATGTTCATCCATATTAAAATCTAATAGATAAATGTTGATTGAATTGTCATCATTTCCCTCATTATGTCTCATTACATTAAATTTTGATGGATTTTGATGTTGTAAATAATGGGAGCCGAAAAAAGAAATTACCTCCTATAAATTAGCTTCTATAATTAACAATTTAATTGTTTCTTTATCACATGCCATTTTATTTAATTTAATATTCATCACATTTTGGTATACATAAATTGTGAATATACTATACCACCACATTTCAGTTTATCTCAAAAATGTAGTATCATATTTTAATTGAATCAATGAATATAAGTGGAATGTTTTTTTAATTTAAATTAAATAAAAAAATGACTTCTTAATATAAAATATGTTCATAATAGTTTATTTTAGGCAAAGAAATAGATATGATGAAATATTATAGTTCTATTATTGTATCCGAAATCAAAGAATAATGAAAACCTATAAACATTATCATAAGAATACTCTCTTATTTAAAATGATAATAAGAAATTTTTAAAATAATAATATGACTACATGTGACACATCAAGCCAAATTGAATACCTAAAACTATGGTAGCCTAAAATACACAATCCACATATATAATAGTAAATTATTTTCTTGGGATGGTGTATAATCATATTATAAATTGATTAACTACCATGATCTTTCTTTTTCAAACAACACATTCTATAATATCCTATAAATTTAGAAATGATGTAAATTATCCATTACAGTATTGTTTGTCTTAAAAGTTATGACCAAGACAGTATCAAATTAATTATTATTATAGTTATTTTCAAAATTCATAAAATCAATCATGGGATAAACCAATAAATTATTCTAATAGGGATTATCTCAAAAAAATACATTGTTTACTATAATTGTTAGCTTTCTGAAATCCATTTATTTTTTACATAATAGTCATTATAATGAGAATGAGTAGTTCTTAAGATATAATATATTTTTAATAAATACCTGAGATCATTACTGAATAACCTTATAATTTAATTGTACCTTTTCTGAAATTTGTTTTTTCCCTTTAGAAAGGATGTTCAATAGAAATAAATCTATGATGAAAGAATAAAAAATAAGGTTTTCTACAATTGATGAGAATAAATACTTTGATTATAATCATATATTATGGAAATTATTCTGGTTAATTTCTACAACACCGAGATGCCCGTACATATGTTGGGAATTCAGTAATTGTCCATATTAATCCATATTTAATTATGAAACACTATTTCTCAACAACATCATATGTACTAACCCCATTACACAAAAATAAATTTTCCTCATCAATCAAGGGATTCAATTTATCATCTATATTATTTTTTCGATATCCTATACATATTATTGTAAAAACAATTATGGTTCATTAATCATCATCTCAATATGTAAGTTATACATACTTATAAATACAATCCAATATTTATAATAATTATTGTTTGAACCAAATGAAAAAAGAAAATCATTAGTTGGAAAAAAATAAAATTTTAATGTATAACGATGAAAAATTAGGTAGATCGTGTAAAAAATGAGTACCTTAATCTCCATAAAAATAATAATTCAATATTTTTCCAATTAAAATATTCTAATTTCATATTGAATGAAATGATGTAGTATTATGATACATAAATAAACACTATTATTAATGTGTAATAAGGTAACACATAAGATAGTTAAAAAGATCCAAAACACACTTCCCTTATTCATCCAACATGTTCATCAATTTTACACATGTCTTCGAGAGAATTAAAAAATCATTTTCACTATAATATAAGATAGAATCATTTTAACATTCATGAATAATTTGATATCCAAGAAGAAAATTACCAGAAATCATATTCCTCATCTTGAAATTTGTATCAATTATATTTTCTTTTGGTATCACTGATTTAATAAAAGTAAATATGTGAAAAAATGCTATTTGACATATAATTTGTTTGTTGAACAACCAGAAATTATGTTACCATAACAAATTTCCCCATCTAATGACTCATATATAAGAATCATCATAATACTTTGGGAAATCATAAATCATAAATGCTTATAAATTATAAGTTAACTTAAAATCATTTGATTTTCTATTTTTGTAAATGAAGGACTGACAACCTCATGCACTAATGAATGGAACCATGATAAATGTGGGACCAAATAAATAGGATCATCTCTAGAACTTTGTTAACTGTGTTGATACCAGAAAACATAATCATTCCAAAAAACCAAAATACATGACCCCAACACTGTCAAATAATACAAATATACATATATCCAATTTCATTCTTGGATACATACTTGTCACCTGAGAAACAAATTATAGTTTAGATAATGAAAATTATAAAAATTATTAAACATACTCAATATATAAAAGATTAATACTATAACTATTTGGATTTATTCAATGATTAATCTAATCAGGATATTGTAATAATTATTGATTACAAAATCCTTGTTCAATTTTTTTATATAAAAAATGAATAAAAATATTATTTATGATTATTCTAAAATGAGGAAGTGACTATCCATAAATAATAGAAAATTATAAAAATAAAAAATACATGGAAATATATTCAATTATATCTAATTATAAATAACTATTTATAATTATTTATTTTACCAGTACATGTTTATATGTATTGATAACTTTTTATAATTAGTTGTAATTATTATTATAAGATATAAAATATTGATCTATTTCTATGTGAAAATCATAAATTGGAGGTAGTGGACATGACATTAGAGTAGTATAATTTTACTTCCCATACATTAATATTATTTAGAAGATAGGATTACATTGGTAAACCATATTTCTTACACATGAATATATCTCCATAAAATGATCCGAAGGAATGGGAACCATAATTATTTCACTTATTCATCACCTTCATCACCTCAAATCCATGATCCCCATGAGGGAAGCTGTGAGCACATGGGATAGAGAATATTTTCTAGTAAAATAATTTTTCCATCACTATTTTCAAATATATTATATAATAAACATACAAGGATAAACTAATGTGTTATGGAAGAGGATGAAAATATAATTGAAAATAATGACACTATTAGTAGAAAATTTATCTTTTTCAGTTAAATCATTCATCCTGAGAAAATAATATTTCACCGATCATTGTTCATCTACATTATGATTATTAGAAAAAAACATAGTTTCTCCAGAATAGAGGTCGAACCATAAAAGTGAAAAAATATCTTATAAATTTCATTGTTTTATCTCATATCTATTTCACCTTCTATTATTCACGAGATCACAAATAAATATGTCTCCTTTAGATGGTATGAACTCAAAGGAACTGGAATTCTTTCTCTCTTTGACCATCTAAGTTCCATCTACTATAGGCTTCTATCAATCCCCTTGGATGTGCTAATGTTACTAATTGTGGGTGCCTAAGGTTAATTTTGGATAATATTTGTTATTGTTTTTTAATTTCTGTAATTATCATTAAATAGAGATTTTCTTACTAATTAACACTCATTACCGGTATTTTTTACAAATTGACACTCATTACTATTAATTATTACTAATTACTGATCATTTAAAAATATTAAATAATTATCAATTATTACAACAAATGTTTAGTAATTTAAAAACATATTTTTTTAATTTTTACTCAATTAAACACATTTCATGTCATTTATACTAATTACCACTCATTATGAGTAATTTTTTTGAATTACATTTAATTACATATATTTTTTAATAATTTACTCTCATTATCATAAATTTTAAATGTTATTACACATTAACATTATTTTGTTAATAACGAACACTCATTTTCAATATTTTTATTAGTTAATGTTCATTATAAATTTTTTTTAAATATATTGTTCTTTAATGGTTATTGTTAGTAATTAAATATCATTACTGGTAATTTATAGTTACTTTTTCTCACTTCATGTATGTTTTTCTAAAAACTTTTCCTCACCAAAAATTCTAATTACATACATTAAAATAAACATTAAATACTTACCACTAATTTCCAAAAATTTTTAATAAATTACAAGTCATTATATCTATGTTTTAATTTTTTTCACTCCCCACCTTTAATATTTTGTATTTATGGATCATTTTCGATATTTTCTATTATTTATCAATCATTTTTACTACTTTATACTATTTTTAGGTAATCAACTCTAATTTCTACTTTGTACTGATCATTACCTCTAATTTATACTAATTCATAATCATTTTTGATATTTTTTATTTTTTATTGATCTTTATCTATATTTTTTACTAATTAATAATAATTACATATATTTTAAAAAAAATTACACTCATTGCCCTTAATTTTTAATAATTTGAACTTTTTAATTGTATTTTATAATAATAACCACTCATTGTAAGTATTTTTTTTAATAACTCTCATTAAATGTATTTTATTACTAATAAAACCTCATTATAGCTAATTATTACTAATTACTGATAATTAATGAATTTTTTTACCTATTATAAGTATATTCATGTATTTTTACTAGTAACTACTCATTACTAATATTTTACACAAATTAACACTCAATAATGGAAATTTTTAATAATTCCCACTCATTACCTGTATTTTCATACTAATTACCACACCACACAAATATGTTTTTTATAATTATAACTCATTATTGGAAAATATTACTTAATTACATTCATTAACAGTATATTTAACTACTAATAGTTCGTTACTTGTTATTTCTTACTAATGACTTATAAATATTTGTAATTTTTTCTAATATCTAATCATTGATTTAAATGTTTAAAAAATAACCCTTACTGACCATAGTTATTTCTATGTAATACTAATTACTAGTATTATTTTATTAATTACCACTTATTACTTGTATTTTTAACTCATTAAAGGTAATTGATAGTTATTTATTATAATTAACACTTATTACCAGGGATATTTACTATTCACCTCCCATTACAACTATTTTTTTAATAATTATTTCTCATTAATATTAATTTTATAAATTATTTATAATTAATGTTATTTTATATTTTTTACAACAATTTGTATGTATTTCTTTACTCATTACATCTCATTTTTTGATAATTTTTACAAATTTACAGTCGTTCCCACAATTGTTTTCTCATTAATACTCATTATGTGTCATTTTTACTAATTAACACTTATTACTAGTATTATTACAAAATAAATATCATTAAATATTTTTATCTAATTACTGATCATTATATGTATTTTTTTATTAATTACCGCTCATATATAGAAATTTATAATAACACTCATTTTTCACTAATTTTTACCCACTACTACTCATTACCAATAAATTATTAAAAACATGTACTCATTACTACTAATTTTTACTAATAATTTATCATTTCCAAAAAAATTAAGTAATTCCCTTTATGGGTATTTCTCAATAATTATCACTCATTAACTATAATTATTTTTAATTAGTAATATTTATTGGTAATTTTAAAAAAGAATACAATTCGTTACTCGTAATATTTTCTAACTACCCATCATCTCCATTAAATTTTACTAACTAAAACTCATTTATTATAATTTTTTAAAAAGTAAATTTAATTAAAACTAATTTTCCCTATTTCACAATAATTACAAATTTTTTCTTCTAATTAATTATCATTAGATAAATTTTTTACTACTCTTTACGAGAAATTATTCCTAATATCACTTATTATTTATAATATTTACAAATTACCTCTCATTATTTTTTTTAATTACATCTCATTATCAAAAAAATTCTAATTACTAGTGAATATTTGTATTTTTTACTATTTACCGCTCATTAATAGATATTGTGTACTAGATAGAACACATTTCTAATATTTTTTTTAATATTTACCAATAAATATTAGTATTTTTTATTGATTACCAATAATTGCAAGTAATTTTTACTAATTACGAATAATGATCTATAATATTTTCTAACTACCACTCATTACAAATAATTTTTACTAATTACCTCCCATTACTTAAATTTTTTACAGCGGAAAACTAATTAATGATATATTTTAAAATTATAGTTCTTATATTGTTTTTTTAATAATTTTTTCTAATTAGAGGTATATTTTATTTATTTCTAATAATTATCGTTATTTATTTATAAATAATGATCATTTCTAGAAATGGTTACTAGTTATCAATCGGTACAACTAAATTTTACTAATTAACACTAATAAGTGGTATCTATATCCATTTAACATGATTTATTTGTATTTTTTATTAATTTCCATCTGTTAGTGATAATGTTTACTAGTTACCTCTCAAACAACAGCAAATATGGGATAAATCATTTCTACGATTTATCAACGATAGCTAAATGAGATGATATATACACATTTATCTATTCTAGAAAAGGTGATAATGAAGATGTCTTTATATTAGTGATTTTATTATTGTAGGGAATCTGAGATCCTTGTAACCACTAAATAAAGTGGATGATAAAATGGAACATTATTATTAGTACATAAATAGTGATGATAATTGAGTACCCTTATCATAACTAATAATAAATACACAATAAATGAGGGCCATATATCAGTGAAAATAAAATATTGATGATAAATGTGAATGTTTATTAGTGATAGGAAAAAAGCACTGATATAACACCCCCATCACTTTTAAGTGTTTCTTACAATCAATAATAAATTTACATCTTTAGAAGTGGTTTTTTAGCACTAAGAAAACATATATTTTATAAAAAAATATATTTCATTAAAAATATTATAATAGTCGACTAATATATTTAAATTTATATAAAGGAAATAGTTTTTTAAATATGATATATTTATAAGGATAAATACAAATTCACACTTAATATATAAGATAATTAGTAAAAATGATTTATAAAATAATTAAAATTAATTTTTATTGTTAATTTTTTAATTATTATCAATTATTAGTGATTTACTTACAATTAGATGACATAAAAGTAAAATGAAACAATTAACTCTCTATGTTACATTAAAGAAAGAATTGTAGTTAAAAAACCCATAACTTTTGATTAAGAAGTATGTTTCGGTTCAACAGTATATCAAATAGAATTCCAGGAAGAGTTATTTTCCATTGTAAATTAAGGGTCTCCCTGCTCACTATATTTTCAAAGCCAAAATATCTAAATGTTTACCAAAACTAATATTTTAGTTGGTATATGATTATTTTAATAATTTATAGTATTTCAGCATCATTTAATATAAGGCCCCGGCCTTAAACCTTACTTAATCTTGAGTTATTACAAGATTACACATTGGGGATCTTTTCAGGTTTAGAGTTTTATAGAATTTGATCATAAAACTTGCATTACATTCCACATATAAAAAAGTGGTTACATAAAGATAGTATTTATCTTTCCCATCAATGGAAACATATTTAAAATAAAACATGGATTCTTTCTTGACACTTCCATGACACTATCATCATATCATGTACCTTTCCCTTGACCTGTGAAAAACATTTCAAAAAAACATGGGATTAGCATAAAAATCTCAGTAAGGGATATAAAAATATGGAAAGGAAACATGGGTGCATATATACATAAGAATGAAATCATACTTTATCCATAAAACAAAAGCACTTTAACATACCTCATCGAATCATGAATAAATCATAGAAATCATAAGACATAAAGGTAACTTGAGGCATTCATAACATTATTACGTATGGAGTAACCCTATTGGTTACGTTTGGAATACCCATCATAGTATATTCCCTAAATCTCTTCTGATAAACCTTAACGTTTCACTCCTTCGTGTTAACCAATGCATTGGAGAGCTATATCGCGCTCACCCGCCCTTAGTTTATCACGGAACCACCCGTATTAAAAAACAATGCCCAAGAACTATAACATAATCGTATGACATAAAACATGCGTAAAGGAAATATAACATTTCCACCTTTCAATCACAAGATATCAATACAACACATTGATATAAAAACATTATGAAAACCATTTTCAATACCAAAATAAAAGAAAAGTAAAACATGGTATTTATTTTTCTTTTAAAAAAGGTATGTCTTGTAGGGGAAGCCGAAACTCAAATAATGGTCACGGTGGCGGAGAATTCGTTGTCGCCACATACGTACGAAAAAAACATTCCCTTTCGTCTTTTAGTAAATGCTTCGTGTAAAAAATATTCCTTTTGAATAAACATAAATTTCAATGGGTTTTATACACCATATAATAGAAGGTTGTGTATAAAACAAAATATGCCTCAATGAAAGGAGATTGAGAGAAAGTCCCATACAAAGATCATTTTTTAAAATAAAATAAATATATTATGTATATTAAATATAAGTACACATAAAGAAAGTAAAAATACAATATATGAAATAATAATATCATGACATAATTTGAAAGTAGGAGATTAACCCAAATAATAGAAATTGTGTTAAGAAGTTCCCTTACAAAAACTCGGCAGCCTATCGGCGCCACTTAAAACTTCCAAAAATGGATTGATGAGATCAAATAGCGTCTCTCATCATATTTCAATAAAATTTACAGAAAGATTAATATAAAAGAACATCCCCCAACATAACAAAGAGGAGCTTAAAAGAAGTGACATAAAGGACAGTACTTAAAAAGAATGAGAGGGGTTAGATCTCTTAAAAAAATTTGGCAGCCTAACGGCGCCACTCAAAACTTCAAAAATGGATTGATGAGAGAAAATAGGGTCTCTCATCATATGAACATAATAAGTAAAGTATGATTAATATAAAATAACATCCCAATCATAAGAAATATGAGCTTAAATTTAATGACATAAAAGAGTGTACTTAAAAAGAAAGAGAGGAGTAGGATCCCTTACCTCGGGTCCGACATGACTCAATTGTTCTTTAATCTCCTGAATAATAAACCTAAGTTAATTTATACTTCCTTAAGAACCTTTTTCAAGTTCATTATTCCTTTTATATCACTTAATACTTTGTTATAAACATTATGTAATCATTTAAGTTATTAATGTTTGTTTTGTCAATATTTGGTTCTTAAGTCGAAAGTGGACTTCTTACAATTACATGTTGTTCGTGTGGTCAAAGGTTCATTATATCCAGAATGATATTCATGATTTGGATATCATATATATCATATATATCCAGAATATACATGTATTTATAATATTCCATTATCATTTAGAGGTAAGAAATGAAATGCACCGTTCATGGAGATGGTAAGTCGTATGTACGCATGAACTCTACTTTCATTTCTATGTCATATTAATGTAATTAAAACTAAATGAGAGGTATGTATATTTTAATTCCAGAATTATATTAATCATTTAGATGTAACATACATCATATATATACATTATATATATGTACTAAAAATAATACATTACATTTGGGGATAAAAAATGAAATGCACCGTTCATGGAGACGGTGAGCCATACGTACGCATGAACGCTACTTTAATTTATATCTCATACTTTAATGGAGAGAAAATAATAATGATATAAAGGTATATTATAATTCCATTATAAAATAATATATAATAACATTAAATCCATCCTTTATACATCCCACATATGGCATTAATGAGTCACATCACTTTGAGGGGGCGGTAGTCCGCACTTCCTAAAATGAAATTATCGTGTTTACCCACAATGGAAACCAAAAAGGTATGACAAAAATGAAAAATACAGAAGCTTATATACATATTATATATCATATATAAATATATTGTAATCTTAATGGTCACCTTTGAAGGAGTTAAAAGAATGTTGAACAATCATCGTTTCGGGAGGCAGAAATTCCCCATCCACGGAAACAGTATGTTCCTTAACCATTAGATGTAGGTGTGTGTAAGTGTAGCTCGAATCCTTCTTATAAAAATATCCTAGTATATTTAAGATACTGGAGTTGTTACAAAATAAATGAATAAAAAGAGTTTAGGGGGTTGGAGAAGCAAAATAAATCAAAAGGACTCAAGTGAAGATATTACATTAAAATCGGGTAACTCTCTTAGATTTGAGCTCAAAGGCTTCCTTGGGAAGACTTCTGCCCAAAGTGAGGCTTCGAGGAGTAATAGAGGGATGTGGAGAGAAACAATGGGTAGGGGTGCTCCGAGCCAAAGGCTTTTGAAGTGTGGGTAAGGAGGTAGAGGTGGGGGCCTTTTATAAGGGGAGAGGAGGGGCACTCTTGGAAAGTAAAGAAATGTTACTTTATTTGAAAATGATTTTCGGATTCAAAAGGTCCCAAATTGATATAATTAGAGGGTAAGGTGATAAGGGTTCTAAATCCACACATCCAATATTTTTTGGACATGTGTAGGTCATATATTTTACATTATCATTTCATTTTATTTAAATCCATTATTAATGAGGTAATCACTGCATCATCATGATGTCATAAATAATTTAATTTATTTAAAGTATAAAAATTATGAAAAAAATACTATTATGTTGGAAATCGTTTTATATTTCTAATGAATATTTATAGTCCAAATGATCATTTATGTAGCAATATTAAAAATATTTTACTTAGGTGATACATTCTTTGTCACATTTAACATTCTTTAAAAATAAAAAGATAAAAAGTCACTTTCTCAGAAAAGTGATTCCATGGGGCCACCAAGTTTAGTACAAGGTATCCCATGGTCGGCCTAGAGACAACCGGTAGCCTTATGACACATGTTGTGGTATTTTGTTGTTATTATTATATCATTTTATTATCTTTAACTACCTGATTACTCATTAATCAAGATAATTAAAGATAATTACCATTGTTACTATTCATAATGTCCAAAAATAAAAGAGTCTTAATTACATAATTTGGAACTTATGATTCCAAATATTTAATCCATTTTAACAAATTACAAACACATAAATTTCAATAATTTATTTAAAATTAATTCCCATTGTCAAAACAAATAGCGGGTTTTTTTGAAACAATATCTATGAAGAGTTTGGCATTAGTTTATGACCAATTAAAAAGTGAAATTAATCCTAATTACCACCATTGGATTAAATGTTAAAAATATTTTCATATTACACTTTAAGACCAATTAAAATGATAATCTAACCATATAATTAAATTAAATTAAAAAGCAGTTTTGATGTAAAATGCATTATTTTTTACTCTTCATTAAAAAATGAACATTGTGAGAAAAATACCAAAAATTAATCCAATGTAAATTTCAATGTCCCAATCATAATGAATATGTTTATTTTGAAAAATATAGATTATAAAATTGTCAAGATTTTGATTTAAAAAGGGTTTGCCATCAAAAGGTAGTAAAATAATCATTTAAGAATATTAGTGTATTCCATGCATAAGATTGTATTTATCTTCATTTTAAGCCTCTAAAACACTATCTTAATCATTAATAGACATAGATAAAAATGTCTATTATTCATTACTTAATTGGGATTTTACATCATCCCCACCTTTTGGGAATTGCATCCTCACAATTTTAAAATTGGGCCTGGAAACATCCTTGAAAGTCCCGCATCGGAACAAGAGTTGGTAAAAAATTCACTTTAAAATAAAAAAGATAAGTACAAAGGTCACCCGAGTTAACCCATACTAGGATTACAAGTATGAAAATAAGGACATGGAGGAAAAAAACAATGTTTCGTATTCTGATGGAGAGTGATAGTAAACATGTATAGGATAATGCTAACCATAAGAAAATCACAAACTTGTGATTGGTTAAACAGTATTCGATTCCCCAGTAGGAAAAGTTAATAGACAACATTTTTTAAGTTACTTTTTATTGAGGAATTTATTCATAAGGAAACATAATCACTTATCATGTTGATGTTCAACTTTTATTAGATTCCTTAATCAAACTCATATTTTCTCCAAAAGATGAGTCTTTAGGAATACTTGTTCACATTAAGAGTACTATAATCAATTTTTAGAGAATCACATAATCCACAAAATATAACTATATACATCTCATGTCTTTAGACTCTAACCAAAACCAAAAAGGATAGTACAAGATCAGATAATCTAGAAAATGATAACCCTTTATAAAAATAAAATCTACTCTTAATCTCCAAAATTTGTCCAACAAAACCCAAAGTTCAACGAGGACCATTCGATAAACAATTGTCCATAAAATTATACAAAGTAAACCAAACTAATATTGAAACCCAAATATTTGAATTATTTAATCACATAGTCTTCCAAGGTACAAATTAACTTTTCCCTCCAAATAACATCATTTGCTCTTAAATTCTCATATTGAAAAGTAATTAACCAAATCACATATCCTCCATGATAGGTTAATCATTTCCATAGATAACCCAAAATAAACATACTCTTGATTCCTAAAATCATCTAACTAAAAAGAATTAGTCAAACTAACCAGGGACTTCACGTAGTGCCGTGGTAGGCGATAAATACTAGTTGCACTTTGGTTGTGGGTTCGATTCCCACAGCTTTGTCCGACATGACGGGTTGTCACACGGTCTGCGTGTTGTCCTTTTTCCAAAACTATATAATTTTAAAACATTCCCCAAAACGAGATAAAATATTCAAAAATAATCATAACATATTTCAACCTCATGTTTATCTCATGCCTTTCATTTTCCAGCATATCATATAATAACCCATAATTACCTCAAAAGTAAGGATCATATAAACTCTAATGGTTACCTTTATAATTATTACCTGAACTTCCACATCAATTGTTCATCTCATAAATGATGCATTAAAGAACATACCAAGGTTCGGGTGGTTGATCATTACTCCTAGATAGTTGGTTTAGAACAACCACGAGTTTCCTCATTGAATCCCCCATTTTATCTAGTATCTTAAACAGAGAACCACCACAGTTTCCTTCAAACCTGTTGTCTCTTTGGTGCTTGTTAGATCCATCCATTCACTAAAAACAGAAAGGTCAGTGTGAGTATATCAACAAAACCATCATTTACTAATGAGGAAGATAAACAATATTATATACTTACTCATTCACTTTATCTAAAACTAGGACTCTTTCTAAAATCCTAACCATTATGGTAATGTCACTTATGCTTAGAGAATACCATAACCTCTAAAGTTTTCTAATCCAACCTCTGATACCAACTATAATTCCATGTCCTTAAACCTTACATAATCATGAGTTTTTATAAGATTACACATTGAGGATCTTTTCAGGTTTAGAGTTTTAGAGAATTAGATCATAAAACTTGCATTACATTCCACATATAAACAAATTGGTTACATAAAGATAGTATTCTTCTTTCCCATCAATGGAACCATATTTAAAATAAAAAATGGATTCTTTCTTGACACTTCTTTGACACTATCATCATATCATGTACCATTCCCGTGACCTGTGAAAAACATTTCAAAAAAACTTGGGATGAGCATAAAAAGATCAGTAAGGGATATAAAAATATGGAAAGGAAACATGGGTACATATATACATAATAATGAAATCATACTTTACCCATAAAACATAAGCACTTTAACATACCTCATCAAATCATGAATAAATCATTGAAATCATAAGACATAAAGGTAACTTGAGGCATTCATAACATTCTTACGTAGGAAGTAACCCTCTTGGTTACGTTTGGAATACTCATCACAGTATATTCCCTAAATCTCTTCAGAGAAACCTTAACGTCTCACTCCTTAGTGTTACCCAATGCATTGGAAAGCTATATCGGGCTCACCCGCCCTTAGATTATCACGGAACCACCCGTATTCATAAACAATTCCCAAGAACCATAACATAATCGTATCACATAAAACATGCATAAAGGAAACATAACATTTCAACCTTTCAATCACAAGATATCAATACAACACATTGATATAAAAACATTATTAAAACCATTTTCAGTACCAAAATAAAAGAAAAGTAAAACATGGTATTTATTTTTCTTTTAAAAAAAGGTATGTCTTGTAGGGGAAGCCGAAACTCAAATAATGGTCACGGTGGCGGAGAAGTCATTGTCACCGCATACGTACGACAAAAACATTCCCTTTTGTCGTCTAGTAAACACTTCATATAAAAATATTCCTTTTGAATAAACATAAAAGTCAAATAGGTTTATACACCATATAAAATAAGGTTGTGTATAAAACAAAATATACATCAATGAAAGGAGATTGAGGCGAAGTCCCATACTAAGATCATTTTTTTAAAATAAAATAAATATATTATGTATATTCAATATAATTACACATAAAGATTGTAAAAATACAATATATGACATAATAATATCATGACATAATTTGAAATTAGGAGATTAACCCAAAGAATAGAAATTGGGTTAAGAAGTTCCCTTATGAAAACTCGGCAGCCTATCGGTGCCACTTAAAACTTCCAAAAATGGATTAATGAGATAAAATAGGTTCTCTAGTCATATTTCAATAAAATTTACAGCAAGAGGAATACAAAAGAACATCCCCCAACATAACAAAGGGGAGCTTAAAAGAAGTGACATAAAGGAGAGTACTTAAAAAGAAAGAGAGAGGTTAGATCTCTTACGAAAATTCGGCAGCCTAACGGTGCCACTCAAAACATCCAAAATGGATTGTTGAGAGAAAATAGGGTCTCTCATCATATTAACATAAGAAGTAAAGTAGTATTAATATAAAATAACATCACAATCATAAGAAAGATGAGCTTAAAAGTAATGACATAAAAGAGTGTACTTAAAAAAAGAGAGGAGTAGGATCCCTTACCTCGGGTCCAACTTGACTCGATCATTCTTTAATATCCTGAATAATAAACCTGAGTTAATTTATACATCCTTAAGAAACTTTTTTAAGTTCATTATTGCTTTTATATCACTTATTACTATGTTATAAACATTATGTAAACATTTAAGTTAATAATGTTTGTTTTGTCAATATTTGGTTCTTAAGTCAAAAATGGACTTCTTACAATTACATGTTGTTCGTGTGGTCAAAGGTTCATTATATCCAGAATGATATTCATGATTTGGATATCATATATATCATATATATCAATAATATACATCTATTTATAATATTACATAATCATTTATAGGTAAGAAATGAAATGCACCGTTCATGGAGACGGTAAGCCATACGTACGCATGAACGCTACATTCATTTCAATGTCATATTAATGGAATTAAAAATAAATGAGAGGTATGTATATTTTAATTCCATAATTATATTAATCATTTATATGTAACATACATCATATATATCCATTATATATATTCACTCATAATAATACATTACATTTGGGGATAAGAAATGAAATGCACCGTTCATGGAGACGGTAAGCCGTACGTACGCATGAACGCTACTTTCATTTTTATCTCATACTTTAATGGAAAGAAAAAAATAATAATATAACAGTATTTTATAATTCCAGTATAACATCATATATAATAACTTTAAATCCATCCTTTATACGTCCCTCATATGGCATTAACGAATCACATCACTTTGTGGGGGCGGTAGTCCGCACATCCTAAAATGAAATTATCGTGTTTACCCACAATGGAAAATATAAAGGTATTCCCAAAATGAAATATACAGAAGATTATAAACATATTATATATCATATATAAATATAGTGTCATCTTAATGGCCACCTTTGAAGGTGTTAAAAGAATGTTGAACAATCATCGTTTCTAGAGGCAGAAATTCTCCATCCACAGAAACAGTATGTTATTTAACCATTAGATGTAGGTGTGTGTAAGTGTAGATCTAATCCTTCTTACAAAAACATCCTAGTATATTTAATATACAGGATTTGTTACAAATGAAATGAATAAAAAGAGTTTAGGGGGTTGGAGAAGAAAAATAAAACAAAAGGACTCAAGTAAAGACATTACCTTAAAATCTGGTAACTCTCTTAGATTAGAGCTCAAAGGTTTCCTTGGGAAGACATGTACCCAAAGTGAGGCTTCGAAGAGTAAGAGAGGGATTTGGAGAGACAAAATGGGCAGTGGTTGGCCGAGACAAAGGATTTTGATGTGTGGGTAAGGAGGTAGAGTTGGGGGCCTTTTATAAGGGGAGAGGAGGGGCAATGTTGGAAAGTAGAGAAACGTTACTTTATTTGAAAATGATTTTCGAATTCAAAAGGTCCCACATTGATATAATTCAAGGGTAAGGTGATAAGGGTTATAAAGCCACCCATTCAATAGGTTTTGGACATGTGTAGGTCATATATTTTACATTATCATTTCATTTTATTTAAATCCTTTATTAATGAGGTAATCACTGCATCATCATGATGTCATAAATAATTTAATTTATTTAAAGTCTAAAAATTATGAAAAAAATACTATGATGTTGGAAATATTTTCATATTTCAAATGAATATTTATATTCTAAAATATCATTTATGTAGACAAAATTAAAAATATTTTACTTAGGTGATACATTCTTTGTCTCATTTAACATTCTTTAAAAATAAAAAGATAAAAAGTCACTTTCTCACAAAAGTGATTCCATGGGGCCCCCAAGTTTGGCACAATGCATACCATGGTCTGCCATGAGACAACCAGTAGCCTTAGGACACATTTTGTGGTCTTTTTGTATTATTATTATATCATTTTATTATCTTTAACTACCTGATTACTAATTAATCAAGATAATTAAAGGTAATTACCATCATTACTATTCATAATGTCCAAAAATAAAAGAGTCTTAATTACATAATTTGGACATTCTGATTCAAAATATGAAATCCATTTTACCAAATTAGAAACACATAAATTGCAATAATTGATTTAAAAATAATTCTCGTTGTCAAAACAAAGTAGTGGGTTTTTTTTAAACAATATCTATGAAAAGTTTGGCATTAGTTTATGACCAATTCAAAGTGAAATTAATCCTAATGACCACCATTGGATTAAATTGTAAAAATATATTCAGATTAAACTTTAAGACCAATTAAAAGGATAATATAACCATATAATTAAATTAAATGAAAAAGCAGTTTTGATGTAAAATGCAGTATGTTTCACTATTCATTAAAAAATGAACATTGTTAGAAAAATACCAAATATTTATCCAATGCAAATTTCAGTGTCCCAATCATAATGAATATGTTTATTTTGAAAAATATAGATTATAAAATTTTCAAAATTTTTATTTAAAAAGGGTTTTCCATCAAAAGGGAGTAAAACAATCTATTAAGAATATTACTATATTCCATGCATAAGATTGTATTTATTTTCATTTTAAGCCTCTAAAACACTATCTTAATCATTAATAGACATAGAAAAAATATATCTATTATTCATTACTTACATGGGATGTTACATTTAATATGGTTTCTTGTCATTACATTTTAGGGACTTAATTTATTCTAGTGGCGTTCAATCATATAGATCTTATAGTTTTGAGTTTTTAGCATTTTACAAAATGATTATTTTTTTTATAATTTATTATATAAATATTTTTTTATATTTACTTATATGAAAATATATATTTCTAATATATATATAAATAAACATTTTTATATTAAAATTTATTTCTATTCATATAATGAAAATGTAAATTATTATTTCTTTTCCATTTTATTCAAAATAAATAATTATTAATTTTTTCACCATATAAAAATGTAGTAATATATATATATATAACTAATTTATATATAAAAATATGTTTGTGTTAATAAACAATCAAATATATATATATATATATATACCTATATATGTTAAAAATTGAATACTATATAAATATTTTCAGGTTTTTGTGAGAAATAAAAATGTGTACTTGTTTCTGTTAATATGGTTGTGTGTTTGTGTGTATTATATATTTTTAAATGATCAATAAAAGTATTTTTATTAATAAATTATTATAATTAGAAATATATATTGTATATATAAATATTTTATAGTTACTATTTAAAAATAAATTATCTATAATTTATATGAAAATAAAAAACTATAAATGAATATGTAAATATATAAACATAATAATATATTTGTAATATAATATATATACACACAATATATAAAAAATTATAAAAATGTATTCTAAAAAAATTTTAACCATTTTTTAAATTATAATCTAATAAGTATATATATATTAATGACAATTCCTATATATAATTTCTATATATATATATGTGTGTGTGTGTGTATTAATAAATTTTCATTATACTTATAATAAATTCTCTTATATGTAGATGAATAATAATATATAATATTTTTAAATAAATATATGTATATATATGACACACAGAAATATATTTTATATTGGTATTACATATTAGTTGTATAAATATATGACTGAAATATACATACATATAGATATTAAGAAATACGATAAAACAGGTAACAAAACCTCATTGTAATGTGATAACTGTGTTCCAATTCAAAAGGATAGGTATAAGGATTAAATTCCGATACACATGTTCGATCAACAATATGATGGAATTTTATAATTCATAGACAAAGGCCCATTTAAAACCCTAATAAGGGGGTGGCTGTTTAGTGGCTATAAAGTGATAACCATGGTAGGGGAAAGAGCTGATAAATAGGTGGGGGAGAAGTGCTGAAAAAGGGCTGGTAAAGATATTAAAACCAAAATGATATTTTTTTTTCTAAAAAAGGGATGATAATTCCATCCCTTTAACAATGATCATGTTTATAGTTTTTCTTTATCACTAACAGAGCCTTTTTAAAAACTACTAAAGGGTAGAATTTTTATAGTGTCATTGTAGGTAATTTTTGTTAATTTCAACTGATTATAATTAATTTTTCTTAATTACCACTCATTATGAAAATTTTTCACTAGTAAACACGCATTTCCAATAACGTTTTCCAATCACTTATCTTTATTGGTTTTTTATACAATTTAGTACTCAATATGGGTGGTTTTTAGGAATTACCCCTAACTAATTGAATTTTATACTATTTATTAATCACTTCTACTAAATTTTTATCATTACTGAACATGACCAATAATATTAAATGATTAATACTAAATACATATAATTGTCACTAATTAATGCATATTATTGGAAATTTCTAATAACTATCACTCGATGAAGAATTTTTTTACAAATTACCACTCAATACAACTAATGATTTCTAACTACAATCCATTGCCTATTTGTTATAATAATTAACACTCATTTCCAATAATTTTATGTAAATAAAATTAATTTCCACTCTTTTTAATTAATTATTTTTCATTTCTAAAAATTGTAACTAAGTAACACTCATTTCCATTAATTTTAACTAATTGAGTCTCATATATGTTGGTTTTATTTAATTATAATTATTTTCTCCTAATTTTATGTAATTTCCCCCTATTTCATAATTTTTTTAGTAATTCATTCTCATTTCCCTGATTTTTAACTAATACAAACACATTTATACTTACTTTTACTAATAACCACTCATAAACATTAATTTCAAATAATTATTATCCCATTCGTATAGTTAACTCAAATTTCAAATAATTTCCAATAATTTATAACAATTACTGGAATGTTTCATTGATTACCTATTATTTCTAATAATTACCATAAATTATTTTTAATTATTTTCAATTTTTAATATTTACAAAAAATTAATAAAAAAGTGTGTTCATTACTACTTATTAATTTTTTTTTTCAAATTATTAAAATTTACGCAAAATATTATTAAGTATTAAAAATATGGATGAATACTTAGTATGTAATTTTAATTATAAATATTTATCCATCAGTTAATGCTAATTAATAAAAAAAATCTACATGATGATTATTAAAAGTTCTTGTTGCTAATTAAAACTAGTTACTTATAAATAAAAATAACTACTAATATTTATATGTAAATAAATATAATTAATAATAATTACAACTAATTAAATCCAATTATTAGTAAAAACCTAATTACTACTAATTAATATAACTAATTTATAATATAATATAATGTTATATAATATACGAAACATTATAAGAATGCCTCGACATATAAATTTCAATCAGATGAAAATTTTAATGTTTGGTTCCTGGTAACAATTAATCTTATGATGGGAGAAATTAAAAACATGAGAGGAGATAAAATAAGAGGAGAGATGAGAATAATGTTGAGAGGTGGAAACTCAATTGGGGGAATATATATTTTATGTTACTGGTGATGAGAAAATTTTTTATTGAATTTCTATGATAAATTGTTTTTTTATGATGGGGAACATCACAAATATTACAGATAATAATTACTGAATCAAGTGATAAAAAATAAATTTTCGAAGAATCCCTTCATAAATAATATTATTATTTCACATTATTCTTCTTTATTGTAAATTCCCATCAAAAATTACAATTAGGAAAAATGTTCAATATGGTGGGTGAAAATAATCATAAAAAATAATGGTTTCCATCATTTTATGTCATCCACACAACTAGTATTCTCAATAGGGAACCATTACCAATAGAAAAACTAATTAATATAGTTTTATTAATAGAATTTAATGAATTGTGTTTCCAATAATACCACTCTAATGACTATTTGAGATGGCCCATTGACCCATCATAAATATCAAGTTGACAAAACATGTTTTCTCATCATGATGTATCGGCCGAAAAAAAAATTAATTCTTGGAAATTTTGGAATTATTCAGACAAATTGAATTATATTGAATGATTTTAAATTGATATTAGTTTAAATTATTCTAAAATGTAGTAAAAAAATGAGCATCCATGGTCTTCATGCTTGTTTGTTTTGAGGAAATTCAACATTAGAAATATATTTCCATCAACCTAAAAATAATAAATATTAATTTCAACCATATTAATCAATGTTTCCTCATAATACGTTTAAATAATATTTTAACTCAATAATGGAAAGATATAATTTTTTGTTTATTTAACTTATGTTTTCATTTCAACAAATCACACACTATTCACAATACATTCTGCACTATTCTAGTCCTTTTAGAAAATAATTTTTTAAATATGAACCTCACATAGTCACCCACTATCCCCATGGTGTGACCTTAATATAAAATTCCATGTGAGATTCATAAGATTATAAATAATATGTTTTGATATCTTAATATCATATCAGAAAAAATTGA
Organism: Viscum album; assembly: GCA_963277665.1. Classification (NCBI taxonomy): domain Eukaryota; kingdom Viridiplantae; phylum Streptophyta; class Magnoliopsida; order Santalales; family Viscaceae; genus Viscum; species Viscum album. The sequence goes on from OY728150.1 coordinate 676,133,427, forward strand.
ATCCATTTTTGAGGAAGGTTAATGTTGGTTTTTTTAGGTTAAAAAAAACAAAAAATTAAAAAATTAAAATAAAAACTAAAAAATAAGGTTGTATTAACATTAAAATGTTTGTGGGTGATTTATTTCTATTACATGTTTTTTTATGAGATATAAATATACATACCTTATTCTCTATTATAATACTTATTATATTAGAAATAATTTTTTGAAATATTGATATTGTATTTTGGTAGTATTTTTGAATTTTTTTGAAGTACACTGTATTAGTTATAGATAATCATGATAATAAGAATTAGAATGATTATAACATTTAACCTAACTTTAATTATAATTTTAATAGAATGTTTTAGTTTAATATTTCTAGAATTATGGAATATAATATAAATTGATTTTGTTACATCCCTAAATTACAAAACTAATTTTCAATGCGATCTTCCGTAATTTAAAACCAAATAAACAAAATTATATGAAATTTATATTCATGAAATAGGAAGGGTAGTTTAATTTTTATAAATATTAATTATTTAACATTAAATTCACAATCCTATATCATTTTATTAAACTAACACGTTTTTCATTGAAATAAAAATATGTGTTAATCTACTATGGTAGAATTTTATTACCCTATTATTAAATAAATATTTTCGACAATTAAGAAATTTTTTCCTAATAATATATCAGTAAAAACATATAACATTTATTCATAGAAATGTTTTATTGAATTTGAATATAATTATAATATTACGAACCAACTAGTTTAGTTTATTAGATTTATGTTTTCAAATTAGATATTTCATGATTGACTATTTTTAAATGGGGATGAATTGGATGGAAATTTTACATTTATGAGAACAACATTTTTTGTAAATAACATAAATCATCCCATAATTCAAAATGACACCACATACACTATAGTAAAAAAATGAATTTATGATAAAAAATTGAGTTTGAATCCATATTAATTTTATTGGCTTCAAATCAATTTAATCCACTGTTGAATTGCCTCTTACATTCCATTATTAATAAAGCTCTACAACGTTGAGAATATTTAGAGAGGATTGATATTGATAATGAGGTAGAAAGATTTTAAGATCATAAAAATCCCATGGATCACCTTGTTTAATATTTTTAGTTCATAAAAAATTGTAATATATCAATTATAAATAAAAAATAATAGTGTTCATTAATCAATTTTCAACTAGAATGTATTTATATAATAACTTATTTTTTTATGATCTTTATATTCTATTATCCGTAAAATAGGTATAAATTTATCATTTACATATCCATTAATTTAAATAATATAAATTGTTTTTCAGAATCTATATTTTTGCCGTAGGAACTCATTAGTTATTTTTTGGGCCTCTCCACACATGTTAGGAAGTGTTTCCAAGGTAATCATTCTTCAATAAAGAGAGATATCACTGATTTATTACAGGTATCTAACCTCCGAAAATCTATGACTCACTATAAAATATATTATTTATAAATATGGTTTTTTATTAATATTAATCCAAAATCTTAATATAAATACTATTAGTTTTATAGGATATATAGCAATGAGAAGTGAAATATATCACTACTTTTGAGGTAAACCATTTATTAAAATTTTTCATTGAATATTTGTCTTCAAAATAATAATCTCTCAAATATTTCCTAATGTATTTACAATTATTCACATCATTAAAACCATGTTAAATATTTTTAATAAAAATATATAATTTATTGTATTAAACATTTATTTCATTGTAACCACAATTTAAATTGGTTAAATTTCTATGATCTTATGGATTTTTATAATTTATACTTTGTATAATTATTCTAGGAACATATTTTTAAATTTCAATGTCTTGAATAACATATCATGAAAGAGAGTGGTCATTGAATCATCCATAATGAAACAAATAAACAACATCACTACCAAGATTATATTTTCATATATTTTTTTAAGAATTTTTGTAAAAAAATTCCCTTTAAATTTGATTATTGAAGAATGATGGCGATATGTTTATATGAATTTCTGTTAAAATATCTTCATTATTAGAACTAAATTGAAAGTGTAATTCATTTTATATGAATGATCAATGAACGTTTTTTTCATAGCATCAACATAATGGTTTTATGTAATTCTAATTCCATTTTATTGAAATTAATTTTTAATAAATTAATATAAATTTTCTTTACATCGATAATGAAAATTAAATTTTCATAAATATTTGAATAATATTTTTTTGTCCTTTTATTTTAATATGATATTATTCAATTGTTTTATGTAAAAATTATAGTGTTATTCAATAAAGAAAAATATTGAGGTTTATAATTCATATATAGAAAAAATAAATTGAGTTATAGAAGCTTGCTATTTTGAACTAACATGTGGCCCTGGAATATGATTTTAAACTATTGGATTGAATCTTATTCAGAACAAAATTGAATAAAATGATTCTACATTATTAATGATTATCATTCATGATATTTTTGAAAGTTATCGATGTGGAATTTTTCATTAATGTGAAATAATACATATCATGGAATACACATAAAAATATCATCATTTCTTTAAAACAAATTAATAATTTCCATAATATTTTATAATTTTCATTGGGTTAGATCTTTTAATAAGAATGAATGTTTGATTCAATAATATAATTGGTATATATTTTATATTTCTCTATATAGTTTATTTAGTATAACATTTAATAGTTATCTCAAAATAAAAAATATTTCGTTTAATTTTTATTTTTATTTTTTACTAACATCATTATATTTGAAATTTTCATTTTTATAATAATTATAATATCTAAAACCAATTAAACTATTAAAAAACCTTATACATTATAAAACCATTAATCTTTATGACAAAATTTTCAGATGTGTTAATTTTTGCATTGTTTTAAATATAAAACTAAATCATTCTCCACATGTGTCAAATTTTCAAGTGATAATTATGTGATTTTATCAAACATGGGGGAAAATAGATTATTAGAATAAAAGTTTTATGAAAATTGATGAATTTTTTATTCTATTTAGAATATTCAATTTTATTCACTATTGTATAATAGGAAACATCATTTTTAATATCCACTTTTATTTTTATAGAAAAATTATTCATGTATAAATGAATGAATCCCTATGTAGAAAAATTATATTACATACTTTTTTCAACAAAAAATTTCACTCTAACGACTAATTATCATTCAGATAAAATAATGAATTTTATTTCATAATAAATACTGATGATCTATATGTGGGGGGTTTTCATGATCCCTTAAAAGGAATCATTTTTACCACATCATTTTAATTATATTTATAATTATTATAACTATTTTTAATAAAAACAATATTGTAATTTAGTAGCAATAATTTTTGATATTATTTATTTAAAATTTAAATTCATTAAATTTTTCAATAAAAAATATTAATTTGTATTCGTAACAATATAAATGGATGTCTATTTAATTATAATTATTTATATAAATTAATTTTTACGTTGTTTATATAAAATTAATTCTTCTAAAATATTATAAGTGAATTATGATGAAATATATTTTTCAAATTAATCTCTTCAATATTTAAATCTTTATTTAAGATTTTCAATTTTTTAACACAATTTAAATATTAATCATTAGTGTTGTGAATTTATTGTTATAACTTCTAGTAATAATTAATTAAATTCCAAATTTATTATAAAATTATAAATTTTAATATATTTTTTTAGGTTTTTTATTTTTTGGGGTTTCAAATATTAATTCAACATTAGATCAAATCAACCACTTCTGATGATATATAATTTTCTCTATTAGAATGTTGTAATTGTGTCTTCTCATTTCAATAGTGATTCATCAAGGTACTCTCTCCATTAGGTTCTAATATAAGGTTATAAAAATGACATATTAGGGACCCCTTGCATGCATTATTATCTCTAGAAATATATGTTCCCCATGAAAGGAGAAACCTAAGTGTATCTGTCTCCAACATATTTATATACTATACTAGTTGAAATATATGTAATGGAAGCCTTCTGTCATTTAGAGATTTGTAATGGTCATTTGGCTGAATACAAGAGGATTTTTTCACTTTAAAATTCACTGTTTAATGTTATATAAATCCCCACATAATGGTAACCATTAAAAGCTTATCTCTATAGAAACTATATAAAATATACAAGTAAGAAACATCAATTTTATTTATAGGAGACCAAATATATGACTTCTATTAAATTATAAACTAAATTAAAAATAAAATTGAAATAATAAGGGATACAAATACATGAATTTGATTAATCTGTTGACCAATTAATGATTAATAGATGATATATGATGAGGAATCAAGATATTATATGGTTTTATTGTCACTAAGGTGGTTGGGTGATGTTATAAGTTTATGGATGTCTTTTTGAGAAACCAAAATTAGAGGATCGACATTAACCTTCCCTATTTGTAAGCCATGTATTATCATAGTGATATTTAATTTTATTATAGATTTGGTACTAGGTGCATGAAATAATTAAAAAAGAAGTACCCAATAATTCATTGAATATTTACATCATTATATATATCACTTGTCTGCCACTAATATAAATTACTGTAGTGACCATAACTAAAATTATGAAAATTGGGGCATATATATTTTGGGATGATGTATAAGGGCTTAATGGAGAAATAAAATTGTAGGAAAACTAGGATCTAAATTTTATCCTCTAATCATAGAAAAAAAATGTAATTCTAAGATATGGATATAGTGGAATAGATTGAATTGGGTGTATTGGAACACAAATATTCTTAATTACATAGCCTAATGTCCAGCTACTTCGATTCAAATGGATTAGTATACACATAAAGGTGAATTGGTTTTTTTCTCTCTAATTCGTTTGGATGTTAATTTGGAATTGGATCATCCTGATAGCATCACTCTTCCTATAAATTATGATAAAATAGATGTAAAATTGTAATGTTAATGGATACAAAAAAAAATTGATCAATGAAAAATTATTGGTCTTTCTTTTAAAAACTGTACGTTTAATCAATGATATGATATAGATTCCCCTAAGCCGATGGACTAGAATGTGGTCATAAAGAACAACTTTAGAAAAGGTAATGTTCTAGGAAAATCTGTTTCCTTCAATGCTCCAATGGATTACATACCATCAGGGCCCCATATCCCTATGGCTAATTTTTCAATAGAATAGGTAGATATAACTTAATAGGAAAATTACCTTACATCTACACTATATTCTTTAAAAAAATTGTTCATGAAGTGTATTCTGATAATGATACACTATATGACGACCATTCTAAATCTTTGAAAATTTCACTTGATATAAATTTTTTTGTCTATAAGATTCAATTTTATCTTGATGATTTGGTAATTTAGATTACTATTTAAATGATATTATTGACCTTGTACATTTGGTTTGACATGAACAAAAAAACCCCTTCATGTCATGATATTGAACCTATTATTTATGAGGATTTGTTATTGATAAAACAACTAGAAAATTCATAGGTTCTTCTCACTTAGGGTCATGATCTTAATAACCATTTTCCTCTAGGTGATAATGGATTTTCATTCGCCGATATATCTACCCAACTTGAATATCCAATATTTGGTGACAGATTAGTTCTAACCAAACTAGATGTTACATAAATATTACACCCCTCTCTCTTTAAATTAGGTGTTGTGAATACTTTAGATATGGGTTTTGACATCAACTCTATTATCTAGTGTGATCATGTTCATAAATAAATGGTTCTACAGCCTCCTAAATCAAATATAAACGACAATGGAGAAAAGAAGGTGGTTGTTAACCCCAAGTCCAAATACAAATGGGGAACCTACTGTAGAATTTCTATGGGATGTATAACAATGACACATCAATATCCCATAGGATAAATATTCAGAAACCTAATTCAATTATAATTATGTAAGATGAACATAAATGAATTTTAACATCTACTATTTCTATTCTTGAGAATTTTTGTTTTCGTTTATTGGATACTTATAGTTTTTCTCCTTTGGTAATTTTTTTTGGGTTTTGGCAAAATATTTTTTTATTCATCCAATATTGGTTACTTCTAGTTCTCAACATGTTATTTATTATTTCCATTATATAGTTAATCAAAAGTGCTCCTCCATTATTTATCCTCACAATAGGTATCAAGTTCAATAAATTATTTCGATAATTATTCATGAATTAAAAAATATAATTTATGGTCAATGGTCCATGATAGGGAATTTAAATTCCATTATGAATCATTGTGAGAAATTATGTTTTAGGGCCTATTTTATCACTTCCATGGAATTTGTAACCTACAATGAGAATAATAATTTTATTGAGATAAATTTTTATAGATCCTAGTATACCTTTTATAGGAAACATCTACATTACATGGCCTCTAGAAAACATGATAGAGCCTTTTATGGTTTTCTGTCTTCGAAACATGAGATTATATATCTTTAAATACCTTCTCAATGCTCAATTATTAATAATCATCAAATATTTCTTGAACTTTTTTTGGAGTATCTACACCTTATTTACCCTTAAGATTCCATAATACTTGTGTGTTTTAACTGAAATGTGTCAGTATTGTTCATAAATTTTGGAATTATATGAATTGAAACAATAATGAAGTCCTTGTTATTTTCTAATTAATAACTTTTAAAATAAGATTAAATCTGGGATAATGGAGCATTTCAGTTCTCCTGAATCTATGATTTCCTCCCTTGATGATTCTATTAATCCTATTCAACAACAGAACACTTTCAATGTTCTTTGGATGGCATTGTGCATGAGGTTGAGTTTTATCTTAATCATAATAGTCTTCGTAATGGTAAGGATTTTTTATAAAGGAAATAATTATGATATAAATGGATCAATGATTATGATTATAATTATAGGTTCATGAATTATCATTAGCAATTTAGAATGATTTCTCAGCTTTTATCTCTTCTCAATAATGGTTATAAAATCACATATAATTGGAAGGATATCGCCCATCATGTAGTTTCTTATTATAATAATATCATTAAAGGATCCACTATTATTGTAGAGCCAGTGAATGGAATCATTACACATCATTTTAATTATGAAAGATAATCATGGGCTGACTACTCATCCCTTGAACTCAAAGATTGAGAAAGTTGTATTTGGTCGTAACTCTGACAGTTCATTTGGCGTGTATGTTTTAGGAAACTTTTAATTCAAAATGTATTTATAGATCATTCAGGTGGATGTTCTCCATCATTTAAATCATTATTTTCAAAGGATGTTCTCTTCCATGGGGATTGAATTCTCAATTTCATTCCTAGATTAATATAATGGAAAATTCTAATGAAATTCCCCTCATTGGAATATTTTATCTGGTTAATACCATTTATAAAATATTAATAGAAGTTATGACTAAGAGGGTGTTCTCTGTATCAAATAAAATGGTGACTTCCAATCAATCAGGCTTCATAAATGGTTAGACTATTCATGATCTTTTATTACATATTTTTATTTTTTCAACATTCTTTAGAATCCCATTAAAGATAGAAAAGTTTCCTTTAAACTTGATATCATATTTTCTTTTGACTATGTGGATTTGTAATTCTTTTTCTATGTTTGCGCCTGTTTTAGGATCACTAGTTCATTCATAAAATAGATTATAAGAATCATGGTTTCAACTCATATATCATTTATCAATAATGGTTCCCCTTTATGGTTACTTTGATTATTTCTATAGGGGTCAAAAAATGGTGATCCGCTTTTTTCCATTATTTTCTACATTACTTATGATAATACCAGTAGGATTTTTGTCATCATCGATAGTAATGGGAATCATAAATCAATTAATAGAAGTAGGTAAATTTCTTATCATTCCCATATTATATATATATGATATTATTATATTCTATAAAGCGTATATGGACAATATCCATAACATTATGAATGAATTAGAATATTATTAATAATTATCTGGTCATGTGGTCAGTTGGAAAAAATATTTTTTGAACTTCGATTCGGGGATCTCTGCATCTAGAATGATTAACAATATTTGGAATTTTTGCATTATATAAGGGGTCAACCTTTTCTTTTCTTTTGTGTTCCTGTTTTATAGGGCATGCCATGTGATTTTTATGTTTCTGGTATTGTTAGTCGGATCGGAAAACAACATGACTCATAGAATGGTAAGTCTATTTCCATGGATGGTCACATTTTTTTGTAAAATATATCATCTATTTAAATATTGTTGACTCATTTTTGATATATAATTTGAATTTATCTCGAATTATGAATATTGTAATCAATATTAAAAACATTATTTACAGTTTTAGTATACTATAATGGATGTTATCCACAGTGGAATAGAAAAATGTTTAATTACATATGAATATTGGTGTCTTAACAGAAAAAACATTAGTTTTGTAATAAATATTTGAAAAATAATTTTAAATGAATATTTTTGACTAGAAATTATACATCACCTGACTTCCTTCGTCCAAATTTATACAAAATACATAAATTGGAATCTTAATTTTGGTTTGTCCTCTATTTTGATTTCCCTAAAATACATGTTTTATGTCATTGATTTTAACTCAATATGGTTGGTTTCTAGAGAATATAATTTGGAGATTTAGACTACATAGAAGAATGGGTCACCATTGGTGGATTCCCCCTGGGTTAGTTAGACTATACAATATCATTCTCATTTAGTTTAAAATCAATTGATTAATATAGATGTTCTTCCGGTCATTGTTGGAAATACTGTTAACATAAATATATTCTCTCCAAGATCTGAATTTAGGTCTTGGGAACCATCATATAATGGCATCATGACTTTAGAAGCATTCTATGGACATCCAAGAAGATCATATTCAAGTTTAATGTGGCATGTTAAAATAAACTTTAAGTTTATTTTTTACTCACTTTTAGCTGGTATATAGAATATTTCGCATGAAAAATAATTGATGGTTAACTTCTTAGAATTCAATGCTATTTCATTATGCTCATCATGTTACCTATTCCATCAGGACAATTAAGATGTCATTAATTTTTTTCTTGTGGTACACCACGGCCTCTTTGATTGGGCTCACCTTCACTTATATGTTCAATAACTCATTGCTTCGAATTTTCTCCTTATATGAATTCATCAAATGCTAGTTATTGTTCCCATTATCCGATAAAATTCTCAATATCATTTGGGATACTACTAAAAAGTTAATTCATGTCATCTAGAAATATCACAATAAATGGTTACATGATCTGTTTTTGTTTATTCCTCAATCTACCTTATCTAAAATATTAATAGTTTTCATAGGATATTACACCACCCAAAATGTATTTTTCATTTACTATGTTCATAAGATTTTAGTCTTAATAATGGTTGGTATTAATGGTAAATGAATTCCTCCTCATGGAACATTTGATTGTTTTTGTAGTCACCTTCTGTAGGATTAATTAAAATTAAAACGGATGGTTCATCTAGGGATAACCCAAGTACTTATAGTTATGGTGATATTTCTAGAATTCAATATGGTGATTCATTAGGATATCATTATAGTTATTGTGGTTTTTATTCCTATCATGTGGGAAAAATGTTTGGTTTTATTTATTCCATTGAACATGTTTCACATATTGGATGGAATAATACTTGGATGGACTGTGAATCTATTGTTATCATTCATGCTATCAAAGTAGGTTCATAAAATCATTTATGGATAATATCATTGTTATGGATTATTTTTCTAGACTACCTTTATTTCATTAACTATATCATCACTCACATTGATTGGGAGGATGACTCACATGCATATGGTCTTTCTAATAGGGGTCTTGATGTTGATAATTTGACTTGGTCTAATCAGGTTCATGATGATCATTTACATATTTCTGACTTGTTCTAATCGGGTTCTTGATGTTGGTTTTTGTACAATATTTAGTTAAATATTTTACATATTTACCACTTCATAGTTTTTTATTTTGTCATTCTATTCATAAAGATTACATTTTCATCAATGTACTTTATTTGAATGATGCTTTCAAAAACTTTTGTGTATGTATCATTCCCATAACCATTTTGAATTATGTTAAAAACGAATCAAAACCACACACACTCATATTCTCTGACACATATATTATAATTTTCATACAAGAAAAACTATTTATGTTTTATTTTTGATTATATCATTGAATTTCATATAGTATGATTTCATATAGTCCATTATATTGTCACCCATGTTACCTTTTATTCGATCTAGCAGACAACTATATTGTGAAAGTTGTAGTATTTTAACTTTAAATCTATTAAATCTCAATAACTTAAATAAAAATTCGAATATTTCCCAAAAATAAACATCTGTTGTCATAGGGTTAAAAAAATAACAATTTCTAAAAAATATAATGTTATTTTTTGTACCCATCACATATTTTTTTTATTGATTTTTTACTTTATAATTATTTATTTCAATGTTTTTTTTGAGAATTTTCCAACCATAAATAATTTGAAAAAAATAATTTGTTTGAAATTTTTAATTCCATTTATATATCTCATTTTCGAATTTTTATTATTATAATTGGATTTTTCTAAAACATATTGTTATTGTGATTCTTATTGATGTTTGAAATTGATCTATTATATTGGGTTTAGAATCCAATAATATTTTTTTGTTACTTTTTGGATATTATTAGATTTAATATTTAGTTTTTTAAATTTAAAAATCTGTGGAAATTATATCTTTATTATGAGAAGAAATAATTATATCAATTTGAACTGGTTTTTCATTAACGACTAAAATAATTGATGTTAAAAATGATTGATGAATTTGATAAAATGAATCATATCTTAAAGGTTGAAATATAAAAACTATTTACTAAAATAATTTAAATTTATAAGAATTAAATAGTTAATGAAATTTTTGAATTGATAAATAATTCAATTTGTTGAAATAATTTTATGAATAAAAACTAATTTTTTCATAAAGAGTAAATAAATGAAGAAAATAAAGTATATGTCTTCTATTATAATAAAAATAAATAGATCGATACTGATAATGAAAAATATGTGGAAAAAATTATTATTTGAAAATAAATGAAAAATGATTTTTTAATAATGTTAATTTTAAACAAATATTTTATAAATTCACACATTAAAACTAAGTGGTTGATGAAATATAATTTAAGAATGTAAATTTTCTACCTAAACTAGTATAAGTTTAGATCATTGAACTAATATCAGCATGAGTGTGGTAGAAAAATAAGAATTATAATTTAAATTATAACAAAATATCATCCTATTATTTAGAAAATTTTAGAATTACACTACTGAAGGATGTTGGAGGAAATAGTGAAGAGAACAACACAATGAAAATAATTTGTTTTAGATATTATAAAATTGACTTACAATGCAATATTTTTTATTTTATAAGTGAATTCCTTAACATTTCAATTGGTCTCATGATGAAAACGATGATAGAATTTAAATTATTTAATGATTTATTGGTGAAATGCACTCATTTATACTTTATATAATGATTCAAAAAAATAATTTTTTTATAAAATTAAAATTCTGGTAAAATAACAAGCATAGAATAGTTTCATCATATAATTTATGGAAATTTATTTTTATATAACTAAATTAAATAATTTTTACCTTTTAAATTAATTGAAACAATCTAATGATATTTTATAAAATAATTTTGTAGAGGAAATGTATTTTGAAACTGGATGTGATTATCGATTATTTTATATTTGTATAATATTTCGTTAACTGTATTAATTGATTATAGACTATTTTCAAATTAGGAAAATTTAGTGAAATTTAATTATTTGTTAAAAAATGAATTCATTCCTATGTTTTTATAAATTCCTCAACTTTATTATTTATTATAATTCAAATAATATAACATAATACCTTGGAAGATGAATCTGTTTTGATTTTAAATTATTAAATATTTTCACAATAAAATATATATGTACCTCACAATAATTGGACAATTAATAGAGAGAAAATGATTATCAAGAAAAAAGTTCATATTAGTTTATTTTCTTGATACCCATCCTTGGAATAAAATTTTTACAATCCCTCCTCTATTTAATATTGTTTTTAAATAAATTTTTGAATGCTTCATACAAAAACACCATTACAATTAGATTCCAACACATTCATCACTGTAAACCCTCCACATTTCTTTTCCTACTATTTTTATTTTCATAATGAACAAAATATATGGATTTTGTACTAAAATATTTCATTTAATTCATTAAAATAATTTTTACACCAGTCCCATTCATTTCCACAAATATTTTTTGTGTTTCCTTCTTTTTCATGCATATCTAGAGGGTTTAGGAATTGTATGGATTCAATTTTTTGAGTGTTCAAACACGACCAATAAAAATCACCATTTTTGTGAGAATACATCTATATAACTATCTTTAGATGTTGGGATACACATAATCTCAAAATCATTATAGAAATAAATGTCTAGCCAATTCATTACAATATGAGGATAATTGAAATTATAGTATCACAAACAACCCCTATAAAAACTCTAACCCCTATTTCTATACAAAAAATTTAACTAATGTTGATTTAACATAAAAACTATCGATAATGAAATTAAATTATCCATGATTGTATCACCTATATTAATAAAAATAATTATATAGTGTTGATATTAAAATAGTATTTTAATTTCACTACATAGACAAAATATTACAATAATTGATGTATTTTTTAAATATAAAACTCGTGAATCACTATTTGTTAGACCGTTTATTTCGTGAATATAGTAAAAAACTGCATCTACAACATAAATATGATATTACTCTAATTTAATTCAATTGATTTTTTAATCATTTATTAATATTGAAAAAATACATACTTTTACTATTCAGTAAATTACATTCAAAAGACCTACCGACATCCTTATGATATTTTAGATGTATAAAAAACATGTATAATATTTCCCAGAAATATTATTTTTCAAAAAAAATGTTATTTTCGTAAATAGAACTATGATTAATATCTATGATCCACTAGATAATGAATCTATAGTGATGAAAATAAAATTACTCATCTAATAGAAATAATAATTTCACAGCAATTCCCAATGGTATGATAGGAAATAAGATAAATAATAAGCGATATTTTCATAGTCATGGAAATAGAAATTTATAGAAACCAAATAAATAATAAACAAAACATCTAATCATCATCCTCGATTACATTATGAATTCAAATAAAAAATATGGGTTACTAATAAACTATCAGTTTTATAGAATGCATACTAATATCACCAATTTATGGCTGATTAGTGGAAATTCAATAAACCCCATTATACCTTGGTGAGAAAATTCACACAACAATTACTGTGAATAATGGATATCCGCCATCATTTTGAGACTACAATGATAGTGTTCTGGATAATATATTTACTATAATCATTAAAATATTATCAAAGAAATTTAATGAAAAATTGTCTCAATGTAATAACAATTAGCATGGTCATCAGTAATGTAAACCCAAATCATACATATAACATTTTTGTTTTCTCACAGCATTATTTCTTCCTCTATATAGAAAAATATATTATAAGACAATATTTATTTTTGGTTTTGATTTTAGTACATGATAGTGGATGTTAAAGACGTGATATGGGATAAAATTTCACTATTTATTTCCATGTAAAAAATATCTTAATTAATTGTCAAATAAAAATAATTTAATGTCTTGTACAATGATACACATAGTATCCCAAACTTTTTCACTATGTAGATCCATCCACAAAATACCTTGATTTACAAAAAATAGATTTTTATTTAATTTCTTGTGTGTTACATATATCCAATAGTATTTATAAAAAAATCATTATATATCTAGTATAAACTAAGGATGCATGGGAGATTCCACACCATTTATCAAATAAAATATTAGAAGACGTTAACATACTTTTTATCTATGAATTAATTATGATTATATATTATTATGATATCTATCATTGACTATAAAAAGTTTCTTGAACTATATTAATAGTTGTATAATATAACTATTTTTCATAATAAAAATAATATAATTAGTTTCTACACTAAATCAGATACAATTATGATAATTATATCAATATATTTTAGTGATGTTGATAATAGATATGTAACCTAAATATTGGACTCCAAATAATCCTATATCAGATGAAAATTATTCTAAAATTGAACTGATTTATGTAATAAAATGTTATAGAACACTGAAAATATCTATAATATAAGGACCATTATTCATATCACTGATATATACCACCAACTCTACATGAATGATCTACATTAGGCATAATGAGTAGATCGTAATATCACTACCCGATAAAATGATAACTCAAAATTTGTCTCGAATCAACGCGTCATAACTAATCATTATGAATCACAAGATCTAATATATTCCCAACACAAAAATTTCCATTAATAATATATAAAAATATATGGTTAGCTTCAATACAAAAAAGACCTCAATTAGAGATGTTTTTAACATTAATATAACTAAATGTCTCTAATTAATTAATAAATATTTCAGAAAACCCCCATTAAATGATGTGTCAGTTAATTATTGACATTTATAAATATTCTTATTTAAATACATCTAATTTACCAATGTTTTATAGATACTTTGGTAAAAAATCATTTATAAAATATCGACAGTTGAAAATATTACAAAAATATATTCCTTTGGAAATGACCTCGCCTTAAACAGGACTTATTATAGTTTCATTTGACTAAAACATATTTTATTTCATTACAAAAGTTCTTTTAGGTCACTATTTTATGAAAATTATGAAAAAATATTACATAGTAAAATCATACATTACATGTTGATACTTATAATCAGTATCGAATTATTCTAACAAAGGAATCCCTTTTAGAATTAAACATTGATTCCTTTTTTGTCACATCTTTATTATTTTCATCAGGACACCTTCATTATCCTTACCAATATTTAATCCATTGAATATCCATTTAAATCATGGGATGGGAACATAACATCAATAGGGTAAAAAAAAATTAAAACCATTAGTCTAGTGAAAACCCATATAACATATTTTTTAAATAAAACATTCCATTTTACCTTGAAAAAGATATCCTTGTTTCCAACATATAATTAACTTACATTTTTAAAATCATTAATTTTCATGAAATATAATAAGAAAAAATTATAATATATAATAGGTGAATTTGGAAATACATAATCTAAAATTGAATAACAACATTATATACTTCCATACATTCCACTCTCACAAAGGGAATATCCATGAAACTGACATCCATACACATCACTCTTACAAATGGAATAGTCATACAAAAAACATCCATACCTAATGAATTTTTGGTTATAAAATAACCATCCATACTTAATTTATCATGTAACCACCATTAAATTTTACATTTACCATTATATAATCATACAACATAAAATATTTCAGTTTTCTTCAATTCACATATAAACTCCAAAGAAATCATATCATGATATCGAAATGAATAGTCAATTTTCAATTGAACAATTCCCAAAATGTCTAAAAGGAATTTATTTTTCATTTAAAATATTTAGGTATTTAATTTTAATACAAATATAAATTAATTTTCATTGCAGTGGATATGTTTTTTCACCATATAAGTTAAAAACATTCTTTTTATCTTTTGTCAAAAATTATCCATATAAACCAAAACAAATATTTTCAGAAATACTTTGAATAAAATTAAAAATGTACTTAAAATTTCCATTAATATTATTTTATATCTGTTCAAATGGATATGTAAAATAATATGTATAATATTGAAATTGATAAAATCATTTGATAATTAAATAATAAAATTTTCAAGGTGTCCCAGACAATTGTGATCATTTAAATCTATATCTCCATGAAATAAAAAATTATAAATACATTAAATATAATGTTTATATTTAAAATATGGACATGAAATATCATAGTTATTATATATACACCTTATAAAAAAAATCATATTAACCAATGACTTCATGTTGACCAGTAGTATGTGATGCACTGTTGTCGCCGTTCAGATGTGGGATAGATTCTTGCCACAATTCTAGACGGAATTGGTTATCACACAAACAACCAGATTTACTATTACTAAAACTATATAATTCTTATATCATTCCTAAAATATTTAAATTTCATAAAAATATCACATAATTTCATTAAAACCAATTATATCCAAATATTCAATTATTCAGCATAAAATTTCATAAATCTCATACTCAAAAGCCTTTGTATGATAATAAACTAATAAAAAACCTGAAAATTATAAACCCATTATGATATAATTTTCTTATTAATAATACATACTAATGTCTATATTTTTCTGAATCATGGGGCCTTAATCATAACTTATTATAGTTACTTTTGATTAGAATTTATTCTCATTCATTCCCAATGTTAATTTATGTCCACGGTTTTAGAAAAATAGAAAATACACTAAAATAGTAAACCCATAAAATAGAAGCAGATACTTATAATTAATTTCCATTTTCCCAACAAAGTAATAAATTCTAAAATAAAATATGGATAATTAATATCACATATTCAATATTTTCTCATGAGACCTTCTTTGTACAAACTAATCTCCAATCCTAGTGAAAACCATTTTAAAAACATGGTGTGATCACAAAAGCTTAGAAAGGTACATAAGTAAATAAAACCATTAGTCTATTCATTACCCAAAAAACATTTCCTTAAAGTAAAACATATGATTTTTCCTTGAATATTATATATTAAATATAAAAAGGTAATTCTCATACATTTGAAATATTAATTATCTTCAAGAAAAATTAGAAGAAAAAATATTATATATTTGTTGGTGACATGGGACATAATTATAATAAAATGGATTAATCATACTGTCAAATTCCATTAATGTTTCTCTTAAAAATAGAATAACAGTACGGACGACCTCCAGGAATGCCACTCTTACAAATTGAATAACCATAAATCCAACATCCATACAAAATGCATTAGATGTAATAATGTAACAAAACATATTTTGTTTATCACATAACCACCTATTAAAATCCCAAGTATGATTATATAATAATAACACAAAAAATATTTTAATTTTCATCATTTCACTAATAAAATACATAGACTAATTTCATGATATTGAATAATTAATCCATTTTCAAAACCATTTTATACAAAATAAATTACAAAAAAGAGAAAAGGGGTTTATTTATCTTTTAAAAAACATTAATGATTTCATAAGAAGACAAATATCATATACTAGACATGGTGAAAAATAAAAATTTATCACCTTATATGTTACTTTTTATGGTCTTTTATTAAAAACATTCTATATAAAACATGTAAAAATATTAGTTTTCAAAAAAAATTGAATAATATTAATAATAGACATAATATTTCTTTTATAATCTTATTTTTGCAATATAAATAAATATTTAAATTAAAATAAAAAATATTGATATTGATAAAAATATTTGATAATTAAATATTTAAACATTCAAGTTGCTTAATACCACTTTGAACTTTAAAAATTGTAATAACTATGAAATAATAAAATATAAAAAACAATAAGTAAATGTCTATTGGGAAACTATGGATATTAGATGTCATAGTATCTATATTTATACATTATAAAAAAATTAAGGTTCATATTTTGAATAATTGTCTCAATTAATGGTGGTTGATACGAAATCCCTTACATATAGTCTGATTTGACATGTATGTTATTAATAATAATAAAAAATAAACATAAGGAAATTATATGATATATTGAGAACATATTTCATATTTATTATTCCATTTATATAACTTACTACTATTTTATAACAATTAATTAATTATTCATGTCCACGTTGAATGTTTTGACGATCTTAGGTGCTTAAACCCAAAATGTCTTATGTATGATGTCAATAGTAAAAGTAGTTAATTTTCCCTCATCTACAATATAATATTTACCGAATAATAATAATGTTTAAATATTAATTATACTTTTAAATCAAACCATTTATGTATGGTTATGAAAACTGCACAATGTTTTAATCATGGAGACTGTAGGTTGTATGTATGCATGAATAACATTCCCATTTTTTATTGATCATTATTGAAAGAATGTAATCATTTTTTCTTCATTATGGAATTTTCATTAAACTATAAATATCATATTAATAATTAATATATACTTATATATATCATCCTTGTAATGTGTTTATTATAAATGAATCACATCACTTCTTATAGGTCGTAGTTCACACATATGAAAAAATAATGTAATCATTTTTATATGAATGAATGGTAAGAACATAATTGATATATAGTTTTCCATATAATGATAAATATATAATTAATATAATATATAAAAAATACTTCTATCAATATATCCAGTATTGAGAGATGAAAACTGATAACAAATTATCTCGGTTCCTGGATGTGATAGTTCAAATGTACAAATGACTGATTAATTATTTTTCCATTTCACGGATAATGACATGGATATAGATAATAATATTAACATAATAACATTTAATTATTTAATGGAAAATATATTTATTATTTCATTATGGTGTAATATTATTTCATGGTTGTGGATGTTGAAATAAAATAAAAACACTTAATTAAAAATGATACCTCTTTTTTGGATGATCTACTTTAATTAAAATCTTGACACCTATAAAGAGGGTTTCCAAACTAAAATAATGTCTCTCTAACATGGGGATTGATTTTTGGAAGGTATTTGGGATGATCTTGTTAAAAAAATATATTTTATGTTGTCAATATAATCGAATAATGATTTTACATTTATAGGATAAGGGAGGGGTAATCTTGGAGTTCAAATAAATGTTAATTTTTTTTTTAAATTTTCAATAAAAAATGGATGAAAATTAATTTTTTTAAATCTAAAATAATTATGGGTTTCAATATAATCATCCAATAAAAATTATATGAGTTTTTAATATTTTGATAATACTTATCATTTTGTTTTAACCCTTTTCACTCTTACTATTTTATCAACTAATTTCTATTTTTAGGGGTAATATAATATCCATTTCATTCCAAAAAACATATAAATTAGTCATTGATGAAATTTTTGGACTTATTTAAACTATTTATCTGAATATTGGTTTTTAAAAAAATTTATAATATCGAATAAAATGTTTTATATTTTAAAATTCCATTACTGTATCTTTTGAGACTATTAATTTCATCATAGTTTAAAATATCACTACATCATGATGTAGTGAACAAAAAATATTTTCACACATCTCTAATATGTGAAATTAATCAATAAAGATTATTTATGACATAAATTATATAAAATAATTATTATTTTAATATATTTAATATAATTTATTTTATTTAACCGTTAATGAAGAAATTATTTCACCATCATTGGGACACCATTTAATTTAATTACTTATTTACTTAAAATTAAAAATAAATTACCACGATGTAGGTAAAAATTATTTATTTATAAAAAATATTTATAAATAAAGATATACCATATATAAACTCATTCAAAAAATAAATTACTTGTTAAAAACTAAATTGTTACGAAATATTGTCTTCATTAAATATATTATTATTTATGCATTAAAGTCATCGAAGTGGATACAAGTGGACCTAAAATAGAACCAATTAATCTATTGATTGTAAAATACTAATTATATTACATTAGTACAATTTTTATGGTAATTTTATATTTTTATAAATAGTTTTTACATTTATTTACATGATTCACCCATAACTAATGTAATAAAAATTATTACTAAAGTTGGTTTTTATAATGTCAAAAATTAAATGGGTCGTATTTAAATAATTTAAAATAAATGATTCCAAAACGGAATCCAATTTTCCAAATTCAAAACATATAATTGAAAGAATTATTTTAAAAATTAACCCCATTGATAGAATAATAAAAAATGTTTTTATGTAAATATATTTAAAATTTCATGATGTTTTTATATAAAATAACAATATGAAATTGATTCCAATGAAGAAATTGAATTAAATTATAACAATGTCAAATAATTATACTTTAAATACATTCAAAATGATTATTTGACATTATAAAAAAAATTGATGAAAATGTATTTTCTAATTAAAATACATTATTTTTCATTTCACCTTAAAAAATGATTCTTATCATAAAAATACCATAAAATTTAAAAAAAAATTGATGTATAGATTCTAAAAGGGAAGTTTTTTTGTCATATATAATTTATTTATGTTGATAAAAATATATTTCAAACATCTGCACCATCAATAGTCAGCAAAACGTCCATTTTTGAAAAATATTTCTTTTCTGAGTAAAATTGGATTTTTTTTCTTATATAAAATGTACAAAACACATAAAATGAATTATATATATATATGTATGATCAATAATCCAAAAATTCTTATCTATTTATTTATTGGATTAAAACCAAATTGTTGACATAAATATTTTTTTTCAAATAAACATTTCATTTTATTTAAATAGTTTTTACATTATTTTATAAATATTTGATCAAAAAATAATTAATAATATATAGATATGTAACCTATATACAGAAAATTCAATTCATTCCCACCATTATAACAGTTCTGTTTTAATATTAACATTTAAATATTAATTAGTTTTTCACATAAGAATAATGTTGTGTATCATGTATGCAATTGAATATATTAATTTTAGAGATCCAAGATTGATGTACATGGAAATTACATTACTTTTGGGGAATAATTAATACATGACAACAACATACACCCAAGTACCGTAATTGTTTAGTGTCTTTGGAAACTCGGGACATCATCTTCAAATCGTGGTGAAAGATCGTCAACATCTCCAATAAAGATTGCCCGCTATTTGTTTTCTTACCTAAAATCTATCATTATATTCAGGAAAAAATAAAACATTAAAAGGGTGTGCTTAAATGATCAGTAAGGGAAAATATGGAGAACATAAAACAGTCCATAAACATTTGAACGTTAAAACATGAACATAAAACTTCCACATCATGAGTAATGACAAAAATCATGGCAATAAATAAAAGCATAGATCAGAAAAGATCATTGATCATGATAAAATGGCATTGGGAGAAAACTTGTAATTTTTGAATACATTAAGAACATGTTATGGTTTCCATAGTAGCCATGGAATTTCTGCCAAGACCATCATAGTGGAAAAATTCCATTACTGAAAATGGTTTACTTGTCTTTCAATCCCTGTATTACTGAACCGGATTAACTTCTCATTCCATCCATGTCTATCTAGTGAGATATAAATATTTACCCAATGCAATATAGAGAGATATAGGTCCCACCCATCTCTTAATGAAATCATTCTTTTATGTGACATATAATAATCATAAATCATTCATCATAACCCAATGAATAAAATGGGTTTCATAAATATCATCCCATCATTACATAATCCATATAGAATAAATGGATAACATTTCATCATATGAAAAATGAATACTTGTAAATAATAAATACATTATACTTGAAACATAAACATATTAAATAATGTCATATTAGATGAAATGTTTTTCATAAAACACTTGAAATGAATTTTTGAGGGAAATATTATTTCTTCTTCAAAATCATTTTCATTTCTAAAAATTCCATGCAATTTTAAAGGAAAATTATTTGTTGAAAATAATCCTGAAATAGTGTAGAGGATGATTCATGTAAATAAGGATTTATGAAACCGTAAAAATTTGTTCATGCCGTATAAGTTTAAAAAACATTCTTCTTGTATTTTTTTTAAAAATGTCCAAATGTACCTCATTTGGAAAACAAAAGAATGATTCATTCCATACTACATAGTTAAAATGAAATAATGTTGAACAAAAATTTAAAAATACATGGAAGAATTGTAAAAACATTATGAAAACTTTTTTTATAAAACATGGACATGGATGATAAATATAACCCCGGTAAATACTTTCAAATAAACAATCTCTAATAAGAACGAGACAAGAATTATTATCCCTTACCTTAGGTCTAATTTCTCCAGTATGTGTCTGAACCATCGATATAATGATTTAAATAATTTCATAGACTTATTTGAAAATCATAGCCATTTTTATGATATCATATATGATTCACTTATGACTTTATATTACCCATTCATTTGTGAATTCCTTGTTGAAGCAACATTTTGGGTAATAATCGTTTCTTTTATCATACGTGTTTAGACTTGTTGTTCTTGATATTATTACTTATATCATGATTTACATAATTAAAGAATTTAAAACAAGTTTTATATATCATATATATATTAAGAGTATATATATATAGATAAATGAAATTAATTACATTGTTCATGGAGACGTTAGGTCATACGAACGCATGAATGTTATTTTCCTTTAATTAATTACATGAATGGAAGTAAGTAGATGAAATATACATATATGTACATGAATCTAGTATCCTTATTATGTCATATATCTCAGTATTATTTATTATATATACATTACAATCATTCTTTAATGGTTAACATGGAGAATAAATCTCTTCGTGTCGTGCAGATGGTAATCTGTACGTACGCACGAGTGTTGATATTCTTCCCATAATTATTGAATGAGATTGGAATGGATGATATAATATATCATAATGGTTATCATGTAATAATAATCATATATTTTTTTTATTTTTACCGTTAAACCCATCCAAGAACGTTGGTGGTGGAAAACAGATTACACCATAGTGTGGGGACAGTATTCTGTACGTATGAATGCGTGGTGATTTCGTTCTTCATAGAATGGATATAAGGTTAAATAAGGTTGTTTTATATTTACAATAACATATATGTATATGAGTGATAATGATGGTATTAATTTATAATTAAACAACTAATGAAGAGGATGTAGAAGAATAAATAAACAAGAAATAATGGGTAGAAGATATCACCTCTTCCTCGACGTGCCTCTTTTAAACTTCCTCTTAGGGTACTAGAGTTGGAATTTTGGGAAGACAAAAACCTATATAATATAACTAGAGAGGTTTAAAAGAGGAATTTTTATGGTTTGGATGTTCTTAAAGGCACAAAATTGAGTGAAGATGATAGGGAAGGAGGCTCCCTTATATAGGAGAGGATAGGGGAACTTTTGGAAACTACAAAAATATTAATTCATAATAAAATCAACCTGCTCTTAAAAAACCTCCAAAAATAACTCAATTTGAAGCTGAGATGAGATAGGGTTGTTATATCATCAACTAATAAAATTTAGATATGTTTTACGTTTATTTTAAAGCTTATCATTTTTATTTATCCTTATTTAATCTATTAAATTTTATTTGCGGTAATAATATTCTAATCATTAAATTTTTATAAATACATTCTTTTGTCTTGTTATTTTTCCATAAAAATATTAATAGTTACATACAAGACCATATAATTTTAAATTTTTATTTTTCAAATAATTTTTTAAACAATATAATAATATATTATTTTTTTTAAATATCAATAGTGACAATTTTTACATTATTTAATTATTTGAATTTAAATAAAATCCGAACATAAGATATATTCGAAATAAAATATTTAATACATTCATGACATGTCAAATGCATCTAAAAAATTTGTGGAGAACATTAATTATATCATATAATATTTATTTTAATTTTTTTAAAACCATTTATTTGATATTTCTCTTAAAAAACTATCACTACAACATTTTTGTATAATTAGTTAACATACTTATTTTTTCATAAAAATTAAAAAAATACTATAATGTAGATAAATATAAAAGCCTTTCTAATAATACTTTTAGTCAAATTTATCTTCTAAAACACCCATCTTTAAAAATGTGTTGTTTATTAAATTTTGAAGGTGACAACTTTGACATCATTTAAAATAAATTAATATAAATGTACTAATCTATTTTATAAGGATATAAATGGTCCAAAATTAGAAAATTGGATTCTTTTGGTGTATATAGTCTCGACCAATACATTTTGGTCAAGTTTTTAGGTCTTTTAGGGGTATTATTATTTGAATAAAAACTATATTATTGATTTTTCAATAAATAAATAATTTTTGCATCATTAATTTATAAGCTATTACTATAATTAATTATTTCTTAAATATTAAAAATAAATTACCATGATAAATAAAAACATTTTATTTTTAAAATAAGTATTTGTAATAGAATTTATATTCTGTATAAACTTATATTTAAAATACTTTAATTATTAATGTTTGGGGAGACATACTTCACTTTCATTTAAATAAAATAAATTAATGGTCTTAATCACGTACAAGTGGGTTCAAATAGATAAAATTTCAACCCATGTATATTTTAGGACGAAATTTAATCATCCAATTATATTAAGACAAGTGTTAGGGTAATTATATTATATTTTTTACACTTAATTACCTGATTTACCTTCAACTATGGTAAATAAAATTTACTATTGTTACTATTCATAATGTCTAAAAATAAAAGTAGGCTATTAACATAATTTGGAGAAATATATTCCAAATATGGAATCCATTTTTCAAATTTCAAAACATAAAATTTGTATCAATTAATTTAAAATTCACCATGTTGTCAAACTAAACGGGTTTTTGTTTAAAACATTGGAAAAGGTTGAAATGTTTTTACCAAAAAATTCATTGTAAAATTAATGATAATGACTTATATTATATTAACTGGTAAAAATATATTTTTTTATACTCTAAGGAAATTCAATTTTATAATTTAACCATATAAATTATCCCGATGAAAAAAGTTAATTTTAATTAAAATCTAGCGTATTTTTACTATTCATAAAAATATGAAGGTTATCAGAGTAATGTCAAGAATTTATCCAATGTAAATTTTTACATCATGATTCAAAAGAAGAAGTTTTATTTGAAAATTTTCACTTATAAACTTGTAAAAAATTTGATTTAAAATTGGTGCGTCATAAAAAGACGACATAACTACATTTTTTTAAAAATAATTTCTTTATACGAAAAAATGATTTTGTTCTCAAACCACATTCTAGAAAATTTGTAAGATAAATTATAATGTTATAAAAATAAAAATTTGGTTAATACTATTCATAACAACTAGTTCATAATAATATTATAATATATCATTGTATAGTGAAACTCGGTATTGCGTACCACGCATGCTATCGAGGAGGGTCACTCTTGCGTTTAACAAAAGACAAGTATATTGTTGCCTAAGCTATAAGATAAGATTGGTGTTTCGTACAATAGAAGATATCAACGAAATTAAAAGGAATATATCTCATAAAATCATGGGGTGTTACATTATACCCCCCTTAAATTGAATTTCACCCTCGAAATTCATCGGTGTTATAAATGGTTTACTACTTGAAAGTTTCTTTCATAGAAACCCACATCTTAAAAAGGAATACTAAAACTAAATTTTAAAAACTAATGTATGAAACATAATGGTTACCCAAATTAACTCATCACTGGGTTTCCACATAAGAGAACATAGGTGAAAATAAGGAAATAGAATTGAAATCTAACAATCATGTTTAGATGAAGAGTTGTATAGAACATGGCTTTGAAAAATCCATCAATCACAAAGTCATAAATTTTTTATGATCTAAGGAACCATCTAATTCATCAGATATGAGGGGACAAGGAAAAACTTTTTGGTTTTCAAGATCATTTCCCTAAATTTGATGAATTTTTTCATAAATATACATACTTGATTTTAGTGTAATATCATCCTTGGTCATTGCATGAACAATTCCCACTTCATCAATTATTTAATGAAATGATGTTGAATTATTCATTCTTGAAGTGTTAGGAGATCATGCTATAGAATGATATGAATTTCCATCTTCCGTTATCATAATAAGTATAGCATAAATTATTAAATATATCTAAGTCCATCTATGGTGAGATTAACCATATATGATTCTATAAACTAACTTATAATTCATCTATAATACCGTTTAATAAAATAAAACTAATGTCTAGTTACTAGGGACTACCTGTAGGCCAGTGGTAGACGATAAAGGCTTTTCTCACTTCGGTTGTGGGTTGGATTCCCACATCCTTGTCTTATGTGAAATGTTGTTGCCCGTCCTGTAGGATGTACTTTTTCTAAAATTATACTATTATAACATTCTAGAAAAAAAATTATCCTTAAACAATACTATCTGATATCAAACTTAAACCATTACAACCTTTAGGCTTATTGAACATATTTATGTCCAATATCATTATATAAAGAAAATGATTACTAGAAATATCATCTGCAAAGCATTGAATACCAACATTTATCCCCCGTATATCATAAGATATACCTTGTTGGTCATATTCCAAACATGTTAATACCTTAATCATGTATTGTCTTGAAACATGAATAACCATATAATCTTTGTGAAAACATGAATGCTGTCAAAAGTTAACTCATTCTATATACAAAAATCCTATATTTATCTATACTCAAACAATGATATCACATTGTCCTTAAATCAGACATGAGCTCATTAATACTCTCAAGAATTTCATTATCTATTTATCCCTTAATTATAAGCATATTAGGTTCTTTCCAAAAATATATTAATAACATTTCTTGGATACCAGTGCCATTAAACATATACTTTAAAAAACATAGGGAAAAAATAGTGTAATAATCCTTATATGTATAATTATTCCATAGTAATAAGATATTACTTATACAACATTACTCTTGATAAACATGTAATCATTCAACTACCATCTTAAACCATTGACCGTGCTTCATCATTTTATTCCTCAACACTTCTTTCATCTCATATATCATTTGTAGTCTCGTCATCATCATCAACATAAATACAACCCATACGACCATGTTGATTCACTTAATTAGATTTTCCTTTAGGTCATTGGTTTTCATAATGCCTGTATATCCCAAATTTAAAACATTTAACTGGTGTTGATGTCTTAGAAATACCATTATCCTTGTCTGTGGTGTTAACTGAACCTTTTACATTGCAATTACTGGCTTTGTGTCCTTCTTTTCCACAGCCAAAGCATCTTCCAATTCCTTTGAAACATTATCTCTAATGCCTCTTCCCACATGATTTATATGAGGGAAATTGAACTTTCTTTCCTCTATGATCATCATGAAACTCCATCTTTCTCTTATTAGATGAGTCAAGAAACATACCAATGTTGAGATTATTGGTCATATTATGAGATTGTTGATTAGCCATAATAACAAGGTTTGAACTTATAAATCACATTTAATTTGGTTTCTCATGAAGAATATCATTCCATTGTCCATAATATTATCCATTAACATGAATCTTCCTTTTTCAACCCATTTTCTAATACCCAAAAAAATACAGTGAGAGGAAAAAATCATTCTAGGAAAACAAAAAAAATCAATGAGGAATACTTTCAATCAATAATATCTTAGGTTTAATCCAAGGTTATTCATGATCGTTATCATAATTCTAGGATGGTAACCTATACTATATACTTAACCTTACGGACATCCCTAGACATACCTTATATATATCTCTAGAAATATCACTAAAGGACTCACATCCTAGTTTCCAAAGGTTAACAAAACCTTTCCTCTGATACCAACTATAGAGACCCAATATTGACGTACATAGAAATTACATTAATTTTTTTGAATACTTAATACATAACAAAAACAAACTCCCACAGATCGTAATAGTTTATTGTCTTTGGAAACTCGGAATGACATCTTCTAATCATGGAGAAACATCTTCAAAATATCCCATAAAGATTGTCCTCTATTTGTTTTCTTACCTAATATAAGGGCCAGACCTTAAACATTTCTTAATCATGAATAAAATGAATAATTCACGTAGATGATCTTTTCAGGATTAGAGTTTTAGAGAATTAGGTCCTAACTATTACATCTCAAAATATTACATAGTAGACACTTCTACTAAGTTTCCATAAAATAAAAAAAAACACTTAAAAAGAAACATGTCTAGTTCCATGTTTTAGATAGAATGTCTTTCCTTGATCCCATCCTTGACCCTATTCATCTTTAAGTCTAGTGGAAAACATTTCAAAAACATGGTATGAGCATAAAAAGTCCAGTAAAGGATACACAAAGAAGGAAAACTGTTAGTTTTTAACTATGAGTACTTTACCAAAGTAATACATGTCACCTTTATGAAGTAGTAAAAACTCTTCACTGACTAAAATACCACTACTTACCCTTTTGTAACCAAAGTATTACCATAAAACCCATATAAAGAACACATAACATATAAATGTAACTTGGGACATAAAAATACTTAAATTGGATAACCATATGGTCGACTTACACATATACTTAATGGAATAGCTATACGGCTGACTTCCATACCCAATGCATTGGAGGTTATAACGTAACCACCCGTCCTTATATTCACAGCACCACTGGTCATATGGTTTATCACATAACCACCCATAAAATGTCCAAGTACCATCATTAAACATAAAATATTGAAAATATAAGCATTTGAATAACAACATTTCATTTTCAATCATAATAAGTAATTCCAACATATTAAATTAATCAATCCATTTTCAAAAACCATTTAAAAGCGATTTTTGATTCAAAGTGTCCCATACCACTTTGATGCTTTTAATGGAATTGAAATTTTGAAACATTAATTTCAATATAAATTAATACTGAAAACCATTTTGAAAACATGGACATTAAAGAAAAAAATTTAGAATAATAAATCTTTAAACCATTTAAAACGATATTTTTTGTTAAAGAGTTTTTACCAAAATGAGTGACTCTTGAATACAAATAATTGCGGAATAACATTTAATATGAACTTTATAATATCATGAGAATAAAGGGATTCATGATATAATTTGTCAAAGGATAGTATACACACCATATAAGAGTGAATTGGTGCATAACAACAATTAAGTCTCAATGGAAATGTAAATTGAGATGGAATCCATTATAAAGATGGTATCCTCAAATTAAGGATAAATATATCACATAATTTTGTGTGAGGACTATAAATACACCCAAAATAAGTGGATATTAAGTTTGAAACAATTATAGGTCATTCACACATATTCATAGTATGACATGTTCAAGAAGTACAAGTTGAACCCAAAGATATCGAAATTGGGTTAAGATGTTCCCTTGTAAAAATTTGACAGCCTAACGGCGTCACTTCAAAATTCAAAAAATTAGTCGATGAGAGATTGAATGGTATCTCATCACCTGGACATAAACTTTACATCAATAAGGATATAGAATAACATATCCCAACATAATAATATGTTAATTAAAAGACATAATAATAGAATACTTTTAAAAAAGGAGGGTGAAAGGTCCCCTTACCGAGTTGGGTAACTTTCGAAACGTACACCCTTGGGAAGAAGGGTCATACAATAAAGATTTAATTACCCATAAATGAAATTATAATAAAAAATAGTATAATAATGGGAAGTAAATACACCACTCAAAGGAAATATTGGCAAAGGTAGAATAAATGTCACGGGAATAAAAGTGAGATGAAAATTCTCTTACGAAAACTCGGCATCCTAACGGCACAACTTAAAACTTCCAAAACTGGATTTATTAGATTAAATACGGTCTCTCATAATATGAACATAAAAATTACAGTATGAGGAATATAAAAGAACATCCTCAAACATAATAAAGATGATCTTAAAATAAATGACATAAAAGAGAGTACTTAAAAAGAAAGAGAGGGGTAGGATCCCTTACCTCAAGTCCGACTTGTCTTGTTTGTTTCTTTATATTACTGAATAATAAACATTGGTCAATTTATAATTGCTTAAGGGACTCTTTTATATATTATTATTCAGATCATATCACATATTATAATGTTATAATAATTGGTTAATAATGTGAGTTCATATGAGACGTTTTTGTCGATGTTTGGTACATGAGTCAAAAATGAACTTGTTTTAAAATGATTGTCCATTTAGTTATAAGTAAATCATCTCCAGAATAGTATTAATGATTTAAATATCATATATATATAGTTCATATTCATTTTATACTACTCCATAACATTTGGAGATAAAAATAAATGATATTCACTATTCATGGAGACGGTAGGTCGTACGTACGCATGAACGCTACATTCATATCATTTTCATATTAATGGAATTTAAAATAATTGAGAGATATATATATTATAATTTCAGTATAATATATATGTTATATAGGTCACATATGTTCATTAATTTAATTCTTTATACATTCCATGTATTGTATGAACGAGTCACATCACTTGAAGGGGTGGTAGTCCACACTTCCTCGTATGAAATTATCGCATTTTCACAACATAAAGAGCATAAAGGAATATTTTAAATATAAAATTAAGAATAATATAGAAAACATAAATACTATATATATCATATATAAAATATAGTGACATCATAATGGCTACCATGAAGGTGTTAAGAGAAGATTAAAAAATCATCTCTTCATGAGGCAGAAATTCTTCATCCACAGAAACAGTATGTTCTTTAACCATTAGACGAAGGTGTGTGTAAGTGTAGCTCAAATACATCACATAAAAACATCCTAGTATATTTACTATACTGTTTGTTATTACAAAATAAAGGAATGAAAATTTTTTAGAGGGTTGGAGAAGAAAAATAAAACATAAGAACACAAGAGAAGTCACTACCTATAAAACGGGTATCTCTTTTTGATTTGAGCTCAAAGGCTTCCTTGGGAAGACTTATGCCAAAGGTGAGGCTTCTAGGAGTAATAGAGGGATTTGGAGAGACAAAATGGGCAGGGGTTGGCCAAGCCAAAGTATTGAGAGTTGTGTGTAAGGTGGTAGAGGTCGGGGCCTTTTATAAGAGGAGAGGAGGGGCACTCTTGGAAAGTTATAACAAGATACTTTATTAGAAAATTCATTTCGATTTTAAAGGTCCCAAAATTATATATTTCGAGGGTAAGGTGATAAGATTTCGAAATCCTCCCATCCATTAGATTTTTGACAAGTTTAGGTCTTAGATATTGCATTATCTTTTTACTTTATTTAAATCGTTAAATAATGAGGTAATCGTTGTATCATCATCGTGTCATAAATAATTTAATTTATTTATGTATAAAAAATTTAAAAAAAATATCATGATGTAGGAAATACTTTTAGCTTTATAATGAATATTTATAGTCAAACAATGACTTTAATAACCCCATTTAAAAATTGTTTTAGTAAAACAACACATGTTTGTGATATTTTTATTTTAACTTTAAATAAAAAGTTATTAATGTCATTTTCAAACCAATGTGGCTCCAAGGGGTCCCCAAGTTGACCCATGGATTTTCTTGGTTGGCCATGACACATAAAATAATGGTAGGATATGATTAATGGTCATTTCATATTATTAAAACATTATTTTTACCTTAAACTACACTAATTACCTCTAATCGCGATTAAAAACATAAAAGTTACTATTTACCAAAAAAATAATTTTAATCCCATTGTACCACATTTTAATTCCTAATGAAAACCATGTATGTCAGATTTTGGAAATTCAAGACACATAGGTGGTAAAAGTTCCTTTAAACAAAAAATCAGTTTTTTAAGTACCACTTAGTGGTTTCACTATTCATCAAAAATTGATTCTTTTCAGAAAAATACCAAAAATTCACCCTAATATATATCTAATATTATGAATTAAAAAATTATTTATATTTTACAAAATTCAAAACATATAGGTTCCATTAATTAGTTTAATAATTAATTCCTGCTGTAAAAACAAATAGCGTGTTTTTATGAAACAAAATGTATCAAAAGATTGACACTAGTTTAAGTCCCATTTCAAAGTGAAATTAATTACAATGACCACTATTGGATTAAATGGTAAAAATATATTTTAATTTCACTTTAAAACCAATTCAAAAGATAATCTAATCATATAAAAAATTAGATTAAAACGAGGTTTTGAATTAAAATACAACATTTTTCACTATTCATTAAAAAATGAACTTTATCGGAAAAATACCAAAAATTTACACAAAGTAAATTTTGAAGTCCAGATTCTAAAGAAGGATTTTATTAGGTCAAATAGAACATATAAAATTTTCAAAAGTATATTTAAAAATGGTTCTCCATCAAAAGGCGGTTAATCGACCTTTTAAAGAATATTAGAAGATTTATGCTTAGAATTGGATTCATTTGTATTTTACGCCTCTAAAATTTATTGGATAAAAGTAAAAATAATTGACAAACATATATAATAATTCTGTAGTTAGTTCCATTCTTTCCCTCTATTATAATGGCTGGGCGTTAACTATCATTTAAAATAATATTATTTTATTTCTAGTGTGCAACGTAAGATTTCAACGAAACTCTTTGTTGCATATCGGGTATGCTATCGAACATAGAAACACCTTTAAAGTAAAATTCACATTTTATTCACAAATAGGATAACTATAAAAAAATGTCATATTCTTTATTTACCTGGGGTGTTACATCCTTCCCCACTTTTGGGAATTGCGTCCCCACAATTTTATAATTGGGCTCGGAAACATCATTGAAAGTCCCACATCGCAACAAGAGTCAGTAAAAAATCACTGTAAAAGAAAGAAAGAGTAGTATAGAGGTCACCCAGGTTAACCCATACTAGGATTCCATGTAAGAAAACATGGATATGGATGAAAAATCAAAGGTTCATGTTCTGAGGGGGTGTGATAGAAACATGTTTAAGAGAAAGTTAACCACTAGAAAATCACAAACTTTTGATGGGTTAAACGGTATTGGATTCCCCAGTAGGAAAAGTTAACGGACAACATTTTTTTAAGTTACTTTTCATTGAGGAATTTATTTTTGAGCTTAACTAAAACATAAGGAAACATACTTACATGTCATGTTGACTTTTAACTTTTACTAGATTTCTTACACGAACTCATATTTTATCCTAAAGATGAGTATTTAGGATGACTTGTTTACATTAAGAGATCTATAATCAACTTATAGAGAATCACCTAATCCACAAAAGAGAACTATATACTTCCCATGTCTTTAGATCTTAAGAAAAACTAAAACCAAAAATGTTAGTATGAGATCAGATAATACCCAAAACGGATAATCCTTTATAAAAGGGAAATCTATTCTTAATCTCCATAATTTGTCCGACAAGACCCAGAGATCAACGAAGACCAAAATAAACCAAACTAAGATTGAAACACAAATATTTGATGGATTTAATCACATTGTCTTCCAAGTTAAATCGTAATATTTATCTCCAAACAACATCAGTTTCTCTTAAAGTCTCGTATTGAAAAGTAATTAATCTAATCAGATATCCCCTATGATAGGTTAATAATTTCCATAGATAACCCAAATCAACTTACTCTTAATTAATAAAATCATATAACAAAAAATAATTAGTCAAACTAACCAGGGACTCCACATAGTCCAGTGGTAGGTGATAAATACCAGTCGCACTTTGGTTGTGGGTTTGATTCCTGCAGTTTTGTTCGACGTGATGGGTTGTCACACGGTCTGCGTGTTTTCCTTTTCAAAACTATATAATTCTCAAATCATTCCCCAATAAAAATATAAAATCATAAAAAATAACCATTACATAATTCAACCTCAATTTTATCTCATGCCTTTCACTTTCCATCATAACATATAGTAACCCATAATTACCACAAAAGTAAGGATCATATTAACCCAAATGGTTCTTTATAACTATGTCCACAAATGAACAGATAAATATTCCTTGAATAAAATTTTCATATATCAAACATCAGGGTTACACATACTATAAAAGTCTTCTAATGTAACTCCATCATCAATAGAGACTTAATACTCTTAAGAATTTCACCATAACTCTTGAAGCCCTTATATGTTGACTTCTTACTCATTCAACATTCTTCATGATCCATTAACCATTCCTTTCCAACTTATTCTGAAATACTTCTTTCCTACAAAAAAAATCAGGAATCATATCCTATGATTCAGAAATAGGAAATCAAAAGTTAAGAAATAATTCATACCTTTGATTGGTCATTTTCAGTTTCTTAATCCTCATTTGGAATGGCTTTAGGTATTGGTAAATGAATATTTGTACGATATTGGTGATCCCATTCCCAAAACTTCTTCATAGGATATGTGTTTGCATAATGACCGTGCACACCACATTTAAAACATTCAATTGAACCCTCAGAAAGAACTTCTTTCCCTTTCCTAGAGTCAAATGGATGCTTCCTTTTTCCATGGCAGGTTCTGGCTTTATGATATTCATTTCCACATCTATAGCATATTTCTGTCCATTTGAAACATTTTCCTAGGTGTTTCTTTCCACTTCTTTGACACATAGGTTTTTGAACACACTTACCTTTATGATTAATAGTTGTAGTTCGATAGGGATTTGTTTCTCACATATATGATGCCTTATAGAAATCACTAAGGTTTAGGTGGTCAATCATGACTCCAGATAGTTGGTTGAGGATAAACACAATAGTTCTCATTGCAGCTCCCATATCATTCAGTTTCTCGCTTAGAAAACTGTCACAATTTCCTTCACATCCACTGTTACTTTGGTGCCTGCTAGATCCAACCATTTACTGAAACCAAAAAGGTCTTTGTGAGTATATCAAAAAAACCCTCATGTACTAATGAAGAAGATAAACACTAAGATATACTTACTCATTCACTTTATCTAAAACTAGGACTCTTTCTAAAATCCGAACCATTATGGTAATGTCACTTATGCTTAGAGAATACCCTAACTTCTAACGTTATCTAAACCGACCTCTGATACCAACTATAATTCCCCGGCCTTAAACATTTCTTAATCATTAATTAAATGAATAATTAACATAGAGGATCATTTAA
Organism: Viscum album; assembly: GCA_963277665.1. NCBI lineage: Eukaryota > Viridiplantae > Streptophyta > Magnoliopsida > Santalales > Viscaceae > Viscum > Viscum album. Next base: position 676,168,194 of record OY728150.1, read on the forward strand.
GGTTTATAGTTTTAGAGAATTAGGTTATAACTATTACATCTCAAAAGATTACATAGTAGACACTTCTACTAAGTTTGTATAAAATAAATGAAACACTTAAAAAGAAACATGTCTACTTCCACGTTTTAGATAGAATGTCTTTCCTTGATCCCATCCATGACCTTATTCATATTTAAGTCCTATGGAAAACATTTCAAAAACATGGTATGAGCATAAAAAGGCCAGTAAAGTATACAAAAGAAGAAAAACTATTAGTTTTTCAAAAACAACAAGTAAACCATGAGTACTTTACCAATGTAATAATTTTCACCTTTATGAAGCAGTAAAAACTCTTCATTGAATAAAAGACCATTACTTACCCTTTTGTAACCAAAGGATTACCATAAAACCCATATAAAGAACACATAACATATAAAGGTAACTTGGGACCTAAAAATACTTAAATAGAATAACCATACGGTTGACTTCCATGGATACTTAATGGAATAGCCATACGGCCAACTTCCATACCCAATGCATTGGAGGTTATAACATAACCACCCTTCCTAGTATTCACGACACCACCCATCATATGGTTTGTCATGTAACCACCTTTAAATTTTCCAAGTACCATCATTACACATAAAATATTGAAAATATAAACATTTCAATAACAACATTTCATTTTCAATCACAATAAGTAATTCCAAGATATTGAATTAATCAATCAATTTTCAAAAACCATTTAAAAGAGATTTTTGAATCAAAGTGTCACATACCACTTTGAATATTTTAATAGAATTACAATTTTAAAACATTAATGTCCATATAAATAAATACTGAAAACAATTTTGAAAACATGGACATTAAAGATAAAGATTTAGAATAATAAATCATTAAAACATTAAAAATGATATTTTTTGTATAATAGTTTTTAAAAAAATGAGAGACTATTGAATATAAATAATTGCGGAATAACATTTAATACAAACATTATAATATCATTACAATAAATGGATTCATGATATAGTATGTCAAAGGACATTATACACACCATATAAGAGTGAATTGGTGCATAACAACACTGAAGTCTCAATGGAAATGTAAATTGAGATGGAATCCATTATAAAGATGGTGTCCTTAAATTAAGGATAAATCTATCACATAATTATGTGTGAGAAATATAAATAAACCCAATATAAGTGGATATTAAGTGTGAAAAAATCAGAGGTCATTCACACATATTCATCGGATGACATGTTCAAGAAGTACAAGTTGAACCCAAAGAAATTGAAATTGGGTTAAGATGTTCCCTTGTAAAAATTTGACAGCCTAACGGCGTCACATCAAAATTCATAAAATTAGTCAATGAGAGAGTGAATGGTATCTCATAACTTGGACATTAAATTTACATCAATAAGGATATAGAAGAAAATATCCCAACATAATAAGATGTTAATTAAAAGACATAACAAAATATGTCTTTTAAAAAAAGGAGGGTGAAAGGTCCCCTTACCGAGTTGGGTAACTTTTGAAACGTACACCCCAGGGAAGAAGGGTCATACAATGAAGGTTTAAATACCCATAAATGAAATTATTCTCCACAAATATTATAATAATGGGCATTACATACACCACTCAATGGAAATAGTGGCAAACGTATCATAAATGTCACGGGAAAAAAAGTGAGATGAAAAATCCCTTACGAAAACTCGGCGGCCTAACGATGCCACATAAAACATCCAAAAATGGATTTATGTGATCAAATACGGTCTCTCATAATATGAACATAAAAATTACAGTACGAGGAATATAAAATAACATCCCATAACATAATAAAGATGAGCTTAAAAGAAATGACATAAAAGAGAGTACATAAAAAGAAAGAGAGGGGTAGGATCCCTTACCTCAAGTCCAACTTGTCTGGTTTGTTTCTTTATATTCCTCAATAATAAACATTGGTCAAATTATAATTGGTTAAGGAACTATTCTAAAGATTATTATTTAGTTCACATCACATAATATAATGTTATAATAATTGGTTAATAATGTGAGTTCATATCAGACGTTTTTGTCGATGTTTAGTACATGAGTCAAAAATGAACTTATTTGAAAATGATTGTCCATGTAGTTATAAGAAAATCATCTCCAGAATAGTATTAATGATTTAAATATCATATATATCCCGTAAATATTCATTTTATACTATTCCATAACATTTGGAGATAAAAATAAATGAAATGAACCGTTCATGGAGACGGTAGGCCGTACGTACGCATGAACGCTACTTTCATTTCTTTGTCATATTAATGGAATTAAAAATAATTGAGAGATATATATATTATAATTACAGTATAATATATATGTTATATAGGTCACATATGTTCATTAATTTCATTCTTTATACATTCCATGTATTGCATGAATGAGTCACATCAATTGAGGGGGCGGTAGTCCACACTTCCTCGTATGAAATTATCGCATTTGCACAACATGAAAGGCATAATGACATGTTTTAAATATAAAATTCACAATCATATAGAAAACAAAATACCATATATATCATATATAAAATATAGTGACATCATAATGGCCACCATGAAATGTGTTAATAGAAGATTGAACAATCATCGCTTCGTGAGGCAGAAATTCGCCATCCACAGAAATAGTATGTTCTTTAACCATTAGATGAAGGTGTGTGTATGTGTAGCTCTAATACTTCACATAAAAACATTCTAGTATATTTAAGATACTGGTGTTGTTACAAAATAAAGGAATAAGAAGAGTTTATAGGGTTGGAGAAGCAAAATAAAACATAAGAACACAAGAGAATACACTACCTTTAAAACGGGTAACTCTTTTTTATTTGAGCTCAAAAGATTCCTTGGGAAAACTTCTGCCCAAAGTGAGGCATCTAGGAGTAAGAGAGGGATGTGGAAAGACCAAATCGGTAGGGGTAGGCCGAGCCAAAGGCTTGAGTGGTGTGGGTACGGTGGTAGAGGTGGGGGCCTTTTATAAGAGGAGAGGAGGGGCACTCTTGGAATGTTATAAAAGGTTACTTTATTTTAAAATTCTTTTCTGATTTAAAAGGTTCCAAAATTATATATTTCGAGGATAAGGTGATAATAGTTAGAAATCCACCCATCCAATAGGTTTTTGAAAAGTGTAGGTCTTATATTTTACATTATAGTTTCATTTTATTTAAATCGTTAAATAAAGAGGTAATCGCTGCATCATCATGGTGTCACAAATAATTTAATTTATTTAATGTCTAAAAATTATAAAAAAAATATCATGATGTACGAAATATTTTTATATTTATAATTAATATTTATAGTCAAAAATATGACTTGTAAAACCCCATTTAAATTTTTTTTGAGTAAAACAACTCATGTTTGTGATATTTTTATTTTAACTTTAAATAAAAAGTTATTAATGTCATTTTCCTACCAAAGTGGCTCCATGGGGTCCCCAAGTTGACACATGGATTTTCTTGGTCTTCAATGACACATCCAATAAGTGTAGGACATGTTTCATGGTCGTTTCATATTATTAAAACATTATTTTTACCTTAAACTACACTAATTAACTCTAATCGTGATTAAAAACTTAAAAGTAACTATTCACCAAAAAATTATTTTAATCCCATTAAACCAAATTTTACTTCCTAATGAAAACCATGTTTGTCATATTTTTTAAATTCAAGACCCAAAGGTGGAAAAATTTCATTTAAAAAAATCAGTTATTTAAGTACCACTTAGTGGTTTCACTATTCATCAAAAATTGAAGTTTTTCAGAAAAATACAAAAAATTCACCCTAAGCTATATTTGATATTACGAATTCAAAAATGATGTCTATTTTAAAAAAATTCAAAACATATAAGTTGCATTAATTAATTTAATAATTAATTTCTATTGTCAATACAAATAGCGTGTTTTTATGAAACAAAATGTATCAAAAGATTGACCCTAGTTTAAGTCCAATCTCAAAGTGAAATTAATTCCAATGACCACTATTGGATTAAATGGTAGAAATATATTATAATTTCACTTTAAAACCAATTTAAAATATAATAAAACAATATAATAAAATTTTATTAAAAAGAGGTTTTGAATTAAAATACAACATTTTTCACTATTAATTAAAAATGAACATTATCGGAAAAATACCAAAAATTTACACAAAGTAAATTTTGATTTCCATATTCTAAAGAAGGATTTTATTTTGTCTAATAGAACATATAAAATTTTCAAAACTATATTTCAAAAGGGTTCTCCATCAAAAGGCGGTTAATCGACCTTTTAAATAATATTAGAAGATTTATGATTAAAATTGGATTCATTTGCATTTTATGCCTCTACCATTTATTAGATAAAAGTAAAAAAAATTGAAAAACATATATAATCATTATTTAGTTAGTTCCGTTCTTTCCCGCCATTACAATGTCTAGGAGTTAACTACCATTTAAAATAATATTATTTTATTACTAGTGTGCAACGTAAGATTTCAAAGAAACTCTTTGTTGCATACCGGGTATGCTATCGAACATAGCAACCCCTTTAAAGTAAAATTAACATTTTATTCACAAATAGGGATAAATATAAAAAAATTCATATTCTTTATTTACCTAGGGTGTTACACCTAAAACCATTCATTATATCCTGGGGATAATAAAACATAAAAAAGTTGACCTCAAATGCTCAGTAAGGGAAAACATGGAAAATAGAATACAATACGTAAACATTTGTACGTAAAAACATGAACATAAAACAACAATATCATGAGTAAAGACATATATCTTAGTAGTACATAATTCATAGATCACAATGGAACATAAAATCATGTTAAAATAGCATGGGAATAAAACATGTAATTTTGGCATCCTTTAAGTACATGTTATGATTTCCATAGTAGACAAGGAATTACTGTAAAGACCATCATAGTGGACAAAGTCCATTACTGAACCAGGTTTACATGTCGTTCCAGCCCTATATAACTGAATCAGATCACTTTATGTTCCATTCAAGCCTATCTCATAAGATATAAATCTTTACCCAATGCATTGGAGGGAGATATAGGTCCCACCTATCTCAGAATTAAATCATTATTTCATGTTCCACAAAATAAACATAGATCATTCATCATAACCCAATTAATAAAATGGGTTTCATAAACATCATCCCATCATAACATAATCCATATAGAATAAATGGATATCGTTTCATCATAAGAAAAATGAAACCTTATAAATAACAGATACATTATACATGAAACATAAACATACTAAATAATTTCACCTCAGATGGAAAATATTATTGATAAAGCATTTAAAATGAATTCAAGGGGAAAATATACTTTCTTATTCAAAATCATTTTATTTTCTCAAAATTCCATGAAATTTTAAAAGAAAAGGATTTTGTTGAAAATAATCTTGAAATCGTGTAGAGTAAGCATCATGGAAATAAGGTGTTATGAAACCTTAAAAATACTTTCTTAACGTATAAGTTAAAAAACGTTCCTCTCGTACTTTTTCTAGAAAAATCCAAATATTCCTCGTATGGTAAAAAAATTAAATATTCATCCCATACCACATATTAAATGTTAAAAAGTGGTAAACAATAATTTAAACATACTTGTAGTAATAGTAAAAACATTAGGAAAACCTTTTTTATAAAACATAGACATCGATGATTAAAATAACCCCAGTAAATATAGAATGCCCAAAAATTAAATGGAATTATTACTAAGGTAATGGTGACTACATGCCAAGGTGTTATACCATAAGGGAACATCGAGACTCATGAATTTAATTTTGGTGTTAACCTTAAATTATTATTTTTATAACATGTAATTTCATCAAACAACTTGATTCCAATGTTCCGTGAGTTTTATAATTATGTACCAATTACTTCATCAACCCGTAAAATAAAATTAAAATATTCAACCATAACCCACTAAAATACAACTAAAACAACATATAACTAATAATTGATTTGTGAAATGACTAAAATTTCGAATGTATTGAGATCCAATGTTTTGAGGGAAGAACACAATGAAAATAAAAGATGAAGAACCAATTAATTGATCATAATCATGTTATAGAGATGTTAATGAGATAAATTAAATTATTTAATGAATAATAAAAAAATTATATCTAATGAACATAATTTTTAATTTATTAATCATATTTCATAGAATAATGCTTGTAAAATTATATTTTTAAAAGAGAAACATAATTAATTGAATAAGGATATAAAATTATCACATACTTTGCGGATGTCCATTTGGATGATCATATAATTTTAGAATATTATAGTTACATATTATCCATACATAACCAAAAAAAAAGAGAACCGAATGTTTTCTATGAATATTATCTTGACATAATTGAACTAAATTATATACATCATTAATTAACTCATGAAACATAAAACATTACCAAATTCATTATAGGAAAATAAAATTCAACAACCACCCATTGTGAATATAAATTAAACAATTATATATGTGTAATACATGGAAATGAAGACAATAAATTCATTAGAATACTTAGAGAATAACATGTAGAAATACAATAGGAATTAAGCTAAATAAAATACATATCATGGTTAACAATCTACAGATGTAGATAATGATGTATGTTATCTTCAAACCATAAAAGAAAAATATTATATAGTCAGACAAAAATATATGTCTACTAATATAATGTATCGTATCTATTTAAAATCATATATACTTTATGGATGTGTTTACACTGTCTTACTCGCAACTATATTTATTTATGATGTCAAAATAAAAACCATCATTGTAATAAATACAAATTATTTTATTCCCACAAACATGTGTAATGTTTTTTTGAATATTTCATTACCTAAAGAATAATTGAATGATATTTTTTATTTCTTAATGTATTATAGTCCACATTCATTATATTTAATATGAAATAATTTTATTAATTTTTTATATATTCTACAAATACATATTATACTCATTACTATATTAGATAAATTTGATTTCATAATATAAATTGGATAATTAAATCTTCTTATAACATTTATTTATTATTATTAACATAATTGTACTTTTATCATTACTATGTACAATGATTATATATAAGGGATTTTTCTATCAAAATTAAATTTTTTTGTTCAAACCGAACATTATATAAGACCTGAATGTATTTCATATTCATACATGAATTGTTGTTTCTATAATAACTTTAATTAAAGAAATATGTAGTATTTATTTTGGGGGGTTTTTTATTTATTTTATAAATAGGTTTAAAATATATAATTTCACATAAACAAATTGATATTAAAATTAATATTATATACTTGTTTTTATACATTATTTTCATAGTTTGTTTTTTCCTTGAAAGTGGAATAAATTAGTCATTGAATGAAACATACAATGTCAACTATATTATAATTTCCATTTTCATTAATATTTAATATATATATATATTATGAATTTATACCTTATGAAAATAAATCGTATAAATATATTTATTTCATAAATGTTTTTTTCTATTATACATGGATACTTTTTTCTTATGAAAAATATTAATCTCATCAAATTACATATATCATGGAATTTTTATATTATTATATTAAAAATTTTAAGATATTATATGTCATATAATGTTGAAAATTAAACGATATTATGTATGATCAAAATTTCTATATTTTTCAACAATATAGATTCTTATTTTGTTTTGTTATAATTTTTCGATTCAAGTGATTTAATTGATTTTAAAAACATTCTATATTTAAAGATCACATTCCCTGTGAATTTAATATAGTAAATAATGATCTTATGTTTTTCTATATATTTAGTAATATATAATAAATATTTTCAATTATAATTTAATTTAAAATTTTGATTAAGTATATTTGGTTTTGAGATTTATTGGATTTATTTAAAAATTATAATGCGGGATATTTCAAAGATGGTCAAAGTTCATAATTATCATTTTGTAAATTTTTAAAATTGGAAGATTTTATTATCAACATATTGGGAAATATGGGGATCCCAGACTTTGAAATATTTGATCATTTAATTTTTATATCAATATTATTTTGTTAAATTATTTAATCAATTGTATTTTTTTATATATTTTTAGTTAACATTTAAATAGTAATAAAAGATATATTTTATGAACCCATTGAATAATTTGGTATTATAATAAACTATAGAACTTCAATAAACCCCATAATGAATTTTTTGATACTGTGTGACCCATTTTTCAAATTGTTAGACAACTTTCATGGGTGAACAGAATTAGACAGTATACAATGCCTATAAGGGTATGAATATTCCACTTATCTATATGTTTTTTTGTTCCTAAACTATATACATTGATTATATTTATATTCCCACATAATATTTGTTGAAAATTCTTTCTATCATATTTACCACTACTTAAATGTTTTTCGTGTTAAAATTTTTCCCTTAAAAACCAAGAGTCATATTTGAATTATAGTATTGAGGTTAAAAGTAAATGTTGTTTTTATTGTTACTTTTGGTGAAAATAAAATATTATAACTAGGTTATCATGCCCTATTAAAATCCATTTTCTTTTCATTATAACATATCTACAAATTTTTTGGTATCAATTTACTTTCTACATAAATTCAATATTATGTTATTATGTTCAAACAATACACTTAAAGGATATTAGGGGTATGAAATGTATTTTTAAGATTAATTTTCTCTTATCTACTAATTTTTTAAAATTTAATTTCATCTACTACACTTATTTATTAACATTGATAAATAAATTTAATAGTAAATAACATTTAGATTTAATATTTAATTTTATTATGAAAGTATTCAACCCACCACCATGGAAAATTTGTCTATTTTAATTAGGCCCTATATGTTATAATAAAATCTATGTTCTTATAGATATTAAACGCTTTTAATATATACAATATCTACTATGATATTATCAAACCACAAAGGCTATAGAATATATCATTATGATGAATGTAACTGACTAAAATTATTGATATTTTCAGATAGAGATCACCAAATAATTATTTCGTTGACTATGGATATTTAATTACTCAAGTGGAAGAATATATAATGTTAAATAATACATATCATTGGACTAATATTTTAGTATATTATATATTACCAAATTCTAAAATTGATTCTACAACACCACGTTTCACTTCTTAATACATTTTCAAAAATAATTTTTTGAATAATTTTTTGAATATATATAGAAATGTGTATAATATAATTTCTATATTGAAGAAGGATTATGAAATTTAATAAATTATTAATATTACTCAAAATGTATCTGGTAAAATGACATGGCCAATTCATGGAATTTTATGCTCGAATATTAATACTTCATGATGGGAGGTAGGGAGACTATTTACCAAATGCTTCATAAGTTTACAATCATTATAACTAGAATAAATGATTTACAGAAATCATTGTAAAATTATTTTCATGAGAAAATAGTTCAAAGATATGTACCCATTGATTATCATATTATAGGGTATTTAATTTATTTGAGAATGAATGTTATTCCCCAATAAAACATTGACCGATTCCTAAATCAATGGGTTGTAATTTTCATCATGCACACCTCCACGTACATGGGTCTTAGTATGTATTACGAGTAGATTTTACCCCAATGTAAAAGTTAAAAATTAATTCTAAATACAACAAATATCATAAAAATATATATTTATCATATAATACATAAAAAATAATTACAATTGTAAATTCAATAATAGAATATTTATTTTTATATAGCCCCAAACATTCATACTAATTATTATAATGGCCACCCACAACCCTAAGAACATATTTATCATCATCATTAATTTTAAAATTATAGAGACTATAATGATAAAATTACTCATAAAAAATACAAAATATCCTAAACATTCGAACTATATATAATGATATTTGAATTCACGTGAACATATATACTGGATAATGAGAGGATGGGACTATTCCATGAATATTTAGAATCTTTCCTCATCCTAAAATAATACATGAGGTATTAAAGTGAAAAAATGTTCCCATGCATGGGGATAAAATATAATAATTATATGGACACTGCCAATAGTAGAACATTAAACCTAAAGAATATGGGAATTATCCAAAAACACTATGATATTAGTTCATAAATAAAGAAGTAAAATAAACAAATAAATAAATAACCAACACCTACCAGGAATATGTAAACCCCTAAAAGGAAACAATTTATTATCTTTAAGGATGATACCCTCATCGACCATACCCACATAATACAGAACCAATTATTCTCTGGGAACATTTCATATAGCATGACTTATACTATTATTTGGTATCCAAATCCATGGGATACCCAAACATATATTCAAGACTCCGATGAACAATCACATTACAATCCAAACATCCAATCTCAGAATCTAATGAAATCTAAACTGTATGGTCTATGTCCATTTAAAATAGCATATGAATCGTCAGGAAACTTCTTATCAATCCAACAATATTCTAATAATATTTTCACCATATACATGTTATTTTTATATCACTTTGATCTATGTAGATAAAAAATCACTTCCATATATATGATGACTTTAGTGAAATTTCCTATTGTAGTAAAGAAATCTATTTTTAAATTTACGTTATATGTAATTATTGACCACAATGCATGTGGTTTCTACGACCTATAAAAAACTAAATATCCCTTTAATCCCATCCATAACACACATATACCCTTAACACATTTCCCATGTCAAGTAAAAACTAATAAAGGGATAGGGTTCGTTGAATTTATGATCATTCCATATCTATCCATGAATCATTATATTACATGAATGGTATAGTTTCTTTGGTGATTCCCAAAATCATATCAACAAAACTCCACAAAACATGTCCTCAAAATAGCTCTCATCAAACTTTCCTAATACATGGTCACCTATTTGAGTCTAATTGGTCCTATCGAATATAAACACCCATATTTTGTTTTATTGTTACTAAAATTATTTCATGGGTCAATACTAGTCATGTAGGGGAATAGGATTCCAAAATGTCATAAATATCCCATAATAGAACTACTGCACTAAAAAAATACCACATTGGAATCATTCTAATTATTTGGAATAAACCCAAACTCAAAACAATTTCATCACAATATTGGGAAGAAAACCTAACTTTTCATCAACTAATAAATTCTTACTAGGTACATACCATGTTAAGGAATCACACACCTCTATCGGGGGTTTCCACGTATCAAACACTTGTGGGACTAATTTCATTCATCTATAACTCAAATAGTGTCCTCCTCCCTCACATATTAAATGAAAGTACTGTCAAACCCCTCACGATGGTGTTAATTCATATAACACTCAAGAGTACTCTCATATAATTATCTAGATTAATATTATTTCTATTTAATTCCACCATCTCGAAGCCCAATTTCAAATGACCTCAAAATTTCTATTAGGAACCAACACCCTGATGTATTTGGAAAAAACATTAATAATTCATTTATTTTATGTTATGTTTTGAATTTGAGGTGAAAATTATTTCAAAACCCTCAAAAAGAAAAAATGGAATATTATATAATTCATACCATGAGAACAAGAAATGTATTAAAAAATATATTATAGGGAAATATGTAATCCCAATCATCACATTTTCATTAATAAAAACACATCATATATAGATACCACACAAAAGGTACCTAACATGAGAACTTGTCATTTCACTATAGATAACCTTTATCTAATTTCCACAATTTTTTTTACTCTTCAATATTTTTTAGTACACTTCTGGTTTAGTCATGTACCACTACAGGACCATGTACACCTCACACTAGGTGTTTGGGTGAGTACATAGCCACACCACCAAAATCATACGGGGTAATTTATACATGGATAAAAAATGAGTAAGTCCCAAAATAAAAATCATCCTTGGATTGGAAAATCAAAATACAAGGGTTATTTAAACCACACAGATAGTGATCAAGTAATTTGAATGGAAAACCACATTAATCGAACCAAAGCACATATATTCTTTAATAAATACACTAATTAACACTCTTGGAGTCTCAGAAAACACATAAAGGGGAACCTAACATAAAAAATATAATTTATTTGTATATTTTGTAAAAGATAAATAAATTTTCTGATATCAATTTGAATAAGTAAGTTCACTAGTCAGATCCCCATTCAATGTAATTGTAGGTTGATCTGGATCCATATAACCTCTATAATCCCATCTTTATTATTCCTTACCTATGTATCTTACTATTTTAACCCCATATCACTTACCCCAACCTAGATTGGAGGAAGTTTCCTGGTGAATATAGAAAATTACATGTGGTGGGGCGGAAAAAAACAATATTTAAAAATGAAAAAAATTATAAAGAGGGCCCATGCCCATCCCATATGCTTGATATATGGTTATGACGCCTCTATGAAATAACCCATATTATGTATTCAAACCAAATATTATAATATCAATATGAAACTCTCATGAAATTTTGTTACCAAAAAATTGTTCAATAATTATTATTTAATTAATTATATGATAAATATTATATAAACATTTAAATTTATATGATATCCTATAAATCGACGTCCTATTGTAAAAACCATATTACGGAACCCACAAAGTAGTTATATCATAGTTTCTATATTATCTAATATGGAATGAATAACCATTTATACATCATTATTATCCAAACCCAATTATCCAAATTTCCCATAAATATCATCTTTTAGAGAAACACATATATTGAAAACTGCCTAAAAATCACCTAGCTCGTTCAATGGATGATTTTTTTGTCAACCTATAGTTATGAATTCTCCCGAATAACATTCAAATATGAACCAATCTTGACTATCCATGATAAATGATACTGCTCAGAAAGAATCTATCCAATTAGGACTGACATTGAACCATGAACTATCTTAGACTTCTACCATAATAGTATACTTATCTTGACCTTACAACCAAACACCATGTACCATGGACCACAGTCCATTCACCAACCATGAAATGATTGAATAATTTCAATGCAGACACACCTTAGTGAAAATATAAAAAATAGAATTTTTATTTCACATGGAATTAGAAATTCTTCTCTTTTCAAATAATATAAAATAATGATCACCTACTCTAATTTATAATTATGAACTCCAATAAATAGGATATTCCATTATCCACTTCATGACTATATATCTAAATATTTATTGAATGACTATAATATTCTTATTCTATCTAGACCTAATAAAACTCAATAGAGCCAATCACATTGAAATCATCACATCAAAATACCACAACTCACCTGCCTCCACCAAGTAGAATTTTACCAAAAAAATTCTACGAACGAATTTCTCATACTCATAGAAAAGTGGTTCCCAAAAAAAAATTTAAATCAATCCATTAATCATGGGAGATGGATAATATTCTAAAAACAATTCACCAAGCACCTCATGCATATAAATTCCACATTTATAGAGAACCATCAACACTCCTAAAAATAGAGTACTTAACTTTTTCCATACTCAAATAACTTCTATTTAACTAGTGCTGTTAAAATTAATTAGTGATTAAATATTACTCTATTCATATATTGATCGTCATTAAGAAACATTCACTATAACCCAAACATTATTTCCCTAAAAAACACCCTCACTAAACAAAACCTGAGAATGTGTACTTCCAAAATCAATTCTCTTATATATACCTGTTGTAAATAAATTCATATTGTAACTATATTCTACTCAAATAAATTACATGAAAATCATTTTGGATAACCTATATCATATCTAAACAATGTAAATCACTAAATCATTATTTCATTCATCCCGGGTAAATAACTCTTCACACATTTACATTGAGAATTGTCTTAGTAATTTTCACATCTTAGAGGATTCATCCAAGATACCTTCCCATAATCACATGAAAACACAAATCCTAAATCACTAACATATGAATATCATACCCATATCTAATTATCATTCCATATCAATAGAAAATATAGTCACTAATTATCCTTCATTCTACAACCATATACATTCTCCATTTGGAATATCAACTCATCAAGGGTCGTATATACATAATGAAAGCATCTTTTATTATTGATTCCCATAAACCATTACCACATTAATAAGTTAAATAGAATTCCATTCAAATATATATGTCAAAAAATCTCATAGTATGTTACTAGAAAATTATATAACAATATATATACGGTAAATCAAAATACAAATGCATTATGGTGTTCCATATCAATATGACCACCACCAATCTGTTAAGTTATGTTTATTGAATTTCCATCTTATATGGGATAACTCTATAGTTGTTTTATTTTATTATGAAAAAACATAATTATTGAAATTGAAACTCTAATGGGGATTCCAACTATTTAAAAAATATAACAAACCATCCAACTAGAAGGTCTTCATTTCATAAAAAATAAATAAATATGTTGTTTTCATTTAATAATATCTCAACACATATCAACATCACCTCCCATCAGATGAAAATACATATGCCTATTTTTATATCTATTTATAATTACACAAAGTAAATATATTGGAAAACATTATATGGGTTGTTTGTCACATGTTAAACAGCAGAACATTCAGTCATTGACATGAATCACAAACTATCATTCCATCATCTCTATTTAATCCTTGTCTTCTATTAATGATTCCAATATTTCATTCCTCCATGGAATAATATCACAAATACAAAAATAATATCATCATAATGTTCATAGATCTAAAATCCATCAATAAAATAATTATCCTAAAACACTATGTGCATTAAACTATGTAGAAATAAAATTTAATAAAACAAAAAATATCAAGAATAACAATAAAAATACTCCTAAATCCTTGATATCATATTATTGAAACTATTCATGAAAAACCAAACCAAAATATTTTATATGATCTGATACATCCTTGTATATATTTTTATCCATAAATTATTTTTAAATAAATAATATTTTTGATACAACATTATAGTATTAATCTGTCATGGAAACTGATCAGTGATTTGACCAGTGGTCTCTGTTTTTTATTAGGATTTCCATCACAAATTCTAGAGTCCTTAATTTTTATGTAGGGGAATAAGGTGGTACGTTGAGGATAAAATATCCCCATGTTGGAGTGATAAAACCATGAGATGTAATCTGAAAATCATACACATGTTTATGTATATGATAACGTATAAAAATAAATGAAATAGAACATGCTATAAAAAATTTAGATGTAGGAATAAATCCTAACACAATGATATAGCAAACAATTATAGTCTCCCAATGGGTCTAACACATTAAATCATCCAATAAAAAATACAAAAGAGATAATACAAAATTGATTCATGATGTTTATCTAATATCCATAGTTTTTAAAAAAATAGATTTATGTAAAACTCCATATTATTTATTCCACTTGAACATCTATCAAATCAACTCAGCCCTGATATTTTCAAATATACAGTCAACATGAATATAGACACATTTACTCTTAAAATCTAAATATATAATAATTTTGGTGATAATAAAATCCAAAATATGATACCTATAATGATAGAACTATAACTATTTGTTAAATGTTAATGATTACAAAATATTCTAAACCTAGTCATTACATTAAAAATGAAAATAAATAAATAATTAAACAAAAAACCATCCACTACTATGGGGATATAATTCCTACAAAAGATACTATTTATGATCCTCATTATTTATTCTTTGATTTCAAATAACTACTATGTTTTTTGTCATGTTGTCTCTTACCACATAATAGGACCATGACTCCAATTATTGTTAGGGATTTAATAAATGGAAAAAACATCAATATCTTCATTGCTATGAGGAAAATCCCCTGGAAATCCAAAAGAAAAAAATCTCTATCTATAATACACCTATAATCATTAGGTTCCACATCCATTCAAACCCCCATTTTAATAATGACAACATTAGTACAGAAAATGGGATTGAAATCATCTGATATCCTAATCAAAGTAAGTACCAATACCTGAGATTCATGTACATGGTATCTATTTTTTGTATACCTAATGTCATAGGGGGATTATCCAATTTCAGTATTGGTATTCAAGGTCCTAATCAATGTTAGCTCAAATCCATCCATATAAAATCTCCAAATATAATCTATATCATATATATCTCCCATATAGCATAAATTTTTAGGCTAATAAAGATCAATGTTAAACGAATGAACAGACGAAATGAACAAACAAATCCTCATTGAAAATATGTAGCCCATTGATTGATATGCCTGTTAATTTGCACATGGAAGAAATTGTATCCAACTCTAGCCATCATTGAACACACACCCTCTCCATAGTACATTTATCACCAGTATTGCACTTGGTCACCCATTTGGGTATTCTTGGCCCCATTATTCATATAATCTTATCCTGGGGTCTATTCATTATAAATTAATTTATCATGTCAATACTATACCCTCAATGGTATGATATCGATCAGTTTCTTCAATGTCAAATCATAGGCAGATTGGTCTCATAAAATATTCCTAATTTTATTCATTCAAATGAGATGGAATATGAACTATTTCATAATAATTATATCAGAAGGTCTTCCAAAATTCCTAACACAAAATCAATTACCCAATGACTACTAATTACAATACATGATAAGATATCACTCCTCAGTATATTGAGGTATTGAAGGATCTTATACAAGGGACACTAAGTCCACTCCTCATGTTTTCAAAAAGTTCCTTTTCCACTCATTCATTCCATGTAATAAATTATTCTCAAAACCCTCACACCAATAACAAATATTATCTCCCCTGTGATAACAAATGATTAATCATTTAGTGTAAATTTTTTATTGTTATAAATCAATATCCCTAATTAATAATTATAAATACATTAAAAGGCTAAGGGGGTCCATCCATCATGATCTATAATGACAAATAATATGAAAGGAATCCTTGTGTGTCTAATTATATATATGTGTTAAATGGTTAATAAATTACCTCAAATGGTTAAAAATGGGGGTGTACATGTTATATATCCTAGTTAAAAGTCATTTACATCAATTTCCACACCAATAACAAATGCATTATCCATCATAGAATGACATTCTACAAACACAGAGTGTATACCTATTGTATAAGTTTTTTACATCACACTAGTATAAGGATATAACAAAGAATGATTTAATCACGGAACACTATTTTCTTATAATTAATCTATATAGTATAAATTACATTAAAATGTTATACAGAACACAATACCAAGATTATAATAGAATAATGACTCAATAAAATGGTAATTGTAGAAGTTAATGAACCTATACCAATGAAATATAACATGACTTTAGGAATAGTAATTTGACCCATATGAGTAGTAAACAAGACAATTTATTTGTAACCTCAACCATGAAGGTGTAAGTAAAATTTACATATCATGTAAATGAAAATATAATATAATTATATCATATTTTATGTAAATAAATTTTTTAAAAATGATAAATTAATTTTTGGTATTTGTTTTAAGAATAAATGTTTATTTACAATTTTGTAATTATTATAACGATATAAAAGAAATTTATGTCCGATAATATACTCAAAAATTAATATTTCATTGCCTGGTGACTATGACCGTAATTAATTTTTCAAAGTCTTATGTATTCATTTATAATTTTAAAATTTATATTTATCACATAAATAATGATTTTAATTAAAATATAAATTCTGAAAATTTAATAAATAATCATTATAAATTGGAGTTTTTTTTTTTGAATAACAAATATCAAAAAAAATTAGGGTGAATTTTTAACATTTTTTTAAAATACATGATTTTTTGTGAATAGTGTATTTTGTTAATTTAATGTTTTGAGCCATATAGGATGTATGGTAGATTTATACCCATAATATTGATCTATAATTCATTATTTAAACATATTTAGAAGTATTTATCTATATTTTCATATCCTTAATGAATTATAATAATCTAATTAATCAAATAACGATGAAACACCCATCTCTTACTCTATAAATATCACCACTCGCCACCTCTTCTCCACAACACATCAAAGATTTCTACAATGCATTATTACTACAGAATACTCTTCTCAAGCCCATCCCCAACATCCTAGATCCCTTAGAATTAATATAATTCAAAACCATTCTCCCAAAAGAGGTTCTATAGGAGAAAATCAAGATGTAATATCTACATTCTTTTTCTTTTAATTTCTTTTCAATTTAATTGTTTTCTTATTCTATACTCATCCCACATTATCCATGTGATATGATAACGAAGGTTTATCTAACATAAGAAAAAATTAATTTTTTGAAGGAATAACCCTTCATTATTTTACCCACATCACATTTTTTTAAAAATGACAATAACTTTTTTGATCTGTTAATTTAACACATTAAAAGAAGATGAGTTCTGAATTTCTATTACCACATTCAAGGAGAGACATAAAAAAAATTAAGGTTGAAAAAGATTTTAATATATTTATTAAATCATATGTAATTTTGGTAACCATTATATACATATATATATATTGATATTTAATAATAAAAAACTAGTTCCTAATGATCAAAAAACTCCATAAATAATCTAACAAATTATCACAACTGCCTCTTGTAATTATTAATTCTCACCCCAAATTAGAAAATGAAATATACAACCAATTATTTTCCAAAATGTTAATTAAAAACAAATAGCATAAATTCTAGGGAACAATTATAATTTATTAGGATTTTCCAAACATGTATATAAGTAAATAAATCATTGAATCCAAGGAAACTAATGCTCTTTGATGATAAAATTTTATCATGTAACTCAAAAAAATGACCATAAAGGTACTTAATTAATTATAAAAAAAATCAAGTATAAAATGTTCCCAATTAATTAAATAATTTATTTAATTTCATTATATAGATCATTTATATCATGTGTAGAACACTTTCAGAACTGAGGTTTGGGATTCTTTCCAAACATCCATTTTTTCCATTCAGGTACACTTTCTCTCTCATTAGACGAATTTAACTCTAAATTATTTTTATATAATTCGTCTTAATTGTGTTAATATGTTCCAAAATCATGTATCTATAAAATTTAATTCTTCTTTTAGGGAAAAATACATGTTTTTAAAAGGATTCCTTTTAAATTATTACCAATTAGAAAGTTAAATTAAAGGGAACTTCTCGATTTTATACGCATTTTCTAGTGAAATACATAATGTTTTTAATCCACTAATATATTTATAAAATCACTCATTTTATAATGGAAAATTACCATATTTAATTTTTATTTTTATAAAAAAAAATATACAATTTCTGTATTAAATTCACTTTGTTATTTTCCTTAAATGCCAGCAAATGATTTATTTCAATTTTTCTTAAAAACCCTTTTAATATTTTCAACCAATTAATTTTTACACGATATATCAGGATATATGACTATATTCCCTTCTTAATATCCATGTATGATGTAAATAAATTATTTTATAGACATTATTATGATGTTCCATATTGTTATGATTTTTGACATGATACACAATCTTTTCCATATGTAACACTTATGTTTATGTTTGATTCCATATGTTTGATTCATCTTGTTTCACGCAATTTCACAAAAATATTTTTATTATGTATCACTATGCTCGATGTTTCATATTATTCTTATTAGAAAATTATTCAATCGCTCTAATTGTATATTATTTTATAATGTTAAGGGCTGGGAATATAATATACTATGAAAAAATTCAATGTGATAAGAAATGTGAATATTTACAAAAATGATATGAAAATATGATGATCATGGGTTATTAAACATCAAGTAATTAATTTATCAACTAGGTCATGTTAATTATAATAACTTTAATCTCACGTAATTCAAATATTCTCCTAAGAAAGATAAGTTTTTCATTGAATTATTCATGTTACAAATGACACTCATGTTTAGTGGATATTGTGATCCCCTCATTGTGAAAAAATCTATTTACTACCATGAGAATATATTACCTATCAAATAGTTCATAAATGAATATAATTTTGTGATGTTGGTTTATTATTTTGATAAGGAAGCATTTCAATAGTGGAGATGGGACCAGAAGAAAAAGTCGAAGGAGGAAATTTATTCCATGGAATGTGAAGATTTTAAGAAAATATTGTATAATAAACATTTCCCCTATCATTACTTCTTAATAAGGAATGTTAGTTTTGTGTAATAAATATAAATTAATACATTTATATTGAATCATACAAGGAAACCTCCCATGTCCTTGAAGATATGCCTCAGAAATTATTCTCACCACTGAATACTTGGAAGATCACTTCTTTAGTAGGCTAATAAGGATTCTACGAAAAGAATTGGAAATTTGATACTTTTGTAGTTATATAGAAATTTTATATTTTCCTCTTAAGTTTGACATAGAGACCATTTACTCTCAATTGAGACATATTCTCAGTGGAAAAAAGAGGAAAATATAGTATATTATGGGTGTATTAACTAATAAGACCCATGATTGAAAAGAGAAACAATATCCCATATGTCATATTTGTGGGAAGAATCATCATAGGAACTATCTAACAGGTATTTGGAAATGCTTCAACCATAAAATAATGGGGAATCTCACAATTATATACTGAAGGGATACAGAGAATCCAAAATTTTGGATATGAAAGGAATTATGTAATAAACACTTAGCCTACAGTGCAGGGTTCCAACTACAAGGAACAAGGTAATTATATAAAACATTTCACTAATTAATGAGTTTTGGGGGAAGTAAACAACAATAGAAGTATAGAAGATAATTTTATATCATTACTACTGTGGGGGATCCTAGAAATAATGTTGTTATACGTATATAGGTTAATAATTCATAAATAGTGATCATACTACATGATTATGAATCTGTTCATTCTTCTATATTATCAATGATTAGTAGAACTATTTAAATTCTACTTAAAAATATGGAGGTTGATATATTTGTGTCAATAATAAATGGGAAATGTATTTTTTCCAATATATATAAATCCTCCCTGATCATTTTTTAAATAATTATTTTCGTAGAAAATCATGTCATACGTCCTTTGGTGGTTTTTGATGTGATATTGGAATGGAAGATCTCACATCACATCTTGAATTATCATCAAATTTTTTAAATATGTAAGGATAAAGATGAATATACTTTAGAATCATTGTCTCATGTGTGGATATTTCTGCCACATGAGAAAGCATAAATTGCTAAAATTACTGAGAAAAGTGAGAGAATCAGGGTTAAATAGATGTCCATTTTTATAGACCACACTGATGTGTTCCACGAAGAATTTCATGGTCTACATCCTGATTGAGAGGTTGAGTTCTTAATTGAACATATTCTTATATCATTTAAATTATCAATGAACCCTTATATAATGTACAACATTTACATGTAAAACTGAATTAGTAGTTATAAAAAAATCTGTACAGGGGAAATATACGTCAAATTTGTCCACTATGGGGTGCTTCAATCCTCTTCATAAAAATGAAGAATGGATCAATTTTTTATATATATATCATAATTATAAAAACAAAATTAAGATAAAGACCATGTTTCTCCTACAAATGATATACGATTAGGTGAATCATCTATATAGGGAATGTTATTTCTTTTAGGAGGAGAATCAGTTGGGATAACACCAATTTAAGGTGAGAAAATAACATATTCCCACGATTCCCATTTGAACATGTTATGGGAAATAATGATTTCATATTAATTCCCTTTAGACTCCCTTATGATCCATCAATTTTCAAGAACATAATGAATTGATTCATTATAGATTACCCTGAAAAATTTGAGTTATGTTTCATTGATGATATTCTGATATACACTAAGAGAAAGGAAAAACATGAGAATAATTTGAATATTGTGCACGAGAGCACTAAAAGAAATAACCCTATTAAAAATAAATTAAATATGAATTTTTTATAGAGTAACTATCGTTCTTTGTGAATGATATCAGCATTATTGAAATATTTGTGGAACATTCGGGGAAAAAGCAATCACAGAGTGGTCGAAGCCGGCATATATAATGAATATCTATAGTTTCTATGGTATAAATGAATATTAATGTTTATTTTTGAAATAAATATCATGATTGTAGAAACCAATAACCATGTTGACTCAGAATAGAGTGATATTTATCTCCAGACTAATGAATATGAAGACAGCGTTAGATTGTTGAAAAAGGGGATCATCACAACACCATTCCGTAGACTACCAATAAATGGAGAACTCATTGTGGTGTATGGTGACTCATCAAAGAATTTATTAGGAAATGAACAATTTAAAAATGATAATTTGGTAGTATATTTCTCAATACAGTTTATAATTCACTAGAAAAAATGTCCAATGCATGATTAGTTGTTGGGTTCTATGATCGTTGAAATGAAAATCTTGAGGCATTATCTATATTCAGAAAAGTGTGAGATATTTTTATATCATTAGGTGGTAAAATATATAATCACACAAAAGGATATTAACATGAACCAAATAATATGGTTAGAGATCATCATAGATTATGACTGGTTAATCAACCACCAAACTAGAAAGGAAAATACTATGCCATATGCTCTATATAGAAATGATTATGCATCTTTATCAATATTAAGAATTAAAATAAATAAACTTTTCATATAACATCAATGAATTGATATGGGAATAATAAAGGGAGGAATATCTTTAATACTGTCTAAAATTATTGGACAACCATAACTCTGAGAGAAAACAATGAATTCTTAAAACAAATGATTCGGAATTTAAAAAAATGGTATAAACAATCCGAAATGGGAAATCATTAGAGTTCAAAATGGATGTGGAATGAGTGTTTATATTTTATACATGACTATGTATAGAATCCAATACATATATTTTGAATGATATTCATAATGATACACATCACTCTACCTTCCCTATACCATATGGGGTAAGAAAGGTGTATCCAGATCTCTGAGACATCTATTGATAGGAGATCATGAATAAGGAAATTAATAAATATACGTCTAGATTCCTATTATGTCATCATGTGAATACTAAAAGGAAATAGTATAAGTGGATTATTTAACCACTACCCTAACCAATAAGGAAATTGTAATTAATCGCAACAGTCTTTTTCACAGAACATCTGAAGTCATTCAGAGGGTACATTGCTATATGGGTTGTTGTGAATCTTCTATCAAACATAGATTACATTATCACAATTAATCTAGAATTATCACAAGATGAAATTGTATAGATATACATCCTAAAAATATTAAGGTTTTATAGTTTAATGCAAATGGTTGTATCCAATCGATATTCAAGAATCAACACTATGTTTTGGAAAAGACTCCACCATTCTCAATATATTAATATGAACTTTAGTATGTCTAGTTTTTTTCAAACTGATGGCCAATCCAGATTTACTATTCCAAAACATGAAGATGTGTTGATGGATATTTCTATGGGCTTAAATGGAGGATGGGACCCATATATGCCTTTTTTGGAGTTCACTTACAATAATAGATTCTAATCGTGCATCAAAATGGATCCAAATAAAGCACCTTATGTGAAAGAAAGTATAATACATACATGCTCAGACGAATTCATTGAATTTATATTCTGAAGACCTAAAATGGATATAGAAATTGTGGAAAAGGTTCAATCCTTATATTAGCACATCGAGGAATCCCAATGACATTAGATGTGTACTCTAGATATTCATCAATGGGAACCAGATTTTAAAGTAAGAGACATGGTCTTCCTCCATATATCTCCATAAAAGATGGTCATGAGATTTTGAAAGAAATGAAATATAAGTCTCATCTACACCGACCCCTTAATGAATCTTGATTATGTCATAGTTGTGACCTATCTACTAGCACATCCAGCATCCATGTCTCAAGTACATGATGTATTCCATGTATCCCTCTTGAAAATGATCATACAAGATCCCTTATATGTACTGCATTTAAAGGCATTATAGCTAGAAAACGATATCCTTTACAATGAAGAGCTAGTTAAGATCATAGACCGTATAGATAAAGTTATATGCAATAGGACCCCTAACCTGGTCATTGTAATACAGTATAACCATAAGTATGAATAGTAAACATGGGAGCTGCTGGATGCCTTGAAGGATAATTACCCTCACATGTTCACCATAGTATGTAAAATAAAATTTAGAGGGTGAAATTTCATAAGGGGGAAGTATTTAAGAGACCATTATTTAATCAATTGGAACCCTATTATTATAATTATATTATTTATTAAAAATGACATAAAGTAAAATATATTACATAATAAAAACATTATAATTGAATACTGAATGCAATATAGGTATTTTATGATGTTAACGAACCTGCACAAAAAGAATAGTAACATGTCCTTCGAAATTTTGACAAGAACGTTATAATATTAAACCAACAAATAGATAGGTAAAATCACCCATGAAATTATAAATAAGATTTAAATATATAATAAATGAAAATATGATATTATTATTTTGTAGTATTTGGAAATAAATGATTTTAAAAGGACAAATTAATTTAGGTTATTGTTTTAAAGCATAAATGTCAATTTAGTATTTTTTTTAATTAATTTAAAGGAATTAAAATATTTTTTTTTAAACAATAGATACAGAAGTTATTATTTTTCATTCTTATTCTTATAAGATATTTTTATGAGTCCTTAATTAATTTTTCAAAGTGTTATGAAATAAGTAACTATGTTAAAATTGATATTTTTTTTGAATAAATAATGATTCTAATTAAAAATATAATTTATCATATTTATAAAATTATTTTCATGAAATGGGGTTCATTTTTTAATTTTTCATGTCATAAAATTATTAGGGTGATTTTTTTGTGATTTTTCTAAAATACTAGAATTTTTTGTGAATATTAAAATATTATAAATTATGATAAAAGATTAATAAATGAATTAATGACTCATAGATGATGTATGGGTGATTTAATACCATAGTCATGAAAAATAATACATTATTATAATATATTTAGTGATAATTATGAAATTATTCATATTCTTGAAATAATATAACAAACTGTTGAATAAAATAAAGAGCAAAAACACCCCTCCCACCCACTGGAAGTATCACCCCTCCCCATATATTTCTATAACACCATAAAAACAATGATCATTCTGCATTTTTGTCCCAATAGTCATTTGATGACCCTCCCCCACATTCATGATCTCTTAGTCTCATCAAATTACCCATCCCTTTTCACTAAGGATTTTCTGAAGGAGGATAAAATCAAGAGGTAAAATCCTCATTCGTTTTTTTTTCAATTTCATTTATTTTTTTATATCCCCACCTCCACTAGACCAACTAACCTGACATCTAATGTAGCTTTAATATAATTTAATTTTATTGAGTTTATTTAATAACCCATCCACATTTCCCTTCCTCCAAACTTTTACTATAAAAACTAAACATCGCATGTAATATATTAATTTATCGCATTCAAGGATAACTTGATTCAAACTTCCATTACTACAGTCATGGATAGTCATAAAACAATTCTTACAGTTAAGAAAGATTATTATATAGATTCTAAATTTTATATAATGTTCTGGAGCTATATTATATATATTATATTAATTAATAATGAAAACTAGTATGTGATGTACAAAAACTGTCAATGTAATCAAAATGGTTATCACTAATATCTTATTTAATTATTCATACACATCTAAAATTATCGAAATATTTATATAACCACTTAATATTCTTCATTTTAATTATTAAAATATGACTTCAATTATTTTCAACCATTCTCAATTAAAAAATTTCCAAACATGTATTCAATTATACTGATCAAGAAAACCAAGGAAGTAAACACTCTTAAATGATTGAATTGAATCTTATAACCAATCAGAAATGCCATAAATGAATATAATAAAATATAATAAATAATAGAAATTTATAAATGGTTCTGAACTAATTAATTAGTGGAATTAATTTTATTATCTAGTATATTATGATCAAGTTCCAATGACTTTCCTACAGAAGGTAAGGAATATTTTCCAAACCACCATTTTTTCCACTGGTTGAACTTTCTCTCTCTTCAAACCAATTTAACTCTTATTTCCATTTTTGTAAAATAGATAAAATCTATTAATGTGATAAAAAATATTTTATCTATACCATTTTGTCCACCATTTTGGGTTAAATATATTTTTTATAAAATTTCCTTCCTAATTCTTTTAGAAAAGAAAGCATTATTAATGGGAACAATCCTATTTCTTACCCATTTTTAAGTGAACTGCATAATATATTTTAAACCACTAATATTTTATAAAAAACATCCATTTTACCTTGAATGTATATCTTGGTTCATTTTTTTATATAAACAATTATTCATTTTCTATTTAAATGTTCGTTGGTATTATCCTTAAACCACAGAAAATTGATTTATCTTCAATATTACATAACCCCTATTTTTACATGTTTTCAATTATTTTTACATCTATTAACATTATTTATGAGTATTTACCCTTATGAATATCGATTTATTATTTTAATACATTATTTTATGGACACAATTATGATATTGTATTTTGTTATACATTTTTATATGATACCCAATTATTTCAATTGGTGACCATTATATTTATGTTTGAGTCCTTACATATGACTCTTCATATGGAACGCATATTAATTTCAACTATATGATGGTTTTACCATGACATTACTTCAATGAATTTGGTAATATTTATTCTCTTTTTACTTCATATACAATGGTCTTGGTTGTTATCCTTGACTCATGTTTCATGTGGAATGGTCTTGGTGGTTAGCCTTGACTTATGATCCATTTTTGGTGGTCTTTGTGGTCATAATTGACTCATAATCCTCCTTGTTGAATGATTCTTTCCCATTATTATGTCATGTTATATTTTGTTTCAAATTTTTGTGTTTCTGTTATTATAGGATCCAATTCAATACTTGTTATTCTTCCTTATGTTTATTCAATTTCTATATTGTTATATGTTATCATGTTATAACATCTAACCCATGTGATTTATTTTATTCCAATGATTATTCCTACAGATATTTTTGTAGATCTTCCATTATTTCATGTGTTCCATGGGATATCCAATACAATTAAAAGGGATCAATGGAATTCAAGGGCACTTTCTGAACATTAAATTAATGATACTTTTAGATTGGTTGAATGTTTTCAAATAATGCACCAACTCTTAGAAAGTCATAAAAATTAGGATAAATGGTTTTATATGATGGTTTATTGTGATAAAAATTCTTTAATGACTTTTTTAAATGGATTGGACCTCTATAAAGTATATTCATAATACAAATTATTTTAGTAAAGTGCATCATTCAGATTGTAATTGTATAGTTTGTCGAGAACACCCTGGGTCTAGTCCTGTACTACTACATGTTAGTGTCCACTATAGCATGAGTTTCCAGTATTAGTACATGACTGTACCCCAAAATAATTAAAAAACATGTACTATTACAACTTTTATTGAATTTCAAATATTAATATATTCCCTAAAGTAGAATAAAACAAGTCTTGTGATCATATATAAGAAGAAACTTTGTTGGATTATCTTAACATGAAACTCTTATATTCCTCATAAAAAACAATATTTCCTAAATGACCCGAAGATTATAAATTTCATTATTATATAATCGTACATGGATTTAAAATATATAAAAATATATAAGTATTTTTAGAATAAATATAATGGGAAATTGTATTGTGAAATCAACTATGGGTTCAATATAAACATCTTCCATTATCTAAAATCACTTAACTATTCTCCTATTAGGCGTTGTGTTTTCACATTAAAACATATATCACTCTCTAGATCTATATCACTCTCTCTCACAATAATATACCATTTGTGGGAAGGATAATTCTCAGAGGTTGTACAAGATAAGAATAAAGAACACAGTTGAAAATAAAATATTGATGGAAAAAATATAATTTCTATAAATTTATGGTGATCTGGGCCCAGAAATGAATCCCGACCTAAGGTAATTCCCTACATAAGATAAACATCACATTCTAGTATCATTATCTACTTATGAACCTATATAGGAATCACCATTGAATAAATATAACTGAAAAAACATATATGAATAAGTATTATTTCATTACTTAAATATTAAATAATACATGAATGTTTGATCAACTCAGATTTCCACCAACTCCCAAAAAAATTTTAACATGATATTCTAGATTCTAATAAGTTGTAAGAAAAAAAAATAATGGAAATTGGATAGACAATAATGAATATTTTCCATCACAATAATTTATGGTGTGGATTTTTTGGATGTATTATTTTTCTATTTCCCATAGGCGAATGATGATGATCCATGGACATCAGTAAGAATTTTGGTGGTTGTGGGTCTTGTTTTGTTCTGTACATTACTTATGATGATTTTGATGATACGGCGGGGATCATAGATGTTTTTTTTATGTTTTGGTTTTACTCAGGTTAGTGATGGTCGGTGGGTGTTGCAGGAATAATGGTTTAAATGATGATGATTGGGGGCGTAGCATGAGGTTGATCACTCCTCGGGATGGTGGTACAATGTTTAGGGGTGTAAATTTTGAATTTTAAATTTCCATTGTGGATTTTGATTTTTGAATTCTTGAATTTGATTTTTGTAATCTGTGTTTTTTTGGTTTTTTATCCTGTGGATATGAGGATACCACTTATCCATAATGTCTATTTTAAAAATAACAACTAATGGATTTTGAATTTTTTTTTGTAAATTAGCCAACACAACCTGAAAATGGGCCTACATATATGGTTTCATTTCCATATATTCAAAATCAATGGTCATAATCATCATATAGGAATGAGTTTTATGAAGGTTGTAAATATGCCCTAATATTGTAAATATTATTTAAAACTATATTAATAGAATATTTGACAACCACTAAAAATTTAAAATTTGTTGACAAGGAATTTTACCTTGGTTTTTTAGAAAATAATGGTAGTATCCCTAATAGAAATAAAATATTTTTATTGGATTTTAATATTTTGAAATAATCTGAGTGGAAATGTTTTATTTTCAATGTTTTAGAAAACAAAATAAAAAACCCTCATATAAATCAAATATTTCCTCAGTTTTATAAAAAAAATTCCTTTGCCTTCGTAAAAATAAGATACAGTAATATTTTTTGAAAATCATGGAAATGGAACTCCCAATAACAAGATAGTTCAATTGTTTTAGGAATACATGGAAATATCCTTCTATAAATTCACATATTTCCTCTATATGAGATAAATATTGATGAATCCTCCCAAAATCACCTATTAAAATAGTTTTTTAGAAATAATGGAAATATGATTGAGTTTCAATATAATTCATAATTTTTGAAAACATTAACAATAGAAATTATATTTAATTATGAATAAATTTAAACTTAAATATATAAATATATACATATGAATGATTTTATCTGAGAGGTAAAGAATTGGGATACTTACAGCAGAGGTAACATGAAAAAACCATATCCCATTATTATGATTATCAACGGCTACAACACTGTTGGAAAAAACAAGTTAGGGGGTGTATGGTATATATCATATGTCAATTGTCAATAGGTGACACGAATATAAAACACATATGAGCATGTTTTCATAAATAGTTGATATATTGTTCCATTACAATAGTCTACGGTCATAACCCATGTGGATCATTATGACAGCCACAGTTGGTCATATTTTTAAATAATAGATATAGGTTAAACCCTTTAATAATGAATATAGGGTCTATAGTTCATTTCATCCTGGGTATTTTTCAACAACTAAAATTTTTCAACCTATTAGTGTAGACTTCCAACATGGAAATAGGATGGTTTTTATTATTTTCCTTTTCAATGAAAAACACGATTTATATTTTTCACTCATTTAAAAAATAAAAATAATTTCTATATTACATAAAACTTATTAATCAAATAAGTTCTAACCAACCCTTTTAGATAGTGAAACTTGATTTATTTATTAGTTACTGAATTTTATTTTCGTAGAGGAATTAAATTTACTGGAATTATTATATGTGGCTATAATAAATTTTCCTAGTTATGTATTATTTCTCATGAGAGTGAAAACCTAGAATTGTTTGATAATTTATTAATTTAATAATAAATTAAGAATTCAACAAGATTAATGTAATTATTAGTGAAACTAGTATTGAATATCAAATTATGGAATATTAAATTTTCTATTAAATGATCTGTTAACGACTTATACATTATTCAACTTATAAAATCCCAAAATTATGGAATTATAAATGAATAAATTAAGTTCTTATTTAAAAGGATATAATTTTCCTATTTGAATATAATTTATCTATATATTGTTTAAATAAAGAATTTTTTTTACTTATTAAGTAATATATATATTTATTATTTTATATTTTATAAGAATTATCCTTATTAAGTTTATAATTTTTTGAAATCTAATTATTGATTTTTTACAGGGGAGATGATATTTATTTATCCTAAATAATATAATTATTTTGTATATGTTTGATTCTATATATAAGAAACGAATTCTGAAAGGATATTTTAATGTATCTAAATATTTTAGAGTTTTTATTTAATGCAATATAATTGATTAATAATATATATATATATTATGATAAATGTAAAATATTTAGAAGAAAATTTACACTTTTTTATACTAAAAATGAATATAATAAATAAAAAATGGAGGAAAGGGATAATATCCATATATATTTTGATACCAGATCATGGAAAAGATATGAAAATCATTATATTGAAAATATAGATAGAAATATTTATTCAATAAATAAAAAATGATATGATTTCTTATTTTCTATAAAAATTATGCATTTTAATATTTCTACCCAATAATTTGACTAAAATTCAATATAGTGATAATTTAATATTTTTTGAAGGCAATGAACATCATAAATTTGATAAACAGAGTATTGATATCTCATTTCCAACACAAAATATATATATATTATTTTTAAAAAATTATATTTTTGAAATAAATTCGATGATGTAAATGAGTTTTTTGAGAATATGAAAATACATATTTCATGATGCTACTATCCGGATGAATGTATGATTTTAATGAGACTTTTACAACTATTTTAAAAGATGTATTTATTATAATTTTATTGACATTATTATAATATAATTCAATAAAATTCTTTGAAATTTATGAAAAAATTTTTTTCCAAATTTCTTAATTTTATGGAAGGTTTTGTTAGTCATTCATAATGTTTTTAATTTCAAAAATATCAAAATCATTTTTTAAAATAATCAAAACATTCATATTGACATAATAAATCACCTGGATATTATTTTGATAATGTATCTACATTTTTTTCAATAATATTTTTTATGAAAATAATGTTGATCAAATATAGTTTATAAAAAATATTTTAAAATATATTTTCACTATATAGATTTATGTTGATGCAATTTTTTCATCTTATACTACATAATAATATTGTATATATTTTTCATGACTACTGAATGTTGAATTTTACAAGATTAAAATAATAATATTGTTATTCATTTTTTGACATCAAATTTATTATGGAAAATACATTTTTTTGTATTAAACATCATATTCTAATGATTTAGTTAAATAATTTTATATTGAATGTTGAAAAAATTTATAACCATAGACAAATTATGTTAAATTACATTTATATGAAACTAAAATTATTATATATGTTATAATACTTTGCGAAAGTATTGCTTTTATAATTTATATCATAATTGCTATGGATGATACCGTGTTTAATTTATATCTATTTCTTAATTTTTTCATGATCCCAAAAAAAATCATTTATATAATATTAAAATAGTAATTACACAAAATATTGGAAAGGAAATGTTTGAATTATATTATTATAGAATATTTTTTTAATTAATTTGTTTTTCTGATTCAAATATTCAATTTCATGGAATATATAAAAACATATATTGTGAATATTTTCTTTTTGATGAAAATTATTTTGATCAAAATAAAGAGTAGTCCGTTTATTTATCAATATTCTAAGATGAATATATTTCAACAAAAAATTTATGTTTTCATATTATATATATTTAGATAAAATTATTTGACTATAATGTTTCTTATAATACGATTCCCATTTATTATGATAAGTCATATGAAATTTCTATATCATAAAATGTTGTACAAAATTATAGAATTAGACATTTAGTTATTATATTTCCATTTATTTAATATAATTTAAAATTGTAGTCATTTTTTATAAATTAATTAAATGGGAAACTCAATTGGATGGTATATTTTCTAAACACATTGATTCAGTTAAATTTGAGGAATGTATTTTTAACCAAGGTATAATAAAAATTTAATA
The DNA here is from genome assembly GCA_963277665.1 of Viscum album. Classification (NCBI taxonomy): domain Eukaryota; kingdom Viridiplantae; phylum Streptophyta; class Magnoliopsida; order Santalales; family Viscaceae; genus Viscum; species Viscum album. Next base: position 676,200,540 of record OY728150.1, read on the forward strand.
TGAATTGACATTCTTCATATTTTTTCATCTAGTAAGGATATAATGATTAAAATTTTTTAATTGGTATATTATTCCAAATTTGTTGTTGTAAATATATATCATTGAAAATATTTTATTATATAATTAAATTTCCTAATGATTTTAACTGATTAGAGAAGTTTCAATTTTTTATACAATAAGATCTCTATAAATTATATTTATATGATAATTGAAATTTTTATGAATTCTCCACTAGTTTAATAATTATTTATTCCTTATCATGTAATATTTTTTATATATTCGTTAATTTAGGGGGATAAACAATTTTTTCTCTCTATTTTAAGAATATTATCAATATATCTATACTAATTATTTCATCAATATACCTCCATATTTATTTTTATGTTTTTTCTTATTTAAATCTCTTAAAATCATGTTGTAATCTGAATATATCATAAAATATATTTTATCACATATTTATAAATATTTCACTCAAAAATATCATTTCTGGTTTGATATTTTTTTTATCTCCAACATTAGTGTCGAAATATATTCCTACAAATATTTCTATTTTGTATTTTTTTATTTGAAAATCGGGTTAAAATATTTTATTTCATTATTTTTATTTCCATAATATGATCACATAAAAAATAATTCTTATATTAGTTTCTATTAATTTTATAAAATTATCAAAAGATTGTGATTTATGATTATCTCCTCTAAATAAAAAAATTTATTTATGATTTTGATAATTACAAAACCGACATTGTTTAAAAAAACTCATTGTTTATTTAATTTAGGAAGAGTAATGAAAAAGGTTGATGGTCTCAATTAATTATGGAAATAATGTTTTTTTATGTCTTTTATTTGATCAAAAATTCATTATATTTATTTTTTAATGGTTTCAAAGAAATATTTTAATAGTTAAATAATGATAATTATATTTTAACATATTTTATTTAACAAATTTTTACAGTGTTGGATAATTATAATATCTGAAAGAGTATATTCCTTATTACATAAGTACCCATATTTATTAAAGTAAATATGAATACTTTTTTATATAATGTTCTCTTAGTCGTTATTTTATTATATTATTTAGCATGTCCCTTACTAGGTACCATGCATTGTTTCTTACTCAAACATGAATTATTTATACAGTTATATCATTACATAGACTATTACATGGAAATTCACATATGTGATTACTTATCTCTGATTTTTTCACATACATGAATTTAACTAATGGGATTCAATATCCTTATAAATATATTCTGATGACACTTTTTAAATTTCAATCAGACTTGATTACACTAATAACTATTTCTCATATGTCGAATTACACATATATAAATTGATCCTCAAGAGCTCTACCATGAGATCATCAATGTATCTGAATAAAATTATATATATCAACATTATTTGAATATATATCATAAGAAACCATATCTTAATTTATTATTTATACCCTATGAATTTTTTTCATTTTATGAAAATATTTGTATCTTAAAAAAATTTTATATTTTATAAAATTTCATATAATACATGATTTTCAGTCATAAAATATTTAAAATCATATCAGATAACATTTATTATGAAAATGGACCATTTCAGAAAAATTATCTTTACATTTTATGGTTTATTTTCATTAATATGCTTTTATAATTTGTTATTAATATTTTATTATTATTAGTACAATTACATTGATTGTAAATTATTATTTATATATAAAGATCACATTCAATTTTACATGGATTTATTGTATTCAATTTGTATATATACATAAATTTTAACATTTCAACTACTATTTTTATAAATAATTTCAAATTTCAAATTTTATTAAAATAATTCTTTCTATATTTGTTGGACAACCTATCATATTATTATAGAGGATATGTGATATTGAAACAACCATTACTGATATATATATATTAGCTATTATAACATAAATATTTGGTATAAATCATAAAAACATATATCTAAATCTTATAGGTTTAGTATCAGAATAATAATGCTTACATATAAAACTAGTTCAAAAATAAACTTAATCATATCCCACATAGTTCATCATAACTATATCCCTTCTTTTAAATGAGATATTTAAAAAAAATCTTAACAATTTTGGGAAGGTAATCATAAAAAAAAGGGATCTCATTCTTCATAATTTAGGGAAGGTAGTAATAAGAAAGTTTGATTTCCAATATAATGTAAGGATAAATTATAGAGATATCAAAGATCACTATATCATTACATGAGCATTTGTGTAAGAGTACATTATCATAAATTTTGAAGATTATAACCATCATATCCAATATAATAATCCTTAATCATGAAGAAAACAATATTTTTTTCATAATAACATAGTATTAAAATGTAAAATATAATGATCAATGAGATTATAACATTGGCATAAGAAATATATTTTTGTAATGTATATAATAAATTTATATTATTAATATTTTATTCAATGATCAGTGAAAATAATATATTAGTTAAACAGGTTTACACCCTAGATTTTCATAGTTTTCATTGTTCTCTCCCATGACTATTATAGTGTACAAAGTCCATTATTTAACATTGTTCACACCCAATTATAGCCTTCTTTATGTCATTAAATATAAATATTTACATTATAAATTATGGATCGATATAAATCCAAGTTGTCTCATATTGAATTTTATATATATCATCTAAATAAGATCACAAAACATTAATCATATTAAAACACATGAAATAAAATGGAATTAAAAAATACTACATCAAATATACCATGTGGAAAAGAAATAGGTTTCACAAACAATTCATCATTTACCCCTAGAATAACCCATTGAAAGAAATATTTTATTCACACATATATTATAACCATTAACCTCCACCATAACAAAAAATTATTAATGGTATACATGGATCGTAGCCTACAATAATCTTGTTTTTGAACATACAGTTATATCTCAAACCTTGTCATGGGATTTTTTCCATTTCTTTAATAGAGTATGGTTTATATTGAGTTGAGTGTATTCTGTTATTATTGTATTCATAGTTTCGGTAGAATCTCACATTCCTATGGACATTAACTATATCCTACCAATGAATTACATGTCGTGACTGGGGATACACGATCTAGAAGTTCTCACATGGTAAAATTAATTAATGAGAAATTAACATGGTTATTTTTTCACATCGTGAAACATGTTTGCTTGGTCTGAGAAGGTGAAAGATCACTCATTTGACTCACATGTCATGCTATAATGCATGAAGACATTTTTTCTATCCATGGTTGTCTTACTTAAGGATTTCACAACATGTAATATATTTGATGTCCTGGAATACACAAACAAGTGATTATAAAAGAATATACCAGCTTTTCATTTCCCCCATTGTCTTCTCTTGTTTCCTTTCACACAACCCAAAGTCTTCACCAGACGATTTTGGAGCCCTCTAACCCTACAAAATAAATTTCTTTAGCATTTCATCATCATTAATTTTTTTCCATGATATCTGAGTAAGTTTTCTCCTACATTATTTGTGTTTCTACCCTTCTCATATCATGGGTTTTCAATGGATCATCTTTAAATTAATGGATTTATTCCCTATAGTGTTATATATTTTGTCTATGATGCGTTTTGAGGTCTTCATTACATTCGTTCTCGTTGAAGGGTGTTGTTGTGAGTGTTGAGTTTTATAAAGAGAAAGGTGGTTCCATTCTGATTAGCCAAATTGATTATTCCTAAATAACATGATTTATTTCAATTTTTATTTTAAATTTCAGTTCCCACATTTTCATTCAATTTAGTTGATAAAGTCTTTATTCTAATGAATCCTGATATTTTAAATGATTTTTGCACACATATATTTTGAAAATCCCCAATCCCAAAGAATTGGGGCGTGTTTCTTAAAGTTGGATGAATTAAATTGATGTAAATAAATTATGTATTTGATGGAAATGATTTCAATTAAATTTGTGAATTAAATTATGGAAAATGAATTATGAAAATGATGGTATTGGTTTTAAATAGATTTCAAAATTGTGAGAATGGATTAAAAATATTTGATATTATTATAGTGGTTTTAACTTGTGAAAATGGCATGTTTTTTTTATTAAAATAAATTTTGGATTTAAATTGGAAAATTTTCATTTTGATATTAAAAAATTAGATTTAAATATAAATTAACTATTATTAAAATAAATTACCCATCGTGTAAGAGAACATGGAATCATTAGGATGTTGGAGAGTTATTTTGATACACTCTACGATATTACAACATTCTAAAGAATACCTATAGTTGGTCAAATCCTCAATGAGAGGTAGATAATTAACTTCTTTCCAGAGTCAAGGGGACATGAGTATACTCATATTGTTGAAATATCATAGGGAGTGTGGAATCTTAAATCTTGTATTTATTATCATACATACTTGGGGGAAGACTATGTAGATCACTTGATTGTTATATATGATATATAAATGTATTCCGGAAGTAGTTAAACTAATTTACATGACATTGATGGATTTACATAAACTGTATTATGTTATTGATATATTTATGCCGTTATTTTAAATACACATTCTATTATAATTAATAATCAGGTGATATAAAATTATTTTCCAACATTTTGAAAATTTATGTAATGTTTTTTTAAAATATTAATTTGAATATCCAAAACTCTTTATTTTTAAAATTCAGATCTTTTCTTTAGATAATCTATATCTAGAATATATTATGGAATCATTTGTAGAATCCTACTGGGAGTATGCGTGCACATTACTTTTTATTTTGGGTGATTTTATACATTCTTCTTCCAAGATTAATCAAAGGGAAGGGATCTCTTTGGGGTGGTTCTAGAAGTTGATATTGGGACATGGTGAGTTGTGTCCTTAGAGGCAATGGGAATGCATTCCATATTTTTGGTACATGGGTTATTGTACATTGGGATTTTTTTCCTTTTTGATTTATGGTATATTTCTAATAGTGGAGTCTAATTTATATGCATAATTACTTTCTTGTCATACTTTCGCTATGTATTATGGAAAAATTGTTCCCCATTTCAGGGTGTATGATTATAGTTGTTAGTTGTTGACCCATGGGGATTAGGAATTCCATTTAGGCTATGTCATGGTCAGCTCAGTTATCTGGTTACCAGGGTACCCAGTCTGATTCATGAAAAATTAGAATCAGAGGAGGCAGTTGAGATTTTTCTTGAAGTCGGTATTTGTTTTTGAAATCATTTCAAAACAAAATAAGTAGTTTAAATTGAGTTTCTATCCAGCTCTCACCGCATTGAAACATCAGTCTCTATGGGTGGTTAGGGATAGACATCATATAGATTAGATATATTCTTCACTCTATTTATATTTGGATAGAGCGGAATCCAAATCTAGGTTGTCCATCTAGTGGGACATTTATTCCTCATTTATCTATTTAAGCACGACCAAATTTCTTCATGGTTTTTTGTTTATGATATGTTGCATCATTCTTCCAAGAATATTTGAAAATCAAATCACGTAGAAATATTGTAATGAATCATTATTATAGAATTCTATAGTGGAACCAATATTGTTTAGGTGATTGTGTGCACTATTCAAACTCTGGGACATGCACCACCTCTAGTTCCAATATGGGCTCCAGCTACAGATTATCCGGGTGTGTTCCTCAAAGTGATTCAAAAGAGTTCCTTATCCTTAAAATGATTTTTTTCAAAGCCACCACCTATCCTTAACATGCTACGGAATGGTTGGGAATTATAGAACGTCTTTTTGAGTTTAGGGAGACACTTATTGGGACCAAAGTGAATTGTGTCACCTTCATGTTAGGGGGGCCAATAAAGAGATAGCGGGACATCATAGATATGAAAAAAATACATGCGTTCTATGGGTGGAAATACTTCATGGTTATTTTCACCAATTAATTCTATCCTAAGTTAATGGTGTTTCCCAATGCAATGTACTTTTTTATGATTGAGTAGGCCAACAGATCCTTGACTGAGAATTCAATTCATTTTGCTGAGTTTGTGAAGTTTGGACAACAGATTATATTTACTGAAAGGATTATGGTTCGACACTTATATATTACAATTTGATAAGATATATTTTCTCATGATTTATTATTAATGTTTCCTACTTATGATGATGTGATAGATAAGGAGATGATGGTTGAAATTGACCTAGTTATAAAGTCAATGATGAAGGGAGTTCCTTTTTCTCTCTGTGGAAGTGTTGGTTCCTTCAACGGAAAACAGAAACTTGATGATTCATGCAGCAATTATCAATGGAATATTCATTCCATATATCCTGTAGTGATAAATGAAATTTCATTGATTTTCTATCAGTGTGAAAATATAGGAAATTCTAATAGGGTTTTCCCTATGACACCTAATAACTATAGTTCATGTTAATATTCAAGGGACTTATAGAGATTATTCAATAATTTATCTACTCTGCGTAGTGTAATAGGATCATGAATACATTCCTACAACTGTGAGATTAACCATTACAATAGCATCATTATTACTGGTCTATTTATTTGATATTGTTGCATCACGTTCATATATATCATATTTTATTATTAATATACATAAACACCCTATTGAGAAACTATATTTTTCAATATATATTACTACATCCCATTGTACGAAATGATAGTTGGGACTTTATAGTCTCGCTTGTGTCTTATCTATTTTAGCTCTGGATATATCTCAGAGTTTTCATGTTCATGATATGAAATTACTAGATGTTATATATAAGATGGATAGGCTCATTAAAAATAATTCTTGTATTGATTTTTATCTTCTATTGGTCTACATTAAAAATCCTAGTTGTGCATCTCTTTTATTTCAAGGGGTCATGGACTTGAGGTCTATTAAAGTTGGGCCTTCTTATCATGAGTCGGAGTAAGTGATATCAGTGTTTTTTTGATATTTAGAAGAAATATTTTAACAATTATCTCCCTCTAGTCATCATCAAGTTTCCCAATGTGTTTCCTTCATATTTATCAAGTATGACATTGGTAAGGGATGTTGAGTTCTCCATTGACATAATTCCTAGTACTCAACCAGTTTAAATTACATCAAACCACTTAAAACCAACAGAGTTGAATGAGATGAAGTTCCATTTGAACTATATTATATCGGAAGGCTATATATGATTTATTGTGTCACCATGGGCATCACCATATATGTTCTCAAAGATGGATGATTGTTATATTTGATTATATGTTTATTATTGAACACTCAATCGAGTTATGAAAAAGAAAAAGTATCTATTTCAACTAATTAGTGGTCTATTTGATCATTTGAAATATTGGAAGTGGTTTTCAATGACTGAACATTGATTCAGTTACCATCAGTTATGTATAAAAAAACATAAAATTTCCAATACCACCATTTAGAGTAAGAATGTTCATTATGAGTACCTTGTTATTCACTTTGGTCATGTAACTTCTCTTGAGTATTCCTGACTTTGATGAACATGATTTTTGTTGAGTATCATGATAACTCTATGGAAATCATTTTGGATTAAACCCTCATTTAATCTATGTATCACGAGGATCATGTGCTTTATATGATAATAGATTATAGTTTTTAAGAAATCATAGAATTTATTCCAAGAATTCAATGTGTGATTTTCGATGTAGGAAGTGAAATTCATGGGAGACGGGGTGTCTGAACATTGTATATCAGCTGGTCCTGAAAAGGTGATGACTGTTATGAATTGGGAGAAACCATGAATTTTTTTTATAATTTCAGATCTTATTGGGATTATCCAGATACTACCGTAAGATCAAAAACATATTCATGATGATGTCCACTTCAGTGACAGCACTGACAAGGAATATGATGAATTATTCATGGAAGGATTAATTTCCTAATTCATTTGATGAGCTAAAAAATTGTATAGCTACTACATTGGTGTATACTCTTCTAGAAGATGGTCAGGGCTATGTGGTCATTTTTTGAAGCATTGGGATTAGGCATGGGTTATGTTCTTATGTTGGGTTACCATGTATTTTTTTATTAACCTCATCATCTTATGTCACATGAGATTAATTATCTTAAAAGTTATCTTGAACATGCATTTGTGATGTACACACATAAAGGTTAGAATATTTGACATTATGGAGAAATTTATACCATCTTTTTAAAAGAAACCAATATTCATATCTTCTCTCAAAAATATTTGATCCTCCTACCGAGGGGTTTGATGGAGTACCTATTGTTATCTGAATTTGACATCACCAATTCCCCAGGGAAAGGGAATGTCATTGCAAATGCATCGATCTGGAAACATCTTATGTAATGCCCAGACCCTAGTTACCCAAAGTTGGTGCATTGCTTTAATACATTGGAATGATTACAAGGAATCAAGTCCCAAAGGACCAATTAGTTTAGCAGTCTTGGAAAATAGATTACATATATGATGTTCAACATTAGATATTGAAAAGAAAAACAGTAGTAATTTATTCCTTTAGTAACGTCCAAGCCTCCTATATTTTTCCTCCAAGTCACTCATAACTAACTTCTACATACCCTGGGAAAATACAACATAATAAAGGGGTGATCTCAGATGCTCAGTAAGGGTAAATAATTTAGCGGAAGCTATAAAATATTAAGGCATGATGTGTAATAAAACAACAACCTTTTAAATATAAAATCAAGCATAATATGGGAAAAATAAATCAATCATTACCGTATAAACATGAAAATAGATATTCTACTAGTCGAATAATCACATGTAATAACTAATTTCATAATGAGGGAATGTATTGTACCGGAATTTAATTTCTATGGTAATGCCTCGTGCAAGGACCTAGGGGGTAACTGTAACTGGTCCCCAACTCAGAGATCCTCCGTTAACTAACTCCAACCCAGAGAGCCTCTATAACCGGACTTCAACACAAAGAGCCTCTGTAACCGGAATCCAACATAAAGAGTCTTCTATAACTAGACCCCAAACTATAGGGCTTACTTTTACCAGTCCCCATCCCAGAACATACTAGTTCAATACAATCATCTTAATAAACGTTTAAAATATAACATAAACATTTGTATTAATACTAGCATACAAAATGTCAATTCATTAACCAAAAAAACATGAATAGCATAAAAATAACTCATCCACAATCAAAAATATCACAAAACCTTATATAAAATATGGGAGATTTGTATCATAAAAAATCTACTTCAAACAGCTGTAATATTTATCAAAGGATGTTGACATAGTTGAAATCAAAACTATTTGAGAAAAATATTTCTTTCTATTTTCAAATCATTTAAGAGTCACATAATTATAAAAAAAATATTATTTTGAAAAAATTAACAAAATCTTGTCAGGGAAGCTTCGACATTGTTATAATGTTGGGATATAGTCAAACCCTCCGTATAAGTTAAAAAAACATTATTACATTAATTTTGTCGAAAAGGTCATAAAGTAACTTTTTTGGAAAATGGTGGAATGATTCCTTTCAAAACGTATAAGGTCAAATAATGGTATAAATAAATTTAACCCATAGTCATGTATATAGAAATAATTTTTTGGAATAAATTTTTAGGAAAACAATGATGTTTATGATAAAGAGGTTCTAGTCGATAATTACATATAAACACCCCTGAATAATGAAGAGGATGTAGAATTAACCCTTACCAAGCTGTAATCAATCGAGCCATATGAAAAAAAGTTAATAATCAAAAAATCATTCACAGAATACAGTGAATATAAATATAATCATGATATTATATATCAAATGGAAGTACACATTACATCACATGCAATAAGTGGTGAACAATGGAAATCTCACGGAATTAAAAGTGATACAAGAAACCCCATACCTTGCACATTCCTTTGGCTGAGGGTTCGTTTAACCTTTTGTATAGGGACCATTATATGTTATTATATTATACCAGGACCATATTCATATTTATTATATCATACATGATTTATTTATGACTTTATACTACCCATTTAATAATTATTTTCCTGTAAAATTAACATTTCGGGTAAAAATCGCTTTCTTTATCGTACGTATTTTAACTTGTTATTCTTGATCGTATCATTTAGATAACAATTTACATACTTCAAGAATATAAAACATGATTCATATATCATATATATTTAGAATTTAAATATTTATAATAGATAGATATATGAAATTAAACACTCCGTTTATGGAGATGGTAGGCCGTACATACGCACAAACGATGTTATGTTTTCATATCGTATTGAACCGAAGTGAATAAGATATATGTAATTACTTAAATAAATGCATATATATATATATATATATCTAGTAGAATTATTATGTCATATATTACAATTTTATTATTAATATATATTTTTATTATCGTCGATGAATGGTGAGCGTGGAAATTAATCTCATCGCGTCATGGAGACGGTAATCCGTACGTACGCACAAGCAACAATATTATTTCCTTGAAGGTGTGGAATTGGATGGTATATTAATTTTTTTAGTTACATTATAATGTTATTTTCATTATTTATATACATATTACTCATCATTATATACATCCAAATAACCTAGTTTTGAATTACAAATTACACCACGGCGTGGAGACGGTAAGCCGTACGTACGCACACATAGTTACATTATCATTCATAGGATGGATAGAATAATGAATATGGTTGTTCCATATTTATAATAATATCACAGTATATATAAGGTACCGGAGTTATTATTTTGGTATGGTAATAACAAAAAAAAAGAGTAAGTGGAAGAAGAAAAGAACTTGGAAGAGGTTGGTGAAATCATTACCACTTTTTCGGGTTCTTCCTTTTGATTTGATAGAAAGGGATATTTAGGATGGATTTATGACCAAATTTAGGCAACTAATATGAATTTAGTATAGTTGAAAGGATATTTGGGAAGGTTTTGGCCAATAAAAATGGATTTGGAAGTGTTAATTTGAGAGAAGGGGAAGTGCCCTTTTATAAGAGGGGTAAGGGGGACCTTAGAAAAAACTAAAACTGTTATTTTATAATAAATTCATTTTCAGTTTATAATCGCCCCAAAAAGAATTATTTAGAGGATATGGTGGGTATGGGTCTCAAACCACTCACAATATAGGTTTTATAACGGTTTGGGTCACTATTCTAACCTTATCTTTTAGATTTAACTCCTCATTAAATAGTTTGACATTTTTCTTATCTCTTTGTATTTTTATATTATATGGTTAATAAACATACTATAAAATTCAAAATGAACCCCAAGTGGTTCATTAATGAAATATATAATTTTATTTAATCCCTTTGGCCGAAACATATATTTTTAAGAATACTATACCAATTAATAATATAATATATATTTTTTGAAAACTCTTTTATGTCAAATTTGACACTATTTTGTTATTTTGTTTTTGCTAAATTCATAAACACATTATTACTTCAAAAAAATTCATTTAATAAACTCTAAAATGTCTTACTAACCAATAAAATTAGTGAAATTTTTAAAAAGTCTCAAATTACTTTTATTTAGTATTTATAATATCAATTATTTTAATATTTCATTAATAAGGTAATTACTGCATCATCATTGTGTCACAGATAAAGTAAATTATTTGATGTATAAAAACTATAAATTAAATATCATTATGTAGGAAGTATATTATTATTTTTAATGAATATTTATAATCTAATTTATCTTATATATAACCCGATATTAATAATGGTTTTCTTTTTAAACATCGATTTTAACAATATTAACTTTTCATTGAATCAAATAATAATAAATGTCCTAATTTAAACCAACTGGAAAAAAGGATCATATTTTATTCCTAAGGCTGTTTTTGGTCGAATTACACTTATCCAATAGAATTAGTACATGTGTTAGGGAAATTGTAATATCATTTTTACCCTTAACTACCCTTTTTAATTTTAACAGTGGTAAATAAAAGTCAAAAGTTACTATTCACCCAAAATAATTTTGATCTTATTGAACAACATATTACTGACTAATATCAACTGTGTCTCTCAAATTTTTGAAATTCAATTCTTAGATGTGGAAAATTTATATTTTATGCAAATTTGAAAATGCTCCTAGGAGGTGGGTAAAAGACGGTAAAATTTCAATAAACATTTTTTATAACTAAACATATTATAAAATGACTCCAATAAATTAAAATAAACATATATATATTAAGTAACTATTTTGACCAAAAATAATTTTAAATAAAGTAAGTAATTATTTAAAGGAAAAGTCTGTTTTAACCAATAACGCAATATTTTTCACTATTCATCAAAAATTGAATGTTTTCGGAAACAATCCAAAAATTCACCCTAAGCTAATTTTGATATTCCGAATTAAATAAGGATTTCTATTTTACCTAATTCAAAACATAGAAATTGCATTTATTAATTTAAAATTAATTTCTTCTGTCCAAACCAAAATGCCTATTTTATGAAATAATAACTATAAAAATATTGACACTTGTTTATGTCCAATTTCAAAGTGAAATTACTTCCAATGACCAATATTGGATTAAATGGTAAAAATATAATCTAATTATACTTTCAATCCATTAGATTTTATAATAAAACACTATAAAATATTTTGATTAAAAAAATTTAGTTCAAATTTAGTATTTTTCACTATACACCCAAATATTGACCTTTTTAGAAAAACACCAAAAATTTATCAAAACAAAATTCTAATGTCCCGATTATAAATAAGAAGTTTATTTTTGACAAATTAAATATATTAAAGTTTAAAATATTGGATTTAAATATGGTTCTCCATTAAAAGACAGTAAAATTAAATTTAAAAAATACTTCTTTTATCTGAAAAAAATTAATTTGTTCTCATATTATGTCTAAAAAACTCATAATATGGATTGAAAAATTATAAGGATAATATGAAATTACAAATTCAATTAATAATATTCATAACTTCATTTGAACAACTAGTTTGGTAAGTCGTGGTGCACTTGAACTCAGTGTTGTGTGTAGTAAAAGTTATTGAATTACATTGAAGAAATAACATACTATAAAATCATGAAGTGTTACAATATTCACTCCTTAAATTAAATGAATCCTAAAAATTTAAAAAATATTCATTGAAAATAAAAGGTTAGAAATATTAAAATACCATTATGGATAACCCACATTGGAAATTGGGTCAATAAAATTTCATCTTAATAAGAGGGAAAAGGAAATGAAAAAGTCACCACCAAATTATGACCTCGATTAGGAGAACATTAGTGGAAATTAGAGACACATAATTGGTAGAAAACGTGAATATTTATTGGGAGTGATTGAGGTCATCAATTAAAAGATATTGTAAAATTGATGGCCTCACATCCATCAATCTATGATGATTTAAAATATCATTGGTTCAACAAAACATAAGGTATTAGGATAACACATTTTTGGGTTTAATATTCCTTAACTATGCATTAAGAGAAATTATACTTGACAAGTATAGTTCCATCCATTAACTAATTTCTACCACAAACTCATCTTTCACTATAAAAGATAATAGAATATAAAAATACTATATTTATCCTAATCTTATATGGTTCCAAAAAAATTATTATTCATCAATCATACCTTTTAGAAAAATACATTATACAATCTAGGGACTTGACTTAGTCCAGTGGTAGGCGATAAATCTCAATCGCACTATGGTTATGGGTTCGATACCCATTGCTTTGTCCAATTTGACGGGTTGTCACACAGTTTGTGTGTTGTCCTTTTAATTACAATCCAAAAATATCCTTAATAATATTATCCAATTTCAAACTTAATCCATTCCAACCTTTAGAATTATCCATATTACTTCTATCCAAACTCACAGTCCAAAATTTATAAGGATGTTAAACACAATGAGGATCCCCTTTTCTATATAATAACATGTGAACACCTTCATCATTTATTATTTTAGAACTTGGTAACACCCTGAATTAACATAAAACATTACTGATCACATTCATTCAACCTTATCCTTTAAATAATTCTAGTTATATTCCTTAAATCAAAAAATTTTGAATATTCCAACAATGATGAAATAATCAAACTATTATTAAGTTCCAAGGAAGTAATGAAAATCCAATATATTTTATCCAAATCAACCATCTCTTATTCCCAAATCACTACCTCCTTATCAGTGCCATATTAAGGATTACCTTTTCTTAAACCATGTATTTCCCAAAAAGTGTATCTTACTATTAAGTATGTTTTAATAGAACCATATAATCTCAAATACAAAATAAAATAGTGTTATAGTACAATCCTTATTTATATCCTCAATTCATATAAGCAGTATATTGTTGATACATAACTCAAAAGAAATAATTCTATAATAACAATGGAATAACACATTTCATTTATCTTCATCTGAGGTAGTATCATGACTTGATTATTATCCAATAACATCATCTGCAGTATACTATGATGACTGGGACAATGACTAGCATACTATCCCAACTCCTTGTAGATGAATCATTTTACATTTGAAAACTTTTTCTTACCATTTCAATAACATACTTGGTGTCCTTTTTCTCCACACTTATAAAAAACTCCCATTCCCTCCAATCATTTACCAAGGTGATTATATCCACAGTTATCACGTATAAGAAAATCCTTCTTTCCCCTCTTTCCTTTATCCAACATTCTCTTGACCATCATTTTCTTCTCTTAATTCCCTTCAAATACATATGACTCATAGAATTCATTAATTTCCTTATTAACACATGATATTATTTCATCATATGTTGAGAATGCATGGGAGACTATTTCCCTTCTAAATGTTTTCTTAATACCATGAATGATATGATCCTTATTACTCTTTGGATCATACATATTGCTGAAGTTCACATTCCTTCTACTGGGCACCATTTCTATACAGTGGCATATACTAGGTTAGTTTATTAATTGCAATGAATAATTCCAAACATGTGAAATACCTAACATAAATTGAATCGTTTATAGACATAATCCATAATCATAAAAAAATTGAGGTGGTATGTACTCATACAATATTCATAATTATTTATCATGAAAATGAGAATTATCCTAAGCATATCCCCCAAGAGTGTTTTAACCAATAGTGGAGAAAGGCCTATTGTTGTGCACCAGTTCTTGTTCAAGTTTAGCTCAATGTGTTATTTTCGAGTTTTACCCCTAGGTTCCTCTGTTTCAGAGACTCCTCTACCTACTCGTATCAATACATGGATGTATTTTCATGGATAACTCACATAATCTCTACATTACCAAAATTCTAGAAAGTTCACCAATACTAATCCCCAAAGTCTATCTTAAGGTAATGTGCTCAAATCAGAGTTTATCTAAATCTAGTTGCCAAGCTTATTTCTAAACTTCCTCTGATACTAAGTGTAACGCCCCGAACCTAGTTACCCAGAGTCGGTGCATTATTTTAATACATTTGCATGATTATAAGGAATCAAGTCCCAAAGGGCCGATCAGTTTTGTAGTCTTGGAAATTAGATTACGTACATGTAGTTAAACATTACAACATGAAAAGAAAAATGACAGTACTTTATTCCATTAGAAATTTCCACGTCTCTTAGACTATTCCTGAAAGTAACTCATAAATAACTTCATCATATCTTGGGAAAATAAATCATAAGAAATGGTTGAGCTTAGATGCTTAGTTTGGGTAAATAATTTAGAAGGAGCTATAAACATTTAAAGAATGATCTTTAATAAAACAACAACCTTTTAAACATAAACCTGAACATAATATTGTAAAAATAAATCAAACATTAACATATAATCATACACATGGATATTTTACTAGTTAGATAATCATAAATAATAACAAAAACTCATAATGAGGAAATGTATAGTAACTGAATTTAATTTCTGTGTCAAATACTCATGCCAGGATCTAGGGGATAACTGTAACCGGAGCCCAACCCATAGATCCTCTGTAATCGGACTCCAAGTAGGGGAGTATCCATAAATGGTCTCCAACCCATAGATCCTTTGTAACCAGACTCCAAATTGAAAAGTATTCTATAACTAGACCCCAACCTAGAGGGCTTAATTTTACCAGTCCCTAACCCGGAACATAATATTCCAATATATTTTTCTTAAGAAAATGTTGAAATATAACATAAACATTCATATTAAAACTAGGATAAAATATTTCAATACATTAACCATCAAATATGAATTGAATAAAAATAACACATCCACAGTCAAACATATCACAAAACCTTAAATACAATATGGTAGATTTGGATCATAATAAATCAACTTCAAACAAGTGTAAAATTTATCAAAGGATAATAAAATGGATGAAATCAAAAATATTTGAGAGAAATATCACATTATATTTTGAAATCATTTAAGAGTCAAATAATTATAAAGAAAACATTTATTTTGAAAATATTTTCATAAGATTGTAAGGTAATATTTTACATTGTTATGACTGCATAATATAGCCACACCCACCGTATGTGATAAAAAACACTCTTACCTTAATTTTGTCGAAATGGACAGAAAGTAACTTGTTTGGAAAACAGTGGATGATTCCTTTCAAAACGTATAAGGTCAAATATGGGTATAAATGAATTTAATCCATAGTCTAGTAATTGATAAAAATGTTTTGGAATGGATTTTTAGGAAAACATGGATGTGGATGATAAATATGTCATAGTAGTTAATTATATATAAATAACCTTGAATAATGAAGAGGTTTTTGAATTAACCCTTACCATGTTGTAATCAATCGAGTCATATGAAAAAAATTAATAACCACCAAATAATTCACAGAATACCATGAATATAATGAGAATCATGATAATATATATCAAATGTAAGTAAACAATACACCACATGGAATAAGTGGCGAACAATGGAAATCTCGTGGAATTAAAGGAATGATAAGAAACCCCTTACCTTGCACTTTCCTTTGGATGAGGGTTTATTAAACCTCTTATAAAATGAAAATTTAATGTTATTAGATTACACTCTGACCATAATCTTTTATATTATATCATAAATGATTCATTTAAGACTTTACACTACCCATTTAATAATTATTTTCATGTTAAATTAGCATTTTGGGTAATAATCACATTCTATATCGTACGTATTTTAACTTGTTATTCTTAACTCTATCATTTAGATCATGATTTAAATACTTACATAATATAAAACTTGATTCATATATAATATATATTTAGAATATAAATACTTGTAGTAGATAGATATAAGAAATGTAAAACACCGTTTATGGAGATGGTAGGCCGTACGTACGCATAAACGTTGTTTCTGTTTTTATATCCTATTGAAAAGAAGTAAGTGAATAAGATATATGTAAGTACATAAATACACATATATATATAAATATATATATATCCAGTAGAATTATTATTTCATATATTAAATACTTATTAGTAATATATATTTTTATAATCATCAATGAATGGCGAATGTGGAAATGAATCTCATCACGTTGTGGAGATGGTAATCCGTACGTACGCACGAGCGACTATATTTTTTCCTTAATGGTACTGAGTTGGAAGGTATATTAATTTTATAGATACATTATAATGTTATATTCATTATTTATATACATATTACTAATCATTATATCCTTCCAATTAACATAGTGTTGAATAACAAATTACACCACGAAGTGGAGATGGTAAGTCGTACGTACGCACGTATGGTGACATTATAATTCATAGTATGGATAGAATAATGAATATGGTTGTTCCATATTTATAATAAAATAATAGGATATATGAGGTATTGGATTTATTATTTTGGTATGGTAATAACAAATAAAGAGTTAGTGGAAGAAGAAAAGAGCATGAAAGAGCGTGGTGAAATCATTACCTCTTCTCCGGGTTCTTCCTTTTTATTTGATCAAAATGGCTCTTTAAGTTGGATTTATAGCCAAAGAAAGGCCTCTAAGATAAAGGTAGGATTGTTGGGATGAAATTTGGGATGGGATGGGTCGATCCAAATGGCATTGGATGTGTAAATATGAGAGAAGGGTAAGTTCCCTTTAATAAGAGGGGTAAGGGGAACCATAGGAAAAACATAAAATATTTTTGTATAATAAATTCATTTTCGGTTTCTAATGGATCAAAAATGAATTATTTATAGGATAAGGAGTGTATGAGTGGAAAACAACTCAACCAATAGGTTTTATAAGAGTTTGTGTCACTATATTACCTTGTCTTTTAGATTTAACTCTTTGTTAAATATTTTGACATATACCATGTCTCTTAGAATTATTAAATTATAGGGATAATAAACATACTATTATCTTCTATGCAAACCCCAAGTGGCTAAGTAATGACATATATAAATTTATTCAATCCCTTTGGCTGAAACCTAAATTTTTAGGAATAGAATACCAATTAATAATATAATATTTGTTTTAAAAACTATTTTATGTCAATTTTGACACTATTTGGTATTTTGTTTTTTTTTCTAAATTTATAACAGCATTATTACATAAAATAAAATCCATTTAATCAATACTAACATGTAATATTAACCTAAATAAATAGTTTAATTCAAAAAAACTATCAAATTACATTTATTTAGGTATTTATAATATCAATTATTTTAATATTTCATTAATAATGAAATTACTACATCATCATTGTGTCATAAATAAATTAAATTATTTAATGTCTAAAAATTAGAAATAAAATATCATTATGTAGGAAATATTTTTATATTTTTAATGAATAATTATAATAAAATTTATCTTAGGTATAACACTATATTTAAAAAGTAACATACCAAGTAAGTAATTAATAATGGGTATTTTTATTAGTGAATTAGATAGTGTTTTAGAGGCTTAAAATGAGAATAAATCCAATCTTAAGCATGGAATAAACTAATATTTTTAAAAGATTGCTTTACTGCCTTTTAATGGACAACCATTTTTAAATCTATCTTTTGACAATTTTATAAGCTATGTTTGTCAAAATAAACATATACTTTATTATTAGGACATCAAAATTTACTTTGTGTGAATTTTTGGTATTTTTCCGATAAAGTTCATTTTTTTAATGAATTGTGAAAAATGTTTTATTTTAATTCAAACTCGGTTTTTAATATAATTTATTTATATGATTAGATTATCTTTTGAATTGGTTTTAAAGTACAATTAGAATATATTTTTACCATTTAATCCAATAGTGTTCGTTGGAATAAATTTCACTTTGAAATTGGACTTAAACTAGTGTCAATCTTTTGATACTTATTATTTCATAAAAACACGCTATTTGTCATGACAGTGGGAATTAATTATTAAATTAATTAATGTGACTTATATGATTTGAATTTTGTAAAATATACATCATTATTGAATTCGGAATATCAAATATAACTTAGGGTGATGTTTTGGTATTTTTCTGAAAAACTTCAATTTTTGATGAATAGTGAAACCACTAAGTGGTAGTTAAAGAAACTGAATTTTTCGTTTAAATGAAACTTTGTCACTTCTGTGATTTGATTTTCAGAAATCTGACATACATGGTTGTCATTAAGAAGTAAGATGTGGTTCAGTGATATTAAAATAATTTTTTGGTGAATAGTAACTTTTAAGTTCTTAATCGCGATTAGTGGTAATTAGTGTAGTTAAAGGAAAAATAATGTTTTAATAATATGATATGAGCTTGACACATGTCATACCCTTATTGTATGTGTCATGGACGACTAAGACAAGCCATGGGTAAACTTGGGGACCCCATGGAGCCACTTTGGTTGAGAAATGACATAAATAACTTTTTATTTAATGTTAAAGTAAAAATGACACAAACATGAAATGTTTTACTAAAACAATTTTTAAATGGGGTTATACAAGTCATATTTTTTACTATAAAAAATCATTATAAATCTAAAAATATTTCCTACATCATGATAGTTTTTTTATAATTTTTATACATTAAATAAATTAAATGATTTATGACATCATCATGATGCAGCGATTACCTCATTAATGAAGGATTAAAATAAAACGAAAAGATAATGTAAAATATATCACCTACACATGTACAAAAACTATTTTATGGATGGATTTAGAACCCTTATCACCTTACCCTAGAATTATATCAATGTGGGACCTTTTGAATACGAAACGCATTTTAAAATAATGTAATGTTTCTTTACTTTCCAAGAGTGCCCCTCCTCTCCTCTTATAAAAGGCCCCCAGCTCTACCTCCTTACCCACACTTCCAAAGCCTTTTGCTCGGCCATACCCATCCCATTCTGTCTCTCCACTTCCCTATCATACTTTGTGAAGCCTCAATTTGGGCAGAAGTCTTCCCAAATATGCCTTTGACCTCAAACCAAAGGGAGTTACCCGATTTTAAGGTAATGTCTTCACTTGTGTTCTTTTGTTTTATTTTGCTTCTGCAACCCCATAAACTCTTTTTATTCATTTCTTTTGTAAAAAATCTAGTATCTTAAATATACTAGGATGTTTTTATAAGAATGATTCGAGCTACACTTACACACAACTACATCTAATTGTTAAAGAACATACTGTTTATGTGGATGGCGAATTTCTGCCTCCCGAAACGATGATTGTTCAAAACTCGTATAACACCTTCAAAGGTGGAAATTAAGATGAAACTATATTTATATATGATATATAATATGTTTATGTTTTCCTTAAGCTTCTGTATTTTTTATTTTGACCATACCTTTATGGTTTCCATTATGGTTAAACGTGATATCTTCATTTAAGGAAGTGTGGACTACCACCCCCTCAAAGTGATTTGATTCATTAAATACCATATGTGGGACGTATAAAGGATGGAGTTATGATATTATATATGATATTACACTGGAATTATAATATACATTTATATCATTATGATTCCATTCTATAAAATAGGAAATAGAAATGAAAGTAGCATTAATGCGTACGTACGGCTTACCGTCTCCATGAACGGTGAATTTCATTTATTACCTCTAAATGTTTATGTAATATTATAAATGCATGTATATACTGGATATATATGATATATATTATATATACATCTTGATTATAGTTCTGGATATAATGGATACATGAAAAACTTGTAATTATAAAGGGTTTATTTTTTACTCAAGTACCAATGATCGTTAAAACGACCATTATTAACTTAAATAATTACATAGTGTTCATGACATGGAAATAAGTGATATAAAAGGAATAATGAACTAGAAAAAGGTTCTTAAACAAGTAGAAATTAACTCAAGGTTATTATTCAGGAGATTAAAGAACGACCGAGTCAAGCCAGACCCGATGTATGGGACTTCGTCTCAATCTCCTTTCATTGAGGCATATTTTGTTTTATACACAACCTTCTTTTATATGGTGTATAAACCCCTTTGACTTTTACGTTTATCAAAAAAGAATATTTTTATACGAAGAGTTTTACTACACGACAAAAGGGAATGTTTTTGTCGTACGTATGCGCCGACAACGACTTCTCCGCCGTCATGACCATTATTTTAGTTTCGGCTTCCTCTACAAGCCATACCTTTTTTTAAGAAAAATAAATACCATGATTTACTTTTATTTTATTTTGGTATTGAAAATGGTTTTCATAATCTTTTTATATCAATGTGTTGTATTGATATCTTATGATTGAAAGGTGGAAATGTGATGTTTCCTTTATGCATGTTTTATGTGATACGATTATGTTGAGGTTATTGGGCATTATTATGAAGATGTGTGGTTCCGTGATAAACTAAGGGCGGGTTAGCCCGATATAGCTCTCCAATGCATTGGGTAACGCGAAGGAGTGAAACGTTAAGGTTTCTCTGAAGAGATTTAGGGAATATACTGTGATGGGTATCCAAACGTAACCAAGAGGGTTACTCCCTACATAAGAATGTTATGAATGCCTCAAGTTACCTTTATGTTTTATGATTTCTATGATTTATTCATGATTTGATGAGGTATGTTAAAGTGCTTATGTTTTATGGGTAAAGTATGATTTCATTCTTATGTATATATGTACCCATGTTTCCTTTCCATATTTTTATTTCCCTTACTGAGCTTTTTATGCTCATCCCATGTTTTTGAAATGTTTTTCACAGGTCAAGGGAAAGGTACATGATATGATGATAGTGTCAAGGAAGTGTCAAGAAAGAATCCATGTTTTATTTTAAATATGTTTCCATTGATGGGAAAAAATGAATACTATCTTTTAAGTAACCACTTTGTTTAAATATGGAATGTAATGAATGTTTTATGTTCTAATTCTCTAAAACTCTAAACCCAAAAAGATCCTCAATGTGTAATCTTGTAATAACTAAAGATTAATTACAGTTTAAGGCTGGGGCCTTATAGTTGGTATCAAAGGTCGGTTTAGATAACTTTAGGTGTTACAATTATATTAAATGATTATCCAAAAAAAATTGAAATGATATAGCATTTGAAGATTACCATGTTGCTTCATATAAGACATGTTTGTTCAGAATGGTTTTCCGCAGGGGAAACATGGAAGCAGTGCTAGGAAGGCGTACAGAAGTAAATAATCATCCGAATCAGCATCCTGAGAAGGTCGGAATCGGAACTGAACTGTTTGTTGTAGTAATGGCGTAGTTGACTCAAGTGATAAATGGTGGTGGTAACCATGCACGAGATCAGCCATATCAACCGAAGAAGAACATGTCAGTGGTGGAACATTTCATGAGGCAACATCCCCCATCATTCAGAGGATCATCTGACCCGGTGTTTGCTGAAGGGTGGATTAAAGCACTGGAGAAGATTTTCGATGTCATGGGTTGTTCAGACAATGAAAAGGATAGTCTTTATATTTGTCGTTTGGAGGGTGAGGCAGATCAGTGGTGGTCAATGGTTAAAAATATAAGGGACGCCGATGAGATTGATGCTCTTGACTGGGATGAATTTAAATGTATGTTTCTTGAGAAGTATTTTCCTAAGGCTGTTCGACATAGGCTGGAAAAGCAATTCTTGGAATTAAGGCAAGATGAAGACTCAGTGACTGCCTATGAAGAAAGGTTCACTCGATTGGAAAGGTATTCTCCAAATTTTGTCTGAGACCTTGATAGTAAAATCAATCATTTTTACTCAGGATTAAAGCCAAAATACCAATGGGAATTAGCTTCTCGTGAGTTTAAAAGTTATGAAAAGCTTGTTCTATGTGCTGAGAAGGTGGAAATGGAGTTTTTTGATGATCAAGTGTTCTATAACAACCAACAGAAGAAGAGATCGAGGTGGTAGGAGAAAGGGAAGAATTCTTCAAAAAAGTCTGATGGTAAGAAAACTAAGTTTCTAGTTTGTGATAAATGTGGTAAAATTCAGGTTGGGGAATGTCTTCTGAATTATGTAAAGTGCTACCGATGTGGAAAGATGGTACATAAGGCTCATGATTGCACTGAAAAATATCAAGTTGATGGTAAGAACAAATTTTATTTACAGTTAGTGAAATGTTTTAAGTGCAATGAGATGGGTCACTCTGCAAACAAGTGTCCAACAAAGACCTCATGTGATGGGAAGCAGTTCGACTACAACAGAAAAGGGTTGGTGAAATCCTTTGCGACTACTTCAGCAGATGTTGGGCCATCAAATGAATTTGTATCAGGTACTTTTTTTGTTTTTTCAGATTATGCTTGTGTGTTGTTTGATTTGGGGTCCACACATTCTTTCATCTCTGAATCCTTTTCTAGTAAAATGGGAATACCATCTCATGAAATTACTCTTGAACTTTTGGTAAAAACCCCTGGGGGAAATTTTGAGGAAAAAAGAATTTATAAGAATCATCCTATCCTTATCTGCGGAAAGAACCTACATGAAAACCTTATTGTTCTACCTCTAGTAGAGTTTGATGATATCCTGGGTATGGATTGGCTCTCTATTTACCATGATAAGATTGACTGTAGAGCTAAATAAGTTTCCTTTCAGAAAGACTTTCATTTTGTGTACAAGAATGAACCATTACTCTTGATAACTTATCAAGAGTCCAAGAAACATGTAAAAGATGGAAATGAATGTTTCCTTGCACACATCGTTGAAAACAAAGGAACTGTTCAGATTAATGATGTGCCAGTGGTAAATGAGTATCCTGATGTTTTTTCTGATGAGTTTCCTGGAATAATACCATATCAGGAA
The DNA here is from genome assembly GCA_963277665.1 of Viscum album. Classification (NCBI taxonomy): domain Eukaryota; kingdom Viridiplantae; phylum Streptophyta; class Magnoliopsida; order Santalales; family Viscaceae; genus Viscum; species Viscum album. The sequence goes on from OY728150.1 coordinate 676,224,585, forward strand.
GTTGAATTTACTGTTGACTTAGTTCCAGATGCTAATCGAATTTCGACACCCCCTTATCGAATGGCTCAAATTGAACTTTTTGAGTTGAAGGAGAAATTGCAAGATTTATTAGAGAAAGGTTTCATTCGACCTAGCATGTCACCATGGGGTGATCCTGTTTTATTTGTTAAAAATAAAGATGGTTCTATGAGACTTTTCATTAATTATAGAGCCTTGAATAACATCACTGTTAAGAAAAAATATCCTTTTCCTCATATCGATGATTTTTTTGATCAGCTCCAGGGAGCTCAGTATTTTTCAAAGATTGGCCTGATATTGGTGTACCATCAGTTGAATGTAAAGGAAGTAGATGTTTCGAAGACTGTGTTTCATACACGATATGGCCATTATGAATTTGTAGTAATGCCTTTTGGGCTAACCAATGCACCTGCTGTATTCATGGACTTAATGAATAGAATTTTCCATGAGTTCTTGGATAATTTTGTGGTGGTTTTCATTGATGATATTTTGGTGTTTTATACAAGTAAAGAGGACAATGAAAGACATTTAAGGGCTATTTTGAAAACATTAAAAGAAAAGAAATTGTATGGGATATTCAGCAAGTGTGAGTTTTGGTGGCAACAAATTTCTTTCCTTGGTCACATTATTTATAAATATGGGATAATTGTTGATCCGGCAAAAACAAAGGTTGTTGAAGAATGGCCAAGACCAACAAATGTAACTGATATTCGTAGTTTCCTTGGATTGGAAGGGTATTACCGAAGGTTTGTTAGAAATTTTTCACGGTTATCTAGTCCAATGACTAAGCTAACTCGGAAGGGTGTTATGTTTATCTGGACAAAATAATGTGATGATTGTTTTCAGGATTTGAAAAAAAGATTGGTGAATGCTTCATTTTTGGCACTACCTTCTCGGAATGGGGAGTTTGTTATCTTCAGTGATGCTTCATTGAATGGACTTGGTTGTGTCCTAATGAAGAATGATCAGGTAATTTCTTATGCTTCACGACAGTTGAAAACTCATGAGGTAAATTACCCTACACATGATTTGGAATTAGTTGCTGTTGTTTTCGCTTTAAAATTTTGGAGGCATCATTTGTATGGATTAAAGTGTGAAATATATACCGATCACAAACGATTAAAGTATATATTCACTCAGAAAGAATTGAACATGAGATAGAGGAGATGGATAGAATTAATCAAGGTTTATGAATGTACAATTCATTACCATCCGGGGAAATCAAAGATGCTTTGAGTCGAAAAAGTAATTCTTCATTAGCAATGTTGCATTTGGAACGTGATCCTTTGGTTATGTATTTGATGAACTTTGGCATAGAAGTTGTTAGTACAGGATGTTCTTCTATTTTGTTTCAGGTATCAGTGAAATCTTCTCTATCATACAGAATCAAGCAAGCACAGAAGCAAGATAGTGAGTTGCAGAAAAAGGTAGAGATGGTTCAGAAAGGTAAGTTTCCTGAATTCAAAATTGATAATGATTGAGTTTTGAGATTTGGTAAGAGATTGTGTGTGCCTTGTGATTCAAAGTTGAAGAGAGAGTTGTTATGTGAAGCTCATAGTTCTCCGTTTTATGTTCATCCTGTCAGTACTAAGATGTACAGAGATCTACGGGAGTATTACTGGTGGGATGGAAGGAAAAGAGATATTGCTGATTTTACTGTGAAGTGTTTGACTTGTCAACAGGTTAAAGCAGAGTGGAAGTTACCGAAAGGGATGCTTCAGCCTTTACCAGTGCCAGAGTGGAAATGGGAGAATATATCCATGGACTTCGTTCTGGGATTGCCGAAGACCCCTCGAGGTAATAATGCAATCTGTGTTATTGTTGATCACTTGACTAAATATGCTCATTTCCTTGCTATACGACATACTTTTTACCTAGATCAACTTTCCCGTTTGTATCTTAAAGAGATATTCAGGTTACGTGGAGTTCCTCTCTCCATTGTATCTGACTGTGATCTCAGGTTCACTTCTAACTTTTGGAAAGGCCTTCAGAAGTCGTTGGGTACTGAATTAAATTTTAGTACAGCTTTTCATCCTCAATCAGATGGGTAGTCAAAACCAAAAATTCATACTTTGGAAGATATGCTATGTGCTTATTCGATGGATTATCAGGGATGTTGGTACCAACATCTTTCTTTGGTTGAGTTTTCATATAATAACAGTTTTCATTCTAGTATACAGATGGCACCATTTGAGGCGTTATATGGGAAGTGGTGTCGAACTCCATCTTTTTGGGATGAAGTGGGTGAAAAGAAGCTGATGGGACCGGAATTGGTAGAAGAGATGGCAGAAAAATTTCAGCTGATACAGACACACATGAAAACAGCTCAGAGCAGGCAGAAGAGTTATACAGACAATAGGATGAAGGATCTCTCTTTTGATATAGGTGATCATGTTTTTCTCAAGGTTTCTCCATCGAAAAGTGTGATGTGATTTGGTAAGAAAGGAAAGCTGAGTCCAAGGTTCATTGGACCATATGAAATTCTAGAGAGATTTTGATCAGTTGCATACCGAGTGGCTTTACCTCCGAGTTTATCTGAGGTACACAATTTTTTTCATGTTTCGATGCTGAGAAAGTATATGCCAGACCCATATCATGTTTTGAGTCCAGAGGTAGTTCAGCTGGAAGAGAACCTATCTTATGAGGAACAACCTGTCCAGATTCTTGACTACAGGGAGCAAGTGTTACGGAATAAGGTGATTCATCAGGTAAAGGTTTTGTGGAAAAACCACATGATTGAAGAGGCAACATGGGAATCTGAAAATGCAATGAGGGATAAGTACCCCCACTTATTCGATAAGTAAATAAATTGCGGGGATACAATTTTCTAAAGGGGAGAAGGATGTAACATCCCATGTAAGTAATGAATAATAGATATTTTTATTATTGAATTAGATAGTGTTTTAGAGGCTTAAAATGAGAATAAATCCAATCTTAAGCATGGAATACACTAATATTTATACAAGATTGTTTTACTACCTTTTAATGGAAAACCATTTTTAAATCTATCTTTTGACAATTTTATAAGCTATGTTTGACAAAATAAACTTATTCTTTATGACTGGGACATCAAAATTTACTTTTTGTGAATTTTTGGTATTTTTCCGATAAAGTTCATTTTTTAATGAATAGTAAAAAATGGTGTATTTTAATTCAAGACCGCTTTTTAATATAATTTATTTATATGATTAGATTATCTTTTGAATTGGTTTTAAAGTAATTATAGAATATATTTTTACCATTTAATCCAATGGTGGTCTTTGGAATCAATTTGACATTGAAAGTGGACTTAAACTAGTGTCAATCTTTTGATACTTATTGTTTCATAAAAACACGCTATTTGTCATGACAGCGGGAATTAATTAATAAATTAATTATTGTGACTTATATGATTTGAATTTTTTAAAATAGACATCATTTTTTAATTTGGAATATCAAATATATCTTAGGGTGTTGTTTTGGTATTTTTCTGAAAAACATCAATTTTGATGAATAGTGAAACCACTAAGTGGTAGTTAAAGAAACCGAATTTTTCATTTAAATGAAACTTTGTCACTTCTGTGATTTGATTTTCAAAAATCCGACATACATGGTTTTCATTAAGAAGTAAAATGTGGTTCAATGAGATTAAAATGATTTTTTGATTAATAGTAACTTTTAAGTTCTTAATCAAGATTAGAGGTAATTAGTGTAGTTTAAGATAATAATAATGTTTTAATAATATGTGATGAGCTTGAAACAGGTCCAACCCTTATTGGATGTGTCATGTCCGACCAAGAAAATTCATGGGTCAACGTTGGGACCCCATGGAGCCACTTGGGTTGGGAAATGACATAAATAACTTTTTATTTAATGTTAAAGTAAAAATGACACCAACATGAAATGTTTTACTAAAACAATTTTTAAATGGGGTTATACAAGTCATATATTTGACTATAAATAATAATTAGAAAGATAAAAATATTTCCTATATCACGATATTTTTTTTATAATTTTTAGACATTAAATAATTTAAATTATTTGTGACATCATGATGATGCAGCGATAACCTCATTAATAAAGGATTTAAATAAAACGAACTGATAATGTAAAATATATTACCTACACATGTCCAAATCCTATTGTATGGGTGGATTTAGAAACCTTATAACCTTAACCTTGAATTATATCAATGTGGGATCTTTTGAATCCGAAACTCATTTTAAAATAAAGTAACATTTCTTTACTTTCCAAGAGTGCCCCTCCTCTCCTCTTATAAAAGGCCCCCATCTCTACCTCCTTACCCACACTTACAAAGCCTTTGTCTCGTAAAAACCCTGCCCATTTTGTCTCTCCACTTCCCTATCTTACTCCTTGAAGCGTCAATTTTGGAAGGAGTCTTCCCAAGGAAGCCTTTGAGCACAAACCAAAGGGAGTTACCCGATTTTAAGGTAATGTCTTCACTTGTGTTCTTTTGTTTTATTTTGCTTCTCCAACCCCCTATACTCTTTTTATTCATTTATTTCGTAACAACTCCAGTATCTTCAATATACTAGGATTTTTTTATAAGAAGGATTCGAGCTACACTTACACACACCTACATCTAATGGTTAAAGAACATACTGTTTCTGTGGATGGTGAATTTCTGCCTCCCGAAATGATGATTGTTCAAAACTCATATAACACCTTCAAAGGTGGCCATTAAGATGACACTATATTTATATATGATATATAATATGTTTATGTTTTCCTTAAGCTTATTTATTTTTCATTTTGGGCATACCTTTATGGTTTCCATTATGGGTAAACGTGATATCTTCATTTAAGAAAGTGCGGACTACCACCCCCTCAAAGTGATTTGATTCGTTAAATACCATATGTGGGACATATAAAGGATGGAGTTATGATATTATATATGATATTAAAATGGAATTATAATATACCTTTATATTATTATGATTCCATTCTATAAAATACGAAATAGACATGAAAGTAGCGTTCATGAGTACGTACGGCTTACCGTCTCCATGAACGGTGCATTTCATTTCTTACCTCTAAATGTTTATGTAATATTACAAATGCATGTGTATACTGGATATATATGATATATATGATATATACATCATGATTATAATTCTGGATATAATGGATACATGAACAACTTGTAATTATAAAGGGATTATTTTTGACTCAAGTACCAATGATCGTTAAAACGACCGTTATTAACTTAAATAATTACATAGTGTTCTTGACATGGAAATAAGTGATATAAAATGAATAATGAACTTGAAAAAGGTTATTAAACAAGTGGAAATTAACTCAAGTTTTTTATTCAGGAGATTAATGAACAACTGAGTCAAGTCGGACCCGAGGTATGGGACTTCGTCTCAATCTCCTTTCATTGAGGCATATTTTGTTTTATACACAACCTTCATTTATACGATGTATAAACCCCTTTGACTTTTACGTTTATCCAAAAATAATATTTTTATACGAATCGTTTTACTAAACGACAAAAGGGAATGTTTTTGTCGTACGTATGTGGCGACAACGACTTCTCCACCGCCATGACCATTATTTGAGTTTCAGCTTCCTCTAAAAGCCATACCTTTTTTTAAAGAAAAATAAATACCATGTTTTACTTTTCTTTTATTTTGGTATTGAAAATGGTTTTCATAATGTTTTTATATCAATGTGTTTTATTGATATCTTGTGATTGAAAGGTGGAAATGTTATGTTTCCTTTATGCATGTTTTATGTGATACGATTAAGTTGAGGTTCTTGGGCATTATTATGAAGACGGGTGGTTCTGTGACAAACTAAGGGCGGGTGAGCCTGATATAGCTCTCAAATGCATTGGGTAACATGAAGGAGTGAAACATTAAGTTTTCTTCGAAGAGATTTAGGGAATATATTGTGATGGGTATCCAAACGTAACCAAGAGGGTTACTCCCTACGTAAGAATGTTATGAATGCCTCCAGTTACCTTTATGTCTTATGATTTCTATGATTTATTCATGATTTTATGAGGTATGTTAAAGTGCTTATGTTTTATGGGTAAAGTATGATTTCATTCTTATGTATATATGTACCCATGTTTCCTTTCCATATGTTTATATCCCTTACAGAGCTTTTTATTCTCATCCCATGTTTTTGAAATGTTTTTCACATGTCAAGGGAAAGGTACATGATATGATGATAGTGTCAAGGATGTGTCAAAAAGAATCCATGTTTTATTTTAAATATGTTTCCATTGATGGGGAAAATGAATACTATATTTTATGTAACCACTTTGTTTAAATGTGGAATGTAATGCAAGTTTTATGTTCTAATTCTCTAAAACTATAAACTTGAAAGGATCCTCAATGTGTAATCTTGTAATAACTCAAGATTAAGTACGGTTTAAGGCTGGGGAATTATATAAAATGGTTTAGTATTAAAAATTTTAATTTAATACTTTTAAAACTTTTTTGAATTAAATAATAATAAATGTCCTAATCTAATCCATGGAGATCTAAAGGAACATATTTTTTCAGAAGTTTTATTTTTGGACGAATTACACTTATCCAATAGAATTAGATCATTTTTAGGGTAATAATAATATGATTTTTTCCTTAATTTCCCAATTAACTTTTAACCGTTGTAAATAAAAGTCAAAAGTTACTATTCACCAAAAATTATTTTTATCTTTTGAACTAAAGTTTACTTAATGAAATCAACTGTGTCTCATATTTTGGAAATTCAATTCATAGAAGCGGTAAAACTATGTTTTATACAAATTTTCAAATTCTCTTACGAGGAGGGTAAAAAGATGGTAAAATTAAATAAAATTTTTATACCTATAAATTTTTTTTAAATGACTCCAATGAATTAAAAACATATATTGTTATTATGTATCTATTTTTTACTAAAATAAATTTTAATAAAATAAATAATTATTTAAATTTAATGTCGGTTTTACCCAATAAAGTAGTTTTTTCACTATTCATCAAAAATTGAATGTTTTCTGAAACGTACCAAAAATTTTCCCTAATCTAATTTTGATATTCCGAATAAAAAAATCAAGTCTATTTTACCAAATTCAAAATATAAAAATTTTATTTTTTTATTTAAAATTATTTCCCATTGTCAAAACAAAAATGTGTATTTTAAGAAATAATAACTACCAAAAGATTGAGACTAGTTTATATCCAATTTCAAAGTAAAATTACTTCCAATGAACAAAATTGGATTAAATGGTAAAAATATAATCTAATTATTGTTCCAATCCATTCAAATTTATAGTTTAACACTATAAATCATTTTGATTAAAAAAATTCAATTCAAATTTGGTATTTTTCACTATTCACCCAAATATGAAAGTTATCAGAAGAACACAAAAAATTTATCAAAACTAAATTTTTATGTACTTATTATAATAAAGATGTTATTTTGTCAAATTTAATATATAAATGTTTCAAATATTGGATTTTAAAAGGGTTCACCATTAAAAGGCGGTAAAATTGCATTTAAAAAATATTCTTCTTTTATTGGAAAAAATTGCATTTGTTCTAATATTATGTCTAAGAAACTTATAATATGGATTCTAAAATTATAAGGATAATAAAAAATTAAAAATTCAATTAATACTATTCATAACCGCTTTTGAACAGCTAGTTTGGTATGTCGTGGTGCGTTTGAACTCGGTGTTGCCTGTAGTGAAAGTTATTGAATTACATAAAAGAAATAACATACTATAAAATCATGGGGTGTTACATCTTACCTATACTATGAATGAATCATTAGAGGATTGTATTTATATGGCACTCATTACACTGTTGCATATAGGTGTTCAACATAATGGGGTCAAAATATCGTTATCCAATGTTTAGTTGTCATCTACTCATCTCGACAGGATTCTTCATGATAATGAACATGATGACGTTTTTTGTATCATTAAATACATGTTTTATGGTGGGGTGATAGTAGTTATATGGTATTTCTCAGCGGAGGGTGTTCTATGTATTCATAACTATAACATTGTGCTGTTAATAGAAAAAAATAATGAAATGTGGGGCATCAATGATTCCTTATTGACTATGCACCAAGAAACCCTAATATGTTCTATGACAAGTGCCAGTATATAAGGTGTCCATGGTTTAGGTGAGTCAATCCTCAGTTTGTCTCTCGTTGTTATATATGATAGTAGGATATGGCCGAACACACAAAAACTTTTGGTTTTCATTAGTCACTTCCTTTCTTGATATGTAAGTGGATGAAATATCAATTCAATTTTTTGTCGGGTTTCCTTGTTCACAAAGAAAGAATAATCTGACTTGGTTTGTGATCGACATGTTGATCATTTCATCTTACTTTTTTCCTATTGGTGATACAAAAAAGTAGAAAGTTTGATTAATAACTATGTTAAAGAGATTGGTCATTTGAGTGGAGTCAATATGTGATAGTCATTGATAGGGATCAATGGATTACATATAATCTCAAGAAATTCCATTAAAAGGCACTGAGATCTCTGGTAAATTTTTTTGTGTCCTACTATCCAAAGTCTGATGGTAAAACAGAAAGGGCTATAAATATTCCTTAGGATATGTTTCATTCATGTGTTCTTGACTTCAACGGGGATTGGGATGATTACATGGGGAAAATTGATTATTACTATAACAATGGTTACCAAACAATGATCAAAATGGAACATTTTGAGGCCTTGTATGGATGACCTTGTAAATATCCATTTTTTTTGTCAATGATTGGTGAAAGCTCATTCATTTGACCATGTATGATGAAAGAGATGAAAAAAAGGATTTAACTAATTCATTAGAGGATGTTGACATCAGAGAGATTATATAAGTCTTATGTTGATCATTACCAAAGTCATTTTTAGTTTGCAATCGATGAGACGGTTTTCTTGATGGTTTTACCCTGGTTGTTTCATCGATGCTTTGAGTGGCATGGAATGATCTGTCATCATTTTGTGAGACCATTCAATATTGTTGATCTTGCTGGGAATTCTTCTTAATGACTATTACACCCCTCGCATCTGACATCGATGCATAAAATATTCAATGTATCACAACTAGGAATGTATTAATCTGATTCATCTCATGTTTTGATTTGGAGTGATCTAGATTTAGAACCTCACATATCAGGGATTGAGTGAGAGTTGTCAAGATAGTTGATTCTAAGACAAAGGATCTTCATGGGAGGACAATACCTTTTTTCATGTCCTACGATATCATAGTTATGTTATTCATAATATATGGAATCATGATTCACTAATGAAAGTGAAATAGACCCCTTTTTTAGAATGGAAGCTTCTTCATAGGCTTTTAGGGGAATGAATGATCTGATGGTGGGGAGGATATAAGATCACATTACCAGTTATACAGGTATACATTTAACCTTCTCATAGATTATTAATTTTTTATAAGGGACAAAGGTTGAGTTTGAGTTGAGAATATGTTATAAATGGTGAATTCATAGTTTGGTTAGAATGTAAAATTATTTTGGAAATTAATTGTAGGATTATAGGGAATTACATGATGTCAACATGTTTTACACGAAATATATGTTTTTATAAGGTATAATTCATTAAAGGAGAATTCATGCCTGAATATTTTCACATCGTAAAACATGTTTATAGGTTTTAAAAAGTGACAGATCACTCATTTGACTATCACGTCGGCCATAAAAGCTTTAGGATATGTTTTTATCCCACGAAGACATTATGTAGGTATTTCTTGACCCACAGATTATTACATGTCATGAAATATCCCAATAAATTGATGTAATAGAATATTTTCACTGGGAATTTCTATCATACCCTTCCAATGTTACTTCTCCATCAACCACTAGTAGAAAAGTAACATTTAGAGACTGCAAAAAGCAGTATATAAATGTCTTCAGATACCTCCCAATGACCTATATTGGCAGTCACATCTGATTTATCAGTCATAATGTTTACCGACATCCATTGGAATTCCCTAAAATCCCCACCTAAAACCACATTCAATATAAGAATATTGGATGCACAACATTGTGTATCCTCTTGGGGTGTTTCTTGAACTTGGATTCATTAGCCATGATGGATCTACGGTGGTCGAAAAATGGTTGGACTGGTGATATGTGAATGGGGTGGTAGGATGTCAGTCGGGATGGCATGACGTAGGTCAGGGTCACCTAAAAAAGGACATATGAGCATTGGGATGCGGTTTATGGGTGGGAATGTCTGAAGCATGGAGCAATGGTGTAGGCTGCAGACGGTGCAGGGAGAACCAATGGCAGATTAGAGGTAAGAAGAAAGTCTGTGATGGGATGTAGAAATGCTAAGAAGGAAAACTCCCACATTAAAATGAAAATGTATAAGAGACTACTTTTTGTGGTGGTTATTACCACCAATAGATCTTGCTAAAGGCAGCTTCCCACTTCCACAATCGCAAAAACTAAAAATTATAGTAGTGAATCCAAATCCATCCCCAGATGATTTATGAGGACTCCAATCTACTGGATCCATTCCTTTGGAGATTAATCTTCATTTTTTTTGGTTCTTGATATCTGGGTAAGTGTTCTCCCTCATTCATAGTGTTTCTCTCTTTAACATCACATAGTATTTAAATGGATCATCATGGAATTGATGGATCTATCTCATATAGTTTTGGATATTTCTTCTAGATTGAGAATCAAGGACTTCATAACGTTTGTTCCTTTTGATGGTTGTCATTGTGAGTGTTTAGTTTCAGGAATATGTGGGTGGTTACATACATATTATCCAAATTGATTATTCCTAAAGTGAATTATTTATTTCAATTGCTTATTTAAATTAAATTTCTCACATTTTATTTCAATTAAATTGATAAAAATATGATTATTGAAAATTGGGAGACTTGAAATGATTTTGGTTGACATAAATTTCTAAAACCTCTAATTCAATTAAATCTTGTTGAGTTTTTGATGTTGGATGAATTAAATTGTGGAATTTCAGGGAAATTATTTTAATTAAATTGTTGAATTTAATTGAGAAAAATTTATTTTAATGTGGATAAAATTGGGTTTCAATGGATTTAAAACATTTGAAAATGACTTATAATGATTTGATAGAATACTAGTGGTTTTATCTTGAAAAAACATAATATATGGTTTTATTAAATATCATATTGATTTTAAATTGAGAAATTATCATTTTGAAATGGAAGAATGAGATTTAATTGTACATTAAGAAGTATTAAATTAAATTTTACAACATATATGATCACATGAAAACCATAGCTAGTTGGTGAGCTAATTGCATACACTCTACACTAATAAAACATTCTAAAATATATGTATTGCAGATCACATCCCTGATTGGGGGGTAAAGAGTCGCCTCTATCCAATTCTAGGGGACATGAGTATACTAATTTTTGTGAGATCATGTAGGGATTATGGAATTGTATAGCTAGTTAATACTATGGTACATACTAGGTTGTTTACTATGATACTCTGTTATTTATTTATATATGAGTTATAAATGAATGAAAATGTTGTTAAACTAATTTTTGTTAAATTTTATGGATTTACAAAATCTATATTATGTATCTATATTATTTAATAAATTATTTCAAATATAAAATATCTTTTAAATTAATATCATATTTTTTTAATTTATTTTCCATTATATTGATAATGTATATATTTTTATGGTTAAATATTATTTTGAATTTTGAAAACATTTTTTTTCTTAAATATTAAACTTTATCATCGGGTAATATATATGGAATCTATTATAGAATCTATTGTGGTATCCTACTAGTCTTTTGATTACACACTTCTTTTACCTTTGGGTGTTTGAAGACATTATTATTTTAGCTTCAAGAAAAGGGAAGGGATCCCTTGAAGGGTGATCTAGTTGTTGAGCTTGAGTCTGAGTCAGTTATGTCGTTATGGGACATGGGGTTGTTTTCCATATTTTTGGTAATTAAATTGTAGTACATTGGGATTTTTATTCCTGGTTATATTCTGGTATTTTATTCCTAGTGGGGTTTCCTTTATAAGCATATTTACTTCTACTATGTCTTCTAGAAAAACCTTTCCCACTTTTATGTTGTATGATTCTAGGTTCGATTCTCAGACCCACGATGATCGGGAACACCCTTCAATTATTGATAGGTCCAAATTTGTTATCGGGTTACCAGGTTACCCGGGATGGTTCATGACATATACCTTTTAAGACAAAATTGAAATAAGGGGATATTGTATTTTATGAATAAAAATCCCTTTAAAATATCATTAAAACATTATTTATGAAAATAACCTTCTTGTTTATATATCAATTCATTAATATTCATAATTTTAGAATCATATTAAGGAAAAACAATTTTATAAAAAAATATCCATGAGGATGAGTGAATAAATTATTAACGAATTAAATTATCATTATAGAAAGAAATTATTTTCATATTTTATAATATAATAAAAACATCCCATTTTCAACATCATTTCATTAATAAATTTCCTCATTTAAAAATAGAAAATAATATTCTTTTTTACTCATATTGTAAAATTTCAAACATGGGTACGAATTGAGAAAAATTATTTTTATAGAATTTTAGAAACATTTTTTATTTAAAAAATTAAACTATCGATATAGTAGTGAATTATTTTTAACCATTGTGAAAAATAATGTATGTTTAACCATTGTGAACATACTACTCACACTTATGTTCATTGGGTACCATCTAACAAGGGTGATGTATCTGGTAGTTCAAAGGATCTAGATGCTACTATTATATGGGATGAAACGTTTTATTCTATGGGTAATTTAAGAAGTGGTTCCCTACAGGTTTTTTTAGTGGGTGTGACACCCATGTCATGGATCATTTTTATATTTATGATGAAAAAAATTGTGTGATGACATCTAATCCTACTGATGTGTGCACATTAGGTGATCCTTGCAACTCTCCTCTTTTTGTGAGCATTGAAGGTACCTCCACAGATGCTATGATTTTTTCTGGAATTTGTAATCATGGGTAGTTCTCTTCTCATTCAGTAGCTTCAATATAGGAATCCATTGTGAAGGCCTCAGTTTTTCCTTCTCCTATAGGTGGGGCCTCTTATTTCTTGGTTAATGATGATTCTATGTTGTCTCTTGTACACCATGTGACATTGGATGATCCTTATCCCATCATAGTATTGTCTCCTACAACTAATTTTTTGAAATCTTATTTCATTAAGATTCTTAAAGATATCAACTCTTCATATTTTGACTAGATCTATATTGAGATCCGTGAAGGGAAAACTAAATATTTCCCGAAAAAATCTATTGATGATGAGTACTCTCCTTTGAATGGTTCATATGCTGGAAATGAACAGTTTCAACAACTACATAGTGAGGATCATCTAGATGATGGATCTAAAGGTACTGCTGGGAAAGAGCTTGCAGTCACTCACAACGGCTATGTGGCCAATACTATGGATTTCCATCATGATTCCCATGAGGTTGATAATGGAACATCTGGCCCTGATGAGCCGATGGGGCATTTAAGACATAAAAGCAATGTAAAAGAAAAAGACATCCAAAAGGACATGGTGGTTATCATTGAAGATGTGGTGGGAATAATTGTTTAGTACTGTTTGGTTTGCTTTAGTTATTTTTTCACTTGTTGTATGTTTCTATCCCAGTGGAAGTGCATGGATGGGTGTAACCAACATTAATTATTTCGTAAACAAAGATTAATTTTATATGCATCAGGTTGATGAAACATAAAATAATTAGAATAGAACGAAGAACAAAAAGAAAATAAGGAACCCAAAAAACCATAGAGAGGATCGTCAAATATTGTTTATAATTAATTAAATTAAGAAATGAATTATATTGATGAAATTATCTCTTTATTAATGCTTACAGTCACAATACAATGGGATCTATTGAGGTGTCATAGAAGCCATGTGCATGATTCCTCTATTGGTGATCCGTGCGTGATCCATGTATCTTTGGATATCACCGAATGGATCACTGGGTGCTAGCACGGTGGAGGAGGATGTATCTCGTAAATTGAGTACATTTGATGAGGAATGGAATTAGCTCGTTGCATGAGTGGCGTTTCCTGATATATTATACACAACCACAAAGAATGGATTAGATTAATTAGAATAATGCAAGTGGTATTTATATTACTCAGAATAAAAAAATGTATTAATTACCCAAAGGCATTTACACATTTCATTTAATTCTTAGGAGGATCCCATGTATATTAATAAAATTTGACTATTATTATCTCTTGACATGTGCCTTTCTAATTACATCTAATATTATTTAATTATATCAATTTTATTATTTCCCATAAATCCACAAAAAACATGTCGTGTATATATTAATATTAATTATATGTACTTATTTTTTTCATTATAAATATTTCCTCCACCACATTAATTAGACCATGAAAATTACTATTTATTTCTTAAATAAATATCAATCAATTATTCCCTAATAAATATATATATTATTTCTCCCAAAATTTATTATCTCCAATAACAATTTTTAATATAAATACCATCAAGAATCCTTGAGTTATAATTAAACCACAATTGGGAATAATCATTGTTCAAATTGTTAAATAATTATTTAAATGAGATATCTGGATACAATTAGTTTGTGACCATCTAGGATTCTTTCTCAGTGGCATTAGGCATAGCCAGAGTAAATTCCAAGGTTTGCATCTATAATCACACCAAGGAATCCATTGAGATGAATGTTAATGCGATAATGATTTTTCACCTCTTAATAATGCTTACCATGTAATGTAATCGCTTTGTTTCAATATCTCCAATCAAGCAGGTTGCATAATAGTTCCATTAAACCATGTGCTTGATTATTATTTTTTCATTTCCTTATGTTGAACATACCCATTCCTCACCATGAACATGGATTTATTTAGGCTATATCAATTCCATCAAAGCTGCGAAGATATCAATATTTTTTATGAAATAGAAGGGATAAATTCATTCATTCATTATCTATCAATCTAGTATTACTCATGATGCATACAACATATCCTATATTATTGAGAACAGTGTGTCATTTTTTTTTCTTCAATATATCTATGTGTGTGAGTTGTAATACACAATTATAATAATCGTAATGTATAAGGAAAATAAACACATTTGCAGATAGGAACCTCTAATGAGACGATGAATTGTATATTTCATACTGATGGGTCTCGTTCTCAAAATAACCTCTTAGATATAACCAAGGGAACACACCCAAAGAAGGTGCCTAAATGTTTTATGGGTCCTCACCCACAATGGTGTGAATTATTTGTGTTACTAAAATAACATCATCCATCCATAGAACATATATTCACAAATAGTGTTATGACACATCTAGGTTCTCCTCATAGAAGGGATTCAATATGACCCGTTAGTAAAACAACTATCCTTAGTATATTATCACTTTAATTCTCCTGCAAAAAAAATACAGATATGGTGTGTTATTTACATGAATACATGTTTATCATAACGTATAAGGTAGTAGTTTACAGGACACCAACTCCAACAGACTCCCACATAGACTTGAGAAAACTACAAACAACCTTTAACCTGTTAGTTGTCACCTAATATTCATGATTCTGCTAAAATAGACATTAGTCATGGGGTCCACCATGTCACATCGATGTTCACTATAATCACTGCAACTTCACCTCTTTTATTGAAATACCACATGAGGTGATACTTCTAGAGATAGTGCTTTGTCCGTTGATGTGACCTTGGTTCTTCAGAAAGATCCAACACTGTAGTATTACACAATAAAATGTGATACAGTCTCTACTGCTGGGAACCACATAAAGCATCTACACATAGTTCGGAATCAATATGGATTCTATGGATGCATCCAAAGCCATTTTATATTCACACTCTACTGCAAAATCAGTGACAACTAGGTTCTTTGAACCCTTTCATCTCAGATCTCCTCCATTACGATAGAAAACATATCATTATTGCGAATTCATATCATTCTGATATGTCTGAAAACTATCATCAACATACAATTTAGTGATAAGATCCACATTTTTTCCATACACCAATAAAATATCCTTAGTTCTTATATGAAACTTAATTATTATCCTAATAATATTCCAATGTTGTTTTCGTAGATCTTCTTGATCTCTATCAATCATGCTCAGTGTATAGGCAACTTCAATCCTAGTACTCAATATCGTATTCATGATGGATTCTATTGCTGAAACGTATGGGGTCTTTATCATCCTATATTTTACCTATTGTGTGTGTGGACAAATTCACTTATATAGATGAAGGCCATGTGATAGTGGAACCAAACCCTTCATGGATTGTACCATATGAAAACTCCTTAGTATATGGTCAATGAATTTACCCTGACTTTGTTCATGAAACCTCTTGTATCTATCAGGAATGATCTTGATCCCTAAAATATAGGCTACTTCCCATGTGTCCATGATAGATAAACACTTGATAAACTAGTTCTTAAGTGACTGTATGATAGGTACATCATCTCCAATAAGTAATATGTCATAAATATGTACTACTAGGATACTAAACTCATTCCATTTAAACTGCTTATAAATAGATGGATCACAAACTTTTTTAATGAACCAAATTCCATTATGGATTCGTCCAATCAAGTGTTCCAAAACCTGTATACATTATTTATTTCATATATGTATTTCCGTAACTTGATTACCCATTTTGTTTTACCTGCAATCACTAACAATTCCATTTTTTTCATATAAACATTTTTCTAAAGATTAACATTAAGGAATTGTGTTTTGAAATCCATTTTCCAAATCTAATATCCATGGTAAGCTACTATGGCAAGTATAATTATTATAAATTTAAACATGGAAACTGTGGAGAAGGATTCATCATAGTTAATTTCTTGAAGTTGTTTGAATCCTTTTTCCACTAGACATTCTTTATATGTGATAACTAGACCTTCCTTGTCTAGTCATATCATAAAAACTAATTTCTGTACAACAAGCTCTACATCTACTAGATTATTGACTAGAACCCATACATGGTTCTAATACATGGAATCCATGTCAAAATTCATAGCTTCTATTAATCTTGCAGTTTCTAATATCTATAATAATTCCATGTCTGAGAGAGGATCATCATTGTCAAAAAATAATAATCTTCCATCCTCAGTGACTAGGAAACCAAATATCTCTTGTTCACAAACATATCTTGAACACCTACATAGTAATTATGTTTTTGGAACCTCTTCTACATGGAATTGTGGATCTTTTTCTAGTACCAACTCATGCATATCTTGACCATCAAAATTTTCAAATTAAATCATGCACCCACTATCATTTTTAATATGTCATCCATCTCAATAATGATGGATTATATGTTTATAATAACATCCCAATCTAAAGGGTTTTGTAGGTAATATCCTTCCGTTTCCACGGGATTTCATATAAGGATACATTTCATGCCCTAGGGTGCTAGTTTGATTCTTGAGAAGGCCTTAACGAATGCCTCACATCCCTCTACACATGTACATAATAAAATAGGTTTCTATACATTCCATAACTCATAGGGAATTCCATTTTCTACCTTAGTTGGTACTATTTTTAATATTTTTTCAAAAGTTTGAAATAAATAACCCCAAAAGGATAACGGAAGATCTACGTGAAAAATCATTGACCTCGTTATATCAAAAAATGTGGTGTTCCTCCTATAACTAACACAATTCAACTGTGATTTATAATAAAGAGTGAGTTGGGATATAATCCCACACTCCCAAAAAAGGTCAATGAACTCTTGGATACGATATTACCCACCACGATCTAATCAAATCATCTTTTTCTTCATACCAAGATGATTCTCTACATTATTGTCGAATTCCTTAAATTTATCCAAGTAATCTGACTTATACCTCATTAAGTAGATATATCCATATCTACTCAAATCATTAGTAACAATAATTAAGTGATAATATTCACCTCTAAGATCTACTATAAATGGTCCACACACATCCATGTGTTCCAATCGTAGATTCTCTATAGTAATTTCACCATTTCCACTAAAAGGTGGCTTCGTCATTTTCCCTTGTAAACATGTGTGACATCTACAACTTGTTTTATCTTAGTAGTGTCTAAATAACCATATTGGGATTCATTTTCAAGTGATTCTTTTCTATATTACCATGACGACGATGCCACAAGATGGTGTTGTATGAGTCACGTGATTTTATTTTATTATCGATTTCCAACATAGGGATTATAAAATTTAAAACAAACTAACCGTTATATCAATTCAACTTACAAGAACATAAATTGTTCTTATAAAATAAACATCCCTTATTTCCTATAAAGAAAAAAAATCCGTCCATATCCAATCATGATACAGAAATATTGTTTTTGGTAACAGTAGGTACATAATAACGAATATGTAAAACCAAAAGCATTCAAGTTAGCAATGAGACATGGTAATCAATAATGGCCAATGAAGCCATACTCATGCCATTGGAAACTAAATGATCCTCCTATACTATATAAATCATTCTAAATCTACATGGTACTTTAATTTTAATATATATTTGAGCACAAAATTTTTAATCAAATAACCAATGTGTAAAAATCAAAATATTACACTCGATAAAAAATTCACCTTTTGCTTCACCACTCTTCTGGGAGTAGTGTCTCTTCCAATGGCATAGCTATCCACATGAAAAAAAATTCTACCTCTCATTTCATCTCATGCCTCTGGATGATCCCCTTCTTAGAGGATGGTTCATTGGGTCTCAGACCATTTATAAATCAGTGAACCCTTTTCATTTTCCTTCATCTTTTTATTAACCTCATTGACTACATGTTTTTCATGCCCAATTTCTTTATCTAACCGGTGAATGAAGGTCATATGTTTTGATGTAATCTACTCATTATTTCCCATATTTTAATTAAAAATAAATCTTGAGAAGTTCGTGGAATGTGATGATATGATGAGATCTATATGCAACTCATTTGGGAACATAATCCCTAATATGTACAAGCGTTCAATGTATCCAATAAGCTTGACTACATTGGAAATAGCTAGAAAACAATCTACAAGCATAGTTTTGAACAATGTGTTGGATGTCTCATATCTCCCCTGGATCACCTTCTCGAGATAGAGATCCTTAAGGTGAGACATCACGCTATATACGTCCATGTTTTCATTTGGCATCATGATATCATTAGACATGGCTTATAGCATGAAGAATTGGACATATTTGGCCCCATAAAAAAATTTCATATAGAGAGATATTTCCTCATAACATGCCTCATTTCTAGGCACAACTAGAATATACTCCTCCAATTCATACAATTTTCTGAAATGGAAAAGGATAACACGTAAACGCCTCTGTCACTCCTAGAAATTGGTGCCTGTGAGATGGTTTTCTTTCATGAGTATGGTTCATAATTATATTTTTTAAGTAATATTTCTTACTGTTTCTAAAAATTAAGATAAGTAATGATTTAGTACGTTATCATGATTAAATCAAGACAAATAAATAAATTAATAATTATTAGTCTTTAACTATTTTATCAAAATCAACAATCCATCACCATTGACATCAGAATATTCTATTTCCCAAATATCCTATTGGTAGGGATCCATATTTCCCTTTAAATTACCCCAGCTATTGTTGTTAATGCATATTGAAGGTTTTTTATGTAGGATTTCAAAATTCAAACATCATTAACTTGCATATCCTTGATCCACTGAGTGGACTCCTCAATCCTGAAGTCCTTTAATTTTGGACTTCCTCAATATTTTCCTCTTCGTCACACCAAGTCCTACTGTGGAAGATAACCCTTGATGTGCCCCAATTCATGTTAAACCAAAACCTCAAATTATAATTCATTAATAGTGTAAAGAACCCCAAATTGGTTAGTCTAGCACATTAAACTATGGTTCAATCCTATCCAAGATAATTGATGGCTATAGCAACTTAATATTTCCTTGAAATATTTTCTCTATATATGTAAATTTCAATTTTATTATATTTATTACATGGATGTTAATATTATTTATTATAAAATTAAGTTATTGAACTTGTATAATAAAATTTTTATGTAAAAGTCGATCTTGTTTTAGTTCCATATTGCATGCATTGTTAAATCATTAATTATGTGATCATGACAACATAACCACAATAAAAATCCATCAAACTGACCCAAATTAAATAAATATCATGATCATGATCTTGTTCTATTGGCTAGTTTATCCAGTGGTTTATAATCTAACACATGACCTTGCCGATAAAACACCTTCAACCTTTTGGGTTCATGTTTACAGCTTTCCACCAATCCACCATTGCATATCCATGGGTTGGGATCACCACAGCTCCTATCTTGAACTGCCTCAACTAGTATTGGAGCTCCATAAATTACATATGCTTTTATCTCACATGTAGGTGACGGATAAAAGAGGATTTTACATTAAATAAACATTATCCTAGCATGCCCAACATATTAATGAGGAGAAGGATCGCAGGACATAAAATTAATTTAAATGTATGAATTAAAAGAGACCATCCACATACAAAGGTCATTGTCTATCTCATGGTCATTTATACATGAAATTATATTTACACATAAATAAAACTACAATACCATTATTTAATCATTCTTATTTAAAAATAAATCACGCTCAAATAAATTGATTATTATCTTTAATTAATCAATCCTTTTAGCTTGAACCATTTTCTAAAATTCTGTGAGATTCTCATCCATCAAAATTTTAAACAAATAACTTCATTTAATATTATATTTTACATAAAATGTACCTTGGTGGGAACATCAGGAATTCCCATTCATAACTTCTAAATTAGAATAAATTAACATTACACAGATGTTAAATTAAATACACCCATATATATAACACCTATCACATGTTTTTCCCCAGCTTTTGTCCCACACTATGGTATATGGCTCATGGTTTTGTATAATATAATAAAAAAATTTAAAAAATCTATGTAATTTGGATGATTACATGACTTTTAGTTCCTATCATATGGAATGTACTGTCTTTCACCATCTATATAAAGTACATATTGGTGGATAAGGCTTGTAGATTTACTTCAGAAGTATTCTGAGTACAGGACTTGTCCAGAGGGCCACACACCATGTAGCATCTACGTTACACGGTCTTCTATTGGAAAGTCGTGTATGGGGTACACGATGCAAACCTAACCTGAATGACTACATGCAATGTCAAGTGGGACACACAGAGTGTGATCTGAAAGCTATGGGCCACATGTACCTGGTCAACACATGAATTCATAATGAGTAATATAAATTCCAATACATGGCTTGGTTTGGAAGAGCAGTCCGGATGAATTTTACCTAGAATTCATTGCATGTGAGGCGTAATACACTACGTGTGAGTCCAAATACATAGTGTATGAGTCCAACTGACAAGTTGTGTGTTCTAGTGTAGTGTGGCTAGGAATCATGGGCACCTCTAAATGTGATCCTCTTTTTTATTTTAATCTAAATTAATTGAAAATGGTCATTTCTGTAAGGTGAACAGGAAATGAATGAGGAGGAATATACCTTGAGATTAATATTTATAGAATGTTTATCATGATTTAAAATAATGAAATTATTGAATAATTAAATCATAAATGAAAAAACTAAATAATAATTATTAATGAAACGATGGATCTAATACCATTTATATGACTCGGGCACAGTAGGAGTGCAAGGATGGTAGATCCGAAAATTATTTTTTCCATTAACAATGATCAATCTATGATTATTCATGATGATAAAATGTCATGTATTCGAAATAGAATGAAGAACGAAAAGAAATAAAGGAAATCAATGAACCGTAGAGAGGATCATCATAGGTTTGTTGTAATTAATTTAATTAAGAGACAAAAATTACTATGATGGAATTTTATCTTCGTTGAGGTTTTTAGTCACGATCTAATGTGATCCATCATTGCATCATAGTATCCAATTGTAGGCTTCCTCTAATAGTGATCCACATGTGCTCCCCATATCTAGGAACGTTTCCAAAGGGATCTCTGGGTGCTACAATGGAAGATCATTCACTTGTGTTGTTATCTTATAAACACCATGGGAGACACTTCCAATGTGCTCTCCTTGATCTAGTAAACGAGGATGTCTCTCGTAACTTGAGACCATTGTTAGAGGAATGGGATTATCTCTTGTCTTGGGAGCATTCCCCATATCCATTGTGGCCAACCACAAATAATGTCTTGTCATAATTAAAATAATGTAATTGGAAATTATATTAGATTAAATAATAAAATGAATTTAGACAATTAATTAAATTCTTAATAAAACCCAATGTCTAATAAAAACAGTTTACTGTTATTATCACATGACATGTTACAAGTAAATTATCGAAAATAATATTTAATTAAATAAATAATATTATTTCCCAGAAATCCCCTGAAAATATAAATGGTGTGTATATATTAATATACACGCTGTGTAATTTTGAGTTTCCATTCTCTTTATATCATCTACCACATTTATTTGACCTTGAATAATAACTATTTATTTCTTAAATAAATATCACTCCATTATTCTATAATAAATATATATATAATTTCTCATACAATATATTCTCTTGAATAACTAGTTTCGAAATAAATGTGATCCAGATTACTTGAATAATTTTTAAACCATAATTAGGAATAGTCCTTATTCAACTTGTTCAGTAAATATTTAATTGAAATACCTGGATACAAATTGTGTGTGACCCTGTAGGCCTCTTACTTAGTGGCATTAGGTGGATCCTTCCCAATGTACAAGGTTTGAATCTAGAAACACATCGAGGCACCCATAGACAAATACGTTAATGTCCCAATGATGTGTCACTTTCTATGAAAACGTACCATGTAATGTAATCCCATTATCTCGATATCTTCAATGTGGAAGGATTCTTTCTAGTTCCATCAATGCATGTGCTTGGTTATTATTTCTTTGAATTCCCAAAGTTGAATTTTTCCATTACTAACCATGGCCTTGGATTTTTTTAGGAATATCAATTCCATAAAATGGCCTACAAAATAAACATCTGTTATTGAACTGAAGGGTCATATCCATTATTGAGTTATCTATCAATGCACTATTACTCCTTACGCACCAAACATATCTTACCTCACTGAGACCAATGTGTCATCACTGTTTTTATCGATATAAATAGTTGTGTGAGTTGTAATACTCATTAATAATAATCTTAATGTATAAGGTCCAATAAACATGTTTTCATAAATGAACATCCAATGACACTATGAAATGTGGATTTCCCACTAGTATGTTTTTTTCTCATAATATCCTCCTGGATATTACCATGGGACGACATAATTTGTAGCTGCCTAAAATTTTTATGAGTCCTCACCCCTAATGGAATGTATTATTTGAGTCCCTCATGTAAAATAATTCAGCCATAGAACATATATTCAAGAATAGTTTTGGGAAACATCAGGGTTCTCATTGTAGATGGGATCCTCTATGACAATTTTGTGCAATTTCTATCCTGAGGACATTATCACATACGTTGTCACTCATAAAAACAATCAATATATGATAAGTTATTTTTTAAATTCAAATAAATGAATATAAGTTATTCATAAAGTAAAAAGTAGTTGGTTTGAGGCCACTAACTCTCACACTTGTACCTTGAACACTCATTATGCTTATATGATTATCCTTTTAATAATAAATTTATGGATCATAGAATCACCTAAATGATTTTTATGTTTTGGTTATATTCAAATCCCAAAATAATTCATAATAAGAATTATTGAAATCATCCATGTGTAGTAAAAACAACACATAAACGAACATGTAGTGATCATGGAATGTGTATCTTATAAATAAATATTATAGTAATGTCCCCTGACATGAATTTTAATTTCATTAAAAGTGTTCTATATTCCACTGAATTATAAGAAATCTTTAATAAAACTTCTTAATGGAATCAGGTTTGGTCTTCTAGAAATTCCCCACCTATAGATTGTGTCCGTTGTAATTTATTTGTAATTTAATCATGGGATAATCGATCTGGAAGTCTCAATGTGGTTTTCATAAGTGATTGTGGATGTGTTTATCTATAATCAATGCGACATGAACTATATAAATTAATTAAATATTAACGTACAATAAAGTAATTATAAACATAAAAGTTTTACTATATTCTATATATTTAAAAATAGGATCTAGTAAGTTTAAAATAGTATCACCCAATGAAATTTGAACAGGTTTTTGTCGTGTTTTAAGAAATATATTTTGGTTCAACCAATTAGTTAACCTATATTTGAAAAAACATTTATAACAACATTTTTCACTAAAAAATGTTTATAATTTGACATATAAGTTTAAAATTTTCTCATAAATGGATAATTAATTCGATTTCCAACAAAATATTATTCACATTTTAATATATAAAAGTATTGATGATTTTGAAATTATTTATAAAATATGATTTAGTTAAAAAGGTTGTGGGCTCACCTATGTTTAATGGCTCCCGAAAATCATTCATCCGACCAATGATAAAATCTTTGTGGGGGTCAATTTTTTCAGATAATGTATCAAGAACTGTAGTAGAAATGTTAGATTATAGTAGGGTGTGTACTTAAGTAGCTATTGTTGTGAGGGACCTATAGTAACAACACTATTCATAGCTGATGAGATTTTTGGCCATTGGTCCTTTATTCCATCAACAGTGATAGTGACATATGCATTATGGGTTGGTGCTCAAACATGCATGATGAAATAAGGGGTTTTGGTCTATCCAATGGTGGCCCGACATGTCATGTAATGGGATTCATTCCCAATGGGCCTATGACCCATTACTATATAATGAAATGATGTTCCCTGCTAGGAGGGATAACCCATGGGGGTCTATAGCATGCCTTTCAAGCTTGTGTGTGTTATTTGTGTGAGTATTGGAATGTAATTGTACCCCCACTCACTTAATATAATATAATATGTAATGAATACCAATTTGGATGTGATTCTTTTATTTTGACTTAAAATAAAAAAAAGTGAATGTATAAAGTCCTTTATTAAAATTTAAAAACATTAGAAAAATTTCATGTACACATGTAGAATTCATTGAAATATATTAATGTATAAAATAATATAAATTTTAATGTTTTTAATATCTTTAATTTTATTTATTTTACAATAATGGAGTAAATTATGTTCTAAAATTATGAATGAATTTCATGTATATTTTAAATAACTAAAAAATAGAAAAACCTACCACCATTAAAATATTATTATTTTTTTAAAAATGGGAAATATTATTCATTCTTAAAATTTATTTTCCCCTATAATAAAATGTAATATTTATTTAAAATTAAAAGAGATGCATTTTGTAACATTATTTTCTTTAACATAATATTTGTAATTTTTATTTATGAGTGTCTATTGAATAACAAAATTTTATTAATGACATATTTATGGTCATATTTAATTCATCAAATAATAATTTTAATGAAATATTTTGTCCTTATAATTATTTTATTTTACATTACCTATATTATTAATTTAATGAGGTGATAAATTATAACATAGTGACTATTCATATTGGAAACATTATAAAGTGAATTATTTAAAAACAATTCGAAACCTTATTATAAATATGGAATTCATTTTTATATGAATAAAATTCATTATGTTGTCGAAATAAATTTTAATATATGTTAACAAAACATTATTAAACTCATATTTTAAAAAAAAACATTTTTTAGATGAAATAATTGTTGGTTCTAATAAAATGAGTAGAAAAAAATTAAATGAACATTAAAACATTATATTGATTATACATGATATAAATTAAAATAATTTAATTATTCAAAAACGATTAATTTTATAATTATGATTAAACAACATTCTTTGCATAAAAAATCATTTCATAAAAAATAACTCTTTATGTTTCAACTATTTTTAATTTTTTATTTACAAATAATTAATGTCCAATGAATTAATTTTATTCATATATAAATAATAATGTTTTCATAATTGATATATTATTATTAAAACACAACAATATTAAGGTTTTGTGATAACCACCTCATTAAAATATATTAATATTATATGAATGATTTTTTAAACTCAGAGATACATATAACACAAGATAATATTGAAATAAAATTTTTGTATAGAAAAATATTTTAATAAATTTATGGTTGTTACATTTTAAACACCATAAAATTAATTTCTACATAAAAATTATCACTCTAATATAATCAAATGAGGATATGTTTATTTCATTCCATCATCAACATATCTTTTAGATTCTTTTAATTATTTATTCCTCCATACAACATTCACCATGTCAGTAGTCTTTCTCTATACAACAATATATATATGATCCAAGATAACTATTTATATTTCATTATCATAATGATCATGTTACCTTTATATGAAATTAGACTTCAATAGCGGTTATATATTAGGTATATTGTCCCTCGAGACATATACAAGGAATTGATAATGATCTTGAGAGTGGTTCAGTGGAAGTACCATGTGATAAGATATGTCGGGTATGTGTAGAGAATACAGAGGAGAATAATAAACATTGATATCTTATTTCCATTATTCCTATATAAAATAACCTTTTTCAATGTAAAATTTTTCGATAAAACTTTCTCGTAAATATCAAATTCTAAATCACGTGGAAAATTTTCAACAAAAAATATTATTTTTTTATGAGCTTCTATTATTTTATATTTAATGTATCAACCATTCCTTGAAATTTACATAGCAAGATACAATACCAATAATATTATTTCTATTTTATTACCAATGATATTGGAGATATTAAATTCCTTCAAAATATGTCTTAATAAGGTGGCCTCTAAATTCTTCTTTGAATTTCATCATTATATGTATACTCATTCTGAGGAACTTTTTGATCCCAACAAATTTTAAAATACATATAATATGATCTCAATATATATTATGGGGTTTCAATTATTCACTCATAGAAACTATATGTTTTATTATGAAAATACTTACTAGAACAAAACTATATATCTAGATCCAACTTAGAATTTTATATATCTTGAAGATAAACGTAAAATCTCGATAAGATAAAATAAAATGGTGTACTCCATGTGACTATAAAACATATTTACTTCATATCTTCAAAAAAAATTTAAGTAAAAATTAACCCTTCATGGTAATGAACTTTGCTGACATCATAAGATGATCGAATATAAAACAAATTTCATTATAGTCTTCAAATGTTTTGTGGATTCCAATGAATAAAATGTAGATGTATTCATTATCTCATATACATTGTTGTGTGATTCATTTTATAGCAATACCCTTATAAATAGGTATCCCTAACATAACATACTGATAAACCATGCATCAAGATATATACACTTCAATATAATTCTTCATGTTATCCAAAAAGAAGTATAATTTCATATCAATATATCTTTTTAAATATTGGATGACATGATTATTATAAACTATGGGCCTCATCAGATATCACTATGATACAATATTGATTATTATGGATGCATACATGGTTTCATGACATAATCATTCAATAAATATCATTATTAAACCCAATAACATTAATTTCAATATTTTGATTGTATACATCTTTATTCTATTAAAAATTAATAATAAAATGAATATAAAATTAAACAATCAATTAAGAAATATAATGTTTCTACATTTACAATAATATTTTAAGGTAAATTCTGGTTTAAATATTGAAATTTCTTATTTTTTGTAATCCTCTTCAATGATAATATGTCTTGATAATTTCAAATCATAGAATATTCCATAAACATATCTATCCATGAGGATAATGTAATCTGTAGTAAAAATCTATAATCATCTCAAACCATATTCTATGGTGCATATTAAACTACTTCCATATTAAATATATACAATAAAATTTTATTATTAGTATATATAAAACAACATTCATTGTTAATATAATTACACAAAAATAATTATTGAAAAAATACATCAACAAATATATAATCATGAATTGATTTATTTTTCTCATGATTCATCTATTATAAAGTAGGACAATCCATCTATATAAAATTATACATCGAAAAAGATTATAATTTTTTAATTGATATATTACCATTGATTACCATCCCTTCTCCACTGAATGGTAATATATAAAATTTTGTGCAAACCATCATTCAAAAAAGTTCAAGGAAATTAACTTCACGTTCATCAGTTCAAAGGAACATAACTCGTTTTCGAATTAACCTTCTAAGTGGATTGGAAAATAATTATAATGTTTTTATAGAGAACTTATTATATCCTACCAAACTATGAATAAAATGAATCCTATCCGTTATTTTTTGTCTATGAAATAAACTATTAACTATATTTTTTGATAGTCCTCCCAATATACCCCACTTGAGATGCTATGAACAAAATAACATTCAGAAGGTAAAATTAAAAAACGGTATGATTTGAAAACTAAACCACCTTACTATGGGTCCATAGAAAAATTCCCAAATTTTTCACGATCTTCTTTTAAATTTTAAAATAAAATAAAATAATCAATATAGAATACCATAAAATTTCAAGTTAATTTTGAATGAATATACCGATTAAATTCAGGAATATGTATGTCAAATTATTAGGACCAAATGGCATCACATTAAATTCATATTTTCCACAATATATATCAAATGATTCCTAAGGGGTATTCTATTCTGAAATTTTATTTATATATAATTAATAATGATCAATCTTTTTAAAACATTGATATCCCAAATGGTGATTAAACAATAATTCAATATATTTTACATGATAATTATTCTGTAATAAGATCATTTAATGTTCCAGATAATCAGTAATAAATTCATTGGTCTATATTTATTCTTTATAAAAATAATTTTTTTACTACATGGTAACACACTTGGATTAATTAATACATTTTGAAAATACTCATGGAGTTGCATCTTCAATTATTACGACTCATTTGAGGCCATTGTAAAAGGACTATTTGAAATATGTGTAACAACCATAATGAGTACGATAGAGAAATCAACCTCATAGTTCAGTATAAGACGTATAAAATTATGAAGAAATATATAAAAACTATCACATAATTAGACTAGCATCTGTTTTTTTATTATCATCAACCCTATGATATTTATATCCAAATTGATTAAGAAATATTATTCTTATGCAGTATCTAATTTCATTTTAATGTAAATTGAATTCATCAAAGTGTTAAACGATCATAGGATGGTTAAAAATATCTAACATAACATCCCTTATAAAATAATTGTATTTCATTTTTATATAATAAATTGAAACAATTCCCAATATACATTGAGTTCATATAGGGAATGATTTACATTATTTAGAGGAATCATATTCTAAAAATTAATTTAAATATCATATAAATGAGTGGATATCATTATACCATTATGTTTTTTAATTGAATATTTAAAATATAATAATTTGTGTGGAATTTTGATACCCTTAGGGAAATATTTAAACAAAAAAAGTGTGTTGATATATAATGAAATTTGATATCAATAGATCTTGAGTAGAATGTATGTGTACTATTTCTAGATCATTTTCATATCCCTTATGAAGAAATATATATTGGATGATATTTCGATTTATCACTAGATATAAGAGGTTGTTGACGTTTATCATTATAAATAAGATTTTAATTTTTGAACATGATAGAATAATTAAGATATTCGTTGTATTTAAAATAATGAAGTGTCAGTGGTGAATTATAGGGTACTTTCATTCTATTTTTATAATTCTAAAAAATATTCCCATCACATTAGTATTCGATTAGAATATAACCTTCCCCTCCGCACGTAAAATATTTAATGACACCATCAAGAAAAATATCACCCTATTTTTATACACAGATTGCTCATAAGTGAGATATCATCTTTATATGTTCTTAGATTTTACGATTTCCATTGAATTCAATAATTTATTTCTTATGAAAACCTTGTTATTGGTGGGAAAATCTAATACAAATTTCCTCTATAGTATCAAATTGAATTTTTTTAAAATTAATAAATATGTATCTTATTGATAAAAAAATTTTATACATTTATTTAACCTATATAGATATTGATCAACTTTTATTTTAACTTAGATTATACTTCTATAAAGGTACCTGGAATATCATGTAAATTTTTACGCATACGTTACAACATATTGGTAAATAATTTTCATCAGTTCTATAAATTCATTATCAATTTTCCTCATTAGATTATTACAAACATACCTACAGAAAAATAATCTCTTAAACGCACCATACTTAATAAAAGAAATAATTATTTCTAGAATCATATATTATCAAATACTCGATAAATGATCCATTAAATATTCCAAATGATAGAAATAAAGAATTGAAATTTCACAATATGAACATTGAAAGATATAAAATATCACTTAAATGGTTCTAATTAATTAATTACAACATGTGAATTAGTTTTACAAAAAGGTGGATTTTAACTCATGATGGAATTTATATAATTTTGTTAACATATTTATTTTATAATTCCTTAATGATTCCTATATTGAGAATGATCAGTGATCAAAAAATTGATATTATTCCTCATATATCCCATTACATTGGGAATCTCATGGAGAAAATAATTTCATTTTTTCTTTAATTTGTCATTAATATGATTCTACTTGGTTAAATAAATTGAAAAAAATAAATAATATTGTTTGAAACAATAATCCTAGTGGAAAACCACATAATAGGTAATATCATTTATAATATATATGTATCAATACGCCCTTTTGAAATTACTTGAAACCACATGCTCATCCTACTCCATCCATGATCTTTTCTAAAACATTATGGTTTTATCCTATACATATCAATAAAACATGTGTTATCAAAAAAAATTATTATTTTAGTTTTGAATGATTTGAATAACCTCACTCTTATTGGGAAAAAAATACCTCAAGTCATCATTGAATCCTTTCTTAGGTGATTGTGTTTATTGACAAATTGGGACTCCATGTTTTTTTGTTGAAAAATAAGACCATGGTGCATGAGTGTGTTGACAAAGGGGGATTAAATGGTGGTTTTTTGGGTTCAAGGGATGCTTCCAACAATCCAAGATTGATTGAAGAACCTTTACAAATGAATGAACGATCTAGAGGTGGTACAAAAAGAGAAGATACAAGGTGGTCCCATTTTACTGTGTTTGCCAACTTTTTGGTCCTCAAAATCCAAAAATTGATAGATTTTTTTGGGTAAAGGGAGGTTCACACAAAGCGTCGTTCCCAGAAAAATAGCGGTGTTCATGAAAAAACAGCGGCATGCGCAAAAAACAATGGCGTGAAAGAAAAAATATGGTGTGCACAAAATATTTTTTGCAGTGCATGAAAAAGAAACTGGTGCGTGAAATATTAGCGGGTTCATGAAATAAAGGATTGGTTTTTTTCACGTAAGAGGTATTTCAAGGTCCGATGCTCAAAAATTGGCAATGGCATGAGGTGCAAAAAATTTTAGAACAGTGTGTGAAAAATGGTGGATCGCGGAAGATTTGTTTTTCGTGCTAGAAGTGAATTACACGCTCAAGGAGGGTTTTTTGCGTGGGGTCGATTTTTCCTATAAATATGAAGTGACCCCCCTTCATTCGGCATAGCTCAAGACTTAGAGATAATCCGAACTCTGGCACATGAAATTGGAGTGCACAAGTGGTTGTGCATAAAGTGAAGGCTGCACGTAAAAGAATTTTTTTGGACATAAAATTATTATTGGGGTGAAAAAGTGGTGTTGCGTGAAAAGTGGATTTTGCACAATGGCAGAGAATTACACGCAAGGTAGTTTAGAGGATGCACGTAAAAATAAGAGGCTGCGCATAAAAGAGGAGTTGCGCGAAAAGTGGATTTCGCGCAAGACAAGGGAATTAAGTGCAAGGTGCAGTAAGGGCTGTGTAAAAATTGGGGTTGCCCGGTACTCCCGGTGGAATGTGAGATTCATCTGCAGGTGAATGTTGAACATCAACAGAGCATATATCAACAGTTAAGGATGTGTAATTCATTAGAGATAATGACGAGACATACATGTCTATAAAATGTGAGTGTATCACTTCTAAGTGCAGTGATACAAGGAAGATAAATAAGTCTATCCTTTCTACCGGCATTGAGAATGGGAGAGGGGAACATGGAATTAACCTTGGGAAAGATCTGATCTGACCATAAACATTATAATGGCAGTGAGCCTGGGCATATAAGTGATCTAGCCCAAACATTCTTGGCAGTGAGATTCAGTGGATTTGGTATAGCGGAACATTGTCGTTGTATGCTCCTTGGACGTAGCCTTGTATGGGTAAACCAAGTAAAACTATTTGTGCCTTCCTGCTTGCTTTCCTGGATTGCATTCAAAGCATCATCATCAGATAAAGAAGAAAAGAAGTGTTCAAAATAAACCCACAAGTGCAAAAAAAAGTGACCCATGTAATAAAGAGGTCAAGATCCAGTGGGGTATGATGAATATTGAAAAAGAAAATCCATACCCTGATTCACCCCCATCCCATGGTATATAGGCCCCTATTGGTCCTACCAACTCTGATACCAAATATTGTGATCTATTCCCATCAGATAGAGATATAACATTTTATTTGGGGAAAATTAGTTTCACATTTTAAATACATATGCCTCTATCATATAGGTATTTTTTCTTTGAAATCATGGAATGATAAATAACTGATTTATAATAGATCATCATCATATCCCATATAGTTTTTCTTTACCAGTACACTTCCTTAAAATTACATATTTTATATTTTTCTTCGTAACCTCAGGAATGTAATATTTTAAAATAGTTATTATAAATTATAATTAATGGGGAAAAAGTATCTTCCAATGATTAAGTTAGAAAAATAGTTGCATTGTAATTTTAGGACACCCACATAACAGTTAGAAA
Organism: Viscum album; assembly: GCA_963277665.1. Lineage (NCBI taxonomy): Eukaryota > Viridiplantae > Streptophyta > Magnoliopsida > Santalales > Viscaceae > Viscum > Viscum album. The sequence continues at coordinate 676,257,483 of OY728150.1, forward strand.
TCATACAGTTCATATAATAGGTTTCTATATTGATTCTCTACAATGGACATAGAAGTTCATAATTGATGAAAAATAAAAAAAATAACAAAATTATCCATGATATCATAATCATTACATATTTAATATTTTTTTGGAATACATATAAATATATAAATTTATTTAGGTATTTTCCCAGGATCATTTCGATGATATTTATAGTGGAATGTGTTCACTCCCTAAACCATCATTGTTGTCAAGGTACAATATCAAGTATATTAAATTGAACAATATCCCTTACTTTAATGTGTTCACTCCCCATTACATCCCTATTTATCTAATGTGATAACAACCATTAATCAATAATTTATTAGGAGATATAGGTGAAAACTTTAACTTAATGAATATCATTCAAATTCATGCTACATGATCAAAAAACAGTATTCATCTCTTATCCCATGAAATGAAATGGATTTCAAAAACATTTCATAATATCATAACCTGTGGATAATAAAATTGTAACATAAACATGTTATTATTTCAAAATGTAATATCCAATGGAAAAAATAAGATGTTAATAAAAATATTGTCATCAAAAACATAAAAAATTGAATTAAATAATAGGGTTGGTATCCTTTGATCATATCCTAGTAATGATAAATATAAATCAATGCTTTTATTTTATTAACATCAATAACATTTAAATATAATTAAAACACTATAGATAGAAGTATCCTATTTATTTTTATTTTAGCACATTACAATATATGAATTTCATAAAAAGTGTTGAAAATCTTTTCATGGAAAATCAATATGGAAAAATTTAATGTATGATCAAAGTATAATTTATTCATGAAGGTGGTAAATTCTATATATTTATTATAATTTAAATAAAATCATACATTTTACACTATTAATATAAAATGAAAAAGGAAATCATTTAAAAAATTATAATAAGATTCATTTTGATCCATTTCTTAAAATTAAATAAATTAGTAAAAAAATAAGAAAAAAATTATATTATAACAAAATCATTATCGAATATTATTTTAGAAATCATAGACATTGAAGAGAATGGTTTTTCAAATAAAATTAAATTTGATTTATATTTTCCTTAATAAGTGTTTTTTGTTTTGTGGGTATTTAAAGAGAGAACAATTACAGGATAAAATATTTTTTCTTAAATAAATAAGAAATGTAAAAGAAGAGTCGTGATATTTTAGAATGTAATATGAAATGATCAAATCATCATAAATTATTTATATAAATTACTGTTAATTGATGAATTTTTATCAAAAAATCCCTTAACGGTTTGATAACATTTGAATCATAATACTAATGAAAAAAACAAGCCTTTGATGGATATATAAATCTGTATATCATTCAAATAAAGAATCATAAATAAAATTCATGGGAAGTATATACCACAAAAAAAATCACTTTTTGTTATCATTTTAGGGGCCTCTAATAAATAAAATTGGGATGAAAATTACTTATCTCAATTACGACTTCATTCATTACGACTGTATTCTCTTCTTAATTGACACCATCTATTTAAATCACCACTTATTTTCTCTATGGATAATATTAGGGGATGAAATTTACCGCTTGGATGTGTACAATTGTGTTTATAATATATTTTCTAATGTTATGGTTGATATATAAGGTTAATAGATGTGTAAATAACTGAGGGAGGTGGTTTTATTTTATAATTATGGAAAAGGAAATTTTTTAGATTTTTAAAAATGATAAATTATAAAATAATATTATCTATGCCCAATTCTTAGAAAAAAGGAAAATGATTCAAATATAAGATATGATGCGTTTGAAATTATATCATGAAATAATATTTTTATTGGTTTTGGTGTTATTTTATACTATATCATTTTAAAAAAATAGTTAATCTTTATGAAAATTAACATCGATAAAATTAAATCTTCATAATTTTAATTACAATGAGTCAATACCAACATAACTGACCACATGATAAATATTACTCTATATATTATCCCCCTTTTCCTTTTTATTTATTTTTAGGATTTTTAAGTAATTTAATAAAATATTATTTAATAAATATATTACATATTTTGATATTTGACACTATTATAAAATTTGATATAATAAACCGAACTAAAATGTTGGAATTAGAAAATAATACATTAAATCAGCCATAATATGTCATATGAAGATACAAAAATTCATAAAACTATAATGACCCTGATCATAGTAGCCCAAATCCAGTGTCTTCTTTTTTACATTGGCATAAGATACATAGAATCCCATGTTAATGAATGGAATAGTTATATAGACATGGTAAATTAGATAGTACATGCTTCTTAAATTAAATATGAAAATAGAAATAAAAAAATAATTTTTTTGATAATAATACTTTTAACTCTATAATATCATTGCATATCAATCATGTTAAAATGTATGTGTTCCATGGTATTTAATAAATATATGGGTGAACTCAAATGATTAGTAAGGGTTTATTATAGTATAATATATAATGAATTAATAATCATAAAGATTATGATAATAAAAATTAATGTACATAAATTGTATTTAAGTAAGATTTCATTATTAATAGACTTGAAAAAATAAATTTTAAATGGAAAATAACTAAAAATAGAAGGAAATTAATAATTAAATGAGGATAAAATGAATCCATAGATTATATCATGATGAAAACATAGTATATAATAATGACTAAATTATGTATAATGGAAATGATTAATTATTGGATGTCATGTTTTTTGAGAATAAGATACATTTATAATAAGGATAAATCATAAAGTATGTTTAAAACTATTTTGTTAAAACCAATCAATCTTTGCCAAATCTTCCACTACTATTATGATTGATTCTCATGAGTATTTAAAAAAACATGTTCCAAAATCATAGGGGTTTGACAATTTATTTTCCCTCATGAGAACTATTGATTCTTTAAGGGTCTAAATTTAATGGTACCATCGATTAATTATTGTGGAAATAATTTTACATATTTAAAATAATATATTTAACTAATGAACAATTTTATTATATTCGAAAATATGTACGGAGTAAAGGAAAAATATTATCAAAATTTCCAAAATCAATTAAAATACATTAAATAAAAACACAATTATGTAGAAAAACGATATGTTTTAATTAATAAGAACATGCATTAATAATAATATTGATATTTAGTGTAAATTTAATGTCTAATGATCATAGTTATGTGAATATTTAATGGGTATGTTATTGACTCAAAAATGAAATATGAATATAATGTCAAAATTATCCTTGGTCAAAATAATCATAATACAAACAAAAGAATAATAACAATGGAGTAAATAAATAATCATTGGAGTAAAAATAAATGGTTTTTTCATTGATTAATAAATATACTAGAAAAGATCTTTTAATTAATTAATGATTTAAAAATAATTTTTTTGAAATTTTTTTGAAATTTCTTTTCTTAGAATATAACATTTAAAAACATTTTATTTTGAAATTTCCCTATAATGATTAAAATGGAATAAAATAAAGGATGGGTAATTCTATACATGTTTTAAAAGTTAAAAAGAACATTCTTATTTTAGTATAAAATGTTTTAGAATGTTCTTTTTTCTAAAATAGATAAAAATATTTCTTCCACGTTTTCAGTAAATGAAAAATAGAGACTGATTTTTAAACAAAAAAATCATTAAAAATTTTATATTTAAAAATTGGTTAAATATAATTTAATAAATAATTTTTAAATATTAATAATTTTATTGAAATCATGGATTGTGAAGAAATACATATTCCCAACCAAAGAGAGAGATGAAGATGAATTTTCATAAAATTATATCCAAAAATTATATATGAAAAAGAATTTAGTAATTGTTATATTACATTAAAAAATCATGAACAGCCAGATAGTGATAAAATTTAATTGTTATATTATTAAATGGTCTTGTGTTCTACTTTAACTAACATTTAAGAATAATGAATCTTGATTATATTGAGATTGTGAAATAATCCCTTAAAATGACCACAACACTGAAGTGAGAATTAATCAATGAATAAATATTATGTGTTATAATTGTATATCCCCGAACCTAGTTATCCAGAGTTTGTGCATTGTTACATAACATTAGCATGATACAAGGAGTCATGTCTCGAAAGACTAATCTATTTAGTAGCATTATTAGTACTAGATACCTTCATATGTTTTACATTACATCATAAAATAAAAACATCAACAACATTTTGTTCCCATTGGCCACACTTATATCCTTATAAAGTCCCTACTGGTTGACCATAATATATTTCTTCACATCCTGTTAATAATAAAACATAGACAGGGGTGAGCTCAGATTCTCAGTAAAGATAACAATATAATAGAATATTTCACAACTAATCATAAACATTTAAGGCAATGTATAAGACATTAACAAAAGCCTTTTAACAATACACTTCAGCATAATATGGAAAATATAATTTCTAATAATTCCATTTAATTATTCACATGGATATTCTACAAGTCGAATAATCACTGCAAATATCAATAACCACTTTCATAATGATGGAATACATAATACCAAACATCTTAATCACAAAGTCAATGCATTGTTCCAAGACTACAAATAAGATTTTTTCAAGGCCTTATTCCATGAAACTAGTTTCTCTCATGAGAACTACTGATGCATCAAGAGCAATATTTGTCTCTACTCATCACTTACAAAGTCCAATGCATTCCTCAAATGAAATGGTTTAAACATGACATAAACATTCGTATTAAAACTAGGATACGAAATATTAATAATTTATCCATAAACCATGAGTGGTGTTAAAATGAAAAATCCCCATTCAAACATATCAAAAAAGCTTCAATACAATATAGATGATCTGTATCATAATAAATCAACTTCAAACAAGTTTAAAATTCATCAAATAATTTTGACATATATGAAATGAAAACTATTTGAAATAAGTACCTATTTATATAATGAAATCATTTAAAAGTACAATAATTATATAAGAAAACATTTATTTTGAAAATATTCATATAATATTTTAAGGGAAATATTGAAATGGTATAATTATGGGAAATAGTGACACCCACTATATAAGTTAAAAAAAATTCTTACCTTAATTTTGTCGAAAAGGTTATAAAGTACCTTGTTTGGTAAACAACGAAAATATATCTTTCCATCCATTTTATAAAAAGTCAAACAATGGTATAAATTAATTTATCCCATAGTCTAGTAAATAGTAAAAATGTTTTGGAAAATTTTTTTAAGAAACATGTATGTGGATGATAAAGAGGTCCCAGTAGATATATACGTAAAAACAACTCAGATAATAAAGAGATTGTGAAATTAACCCTTACCTTGAACTTTTACTTATTATATGGTATTTTAACCTCCTTTATAATAGTTGAAACATTTTTATTTAATTATAAAAGAGTAATATAAATAAATATTATATCATATATGGTCTTATATTATTTCATTGTTAATAATATTTTATTATTATCATCATTTCGGGTGTCAACTGATTTGTTTTCCATTATTTTCTTGGTTATGTAAGTCATGTTTATTATGTATATGATGTATTTTATTCATATACAGAATGATATTATGTTCATAAACACTATTTTCAATCATAAAATGAAAAATATTTCTAAATGATTATGATGGGGAATAAATCTTATCGCGTTCGTGGAGACGGTAATCCATACGTACTCACAAGTGATAATATCATTATATTAATGGTGAAATCATATTATTTGGATTGTGTATCATATATAAAGAATAATTAACATGTTATATTTATTATTTACATAATTTATACTCATTAATATACCGATCCAAATAATGTAGTTTTGGAATAACAAAAAACTCCACGACAGGGAGACAGTAATCTGTACGTACGCACGTATGCTGACTATTTCATTAATATTATGTATAGAATAATGAATATAGTTTTACCATTTTTATAGTAAAATAAAAGTTTATATATGATACTAGATTTATTATTTTTTTAAGGAAAAACAATTAATTAGAATGTGGAAGAAGAAAAGAACATGAAAAAAGTGATGAAATATTTACCACTTATTCGGGTTGTTCCATTTGATTTGATCAAAATAGTAACATAGGTGGTATTTATGACCAAATTAATGCTTCTAGTATTAATTTAAGAAATTTGTGAAGAAATTTTTGTAGTTTTTGGATGAGAAAAATGGATTTGGAGATGTGATATTAAGATAAGGGTAAGTACCCTTTTGATAGAGAGGTGAGGGTCACTTTAGGAAAAGATTGAAATATTATTTTACGATAAATTAAAATTCGTTTTATATTGGATAAAAATGGTTTATTTCGAGGCTAAGGTGGTTATGGGTCGAGAACCTCTCATCCAATTAGTTTTGGATAGTTTTATGTCATCATATTGACCTTATCTTTAAGATTTAAATTTTTTATAAATAGTTTGACGTTTACCATGTCTCTTTGTATTTTTATATTATATGGTTAATAAAAAAACTATATCAAACCATGAGAACCCCATGTGGTTAATTATTAATATATATAACCTTGTATAGTTCCTTATTTAAATCCTTAGATTTTTAGGAGTATTATATCAATTAATAATATACTATTTTTTTTTAATACTCAATTATGTCAATTTTGATACTATTCAGTATTTTATTTTCTTGATAGCCATAAATACTTTATCACTTCGAATAAAAATTATTTTATCAACCATAAAATCTCATATTAACCTATAAAATCATTTTAATTAATCAGATGTCTCAATTTACATTTATTTGGATATTTATAAAATTAATTATTTTAATATTTCATTATTAATGTAATAATTGCATCATCATTGTGTCATAAATAAATTAAATTTATTAATGTCTAAAAATGATAACTAAAATATATTTTTTTATGAAGTATCTTTATATTTATAATTAATATTTATAGTCTAATTTATATTTTTTGTAACCCTAAATTAAAAATGGTGTAGTTATTAAACATTGAATTTAACTATTTTGACACATCTTTAAATAAAATAATAATAAATTTCCTAATCTAATCAAAGTGGAAAAATAACACCATATTTTATTTATAAGTTTGTTTTTTTCGAATTAGACTTATCCAATTTAATTAGGACATGTTTTAGGTTAATTATAATTTCATTTTTACCCTTAATTATCCAATTTACATTTATCCGTGAAAAATACAAGTCAAAAGTTACTATTCATCAAAAAAAATTCCTATTATTAAACCACATTTTACTTTTTGATGTCAACCCTGTTTCTCATATTTTTGAAATTCAACTCCCACAAGAGGTAAAATTATGTTTTAGGAAAATTTGTAAATGATATAAGAAGATGGTAAAAAGTTCAATAAAATTTTATATATCTAAACTTATTATAAAATGAATCCAATGAATTAAATTGAAAATATATAGGTAATACTTTTCTATTTTGACCTAAAATAAATTAAAATAATATAACTAATTATTTAAATAAAAATTCGATTTTAAACAATAACTTAGTGTTTGACACAACTCATCAAAAATTTAATGTTTTCAGAAAAACTACCAAAAATTCAGTCTAATATAATTTCGATATTCAAAATTAAAAAATGATTCCCATTTTGAAAAATAAAATTTATAAAATTTCAAAGAGTTGGAAATATTATTCATAATGGCTAGTTTTATTGGTCATGGTGGGTTAAAACTCCATGTTGCGTACAATGCAATCTACTGCATTATTCAAAAAGAATCATACTATGGAAACATGGGGTGTTACATTATCCCCTCATTAAAATAATTTCACCCTAAATATTTCTAGAATATCATTGAATAAAATTATTCGGGTGGTTCTTCATCATATGTTCCTTACGTTCCCACATTTCCTCTTCCATCTTGTCGTTTCTCTATAAAACTTCTACCAGACGAGTTGTCCAGTTTCTCAGCTCATGATCTCTTGTATTAGGAATCATGAAATGTTCTTCACAAAAGGACATATCAGGTTATAAATCAATTTATTCATAGGTGATTACATGTGTTGGGTCAGGCATGTATTCTGTTAACAGTAATATAAAGAACACATCATTAACTTTTGAAAGAATTGGCAGAATTTTCAAATGGTAAGCTACAGCCTTAATTCTTTCTAGAATTTTGAAAGGTTCGATGAACCTAGGACTAAATTTACAATTCTTACCAAATTTTATAACACCATCTCATAGAGATACCTTCAATAAAATAGGATTCCTACTTGAAAATGTAAATACTTACTCTGATTATCGGAATATCTCTTTTGCCTATGTATAGATGGTTTGATTGGGGTTTGGATAACCTTCACCTTTTGCATTTTTTTCTCAACAGGTTCTAGGACAACGAGTTTTCTATCACCAACATCATCCCTACAAGTTGGTTCATGATGTCTCTTTCTATATAATTCTTCATATGGTTCCATCTAAATATATGAATGGAAGCTATTGTTATAGGAAAATTATACCATAGGTAAATATTGATCCCACGTACCTTGAAAGTCATGTGAGCATGATCTCATCATGTCTTCTCCTATTTGAATAATCTGTTCAGGTTGTCCATCATTTTGAGGGTGGTAGGAAATTCTCAAAATATATTTACTATCTAAGGCCTTATAAAGACTTTTCCAAAATCGTGAAGTAAAACGGGGATCCCAGTCAGAAAAAATCAATATATGTGCACCATGGAGTCTTAAAACATCATTAATATATAGACTTATTGGACATTCAAGTTGTAAATCTTCTCTTATAGAAATAAAATGTGCTGATTTGGTAAGATGATCAATAATGACCCATATTAAATCATGGTTTCTTGGAGTCTATAGTAGCCCCATGAAAAATTCCATCGTAATATTATCCCATTTCCACTCAGGTATGGGAATAGGTTTCTTGACTCCTTCAAGAAGTTGCCTTCCTGCTTTCAATTTTTCAAAAACCATACATCTGGACACAAAATCATTAATCTCACCCTTCATGTTATCACACCAAAAATGTTCCATCAAATATATATACATATTGGTTCTCCCATGGTGTATAGAGAAATTAGATCTATGAGCGTCATCCAATAATTCCCTTTCTAGATCAGGTATGTTAAGAACACAATGTATCTTCCCAAATTTCAAAATTCCATCTTCATATATTATGTCACTCAATCCCCCATCATTCAAAGCATTAATATTATTTTGAAACTCCTCATCATTACTCTGAGAACATTTTATCATTTCTAGTAAAGATGATTTGGAAACTATTTGAAAACATATTGATGTTTCACCTACCATGGTTATTCCCATATCCATCTTTACTAGATCCATCGAAATTGGATCCATTTCAACTCTTATATTGTTAAAACTCCATGATCATTCTTACTCAAAGCATCTTCCACCTTATTTTCCTTCCATGGGTGGTAGTTTATAGTGCTATCATAATCTGTGATTTGTTCAATCCATCTACTTTGCCTCATGTTGAGTTTTATCTAGGAAAAAATATAATTCAACCACTTGTGATCAATATAAATCTCACATATTTCACCATATAGATAGTATCTCCATATCTTCAAAGCGAAGATTACATTAGATAACTCAATATCATGAGTTGGATAGTTTTGGTCATATATTTTTTGTTGTCCTGATGCATAAGCGATAACTCTATCATTCTGCATAATTACACAACCATGTCCTTTCTTTAAAGCATCACTATAAAAAAACCATCGTTATCTAAATGTAGAGTCAAGATAGTATAATTGACTAATATTCTCTCAAATTGTTCAAAAAAATTCACACTTTATTGTCCAAACAAATTTAACCCCTTTACGTGTGAGCTCGGTTATTGTGTTTGGCCACTGGGACAAAATTCTGGACGAAATGTTAATAATAACCTGCTAAATCAATAAAACTGTGTACCTAAGTTATACTCATTGGTGTTGGCCATTCTTGGATTCCTAGGTTATTTTATGGAGCCACCAAGATTACATACATAGAGAAAATATGGAAAACAAAATAAATCTCTTAATTCCCAAATTCGCACATGCTAAACATTCCATATAATTCATTTCTTCTGAGGGATTTCGTAATAGTGTGAAAGTGATTTTCAGGACCATAGTATCTTTTTGATTATACCATGATATCATTAACAAATACCACTACAATGTCATGAAAAATTACTTTAAAAATCTATTAATTAAATCAATGATGGCAGAGGGTGAATTATTCAATCCAAAATGCATTATTGTAAACTCATAATGCTCATACCTAGTTCGAAAGGCTGTTTTCAGAATGTATTTCTTCTTCACACAAAACTGATGATATCTAGATTGAAGTTAAATCTTTGAAAAATATTGGTAATCCTGATGTTTGTAAAATAAATCATCAATGTGAAGTATGAGAAACTTGTTCTTTATTGTTACAGCATGGATGTCCCTGTAGTCAATGCACAACCTCATAAATCTGTCTTTCATCTAAATAAAATTGCAGGGGCTTCCCATGGAGAAACAATATGATGAATAAATCTCTTATTACTCAATTCCTCTATTTGTTTCTTTAGATCAAATAATTCCATAGTGGCCATTCTATAATATGTCTTCGATATGGGCCTTGAACCGTGAATTAAATCAATGGAAAACTCAAATTTCTCATTCTGGAGCATGTCTAGGTAAATACTCTAGAAACACATCAACATATTATTGCACAATAGTTATGTCCTTTGTTAGAAAATTATTTTATTCACCCATAATTATTTCCTTCACTTCCACTACAATAATTGAATTTAGTAAAGAAACTGGGGTTGGATCTAGATAAGAATTAGGTGGTGGCTTTTCTTCTATAAAGATTAGTTATTCCTTATCATCATCAAAAAATTTAACCTCCTTATTATTAAAATACATTTCCGTATCATGGTCCAAAATCCAATTCATTCCTAGGATTATATCAAATTTAATCATGGGTATGGGGATGAGATCAGTAGATACAGAACATTTATATGCCCTATTGGGAATTGATTCAAAAAACGTTGTTCTGATGATACTTCCCTTAGGTGTTTTGACAAACCACTCCCTTGTTAAGTCAATTTGAGAATATCTAATGTTTTTAGAAAACTGGAAAGATATAAAACAATGTAATGATCCAGAATCAACTATATCATTCGTTAAACTTGAGGAAAACATTAAATTACCTACCACCACGTCTTTTGGAGATTCAACCTCAGCAATAGTGATCGTATAATCATGGCCTTTCTCCCTTTTCCTTTTCTAAGGTATGTTCCCTTGGTTCTTAAGAAAATAATTTTCATAATTTACCTTTACTATATAATTGTAGGACTCTTCATTGACATCCTCCTTCTTTCCCTTGAAATAAAGAGCATGGTGGCTTTTTTCACAACACTTGTAATAGACTCCCATTCCATTCAGGAAATTACATGGGTGTTTATTCCCACATTTTTTGCTGGATAGATATTAAACTATTCTCTTCTTCCCATTATTTCCATATCTATAGTGATCAGTAGATCTCTTCTTCCCTTGCTTGGATTTGAATTCATAAGACATAAAGAATTCCATTTCTATCCAGATTGCGCATGAGACAATATTTTCATACAATGAAAAGGATTATGGGACTAATTCTCGACGGAGAAATTGTTTTAACCCATCAATGAATTGATCAATATTACTACTAGGGTTTGGTATATAACTGGATGCATGCCTTGATAAACTTTTAATGTTATCCTCATACATTGTGGAATTCTCATCCTCCTTTTCCCTCAGACTCATAAATTGTCTTTCCATATCTGCATGATGGTCATGAGTAATGTATTTTTCTTATAAAATATCTTTAAAGTCCCTCCTTTATATGGCCGATACTTCTTCCACTTCATCTTTATTTTGGATTAATGAACACCATTGATCTGAATCTTTCGTGAGGTGATAAATTGCCATGACAACTTTATCCCTTTTAGTACTCCCCAAAGCCTATAATATTTTCTCTATAGAATTTATCCATTCCTATACTACTAATGGATTTGTACTCCAATTGAATGTTGGTGGTTGCTGCCTCATGAAGCAGTCTATCATTGATCCTCCGTGTTGTGGATCATGAAGCTCGATATGGGTAAAATTATTATTCATAACCTGAGTGAGTTGTCCCAGTATGGTGATAAGATGATCTTCTCCAGTTGCATCACCAGATCCACTATAATAATCTTGAGTAAGAGGGAAATTCCTTAATTGATTACATGCATTAAAACAGTTTCCATTCCTTTCACTAGGCTCCAATTATAAAGAATGTCATACACTAGATTAGTTAATTAATCACAATAAATTTTTCCAAACGTGTAAAACACTTAACATAAATTGAGAAATTTTTAGATATAATCCATAATCATAAAAAAAATTCATTGTGGAAGTATATATTCATAAATCAATCATAATGGTTTATACATAAAATGTGATTTATCCTAAGCATATCCACTGAGAGTGTTGTAACCATGAGTGTAGCAAGGACCATTGTCATGTACTAGGATACCTTAGGTCAAGACTGAAACACTTTGTCATAGTTTTCACTCCTAGGTGCATCTTTTCCATAGCCTCCTCTACCTACTCGTATCGAGATAGGGATTTATTTCCTGGAATATTCACACAATCAATACATTACCAAGACTCTATGAATTTCTTCTATGAAATTCCTCGAAGTCGATCATAGGGTAATATGTTCTCATCAGAGTTTATGTAAATCTAGTTTCTATGGTTTGTAATAAAATTCTGCTGATACTAATTGTAGCACCCTGACCCCAGTTACCTAGATCTGGAGAATTATTACATAACATTGGCATGATACAAGGAGTCAAGTACCGAAAGACCGATCAGTTTAGTATCCTTGGAAGTAATAGATACATTCAGAACTTTTATATTACATCATGAAATAAAAACATCAACAAAATTATGTCCCCATTGACCAGACTTATATCCTTAGCCTATCCTTGCAGGTTAACCATTAAATATTTCTAAACATCCTGGGAAAAAGCATAGAAAGGGGTGAGATCATATTCTTAGTAAGGATAACAATATAGAAGAAACTTTCATAAATAAGCATAAAATTTTAGGCAATGTATATGACTAAAACAATAGCATTTTTAACTTAATATTTAACCTAATATGAAAAATCTAAAATCAAATAATTCATTTACTTATTCACATGGATATTCTTCTAGTCGAATAATCACATGAAATATCAATATCCACTTTCATAATGATGAAATGAATAATGCCAGACTTCATAACCACAAAGTCAAGGCCTTGTGCCACGAATAGAAGTATGATTTTGTAAAATCCATGTACCAAGACACTAGTTTGTCTTATTATACCTACTGATGCATCAAGGAGCTATAGCGGCTCTACCCATCACTTAAAAAGTCCAATTATTTCCTCATATGAAATGGTTTAAATATAACAAAAACATTTGTATTAAAACAAGCATATGAAACGTTAATACTTTATCCATAAACCATGAATGGTGTTAAAATAACACATACACAATCAAACATATCACAAATACATCAATGCAATATGTAATATTTATATCATAATTAATCAACTTCATAAAAGATTAAAATCCTTCAAAGGATGTTGACATAGATGAAATGAAATGTATTTGAAAGAAATACCACATTATATTTTAAAATCATTGTCACTTAATTATAAAAAAAATATTTATTTTGAAAATAATTTTATATGCTTATATGGGAAGCATCGACAAAGTTATAACAGTGGAAAATAGCCACACACGCCGTATAAGTTAAAAAAAGTTCTTATCTTAATTTTTTAGAAAAGGTTATAATGTACATTGTTTGGAAAATGATGGAAAGATTCCTTTTAAACCATTTTATAAAAAGTCAGTCAAGGGTATAAATGACTTTAACCCATAGTTTAGTAAATATTAAAAAAAAAATTGGAATAAATTTTTAAGATACATGGATGTGGATGATAAAGAGGTCTCTGTAGAAACTTATGAAAAAACAACCTCAGATAATAAAGAGATTGTGAACTTAACCCTTACCTTGTACTTTTCCTTAGTCGATGTTATGTTAAAATCCTATATAATAGTTAAAACATTGTTATTAAATTATACATGAATCATATAGATAAATATGATACCATATATGATCTATAATATTACATTGATAATATTATTTTAGTAGTATCATCATTTCGGGTGTTAATTAATTCGTTTTCCTTTATATGATTGGTTTTGTATGTCATGTTTGTTATGAAAAGGATGTATTTTAATCATATTAAGAATTATAATATATTCATAAACATTATTTTTAATCATAAAATGAAAATTATTATTGAATGATTACGATGGGAAATTTATCTCATCGCGTTCATGGAGACACTAATCTGTATGTATGCATGAGCGATAATATCATTAAATTGATGGTGAAATAGTATGTAATTGGATGGTATATCATATATACAGAATCATTAACCAGTTATATTTATTATTTACATCATTTATACTTATTATTATACCCATACAAATAATTAAGTGTGTGAATAACAAACTACACCATGATGTGGAGACGGTAATCCAAATGTACACATGTATAGTGACATTGTCAATCATATGATGGATAGAATGATGAATATGGTTGTCAAATTTTAATAATAACATCACAGTATATAAAATATACATGGGTTTATTTTTTTAAAATGGAGAAAATAAAGAAAGAGGATGTGGAAGAAGAAATGAACTTGAAAGAGGTGAGGAAATATTTACATCTTCTTTGGGTTCATCCTTTGGATTTGATCAAAAGTGATCCATAGGATTGCTTTATAAGAAACATAAGGATCTAGGAGGAATAGATGAGATCTTGGAGGATATTTGGGTTGGGGTTGGCTGAGCCAAATGGCATTGGAGGTGGGAAATTAAGTTAAGGGGATGTACACATAGATAAGAGAGGTGAGGGTTACTTTAGGAAAAGCTTGAAATATTATTTTATTATAAAATCATATTCGGGCTATAATGGCACAAAAAAATTATTTTGAGTCTAAGGTGGGGAGGGGTCGAAAACCATACAAAAGATAGGTTTTGGATAGGTTTATGTCATAATATTAACCTTATCTTATATATTTAACTCTTAGTTAAATTGTTTGACATTTTCCATGTCTATTTGTATTTTTTTTATTATATGGTTAATAAAAATACTATAACTAGACAAGTGAAACCATGTTGTTAATTATTAATATATATAATATTATCTAATTCCGTTGACATAACCTTAGATTTTTTGGGAATATTATATCAATTAATAATAATTTATTAGTTTTAAAAACTCAATTATGTCTATTTGGACACTATTTAGTATTTTATTTTTTTGAAAGCCAAAAAAACATTATCACATTGAAGAAATTTTATTTAAGAAATCCTAACATGACATATTATAATAAAAAATAAGTGTAATTCAAAATACATCTCATTTTACATTCATTTGGATATTTAGAATATCATTTATTTTAATATTTCATTATTATGGTTATTAATGCATCATCATTATGTCATAAATAAATTCAATTATATAATATCTACAAGTTAATAAAAAAATATCATTATTTAAGAAATATTTCTATCTTTCTATGTAATATTTATAGTAAAATTTATATTGTGTGTAACCCTATATTAAAAATGGTGTAATTATTAAACATAGAATTTAACTCTTTTAACTCTTCATTAAATAAAATAATAATAAATGTCATAATCTAATCCATGTGGACCCAAAGGATCATATTTTATTCTTCATGTTTTTTTTGTCCAATTATACTTATTCAATAGAATGATTACATGTGTTATTGTAATTATAATACCATTTTTACCCTTAATTACCCTATTTACATTTAATCGTGTTAAATAAAAGTCAAAATTTATAATTCACCAAAAGTTATTTTCATCTTATTGAAAAACATTATAATTATAGATGTAAACTGTGTCTATCAAATTTTTGAAATTCAACTCACAGAAGTGGTAAAATTATGTTTTATGCAAATTTGTAAATTCTTTTAGAAGGTGTGTAAAACACGGTAAAAAGATCAATAAATTTTTATATTTATAAACTTTTTATAAAATGAATCCAATGAATAAAATGGAACATATAAAGGTATTATGAATATATTTTGACATAAAATAAATTAAAATAATATAACTATTTATTTAAATAATAAGTCGGTTTTAAACAATAACGCAGTGTTTCTCACTATTCATCGATAATTGAATTCTTTCAGAAAAATAACTAAAATTCACCCTACGCTAATTTCGATATTCCGAATAAAAAAATGAATTCCATTTTGAATCATAAAATTTATAAAATTTCAAAAAGTGTGTATTACTATTCATAATGGCGAGTTTGATTTGTCGTGGTCTGTTAAAACTCCAAGTTTCGTACAATGCAAGCTACAACATTATTTAAAGGAAAAGGTATTGTGAAAGCTTTTATTTTTACAATAAATAAATACTAAAATATTAAATTAATAATTATATAATCCATATTCATTACTAACATAATCTTATCATGATATTGTCAACAGAGTGTATGTTTAACAAAATTAGTGTAAATTGACTTTCTAAATCCCTTGCCTCATGCATCATTTTGAATTAATGTTCATTATCCTATATTATAGTGTTTCTAAAAACATTATTATATTATTATAGAACCATATTAATATATATATATAATATCATATATCTTATTTTCACAATATCTTATCAACTATTTATTTATAATTTTTCACTATTTTCATTGTTAAATGTTTTATGTTCCTTGTTTTCTCATGCATGTTTCATCATGAATAATCTGGTTCTTAAACATATAATATAGTTATAAAATATCCTTAAATATAATTATGACATATTTATCATATTTTAGATTCAATTATACACTCAAAACTTATCATAAATAAATGTTATGGAAAATTAAGTTCATTACGGTCATGGAGATTATACATCGTACATAAACATTTGTTATGCTCCTTTTTTGCAGTCATTATAGAAATTATGTATGTAATATACTATATTTATAGAATGATAATAATATCATATATACCATAATATATATAAATACATCATCCATGAGGTTTCACGACCCCTTCCCCCCAACGTGTACCCCTCATGAGCCAGTAATGTGATAACGGAGATAATGACTCATGAGTCCCACCACCAGTAGGCCCCGGGATGGTGACTAGAACCTTGGGAATAATAAACACAAAGATGGGAGGAATTATCCTCTAAGAAACCACATGTGAAAGAGAGAGAGATAAGATTGGCACACACCAAATCTATCTCCGGCAGCAATCTATAAAATATCCCATGTACAAATATGTAATGTCATGCAAACTGCTACAACTAAAAGGGAAAAACAGCAAATACCCAAAAAAAATAAAAACAATAGCAACCACAATCCCGAATAGCTCTTGTAAACCCCAAGCTAATAGAAACCAGCTTGATATCCAACCTTGTCCATGTGACCTAAAATATAGTTTATATATACCTAGGTTGAGTATAATATTATATTTATTAGGATCATCCCCAAAGCCTCTCATGAAAAATTATAGAAATAATACTAAATCACAGTGAACAAAAAGTGACACTAACTCATCACCTAAATAGGTATACTATGTTCACAATCTCACCAAGGGTACTCTCAACAAGTAATTCATAAAATAGTATATAATATAATAATGAATATCAAGGTTACCCCACTACTACTTCCCCTACAGTTTTCTGCTTTTCCCCAATGGCACACGTCCTAAGAATGTTTCTCTAAAAAGGCTTGTTTGCAGACACCTGGGCGAAGAACCACAACATGCACCTCGTGAAACATAACCACCACCCCCACATAAGCAAAGTAACCAGGAAGTTTTGGGAAGCCACCTAAGCTCGCATAACGTATATCATATGTCTAGTATTATTCCTCATGACATTACATCCCATTCACCGGAGATAGTATCCTCAAGCCATCAAAAACTATACACGTTACACCTATATAATTCCATAGAAAACTATATCTAGAATATATGTGTGTGAATAAACAAAATCCATTACACCCCTCTACACACATATATGGGGAAAACTAACTGTTGTGCCCAACAGCAGAAGTCACTACCACGGGAAGAGAGAGGGGCCAAAGGGGGTTGTCATCCATATATCCTTCCACCAGAATGTTGGGGAAAACACCCCCCAGGGCTCGTAATGTATGGGTTATCAATTTCCCCAACTAACAGGGTGGAGTAGCGTAAAGAAACACAAAAAATACAAAATACACTATATCTCACTACCACAGTATGGGTATTACCTAGTCTTAAACTCAAATGAAACTAACGTCTCTTGGGCTCCTGGATTACACTTCTAAGACTAGGTATCCTAAAATCACACAACCATTTATAGTGCTTCATTACATAATTTCATTCCCTTTTGGTCTATTTCACTTTACGTATATTGATTATATAAAAATTAATTATCCATCAATGATTCCACATTAAATTTCATTAGCATCACACCCAAAGTCTACTACCACTTTAAATTTTATTCTCAACCTTGCATCCAATCATGCTCCAAGACCATCAGTTAACATCATTTATTAAACATTTTATTTTCAAAAATACCTCCACATATTTGTAGGCATTCTAGAAAAACATTCAAAGATACTAAACTCTAGGGGGATCCAAATTTTGAGTACATGAACTACCCATCGAGTCTTTTCCACCTATAGTAAGATCATATACCCATATTCCCTTGAGAATCTAAACACCGAAATCACTTGGCATGTAACACCCCAATCTTCCACAATACGCTTCTCTTTCAATAATGCAATAGCTTGCATTGTACGCAAGTTCGAGATTCTAACACACCGCGACCAATCAAAATAGCCATTATTAATAGT
Source organism: Viscum album (assembly GCA_963277665.1). NCBI lineage: Eukaryota > Viridiplantae > Streptophyta > Magnoliopsida > Santalales > Viscaceae > Viscum > Viscum album. The sequence continues at coordinate 676,276,403 of OY728150.1, forward strand.
AACAACCACTTTTTGAAATTATATAAATTTTATAATTCAAAATGGAATTTATTTTTGGATTATAAATATAAAAATTAGCCTATGTTTATTTTTTGATATTTTTCTGAGAACATCCAATTTTCGAGGAATAGTGAAAAATACTTAAAAACAACTTTTTAGTCAAAATAATTTATAGTGATAAATTATAATATTGATTGGTTTTAAAGTATAATTATAATATATTTTAACCGTTTATCCAATGGTGGTAATTATAATTAATTTCACTTTGAAATTGGACATTAACAATTGTCAATTTTTTGATATATATTGTTTCTTAAAAACACGCTATTTTTGTAACAGGGATAATTAATTATTAAATTAATTAATTCAACCTATGTGTTTTGAATTGTGTAAAATAGACAGAACTTTTGAATTAGAAATATCAAATATATCTTAGTGTTAACTTTTGGTATTTTTCTGAAAAACATCAATTTTTGATGAATAGTGAATCCACTAATTGGTAGTTAAAAACTAATTTTTCGTTTAAATGAAACTTTACCACTTATGTGAATTGAAATTTAAAAATCCAACATATATGTTTGAAATTATTACATATAATTTGGTTCAATAGGATGAAATTAATTTTTGGTGAATATTAACTTTTATGTTTTGTTAATCGCGATTAAAGGTAATTAGTGCAATTTAAGGTAAATATAATGTTATAATAATATGAAATTACCTTTGCACTTGACCTACCCTTATTGTATTATTCATGGCCGACCAATAAAATCCATGTGTCTACTTGGGGACCCCATATAGCAACTTGGGTAAGAAAATGACATTAATAACTTTTTATTTAAGGTAAAAAACATTGTCACAAACATGTGTTGTTTTACTAAAACAATTATTATATGGGGTTATATAAGATAACATTTCTACTATAACTATTAATTGTAAATATAAACATATTTACTACTTCATGGTAATTTTTTTTATAATTTTTAGACAATAAATAAATAATGTTATTTATGACACCATGATGATGCAGTGATTACCACATTAATAAACGATTTAAATAATATGAAAAGATAAGGTAAAATATAAGACTTAAACTTGTATAAAGCCTATTTGGATGGGTGGATTTAGAACCCTTATAACCTTATCCTAGAAATATATCATTTTAGGATCTTTATAATCCGAAAATCATTTCATAACAATGTAACATTTCATGACTTTCCAAGAGTGCCCCTCCTCTCCTCGTATAAAAGGCCCCCACCACTACCACCTTATTCACACCATAAAAGCCATTTGGCTCAGCCAAAATCTGAAAAAAAAAATACTCTATAAACTTCCCTCTATTACTCATAGATGCCTAACGTTGGGCATAAGACTTCCCGAGGAAGCCTTTGGCTCAAATCAAAAAGAGTTACCCGATTTTATGGTAATGTATTCTCTTATATTCTTTTGTTTTATTTTGATTCTACAACCCCTTAAACTCTTTTTATTCCTTTATATTGTAACGACAGTATATTAAATATACTAGGATGTTTTTATGAGAATTATTTGATTTACACTTACACACACCATTGTATAATGGTTAAAGAACATACTGTTTCTGTGGGTGGCATATTACTGCCTCACGAAACGATGATGGTTCAATCTTCTTTTAACAACTCTCATGGTGTCCATTATGATGTCACTATATTTATATATGATATATATTATTTGTATGATTTCATTATGCTTCTGTATGTTTCATATATGGCATACCATTATTATTTCCATTATGGGTAAATGCGATAATCTCATTTTAGGAAGTGCGGACTACCGCCCCCTCAAAGTGATTTGAATCGTTAATGACATATGTGGGACATATAAAGGATGGAGTAAATGCTATTATATATGATAATATACTAGAATTATAATATACCTTTATATCATTATGATTTCATTCCATTAAATACGAAATAGAAATGAAATTAGTGTACATTCGTACGTACGGCTTACCGTCTCCATGAACGGTGCATTTAATTTCTTACCTCTAAATGTTTTGTAATATTATAAATGCATTTATATTCTAGATATATAGGATATATATGATATCTACATAATGAATATAAGTCTTGATATAATATATATTTTACCATATGAACAACTTGTAATTATAAGAAGTTTATTTTTGACTCAAGTACCAAAGATCGACAAAACGACCATTATTAACTTAAATAATTACATAATGTTCATTACATGGTAATAAGTGATATAAAAGGAATGATTAGCTTGAAAAATGTTATTAAGCAATTAGAAATTAACTCTAGTTTATTATTTAAGAGATTAAATAATGATCAAGTCAAGTCGGACATGAGGTAAGGGACTTCTTCTCAATCTCCTTTCATTGAGGCATATTTTGTTTTATACACAACTTTATTTTATACGGTGTATAAACCCCTTTCAATTTTACTCAAAATGAATCTTTTTATACTAAGCGTTTTACTAAACGACAAAAGGATTGTTTTGTCTTACGTATGTGGCGATAATGACTTCTCGGCCGACGTGACCATTATTTATGTTTCGGCTTCCTCTACAAGCAATAATTTTTTTTTAAATGAAACAATAAATATTATGATTTAATTTTCTTTTATTTTGGTATTGAAAATGGTTTTGATAATGTTTTGATTATATTAATGTGTTTTATTGATATCTTGTGATTGAAATGTGGAAATGTTATGTTTCCTTTATGCATATTTTATGTGATACGATTATGTTATGGTTCTTGGGCATTGTTTATGATATGTTTAATCCTTTCCATATAAGGAATGAATTGGAATTCATAAGTGATGGGTGGAGCCCTCTATAGCTCCTCGATGCATCAGTAGGTCTGATGAGACAAACTAGTGTCTTGGCACGAGGCCTTGACAAAATCTTTGTTGTAGTCTTGGCACAAGGGCATGGCTACGTGGTTATGATAGTCTTGCATTATGCATTCCATCATTATGAAAGTGGTTATTGATATTGCATGTGATTTTTGGACTACTAGATTATCCATGTGAATAAGTAAATGGAATTATTTCATTTTACTTTTTCCATATTATGCTGAAGTTCAAGTTTAAAAGGATTTTGTTTTAGTAAGACATTGCCTTAAATGTTTATGTTTATTTATGAAAGTTTCCTCTATATTGTTATCCTTACTGAGCATCTGATCTCACCCCTTGCTATGTTTTTTCCCCAGGATGTGAAGAAATATTTTATGACTGACCTGCAGGGATAGTCTGATGGGGATATGAGTGTGGACTATGGAGACTATGTTATTTTATTTTTTCACTTTATGATGTAATGTAACATTTATGATTGTATATAGTGTTTTTAAGGCTACTAAACTAATCAGTCTTTTGAGACTTGATCTTTTGTGATCATGCCAATGTTACATGATAATGCACCGACTCTAGGTAACTGGGGTCCGGGCATTACAGTTGGTATCAAGGGTAGTTGAGTACTAACCTTGGAAGCTAGATTTAGATAAACTCTAATTAGAACACATAGACCTAAGATTGACATTGATGATTGGTATAGAAAAACTTCCTAGAAATTTGGTAAAGTATAGATTTTTTGTATTTTCTGAGCAATACATCCTTGTCTAGATAAGAGCATATAAGGACTCGACCTTAAACATTACATATTATTGAATTAAATGAATAATTCACATTGAGGATCTTTTCAGGTTTAGTGTTTTAGAGAATTAGGACATAACTATTACATCTCCAAGATTACAAAGTATACACATCTGCTCAGCTTCCATTTTTTTCACAAAATAAAAACTCTTTAACAAAAGAGTCATGTCTAGTTCCTTATTTTATACAGCCTGACATTTCCTTGATCCCATCTTTGACCCTATTCAACATTATGTCCTGTGAAAAACATTTCAAAAACTAGGGATGAGAATAAAAAGCTCAGTAAGGGATATAAAAGTATTAAAAGAAAACATTAGTCCATGTATGAAGTCATACTTTACCCATAAAACATAATCATTTTAACATACCTCATCAAATCATGGATAAATCATAGAAATCATAAGACATAAAGGTTACTTGAGGCATTCATAACATTCTTACGTAGGGAGTAACCCTCTTGGTTACTTTTGGAATACCCATCACAGTATATTCCCTAAATCTCTTCAGAGAAACCTTAACGTTTAACCCCTTCGCGTTACCCAATGAATTGGAGAGCTATATCGGGCTCACCCGCCCTTAGTTTATCACGGAACCACCCATATTCATAAACAATGCCCAATAACCATAACATAATCACAGAACAAAACTTAAGCACAAAATAAAGATAACATTCCCACATTATAATAACAATATAACATTTTAAGATATTGAAATAATGAATCCATTCTAAAAACCATTTTCAAAACCATTTAAAACATTTAATAAAGAGATTTTTGAATCAAAGTGTCCCATACCACTTTGAAGCTTTTAAAATTATAAACCATTAATATCCATTTAAATAAGTCCTTAAAACCACTTTGAAAACATGTATATTATTGAAAATTATTTATAAGAATAAATCATTAAAACATTTAAAACGATATTTTAGTTAAACTGTTTTTAACAAAATGAGAGACACTAGAATACAATAATTGAAGAATAAAATTTAATTAGAACTTTATAATATCATGAGAATATAGGGATTCATGATATAATATTCCAAAGGATAGTATATACACCATATAAGAGTGAACTGGTGCATAACAACAATGAAGTCTCAATAGAAATGTAAAATGAGATGAAATCCATTATAAAGAAGGTATCCTTAAATTAAGGATAAATAAATCTCATAATTATGTGTGAAAAATATAAATACACCCAATATAAGTGGATATTAAGAGTAAAACAATCAAAGGTAATTCACAGATATTCAAAGGATGACATATTCAATAACTACATGTTGAATCCAATGAAATCGAAATTGGGTTAAGAAGTTCCCTTGGTAAAATTTGACAGCCTAACGACGTCACATAAAATTTTAGAAAAAGAGTTGATGAGAGATATAAAGGGTATATCATCACTTGGACATAAAATTTATGGAAATAAGGATATATAAGAACATATCCCCACATAATAAGATGAAAATTTAAAGACATAACAAAATAAGTCTTTTAAAAGAGGAGGGTGAAAGGTTTCCTTACCGATTTGGGTAACTATCGAAACGTACACCCCATGGAAGAAGGGTCACACAATGAATATGTCAATACCCATAAATGAAATTATGCTAAGAAAGTATATAATAATGTGCAGTACGTACACCACTCAAAGGAAATTGTGGAAAATGTAGCATTAATGTCACAGGAATAAAAGTGAGATGAAAAATCCCTTACAAAAACTCGGCAGCCTAACGACGCCACTTAAAACTTCCAAAAACTGGATTTATGAGATAAAATAGGGTCTCTCATAATACTAACATAAAAATTACAGTATGAGGAATATAAAATAACATCCCCAAACGTAATAAAGATGAGCATAAAAGAAATGACATAAAATAGAGTACTTTAAAACAAAGAGAGAGGTTGGATCCCCTACGAAAATTCGGCAGCCTAACGGTGCCAATCAAAACTTCCAAAATGGATTGATGAGAGAAAATAGGGTATCTCATCATATAAACATAAAAATTACAGTAAGAGTAATATAAAATAGCATCCCAATCATATTAAGGATGAGCTTAAAAGGAATTACATAAAAGTGTGTACTTAAAAAGAAAGAGAGGGGTAGGTTCCCTTACCTCGTGTCCGACATGGCTCGATCATTCTTTAATCTCCTGAATAATAAAATTTGGCCAATTTATAATTTATTAAGGACCACCTTTAAATATTATTATTCAGTTAATATCACATATTATAATGACATAATTATTGGTTAATAAAGTGAGTTCATATCAGACGTTTTTTTCAATGTTCGGTACATGAGTAAAAAATCGAACTTGTTGGAAAAGAATTTTCCATGTAGTTATAGATACATCATATCCAGAATAGTATTTATGTATTAAATATCATATATATCCAGTATATATTCATTTTATACTATTCCATAGCATTTGGAGATAAAATATTAAAAGCACCGTTCATGGAGACGGTAGGCCGTACGTACGCATGAACGCTACTTTCATTTTTTGTCATATTAATGGAATTAAAACAAAATGAGAGATATATATATATTATAATTCCAGAATTATATCCATAATTTAGATGTAATATATTACATATATATCCATTATATATATGTACTTATAATAGTATATAACATTTGTATATATGAAATTAAATGTACCGTTAATGGAGACGGTAAGCCGTATGTACGCATGAACGCTACTTTCATTTCATTTTTTTGTATTCAATAGAATGAAATAATAATGATATAAAAGTATATTATAATTCCAGTATGATATCATATGTAATACTATTAATTCCATCCTTTATACATCCCACATATGTCATTAACGAATCAAATCACTTTGAGGGGGCGGTAGTCCGCACTTCCTAAAATGAAGATATCGTGTTTACCCATAATGGAAACCATAAAGGTATGCCATAAATGAAAAATACAGAATATTAAGGAAAACATAAACATATTATATATCATATATAAATATAGTGACATTTTAATGGCCATCTTTGAAGGTGTTAAAATAATATTGAACAATCATCATTTCGTGAGGCAGTAATTCGCCATCCACAGAAACAGTATGTTATTTAACCATTAGACTGAGGTGTGTGAAAGTGTAGCTCGAATAATTCTTATAACAACATCATAGTATATTGAAGATACCAGTTTTGTTACAAAAAAAATTAATAAAAAGAGTTTAGGTGTTTGGAGAATCAAAATAAAACAAAAGAACACAAGGGAAGACATTTCCTTTAAATCGGGTAACTCTCTTTGATTTGAGCTCAAAGGCTTCCTTGGAAAGGATTCTACCCATATTAAGGCTTCAATGATGAATATAGGTATGTGGAGAGAGTAAATGGGTAGGTGTTGGCCGAGACAAAGTCCTGAGAGGTTTGTGTAAGGTGGTAGAGGTGGGGCCTTTTATAAGAGGAGAGGAGGGTCACTCTTGGAAAGTTATAAAATATTACTTTATTATAAAATGATTTTCGGATTTAAATGGTCCCAAAAGGATATATTTATAGGATAAGGTGATAAGGTTTAGAAGTCCATCCATACAATAGGTTTTTGACAAGTTTAAGACTTAGATTTCACCATATCTTCTCATTTTATTTAAAACGTTCATTTATGAGGTAATCACTGCATCATCACGGTGTCATAACAAATTTAATTTATCTAATGTCTAAAAATTATAAAAAAAATATCATGATGTAGGAAATATTTTTAGATTTCTAATTAATATTTATATTCAAAGATATGACTTATATAACCCCATGTAAAAATTGTTTTAGTAAAACAACACATGTTTGTGACATTTTAATTTTAACTTTAAATAAAAAGGTATTTATGTCATTTCCCTACCAAGGTGGCTCCATGGGGTCCCCAAGTTGACCCATCGATTGTTTGGGTCGAACATGGCTCATCCAATTAGGGTAGGACATGTGTCTAGGTCATTTCATGTTATTAAAACATTATTTTTACCATAGACTACACTAATTACCTCTAATCGCGATTAAAAACCTAAGAGCTACTATTCAACAAAAAATTATTTTAATCCCATTGAACCACATTTTACTTATTAATGACAACCACGTACGTCAGAATTTTGAAATTCAAAACACAGAGGTGGTAACATTTCATTTAAAACAAAAATCAGTTTTTTAAGTACCACTTAGTGGTTTCACTATTCATCAAAAATTGAAGTTTTCCAGATAAATACCAAAAATTCGCCCTAATATATATTTTATATTCTGAATTCAAAAATGATGTATATTTTAAAAAAATCAAAACATATAAGTTACAATAATTAATTTAATATTTAATTCCCGCTGTCAAAACAAATAGCGTGTTTTTATGAAACAATATCTATTAAAAGATGGACACTAGTTTAAGTCCAATTTCAAAGTGAAATTAATTCCAATGGCCACTATTGGATTAAATGGTAAAAATATATTATAATTGGACTTTAAAACAAATTCAAAAGATAATCTAATCATATAAATAAATTATATTAAAAAGAGGTTTTGAATTAAAATAAAAAAAATTTGACTATTCCTTAAAAAAATGAACTTTATCGAACAAATACCACAAATTTACACAATGTAAATTATGATATCCCGATTCTAAAGAAGAATTTTATTTGGTCCAATATAACACATAAAATTGTCAAAAGTGGATTTAAAATAGGTTCTCCATCAAAAGGCGGTTAATCGACCTTTTAATGAATATTAGAATGTTTATGCTTAAAAATTCGATTCATTCACATTTTAAGCCTCTAAAATTTATTGGAGAAAATTAAAAATATTTGACAAACATATATAATAATTTTTTAGTTAGTTAAGTTCATTCCTTCCATTACAATGGCTAGGCGTTAACTACCATTTAAAAAAATATTATTTTATAATTAGCATGCAATGTATGATTCCCAAGAAACTCGTTGTTGCGTATTGGGTACGCCATCGAGCATAGCATCCCCTTTAAAGTAATATTAATATTATATTCACAAATATGGATAAATATTAAAATTATATATTCTTTATTTACCTGGGGTGTTATAGAGCAGTTAGAGGCGGATCTGGCACAGATGCACCTAGGGGTAATACCCGAAAACACCGCTTTGAGCTAGACTCGAACGGGAACTGGTGCACGAAAATGGGCCTTGCTGTACTCTTGGTTACGACACTCCCAGGGGATATGCTTAGGATAATTCAAGATTTCATTACAAACCATTATGAAGGGTTTATGAGTATATACTTTCTCCAAGAAAACATTTTTTATGGATTATATCCATAAATAGTCCAATTTATGTTAAGTGTTTTATAAGTATGAAATTATGTATTTCAATTCATAAACTAATCTAGTTAATGAAATTTTTTAGAAATGGTGCCTAGTGGAAGGAATGGTAACCATATCAATGCACACACTACATATAGGGATTCCCTCCTCCTCAAGATAATTATAATGGAGTTGGTGATACAACTAGTGCTGATCAACTTTTCACCATAATGGGACAACTCACTTAGGTTATGAATAATAACCTTACTCGTATAGAGCACCCTGATCCTCAACATGGAGGATCAATGATAGACTGCTTCATGAGGCAACAACCACCAACATTCAATGGGATTACAAATCCCTTAGTACCTGAGTAATGGATAAATTCCCTAGAGAAAATATTTCATTCTTTGGGGAGTAGTGAAAGAGAAAAGGTTATCATGGCAGTTTACTGGCTCACTGGAGATGTTGATCAATGGTGGTCATTGATTCAAAACACGAAAGAATATTATGAGGAATCAAATATGGAAGGGAGGGAGTTCAAAGATCTTTTCTTAGAAAAATACTATCTTCGTGACCAATGAGCAGATATGGAAAGGCAATTTATGCGTCTGAGACAAAAGGTGGATGAGAATGTCACAAAGTATGAGGAAAACATTACAAGGTTAGCGAGACATGCTGCAGATTATATACGTAACCCAAGAAGTAAGATTGATGGTTTTTTTTATGGGTTAAAACCATTTCTCCATCGAACTTTGGTATCACAATCGTTCTCATCATACAAAGATATTGTATCATGTGCTATCAAGACAAAGCAGGAATTATCTAAGTCTTATGACAACAAAGTAAAGCAAGAGAAGAAGAGAATGGTGGGACAAGAGACAAATAAAGGGAAAAAGGGAAAGAAGGATTTTATATTATGTGATAATTTTGGGAAGAATCACCCTGGTACATGCCTAAAGGGAATGGGAGTTTGTTAAAAATGTGGAGAAAAATGTCACCAGTCTCGTGATTGTAAAGGAAAGAAAGAGGCTATCAATGTTGAATGCTTCAATTGTAGAGAAATGGGGCATTATGCAAATGAATTCCCTAAGATCCGAGGATACTTACCTTAAAAAAGGCCAAGGGAGCAAGGCCAAACTTATGTTGTTACCACATATGATGTTGAATAATTATTGTATTTGTGTTTTTGGACTAAAAAACTATATTATAGTTATAAGAATAATGTGATATATATAAGTATTGTACTACAGTACTTGTTGTTTTCATTAAAGTTTTAATATGATAAAGGTAATCATATTTTTATTATGTGACAATAAGAGAAACTGTACTTTGTTTGGGGAATTTGATGCTACAATTGATTTTGGAATTTAGAGACCTTTTAGAGAAAGTATGGATAGAGGTATTTTGGATAACTATAAAGGTTGGAATGGATTATGTTTACTTTTAGATAGTATTGTTTAAGGTTAAAACATTTATGAAGATTATTTTTGGAATATTATAATACTATTGTTTTAGGGAAAGGACAAGCTGCAGGTCGGGGGATAACCCATCGCGTCGGACAAAGCTGTACAAATCGAACCCACAACCATAGTGTGACAGGCCTTTATTACCTACCACTAGCCTACAGGAAGTCTCTGGTTATTAAAAAATAGTTTTCCTAATCTAAATGGTATTTTTTAATATATAGAACCTTATACGATTAGGATAAATATAATATTTTTTAGTTCTATTATCTTTTTGATTGAAAGATAGGTTTGTGGTAAAAATTTACTAAAGAATGAAACGTCTACATGAAAAGTATGTATATTCCCTTATGTTCTAAGTAAATCTCCTAAATAAATTCCTCATATTTATGAAAGGTAACATAAAACAAAAACATTGTCGGTTAACTTTTCCTACTGGGGAATCAATGTCGTTTAACATATCACAAGTTTGTGTTTTTTTGTAGTTAACTTTCTCCTAATCCTGTTTTCTACAACTCTCCATCAGACCACGATGGTTTGTTTCTCCTCCATATGCATGTTTTCATAGAATCTTAGTATGGGCTATCTCGTGTGACCTTTTTACTTCTTTTTATTTCTTTTAATGTTATATATTTATTAACCCTATTTCTGATATGGGTTTTCCACAAAGGTATTATCTACTTTGAACCTTTTAATTTAGAAGAACAATTTCAAATTTTGAGGACACAATTTATTGAAGGAGGGGAGAATGTAACACCACAAGCATCCACGATATGCTTCTCTTTCAATAATACAATAGCTTGCATTGTACGAAAGTTTGAGATTCTAACACACCGCGACCAATCAAAATATCCATTATGAATAGTAATACCCAAATTTTGAAATTATGTAAATTTTATATTTCAAAATGGACTTCATTTTTGGATTTGTAATATCAGATTTAACCTATGTTGAATTTTTGGTATTTTTCTGAGAACTTCCAATTTTCAATGAATAGTGAAAATACTTAAAAAAAATTAATAAAAATATTTTATAGTGATAAATTATTCTATTGAGTGGTTTTGAGGTATAATTAGAATATATTTTAAAAGTTTTATCCAATGGTGGTCATTAGAATTAATTTCACTTTGAAATTGGACATAAACAATTGTCAATCTTTTGATATATATTGTTTCTTAAAAACACGCTATTTGTTGTGACAGTGGGAATTAATTATTAAATTATTTAATTCAACTTGTATGTTTTGAATTTTTTAAAATAGATATCCTTTTTGAATTAGGAATATCAAATATAGTTTAGGTTTAATTTTTCGTATTTTTCTATAAAACTTCAATTTTGATGAATAGTGAAACCACTAAGTGGTAGTTAAAAAACTAATTTTTCGTTTAAATGAAACTTTACAACTTCTGTGAATTGAATTTAAAAAATCTTACATACATGGTTTTCATTATTAAGTAAAATTTGGTTCAATGGGATGAAAATAATTTTTGGTGAATAGTAACTTTTAAGTTGTATTAATCGCGATTAAAGGTAATTAGTGTAATTTTAAGTAAAATATAATGTTATAATAATATGAAATTACCATTAAACTTGTCCTAACCTTAATGGATGAGTCATGGCCGCTCATGAAAATCCATGGGTCAACTTGGGGACCCCATGGAGCTACTTGGGTAAGAAAATGACATTAATAACTTTTTATTTAAAGTAAAAATAAAATTGTCACAAACATGTGTTGTTTTACTAAAACTATTATTACATGGTGTTATATATGCTAACTTTTCAACTATAAATATTCAATGGAAATATAAAAATACTTCCTACATCATGGTAATTTTTTTATAATTCTTATACATTAAATAAACAAATTTATTGATGACACCATGATGATGCAGCGATTACATCATTAATGAACGAATTAAATAAAATGAAAAGATAAGGTAAAATCTAAGACTTACACTTGTCTAAATCCAATTGTATGGGTGTATTTTGAACCCTTACCACCATATCCTCTAAATATCCTATTTTTGGACTTTTAAAATCCAAAAATCATTTCATAATAATGTAACATTTCATGACTCTCCAAGAGTGCCCCGCCACTCCTCTTATAAAAGGCCCCCACCACTACAACCTTATTCACACCTTCAATGCCATTTGGCTCGGCCAAACTCTGACAAAATAATCTCTAAAATTACCTCTATTACTACTAGAAGCCTCACTTTGGGAAGAAGTCTTCCCCAGGAAGCCTTTGGCTCAAATCGAAAAGAGTTACACGATTTTAAGGTAATGTCTTCTCTTATGTTCTCTTGTTTTATTTTTCTTCTCCAACCCATTAATCTCTTTTTATTTATTTATTTTGTAAAAAAACAAGTATATTAAATATATTATCATGTTGTTTTGAGAAGTATTTTATTTACACTTACACACACCATCGTCTAATGGTTAAAGAACATACTGTTTTTGTGGGTGGTGAATTACTGCCTCACGAAACGATGATTGTTCAATCTTCTTTTAACACCTCTCATGGTGGCCATTAAGATGTCACTATATTTAAATATAATATATATTATGTTTATGTTTTCCTTATGCTTCTGTATTTTTTATTTATGGCATACCATTATGATTTCCATTATGGGTAAACGCGCTAATTTCATTTTAGGAAGTGCGGACTACCGCCCCCTCAAAGTGATTTGAATCGTTAATGCCACATGTGGGATGTATAAAGGATGGAGTAAATGATATTATATATGATATTATACTGGAATTATAATATAACCTAATATCATTATTATTTCATTCCATTAAATATGAAATAGAAATGAAATTAGCGTTCATGCGTACGTACGGTTTACCATTTCCATGAACGGTGCATTTCATTTCTTACCTCTAAATGTTATGTAATCTTATAAATGAATTATTATACTTGATATATAGTATATATATTATATCTAAATCATGAATATATTTCTGGATATAATTTACATTTTACCACATGAACAACTTGTAATTATAAGAATTTTATTTTTGACTCAAGTACCAAAGATCGACAAAACGACCGTTATTAACTTAAATAATTACATAATGTTCATAACATTGTATTAAGTGATATAAAACAAATAATGAACTTTAAAATGGTTCTTAAGAATTTAGAAATTAACTCTATTTTATTATTCAGTAGATTAAAGAACTATTGAGTCAAGTCGGACACGAGGTAAGGGACTTCGTCTCAATCTCCTTTCATTTAGGCATATTTTGTATTATACACAACTTTATTTTATACGGTGTATAAACCCCTTTGACTTTTACTCAAAAGGAATACTTTTATACAAAGCTTTTTTACTAAATAACAAAAGTAATGTTTTGTCTTACATATGTAGTGACAACGAATTCTCCGCCGATGTGACCATTATTTGAGTTTCAGCTTCGTCTACAAGCCATAACTTTTTAAATGAAAAATAAATACTAAGTTTTACTTTTCTTTTATTTTGGTATTGAAAATGGTTTTGATAATGTTTTTATTATATTAATGTATTGTATTAATATATTTTTATTGAAATGTGGAAATGTTATGTTTCCATTATGCATATTTTATGTGATATTATTATGTTATGGGTCTTGGGCATTGTTTGTGATATGTTTAAACCTTTTCATATAAGGAATGCATTGGAATTAATAAGTAACGGGTGGAGCCTGCTATATCTCCTTGATGCATCGGTAGGTCTCATGAGACAAACTAGTGTCTTGTCACCAGGCCTTGATAAAATCTTATTTGTAGTCTTGGCACGAGGCCTTGGCTAAGTGGTTAGGATAGTCTGGAATTATGCATTCCATCATTATGAAAGTGGTTATTGATATTGCAAGTGATTATTCGAATAGTAGAATATCCATAGGAATAAGTAAATTCCAATATTTCATTTTAATTTTTCCATATTATGCTGAATTTCAAGTTCAAAAGGATTTTGTTTTAGTTATACATTGCATTAAATGTTTATGTTTATTTATGAATGTTTCCTCTATATTGTTATCCTTATTGAGAATCTGAGCTCACCCGTTTCTATGTTTAATTTTTCCCAGGATGTGAAGAAATATTTTATAACTGACCTGCAGGGATAGTCTGAAGGGGATATGAGTGTGGAATATAGAGACTATTTTATTGTAGTTTTTCAATTTATGATGTAATCTATCATTTATGAAATTATCTAGTGTTTCCAAGGCTACTAAACTAGTCAGTCTTTCGAGACTTGATCTTTTCTGATCATGACAATGTTACGTAATATTGCACCGACTCTGGGTAACTAGGGTCGGGGTGTTACCTGGCATACCCAGCACGTCTTCTCCCCTTTCATAAGAAGGGTGGGAAAGACCAACATTCTCAAGTTGTGGGTAATTTAAAGAAGATTTACAACCAAAAATAATCAGTATGAATCCAAACATTCACTTCCAACCCATTTCATCATCCCTGGTGTCCTCCCTGATGCCCACATGCATAACTCGATTCATCTCACTACTCTAGGTGGCAACTGGTGCCACAACAAATAAGCATCCATGCCCCCACATATCACAACCGCCATCATGGCTCATCTCACAACACAAGTAGTAGGAAAAAAACATCATATCAATTGGGCTCGTGGACCATAAATAATCAAGAGGGTAACTCAGAACCCAACAAGGAATTATCTTTTTTCAAAAAACCAGTTATTTTAATCCATCCTGAATTAACCAATTTATTATTCATAGGTTCCAAATTTGGGAAACCTAACCAGTAAGATATCACAAATAATTAAACATGCATACTACACCAATTTTATTAACTTCAAATTAAAAATTAAAAAAGAAGATTCATTTACATGACTCATTATCTTTTTACAAACAATTATCTACTAATTAAAACTTTAGTATCTTTACCAATTTCCATCAAGAATGAAAAGATAAAAAAATCAAGCATATATATCACTGTATCTTGAATAACAAGAGGTAATAACATATGATCGATATCAATTTATCTATCAAGTTTAAATATTTATTATGTCATTTCCATTGTGATTCAGTGGGATAAAACTTGATAACTATACAGTTGCATGTGAATGTAAAGAGAAGCAACGAATCCCCTACCTCAAATGGTTCTTCAAGTTCTTTATAAGAGAATGAGCCAGAAAACGGTTTATGATCTCCTCCCCTATGTCAACTGTATCCACCAGATGATGTAGAGACACCTCCACACCGATAAAAACCCAAGATAAAACCATTATGAAAATGGAGCTAGCATTCAATAAAAGTGCAAGGGAAAAAAATTAGATGAACCCAAAAGAATGATGATAGAACATACCTTATATCAAAATTTCATCAATATTGTTGGGTTGTAACAAAACAGAGGGAAAACAGTCCAAAGTGGAATGTTTGATTGAGAAACTCCTACTAGATTGAATGAAAGGTTACAGCGTCTCATAGTCGAGAAGAATAAGGATGAACTAGGGAGGAATATATATCCTCCCTTTAGAATATTTAATGGAGCAGTGGTTTAAGATACGTTGGATTTCCATTAAAAGTGGAATACATTAAACCATGCAGTTTGAACATGTAAAATTATCACAATCCATATGAGAAATTAATATAGGATTTATGACCTTTTAATCATCCTTAGTGTCTTTAAAACAATTTTTTAAATACATTTTATGTCAAAGGAAACATTAAAGGGGAAAACTGTAAGAAGCAGGAAACACTGTTCATGAACTCGAAATTTAGCAAAGGAAAAACATTGTTCATGAAACTCATCATTGAAACCTCACCATAAGAACCTCACTATTTTGGAATCATTGTTCATGATCCTCAGCATTGGAACCAATAAATTCTGGAACACAATTCATGAACCTCAACATTAGAATCTCACCGTTGGAACCTCACCGTTCTGGATACACTGTTCATGAACACACAATTTGGAAATAGAAAGAGGTCACTGTTGGAACCTCACCATTCTTGAAACACTTTTCATGAACCCAAAATTTGGCATAGGAAAGAGGTAACCGTGGGAACATCACCGTTCTGGAAAGACTATACATGAAATCAATATTTTGAATAGGAATGAGGTCACCGTTGTAACCTTACTGTTATGGAAACACTGTTCATGAACTCAAAATTTTGCAAAGGCAATACAGGTTACCGATGGACATCACTGTTGGAACCTCACCAATGCACTCTTTAAAAAAGGTTATCAATGACATTGTTAAAAAATGGTTATTGATGACACTATTCACAAAAGGTAACCAAAGTCACTGTTCAAATAATGTCACCATTTCATTGTTCACATAAGGTCACTGTCGCATTGTTCACATAAGGTCTTTGATGACACTACACTCATAAGGTTACCAATGACCCTTTTTACATATGGTCACCATAGAACTATTCACATAATGTTATCGATGATACTATTCACAAATGGTTACAGATGACACTATTCACATAATTTAACTGATGACATTGTTCACAGAAGGTTATCATTGAAACAATTCACATTACGTCACTGATGACACTGTTCACATAAGGTTACCGATGATAGTGTTCACATTGAGTTACTATTTCACTATTCACCTAAGGTTACTGTTGCACCGTTCAAAAATGGTTGTTGATGACACTGTTCACATAAGGCTTTTGATGCATTGTACAGAGAACTGGAAAATTTGAAATGTTTTTGGGATAAGTCCCTTTGACCTCCTAGAACACATCAAACACTAGATTTTCAAAAAGGAATAGACCTTAGAGGTCCAGGCCATTAGATATTTACCTCTCAAAACATTCTCCTCCTCAAGAATTCAAAACCAACCTAAATGAAAACATAAAAGAAGTCTAAAAATCCACCCATAAAGACACCACTCAAAAGTTATAAACCCACATGATGCAACCAAAGAAAACCATCTCATAAACAATAATGGTCAATAACCAGAAAGGGGACATCATTACATTAAAATAGTTAAACATCAAACAACTATGGTTACTGTGCACGCATTTGTGAATCAAATTCCCAGGTACTCTCCTCCATGCCACCATGTCTCCAAAAGACATGATCCATGGGGATAGAACTCCCGTGAAGCACCTTCTTCTTATGGTATTGGATCTCCACAGGTCTCCCCTCAAAGGTCGCATCACCATCAACATTGATCTCTCCCAAATTGATGATATGAGAGTCATCATAATGATAAAGATGGAGCTATGATATATGAAAAACTTCGTGTATCTGACTCATTTGTTGGGGATGTGAAACTCGATATGCCACAACTCCAACACAAGCTATCACCTCGAAAGGCCCAACAAATTGTGGAGAAAGCATACTCCCATGACCAAACCTTCACTGACCATGATGGGGAGTCATGTTTAGAAACATGTGATCCCCAACATCATACTATATATGTCTCCTCCTTTGATTAGCATATTATTTCTACTGATCATGAATTGTATTCATCATCTCACAAATCACCTAATATGTCTCTGTTCTATTCTTCACTAGTGCTGGTCTAATAATTGCTGACTCTCTAACCCCACTCAGCACAACTGAGAATGGCAAGGCCGTCCAAACAAGGCTTCAAAAATGCCATACAGATGGTTGAGTGAAAACTATTATTGTAAACGAACTCCACCAATGGTAAGTTCCTCATCCATGAAACTCCAAAATCTAAGACACAAGAGCATTACATGTCTTCAAGAGTCTGGATAGTCCTCTCTGTCTGACCATCCGTCTGAGGATGAAAAGTAGTGCCAAGGCATAGCAGAGAACTGAAAGCATGATGGAGACCTCTCCACACCCATGAGGTAAATATAGGATATTGATTAGAAATGATCATCCTTGGGACTCCATGAATTCTCACCACCACCTTCAGATACTTCCTCGAAAAAACTTTTACTAAGCTTGACTCCTTGATTGCTATGAAGTGGGATAATTTTTTTTAATGATCCACATCCTCCCAAATTGTGTCATGTACTCCCTTAGCTTGAGGTATACCAGTAACAAAGTCCATTGAGATTTCCTCCTACATTGATTGAGGAACATTTAATGGCTGTAGAAGGCCACTAGATACAAGGTTTTCGACCATCACCTTCTGGAAGACCAAACATCAAGACAAAAACTCTGCAACTGCTTTCTTTATCCCAGGCCACCAAAACTGACTCCTCAAGGCTCAATACATATTTATCACACAAGTATTTACTACTAATGGTGAACTACGCAACTCTATGAGATTAGTCTCGCGCATCGCAAAAGGAACAAAAGGCCATCCATGATACAACACTCGGTGTAGTTCATCCTCAGTCCAACCATCAGGGGCCTCGCCACAAACAACTCGGTCACTTTAGACCTCCAACTCGTGATACCCCAACTAGAACTCTTCCACATGTTGCACTAGAGATTACTGCACCATCATATAAAAAATACGACCTCTACCCAACCTTCTTCAATATCAAGATGTAATGCTGACATTTACTTCATTACTCCCCATGAATAACAAGATTCACGCACTACATCACCACGTGACATCCTGCTCAGTGCATCAGCTACAACATTATCTTTTCTAGGTTTATATGATATTTTGATGTCATATTCCTATATGAACTCCAACCACTAACCCTAACGAATGTTTAAAATATGATGGGAGAAAACATACGTCCGGATCCTATGATCTGTTGAAACCACAAAGCACTCACCAATGATGAAATGTCTCCACAAATTTAGAGCAAACCCCACAGTTGCCATCTCAAGATTGTGGATGGAATAGTAACATTCATTGGGACGTATCTTCTGAGACCCATAAGATACAACGGATCTCTACTGTATTAGAACACAACCTAACCCTAGATGTGAAGAATTGTAGAAAACATCAAACTGAACTCCCTCAGATGGAAGAAAGAAAACTGGAGAACATAATAACATTTATTTTAGATACTTGAAATCTTATTAAAACTGATCAATCCATAATAATGCAAAATCTTTCCTATTAAAAACTTTTAGGTGAGTCGTAGCTCGAGAGAAATTGGCTACGAACCTATTGATTTTTCCTGCAATACCAAATAATATTCGCACCTATGACACTGCCTTGGGGGCTTCCCAAGACACAACTGCTTCTATATTTGATGGATCAAGAACAACTCCCTGTTGGGACACAACATTCTCCATGAAAAATAATTATCAAGCCGAAAACTCACACTTCGACAACATCCCAAATAGGTCGTGTTGACGAAAACACCCAAAATCGAATGTAGATGATCTGCATGCTCCTCCTCCAACATGGAATACCCAAGAATGTCATTGATGAAAACCACCACGAACATTTCTAGGAACTCATGAAACACAACGTTCATCAATCCCATGTACACAGCTAGAGAATATGTCACCCCTAATTGCATTATAATGATCTCATAATGCACATGATGACAATGTAAATCAATCTTCGGGATATCCTCACTCTTCACATGCATCTGATGATATCCTGACCGAATTTCAATCATTGAGAACCACTTTTCACCCTTCGCTTGATCGAATAAATCATCATTCTGTTGAAGAGGATAGTGATTCTTCAATATCACAATGTTTATTTGATGATAATCGACATACAACTACAATCTACCATCATCCTTCTTCACGAACAAAACTGATGCACCCCATAGTGAATCACTTAGATGAAAAAAACAGCACTGTAAAATACCACCATGATTTATATGTAACTCTTGTAACATATAAGGGTCAATCCTATATGGAGACATAGATATAGGAGACACTACTGGTTTTAGCTCAATCCCAAACTCAATCTCTTGTTGGGGAATTAATGATACAACATCTTCGAGAAATACATCAGGGTACTCTTGTAAGACCCTAGTTAATCCCTACTATTGAACCTCTAAGGAACTCAACATCTTCTCATCCATCATGGATTATATGTACGGAACACGCCTCTGACCCATATGATGGTCTCACTCACCATGAAACACCATGGGCTCTCCATCAGCATCAAATAACACAACCTGCCTCTTGATGCAATTCAAGATAACCTGCACCAAATACCACCAATCCATAACAAGGATAAAATCATATGGTTATATTCCTAAACCTAGGAAATGTCTCAAAGAGTGGTGCTACCCCAACACTAGCTCACATTCTCTACATACTTCAAACAAGTCATCTCAACCTCCAATTGGCGTATTTAATGCCAAGGGCACCAGATGCCTCTCTACCTCAAGTACAAAAGCTTGGACAATGATAGGTAATATGAAGGAGTGTGTCTCTCCTAAATCAAACAAGGCATACACCAATGTATAAAAAAATCAAAGGGTACCTCAAACGATGTCTGGATTTCCAATAGTCGGTAACACTAAAGTACGAAGCTAACCATGACTTCCTCCATGACATCTATGACCCTGATGGGGACCAAAAACATGGTCGCGCTCTAATCTCTAAGGATGGGGAGCATCACGGTGATATCCTATGCCTGCCCCATCTACCCCCTACTGATCCAAAGTTGGTTCAACCTTCTACTGCTTCCTCGATGGAAACTGCCTCAATGGATGAATCTAGAACGGAGCACCTGGTGCACAATGACTACTCATGAATTTCCATCCACTCTCAATTCTGGTGATATCGACCACCACAATAGAAACAAGTGCCTTATCCCTTTGAATAGGCCTCAGAGCTACTACCCCCAGAGAAATGAGAATCTAAGGCCTGGGACCTAACCCAAGCCGAACGAAAACTCATCTTCAATGAAATACCGGAACCCTAGACCTTAGCTCTAATTCATATTGAATCATGACGACACCCCTCTCTTGATGATCATGTTCTGAAAAAATTCCTCTCGACAACCTCTGCCCTTTCCATCACCTCTAGATATGTCTTCAGTATAAATGGGGTGAACTAGCGCATGATCTCTACTTGAAAACCCTCCTTAAAATGCATCTCTATGGCCTCCCCATCTGGAAAAATGTCCGAAGGATATTGTAAAAGTTTTTTGAAATGGATTCCAATATCTATCACAAAGGAGCTCCCATGTTGAATAATAAGAAGCTCCTGGATATTGGATGCCTTTGCAGTCTATGAGGGAAACTGGACTCTAATAGTATCTTGTAACTCCTCCCATTAGATCACTAACTCAACGCGATGCTTGAGGAACAAGAACCAGCACTGCCTCACAGGTCCATGTTGAATCGTCACATCCAAGGAAACCCAATGATCATTCTGTTCACGGTTCAAATTGAATTTTTTCTTGACCACATCTGAAAAATATTCTGTTACTGTATATGAAATAGAGCCCTCGTACTTCTGCAGGATCTACTGTTGTAACTCTCGGAGTTTCCACCTCCAAGATTCATTGCCGTCAACCTCTATCCAACGGTTATCTACTAGAGCAGCCTGCTAAACATCTTCTGTACAAACATGATAAGTACGTCGACCTGGACCCAAAACTGAAAAAAAAACCATTAAAGCTCCTAAACCTGGAAAATAGAAGACTCACCATTAATTGATTAAATGTTTTCTTTTATTCATTTAATATTAACCTATCAGAAGGTCTACCCATTCAAATATTGGAATAGATAATAATGATGCATGATCCTTTCTACATATCTAACATGATACTAGTATCACCTTGTTTAGTAGCCACTGTAAGCACAACGGTCCATATTTCAGATCATATGGGGCCCTTAACACCTATGTCTCATCCAGTCTCCAGTGTTTACATCACCGGCTAAACATGACCTACAATATTTCCCTACCAACCAATGAATCCTCACATGTGCCTAACACCAAAATCCATCCTATCTCTCAACCATCCATTGATACCACTCTGTCACAACACCCTCCCCACATGGTGTACCCCTCCTAGGCCGACAATGTGAGAAGGGATATAATGTCCCCAGATTCCTGCCACCAGTAGGCCCCGGGTTGGCGACTAGCACTGAGGGTATAGTAAACACACAGATGGGAGGCATTACCATATAAGAGAACACGTAATATATAGAGAGATAATATGGACATCATCCAAGTCAAATGAATGTATTAATATATACAAAATCCAAAGTGAAAAAATTTTATTTCATGAAAACTACTACAACTGAAAGGGGAAAATGGAAAATAACAAAAAAAAGTAAAAACAGTAGCAACCACAATTATGAACTGGTCAACCAACCCCAAGCTAGTAGAAATTAGCTTGATCTCCTTCATTCTCCCAGTGACCATAAATAAAATTTATATATACATAGGGTGAGTATAATAGTATACTCTATAGGATCCTCCCCAATGTCTCTCATGAAATAGTAAAGAAAGCTTGCTAAATCACAGTGAATAACAAGAGAAACTAACTCATCCCATAAATAGGTATACTGTGTTCCCAGCCTAACCTTGGTTACTTTAACCAAGTAATGCATAAATGAATATATAATATAATAAACAATATCAAGGGTACCCCACTACTACTTTCCCACTGGATTTCTGCTTTTCCCCAACGTCGCTCGTCCTAAGCATCACTCTCCTAAAAGGCTTGCATGAAGACACCTAGGCGAAGCACCACAACATCCACATCATGCAACAAAAACACCACTTCTACATAAGCAATGTAACAGGTTAGTTTCTGGGGTCCACCATAGCTCTCATAACATGAATCATACTTCGGTTATTATACCTCAAGCCATTTTATCCCATACACTGAGTACCTATCCACAAGCCATCATAGCCTATACATGTTACACATATAGTAGTCCATAGGAATCTATATCTAGAAGATATTTGTTTAAATATCCAGAAGCTATTACATACCTCTACACACACATATGGAGAAGACTAACCATTGTGCCCACCCACACAAGTAACTACCAAGATAAAAGAGTGGGGCAAAAGTTGGTAGTTAGCCATCTATTCTTCGACCAGGATGATGGATAAAACACCTTCCTAGGCCTCAAAATCCCCGAGGTGTCATTTTCCCAAACTGACAGGGTGGAGTAGCCTTTAGAAACACAAAACGAACATAATATAATATATCACACAACAACACTATGTCCATAGCCTTGTCTTAAACTCAAATACATCTAACGTCTCTCGGACTCCCGGTTGCAACTTCTATGACTAGGTATCCTATAATCGCACAACCATTTATAGAGCTTTGTTACATTACATCATTCCATTTTTGTTAGTTTATAAATATGTTAATTAATTATTTAATCATTAAATAACCATCAATAATTCCACATTAAATTTCATTATCATCACACCCAAAGTCCATTCCACCTTTAAATTATAACCTCGCCCTTGCGTCCTAGAAAGCTCAAACCCCTTGGGTTAACATCATTTATTAAATCATTTATTTACATCATTACCATCCCATATTTCCATGAAATCTAGAAAAAAAATTCTAATATACTAAACACAAGGGGGCTCAACACGGCGAGTATATGAACTACCAGATGAGTATTTTTCACCGATATCAAGAGCATAGACCCACTCTCCAATTAGAAGCTAAACTCAGAAAGAACGAAGCATACACCATGTGTATTCTCCCCTTTCGGAAGAAATGTAATAAATACCAGCTTCCATGAGAATTGGGGGATATAAAGATGATATACAACCAAACAGAATCAGTATGAATCAAAAAATCCACTCCAACTAATTTCATTAACCCTAGTGTCCTCCTTGACACACACATGCATAACTTGATGCATCTTGCCACTCTAGGAGTCAACCGTTGCCATAACCAATATTCCTCCATTCCCCCATATATCATAACAGACATCCATAATTACATCAATACACAAGAAGTAGGAAAAAAATCATATCAACCGGGCTATTGGCCCTTAATCAAGCAAGTGGATAACAAAGAATCCGACAGAGAATTATATTTTATCAATAAAGTAGTTATTTTAATCCATCTTGGATTTACCAATTTATAATTAATAGGTTCCAAATTCGATATACCAAACCAGTAAAATATCACAAATAATTAAACATGTTTACTTCACCAATTTGACTTACATAAAATTACAATCTTCAGAACCATATTAATTTAATTTCCTCTTTATCCTTACCAAATAATTATCAATTAATTACATCTTTACATTCATTACCAATTTCCATCAAGAACGAAATGTTAAACCAAGAAAGCCTAAATATCACACTATCTAGCAAAATAAGAGGCAATGACATACGATCGATATCATTTTATTTATCTTGTTCAAATATTTATTAGGTTAATTTCATTGTGATTCAATGGGATAAAACATGCTAACTATATAGTTACATGTAAAAGAAAAGGTAAGTAATGAATCCCCTACATCAAATAGTTCTTGACGTTATTTATATTAAAACAAGCCACACAATGTGTTGCGATATCCTCCCCCATGACAACTGTATCCACCTGAGGATGTAGAGATACCACTAAAGCGGTCAACACCCATGAAAATCCCATTAGAAACATGGATATTTCATTCCATAAAAGATTGAGTTAAAACAGAAGGATATGAACCCAAAAGAATAACGGTGGAACCTACCTTATATCCAAGATTGATTGATACTACTTGGTTGCATCATAACCGAGGGGGACCAATCCAAAGAGAAAAGTTTGATTGATCAACTCCTATGGGATGGTATGAATGTTTCGAGCGTCTTAGAGCTGAGAACAATGAGGAAGAACTGTGGAGGAATATATATCGTCCCTTTAAAAGATTTAATGGAGCAGTGGTTTATGATATGCTGGATTTTCCATTAAAAGTGGATCGCATTAAACCATGAAGTTTAATCATGTAAAAGTAGCATGATCCTTTGGAGAAATTAATATAGGACTTATGACCTTTGAATCGGCCTTAGTTTCTTTTAAACAAGGCTTTAAATGCATTCTATAACAAAAGAAACATTAAAGGGGAGAACTGTAGGAAGTTGGAATCAATGTTGACCAACTCGAAATTTGGCAAAGGAAAAGCATTGTTCATGAATCTCACTGTTGGAACCTCACTATTGGAACCTCACCATTCTAGAATCACTATTCATGAACCTCACTATTGGAACCTCACCATTGAAACATCACTATTCTGGAAACACTGTTCATTATCTCAAAATTTGGCAATGTAAAGTGGTCACTGTTGGAACCTCGCCGTTATGGAAACTCAGGTAATGAACTTAAAATTTTTCCAAAGAAAGAAGTCACCATTGGAATATCACCGTTCTATAAACAATGTTCTAGAACTCAAAATCTGTCAAAGGAATGATGTCACTATTCGGACCTCACCATTCAAGAATCACTGTTCATTAACTCAAAATTTGGCAAAAAAATAGAGGTTACCAGTGGACCTCACCATTGGAACCTCACTATTGCACTGTTCACATAAGGTTTCCAATGGCATTTTTCACATAAGGTTACCCATGACATTATTCACACAATATCACCGATGTCACCTTTCACATAAGGTCCCCGATGCACTATTCACATAAGGTCACCCTTGCACTGTTCACATAATGTTACTAATGACATAGTTTACATAAGGTTACTGATGACACTGTTCACATAAGGTCACCATTGCACTGTTCACATAAGGTTACTGATGATACATTTCACATAAGGTTATCGATGAAATTATTCCTATAAGGTCACTGATGAAACTATTCACAAAAGATTACCAATGACACTATTCCCATAAGGTTATAGATGACACTGTTCGCAAAAGGTTACTGATGACAGTGTTCACCTAAGGTTAATGTTGCACAATTCACCTAAGTTTACCGTTGCACTATTCACATATGGTTACCGATGATAGTGTTCACCTAAGGCTACTGATACACTATTCACATATATTAATAATTGGGAATGTGTTGGAGATAAGTCACAGTGACCTCCAAGAACACCTCAAACACAATATTTTCACAAAGGAATGGACCAGAGAGGTTCGTGCCATTACATTATGTGTTGTGGAGATTTGAGAATCACATCGCTCTATAAAGGCAGTTGTCTGCACCCACACAAATGATGTAATCATTGATATGTAATTGAAAAAAAAAGAGGGGTTGGACTTTTAGATGTGGGGAGACGAAACACTTGGAATTATTGAAAATAATTAATTTTTCTTACATTTTTCATGTGAAAAAAATGATAAAAACTTAAAAATATTGAACAATATAAGTTTAATGACTTATATATGGCACTAAAATAGTCCATATACAGGTTTATTTGGCATTTTACCTTATCGTTGTAGTTTTACACCCTGTGAAACCCATATTTTACTTAACTACAGTAATTACATTATTAATCCATTATCTATTCATTTTGGTAAAACAATTATATTCTTTTAATTGGATAGGGTAAAATATGATGGTTCCAAAAGTGGAATACATTTCTTCCAAATGAATATTAGTGGAAAATTTTAAAATAATGTTATTCCCATTATCATAACAAGAATGATGTTTTTTGAATATAAAAATCAAAATGTAAATATTATCTAGATCAATATTCAATATGAAAATTATTTAAATTACTTACATTTGAATAAGTGATATAAAATAGAACCTTGTTTAATTTAAAAATTTATATATATTTGGAATTTTAATGTAATTAAATTTAATAGGTATTTTCCAATTAAAATTCATTTTTCTGACTGTCAATCAAAAAATGATTATTTATAGAAAAACCAAATGTTTTAACCAAATGATAAATTTTGGGTTCTTGTTTCGAAAAAATAGTTTTAAATTTTCCAAACCAAACACCAGATTTTATTTAATAATTATTTATATATTTTTTTTCAAAATCATAACAAAATATCCTTTTAGGAAAATACTATTTTTATATAAAAAATCATTTCATATAAATGATTCTTTTCTTATTACTAATTAGTATATGAACGTATTTTTCATAATTTAGTTATTACTATTCAAACCCTTATATTTAATAGCTATGTTATATGTTTTATATTAAATACACATATTTTTATAATATTGTACATTTTATTTAACCATGTTATTATGTGTGAAGAAACATAACGTCATTATTGCATGAAACACAATATAAACCCATTGCTTCTTATAATGATGGATTATGACATATTAAATATATGTAAAAATATAAATATGTTAATGTATTGAGGTGTTATATTTTCATTACTTCATGATATTGTGTGTAATACATTTCATCAAAAACATTGTTCTTCAATTAAAATATCAGGGTGTTATATTCTCCCAAAAATAAAATAAATTGAATCATAATCATTTGATATTAATCGTATTATTAATTAGTTTCATATTTTTAATTTCAATTTTTTAAAACCATATATCATAATAAGTTATAATAAATAATCCACCAAAGAAGAGTTAATTGGATGTAAAATGGTCATCTGGATTTATCAGACAACCTGGTTTCAATGTAGGATAACAAACATTAGATTTCAAAACAAGGATATGGAAAAAACATAATGTCCATGTTTAATAAGTATTTAAAAATTTCATTTATCACCTAAATTTTTTTGATTAGGTTAATGTTACAAACCTATAAACTAGAAAAAAAAAATTAGTTTGGAAATCAATCATAGATATAATCAGAAGTTATTATATTAAGATTACATTTTATTTTAGGATAATATTCCTATAGATAATGATAATTCATTGTAAGATAAAATTAATTGATTTAATTCTCTTACATAAGAATAATTTCATCATTTGGTTGTGCATTTAACAATTTACCAATCAACACTTTGTTCAAGAAATGAGAATCTAAAAATTAATTTTTTATTCCAAATGCTCTAAAATCAACATTTAATGGATTTTAAGATCCATTAAATTAATAGAAATCTATTTTTCAATCTTGAAATATTTTACCAAAACAATATGTGTAGTAGAAAATCAAATATGAAAAAATAATTATATGGTTTAGTAATACATTAATCATTAAAATTTCATCCAAATTTAACCTATACCATTTCATAAATTGTTATCATATTGTCCCTAAAAAATATCAAGATAAAATAACCATGAAATATGATCACTTAATTTCCAAATTTAAAATACCCTTAGTCATCCAAACAAAAAGAAGAATATAAAAACCGTCACATTCTAAACAAGTGAATGCCTTCATCATGTTGGCTATTATAACATTGTAATGAATTAAATTACCATAAAAACATATTAGAAACATTAATTTATATATAATGTTTATATTAAACATTTATTTTCAGATAAATTATATAAATCAAATAATTATATTAACTCCCTCAATGATATTGTAAAATATAAATTAGAAAAAAAATTAATCAAATTCAAAGATGTCAGCACTGTAGAATTTTATTTTTCTATGTTAATATACTCATTATCTTAATAACATTATCAAAACATTAGGTACCTTTTAAGGGTTATATTTCCCTTAATAAATTATTTTCAATGAATTTAAAAAACAATATAATCATTTTTATTGGTCATCAAAACCATACAAAATATTCTTTCAATTAATTTGTGAAAAATTACTATAATAAAAACTTTATATCATTATTTATTTTTGTAACAATAATATCATTGTTATATTAGTGAAATAATACACTTCATGAATAAAAAATAAAATAAAATTAATCATTACTCTTCATTAATGGTATTTTTATACGCTTGGCCATGATCCATTAGCTTATTTTAGGTATGTTATATTAACTCTTTGGATATTGATTTTCATAGTGTTCTATATCTTTGTATTTTGATTGTCCTACATTAGAGAAAAAAAACATTTC
This sequence comes from Viscum album, assembly GCA_963277665.1. Classification (NCBI taxonomy): domain Eukaryota; kingdom Viridiplantae; phylum Streptophyta; class Magnoliopsida; order Santalales; family Viscaceae; genus Viscum; species Viscum album. The sequence continues at coordinate 676,305,486 of OY728150.1, forward strand.
CATGGAATTTAAAGCATGGTGTCCTTTATATCATAAATTGTAGTAAAACACCATTCCTTTAGAGAAAATACCAGTTTGTCTCTTTCTAAAATTATCACATGTTATAGAATTCATCTTTCCATTATTATATTTAATCTTCTTTTTCATTACTATCCCCTTTTCTTATAATACTTCCACACAAATCCATAATACATAGAATTTTTTTTATCTATATTCTTAACACATGTTACTATATCATTATATTATTATAATATTTTATATGAGAGATCCCTTCTAATGAATGTATTAATCCAATCAAAGAAAAGATCGTTCTTTCTAATTTGGATTACATGCAATGATCTAGTTAAAAATATGTCTTTACGAAGCAATTTATAAATTATAGAATATGTTAGAATAGATAATATTATTTTAAAAAAAATTAACCAGAAAATAGGTAAATACATTTCGTATATTTTAAAAATATATGCATAGATAATCCCATAATAATAAAATTATTCACTTTGAGAATATATCTATTTTAAAATCTATCCTAATTGGTTTTATTGAAAATTTGAAATTCCCAAATCATGTCCCTCTGTATTTCCAAACCATGAGAATGTTAAGGTTTATTTTCATGTACCTTGTGATGATCTATTCAAGCACAGTTATCCATTTTCATAGTTAATACACATTGTTCCACTATACTAGGACCACATTCAATTATAGTATATAAATAGGAATGTATTTATAGAAAAAACAAAAAATATATTCCATACCAAATTTTTTTTTTGAAATTATACACTATTATTTTAAGTCTATCATGGGGTTATGTTTCATAATCTATGTTTTCCAAAATCTAGTTCTCAACATTTCTAGTAAACATTATCAAATACCAACTCCAATGACCCCATCCCAGTTTCATGGATTATGATCTCGATTTACTATATTTGAATAAGACATATGGAATTTAAACCTTGAGTAAAAAATAGTATAATAGTATTTCTAAACTATATACATACATGATTCATATAATACCTCTAAAAAACAAATTATGAAATAATGGTTTCCAAATTGATAATATTACATCAAAAATATCTATTCATATTGAACATAGTACTTTATATCGGTTGCTAAGGATTAAAACAAAATAAGGGTCCACTAAAATCTTCATTAAGGGGTATGTACATCAGATTCAATCATAAATTAACAAAAAATATGTAACATGGATAGATACATAACTGAACAAACATGTCATTTAAAAAAGGTACTCATGAATATATAAGAAAAAGTATATTTGTAAACATTTATAATTAAAATACATTCTCATTAAATAAAAACGGATAATGAAACACATCGATTGATGATATAATTATAAATTATCAAGGATAATAATAATATAATTTCAAATGAATGAAATGACTAATTATTGGAAATCAATTTTATCATGAATGTGTTACCTTAAATATAAATTTATATAATCAATAATGAATAATTACACTTGTTAAAATCCCATTAGGTGTGCAAAATAATACCTTTGAAAATATAATATATCCTTAATAGAGTTTAAAAATACTAGTTACAAATTCATCGAGTTTGGCCAACATATTTTATCTCATGAGACATGTTGATTCATCAAGGGGATTTCTATAATAGGACCCACCAATATGTTAGTATCTAATTCACTCCACATATAGTAAACAATATATTTAATTAAAGTAAAAATATTTTTTATCATTAAATATATGTAATGAGTATATAATATATGTTATCAATTTCCCTAATAAAGTTATGTAACATTCAATGTCAAAAAAAAATGTAGAAATGAGATATGTTTTTTATAAATAATAATGACCATCATAAATAAAAATGAATTTATTTATGTAAATTTAATGTTTAATAATCATATGTATGTGGATATTTTTTGGGGGATTCATTTTGTAAAAAATAGATAAAGAAGTAAATGTTAATACTATCATTGGTCTGAATAATAATTAGTCATCCACATGTAAATTAATAATGGTATAAACATAAAATCATTGGAGTAAACATAATGGGTTTTTTTCATAGACATGTTTAAAATCATTAAAATATATTTAAAAACATCATTGAATAAAATAGAATTTTCATTTGAAAAAAAATTGCAAATAATTTTCATTGAAATTCATGTTTAAAAATATCATTACAAATTACATAGTAAATATGTTAATGAAACACAAAAAAACATTTCCATGATTTTATTTATTTTCAAAAATTCTATTCATATATATAATATCATTCCATTTTCTCTACAAAATGTTTAATAACATTCATTTTCAGAATATGTTGGAGGATTCCATTCAAATATTTTGAATAACTAAAATAAAAATGATTTTTAAATGATATAATATTCATCTTATAACATTTGGTAAAAATTAAAAATTTGTAAATAGTCATTTAATAAATAATTTTTAATGGTTTAACATATATCTAACAACGATGGTAGAAAACATTGTTATGGAGGAAAACAAAATTTCAGAACAATGAGAGAAATGAAGTCTGATTTTCAAAAAAAATATTTTATCAATTATTTTAAGTAGTAAATAGTTAGAAATTGGTAAGATCAAATGAATATTTATTTAATAAAAAAATAATAATAATATTAAATGTGTTTAATAAGAACCTTTTTTATACTTTCCTTTATCACGTATTAAATAATAGTCAATCTCTAGTATAATCAGATGTTGAAAACCCAATATAAAATGTTACTAACATTTATGTGATAATTAATCAATGAAACAATTATGTGTATCAACTATAAATAAATAAAAATTTACTAAAAAGACCATAATAATGATATTTCCTTACAAAAATCATCATATCATAAATTAATAAACAGTGTATAGGTTTAACCCAATGTATGGAAATTGAGTTTTTCTATCAATTACCTCAAACTCCTTTCTGATTGAAAATAATATAAACTCATTTATAATTGTTTAAAAACAATTAATAATATATTATATAACCATTTTAATATTCAAAATTTCATAAATTATATAAAATCTAATCACATATTCATTACTAATGTTACATTATTATCATAGTTTCGAGCATTAACTATGATTTCTTGTGTAGGTTTCATTAGGAGATATCTCATACTTGTTTATATTATATATTTATATCTTATCCAGAATAATAATCATTAAATAATTATCATATATTTACATTAATTAAACTTTTAAAATCAATCATGAATTATGGTTATGAAAAATTGTGTATGTTACGATCATGGAGAAGATAGACACTACATATACCTAAGTAACAATTCAATTTTTTAACAGTCATTATCTAAATTAAATATGTTATATATAATCCTTTTATAATGATCCTAATAATATATGTAACATTATATATGTATATTTATATATATTCCATTTATTTTGTTGATTAAGATAGGGTTGCATCTCTTCATGAAGACAGTAATCCAAACATACACAAACGATGTTATCATATTTTAGTGAGTGTACATAAAATAATGAAAATGGTATATTATATATTTTTTGAATTATAAATATGTGATGAATATAATATTTATTTAATTTACATAACATATATTTATTAAACATAACCTTATTACATTCCAAATGATGTTCTATGGAAGGATAAATTGCATAGCATTACTAAGTGGTAGTTTTTCTTACACAAGATCGACATTATCGTGTCCCATAAGGATTGGAATATAAAAATTCATATATGCTACAATTTCTCAATTAGAAAAATTATAATTAAAATATTTGATACATTCCTTATATATATATATAAATTCCAAACTATGAATCATAGTATTGGAAGAATGAATTATATCGGTTCGGGAAGGGATAGTCCTTCGTGTAAACAAAAGTGATTTTGTAATCAATTTAATTAATGTAAAGATAAATTTAGGTCATTATATAAAGAAATAAACATCTGAATATATGAAATATAGTTTGGATAATATATCAACACATTATATAAATAATTAATGTATGGTGATAATGTAATAAAATAATAATGCCTGCTGAAAAACATCAACTCTCTTTAGGTGTCATCATTAGGTTTTACTAAATCCTTAAATTGTTGGATTTATATCAATAATAATTATTATAGTTTGTTATTAGGGATTCTTTTGATGTTATTTAAAATTCTAAGGAAGAAAAAATGGATGTGATTTTTTGAATAATTAAGGATTTGGGGTGTCCTTTTATAAGAATGGTAAAGGTCACACACTATTTTTTTAAGAATAATTGAGTACTAATTCATCATTAATGTTTCAAAAGAATAAAAATTGATCATTATAATAACCCTATTTGTGTAATGGTATAAATATTTACATAAAATTATTTTTTAATAAATTTATTGTTGAATTTACCTTTATATTTTCATTATAATCCCCATCATAAACAATTTTATATTATCTATAGTAATACATTTTTACTACATTCACAATTGATTTTGATAAAAAATACATCAAATTTTTATAAACTATTATATATTCTGATTCCAAATATGTGATGTTTTTTTTCAAAATTCAATTAATATAAGTGATAAAAAAATATTTTAAAATTAATACCATAGATTCGATGAAATGGAACTTTATTAAGCAGAAATGTCCAAAAATATTAAAAAATTAATCTATCAAAATATAATATGAAAATTATTATTTTGACTTAAATTATATTAGTTCATATTAATTTGAAATAACATTATTTTAAAAAAAATTATATTAATGTTATAATTCAAATTTTAATAAAATATTGTTTTTCTGAAATAATAACTTTATATTCTAAATGAATCGTCTAATATTAATAATCAATAGATAACAATATTTCTTATAATATAGTTTGTACTATTTTTAACATCCTATTACATTGTTAAGGTTATTTTCATTTTCCTATGTTATCACTTGGTTTTAAAAATCCTTTTATGTGAGTTTTATGGGTTTACCACAAACTACTGAACATGTACATGTCATCTACTTAAAGAACACTACATGTTCTTAGTGCTGGTTGAATATGGAGGACTCATAGATCCCAACATGAATGTGGATATAATATTTTGAGATGGTAAGCATCGTGTAGTGACTAAATTGTGGTTTTTCAACATGAGTCGACAGGTTTTTTGGAGTAACTTATCTAACGATACCTACACGTTGTGACCAAGGGGTACACATAGAGACCTAGACCGTGCCCATATTTAAGTCATGTGTATTTATATTCACATTGCTTTTTACTCCTGAAACACTTGGATCTCAATCCTAACATTCACTTAGGTGTTCTTCAGTGGGGTTTCACCTTTTGGATCGATCTTATCGGCTCTATTTCATCGATGTATCTACACTTTGCATCTATGGGTAAGTGTTCTTTCTGGTTCTACATTGTAGTTTATCTTGGTATCATCGTTGCCTTATAATATCATATCCTTAGATCTATGTTGGTCCATCCTTGTCATCTTCTTTTGGATCCGATGTGAGATCTTGTCTCAAAGTCCATTCTGTGGCTAGTATTGGTGCATCAAACATTCATTCTGGAGGTACGTGGACATTCTTTTATCGTGAAACACCTTGTCATCTATTTTGAATCAATCCATTAAGGTGGAGGTTTTATTCATGGGCCTTTTTTGATAGCTTTGTTGGGAGTAGTTTCTTTGGGATCCTATTCCAAACATGTGTGACCCCGGGCATTGAGGTAGGTGGTTCTGACTCTAGACTATGATAATGATCCTAATTGACACTACTTTAAAAATTAATTGATGTAATTATCATGACTGTTTTTCTATGTTGAATGGGGGTTTTGAATAAAAATGGGTTTTTACTTGATTTTGATAAATGCATTGTGAAATGGTTTTGAATGGTTTTGAATGTGCCTCAAATAATTTAAATTGGTTTGTGAAATTTACCAGATGGGTTACCTTGGGTACATAGGTGTAAGGTTAGATTGAGGCCAACATCCATTTCATTGTGATTATAAAAGAGGATTGTCTTGGGGATTACATATTTTCTTATACCCACTATTCTATGGTACTGATAGTAACTTTTAGGGGTTTTACTCACATGGTATTCCTCTGTATCCATGGCTTGATATTCTAGGATCAGTTTTTGTGCACTTGTTTTTTTTGGAACAACTAGTCTGATGCCTAGACCTATGGTAATCCTCTGTGTTGAGATAAATGTTCCACTATTTTATACATTTTGTATTTATGAGTTATCCTTGATATGCATGTTGATTCTTGTGAAATATTATATTGAAAACGTTTCTTGAATCTATTATACCTACTTTTGTTTATAAATGTATCAAAACTAAAATTTACCATGTTTTATTTAAAACTTCATTACTTCTTTTCTTTCCACGATTAATTTTAAAATAATTATAAAATATTGTCATATAGATCTTTTTATAGAACACCTAGGTTAGATCCTACTGATCTTGTTACCTCACACCCAATGCTCTACTACGGAGGTGGGTAAACTATTTTTTGTCTTCCAGTGCTAGTAATATACGCACTATCATGAGATGGAGAGGTTCATTTCAGCATGGATGGTTATCTTTTGGTTAGTTGAATGGATTTCTACCATGCCATCATTGCAGTGGGTATTTGTTTTTGATTCCTTTGAAGTCGGACTAGTACATTGGGTTTTTTCTACTCTTACATTTGTCATGTTTCTGCTGTTTTCCTTACAGTTTTGGAAAATATATTTGTTATTCTTTCACTGTTACTTCTATATATATATATATATTTATATATATGTATATATATCACTTTGTGTGCGTTTTTGTGTGTGTTGTGTGGTTATTTAGGTTAGGTGATATCATTCCCTTAGTTTTGTTGTTTGATGCATGTGTGCTTATTGCCATCCCGTGGGGATCTGGAATGCCATTTTGGTATGTGGACGATCTGGTCGGGTGCTGGGATTTTGGGAGACCCAGGTCAGTTCATTATAGTTTTGTATCAGACTGGCGGTTTTTCTTCTATAATGTTTTTTTGTGGACTTTTGTTTGACTGGAGATAGGATTGTCATGACTTTGGAGGTATGTTGCGATAAGTACCTTGTAATCTCTTGTTGTTACATGATTTATGTTACAGTGGGTTTTTGGGATATGTGTCTCTAGTGTTGGTTTTTCATTAAAATCATGGTTTCTCTTAGGGGTTTTCTAGCTTGAAATGACATTTGTTTTGTGACTAATCATTCTTATGTTTTGTTGTGAAGTAGTATACCTCTGAGACATATTCCACAGATTCCATAGGAGTGTGAAACTTATTATCCCCACAAAAATCCACATATGGATCAAAATATTATCGATACTATCGGATGAGCAGTCGATATTGTTGATCAGGATATTCCAGGATTTTAGAACGCAGTGGTTAAGGTCCACCCAGAAGCTGGAGGAGAAATAGATCAATCTCGGGAGTTCATGGTGAGGTTCCACCATATTATAAATGGAAGAATTAACCTTAAGAGGAAAAGGGTTTGATGGATATGATTTATCATATCTTTGACTTCCTAGAGACACCTGAGACTATAAGTGTGAATTTTGAATATTTCATACATGAGGGTTCTAGAATGCATTGGTGGGACTCTATGGTTCATGTAGATAGACAATTGGGCTTAGATTGGAAATGTTTAAAAACCCTATTCTTTTAGAAATTTTTTCTAGAGTCTCTGATGTTGAGAAAATATCTGGAATTCCTATCATTGGAGCAGGAAGAGTGTTCGGTGTCAACATACACCACCCATTTTGTTGATCTTGTCCGTTTTCTCCAGACGTGGTAATGAATTATGATATGAAGGAGGAGAAGATCCTATAGGGTTAGTGACCAGAAATTCTTTCACAAGTGTTAATGTCAATTATTTCTAGATATGCGATGATAGTAGACATAGAAATTATGTTAAATATGAACATGACAGGAAAAGTTAGCTATATTGCCTCTTCCTTTCCAATAGGTGAAAACATTAGTGGAATGCATGGGAAGAACATAATGTGGCAGGACAATAGCAGATGTGGTGGATGTGGGCCTTAGCAGCATTCCTATTTTTCATTTTTCATTGAAGCTTGCAGTGTTCCTCTAATTTTATATCGGTGTGGCTAGGTAGGACACACTAGATGTTCTTGTCATATGCATGGAAATACGTGAAATAGTTGTGGATGTGTTAGATATTTGCAGTCTTTCTTCCAGGTGATGAATATTCCTCGTTATTGTCTGGGTTGTTTGGCTCTAATGGCTACATGAGTGTTGTCAGAAGTTTCAATGACTATAGGGATCTAGCCACATGCCTCATGAATGAAGCAGTTGCACATATAATATGAGTTTCCAATGGATGTTTATGTAAGTATGACAATATAGAGAGGTACTCTTGTTATTTCTTCTTCATTAGCAATTTCATTTTTTGATACCGGTGCCTCCCACAAATTTATATTTTCACATTCTGTTTATAAGAATAAACATTCAATAGATCATATTTCCTTTCCAATGGAATTATAGAAACCTCTCGTTAGAAGGAAAGAGAAGGGGTTTCAGTGTCCTTCTTGTTCATTGATGATAGATGATACAATGTTTGTGTGGGATTTTCTCATTCATCATCTATATCTATTTTACATCATCATCGGTATGGATTTTCTAGTCACTCATCAAGTTGAGGTTGATTATTATCATCGGCGTGTTTTTCTACTTGTTGTCGATGGGAGATCTCGTGTGTTCCAGAGAGAGTGGTACCCTAGGTCAGGTCATACATGACCTTTCTGCCCAGAGCTCCAATGTTTGCTGGTAACTGTTTCATTCGATATTGATGACTTTCCATCTATTAGTGTTCTTACAATTTTCATTTGAGACATTCTATACATTTTCCCATATGACTTCTCTTGTCATCATTCAGAGGGAGAGGTCGAGTTTATGATTGACCTAGTGGAAGGTGCACAAATGATATCGATGATTTCTTATTGTATTGAAAAATCAGAGTTAAAAGGGATCAAGATTCAGTTGGGTGACCTATTAAAGAATGGTTTTATTCACCCTAGTGTTTCTCCTTTTTCATCCTCTATGATCTTTTCAATGAAAGCCAATAGTTTACTTCGGTTGTGTGTGGTCTACGCTAATTTTAACCAAGATAAAATTAATAAAAACTACCCTTGTCCTCGTGTTGATGATTTGTTTGATCAGTTTAATAGGGAAAAGTGGTTCTAAATGATTGTACTTGGGTCTATTTATCATCTCTCAGAGTGTGAGAGTAGAATATACTGATGAAATGTTTTATGAGATGGTATGGGCATTATGAATATATTGTGATTCCTTTTAGTTTAACAAAAGAGCCTATAGTTTTTATGGATTTGATGAATCAAATATTTCATCAATATCTGGAAACAATTGTGGTAGTGATCATGGATGATATTCAGGAATATTCAAAATCTGACTGTGAGCATGAGCACCATCTTATTTTGGTTCTTTATGTTGTAATAAATCATTATTTATATTGAAAGAATTATAAGTGTATCTTATCAACTCGCGAGTTGGAATTATTAGGGAATAGAATCTCCCATCATGGATTGTCAGTTGATCGAGAGAAGGTAAAAAATGTTATGTCCTAGAAGGAAACACAACATGTGTAAGAGGTGAGAAGCTTCCATGGTCATGCAAGACACTACTGACGGTTCATCAATGATATCTCGATGATGGAGTCACCATTGAATTATCTTATCAATATGTATATTAGACACTCGTGGGATGCAATGTTTCGGTATCCATTCAATAAACTGAAACAACATTTAACATCGGATCCTATACAGATCTTACCTTAACCTAGTAAGGGGTACATGGTGTTTTCTTATGCATCTCGCGGGGGTCTGGGATGCGTACTAATGCAGGATGACCTGGGGTAGCTTATGGATCTCATTAGCTATGACCATATGAGATGTATGACCCACTCATGATTTAGAGCCTATTTCTATGATTCATGATCTTATGTTTTAGTGGTACTATCTCTTTGGGGATAATTTCATGGTGTTCTGTTGTCATAAGAGCCTGAGATATATCTTCTCTCAAAAAGACTTGTATTTCATAATGAGATGATGGATATAGTTCCATCAAATGTTTTATTTTAACATTGAATACTCTACAGGGGAAAGGTAATGTTGTTGCAGGATCTCTAAACATGAAGGTACCATCACATGATATTTTGGAATCGATGGAGTAGTGAAATCATAAATGAATTTTAACATATTTTCACATAGATGCTCAGAAGGATGTATTAGGAATTGTTCTGACTAGCCTTCAGTAATATTCATCTCTCTTATAGTCTATTTTGAAATTTTATTAGTATGATGATGAGTTTATGAAGACTTGAGAAACCCTTTATAGTGGGGAGACCATTCCTTGTCGGTCTCTTTCTCCAGGTAGAATAATTCACCTTTGAAAGAGAGTTTTTGTCCCAACACCTCTAAGGAGTTCTATCTTGTTTGATTTTTGGTGATCTTCATGGGTCGTTCATCCAGGTGATGTGAAGATGAATTATGACATGAGAGGAAAAATCAGGTTGTAGGTATGAAGCATGACATTGTGGAATATTTGTCCCATTGTTACACTTTCCATCGAAAAGTTAGATTACTTGAAACTCTCTGGTTTTCTCCATCCTCTTTCACTGTAAGTTTGAAAATGGGACAAGGAGTCCATGGATCTTGTTGTGGGTTTTAAAAAGATTCCACTAGGGAAAAATGATATCTTGTTGGGCATTGATCGGTTGATGTAGTATGCTCATTCAATTCTGATCAAATACACCACTAAAGTTGATGATCTAGGTAAGATGTATGTGAAAGATATTTTGAGGTAACATGGGAGTATTTCTGATATTGTTTCAGATATGGATCCTCAGTTTACCTCAAGTTTCTGGATGATTCTTCAAGAGGCTATGGGGACTCATGTGAATTTGAGCACTACTTACCAACCATATATAGATTTCCAGATATAGCGTGTGATTCAGATCCTAGAAGATATGATTCCTACATTTGACTTGGATTTTGGTGGATTGTGGGATACCCATATAGGAATTGTTGATTCTGTTTACAAAAAATATATTAGTCTTCGATTAGAATTTATCTTTTTGAGGTGTATTATGGCCATCTTTAAAGATCACCTCTTTATTGGGCGGAGGTGGGTGAAGTAAGTTTGGTTGGATAATGTATGGTTAATGAGACACAGGCAAAGATTCAAGATGTACAATTACATCTGGTTATAGCCATGAGTCGACAAAAATAGTATGTAGATCGATGATGTCATCATCTAGAGTTTTCTATTGGTGAATCGGCTTTCATGGATTCTTATCCTCATTAGGGTCACCGTGGGCTTGGAAACTGGGAATGTTGGCTCCAATATATGTTGGACCGTTTGAGAACACTGAATAGATCAGGAAGTTTTCTTATTGGATATAATTTCCATCTATGTTGATGATCACTATTATTATTTTCATATATCGTAACTCAAAAGGTATCAACATGGCCCTGTTCTCATTCAAAGTTTGGAAGAAATTGTGATAGAGACTGATTCTTCTGTTCTGGATAAACTATTTGATATTGATGATTCTCAAGAAGAATTTTTTAATGGGATGTTGGTTTTATGGGTCATAGTTCTATTGAAACAAGGATCATATTCTCATGAGATTTGGGATCATGAGTCAATGATGAGGGAGGAGTACATATTCCACATGAATTCTGAGGGACAAAAATTATTTATGGTGTGGTTTTTGTAACATCTTGTTATATTGATCGGGTATGTTTCATGTTTCTAAGTTCCATCCTAGTTTTGAAAATCCTTTTATGTAATTTTTATCGGTTTAATGCAGAATTCTAAATAGCTACATGGCATGTTCCTGAATTACATGATGTTTACTAGGTGTTGGTTGCATGTTGAGGACTGGGAGATAAAGTTTTCAATAAAGAGATCATGTCGTGAGCTGGTACACATCATGTACCTAAGGTAAACTCTGTGTGGAGACTAAATAAATTTTTTTTCAACCTGATGATATGTTTTTTTTGGTGTAAATTATCTCTTGAGGCCTACACATCATGACCAAGGTGGTACACATCGTGACCCGGCCCGTACCCATATTAATGTCACGCATTTTCGGTTGTTCTCGGCATCTTTACTCCAAACCTCATGGATCTTGTTCCTAACATGATTCTAGGTGTTTTATAGAGGAATCTCTCCTTCTTGATCGACCTAATTGGATCTGTTTCATCATTTTATATATAGTGCGTCTCTTTGAGTAAGTGTTCTTTCTATTTCATTATTGTGGTTGATTGTGGTACGAACCTTCCTTGTTTTATTGGATCCTTTGATCTAAGTTGGTTGATCAGTGTCATCTTCTTCTAGATCCATTATTATATCTTATCTCAAATTCCATTCCTAGGCTTTTTGTGTTGCGGTGGGTGTTCTTACTTAGTTAAATGGAATTTCTTCTATCTGTAATCACCTTATCATCTATTTTGAATAAATCCTTTGATGCGTGGGTTTGATTCTAGGTCAATTGATGAAAAAAATTGTTTGATTTAGTTTCATTTGGCTCCCATTACATGTGTGTTTGAATAGGTATTTGAGGTCAGTAGTTCCTTCTATAGCCTATGATAATGAGCCTAATTTCTTCTAAATCAAAAATTGATTTATGAAATTAGAATGATTTTTGTTCTGTGCCGAAAGGTGGTTTGAAAGAAAAGTTGTTTTCCCTAGATTTTTATAAATGTAATTTGAAATTTTTTTAATGGTTTTGAATTATTTTCAATGAATTTAAACTGGTTTGTGAAATTGAGCACAGAGGTTACCTTAGGTACCTTGGTCTAAGGTTAGCTTGAGGCCAACGTCCATTGCATTGTGATTTTCATGGATCTTTGTCTTGGGGAATTTTTCTATTTCCCAGGCTTATTGTTCTAGAGAAATAATATTGACTTTTGGTTAGTTTACTCATGGGGTATTCATCTTCTTCCTAGGCCTGTTATTCTAGGATCAGTTTTGTTATGTTGATTATTTTGGAATGATTAGTTTTCTACCTAGGCCTTTATTGTTCATTAATGTTGTAATACTTATGCTTATGTTTTATACTGCTTCTCTTTTTGAGTTAGCCTTGGTATGCATGATGATTCTTGTGAAATATTATATGGTAACATTACTTGAAACTGTGATAACTTCTTTTGTTTCGAAATGTTCAAACGGTAAATTTTCTATTTTTTCTATAAAAATTCTATACTGATTATCATGACATGATTTATTTTAAAATGAGCATAACAAATTTTTATTAAGATACATGTTATGGACTACCTGGGTGGGATCTTATTGAGCCTGTTAGCTAAAACCCTAAGCACTGCTACAGTGGTGCATAAACCATTTTTTGTCTTCAAGTGTAGGGAAAGGCCAGGTGTTGTAGTGAGGTGAAGAGGTTCATGTCAGCAGGGATGGGTATTTTGTGGTGAGATAGTAGGAGTTATTCTATGCCATTATTGAATTAGCTATTATGTTTTGATTCTTTGTAGTTAGACATTCCCTTTGGGTTTAATCTACTGTTATAGTTGTACTGTTTCCACTATTTTCCTTATGTTTTTGGCATATATATAAATTTTTGTGTCTTTAATTGTTCCTTTTTGCTATATATATTTGTGTGTGTTGTGTGTTTTTTTATAGGAGAAATCATTCTCTCAGTTTTGTTTTTCGATGCTCGAATGCTTGTAGCCAGCCCATGGGGATCAGGAATGACCTCTAGGTATGTGGCAGACCGAGTCAGGTGCTGGATTTCAGGGAAACCTGGGTCAGTTCATTAAATTATTCATACTCTCTAATATGATGAATATTTTCTAACTATTTTATTAAATATTTTTATTTTAATAAAATTTCATATTTTTTATACATGGTATTTAATTTGATACAACCTAAAAAATGTGTTCAATATATGGATAGATAAATACAGTGTTGTTCGTAGCATAATATAAACACATTGTTGAATGTAATTAATGCTTTTGATGATATTGAATTTATTTTTAAATAAATATAACATAATGTATTGGTTGTTATATTTTCATAAAATCATTGTTTTACATCTCATACATGCAATCAAAAAAATGATCGTCATTAAAACTCTAAATGTTTTATTGGCACAATATTACTCACTAATATTGTATAAAATTTTAAAAATTTAATATAATTTATTTTATTTTTCAATTAATTGAAAAATCACTATTCTAATGTTGGGTGATATTTTATATTAATTATTTTAAGTTTTAAAATTTGTAACTAATTACAATCATGATTTTAATTTTAATTGGCTAAAAATAAGAATTTTTATCCATTCATAACGTACTCATGCCTATATTTTGAATAATAATAGGTCCATAAAAAGTGACATTTCATCACATTCATCAAATTAAATATTATATTGGACATTTATAGATAAATTATTCCATTAATCCCATCAATTTTAATCCTATGGTTATATAATTTTAATATCTTTCATCAAATAAGGATTATAAAAAATAATTATTGATTCTTACATAAATTAGGCAATATTTTCAAAATTTAACCATTACTGAGCTGATAAATATATCCATGGATACTACACATAGTGACCCAAAATAATAGTTTTATACTTAAGATATATTTTAAAAAACATTCCAAATATGAAATCATTGTTATCAATCTATAGTTCTTCATCTAGAATAAATTAAATTAAAAATAACTATAAAATTTAACAATAATATTTTTTTAGAAAAAAACTATTTATATGAATAAATCATGTTTCAGTATTATCTCATTCCAAGAAAAATATATTAATTGAATGTTAAAAAATATTATTAAATATATGATATGTGATTTTATTATAAAATATTTCAACAAAATGTATTATTTTTATTTATTATGATAATAAACAATAAAGTTCATTAAAATAGTTTTTCATAAATAATTTATATTTTATTATAATATTTTTTTTCTTTTGTTATTAATTTATAACTAATGAATTCATTATATATATATATATATATATAACACATATTTTTTCAAAATTTTATTTATTCATATTCATATATTTCAATCCATCATCTATGATATAATCAACATATATTAATATTTTAAAATTATATCTCCATTAATTTAAACTTGGTGTTATGTATAATGCAAGCTATCAAAAAAATTTAATTTTAGGGAACAATTTCATAAAATCTCAAG
The DNA here is from genome assembly GCA_963277665.1 of Viscum album. Classification (NCBI taxonomy): domain Eukaryota; kingdom Viridiplantae; phylum Streptophyta; class Magnoliopsida; order Santalales; family Viscaceae; genus Viscum; species Viscum album. The sequence continues at coordinate 676,320,669 of OY728150.1, forward strand.
GTGTTAAAAATGTCATTTTGTTTCGTTTTTAATAAATAATATTTTATAGGTTTAGAATAATTGAAGTGGTTTATTATGAATAAATCTTGATTTATATAAATGAATTACTCCATGATATCTAGATTTATAACAATAGTGAAAATATTATTATTAATTTAAATTATATAACCATATTAGATGATTATATAACAATGGAGATGATTGTATAAATAGGGAATAAATTTCTAGGTAATGTCCCTATTTACGGATATAAGAGACATAATTAAATGTTTCACTTCGGTGAAACACATGCAATATTTTCATATCATGTGAAAATTATTTATTACACAACAAGGAAGATGCCAAATATGAATTCAGAATTCCAACCAGTACATTAATAAATGGATGGACTGGTCTCCTACTCGAGAACCCATTTTTCTGCTTTCACGATCTACAATAATAACATGTACGTTGTCCCTCTATATTATTTCTTAAATATATCTACTTTCTTGTCAAGACCCACCATAACCAAGATGAGGGAAGGAAAACAGAATTACAGAACCTTTCTTCTTCAAGTTGAAGGAAAGATAATGACCCACGAGACCAACATTCAAAAGGTCCCAGAGTGGCGAATAGCTCCAAGGGTAATGAATCGCACGCATATTGGAATACATTACACTTTTTATTTAGTCAGATGATGAGATAAGATTTTAAATCCCAAACAACTCCAAATCTAGAAGTAAAAGTAAGGCCAAACCAATCCATTTCCATATGCATGTTCCAATAATGATGTTCTATGAAGTACAAAAAAACTCCAAAGGGTAGTACAAAAAGAAAAGAAAAAAACAACGACAATGGTCCAAGTGTCTGAGCTAATAGCTTCCAGAATATTCCTTGATGTCCTCTTGGAAACCTAAATGTAGTTTGATATATGTAGGGTGCCTATATAGGTATACTCATAAAGAAATCTCAAAGACACTCATGCACTAGTGGAGAAACATTCTAATACCCCTTGAGAAATGGAGATAACCAAAGCAACTTGTAAAGAAACTATCCACCCAAACCACCCAAAGAAGCACTACCCTAATAATTCAATTGAAGTAATGTAATGTAATAACACATCGATGCTTGGGTACACCGCACCACTTTCCAACTGGATGTTGAAGTCATCCTACACGACAAACCTTTCTCCAACATTTTCATTGTATCCCCACTGTCATACCCTACTCGCACACACCTGGGATTCCACAACCACACATCCCCCACCTAAACACCTGGTCCACATCCACACATAACCATGTCGATAGACACCTGTTTCAAAACAACCACCACCACGCCCGAAGACACATGGGACTCATCCTGATGAAACTTGTGAAACAACCTACCCACACACAACTGGGCTAACCACCACAACATTCCATGCCTGAAGAATCTTGGGCTATAATGAACCTTAGGCCATAACAGCCTGCCCAAAGTGTCTTGGGATACTTGAGAAAGTGATCAAAAAAGGAGCTAATAACCATCCACACATAGAAGTGTGGGGAAAATATCCCTCCCCAATGAAATGTGGGTGTTCGGAATGAATTTCTCAATTTTGGTGGGGTGTGTCTAAGAAATATTAGATCTAAATTATACAAATAGGTAAACAATACTCTACTAAACCTAGGGGTTCCCCAAACAGATCATACATAAACACCCCTGTTACTATTCATTCATAAGAAGCACCAAAGCCACAACCATGTCATAACTCATTCTCAGAAAACTATTCCCCATTAAACCCATTCATTTATTCATATTCAAGTGATTAAATTTAAATAATTCTACTCTACCGGGAAAATATAAGGCATAACTACAAGATATGGAAGGAAAACCATCCAAGTAGCAATTTAATAATTCATACCCAGTTCTATTGTAAGTCACAAAAACAAAAGGAATCATTGAGATCCCTCAATGTATTAGAAACAAATCAAGCACTTATATTTATCCCACAAGACCTCAGATCCACAAATCAACAACGACACCACACTAGTGCAGAAAACGTTTTTTACGTCGGTTATTTTTCATTTTTTACGTCGGTTTCTAGCCGACGTTAATACGTGCGACGTTATAAATAAGGTTTTTGACGTCGTTTATTTAAAAACCGACGTCAAAAACATAAAATCGAGATGTTTATAATGTCGGTTATTTTAGAACCGACGTGATAAAGGGCCTGGAGAATGGTTTATCACGTCAGTTATTAAAGAACCGACGTGATAAACGGCCTGGGCAATAGTTTATCACGTCTGTTCTTAAACAACCGACGTGATAAACAGGGGCGAGGGGGTATATCACATCGGTTCATATAGAACCGACGTGATAAAGTGGGATGAGGATGGTTTATCACGTCCGTTCTATAAGAACCGACGTGATAAACCGGGCTGAGCGTGGTTTATCATGTCGGTTCATATAAAACCGACGTGAAAAACCGGGGGAGGGGGGTTTATCACGTCGGTTATTGTATAAACGCCGTGATAAACTGGAGGGAGGCGGTTTATCACGTCGGTTATTGAATAACCGGCGTGATAAAACATTGTCCAGGCCGTTTAGCACGTCGGTTATTCAATAACCGACGTGCTAAACCATTCTCCAGGCACTTTATCACGTCGGTTATTAAATAACCGACGTGATAAACCATTCTCCAGGCCTTTTATCACGTCGGTTATTAAATAACTGACGTGATAAACCATTCTGCAAACATTTATCACGTCAGTTATTAAATAACCGATGTGATAAACTATTTTCCAGCCATTTTATCACGTCGGTTATTAAATAACCGACCTGATAAACCCAATTTTTTTTTAAACAGAATGCTGTGATCTTCTCTCCACCAGAATCAACCAGAAAACAAATCAAGAAATCGTACCACAAAAACAGAAGTACATCGAAATTAAGCATGTACATAGATAACATATAAAACATACCCACTAGACAGCATCCACCCTCATTTATACCCCATGGACAGCCCTCCCCCACCCCGTTGGAGCCCTCACCCTCATGTATACCCCCTGGACAGCCCTCCCCCACCCCATTGGAGCTCCAACCCTCATGTATACCCCTTGGGCAACCCTCCCCCACCCCATTTGAGCCCCCACCACACTCATGGACTGCCCCCCGACCCCCGGACACCCCCAAACACCCCTTGACAACCCCCCACCCGCCTGAACAACACCTCCTCATCCCCTCACCCCACTTGACAGCCCCCACCACACCCATGGACAACCCCCCCCCCCCCCCACCCCTGGACAGTACTCCCACAGCCCTGGACCGGCTTCCCACACCCCTGGACATCCCTGCAACCCCCCAGGACTGTCCCCCCACCCCACCGGACAGCCCTCCCAGACCGCTGGACACCCCCAACCCCACTGAACACACCCCCACACCCTTGGAACCCCTCCCCCACAGACCCAAATCCATACTAGAAGAACCATCAAAAGTAGACCAAAACAAGAAGTATAGCAAAATTAAACATTCACTTATATAACATTCAAAACATACACTGTCAACTTCAAAAAAAAAACAAAATCAAACCTAAACAACTACCAAATACACAATTAAAACGACAATATTCAAAATTACATTTTACATTACAAACAACTAAAATTCAATCAAACCTGTAAAATAATTTGACCACTCCACTTGTACGTGTTTGATGTCTTCAGCAGTATAGGGTTGAGGGTCATCAAAAAGCTACAAATGAAAAAGAAGATAGTTAACATGTATAATGAATAAATCAAATTGAAATATGATGGCAAAGTTTAAGAGGAAATCGTACCAGGTCAAAATTCACAACTGTCCCAGTTGTTATTATTTCATACATAAATCTTAACATATAATATCCACATTCGATGAGGCCTTCTTGTTCATGACAATTCTGTTTTGAATGAGTGTAAATTCAATATATTATTTTTATGTAATAAATCAAAAAGTACAAATTATAAATGGAAATTTACCTTCGCATTTACATATTTTATCTTTTTATTTCTTTTCTTTGTGTTTTTTCGAAAGTAGACCCATGCACTGTTAAAAAATAATACGAATGAGGTAAATTTAAAATTCATTATAATATATAAAACTATTTAGAAATTGAAACTTACTTTTCCAATATATTCTTAAAACTTGCCCGCACATCACCATGAACAGAGCATATCCAATAAAGAGATTTATCCCTTGGGCAAAAAATCCCTAACATCCAATGATTACTGATAAAAGGAAATTTAATGTTAGTGGTTTTTTATGTTAAAAGATAATTAACTCTTTGAGAGAAATGTGTTTCATACCTCTCACAAAAAGGCATCATCCGACATTGTTGGATTATATCCTTTTCAAATCTTTCAGCAATATAAACCATTCTTTGTTCCTCAGTCAATGCACATGCTTCAGGGGAAATCAATTGCGGGTCCATGAATCCATATACTTCTGTCGGTTCATTCCTCTCACAAATTTTATAAAGATACCTAATAAAAAACATATATAAGTATACATTTTTAATAAATATAACGCAGGGAAAAGGTGTTAAGACTTACATGGAAAAAAATTTCACCACGTTGATGCCCAACTTATCTCCAGAAACAAGCTCCATGATATCAGATTTTGTAATCCCCACACTTATTTCACGTCCACAAACATGAGATTCCATTGGAAACTCATAAAACCCCAACAACAAATGTGAATATCTTGACAATCTACCAAGACCACTGGAATCTGTATTTGATGTCATAGCCTGTTGTCTTTGCTGTTGTCTATACAGTATTTCTTTACCTTTGAAGTATTCCTGTGAAAAAAAATTGAGAATTATAGTAGTTTTCAAATGATAAAACAACTTTAATAAAAAAATAAAATAAAAGATATAAGATTCATACCTCTATGGTAATGAGTCCAAGAAGTCTGGATGGCCAAACTAAAAAATGGCTGATACTCTGTCCAACTATCGCCACCTCATCTATATTTATTGGTACCCTAGCTGAGCTATCTATAATATCGTGTACAGTGACCCTCTGATTCTCTACCTCTAATTGTTGATGATGAACTGTATCTCCTATAAAATATACCAACCCGTATGCTACTATATGATGTTGAGAATCATCAACATACAACTCGCAATATGTAGGAAGCTGCGGCGGAGGCGTAGGATAAAGAATGGGGTCCGCAGGCTGAGGTGGGGGAGTGGGAGCTACTGGCGGAGGTGGAGGATAAATAATGGGGTCTGCAGGGGGAGGTGGAGGAGTGGGAGCTGCTGTCTGAAATTGTCTTTGCATTTCTGCAAACATAGACTGCACCGAATCTCTAATCTTGTCTTCCATTGTCGTATTAATATTTTGAACTTCAGCCTCCAAGGATTCTATTTTTTTTTATAAACCCCCTCAATGTTAGAAGTTGAAGAACGTGGAAAAACTTTTCTTACCGATACACCTGTCGGATATCCTCTTACACGACCAGGATGTTCTGGCCTTCCCAATGCTGCAAATAAAATATCTTCCCTCCCAGTAGCTGTAAATGTCCCCTCTGAACATTTCTCCTCAAGAGAGTCCTGTATTAATTAATTGAACATTTCAGTAATGATTGAAACTTATATGAAGAAAAAAATTTAACTTAAATAAATTAAATAGATATCTTACAATCCTCTCAGCTACGATTCTCAATTCTTCTGAAAGATATTGCCCTTTTTCCCTTCCGAGATCTCTTCCATTTTTCATGTCTAGATGGAGGGGGTGGAGGGGCCACCTCTCCAGATCTTGAAGACTCAGCTCTTAGTTGTTGAAATTTTTCCGCTATCATTTTTTCTTCCAATAATGTATACCCTCCCCGCGATAAACTACGAGGGTATACATTTTTAGATTGGATCTCCTGATGAGCTTTCCTTGTTTGCTGTAATTTAAGAATAAGGAATCATTAACAAAACATTAATAAAATCATTTATATAAGAAAGTATATAAAAGTTTACATTGCCCTTACCAGAAATGACTCTTTTTTTCTACTTTCAAAAAACTGTCTCCATGTGTCTTCATCTATAAAAGGTTATATACGACATGGATTGTCATGACTCCTATGACCATAAATGAAATCAGATGTGAGGGTTGATTTTAAATCCCTCCATCTCCTGGCAGCCAACGATAAGCATTTCTTCCTGACTCCTCTAGTGTCAGGAATATCAAATGTCATCTGATAAAGAGGTTAAACATATGATATATACCAGAAACATTAAAAGAATGCTAAAACAATGACAAAATATCTTACCAAAATCGTCTCCCACAACTGAAAGATAATCGCTTTATCCACACCTCTCCAATCATCATACAGAATGCTTACTTTGGTCTTAGCCTGAGTTGCAACAAAACTCTTAAAATCTTTGGCATTCGGACCTCTAGGAATATCATCATCATCAAACTCAACAACTATCCTCTGATCCTGCGTACGGGCAAGTGATAATTTTGGTAAACGTGTGCAACCACGTTTACCAACCTTTGAACTCTTTGTCGTAATAGGAGCATGTGAATGTTCATCCCCAGAGGTATGATCAGCAAAATGCTCCTCCCCAGAATCATGTGGTTGATCATTTGAATGATCTGTCATTATCCTTCAAATCAAAAAAACAAACGTCAGTTCACAAATATACAAATTTAAATATTTTAATACTACTGTAATCAGAAAATAGAAAAGTGTACTAGGTTACATAATAGTAAACATTGGTAATATGGTAAGCATGTTAAATAATGGTAAAGATGGCAAAGATGGTCAAGATGGTCAAGATGGTCAAGATGGAAAAAAATGGAAAAAATGGTAAACCTGGGTCCTCCGGCTGGCCGGTGGGCAAGAACCGGTTGGCCGGTGCCCATACCGGCTAGCCAGTGGCTCTGGCAGAAAGAAATGCTTCTGAGAGAGACCACCGTCCGGCCGGTGGTCATCCACTGGTTGGCCGGTGTCCCCAGGCAGTGGGCAAGCCTACTGCATGGGGCCTCCGGCTGGCCGGTGGGCAAGAACTGGTTGGCTGGTGCCCATACCGGCTGGCCGGTGCGCTAACACCGGCTGGCCGGTGGCTCTGGCAGAAAGCAATGCTTCTGCCAGAGACCACCAATGGGCCGGTGGTCATCCACCGGTTGGCCGGTGCCCATACCGGCTGGCCGGTGCACTAACACCGGCTGACCGGTGGCTCTGGCAGAAAGCAATGCTTCTGCCAGAGACCACCGGTTGGCCGGTAGACTCAGAAATATACTTATTTTTTTTTAAAACATGTTTTAATAAATAAAAAACTTAAAATATCTAACATTTATGGAAAAAATAAATGTAAACAAGAAATAAACATATGTTACCTGTAATTTTAGGAATGTACAGATGGATTGTTTGCCCAAATTCCTTCTTCGTGATCATTCCTTATGGCACAAACTATGTCTTCAACATGATCATCATTATGTTCTGTTAATATTTCCATTGAAGTAGGGATCTCACATAAATCAGCATATTCATCAAGTTCATCCTCACCAACATATTGTTTTTTCCCTTGTAAAACAACAGCCCACTGCATATCTGATTGATCTACTACATAAAAAATTTATTTTGCATGTGTTGCCATTATAAAAGAATCAGTTGTGTCTTCCAATCTATTCAGATTAACAAGTGTCATTCCAAATTCATCGTGTCTGACACTGTTGTTACCGTTAAACCATTTACAATTAAAAACGGGAACTTTAATTTTAAAGTAATCAACCTCCCATATGTCTTTAATCACTCCATAATATGCATTTGATGCAGAAATTGGGTTTTTGTCCTTAGCACTTGAAAAATGCATTGCTTCTGAAAACACCAATACACCACTATTCTGAACTGCACTTCTGTTGTCCAGAGCTTTTGTATGAAATGTATAACCATTAATGTCATAACCAGACCATGTTATCACATTTAAACATGGACCACCCACTATACATTTTAAAGTCTCTGATACATATGATCTACCAAGCAAAGTCTTTTTAATCCATGACAAAAAAGTTTTGTTGTGCTCATTCAAAATCCACATTTCTTTCTTCTTTGGATGACATTGTTTCAACTCATTAATGTGAAATGTGATATATGGTTGAGCATCAGCTATGTTCTTCAAGATGTATGATTCTAATTTCTTCATCTGTTCAGCTGACAATGATTTGACTTTCACGCCGTGAATCCCCTTTCCCTCATTATTAACTCATTCATGGCGAGATGGAGGCAAACCTATGTGTTGCACCGCAGCCAAGTAGCTCGTACAAAACACTGCTACCTCCTCAGAAATATACTTTTCAATAATGGAGGCTTCAGGTCGATATAGATTTTTAACATACCTCTTTAATATTTTCATATACCTTTCAAAAGGATACATCCAACGAAGATATACAGGTCCACAAAGCTTTATTTCTCGAACCAGATGAATCATTAAATGCACCATTATATCAAAAAAAGTTGGAGGAAAATACATTTCCAATTGACAAAGTATTAAAATTGCATCCTTTTCCAAAATGTTCAAATCATTCACATCAATCGCCTTGTTACAAAATAAATTGAAAAAATAACACAACTTCATTATAGTCTTTCTGACACGAATGGGCAATATTCCACGCAATGCAACTGGTAGAATTTGTTACATCATGACGTGACAATCATGTGATTTCATACCTATCAACTTCAAGTCCTTAATTGAGACAAAATTTTTTACATTAGAAGAATAACCTTGAGGCACTTTGGTATCATGAACACACTGACAGAAGCTAATTTTCTCCCTCTTCGATAATGTATGACAAGCCGGGGGAAGAAATGTTCGCCTTCCTTTAGGAGTGGGAGCTAACTCCAAACGTATTCCCATTGATATTAAGTCTAATCATGCATTCAACCCATCTTTAGTCTTTCCTTTAATGTCTAACAATGTTCCAATCAAAGAATCATAGATATTCTTCTCCACGTGCATGACATAAATATTATGTTTAACTTCATGATACCTCCAATATGGTAGCTCAAAAAATATTGACCTTTTCTTCCAAATATGTCTATCATTACCAGATTTCTGTGTCTTTCCCAATGTCACGTCAAGGTTTTTCACCCTCTCAAAATACAGATCATGGGATAAAGGTTTTGGAGCAGTATCAAATTCTTGTGAGCCATTAAATGCCTTTTTTAGTCTTCTATAAGGGTGTTCCATAGGCAAAAACTTTCGATGACCCATGTACACTATTTTCCTCTCATGATGTAATTGACAATAGGACGTCTGTTGTTCGCAAATTGGACATGCCTTATGCCCTTTAACACTGTATCCAGACAAATTTCCATACGCTGGGAAGTCATTTATATTGAACAGAAGCACTGCATGCAGTTGAAAATATTCCATTTTATAAGAATAATACACCCTAATACCATCAGCCCATAACAGTTTCAAATCATCAATCAACGGTGACAAGTAAACATCAATATCATTACCGAGTTGCTTTGGACCAGAGATCATTGTGCTCAACATGACATATTTGCGCTTCATACAAACTTCAGGAGAGAGGTTGTAAATTACCAATAAAACAGGCCATGAACTATGTGTGCTACTGAGTGTTCGGTATGGATTCATTCCATCTGTGCACAACCCTAGTCTGAGATTTCTTATTTCATTTCCAAATGTAGAATACTTCGCATCAATTTTCATCCATTGTGGACAATCAGCTGGATGACATATTTTTCCATCACATACCCGCTCTTCAGCATGCCATCTTAACCTTTTTGCATCATGTGAATTATCAAATAAACGTTTGAAACGATTAATTATAGGAAGATACCAAAATACCTTTGAAGGGAGATTTTTAATCTCTACATCACCCTGTGATTTTTCTTTCACCTTATACCGTGATGTCCCACATTTTGGACACTCTGACAGAAATTCATATTCCTTCCTATATATAATGCAGTCATTCGGACAGGCATGTATTTTCTTGTATCCCAATCCCATCGGGCATAATATTTTCTTGGCTTTGTAATGTGAATCTGGAAGATCGTTATCTTTTGGAAGAATGTCTTTCATCAATTGTAGCAGCTCTGTAAAACTTATGTCACTCCATCCATGCTTCGCCTTTAGGTTAATCATTCTTAACACCGCCGACAGAACCGTAAAATCTGTACAACAAGGATATAATGGTTTTTCAGCATCACCATATAGACGTGCAACTGTCGGTTCTATCTCAATTTGTTCTGCTACAATATCGCGAATCATTTCTTCAATTCCATCGTAGTTACCATCTTGCGAATCATCATCATCAGTGACATTCCGTCCAGTTTCACCATGCCAAATCCAAGGGCTGTAACTCGGATTAAAACCATGACATATCAGATGATCTTTTATCTCTATACTTTTCAACTTCTTCATATGCAAACATTTCAGGCATGGACAGAAAAAAATGTCACTACTTGGAACATTTCGTTTTGCAAATTCCAAAAAGGCATAAACACCTTCCTCAAATTCATTGCTCATTCGATGTGTCGTAATCCAACTTCGAATCATTATTACCTATAACAAATATCAATAAAAAATATATTTTTTTAAGATAAGACAAAACATGTTTATATGAAAAAAATCATAATTTGAATGTAAAACAATTTAAAATATAAAACAAATCTTGAAAGTAGTAGTAGTTTTCATAAGTACCCAACACCAAATAGCTATACATCGTAAGTGTCATGTTAAAAATATGAATATAGACCATTTTTTTATGTTTAATAATATTGTCATATTATCTGATCATTCTGATTATATATTAGAATTACTATATCCTTTTGATCCGATATATAATCTAAGGACATTAATATTTCTTTAGAAAAAGTAATGTTAATATCATGGTAATGTAAAAAAAAGTATATGTCGAACTATATATATGTAATACCAATAAAAAAATACATATGTGTTTGGCCTGGGTTTCACACATAAATCAACTCATCTCACAGATTAAATTTTTGAATCATCCTACATAATACTTATTTTTATAACTTAGGGAATGAAAATAATAAAAGTTTTGATTTATGATACTCATTATGGGTAAACAAGATATATATAAATATAATATCTAATCTCATAAAAAGATATCCATGGGGGTATAAGAGCATGTATACACAAAGCACATGATCAAAAAGATAAGTGAAATAGTTCTATATAATCATAGATCATAAAACCTGAGTCCAAGTATAACAATTTTAGCATAACATAAGACATGATTTATATGATAGTGGGAACACGATTTAAAAACCTTATTCACAAGATCACAACATTGGTATGTGGAATAACATAAGAGTGTGGCACAAACATAATAACCATTTGCAATAAAAAAAATTCCACGAGATTCAAAAACGAACGAAAAGCACATCAAGAATCGAAACAAAAACGAACGAAATAAATTCGTGGAAGGCTTACTTGAATGTCGCGAGTTGAGATGATAGATCCGAGAGCAGTGAATAAGATAAACAATGCAGCCAAAATGAGTGTAATGCATGCGATCGACGAGCCGATTACGGTTTACCGCGCGAGAGAGAGATGAGTCGGCGACTGTCAATCGAAAAAATCGTAAATGACAGAACACGGGCTTTAATTTTTTTAAATTCTTTATAACGTCAGTTATATAATAACCGACGCTATAAACTATTTTTTAGTTTTTTTACGTCGGTTATTTGGAAACCGACGTAAAAAACCCCCCGGGGCTTTGGTTTTTTACGTCGGTTTCAAAATAACCGACGTAAAAAAACCCGATATCTACGCGTTTTTTACGTCGGTTATAAAATAACCGACGTAGAAAACCCGATATTGACGCGTTTTTTACGTAGGTTATCAAATAACCGACGTAAAACACACCGCGCTTTGGTTTTTTACGTCGGTTATTTGATAACCGACGTAAAAACCCAATATTGACGCGTTTTTTTACGTCGGTTATCAAATAACCGACGTAAAAAAAACCCCCGCGCATTGGTTTTTTATGTCGGTTATTTGATAACCGGCGTAAAACCCCAATATGCGCAATTTGTAACGTCGGTTATTAAAATAACCGACGTAAAAAATCTACTCGCCGCATTGTTACGTCGGTTATATATAACCGACGTAAAAAATGGTGTCGTAAAAAACGATTTCTGCACTAGTTCACAACAAGGGATCACATCCCCATCCAAGTCACCCCACATTAATGAAGCACAACTAATAAAAATGTTACCAAGATAGAGTAAGGTAGTTATCCAAATTCTAACATACCATTAATTATGTATCTTTTTCCATTTGGTTAACCAGGGTGATCACACAAGGATTCTTGTTAACTGGACATGCATTTAATTAACCAAATTGACGTGAATAATCAATTTTCATTTTACAGGCATTCAATCATCACATGAGACAGTAGAAATTTAGTGCACAAGGGAAGACGGCCAAAAACCATGATTTTTAGTGGACATTAGCCCATAAAATTCACAACATGTAAGTAGGGGTAAAAGAGTACAACAACATCATCTAACTCAACCCTTCAATCTTTAAATGGATTTTTATTATCATTGTTAAGGGTTGATTTCATCCATCCCCATAGGAACATTATTAGACCCACCCTTCATTACAAACAGTAATGAGAGATGATAGAAGAACCCTACCTAAAAGTTCAATGATCGAAGCCTTTCCCCACGCGCCAAGAACTAGGAATGTGTGACTAGTAGTTGAAAAACATTGGGGATTCCAAGACTAAGAAAAAAATGATCCATAAGAGGCGCACAAGTAGCTTCGGGAAGGGGGACTCAAAATGCATCAAGGAAAGAAAAAGTGACTATATAATATTAAGAATGAATTCTCGTGCGATAAAAAGTATGATCCTCGAGTTAAGGGATATGAAATATTGAATGACTTTAAAGGCGGATCATGGTTTAACCATGTGGCTTGACTATAACACACAATGTCATTAATTTTTATTTAATAATTATTATTATAGAGGTGGCCATAATGGCTACGAGTTAAAGGGTTTTGTTTAAATTGAGGATAACGTGAAACTAGGGTGGAATTGGAAGTACTAGAAAAGGGTGTGTAACTGTGGGAAAAGCCACCTATTTTGGTAAGTAATGGTTCTCCCAACTTGTGGGGAATATTACATATCATTTATGAGATTTTAACGGCTTTTATAGGAGTATGAAAAGTCATTTGCGTCAAAAGATACATTGCGGGTGCAGAAAAAGTCGCAAAATGCAAATAATAACAAGAGAGGGACACTATTTGGTGACACCCCATAAAAGTGCCACTGTCAAGGTGCGACCCTCATAGTGTCAGCGTCACGGTGTCTACCTCATGGTTCCACTATCATGGTGTCACCCTCACGGTGCCACTATAACCATGGCACCCTCACTGTGTCGTTGTCACGATGTCACCCTCACGGTGCACCCATCACGGGGCCAACATTTAGTTAAGAGACCATGATGGTGCGACCACCACGGTGCCACTATTTCAATAGAACTGTTTTATGGGTCTGATATTTTGGAAATGTATTGGACCAGGAGGGTTTGTTCCCTTACATCACGTACCTCTCAGTGTATTCTCATCCTAATGAATTCAATGATAAACCCGAAGAAAAGAGAGGGGTCCGAACAAAAACCTTGAAAGAAACCAATTAGGACTAAACATTTTTGACATATAGGAACACCACTCCCTCATGTAACAACACAAAAACATAAATCTCTCACTATCTAGACATATTTATTATTTATTCCCATTACCCCATGTTGTGATACTATCCGCTTTGGGAAGCACTGACTCTCCCGTAAATGGTTAATCGCATCCACCTTAATGTGTCTCGATTACGGATTTGTTCCTCCCCTCCCCACAGTCAGGACTCTTCTTACACATCCAAAGAATAAGAAAAACAAATCAATTCATATTTAACAATGTCAAACACTACATCTCCAATAGGTATAAAACTGAATAGAACATAACTCAAAATAACCCTGGGTACTGAGCGCACATCTTTTCCTCCCATACCTAGGAACTCTTCTCTAGACCACAATGCCTCCATACATATGAACCAAGGGAATGGTTCATCCAAGAAGAAAATTCTCCTCAAGATCCTAGATCCTCACATGTCTCTTGACAAATGTCACATTGTCCCTAATATCTAGCTCCCCCAGTCGATGATGCAAGAATCAACATCTAGATACTGACAGAACTGAGACACATGGAAGATTTCGTGCACTCTCAGTAGCAGTGGTGGTAGAGCTAGCGGATAATCAACATCGCCATCACTCTAAAACACCTTGAAGGGTCCGACGAACCTCAGAGAAATCTTACATTCCCTCCCAAACCTCGATTTCCCATTTCAAGGGGAGACCATAAAAAACAAGTTTCCCTTACCTCAAACTCCAAGGGTCTCCCCCTATGATTTAAATGTGACTTATTCCAATCATGGGCTGCCTTCATCCTCTCACAAACAAGCCGAACCTTCACTGTCATGCTCTGTACCACCTCTAGGCCAAGAACACCTACTTCCCCAACCTCTGTCCAGCACATGGGTGAGTGTCATAGTATTCCATACAAGGCTTTGAATGGAACCATGGCAATGGTATGGTTATAGCTATTAGTTTAGGCATACTCTACCAAGGGCAAGTGTCATACCCATGATCCCCAAATGTCTAGAACACATGCCTGTAGCATATACTCAATCATTTGGATGGTTCTCTCTATTTCCCATCTGCCTGGGGGTGGAAAGAATTGTTGAGGCCAAACTGGGTGACAAAACCATGATGCATACCTTTCCACAACCATGCGGTAAAACGGGTATTCAAATCAGAGACTATGGACCTCGGGACTCCATGAAACTACACCACGTCATCCACGTACCTCTGTACTAGGGTATACACAGTGCACGATTACTTGATTTCTAGGAAGTGAGCTGATTTCGTCAGTCGATCTACCACTTCCTAGATAGCATCGTAGCCTCCTTGAGCCCTAGGTATTCCTGTGATGAAATCTATCGAGATGTCATACCACATCGACTCAGGGACATTAAAAGGATGCAAGAAACCACTTGGGATGCGGTGTTCAACCTTCACTTACCGACACACCAGGAACCTTTCCACAAACTCGACCACTTCCTACTTCACCCTGTACCACCTAAACTGACCCCTCAAACCTTGGTACATCGTAGTAACATCTTTGGTGTATTGTTAGGGGTGAGTTGTAGAACTCCCCATGAATAATCTCTCACATTCCCAAAGGGACGACCAACATTTCATGAAACACCATCTGATTTGTGCCATATTTCGACCATCCTTATGAAGCATTGCCCTGGGTAACATGATCAAACATCACTTTAGCCTCTATGAACCCCACTGAGACTCCTCCAGAAACCACAATATAGAGGACATAATTTTCCTCTGGAACAGACAGCCTCTTCCATCCTCCACCATTACATCTAGTTGTAGGGAATCAACTCATCAATCGGCTTCCAAGCACTTGGTGACACTTGAACCACATCCTTCCATGACTTATTTCTCAATGAAAATACCACCACATTCCCCTAACCTTTTGTTTAAAACATTTTGAAGTTGTATTCCAAAATAATCTACATCCACCTCTGCTGCTACAAGTTCGGGTCCCGCTGAGAGAAGATATACCTCAAGATCTTGTGATCCATGATGTCCAAGAATCTCTCTCTGATAAGGCAATGATTCCACAACATTTGTAGGAACATGAAAACAACATGTTCCAGATAATGGGTGGCATAGTTATGCTCATGGAGACGTAACTACCTAGACCCATAAGATATCACCCATTGCTGTTGCATCAACACACGCCCCATGACTTGTCCCAAAGAATCCTATAACACTAAAAACGTCACCTTTTATTCTGTAAACCTCAATAATGGGACACTAACCTGCTTCCCCTTCAGATATCCAAAGGATGCCTGGCACTGATCACTCTATATAAATGTATGTCCATTCTTGGTCAAGGAAGTCAAGGGTGCTGCAACTCGACTAAGGATTTGAATGAATACACGGTAGTAACCCGCTAAACCAAGGAAACTACGAACATCTTTCACATTATTGGGTTTTTTCACAAGAAAAAATGCATAAACATTTTATGGGTCCATTGCTATCCCACGTTCTTACACCACGTGTCCATGGATGTGTACTTCTTGTGCCGAGAGCATACAATAGGACCACTTACCTTTGAGCTGGTATTGTCGAAGGTCCTCTAAAACCGTTCTCATATACTCACCAAGGTCCTCCTCTAATCTATAGTAGATCAGAATTTCGTCAATAAAAATGACTATAAACTTGCCTAGATATTCTCTAAAGATAGAGTTCATGTGTTGCATGAACACGGATGGTGTGTTATAAACTCCGAACGACATAACCACGAACTCAGTGTTCTTATATCTTCACCTTAAGGCCATATTTGAGATGTCAGCTTCCTTCACACTCAACTGGTGATTTCTTGGCCGCAGGTCGATCTTGGAGAACCACCATTCCCCATTCAAGTTGAAAAAATGTCATCTTTCCTCAGGAGAGGGAAAAGGTTCTTAATCGTCACCTGATTTAATCTTTGGTAGTCTATGCACAGCCTAATTCCCCGATTTTCCTTCTTTGTGAACTAGAATGGAGCACCCCATGGTGACACACATGGTCGAAAAAACCTCTTATTTATCAAATCATCAATAAAAATATGTAACTTCTGCAATTCGAAAGGTTTCATCTGATTGGGTTCCAATGAAATAGGATGGGCATCAGTTTGCAAGTCTATCCTCAACTCAACATCATGTTGATGGGGTAGAGTCACCATATCTTCTAGGAAGATGTCAATTAACTCACTGAAAATCCCTGGGAATTCCACCTTCTTAGTATCCACTGAATCCACTGCTGGAATAGCTAATAAGGAAAGCAGAGGATCTACCTGCCAACTATGCTATTGGATACCCTGTTCATCGAAAAAAGCTACACGCTAGCGACCCATATCTGAAACCACGATCCTTCTTCTGAAGAAGTCGATAACGGAACATATAGAGAACATTAATTTGATTCCTATAATGACATCCAACATCTAAAACTGTAGAAAAAAAGGTCTTCATAGGACTGATGTGGTCCCAACATCAGTCTACATACCTGAAAAACATGAGACAAGCTCGTTTGATCTCCAACTGGGGAACTCAAAACTAATTGTATGGGAAGTATCTCGATTTCTATACTCATAGCACAGACTATACTGAGTTAAAAAAAATAAGTTTTAAGATCAGAAATCATACAAGGCACATTCAATAGTACTAAAACAGCTGATCGTACCCCAGATAACCTCTTGCTTTACTAGTACTACTAACTTCGCGGGGTGCAACTTCCCACACCCAGCTCTCCTACCCCTCATCTATCGACTGCTTCCATGACCTTACCTCAGATGATGTCTAAGAAATTCACCCTAAGGCAGCCACCTCCGGCAATGTCTTCTCTTAGGGGAGGGGGAGCTCATGGTCCCTGATTCTACTCCATAAAAGGGCTTGGGTAAAAACTATTGTTGTTGAGGTGTCTGTTGAACCATCCCACCCCCACATTATTGAACATGGCCCGGTAACTAATTCTGATGGTTCCCATGGCTTCCCCAGATGAAAAATATCTTTCTTGGGCCTGAAATTAATTATAGAGGACTGAGAGATCAAATCTAGAACTACTAGGGAACACTCCACACTGGACGAAACCAAGAGGGCATAACATTGGATGCCTGCTACTTACTGCTTTCCCCTTTGGTGAGCCCAACTGGCTCCCCTCTCAAGGAACACCCCCCAGCATGTGTATCCACTCTACCACATCAGTCTTCTTCTGGATGTCTCTGTGTGTCAGTAGAGTGAAGGAAGTAATATCATATTTAAGAGAAGGTCAATGTGCCTTCTCTAAATATCTCTGCTGAGACTCTTCGTCCAAAAAAGGTCTTTAGATAAGTGAAGGAGATCCTAGAACATGATACCCAGCTCCCTCACTTATATACTCTCTAGCTGAAGGGAGATGAGATCCTCCTTCTTCTTAGCCTTCATTATGGAAAATAATAATTCCTCCCAAATCTCCCTCTCGAAGTCAGTCCTCAAAACCTCAGCCTCACTCTTCTTACCCTTCATTATGGAAAATAATAATTCTTCCCAAATCTCCCTCTTGAAGTTAGTCCACAAACCCTCAGCTTCCCTCTTCTCCCCATGATAGAGCATCCACCACTAACGTGCTACTCCTCAAAGATGGAATACAGAAAGAGGAACCCAATACTTCATTGGATCCCAGATCAAGCTGAAAGCTATCACCAGTTCCTCAAGACAGTTCTCTTTCCCCATGTCCAAGAGGCTCCCATCGTACTTCCTGAGGGTCTTCCACTAAAAGGCATGAAGCGTCTTCTACCACTAGTCATCCTCCTCCTCCCGATCATAACTCAACTGATCATCCAAATCAGCCTCATGGGCCTCGATAGCCCACACTAACCGTGTTCGTCATCCAGGTTCCCTAGATGCAATGTTAACAAGGAATTCCTAAGCCTGAGTAGTATAGAAGATTTAAAATTTTTCATAGGCTTTTTATTTATTTGAAAATATAATAAATACACCAGAAACACATGAAAACATGTAATTATGATGCATGTACATTTCCTAGAGTCTCTACCCTGCAATCAGTGTAGCCTCACATCGTCGTTTGGGTAGTCCAGAGTCCTTGCATCAGATCACAGGGGGCCCAAAAATCTCGTGTCCTAGCCGGTCTCCCCTAACCTATATCATGAACTGGGATTTCCTAATGTTGTTTCCCCTCCATCACATGCAAATCCTCACAATTCATAACTCTATAATCCATCCTATATTTCATCCCCTCCCTCTGATACCATTCTG
This sequence comes from Viscum album, assembly GCA_963277665.1. Lineage (NCBI taxonomy): Eukaryota > Viridiplantae > Streptophyta > Magnoliopsida > Santalales > Viscaceae > Viscum > Viscum album. The sequence goes on from OY728150.1 coordinate 676,339,532, forward strand.
TCACAACCTACCTTTACCATGATGATGGAAGGGACAGTAGAATGCCTGACCCTTCCTATTACATGTTGAAGGATAGATAATGACCCCCGAGACCCACCTTCAATAGGTCCCTATGTTGCGACTAGAACCAAGGGTATATAATAACAGGAATAATAGAAGGCATTTCAATTTTTATTTAGCATGACTGGGATATAATATAGTAAATAAAAAACAACAACAAGTATGGAATTATATGTAAGGCCAAAATAATCCAACCTCATACGAATGATCCAATAATAATGTTCTATGAATTACTTGAAAATATCTAATGATTTGTACCAAATGAAATGAAAAACAACAACATCAACTATCCCGATGTCTGATCTAATTGGGTTTGACATGTTCCTTGATGTCCTCCTTGAAACCTGAAAGTATTTTAATATACATAGGGTGAGTATACTGTTCTACTCAATAGGGAAAACAAATAGCTATTATACACAAGTGGGGAGTCATTCTAATGCCCTTTGGGAAGACGAGTTGGGGAAAACACCTAGTATGGAAACTATCCAACCAAACCTCACCAAGGCACACACCCCAAATAACACAAGTCATGTAAAGTAATTGTAAAAAACACATCGATGTATCGGTACCCCACACTACTTTCCTACTAGTAATTGAATAAAGCCTACGTGTCAGACCATCCCTGATATTTTCACCATAGTCCCACTGTAATACCACTCTAACACAAACCTGGGATATCACAACCACACATCCCACCCGCAAAAACATTTCCCAAAACCACATATAACCACACCCACAAACACCTGGTATAGAAAAAAAACTGTTATACCTGAAGACACATGAACCTGAACAGCTACGGCTATTCCAGAAGGCACATGGGCCTCATCCCAAAGACACTTTGGAACGATCTACCCACAAAAACCTGGGCTAACCACCACAACGTTACCTGACAGAATAATCTTGGGCTATAATTGACCATGTGCATCACAGCCTGCCTGAACTGTCTTTGGCTACTCAGTAAAGGGAGCATAAGAGGATCTAATAACTATCCACTCATAGTAGTGATGGAAAAAACACCCTCCCCAATGAAATGGTGGTGTATGACACTATTTTTTCAACTTGGGTGGGGCGTGAATGAGAAACATAAGATAAAAAAATATATGTATAGCTATAAAAGTACTCTTTCAAATCAGGGGTTCCAAAACCATCCCATAAACAAAAACCCTCGTTACAATTAATTCATAAGAAGCACAACTACCATATCCAAGTCACAACTCATTCAAAGAATAAAATTACATATTGAACCCATTCTTTTCTTCATATTCATGTTATTCTATTTAAATAATTCTTCACAACTGGGAAAATAATAGGCATAAACACAATCTATTGAAGGAAAAATAGTCATGTAGCAAATTAAGCATTCACAACCAGTTCTCTTGTAACTCCAAATAATAAAAACAGATCAGTGAGATCCATCAATGTACTGGAAAAAAACAAGCCTCAACATACAGCCCCACAGAACCTCAGATCCAAAAACCAACAATTGCACCACAATAGGGGATCACATCCCTATCCACGTCACCCCATAAGCATCATGAAGAACAAACCCACATGTTACCAAGATTAAGTAAGGGAGTTTTCAATATTAAAAAAACCCATTCCTTATGTTTCTTATTTCGGTTTGGTTAACTGGGGTGATCGCACAAGGATTCTTGTTCACTGGACATTCATTTAATCAAATGACTTTACGTAAATAACCAATTTCCATGTTACAACCATTCAATGATCACAAGATACATCGGATCATTAGTGCACAAGGAAATACCACCAATGACCAATATTTTTCGTGGATATAATACAATACAATACACAATATATAAGTAAGGGTAAACGAGTACAACAGCATCAAAAAAACATCCCTAAATTCTTTAAAAGTCAATTTATTTTAGTCACTTAGGTTTGGATTCAACCATCCCCATAGGAACATTATCATACCCACCCAGCATGATATACAGTAAAGAGAGATGAAGGAAGAACCCTACCTTGGTTATCAACAATAGATTACTTTCCCCATGCACCAAGAATTGGGGATGCACGACTTGAAGGGGAAGAAATTTGGGGATTCTAAGAATGAATAGGATAGGTTTTAGAAGAGGCACACCACTTTCTTAGAGAATGGGAATTCCAAATGCACCATTTAATGAAATAGAGACCATCCATGAAGAAGAAATAATTATAGTGTGAAAAAAAATTATGATCCTGGAGTTACTGGATATGTAATCAAGAATGTTTTTAAAGGCGGATATTGGTTTCACCATGTGGTTGGATGGTTGCACATGATGGAATTAATTTTTATTTAATAATGATAATTAGAGAGGAGGTCCTAATAGCAGTGAGGTAAAGAGTTTCCTTTAAAAAAAGGAAACATGTAATAGGGACAGAAAAATATGTACGGGAAAAGGGTGTGGAACCGAGGAAATGCCACGGGGTGTGGTAAAACAAGGGTCGCCCAGCTCTTGTGGGATCTTATATATCATTTATGGGATGTCAATGGATTTTAAAGGGGTATAAAACACATTTACATCAAAATATACCTTGTGGGAGTGGAAAAAGTTAGAAACTAGAAAAAAGAACAAACGTGGGACACCGTTTGGTGAGATACCTTAACAGCATCGTCGTCATGGTGCCACCCCCACAGTGCCAATGTCACAGTGTCACCCTCATGGTGATAGGGTCATGATGCCAATTTTTCATAGGAACCATTGGATGGGACCGAGATTTTGGAAAAGTACTCAACCAGTAGGGTCTGGGCCATTAGATTACTTCACTTATCTATTAATTTGATTCATGACTATGTTTTTATATTTAGTTATTATTAAAAAATTTGGTTTGTAAATCTATGGTTAAAAATTAATTATTTAATTTTTTTTTATTCTTGGTATAAAATACATTTTGTATCCATGTTGTGACTCCATATTAAAATTTAGTGTAATTTTTTGTTTTGCATCAACATGAATAGGTAATTTATAATTTTTTAGGCTATCATTTTAATATTATTTATTTAATGCATTTCATATCTCTCAGAGAGTATATGATAGTGATGTGTATATATATGATCACTTTGATCTAAACTACTATAATTATTTTTTAGTTATTATTATTATTTTTACAATGTAAGTAAATCATTAAATATGTAATTTAACATTAAAAATAATTGTGATTTCAATATAATTACCATCATTAACATTTTGAAACTGTTAAATTCTCCCCCATTTCATTCATCTATCTTAATCATTACCAGTATATAAGTATATGATATAAGAAAAGGTAGGAAAATATATTATGTTAATCATTATTCATAATTTAATACATAGAAAGGGGAAGGTTGTTGTGATTAATTAATTTAATAGAAATTTTATTAACAATAAATCATATATGATGATAATAATTGATCATGAATAATTATATTAATTTAATTTTGTAATCACATTTTATGGTGATAGAATTAATGAACACATAATAAATGAAATGGAATATTTTTTGTAACATAAAAATATATTGATATAAATTACTAAAATTAAATTTGATAATAAATTAGAAAAATTATAATGGAATGAAATTTATTTTTCATTATTCAATTCAAAAAATAAAATAATAAAATGGATGTAATATTGATGTGTATAAAGGTATGATATTGGTATTTTATAAATGAGTTATTTTGAAAACATGTAATAATAAATAGGTTTTGTAAAATGATTCTTGACAATAATAATGAGTAAAATGGATTTTATTTAGAAAATATACATCAATTTATTTTTCTGAATTAATAAAATAATATAGTAATAAATATTATTCTAAAATTATTTTAACTGATCACTGAAATAATTTAATGATATAGTTTTGTAATAAAATGTAAAATAATAGAATCATGAAAATAATAGATCTATGTAAAAAGAATATGTGGGATTTAGTGTTTAAATATACATGATTACATTATACATATTAAAGGGTTTATGGAATTTTTATAAAAGTCCATAATTTTGGTATATTGTTTAACAATTCATGCACTTCCCTTTGAGGAAATAATCAATGTTCTCGGTATTAACCTTTCTTCAAGGTTCCAAAATTCTAGGTAACCATAGGTTGATACCTTTGATCCCATGTACTCTAAGGGTGATTAAGAGAGTTTTATATGGTACTCATGTTTTAATTTCACATGGCAGACTTCCCATGAAAATTTGTGTGGGACTTTCTTAAATATTTCTTTTCCAAGGTGAAGGGAACCATTGACCAATGAAATGTAACATGTGAACAAAAATAAAAAAGATGATTAAAAGCTAATGAATAATATAAATAAGAATCAATAATTATAAATTTATACATTTAGAACATGTTATATATGATATAAAAGTAGAGAAGAATAATAAATAGTCAGCTTATAATAATAGTGATATTTATTATAGAATCCAATTAACAAATATAAAAGGTATAATTTAAACATCATTAGAATAAATTATAGACATAGGGTTTTTTTGAAATATGATGGAAAATTGTTTTTTTATATGAAAAATTGTTTATATAATAATATGATAATGATAGTATCATTAGAATTGTTATAAATAAAAAAAGAGAATAAACAAAATGGTTTCCCTTAAATATATTTATTTTTTTACTTATAATCAATTATGAAAAATTGAAATAAAAATTAATATATATTCTAGGAAATATAAAATTTGAGATAAGAAAAATTAATTTAAGAAATTATAATTATTTAATAAAAATAATACATTTAAAGAGAGGGAAATTGAATGTTTTATACTAAATATATAAATAGAGGGAACTTTGTCCCCATAGATAATGGTGTAAAAATATGAGTGTTGTTAGGAATTCCTGAAATGTTTAATATCATATGTTAGTACGATACTATATAAGAATATAAATATTTTCCCCATATGTTATAATCCACAATTGCTTTTATATTAATCATTTATTTATTTGAACTACGTGTGTCAATTTTTCAATATTATGCAATCAATTTTTATAAAACTGCAACATTATCATCAAAATTAATATAATTTGTAATGGAATACAATATTTTCCACACCTATATAACATAATATCATTATTTTTAAAAATTAAAAACAAATTGACAATATGATAAGAAACATATCTCGGTGAACCTATTTTATGAACATAAAATAATCATGAATGATTATATTTAATATTACAAAAAAAATTATACTATTAAAAATATTTATATTTTTATGATTTTTTTAATTGAAATCATTTTATAGTTAATCCATGTAATGTAGTAATGGTCCACTCATAAAATATTATATACCAGTTGTTAGGATTAATAATGAATAGATGGATGATCTAAACAACAGTGAAATTTATTTCCTTAATTATTTGATGATATTATTAATTTGAATTTACAATTATATATGATATAAAATAGGTAATGATATACTATTAAATTTGAGAATCAATATAATTATAAATAAAAAGATTAAATTTAATGTTCATATATTATATGATAAACATTCTTCCTCATGAAGTTCCATCAGAACAACTCCCTACGCCTTCTAGTATTTTAATTTCGGCTATATCGTGGGTTCAACAACATGTATTTTATGATTTTTAGAATTATATTAATTGTTTAATGAACCTACATGAGTTCACAACAAACATAACACCCAATCTGGCCCATGATAAATCCGGAATTGATTACATATTCTTATAGACTGAAAACAGGTACACATTCATCGAAAAATAAAAAATTGGAATGGTTTTTTCTATATAATTAGAACACATGTTTGAGGAACAAACTTTTAATGACTATGTTATATAATATAATGTTATTTTCCAAATTTTGAAGAAGAAAAAATATTTTTTACAAGAATTATACAATATAAAAACCACTAAAATTAAACAAGGGAATTAAAGGGTCGTAATATAATAATCATGAATTAAATTGAGCTGAAAAGGGGCTAAAAGAATATGTAACCAAACAAAAAATGGGACGATATCCATATTAAGTAAGAAATTAACTATAAATAAATGATCCCAACATTTTTTTTAATCATCCCAATGTGTTAATAGGGTCATTTCAATCCATATCACCATCACCAACCCATGTAAGACTGCCATGATGACCCTATGACTCCATAACATTCCCATAGATTACATGGATCATTAAAAAATAAGTTTATATACACCCATTATGAGTATATATTATGTTTGAAAAGTAATATTTTATGGATCCATCTATGGGTTCCTTTTTTAACATATGTTAGATCAAAACAATCATGTTAGTTTTGAATAATTTATTAATTTTTTAATTATCATTAAGAAGAAGAAAAAAATTCAAGCATTATTTTAAAATAAATGAAAACCTATAACCCTGATATTTATAGCATCATAATTTTTATAAATTTGATATCCTTCTTCCATCTGTGTTTACAAACACTCTATTACATTGTATTGTCATTAGAGATAATTGTCAATCCAAGTGTGTTCATACGTTACTAAAGGATTCTTAGATTTTCCATTATATTTATTGTTTCCTATCCCATTATTGAAAATGCAACCGACCTCTATGGAGTATATGTCATGGAATAGTGAATTTCAATCACTTTTTAATATCACAATGATGGAAATACATATCAACAATATTTAATTAAATGGAAATTATCCTAAATGTTATAATAACCTATTTTCTAAATTTGTTAAATAGTTTGACTAGTTCTATAATAATATCAAACTCATCAACTTCTAAAAAAACTCAATCCTATTAGTATCCTGTAATATATTTCTATTTATCATTTCAAACAAATAATTTTTGTCAATGTTTTTTATCAGAGTATTAATATTCATAAAACGACCAAGTGATATAAATTTAATCATACATAATATCACAAAATATAATTTCTTATTCTAAATACATTTTATAAATTAAATCATGAATGATAAATAAATATAACAAGAGAATCACATGAATAAAAAACCATTAATAATTAATAATTCTATGAAATTGGTGGCACTAACATTCCATTTGTGGAAATACACATATAATGTCAAGGGTGATCCTATAGACGCAAAATAAAATCATAATACTCAAATCCCAAGCAATAATAAAAATCCAAAATAAACATGATGTAAATTTCACCATATTAAAGATGAAATCATGATAAAATTATATTAAATTCCATGTAAAATAAGGCCACTTAGTAATATAGATAATGTATTTGGTGTGGATGGAGTCTACTGGAATGAATGATGGGAGAACAAACACTGAATCGTATTAATATATATATATAATGATATTAAATATATTTAATTTTTTATCTAGGATACAAGGTATGGAAACAGTGTTCCAAACTAGCGGGATAGCATTACTTATCCTATGTAATAACAATGTTTTCTTACATTGCTTACTAAAACGGAGTGTCTACCATGTGAATCAACAATATCATATTTCTTCCATATGATTCTTCAATTTTTTGAATAGTCACTCATATACATGTTCTATAAATATAATGAAAAATTTTAATTAAACAAAAATATTAGAGAAATAATTTCCATGAAATTACGGGTGGATGAAAATAAAAATTAAAAGGAAAAAATACATCAATGAGACATAGTGAGATAAAATATACAAACTATAAAATTTTTATTCCCTAAAAAATATACCCTATAATTGAGAAATAAATTAAGGATGTTTGTAAGACCCTATAAATTTTATTTAAAGTAATAATATGGTACATTCCCTATTTAACATCTAACATTGATCGAGATGTGAAATGTAATATAACATAAAAAATATTATTTAAATATTAGGATCATAACATATCCATTAAACTTACTGGATTTAATATTAAGAAGTACATTATTAAAAATATGTATAAATTTTTAAATAATGAAAATGTATTCAAATATGACTCATAATTGAGTTCTTGATTTTTATAGTGGCATTTTTTGATATAACAATAAAATTTCTTTAAAAAAATATAGAATATATTTTTTAGAGGAAATTTTAATTAATTGATAGAATTTTATGAAACTTTATTTGAGGGAAATATTATTTTTCTAAGTAATCATGTCAAAAATACCATAAATATAATGTTTTGGTACTTTTTAAAATGATTTATTTTTACATGGTAGGTGAAATGTACCTATCTTGTATACAAATAATTTGATTTCATTTAATCAATTAGTTTTAAAGACGCATTTCTTTATTTTTACTTTTTGAAATATAATTTTCCATTATTTAATAATGATCTAATTAATTACATATGAAATGATATTATTTATGATTTTGTATCATTTAATTTGTGGTCTTTAAAATGTTTTCTTCTAAATACTATAATTTTTTGTGCACAATATGTTATTACTATAAATAAATAAATATTTATTTATTTATTAGTTATTTTAAAAAATGTTATATAGTATACAATCATTAAATTTTTAAATATTCATCAAATAGTTTATATTGGGAAATTAATGGTTTAAATATAATTTTATTCTAATAAACAAATATATACTAATATCTGGAATTCATTGATTTTTGGGAAAATATTATGAATATAATTTCAATTGTTTATAGAAATAGAATTTGTAAAATAGATTCCACATTCTTATTATCATAATTATACTAAAATGGTGTTTTCAACTAATTTTTATTTCTAATAAATATAAATAATAGTAAAATATTAATCCATATTATGGTTACAATTTGTTCCCATGGTGGGTTATAATAAGATATAAGAGTAATTATAATATATAAATTTCACTAATCATTATTATAATAATGTATTTATGAATTATATAATCCTAAATTATATTTATTTTATATTTTTATAAACTTTTAAATGAATGTTAGAGACTAATATTGAAATACTTTAACTAGATTGTATTGTGTCTATCCCCTTATTTATTAACGTGAAATCACTCCTCAATAACGATTCACACAAATTTAAGTTTTATATTATATGATACATATAAAAAGACCTTAAAAGATTTAATTTATTCATCCTTTATCCATTCTTATTATCCTATTACTAGTCTTTCAACTCTCAATGGTTTAGCCCAATGAGGTCTCGGAAAGAAGTTGTAAAAATTATAACTAAGATATTTCTCTTTTATTTATTCATCCCTATCCACTGAACAATTTTTATAAATAAAAAATATATATATATAATTATATTTTTACTTATATCTAATTATTATTATGGTATACCTATATTTCACCTCATTTCCATCATGTGTTAAATGAATTCATCACCGACCCAATCATGTGGAATACCCTCTACAAACAATGATAACAATACTTTTCCAACACAATATTTCATGGAGTGTTATTGAGAAGAATTCTAGGTTTATATATAATATATATGAATTGATTATAATTATTTAATTGTGTTATATTTTCTATCTTTTTAACTTCATATCCTATGAAAATGGAAAGGTTTCTTGTGTGTACGTGTGGACTACCAACTTTATGATGTTATGTGATTAATGTTTCTTTAAAACTTAATATTAATGTTATAGTTGATACATTTAAATAACATATAATATATTAATTGTAAAATAATGTTTTGGGATGTTGAATTATTGTTTAATATTATTTTATTCCATCCTTCAAATTGTGGAAACATCAAAAGTATTAACAAATTGATTACTATATCCATGAAGAGAGGTAAATAATTTTTCATCAATGATTTATAATTATTGTTAAATATATTTATATATTTATTATATATTATATTTTTATTAGTATTATCATTTGGTATTTCATGAATCTATGAACAAAGTTCATGTTTCCAAACACCTGATCTGGAGCATGAATGAAAAATTAAACAGTTATTATGAATAATTTATTTTTAATGAGGTGTAACAAATTTTAATTTATTGTACAATATGCCAAAAAAATTATGATATCAGTAAGACTTGATGTAATGGTTCTTCATCTCTATATTTTTTCCTTGAGTAACATTTGATATTATATATATTTTTATGATTATGATGTTAATATACATATAATTTGAAATTTTATATCCTGTATCCTTTTTAATTATTGGTCTTTAATAGAATAATTGAAATTATTTCATCTAAGGGTTTTTTTCATAAGATACCAATGCAGTAAAAGATTTTTTTAGATTATATACTATATCTCCACTGTTTATACTTTCAGTTCATTGGATTAATCTATATAACCTATCTCTCATTATTATTATAATTTCATTTATATATATTTATTTATTAATGGAAATCACATTCAATAATTTCATGTTCCTCTCTTTATATACCCTATATTCCGAATTAATGTTTTTATGGAAACTTGGATCATATTTATATTCAACCAAAACTCATTTAATCAATGTCCATATTTTCTATACAATTATTTCTTGATGGTTTTTATTATAACCCTGTGATTTTTAATATTATTATACCTATTTTTTAGATTCTATGAATTCTTAAAAAAGGAAACATAAAATCATTTTCTGAAGGAGGAACACCAGACCAATGATGTCAGAAAAATAATTTTTATAATACAAACTATAGGAATAGATTACCCATAATCATAACTACCTCATGATTTCTATCAGGTTTTTATATTTCCCTACAACCATTTCAATGATACATTTTTCATTAATTTGTTGAAAACATTAACATTTTAAATAAATGATTTCAAACGTAATGTGTAATTTCCTTATAACATATTCCAAAAATCATTTAAAATAATTTTTTGACTTTTATAAAATCTTATAATGTTACATATTATTTACTAGAGAAATAAATGTATGATTTAATCATTATATATTATATGTTTGTTTATTTTTTGTGGATGAAATACTAAAAAAACATATTTTAATTTCCACGTATGAAATAATGATTAAATATTAAATTTTATAGTTGATATTTTGTCATAAATCTGAATGGATTATGGGAATGTGATGGGTTATAATTTTATATCCATATAATTAGATTTTTAATTATTTATAATTTATACATCAGTGGTTACATGAGAGTTTGTACCAATCCAAAAAGTGGGTTAACATGAGAATATCAAAATCACAAATTAAGAACATAGATGGTTATCCCTCATATATGGAGTAATGAATATCTTACGGGTGGATTTATTATAAAATTCATATAATTATGATAATACAAGATGTTTTATATCAATATCTATAGAGACTTCTTATTATTATGTTAATATCTCATGTCTAGTGACCTATGATACTTCTATTATTAATTTCATCAAATCATTAGAAACAATATTTTATGATTATGTTCATTGAATTTATGGGTAGTTTTTTTTATTTTGATATGAATTTTTTTCAAGAAAAGTGATCATAATTTTCATACAAATATCCATTGATATATATTTGCAATATATACCATTACTGAGAATCTCATCTCACCCCTTATTATTTTTTATTTTCTCGAAACAATTATTAGTCATTTTATATATGATATTTTTATAAATGGTGGTCATTTAGATGAACATAATGGTAGATGATGTATATATTATATTTTTGGAGTTTTTTGTTTAAACGACTCCAAATATAATAAAAATATATATTTATAGCATAGTTCTTTAGGATATATAATTAATAACCCTCTAATAAGAGGTAAGTTTTTTATAATTCTTGGTGTCACACAAAATAAAATAAAATAAATATTTGTATATTTTTGAAATGTGGTATAAGAAAACATTAATATGAAACCATAAGATAACCCTATAAACAATAGGAAATCATAATTTATCATAAATAAATTAATGTGGTTTTTCTATTGACTATATATTTGTACAGATACATTAACATTGAAATAGTTCTAGAATATATGGAACTAGGTTTAATAACTTTTTACATGTCGGATTTAATATTATCATATAAAATAAAGAAACTTTATCTATGTAACTATGATTGAAAATGCATTAATTAAATATTAGATCATATTATTAGGTTAATTAAAATTTTCATTAAAAAGTATAATTTTCCATTTGAATAGATAATGATCAAGGATGATCTAGTTTAATAACAATGTGTACTTGATTGAAAACATGATTTTTTATTTAAATTTTTAATGAATGAAAATTCATGATAATATAGTTTCATAATATGATTATTTTTTATCATAATATGATTTTTCCGTTTATTCATTGGTTAAATCTAATATGAATCATGTTAACAAGTATTTTGTTAAAAGATAAATTTATATTCCTAAGGAGAAAACCAAATGAAATTATTGAAATAATTTAAATCTATGTGATTTTGAATAACAATATATCTTGCTCTGTATTTAATAACCTATGCATAGAATAGTTTCCAAATGACAAAAAACATGGAAAAATTTTAATTTCATAAATACCATTCTTTAGTGAATATTTATATTCTTATATGATTTTATTATAGGATAAAACACCAAGGGAAATATCTCAAATCAATTAGATGATATTTTGTTTTTATAAAATATGTTAAAATGAATATAATTTCTTGAGCAATATATTGATTTTAATAGACATAAAAATAACATATTACGTTTATAATTACATACCTATTAATTATATATATGAAACTGGAGAATTATTTTTGCTAAATCCCATAATCAATGGTAAAAATCATTTACTAATGAAGGTAGTATAGTATTATAATGATTTATTTTTAATTTTTGATGTTTTATAGTATTAAAGAATGTAATTATGTTGTATAAATTTTTAATTAATTATATTTTGGTTCTAAAAATCATAAAAAAATAAATCAAATGTTATGAATATGTTCTTCATAGGGTATTTTCTATCATATCATGAATGGTAACCACAACCCAGAAAAGAGATTTATTAGTAAGAATATATATTTTTTGAAAATAATTTACTGATGGATATATAGGCCATAATATTTCCCAATGGTGACATAATTATTCAATTTCAGTATAATGAGATTATCTATAAGGATTATATAAATGAAAGAGTATTGGTAACCATAAATATTATTATTGATTTGACACAAAATTGTAATGTTTTTTCACATATTAAAAATATTTATTCTTTGGATTTAAAAAATTCATTTCATAGTTTGTTTATATTTTTAGAAAAATGATAGTGTTAATTTTTTCCATAATATTTGTTTTTGTTGATATTTTATGGTGATTTATGTTATTTTTTGTTTTACCATGATTTATGTTTAATGTAGTTGTATTAGGTGCACCCGGTCTGTTAGGCTATGGGAGGGTATAATATGACTACCATTAGTTTGTAAAGGTATGTTTCTATGAATTCATTAGAGTCAGTAATTCCATTGAAGCTGAAATTTGGGCGATGATATTTGTTGTCAAGTATGTTGTCCAGTTTTATTAGAAATTCATATAGATTGAACTTTATTCACAAAGTGTGATCATTATTTTAGAACAAGGTCACGTTATGTGCCTTTTCATATCCTATCTTAGTGGCTTAACTATCTCAACAAGATCACTATGATTCATATGGTTTTTTCACTTGTCTATCAGGAGGCCAATCAGGTGGCAGATTCTTTGGTGAAGAGGTAATTCATTGAACCTGATGTGATGTGGTCTTTCGTGACCCCTAAATACAAGGTCCCAATCTTGGAGGTAGATAGATGTTGTGTGATGCACACTAATTTTTGTAACAACCCCTTGCATGATTTACTATCTTCATCATTTTATTTAATATTCATAGGGTTGGATTCCACCGGTTCCTGGTCTTTTTTCTATATAAATAAGTATATTTGTAGATATTTATATTGAAATAATTATGATTTTCCAGACAATATAATGTTTCTTCAAAATATCTATATTAGAATAAACAAATTATTATTGGTTTCTATAACAAAATACAGATAAGATATATATATTGGAATAATTTAATACAATATATAATCTACTATAATGTTATCGTTATGCAAAATACATGATAATTTATATTGTTCTTTCATCTATGGAATATGGGGTATCTGTAAAAACTATAAGAAATAATCAAAAAAATTTGAAATTAATTTTATTTTAACATATTCCTTATAAAAACATAATCCTTAAATATTGGATAAGACCATGAAAATTATTTTTTTATTTTATAGTAATTTATAATTAATTCATAATTGATTTTACACCACATATTTTTTTGAAATTTTCAATAAATTTTTTTATGTTATTTAGAACTATATATTAATATTTGGACAACATATTAATCCCTCACATCTATGTTTTCACTTCCTTGTTTTTTAATATTTATCTTGGACCTCAAATATGTTCTATTTTTTGTTCCTATTAGGTTTTCTGTTAACAATTATCAATTGTTTTTTTATTAACCAATTAATCGTTGGGGGTTTTCCACAAATTTATTTTTAAATATATAATTTCTAATCCTCAGGATAAGAATTATTGGGATAAAGCTTATTTAATAGTATATAATGTCATAGATAATGAATTCAATTTATAATAATACAATAATGTATAGTTTTATTAACACAAAAAACCTGGCTTTATGAAAATTATGACATGCTATAAAATTAATATTATATAATGGACAACATTATAACCAAGTCATTTATTTTTATGGAAAACATTTCAATTAAACAAAATCAGAAAAAAAAATATAATGTTAACAAATAATGAATTTTTTTGGATGGATTCATAATAAATAATTTTATGCTTTTCGTATAGTACTTTTATACATCTATTATAGATTTTCATTCAAAATGGTTTTTATTGAATTATGTGAATGGAAAATGTAATTAATTTCTTCAATGTATTGTATTATCTAGAGTGAATGAAAATAATTTTTGAAATCACCGAGTTAATATTATTCTATAGTGCATTAAAACGATTTTCCCATGTATATTTATTTTTCAGTAAATAGTGGAAAAGTAATTGTTTTATAAACTTTTGATTAAATTTTATTAAACCATTAAACTAAAAGGGTAATTATAATTTTAGTATTATATTCAGTTCAAATTTTAATAAATATATTATATAAAATATTTTTTTATTGCATATTAATCATTAATATACTTGATTTCTATATGAATTTTTATTTGTTTTTAAAACACATTTGTCTAGATATTATTTTATTTATAAATTATGTTATAGTATTAGTTAATTAAATATATAAAATTTTAATAATTATGTAAATTAAAATTATTGAATATACATTGAATTAAATATCATAATAATTGGATAATTTATTTTACAAATAATGGAATGGTATTTAAATTTGGTTTAATAGGTTACAGTTACTATTTTTCATAATGGGTAGTGAAAATAGTAATTTAATATTACAATGTTAACATTAAAATGGTTTTACTACGGGATAAAAAATGAAGTATGGAGTATAAGTCCAGATAAACTAATCCAATTATAATTTTTTTAGATACATTTTGAAATTATCTTTTCCATGTATCAATGAATTTTAAATATTGATCCACATTAATAAGATTGTGACCATTTATTATTGAAATATTTCATGTAATTCTAGGGAAGTTTGTCTCATAGAATAAAAATAATCACCTTCTCTACTCGTTGATTCACACAATTACAAACCTCAATCATGAAAAATGTATAACACAAATAGATTATAATAAAGAGAAATTATGATCAATGAGTCATCTAACACGATAGAACATTATTATAATGAATATAATATTGTAAGACATTATGATATATGACATTTTTAAATAAAATTAATACCCTAGATAGCTTGTGATACAGGAAACTCCGGATATAATGGGAATGAATTACTCTATTAAAATAATTTGATTTTTATATTCCAATTATAACCTATCCATTAATATTATGTTTACAAATAATAATTACTAAATTATGAAAATTGTAACGTCCCAGTTCCGGAAGCCACCCAGAGGCGCCCCGTACCGGGTTAGTCACATGGCCTCAAGTGCATTTCCACGAATTCCAGAGGCTACCGGCTAGCAGTGAGGGCCTTGTGTGTGATAGTGGGGAAACTATGACCTCATTGGCAAAGTACACAACGAAAGGAAACAAAACATACAATGGTGGAAGAAGTAAATATTCAATAATAGAAAATAGAAGAAGAATGTAATAACAAAAAACTAGAGCACATATATATATGAAATTATTCATGATACATATGTATAGGAAGTCAGCCAAACAAGTCACAATTATGAAAATACAAGCAGTGCTAAAACAAAGTACAAAAGAAATATAAACAGCTCCTTAGAATCTCAAGCCATAGCTTGGTGCCATTCTATCCAGCTTCACAGCACGTCAAGTACCTAAAGTAGTAGGGCTCTTTCCCTTAACTATTCCTCCAATAATATAATATGTTTGGGTCCAAAACCCTGACCCAAATAGGGTGTGAGACTAAATCCCAGTAGGCAACCACCTGATAATATGTGCCTAATAGTCAGTGAGTATATGGAAGGTAAAAGTACAGAAAACTGTAAACATGAAGGCACTAATAAGTATACAACCCATAGTTTAAAGCATTAAAATCACCACACAGCATGCAATAGCTAAACGAAGGAGATAAAACAATAGGTAACTCTTTGGAAAGTCCCTACAGCCTATCCCTTTTGGTCCTACCTAACAACACAAGCATGTAGCTAAACACAAGGTAACCCTCTGGGAAGTACTCACAACCTATCCCCTCTGGTCCTACCTAACAAGTACCGGCAACCCTATGGGACGTACACTCTGTCTAACCCCTATGGTTCATCTTAAGCATAAACTCTCTGAGAAAGAACTCACCATTAATTCCCCCTATAATATTGAATCAGTACTAAAGCCTCTTTGGATATGCACTCAATGTCTCCTTCCCCATGTGGTGCACGTCATGGAACTACAGACACTCTGTGGAAGCACTCAATGTCAATTCCCCATGTGGTCTTTCATAGTAAAATATAAAGACACTCTGGAGAAGCCATCATCATCCATTCTCCCTAGGGTCTATACACTAGGTTCTCACGGCCCTGTGTAAGTAAATCAAGTGTAGAAGCACATAACGGCCAACGTAAACCTCAAAACTACTTTAATATCATTCTACAACACAACATCATAACAGAAGAAAAGTCACACCATCCTATAATACTAGGCATGGGAATGTAAATAGTATCCTAACAGGTAAACAATACAAGATGGTAAAAACAAGAAAAACATGCATGTGCAATACATCCAAATCATATCAATCAACCCTATTCATATCCAAATATCCCCTACACAGGGATACAAGCATGGTAGGCATATAATATGGTTAAAAAAGAAAATGTGAAATACCTTGTTCATGGTTATTGGGAAAATTTTCACATAAAACACAAATAATTTCTACAAAAGGCACAAACTTCCAACATCAGTGTTAGGAGATCAATATAATTGAACCTCGGAGCTTGAATCTCCATGGAAGGCCATTGATATGAGAACGACTAAAATTTTCAACCTATGATAACTTTGAAAAGAAGAGGAAATATATGATGAAGCTCTAGAAGAAGAGATAACTCACCGATGTGATTCCAAGGTAATCAATGGTGTTTGAATTAGAGGATGGATGGAGGCTTGGGGGATCATCCAAGATCTGTGACTTCTCGGCGCTCTCGGACAAACTAGGTTGAGAAAGAGATGGTTCTGTCCATCAGACGATACCCCGGTGCATTTAATGAAAAAAAATACATGTTATTTACTTTTAGAGTACATGGAATGTACATTTTTTTCCGTACACGGCATTTAGTAGCCTCCAAATCACTCTGAAATGGTCGTGTGGGTGGTGACTACACGGCCAACACACGGCCGCCTCTTGTGAGGATGTTCACGGACTGTACTCGTAAAGTAGACGGCGTGTAATTGAAAAATTTCTAGAAGAAGGGTGAGTGGCTGCTACATGGCCGTGTTTGTGGCTACAACATGGCCAGCACACAACCTCTTGAAGCAAGGCATTACATGGAATGTACTCATAAAGTACATGGCATGTACTTAGAAAATTTTCATAATTTCCTCTTTTTCTCAATAATGACCAGAAAAAGAAAAACATACCTGATTAGAAGGTCCAATTTTTTACAAACTTCCCCCCATAATGAAATTCATCCCAGAAGTTCCCTAGCGTGGCATATAAGAAGAAAACCAGAATAGTTCCAACCATTGTGCTCGTACATTGTCCTTACTCAACCAAGTATTTTCCTACACTCGTTGGTGCTTCCTTAGCACTCGAAACAGAGGAACAGACTAGCCATGGAGAACATTGTTACTATGATCCACAATTCAGATTGGATGCTTTTCAAATGATTCATCCACTTCAAGCTCATCCTCCTCGGGTTTAATGACATGAGATGGGTCTAATGTAATTGCAACCGGTAGGAAACCGGCCCAACATTCTCCAACACCTCAAACGGCCCGACGTACCTCGGGAAAAGATTACCCTGTATCTGAATCCTCTTGTGTTCTATCCTCGTTGTGACACGCTGGAAAACTTGATCCCCAACATTGAAATCTAGAGGTCATCTCCACTGATCAGCATAAGACATCATTCAAGACTGTGCAGTAGTCATCCTCTTCCGAATCAACTCTACCTACTCTGTGGTCTCCTGAAGAAGAATATGTCTTAGAAAAGATGCATGTCCTGCCTCCAGCCAACATAAGGGTGATTAGAATGGTCTACTTTACAAAGTATCATATGGTGACATATGAATAGTTACAAGAAAACTATTGTTGTTGGAAAACTCCACAATAGGTATGTGCTTCTCCTATGGACCTCCAAAATCCATAATGCATGCTCGGAGAATTTCCTCATGCACATGAATCATTCGCTCATACTAGCCATATGTCTGGGGGTGGTATGTTGTACTCAAAAGTACCTATGTTCCCAAATCCTTTTGAAGCCCCTTTCAGTCCAGAGATGTGAAATTTGCATCCCTATATGAAACAACGGAGTGTGGAACTCCATGTAGACATACAATCTCTCAGATTTTCAACCGTCCTAGCTCATCAACATTGATGGTCTCCTTGATTGGAAAGAAGTGAGAAACCTTCGTCAGTCTGTAATGACAACCCAAACAACGTCATTACCTCGAGGCGATCTCGGCTAACCGGTCACAAAGTCCATCGCGAAGTCATTCCACTTCCACTCGAGAATGGGTAATTTCTATAAAAGCCCTGATGGTCGCTAATGCTCCACCATCACCTGCTGACAATTGGAACATCTCATGACAGAACCTGCAAAGTCCCTTTTCATACCTGGCCACCAATACTGACGGTGTAGATCATAATACATCTTGGCGTCACTAGGATGAACTTCCCAAACTGAGGAATCAATGTCCCATATCAGCTCCTCGCGTATATCTGTTGGAACCCATATGCACCCTTGAAAATTCAAGATATCATCCTTACCTACGGTCCATCCTGAAATAGGGTCCTCTCCTGACATGCTTTCTTGTAGGACTAGGCCTTCAGAATCTGATAGCTTCTACACTCAGACTCGATCAGGAAGAGTATAGGTAATAGTTATAGATGATATAAAAGTCCCCCCTATATATCATGCACCTACAAATGCATCTTAGAGAACATAGCCATATGCTACCACTCACTATTGGCCTCCCGAACTGCCTGTATCTGAGTCCTCCTCCTCAACACATTAGCCACTACATTGCCTTTCCCAGGCGTATAGGCAAGCTCAATGTCAATGGACTGTAGGTACAAATCCCACCTACACTATCTCAAATTCATATCACACTAAATAAACAAGTACTTGAGACTCTTATGGTCCGTGAAAACAAAAATGTGTTCTCCTAGAAGATAATGTCTCTAACAGCGTAAGGCTTGAAAACAGTTGCCAACTATCATGTGGCCTCAACTGCCGAGACCCGTATGCAACGACTCCATCTCCCTGCAAATGCACAGCTACCAGCCCGATACCTAACACATCACAGTAAACAGTATAACTCTTACCTGGCTCTGGAAAGACAAGTATCGGTGCTGAAGTCAACCTCCCTTTTTGCTCTGGAAAAGCTGATTCACAAGAATCTGAACATAAGAACTTCACCCCCTTCTTAGTCTGACCTGTCAACAGTGCTGTTAAGCATGAATAGTCCGGTATGAATCTTCTGTAGTATCCATACATCAATAGAAAACTCTGCACCTTAAAGAGGTTCCTCGGCTACTCGCAGGAAACTACAACTACCACTTTCTCTAGGTCTACTGATACTCCTCCCTCTGAGATAACATGATCCAAGAAGTGGATTTGATCCATCAAAATGTGGAACTTTGAGAGCATATCATATAACTGATGCTCCATTAGTGTACTCAAAACGATCTCACGATGGGTAGCATGGTAATGTTGAGTGTGATAGTACACCAAGATATCATCCACAATGACCACCATGAAGGAATCAACGTATGGATGGAACACTCGGTTCATTAGTTCCATGAAAATTATAGGTGCGTTCATGAGACAGAACGGCATAAACAAATACTCGTATAGAACATACCTAATCATGAATGAATTAAGAGGTATATATTATGGTCTAACGCACAATTGATGATAATAAAATCTCTAGTCAATCCTAGAGAACACTCTGGCTCCTTGAAGATGACCAATGAGATCATCGATCATCAACACGGGATATGAGTTCTTAACTATCAATTGGTTCAACTTCCGATATTCCACACGAAGCCTGAGGGTACCGTCTTCCTTCTTCGCAAATAGGACTGGCGATCCCCAATGATATGTAATGGGTCTGATTAAAACTCTTTCCTGTAAATCCTCAATTTCTTCTTGAGCTCCTACAACTTTGGTGTAGCCATCCTATAAAGAGGAATGGACACCGGTGCCACCCCTGGGACAATCTCAATCGAGAATTCTACCTCACGCTCCTGATGAAAACATGAAAAGTCTTCTGGAAATACATCTCTGAAACGATCCACCACTAGAGGAAAGTATAACTGTGAAGTCCCCTAGTCATCCAGATAAAGACTAGCAATATGGGATGTAACTCCTCCCAACCCATGATGCTCTAGACCCACTCTTCTCGCCTAGACATCCCATTCTCCCCTATAAAGAAAATATCCACCCTCTGTTGATATGAAACTCACCTTGCAGTGATAATAGTCAACGACTACTTGGAATGGAACTAACCAGTCCATATCGAGATTGATATCATAGCCTGTCATCTCTTAGATATGTAGGTCACATAACAATTGACATCCACCAACCTGTAGCGGGAACTCTCTGCACTGATGTACACTAGCCGTTCTAGTTCCCAACGGTGTGTCTAGCGTCAAGACATTAGTAGATGAAAAGATGCAGAGCCCAAGGCTCTCCATGACAGCAACAGATATAAATCTATTGGAAGCCCCTGTATGAAAAAGATCAGAAGCTAAAACAGAGGCTACTAATATCATACCTCGAATGGTAGAATGTCTGGGATCCTGCTCTTGTTGGGTCTGCTCTATCGTATAAGTCTTGCATGTACCGTGACCCTATGACTTAGCCTGAACAGTCTGAGATGATCCACCCTGAGGTTTCTTAAAACCGAAACACTTATACAACAACCATGACCTCCACCTCATCCTATATGGCCTGAAGAACTCCAGTTCCCATACTAGTGACAAACTGGTGGTGCTGCTCTAGTACGTGGTGTCATAGAAGAACCCCTATAACTAGCTGCCAGAGAGAAGATCTGACCGAAGCACTAAAGGTGATCCATCTTTCCGCAAGATCAGCACTCCACTAGGACTTTTGGGAAATATTTCCTTGTATTCCCACTCTTTCTGCACTGGTAACCTACCACCTGGATACAGGAAGAAGTGTCTCGCCTCCTCAAATCACCCTGCGAAGACTCCCTACAGCACTTCCTAATATCAATAGGATGAATAATAACCCTATATGTCAATCCACCCATGATCACAACTCTATAATCCCTCAGATTGCACTCTATGATTAGAACCTGGTTGACTATAGAAGTGACAGAAGTCACCCTGAAGATGTTCACCTGTGATCGGATGTCGTGCCACATACCATCCTCAACCTTCCATGCCATAAAAAACTGATCAACTCCCATAATAGGCATGAAGTACTGCATCTCGGTAAAGCGGTAGGAATACTCCATAACAGAAAGTGTACCCTGCTCCAGACTCATAAACTCATGGGCTCTATCAGTCCTCAAGGTATCTGGATAGAAGTAATAAAAGAAGATGCGTTGAAACTCATCCCACACCATAACCTGCAGGCGTCCTGCCTGTGAGATCACATCCCGCCACCTCTTGGTGGTGTCCCGAATCATATAGGTTGAAATCTTTACCCTCCTCTATAGTGGCATCTCTAGATGCTCAAAGATCGTCAGCATGTCTTCTAGCCATGACTCTGCAGCCTGAGGTCCTACTTCCCCTAAGAAAATGGGAGGATGCTGTTGCTGGAAGACCCGCGTCAAATTAGCAATCGACAGGGCATGAGGTGGAGCTCCCTGAAAGGTCTTCATTATCTTCAGAATTCCCTCCCTGAACTGTGAATCAGCACTAGTAATAGGTATAACTACTGGTTAAAAGACTGGAACAACTAGAGGATCTGCTGGAAGTCCCTGATCAGCCATATCCGGTGTCTGATCACTGCCCTGTAACTAGTGGATAACTGAAGGACGTCTCGGTGTCATTACTCAACATGTTCAAGTTCACACCTTAGATTAGAATTAACATAGACTGAAACAAGGAAGTTTAAGAGGATTATAAGAGAAAGAAACATTCATGTTTACAAAACATGACTACAAGGTGTGTACATTTACTACATGGCGTGTTCCTTGAAGCCATTTACATGGGCATGTACACCTACCTAAACTGGTCATGTAACACCCCAGACACACGGCGTGTTGCCTAAACACATGACATGTACTTGAATCCCATTTCCCTACCTGATTTCTTCTACATGGTTAAACAAAACGAAACTCTTAAGGAAATACTACAGGGCGAGTAAAATTCATACACGACATGTACCAGATAAGCTTCTTCTGGCCCGTGTTGTTAGTGACACAACCTAACACATGACTCAAACTACATGGCATGTTCCAGACAGACACGGTGTGTATGAGAAGGGATAACACCGACCTGTGTTGTTCGTGACACAGTCGAGTATCTGGGTCTGAATACACGGTGTGTTCAAGGCAGACACGACGTGTACGTGAAAGGGTAACACCAACCCGTGTTGTTCGTGACACGGTCAGGTACCTAGGTCAGACTACATTGTGTGTTTAGATGGCACACGGTTTGTATTAGACATGACTCGACCAACCTTTGTTGTTAGTGAAAGGGGTGGGCATGGGTTGACACTACATAGTGTGTATGGATGATACACAGTGTGTTCACTACAGATTTTCCCCACCATGTGTCTCTTCCCACTTGGCCTATGACACGGTAAGGGACTACACTGCATTTACTTAAGAAAAATTGTTCCATCCCAAACAGATGAACACACGGTGTGTACATGACATAAAACAATGTGTATTCTGGGTTTTTCCAAACAATAACCCTTAGAAACTACTCTAAAACCCATAAAACACTAAAACAAGCATTGAAAGTGCCAAATTCCAATCTGTGAGGGACCATACTCCTATAAAATCAAAGATTGGAATCTTATACACATTATAACATGGCATACAAGGAAGTGATCCACCAATTTCTGGTCCCTGAGGGCCCAAAACACCTCAAGAACCAATGTTTGGCGTCCATACATGAAAATCTCTACACAACCATACCCTATCAAACAACATATATTTATATCATGGAAACCCTCGCAAAAACATTAATATTTTACAAATCCTCTATCAATACAAAATGAAATCACTAATGCATCCTATATGGCATGGAAACAATCCATGGCATGTGATTTCTAGCTAGTGCCTATATGATACATGAAATGCAATACCCTTATCTCATCCGGATGAAACAAAAAAAATAACCTCAATAATATCAACAACAACAAAACAAACCATTTGAATCACTCAAGGGTAAATCAAATCAAATTTAATAATTGAAAAACCTTAAAATATTCAATTAAACGAGGTGGATTGAATTTTCGATGTATACGAGTTAGCTACTCCCAAGAACATCTTATTACCAAGTACATATTCTGTCATATCCCTGGATAAGGCTCCAAACAATATGTCAAGAGAAAATAAATCCTCTGATTCCACTTTGTAACATCCCAATTTTAGAATCCACCTAGAGGCGACCCGTACTCGGTTGGTCACATGGCCTCAAGCACATTTCCCTGAATGCCAGAGGCTGCCGACTATCAGCAAGGGCCATGGGTGTGATAGTGGGAAAACTATGCCTTCATTGGCAGAGTACACAGTGGAAGTAAACAACACATACAATGGCAGAAGTAGTAAATATCCAACAATAGTAAACAACGGAAGACTGGAATAATAATCAACTGCAACACATATATATATGAAATGATGCATGATACATATGTCTAGAAAAGTATCCAAAAAATTCACAATTCTATAAATACAAGAAATGCTAAAATAAAGTAAAAAATAAAGATAAACAACTCCTCAACATCACAAGCCATTGCTTGGTCCCATGCTCTCCACCTCCACAGCACATCAAGTACTGGATGTAGAAGGGAACTTTCCATATCAATACATGCAACAATATACTCTTTTTAGGCCTAAAACATGACCCAAATAGGGTGTGATACTAAATCTCAGTAGGAAACCACCCAACAATCTTTTCCTAACAGTCAGTGAGTATAGGGTAGGTAAAAGTATAGAAAACAGTAAACATTCTTACACTAAGAAGTGAACAATCCATAGTTTAAAGGATTAAAAGTAGCACACAACATGAAATAACTAAACAAAGAAGATAACACAACATGTAACCATTGGGGAAGTACTCACAACCTATCCCCTGTAGCCCTACCTAGAAGAACAATAAAGCAGTTAAACACAAGGTAACCCTCTGGGAAGTACTCAAAGCCTATCCTATCTGGTCCTACCAAACAAGTATAAGAAACCCTCTGGGGAGTACACTCAGTCTAGCCCCTCTGGATCAGCTTAATCATAGACTCTATGAGGAAGAACTCACCATCAATTCCCACTATAATCATGTATCGGTACTAAAGGCGCTCTGGGGAAGAACTCAACGTCTCATTTCCCCAGTGGCCCACGTCGAGTAACTACAGAAACTTTGGGGAAGCACTCAACATCAATTTCCACTATGGTCTAGCATTATAAAATTTAAAGACACTTTGGAGAATCCCTCATCGTCCATTCTCCCTATGGTATTTACACCAGGTTCTCAAGGCCCTCTGTACGTCAAGCAAGTGTAGAAGTGTGTAACGGTCAAGGTAAACCTCAAGAACTACATGGCTAGAATTCTACAACACAACAACATAACAGAAGAACAGTCACACTATCCTATAAAACTAGGCATGGGAAAGTCAATAGCATCCTAATAGGCAAACAAGACCCTAAGGTCAAAAAAGTAAAAACATGCATGGAAAATACATCCAAAGCATAGAAATCAACCATATTAATTTCAAAAAATCCTTTACAAAGGCATACAAGAATGATTGGAAAACAATAGGGTTAAAACATTAAATACGCAACAGCCCGTTCATGGGTATTGGGAAAATTTGCACATAAAACTCAAATAAATTATACAGAAAGGCACAAACCACCAACCTCGGGGTTAAGAGATCAATATACTTGAACCTCGAAGCTTCAATCTCCATGTAACATCGTAGATCTGAGAAAACTTCTGAAACGTTCAACCTACGATAACTAGGAAAATAATAGGAAGCAAAAGATGATGCTTTAGAAGAAGAGAGAACTCACCGATGTGATTCCAACGCAATCAACAATGTTCGAATCGGAGGACTGACATAGGCTCGTGGGCTCATTGAAGATCCATAGTTACACGACACTATTAGATGAACTTGGTAGAGAAAGAGATGGTTCTGTCTGTCAGACACGACCCCAGTGCGTTTAATGAAAAAAAACACATCATGTACTTTTGGAGTACACAGGCTGTAATTTCTGTTTCCATACATCTACATTAAGTGGCCTCCATGTCACTCCCACATGGCTGTGTGTGTGGTGACTACATGGCCAACACACGATGTCATACAGCAAGGATGTGCATGGTGTGTACCCATAAAGTAGGCGGTGTGTACTTAATCAATTTATAGAAGAGGGGTGAGTGTCTACTACACAACCATGTGTGGCTACAACACGGCCAACACACAACCTCTCGTGGCAAGGCAGTACACGATGTGTACTCATAATGTAAACGGCATGTACATAGAAAATTTCTTGAATTTCAACTTTTTCAAAAAAAAATGACTAGAAAAGGAAAACATACATTTGAAGAAGGTATGGGTTCTTATAAAAAATATTTTTTTTATGAATGTATAAAAAAATTCAATTTTTAAACATTATTTAATAGCCAAATTTGAATCATATTAATGAAAAATAAACATTTTAAAAAATAATTTTTATAAGGGAGGTTTAGTATTGCATTTAAAAACATTATTTAAAATTATTTTATTATATTTTTTTAATGTGGATATTAATAAATTTAAAATAATAGTTTTAATATTTAATTTCATCAAAATAGTGTGAATTTTTAGAAATTAATTTTTTATTAGTGAAATGTTAAAATAGTGATTTTTAGAAAACACTCATTTATTTTTCACAAAATAAGTAATTTCAAATACCATTATTTTATGAATATGATTTCAAGAAGAATTTATATTTCCTGATCATGTTTAATCCACATAAATTATTTTTAATAAACTTTATAATCTAATTTAGTAAAATTTTATTTTTCGGTTTTAAATAATGTTTTTATAATGATTTAATGTTCATAATATTTTTCCATTTTAATTCATGAAATAAAAATGAAATTGAGAGTAATTTACATAATATTTATATATTATATATTATTTAATGTTAATTTTTATTCATACTATATATATTATTAAAGATAAATTTAATATAAATTAATCTCTTTCATGAAAAATTGATTTCATCCAAACATTCTTTTTCATCGTGTCTACATTTTAATTATTGATGTTATCTGTTTTCAATTAAATAATTTGTTTTTTCTAAAATGGATTCCGTATTGTATCATTCATAATTTATAATATCAAATATAGTCCAAATAATTTTTGACAATAAATAATATTTATAATACTAAAAATTATTTTTTATGGTAATGGGGAAAACATGTATATAGTGTAGTTAAAGAAAAAGTATAATGGTAAAAAATGACTGAAAACAATAATAATTAATATAATTTCGCTTTATTTTCATATTATACATCCAAATGATGAGACTAATATAACTTTTATATGTTTAAATGGGAGATACATTATAATTTTATATTATTTTGAGAAATTTTAAAGTAATTTACTAGTGGGTTCCATTCCCCACACATAAAAGGACCAGTTCCCTTCTATACCCTCCATAAACCAGGATTATATATCATCCAATACCTACAAATTAATCATTCTCCACATCCCTCAAAACATAATAGTGTCCTTACAATGACTTATATGATCTCCTTGGAAGTCTTTATTTTGAATCATCATTTTCAAGTATGTAACACCTTCGTTATGTTTTTTAGTATGTAATGTGATTGTGTGAAAATTTGGAGGGTATTAAGGAATTCTCAGTTGTGTTGTGAGATATTTCAGTGGTTTATGGTTTTTTCTGAGAAATTAAAATCCTTGAAAGTCTTACAGGAAACCATGTACATCGAGACATGGGCTTCTTGGTATGTGCGCGATTAGGGGCACAGTTTTTCCAAACTAGGCAAACATCATATGAGTAGCCATGTGAAGAGGAATATAGGGAAAAAATTATTTTCAATTGTTTGTATGACTATAAAATCCATAATTTTAGATTATTTTTTGAGGTAGAAAATGGAATGTGTTTGAATCATGGTTTTACTACCCGTACAACCCAACCATGCATGATTAAAAATTTGATCATAAAAAATTTGATCTGATTCGTTTTAAATATTAATTATATATTTTATCTATATCATTTTCCCTAAATCTTTTTCGATTCCACCAAATGTTATTATATACATTCCACATAGACCCAAGAGTGTTCTGTTTCCAAATCTTTGTTCAGTGAGGTATGATTCCCATGGCAAGTCTTCAATTTCAGTGGGTTTACTTATATCTCCTTCTCTTCCATATATTGAATTCATAGATATAGTATTATTAGTGATTTTAATATGATATTTTATTCCATTAATGATTATATTTGTGTGTTTTAATGTTATTGAAATAGTTCTATGGTGTGTTTTTGTAGATTGAACCCAGTATTGTTGAATATTTCTTGTTGTTCTAAATTTTATCCATAACATCAGAGATGGGTGGATTCAATCATGATTATTCTAATTATAATTTAATTAAATGATTTATTTTTTTCCAATTTTTTTAAATTGAATATTAAATTGTTGTGAAAATCTTCATAGAAGCCTTCATTAGTGATGGTTTTTTAAATTGTGGAATTAATATGAAATTTCTTATTGAATGGTTATAAAACCATTATTTTAAAAATGGTTTTTTTATTAGATATATAGATTATGGTATTGTGTAAAATATATAAATAAAATCTTGGTTTCATTAAAAGGGTTTTGGTACAATTGATTTTGGAATTTGTTTGAAATAATTGGTTGGTGTGTGTTCATTTTAATTGGAGTGGGCCTTTGGAATGGTCGTGTGTCATTGGTGTACTAGTATAAGGTCACTTTTTGATTACATGGTTGATTTATGGTATTATTACCATTATTATCGAACTTTCACTGATGCATTAATGTGTGGATATGTGGATAAGTTAACATGATGATATAAATTGGTTAAGGCAAAATAAAATTATGTAATGGTTCAATGACTTTTTTTGTCACATTTTTTAAAAACTATTTAACATGGAATTCTTTTTTGGTTTTGTTATCCTTATATTGATATAAACTATTGTAAATGGTTTTATACAAATTGGTTTATATAAATATGATACATTGTACAATTATTGTTGTGTGAGTAGGGAATTCATCAAGTAAAAACCAATTGAGTTTCATTACTCAAACAAGGGTTTGGCACCATGGTGCATGGTAGATATAATTTATCCAGACATAAATAAAGGGAAATTATTGCATCACATTAGTGGTGCCTCATGATACATAGGCCTGGATTATGGAGATGAAGATTTGAGTTTGTTGTGAGTAGAAGAGTTTGTGTCTGTTAAGTCAATTAATGTTTAATTGGTCTTGTATTCTGGATTTGTAGTTGATTTGGATCATGTTTTACGCTTGGTATTGTAATCTAGTTTCAATTTATTTGTAATAAAATGAATTATATTAATTTTTATCATTCATTTTATAGTGTTTTTTATTATATAATGTTTGGTTGTGGTTGATTATATCCAAATGAAAAATTGTCACATAATTTTATTGAATACATTATCATTTATGGATAGATTTTGGAATCTTTGGGATCTCCCAAAGGAGAAGTATCAATTCTAATGGAACTCAAAAAAAAAATTAAGAAGTCGAGAGATATTAAAAATGGTATGATTTTATTTGGTCTATGATTTACAAATGATATTATTCTGGGATGTCCTTTCAAACATTTTAGAAAAAAATAGTATTGGTTTTCCTTCTTGAAATTGAGTTTCATTCTGCTATATTCTAGGATTTTTTAATGTAGAAAGGATTATTAATATGAGGACTTTAAATATAGTGAATAAAAGGGTTATCTAACCAATTTATACTAAAAATTATTTCACTATTG
Organism: Viscum album; assembly: GCA_963277665.1. Lineage (NCBI taxonomy): Eukaryota > Viridiplantae > Streptophyta > Magnoliopsida > Santalales > Viscaceae > Viscum > Viscum album. The sequence goes on from OY728150.1 coordinate 676,369,311, forward strand.
TGTTAGGTTAATATTTTTGTGGGAAACACATATAGAATATTTAATGTAAATTTCACGGGTTAATCCAATGAGATGAGGATGACATGAATTGATAAAATAACATCCAATTAAGAGTTAATTTTTGATTTTTAGTAATGATTTATCATTTGGTAGAAAAATATTTATTTTTGAAAAGTATTGGAAAGTTTTAAAAAATGTGATATTTTAACAATTAAATGATTATTTTATTTTGAAAATTGGCCCATTTTCAAAAAAAATGGAATACTTTACAAAAAGTAATGAAAAAATTAAGGTTTTAATTTTTGTAAATACATGTTGTGATAGTTTATATAGGGTAAATTTTAATTGTTTAGCATTCAATTTCGAGTGAGTAAAACTTATTGATTCCTTTCATCATATAAATGGAGCTCGTTAGGCATCACAAAAACAATAAAAAGTGGTTTCTAAAAATGGTGTGATGCCTAAGACAATGGTGAACAAAAAACTTGTTCAATGTATATTTCATGAATTTTAGGTTATGGATATAGGGAAAAGGAAGGACGGTCCCATGTATGTGGATAACTCAATCCATTTCATGAAATAGAATCCACTCATATTTCATCACGATTTCGAACAAGGGATAGTAGAGATTTGTCTGATAGGATGAATTGAATCATTAATTCCCTAAGAACACAATAAGGGAAATATGTCTCATTGGAAACATATATTCTATAGAATATTTCACACAAGGGGTGATATTTATATGTTAATGATAAATTAGACCAGGGCCTAGAATGGGAGGATTTTGAAGAATTGTTCAATAATCAATTATATCCTCACACATTTTAGATATAAAGAACATGGTACATTTTTAGCTTAAACCAATAAATCCACTCAATGATATAATATACGGATAAATTTATGATTTCAGTTTTCTTTTCATAAGATGTTGTTTTTAGTAAGTCCTTTATTGAATTTTTTTTTTGAATCAAGACTAAGACATGAGATTACCATAATCAATTGTCGTGTTATGTATAATAGATTATAAAGAAAAGTTCAATTGACAGATAATGGTGAAAATAGACATTTCAGGATCTACGGTGGATCATGCATATTGACACATATGGGAAGTAGTGGGATTTTTAATGTCTGTAATAAGAAGAAATGTTGGATATATTTCCAAGGTAGTGGGATGACTCAAAATAAGATGTTTTCATTGATTAATCTTCTTGTGAGACCCATATGTAATTATGGATGTTTCCAATAATGATTTATTGGTCACTTCAAGTGATATTGTAAGAAACCACCGATATCATTCCACAATTATCACCATATGGTAATCAATACCACTATTATTGCAATACTCTATGTTCTGGTTTTTTGGATACTTATTATGTGTCATATCCGTCACATTAATTGATGAGATGAGGGTTTAAAAATTCCCCTCATCACTAGAGCTGAGCTGGACATGGTGATTCAGGGAGTATGATTACTCTTCAATAAGAGAAATATCTACGTGTTAATAAACAAAAATTTGCAGAGAGTAAGAAAAAAAATGGAGGATAAAAATTCATTATTGATGATCAATCAAGACCAACAATAGTGAAAGGTATGATTATTTTTAATTCTACCATTTTTCAAGATTTTTTTATACACGTGCACCCTATACCATTATTATCCAAGACAATAAGATCAAGTGCAAAACACATTATTAATGGTGAAATACATTTTAAAAAATGGTTTCCTTCATAATTCTTTAGGATAAGAATGCCCACTTGTAGTGAACATCACGATTTTGTACCCATTTTCATGTGTATTACATGATCTATTTTAAGCCACCCTTATTTTACAAAAATTACTTATTTTATATTCAAATATTATCATTGTACATTTATTGTTTTATATAAAAAATTATTTATTTTTAGATTAAATGTTCGTAGGTATTTTCTATAAACCACAACAAATATTTATTTTCAATGTTTCTTAAACAGTATTTGTATATTTTTTCACTTATTTTGTTCATCAATTATCATGATAAAAGGAAATTTCAAATTATGAATTTTTATTTATTAATAAACTAAAATATTTCATGGAATCATTTATTTTATTCCATTATGTTATTCCTTTTGACATTATTCCAAATTCTATCCATGGGTAACTATTATGTTTATGTTTGAATCCTTACGTATGATTCTTTATATGGCACACATATTCATTTAAAAGTTATGATGGTTTCACTATGATAGCACTAGAATTCATTGGGTAGTATTTAGTCTCATGTGACATCATATGTAATAGTCCGGGTTGTCATCCTCGACCTACTCTTCATGTAAAACAGACTTGGGGGTTAGCCATGAAATGTGATCCTTGTTTAATGGTCTTCGTGGTCAGCCTTGACTCATTCCCCTCTTATGGAATGATACATGAAACATTACTATATCATGTAATTTTTTGTTTCCAATTTATATGTTTCCAATATAACATGATCAATTTCCATACTGGTATTTCATCCTTATGTTTATTCATCTTCCATGCCATTTTATGTATCATGTTATGCATTCTAACCCATACTCTTTACATTATTCCGATAACTATTCCCATACTAGTTTTTTAGATTATCCCTTTGTTTATTTATTCTAAAATATATCCTACATGGATGAATGTAATAAAAGGAAGTCATGATATCTTTATGAATATTAAATTAAAGACATTTTTAATTATGTTTCATGTTTTCGAAGTATGAACCTACTCTTACAACGACGCATGGAATTATCTTACAGCATGGTATTTGAATGTTCCTTATGATAAAAACATGATATGAAATGTGTAAATGGCTTTGGCCACTATAATTTACATTCACAACACATTGTATTTTGTCCAGATCTTAACTCAGAGTGTAAATGTACTGTCTATTGGGAACACCTAGGTTCTGGTCTAGTACTATTACACAGAATTTTTCACCCAAACATGACATTCCTAGATGAGTACATTTCTATACACTTAAAAATTATAAAAAATGTGTTATGACTATATGGAGTGTATTCCAAATATCAATACCACCCCAAAAGTAAAATAAAAAAAGGCTTGTGTCCTTATACAACATAATATTTGATTGGTTTTTCGTATTGTGAATCTCTTATTTTCCTCATAATACTACAATATTCCACAAATGACCTACCGATTGGAACATTAGTTTCTAATAAATGGATATAGGGATTTAAAATGTATAATCAAAAAATATAAAAAGTTGTGTATAAAAAGTAAAATTTACAAATCAGGTGTGAAATCATCTAAGGATTCTATATAACCATCATCATATATCTATAATGACAACATTTGTCTCATCCAGGGCTATGTGGTTTCACTTACCTATATCTATAACTATGTATATCACACTCAATATCACTCCCACCCCAATCTAATTAATGAAAAGATATGACTTCTTGGTCCATAGATGATATGAAAAGGGAACAAAGGTGAAAATAAAAAAATAGATGAAAAAAATTATAATTTTAATAATTTATGGTGGTTTGGGCCCAGAAATGAAGCATGACATGAGGTAATTCCCTAAATTAGTGAAAAATCCATTCTGGTATCAACCAAATTTTTTGAACATATGTCAATATCTCTATTGAATAAATATAACATAAAAAATATATATTAATATCAAATAATTTAATATATAAATATTAAATAATCAATGAATATTTGTTCAACTCAAATTTTCTCATACTATCATAAAATAGTTAACATGATATTCTAGATTCAAAATAGTGGTTGGAAAAAATTTATTAACAATGGATAATCAAATAATGAACCCTTACCATTAACAATAATTTATGGTGTACATTTTTGGATGTTTTCTCATTTATTTCCTATAGGCGATTGATGATGTTCTTTGGTGATCATTCAGAGTCTGTGGATGAGGTCCTTTTTTCATTCGATCCCTATCATGTGATGATGTTTTTTATGAGGAAGTGATTACATATGTTTTTTATGTTTTGGTTTTACTCAAGTGAATGATGGATGGTTGGTGTCGCAGGCGTAGTAGTGTGAAAGATGTCATATGTGGGCGCGGCTCGAGGTGTCTCGCTGCCAAATATAGTGGTGCATTGTTTGCGGGTGGATATTTTAAATTTCATATTTGGACTGTGGATTAGGAATTTTGAATTGCTGCATTTTATTTTTGTAATTGGGATTTTGTTATCTACTAGATTTTATCTTACCACTTATCTATAAAGTGGATTCTAAAAATAACAAAAAATGGATTTGGATAAAGAAGGATATTAACTATAAATTATTCTAAACATCATTAAAATGTCCCTACAAACATGGTTAGATTTCCATTTTTTCTAAAACTATGTTCATTATTATCATATAGGATTGGATTTTATGAATGGTGGAAATAGGCCCAAATATTGTAAATATTATTTAATACTATCGTAGTAAAATATACGACAACCACTAAAAATGGGAAATTTATGGGAAATGCGTATTATAGTGGTTTTGTTAAAAAAAGTGGTAGTATCCCATATTGAAATAAAAAAAATTCATTGTTTTTTAATATTGTTGAAATAGTCCAAATTCAAATATCATATTTTCAATGTTTTAAAAACCGTATAGATAGGCCCCATAGAAATCACATATTTCCATTATTTTATAAAATTTCCGAATTATTCTATGTGAAAATCACCAATATTAATGGATTTAGACATGCATGGAAATAGACCTCCCAAAAAAATATTTCCATGGATTTATGTATACATGGAAATATCCCTCAACAAATTCTGCCATTTTATGGTATAAGATAACTATTGATGAATCCCTTTATAATATAACATATCAAAATAGTTTTTGAAAAACAAAGTCAATATTATTGACTGTAAATATAATTCATTATTTTTAAAAAACATTTATAATAGTAATTATATTTAATTATGAAACATAAATACATAAATATATTAATATATACTTGTGAATGATTTGATCTGATAGGTAAATAATTAGGAAGATTATAGAATAGGTAGAAAAAAACCATATTCCATTATTTTATTATCAAAGGCCACAATTGAGTTGACTAAAACATGTTTGTTGGTGTATGGTATGTAGCCTATGTATATGGTCAATACGTAACATGAATATAAAAGAGCAATGACCATGTATTTACCAACCCAATAACAATTGAGCCATTGTAATAACCTATGGTCGTGACCCTTGTGGATCATGATGATATACACTATTATTCATGTTTTTAAATACTGTAAATGGTATAAACCCTATTTCAATGACAATAGGGTCCATAGTTCTTATCATCCAGGGTAATTTTCTACATTTGAAATTTTTCTACCTATTACCACAATTTTGTACCATTGAAGTATGTTTGTTTTATAGTTTTCATTTTTATTAAAAGAAATAATCGTATTTTTTAATCATTTAGAAAATGAGAATAATTTAAGTATTATTAAAATCCAATTAATAAAATAAATTCTCAAAAACAATTTTAGTTAGTGAACTGTGATTCATTTGTTAGTAATCAATTTAATATTCTTGGATGAATTAAATATACATGAATTATTTTATGTAAATATTTTATCTTTTCTCATTTAATAGTTATATCTCATGATAGTGAAACCCTATAAAATTATTCTTATTTTTGTAATTTAATTAAAAATTAAAAATTCTACAAGATTATTATTATTATAAGTGAAAATATAGTTTAATTACAAAACATCAAATATTAATTTTTCTAAAATTAACTTTTAAATACAAAAACATTTTACAAATTATAAATTCCTAAAATATGGATTTGTTCATGAATAAATTAAACTTTACTTGGAAAGTATATAATAATACAATGTGAATATAATTTAGTTAAATATTTTTTTCAATGGTTCATTATTTTACGGATTACGTTATAGAAATATTTATTAATAATGTTTTTAATAAAAATAAATCCTTTTGAATTTTAAAATTTATTGAAATATAATCATTGATTTTTTATAGTTTAGATGAAGTGTATTTATCCTAAATATTATTATTAATTAAGATATGTTCGATTATAAAAATGATGTATTAATTTGAAAAGGATCTTATAAGGTATCTAAATATTATAAAGTTCATAATTAATGAAATATAATTGATGATTAATATTTGGATTTTATGTAAAATGAGAAATATATAATAGAAAATTAATACATTTGTTATAAAAAATGACTATAAAGAATATAAAAATATATGTGATGTATGTATTGAATTATTGGTATTTTTCAATGGGGACGATATCCCCATCCAATTTGACACCAGATCATCGAAAAAACTCAAGGATCATCATATCGATAATGTATTTGGAAATATTAATTTCATAAATAAAATAATGATATCATTTTCGATTTTCAATGAAAATATTTAATTTTTAGAAATTTTACCCATTAATTTGAATAATATTTTAAATAAATATAGTTTGATTTTTTTGAAGAAGATGAATATAATAAATTTTTTAAAAGGGTTTTTCAGATATCATCTTCACCACACAATGATATATAATTTATTTGAACTAAATCATCTTTTTGTGATAAATTCAATGAATAAAGTGTAATTATTGAGAAAATGAAAATACATATTTCAAAATGAAACTATGAGGAAGAATTTATTATTTTAATGAATCTTTTACACTAGTTTTTAAAGATGAATCTATTATAATGTTATAAAAATTATATTAATATAATTATATAAAATAGTTTAATTTTATTGTTTAAATAACTTTCCCATAGAATTTTATTTTTGTGGAAGGTTTTGTTAATCAAGAATAATGTTTCAATTTCAAAAATTTCAAAATCATGTTTCAAGATTTTGAAAAATTTTATATTTACAAAATCAAGCTTCTATATATTAGTATGATAAGGTATATACATTTTTTATATAAAGGTTTTTATAAAAATAAATGATTTTAAGAATATTTTATTAAAATTATTTATATATATATATATTCACTATAAAGATTTATATTGATGATATTTATTCTTATTCTACTACACAATAATGTTTTATATATTTTTCCACACTAATGAACATTGTGTTTTACATGATCAAATTTATAGTTTTTTTAGACGTAGAATTTATTAAGGAATACTTATTTCTTTTGAATAAAACAACATATACTAAAGAAGTAGTTAAAATATAAGATATTGACTATTATAAATATTTATAACCAATGAGTAATTATTTTAAATTACCTTTATAAGAAACTATAATTCTTATTTGTGCAATAATGTTTTGTACAAGTATTGTTTTTATAATGTATTTCATAAATTCAATACATGAAATCATGTTTAGTTTATATTTTTTAAATATTTTTTCATGATAATAAAAAACATTATTTATATAATACACATATTGTTATTACACATAATATAAGCACTGAAAAGATTATTATTATTTTATTCTAGAATATATTTTTCATTTGTTTGTCTAATTCAAAAAAAATTGGTCATAGAATATATAGAAATCATACATGTTTAATTATTTATATTTTAAGAAAATGTATTGGATCCAATGAAATAATGGTTAGTTTCATTATCAATATGGAAAAATGAATATATTTCTTCTAAAAATTACAATTTTCTTATTATTTATATTATGAAATCATTTTTTGGCTATAATGAATAATTTAATTTGATTCCCAATTATTCATATAAATCATTCAAAATTTATATTTCTTAAAACATGTCACAAAATTTAATAATTATATATGTATATATTATTTTTCACTTTATTTAATATATTTTTATATTATAAAAAATTTTATGAAATATGTAAAAGTGAAATTTAATTGGATGATACCATTTCTAAATATATTTATTTAGTTAAATTTAAGGAAAGTATTTTCCAAATTGGCATGATGCAAATTTAATATGAATAGACTTTATTTTTATTTTTCTATCCATCAAAGATTTAATGATTTAATATTTTGGAATATAGAAACTTTCTTAACTTCTTGCTTTAAATATTATTAATTGAAAATATTTTATTATTTCATCAATTTTCTTAACTATTTTAATTGGTTGTTGAAGCTTCAATTTTTTTCCAAAAAGGCATCCAACATATATTTAAAAGAATATTAAAATTTATAATAATGCACCGTTAGTTTAATAACTATTTATTCCATTAACATGTAAATTGTTTTTATAAACGAAATAATTTATTGATTTATGTAGTGTTTTAATTCTTTTTTATGAATATAATCAATATTTCTAGACAAATAATATCATCAATATTCTTTCATATTTATGATACTATTATTTCTTATTTAAATCTCTTAACATAATTTTATAATATAAATATAAAATTAAATATATTATATCACCTATTTATATTTATTTTTCTAAAAATTTACCATTTATTGTTTGATATTTTGTTATCTTCAACATTAATGTGAAAATTATTATCCAAAAAACTAAAATTTTTTATTTTGTTGGATTTGGAAATTTGGTAGAAATATTTTATTTCATTATATCTATTTCCACTTTTTCATGACATAAAAATATAAAAAAAAATTATTTCTATTCATTTTATAAATTTATCAAAAGTAGGTTATTTATGTGTATCTACTCCTCATAACTATATTTAATTATGATTTTTATAATTATAAAAATCACTTTTATAGAAAAAAAACGCCTTTTTTATTCCCTATAACAAGAGTAATAAAAAAATTTATGCTTTCACTATTTCATATAGAAGAGATGGTTTTTGTTGTTTCATTGACTAATAATCATTTTCATTATATTTATTCTCTTATTCATTCATGAAAAATTTAAATATTTTAAACATAATTATTTTACTTTTATATATTTTAATTAATATTATTTTTATATAGTGGTACAAATATAATATCTAAATGTATATATTCTTTATTAAATACCTACCCATCTATATTAAGAAAAATATGAATAATTTATTTAAAAAAGGTACTCTTAGTCATTATATTATTATAATATTTAGTGTGACCCTAACTATGATCCAATCATAGTTTCTTACTCTAACATGTATTCTTTTTACATCTATAACCTTACATATACTATTAAATTGAAATTCACATAGTCTGTGATTTTTTCACAAACATGAATTTCACTAATGTGATTCAATATCCATAATTGGATATTCATATGACCTTTCTTAAATTTCATTCATACTTTATTACACATATAATTTTATCTAATATGTTGTATTACACATATACACAATGATCTGTAGGAGCTCTACCTTACGATCATCACTATATTTGAAAAAATTATATATATCAACATTAAATGAATGTATAACATAAGAAAAATGTATCTCACTTTATTATTTATATCATAATAATTTTTTAATTTTATGAATATATTTGTATCATACAAAAAATATATATACTATGATATTTAAAACCATACATTATTTTCAATCATAAAATATTCAAAATCACATGGGATAACATATATTATGAATATGGACCTTATGAGAAAATATGAACATTACATGTTATGGTTTATTTTCATTTATAAGTCTTTAGGAATTATTATTATTATTATTATATTAATAATTAGATTGATTAGAAATTATTATTTATATATAATGATCCAATTCAAGTGAACAAGAATTATTAAATTCAAAATATATATATTCATAATTATTAACATTTCTACTATATTTTTTCAATATAATTTCAAATATAAAATTTTATTAAAAAATTGTATCCATATTAATTGGAAAACCTAACATATTATTAGAGAGAATATGTTAATGTAAATAATTACTTACTTGCATATATATCGCATATTATAATATAGATATTCAGTACACGTCATAGCAATCATTGTTATAATCTTATAGATCTAGTATCACGTGAAAAATGTAAACATAAATAATTAGTTCATAAATAAACTTCATTATTTCCCACATAGTTTTTCATAAATATAACCCCTATTTTGCATGTCATATTTATTACCAATCATCCCAAATTAGAGAAGGTAATCATGAAAAAGTGTCATCTCAAATGTTAATTAAGTATAAATGAGGTAGATATCAAAGATCACTTGAACATTACATGTGCATATGGGTATGGGGACCTAGTCATAAAGAATCTATATCATAACATTCATATCATATATAATAATTATTAGACATGGGAATACCCATTAATTTTTACAATAACAAAATATAAAAAATTAAAAAATAATGATCTATGAGATCATCACATTGGTATAAGAAATATATTTTTGTAATACATTTAAAAAATGGATATCATATCTATTTTTTTAATGGATCATTGAATATAATATATTAGTTGAATGAGTTTGCTCCCAAGACCATCATAGTTATCATTGTTCACTATCAAGAATATCATAGTGTTCAAAATTCCCTTACTAATCTAGGTTCACTACCAATTATTTTATTGTTTATCTCAAGATATATTAATATTTTCTAATTAAATTAATGGTAGCTATATATTCATCTTATCCCATATTGAATATTATATATATGTATTCATTATAATCATAAAATAGTAATAATATTATAACATATGAAAGGAAATTGAATTCGAAAACACAACATCAAATATTAAATATGGAAATAAAATTGGATTAAGAATGATTTCATCATTTCTTCACAATATAACCTATTGAAAAAAAAATCACATATTTATTTTCACCGTAAACCAACAACAATATATTTTCACCATATATTGATGGTATTCAAGGAATATAGAATATAACATCTGGTAACTGAACTGAGAGTTATATCTTAAAATATTTCATGGTTTTTTCATTTCCGTTAATAGTGTAGGGTGTCAATTGATTTGATAAGATTATTTCAATGATGATGAAATAGTTTGGTTTGATTCTCATCTTTTTTGGACATTAACTGTATCCTGCCATGAAATTACATGTCATGAAATAGGGATACAAGATGTGTATGTTGTCACATGGTACAATCCATGAGAGATAAGTTCTAACTATTATGGTTTTCACTTCATGAACCATGTATACATGTCATGAAAATGTGACAGATCACTAATTTGATTCCCACATAATTACATTAACCCTTAAAGACATTTTTTATTTTAACAGTTAAATTACATAAGTATCTCATGATTTTTAAAATATTATATGACACGGAATACCCCGAAAGGTTCCTATAAAAGAAGCAATGTGATATGAATTTCTCTATTACTCTTATTTGGTTTCCTTTCCCTCAACCCAAAGCCTTTCCCATATGATTAAGTATCCCTCTAACCATTCCAGTTCCATTCCCTTGGCGTATGGTCATCATTTCTTTGCTTCTTGAAATCCAAGTACGTTTTCTCCCTTATTATATGTGTTTTACTATTTTACTCTGCTGGTTTTTCAATGGATCATCTTTTATTTGATGGATCAATTCACTATAGTATTTTACCTTTCTTTTACAATGAGTTTCTATGTCTTCTTCACCTTCTTTCTCATGGATGGGTGTCATTACGAGTGTTGAGTTTCTGAAAGTGGTAGGTTGTTCCATTCTGATTAGCTAATTTGATAATTTTTATACTATTTTAATTGATTTAATTATTTTAATTTCTAGTTTAAATTCAATTTATCACATTTAATTTTAGTTAAATTGATAAAAACTTGATTTAATTGAATCGGGATATTTGAAAAGGTTTTGTCTCAATGAAATTTTGGAAAATACTAATTCTATTCATTTAGGGTGTGTTAATGGAAGTCGGTGGAATTTAATTGTTGAATTTCAATTGTGGTTATGATGGAAATTATTTCATTTAAATTATTGAATTCAATTATAGAAACATAATTTTTATGATTATTGAAATTGTTTCTAATGAATTTCAAATTTTGTAAAATGGATTAAAATGATTTGAAATAATCCAGGTGGTTTTATCCTTTGAAAAGGTCATTTTTTTAGTTAAAACATGTTTATGTTTTAAATTGAGAAATTGGAATTTAGAAATGGATTAATGTTATTTATTTGTATTTTTTGTATTATAAAATAAATTTCCCATCATGTAAGCTAACATGAAATCCGTAGGTAGTGGGTGAGTTCTTTGGATACACTCTACGCAGTTTTAACATTCAACAATATACCTACGATGGGTCACATCACTAATGGGAGGGCTATGAGTCACCTCTATCCATTGTCAAGGGGACGTTAGTATGCTCATTTTGTTCACATCATGTAGTGAGTGTGGAATCCGATAACTAGTTAATATTATAGTACATACTATTCAGATGTCCACATTTCTCCGTTGTTTATTTATATAAGATATATAAACATATACCAATGTTGTAATATTGATTTACATGACTTTGATTGAATAACATAAACTATTTTAGGTAGTTCGTTTATTTAATACATTTTTTTAAAATAATACATCTCTTGTAATGTATAATACTATTATTTAAAAGTATTTTTCATCATTTTCACAATGTATAAGATGTTTTTTTTAAGATATGATTTTGAATTTCCAAACACTTTAATTGAAAAAATTGTAATATTATCATTAAATAATATATATTTGGAAACTTTTATGGAATCATTGTTTTTATCCTACTGTACTTTGGCTCACCACCTATTTTTTTAATTTGGGTGTTTATAGACCTTCTTATTCATAGATCATGCTAATTGAATGGATCTCTTAGTGGCTGATTTAGTAGTTGAGCTTTGGACATGGTGAGTTATGTCCATATGGACCATGGGGATGTTTTCCCAATTTTTGGTACTTGGGTTATAATAATTTGGGATTTTCATGCCTTTTCATATTATGGTACCTTAGTCCTGGTAGAGTTTCTTTTATATGTATATTGACTTCCTTGTCAAACATCCACTATGTATTAGAGAAGATTAATTCAAACATTCATATTGTATGATGCTATGTGTCATTCATAGACTAGTATGGATCAAGAGTACCCATTAGGATATGTCATGGTCTACTTGGTTATTGGGATACCAAGGTCTCCCTACTAGTTCGTGACAAAGTAGTATGAGAGGAGGCTGTTGCGATTTTTCTGTGAAGTTAGTATGTGTTTTTGAAATGTTGTTGATACATGGGAGGTAGTAGAAATTGAGTCCATTCCCACCTCTCATCGCAATGAAAATTCAGTATCTAGTTCTGGTTAGGGAAGGAAATATTATGGATTAGTTATATTCAAATCCTTATTTTGATCTGTATGGAGTGGAATCCAAAATCTGGTTGTTCAATCTTGTGGGCTATTTTATTATCTGTGTTTCTCTCTTTGAGCATAAACAAATATATCAATGATTCGATAATGAAGTTGTGTCGAATCATACCTCTGTAAAGATTTAAAAATTGGGTCCATGAATATTATGATATTAAACTGTAGTTAGAGAATAAATTACTATACCAAAATATTATGGTGGTGATTGTTCAAACTATCCAATATCTTGGATAAAAACCACATAATGTTCCCATAAAGTCTCCAACTACAGTCATCAGGAGGTATGTTCTTCAAAATCATTCTAAATAGTTACATCACCAGAAAAAACTAGTTTTTAAAGTCTACATCGATCCTAATTGTGATGAGGAATTTTTGGGAATGACAGAATGTCTATTTGAGTCCTTGGAGACATCGAACATGAACAAGGTGAAGTGTGCCACCTTCATTCTAGAGTGACCAAGCAGGAGATTGTGGGACATAATGGAGACAACCGAGAAACATGAAGGACTAGGTTGGAAAGAAATACTGGTTATTTTCCCTGATCAATTATATCTAGACTCATTTTTTTGCCTATGGATATGGATTTTTTCAAGAATGGGTATACTGACAGAACCATGATTGAGTATTCAAATTGTTTTGCTGATTTTGAGCATTTTGAACATCATATTGTATCAAATGAAAGGATGGAGACTCGACACATCATGTTGGGGAATCGATAAAATATACATTCTCTAGTTTAATTGATAATTATTTCCTCATATGTTGATGTGATAGATAAGGTGATCATGGTTGAAATTGACCTTCTAGTAATTTTAAGGTTTAAGGGAGTTCATTTATCTCCCAGTGACAGTGTTGGTTCCTTCAATGGAAAATAGAAGCATACTGCTTCTCATAGAAGTTCTTGATACAAGAGTCATTCCAAACCTCTCATTGTTATATGAGGAAGATCATTGGATTCCTATAAGAGTAGAAATCTGTGACATTCTAATATGCTTTTCAATTAGGAACCATAGAACTGTAACTCATGTGGATGTTCAGGGAACCTATTGAGATTCTACAGTAATTTATCTACTCCAAGTAGTGGAGAAAGATCATCATATCTTCCTAAAACTATGGGGACACCAAATAATTAATATGAAAAATGTTTCTAGCCATATACATTTAGAAATAAGCTTCTTTCAAGAAGTGTAATAGTATCCATAGAAAGCAGTGATGAGTCAAGAAATCGTGAGAGTAACCATTACTATAACGTCATCATTAGTGACTTATCTATTTTCAAATGATGCATCTCATTTGTTTATTTATTCGTATATTATTATTCTTATTAGTCATCATGTGGAGAAACTATCTTATGCATTGGTTTGTACAACATCCCATTATACAAAAGGAGAGTAGGGTCTTCATAGTCCCGTTTGGTTCTTATCTCTTTCAGATTTCTAGAAGGCATAGAATTTTACGATTCCTCATAATAAATATCATGATTTAATATTCAGGATGTATAGGTTTATTTATAAGGATTCCTAGGTTTATTGTTCCAATTTATGGGTCTACATTACTACAACCAGTGTTGCACCTCTTTTCATTCAAGGAGATTAGGACCCGAAGTCGAGCAGAGCCAGACCATCTTATCTAGAGATAGAGATGGTGATATCAGAGTTTGATTTTAACCTCGAACAGGAATATTTTTGAGAAATTATATCTGTCCAGTATTCAAAATGGATCTTGATGTGTATCCTTTATATTTCTATGGTCTTCTATCAGTAAGGGGTGTTGAGTTCTGCATTGATTTAATGAATATTATTCCACAAGTTTCAATTCCTAATACCGCATGGCAGCAGCAGAACTGAAGGAGCTAAAGTTACAACTAGACTCTCTTATCGAGAAAGAAATAATATACTAGAGTGTTCACCTTGGGAAGTTCCCTTTATCATAATTAAGAAGACTGATGTTCCTCTTCGATTACATGTTTATTCATGAATTCTCTGTCGAGTTTTAGTAAACAATAAATATATTTCGTCATGGATTGATGGTCTTTTCAAACATTTGAAATTTGAGACATTGTTTTCAAATGTCGATCTTCGATATGGTTACCATCTGTTATGTTTAAAATAATATTACATTCCTAAAACCAACATTCAGAGTAGGTATGACCATTTTTTTTACCTCATAACGTACTTTGTTAAAAAAAATGCTCTTTTAGTTTTTGATGTATTTGATGAACATGTTTTTTAATGATTATATGGATAAATCAATTGTAGTCTTTATGGATGACATCATCATTTAATAAATTTCCAATGAGAATCATTGGAATTATTTGAGAAAATCAATGATTTTTCAGTGAAATCGTAGACATTATTCCAAGATTTCAAGATGTTCTTTCTTAATTCGGTAAGAGAAATTCATGGGACACATTGTGTCTGAATAGGGTATATCAATTGATCATGAAAAGGTAAAGACTATTATGACATGGGAGAATCTAGAAAATGATGACTAATTTAATATATTCTTTAGTATAGCCAAATACTACCATTGGTTCATGAAAGAATTATTGAAGATGGATTCTCCGATGACAATAGTGATTGAGCATAGGGTGAATTTTCTTTGGGATGAAAAATTTCAGAATTCATTTGTTGGGATGAAACGTATTTGGACTACAATACTAGTGTTGACACTACAAGAGTATAGGCAGGTCTATCTAGTGTTTTTTGATGCCTTAGGTTTAGGCATTGGTTGTGTTCATATGGAGGCTACTATGTAGTTTCTTATCGATCTTGTCTTCATAGGAGACATGATAAAAATTATCATACCAAGGATCTTCAAAATTGAGATGTGATGCACAAGAATAAGTGTTGGTAGAATTAACTTTATAGATAAAGGTTTGTTGTGATTTTAGCCCACAAAAACATGATTTATAACTTCTCTCAGATATATTTGAACCATGTCTATAGGGGTTGGTTGGAGTACCAACTGTGGATTGAATTCGACATCACATATTCCCTGGGGTAAGGGAATGTTATTGAAAATGTTTTGAAAAGGAAAATTCCAACATTGGATGTGAAATAATCTTCAATAGGGTTTTGTTTCATGGAACTATTCGAAAATATATGTATAGTCATTCAGCCGAAAATGGATAATGTGTCATTATCCATCATTCAGTTGACATATTCTCTTCTAAATATGATTATTCAAGACCAAAAGCTTGATGATGTATTTCATATCATTATAGAATCAATTTATGGTGGGGAGATACTGTCCCCATGTACTTTCTCCAAGTACGGATTTATGTGTAATCATAATTGTTATATTTTTTCATTAATAACAAGGAGTTTGGTAATGGGGGATTTCCATAATTCCCATTTTGATATGAACCTAGGAACCACTATGTTGTTAAATGTTATGAGACAATAGTTCTAGTGGCCTTGTATGAGGTGACACATAGTTGAGTTTTTCAATCATTGTTATATGGGCAGTATGATAAGTCCAAGAACCCAAAAACCATTAGTTTCTTGTCAACCACTACTTATCCCTGTATGGATGTGGGATGAATTCTCTATAGACTTTGTGGTTGGATTTCCTCATACATAGATATTGAAGAATTTGATTTGGGTTATGATCAACATTCAGAACATGACATCTCACATTATACCGATTCGTGATACAAATAAAAGTATAGGATTTGATAAATATCTATTTGAAATAGATTTTTCAGTTTCATGGGGTTCTATCTTATATATTCTCAGATATGGGTCTCTATTTTTCTTCTAATATCTGTAGAGGCCATCAGGATGAACTGAGATCTCAGGTTCATTTGAGAACTACCTATTTTCTGTAGTCGGAAAGTCAAACTGAAAGAGCATTAAATATTATCAGTACTGAAAAATGATCCAATACCCACAGTTCAACTCCATGTGTATAGACCCCAAAACTGTGGGTATAGTCTATACCCATGGTTTAGGGAACCATGGTCGTTGGTGGATTCGGTATAGGTCAATGACCTATAGCCACGGTTTGTAAAAACCATGGGAATAGGTTTTTCTACCGTGTCATAACACTATACCCCTGGTTTGGAAACTGTGTGTATATCATATTTTACAAAATTGCAGCCCGTGGGATTCAATCCCGCGACCACTTCTCTGTTCACGAGTGGCCTTACCACTACCCCATCACCACATATATGTATGTATATATATATATTATTAAATATATTTATTTAAACCATGGGTATATATATAACAACCCAATATTTCATGGTATGCTTCTCTTTGAATAATACAGTAGCGTGTGTTGTACGCAACTTCGAGTTCTAACACACACCACAACCAATCAAACTAGTCCTTATGAATAGTAATACCAAATTTTTAAGATTTAATAAATTTTATCTTTCAATATGGACTTCATTTTTGTATTTTGAATATTGAAATTATCTTAGGGTGAATTTTTGGTATTTTTCTGAAAACATTCAATTTTTTATGAATAGTGAAAAAACACTGAGTTATAGTTTAAAACAGAATTTTTATTTAAATAATTATTTATTTTATTTATATTTAGGTAAGGTCAAAATAGATACATAATACCTATATAATTTCAATGTAATTCATTGTAGTCAGTTAAGAATATTTTTTGATATATAAAAATTTTATTGAACTTTTCACCGTCTTTTACTCATCTCCTAAGAGAATTTGGAAATTCACATAAAACATAATTTTTCCGCTTCTATGAGTGAAATTTCAAAAATACGAGAGACACGGTTAATTTCAAGGAGAAAAATGTGGTTCAATAAGATAAAAATAATTTTTAGTGAATAGTAACTTTTTCCTTTTATTTACCACGGTTAAAAGTAAATAGGGTAATTAAGTATAAAAATGATATTTATATTACAATAACACATGCCATAGTTCTATTGGAAAAGTTTATATAGACCAAAAAAATATTAGGAATAAAATATTATCATTTAGGTCCACTTGGATTAGATTATGACATTAATTATTATTTAATTCAAAGAAGAGTTAAAAGAGTTCAAATCAAAGGTTAAAAACTATAACATTTTTAATAAAGGGTTATACATAAGATAAATTCAATTATAAATATTCATTAGAAATATAAGAAGATTTCCTACACAATGGTATTTTATTTATAATTTTTAGACATTAAATTATTTAATTTATTTATGACACAATGGTGATGCAGTAATTACCTAATTAATAAAATATTAAAATAATTAATATTATAAATATCAAAATAAATGTAATTTAATACTTTTTATGAATTAAACTAATTTTATAGGTTAATAAGACATATTAGGATTGGTTATATAAATTTGTTTCTAAGTAGTAATGCTGTTATGAAATTATCAAAAACAAAATACCCCATAGTTTCAAAATTGACATAAAAGAGTTTTTAAAACAAATATTATATTATATATTTATATTCTAATACTAAAAATCTATGGTTAGGCCAAAGGAATTTTATAATGATATGTGTATTATTAATGGACCACATGGGGGTCGTTTGGTGGTATACAGTATGTTTATTAACTATATAATATAAAAATACAAACAGACATGGTAAATGTCAAACTATTTACCTAAGAGTTAAATATAAATGATAAGGTTAATATAGTGACCCAAACCTGTCTAAAATATATATTTTGAAAGGATTTCGACCCATACCCACCTTAAACTTTAAATAATCAACTTTGGAGCCATTATAAACCGAATAAAAAATTATTATAAAATAATATTTCTAGCTTTTCCAAAGGTGCCTCTCACCCCTCTTATAAAAGGGAACTCCCCCTTCTCTCTAATTAACACCTTCAAATCCATTTGGCTCAGCCAACCCCTACAAAACTATTCTCTCAACTTACCTCACTTTAACCGAGATGCCTCAGTTTGATCAAAAATCCAACTTAAGGAGCCCTTTTGATCAAATCAAAAGGATGAACCCGAAGAAGAGGAAATGTTTTCACCACCCTCTTTCAAGTTTCTTTCTTCTTCAACTTCTTCTTTCTTTGTTATTTCCATTCAAAAATAATAACTATAATATCTTATATATTCTGTGATTTTATTATTATTATGGTATAACCATATTCAGTATTCTATCCATCCTTTGAATGACATGTCACCATACGTGTGTACGTACGGCTTACCGTCTCCACGTCGTGGTGTAATTTTTATTCAAAACATTATTATTTGGATAGGTATGATAATGATGTGTAATTGATTTTAACAATAAATATAACATGATAATAATTCTGTATATATGATATACCATCCAATTATATATTATTTTAATATCAAAAGAATGATATTGTCTCTCGTGCATACGTACAGACTACCGTCTCCACGAACGCGATGAGATTCATTCCCAATCATATCCATTCAAGTATAATTGACATTTGATGATTAAAAATAATGTTTAAATACTTGATATCATTCTTTATATTAATAATATACAACCTATCCATAACCAACACGGCTTACATTACAAAACATATAAAAGAAAATGAGTAAGTTAACATCTGAAACGACCTTAATACTAAGATATTATTGACAAGGAAATGTTTAAAGATCATATATGATATCATATTAATGTATATGATTCTTGTATAATTTAATAACTATTATTCCACCATTATACAAGAGGTTAACCTACCCTCAATTGAGGAAAATTTCAAGGTAAGGGTTTATTTCACAATCTCTCCATTATCTGAGGTTGTTTATAAGTAATTATCTACTGGGACCTCTTTATCATCCACATCCATGTTTCTTTAAAAAAATTCCAAAACATTCATACTATTTTACAAAATATGGGTAAAATACATTTATACCTTTTTTTGAATTTTTATAAGATGTTTATAAAGGAATCATTCCGTTGTTTTCCAAATAAGGTCCATTTTAACCTTTTCGACAGAATTAAGGTAAGAATTTTTTTTAACTTATAATGCGGGTGAGACTATTTTCTTCCATTATAAAATCATCGAAGCTTCCCTTAAAAGCTTATAATAATATTTTCCATGTAAATTTTTTCTTTTATAATTATGTGACTTTTAAATGATTTCAAAAAAAGGAGATATTTCTCTCAAATAGTTTTGATTTCATCTATGTCAACATCCATTGATGGATTTTATTTGAAGTTGATTCATTATGATACAAAACATACATATTTTATTGAAGGTTTTGTGATATTTCTGACTGTGGATGTGTTATTTTTATACCATTCATGGTTTATGGAGAAATTATTGACATTTCATTTTCTAGTTTTAATACGAATGACTGTGTTATGTTTAATCCTTTTCATATGAGGAATGCATTAGAATTAATAAGTGAATGGGGGAGCTCGCTATAGCTCCTCGATTCATCGGTAGGTCTCATGAGAAAAACTAGTGTCTTGGAACAAGGATTTGACAAAATCTTATTTGTAGTCTTGGAACAAGGCCTTGACTATGTGGTTATGATAGTCTGCCATTATGCATTCTATCATTATGAAAGTGGTTATTGATATTGTGTGTGATTATTCGACTAGTAGAATATCCATGTGAATAAGTAAATATCATTATTTCATTTCATTTCTTCCATGTTATGCTGATGTTCAAGTTTAAATGAGTTTTGTTTTATTAATACATTTCCTTAAATGTTTATACTTATTTATGAAAGTTTCCACTATATTGTTATCCTTACTGGGAATCTGAGATCACCACTTTCTATGTTTTATTTTTCCCAGGATGTGAATATGTTTTTTATGAATGACCTGCAGTGATAGTATGAGGGGATATGAGTGTGGAATATGGAGAATATGTTGTTGTAGTTTACATTTTATGATGTAATGTAAACTTTATGAATGTATCTAGTGATTCCAAGGCTAATAAACTAATCGGTCTTTCGAGACATTATCTTTTTATATCATACCAGTGTTATGTAATAATGCACCGACTCTGGGTAACTGGGTTCGCGATGTTATAGTTGGTATCAGAGGAAGTTTAGTACAAACCTTGAGAGATAGATTTAGATAAACTCTGATTAGAGCACATAGACCTAAGATAGACATTGAGGGTTAGTATAGAAGAACATCCTAGAATTTTGCTATTGTAGAAAATTTGTGAGTTTTCCGAGCAATACATCCCTGTCTAGATACGTACAGGTAGAGGAGGCTCTAGCACAGATGTTCCTAGGGGTACAACCTGAAAACACCACTTTGAGCTAGACTCGAACGGGAACTGGTGCACGACAACGGGCCTTGCTGCACTCTTGGTTATGACACTCCTGGGGGATATGCTTAGGATAATTATCATTTTCTTTACAAACCATTATGAAGGGTTTTTGAGTATATACTACCTCAAATAAAACATTTTTTGGTTATGGATTATATCCATAAAGTTTTTAATTCATGTTAATTATTTTACCAGTTATGATTTATGTAGTTTGATTCATAAACTAATCTAGTGTATTCTATTGATTAAAAATAGCTCCTAGTGGAAGAAATGTAAACCGTATAAATGTGCGCACTCCATATAGGGATTTCCCTCCTGATCAAGATAATTATAGTTGAGCTGGTGATGAAACTGGTGCTGATCAGCTAATCGCTGTACTGGGACAACTCACTCAGATTATGAATAATAACCTTACCCGTATGGAGCACCCTGATCTGCAGCGTGGAGGATAAATGTTAGAAAGCTTCATTAGGTAACAAACACCAACATTCAATAGGAGTAAAAATACCTTAGTATCTGAGAAACAGATAAATTCCTTAGAGAAAATATGTCATGCCTTGGGGAGTAGTGAAAGGGAAAAAGTTATCATTGCAGTTTACCGCCTCACTGAAAATGTTGATCAATGGTGGTCGTTGATACAATAAACAAAGGAAGATGGTGAAGTAACAAATATGGAATAGAGGGAGTTCAAAGAGCTTTTATTAGAGAAATACTTTCCTCGTGACCATCGAGCAGATATGGAAAGGCAATTTCTGAGTCTGATACAAAAGGAGGATGAGAATGTCAAAAAGTATGAGGCTACATTTAAAAGGTCAGCAAGGTATGCTAAAGATTATATATGTAACCCAAGATGTAATATTGATCATTTCATTGATTTGATAAAACCATTTCTTTGTTGATAATTAGTGTCACAATCCTTCTCATTGTACAAATATATTGTGTGATGTTCTATCAAGATAGAAAAAGAATTCTATATGTATTACGAATTTAAATCAAAGAAAGAGAAGAAGAGATCTTCTGATCACTATGGAAATAGAAATAAAGGGAAGAAGGGAAAATTGATTATCCATCCTGCATTAAATGTGGGAAGAAACACCCCGGTACTTGCTTGAAAGGAATGGGAGTCTGTTATAAGTGTGGTGAAAAAGGCCACAAAACTCGTGATTCCAATGGGAAGAAAGAAGCTATCGATGTTCAATGCTACACTTGTAGGGAGATGGGACATTATGAAAATGAATTTCCTAAGCATCAGGGGAACATACCTCAGAAGAGGAAAGGGATCAAGGCCAAGTTTATGTTATCACTACTACTGAGGTAGAAGCTCTGAAAGATGTGGTGGCAGGTAATTTAATGGTTTCGTCAAGTTTAGAAAATGTATTATTTGATTTTGGATAATCGCATTGTTTCATATCATCCTAGTATGATAAGAAAATTAGATATTTCCAATTTTATTTAACAAGGAAGTTGTCTGTTAAAACTCTTAAGGGAAGTATGATTGCTACAAAGTTCTATGGATCCATCCACATTAGGGAATATAACTGTTATTTATCTATTGATCTCATCGTCATACCTATGATTGAGTTTGATATAATCCTCGGTATGGATTGGATTTCTAAAAATGATGCAAAGATTTATTGTAAGAAGAAGGAGGATAAAATTTGTGATGATGATGATAAAGAACAGCTTATCTTTAAAGCATAATCATCACCACATGATTCTTACCTAGATCCACCCCTAGTAGCTCAACTAAATTCAATTATTTGTTAGGAAGAGAATGAAATAACTGTGGGTAAGGAAAGGAATGTTCAAATAGAGGATGTACCTATTGTGAGATAATATGTTGATGTGTTTCCCGAAGATTTACCTAGACATCATCCAGAACGAGAAATTGAGTTTTCTATTGATTTTAATTCTGGATCAAGGCCCTTATCGAAGACCCCATATAGAATGGCCACTGTGGAATTAGTGGAACTAAAGAAAAAAATAGAGGAATTGAGTAATAAGGGATTTATTCTCCCTTTTGTTTCTCTATGGGGAGCCTCTATCCTTTTTGTTAAGAATAAAGATAGATCTATGAGGTTTTGTATTGACTACACAGTGATCAATGCTATAACAAAAAAGAACAAGTATCCCATGCCTCGCAATGATGATCTATTTGACCAACTGCATGGATCTCAATAAATTTATAATATTGACCTTCGATATGGATACCATCATTTGTGTGTGAAGAAGGAAGAAATTCCGAAAACAGCATTTTGAACCAGGTACGGGCATTACGAGTTTACAATAATGCCTTTCGGGATGACTAATGCACCCTCTGTTTTCATAGATCTAATGAACAGAGTTTTCAAGGAATATCTTGATGATTTTTTATTGGTATTTACTGATGATATCTTGGTATATTTCAAAATCTACGAAGACCATAAAAATCACTTGATCATTATCAAGAAGACTCTTAGAAGACATGAATTATATGGGAAGTTTAGAAAGTGTGAATTATGGCTTCAGGAGATTTATTTTCTTGGCCATATTGCCTCTAATAAAAGAATCTCTATTGATCCTTCTAAGACGGAGGAAATCCATGAATGGCCAGCACCGACGAGTATAACTGAGGTATGCAGTTTTATTGGTTTAGCAGGTTATTATCGGCATTTCGTCCAGAATTTTTCCCAATTGGCTAACCCTTTAACGAAGCTCACACGTAAAGGGGTTAAATTTGTTTGGGAAAAAGAGTGTTAATAATGTTTTGAAGAACTGTATAGAATATTATTCAATGATTCTATATTTACTCTACCATCAGGGAATGATGGGTAAGTTATTTATAGTGATGGATCGAAGAAAGGACTTGGTTGTGTCCTTGTGCAGAATGATAGAGTTATTTCCTATGCATCACGACAGCTACAAATTCATGAGAAAAACTATCCTACTCATTATCTTGAGTTAGAAGTTGTAATCATTTCCTTGAAGATTTGGAAACACTACCTCTATGGTGAAAAATGTGAGATATATATCGATCAAAAGAGTTTGAAGTACATTTTCTCACAGAAAGAACTCGACATGAGGCAAAGGCGATGGCTTGAACTACTCAAGGATTATTATTGCACGATACACTACCACTCGAGGAAAGAAAATAAGGTGGAAGATACTTTGAGAAGAAAATATCATGGAGTTTTGAACAATATGAGAATTAAAAGAGATCCTATTTTCATGGATCTATTGAAGATGGATATGGGAAATACCATGGAAGGTGAAACATCGATACTTTTTCAAATGGTTTCCAAACCATCTTTAATAGAAATGATAAAGAGTTCTCAGACCGGTGATGAAGATTTTCAAAAGAATATTAAAGTTGTGAATGATGGGAGATTGAGAGTCTTTTCGTATGAAGAATGAATTTTTAATTTTGGGAAGAGGATTTTTGTTCCCGATATACCTGATCTAAAAAACAAATTGTTAGATGATTCTCATAGTTCCAAATTCTCTATACACCATGGGAACACCAAAATGTATAGATATTTGAAGGAACATTTTTTTTGGGACAACATGAAGAGGGAGATTGCTGATTTTGTGTCAAGATGTATGGTTTTTCAACAAGTAAAACCTGGAAGGAAACAGCCTAGAGGAGTCATGAAAACTCTTCCCATACCAGAGTAGAAATGGGATAATATCATGATGGACTTTGTCATTGGACTATCAAAGACTCCTAGAAGGAATAATGCAATATGGTTCATTATTGGTCGTCATACCAAGTTAGGAAAGTTTCTTTCTATAAGGGAAGATTTACCACTTGAACATCTAGAAAGGATATATATTAATGAAGTTGTGAGACTTCATGGAGTACCCCTATCAATTGTTTCTGATCGTGATCCCCGTTTAACTTCAAGATTCTGGAAAAGTCTTTAGAAAGCCCTGGATAGTGAAATTTGTTTTAGCACTACTTACCACCCCCGGACTATGGACAAATAGAACAGATTTTTCAAACCTTAGAAGACATGTTGAGAACTTTCTCACTTTACTTTCAGGGTATGTGGGATCAATATTTTCCTCTGGTAATTATTTTCCTATACCAATAGCTTCCATTCAAGTATTTAGATGGCACCATATGAAGCATTATATGGAAAGAGATGTCACACAAAAACTTGTTGGGTTGTCATTGGTGAATGAAAACTTCTAGGCCCAGAACTGGTGGAGGAAACTATGGAAAAGGTAAAGCTAATCAAAAACCACATCAAAGTAGCTCAAAGTAGGCAGAAGAGCTATGCTGATAACCGAAGGAAGAATTTGGAATTTCAGGTAGGAGATTATGTTTTCTTGAAGGTATCTCCATGGAAGAGAGTTATACGTTTCGGTAAGATGGGTAAATTGAGTCCCATGTACATAGGACCATTCGAAATTCTAGAATGAATTCGGGCTGTAGCTTACCGTTTGGAAATGCCGCCAAGTCTCTCCAAAGTTCACGATGTGTTCCACGTATCACTGTTGAGAAAATACATGCCTGACCCAACGCATTTACTCACTTACGAAGAATTAGAACTGGAACCAGATCTTTCTTATTGCGAAGAGCTCGTCGGGATTCTTGATACAAGAGAACAAGTGCTGAGAAATCGGGTGACTCTTCTGGTAAAAGTTCTATGGAGAAACCATAAGACAGAAGAGGCAACGTGGGAACCTTAAGAAATTATAATGAAGAATCTCTCGAGTCTTTTCATGTGGTATTATTCTCGAAATTTTGAGGATGAAATTATTTGAAGGAGGGGATAATGTAACACCCCAAGCTTCCACGATATGCTTCTCTTTGAATAGTACAGTAGCGTGTGTTGTACACAACTTCGAGTTCTAACACACACCACAACCAATCAAACTAGCCTTTATGAATAGTAATACCCACTTTTTGAAATTTTATAAATTTTATCTTTCAAAATGGAATTCATTTTGGGATTCGGAATATCGAAATAAGCTTAGGGTGAATTTTCAGTATTTTTCTGAAAACATTCAATTTTTGATGAATAGTAAAAAAACACAGAGTTATAGTTTAAAACCAGGTTTTTTTAATAATTATTTATTTTATTTAAATTTAATTAAGGTCAAAATAGATACATAATACCTATATAAGTTTAATCTAATTCATAGGAGGTAGTTAAGAATAATTTTTGATATGTAAAAATTTTATTGAACTTTTCACCGTCTTTTACCCACCTCCTAGGAGAATTTAGAAATTCACATAAAACATAATTTTTCTACTTCTGTGAGTGGAATTTCAAAAATCCGAGAGACACAGTTAATATCAAGGTGTAAAATGTGGTTCAATAAGATAAAAATAATTTCTGGTGAATAGTAACTGTTTTACTTTTATTTACCATGGTTAAAAGTAAATAGGGTAATTAAGGGTAAAATGATATTAATATTACCCTAACACATGTCATGGTTCTATTAGACAAATGTATCTCGACCATAAACAATATTATGAATAAAATATTTTCATTTAGGTCCACATGGATTAGATTTGTTCATTTATTATTATTTAATTCAAAGAAGAGTTCAACGAGTTAAAATCAAAGATTAATAACTAAAACAATTTTAATATAGGGTTATACATAAGATAAATTCGATTCTAAATATTCATTAGAAATTTAAAAATATTTTCTACATAAGATTATTTTATTTATAATTTTTAGACATTATATAATTTAATTTATTTATAACACAATGGTGATGGAGTAATTACATAATTAATTAAATATAAAAATCATTGATATTATAAATATCACAATAACTGTAATTTAAGACATTTTATGAATTCCACTAATTTTATAGGTTAATAAGACATATTAGGATTGGTTATATGAATTTTTTTCAAAGTAATAATGCTATTATGAAATTATAAAAAACAAAATACCCAATAGGGTCAAAATTTACATAAAAGAGTTTTTAAAATAAATATTATATTATTAATTGATATTCTATTCCTAAAAATCAAAGTTTCATCCAAAGGACTTATATAATGATAGATGTAACATTAATGGACTACTTAGGGGTCGCTTGGATGTATAAAGTAATATTATTAACTATATAATATAAAAATACAAAGAGACATGGTAAATAACAAATTGTTTAACTAAGAGTTAAATATAAATGATAAAGTTAATATTGTGACCCAAACATGTCTAAAATATATTGGTTGAAAGGATTTACACCCATCCCCACCTTAACCTATAAATAAGACACTTTGGAGCCATTAGAAGCCGAATATTAATTTATTATAAAATAATATTTCTAGATTTTCCAAAGGTTCCCCTCACCCCTCTTATAAAAGGGAACTCCCCCTTCTCTCTAATTTACACCTTCAAAGCCTTTTGGCTCGGCCAAACCCTACCTAAATATTCTCTCAACTTCCCTCACTTAAACCTAGAGGCCTTATTTTTATCAGAAATCTAACTTAAGGAGCCATTATGATCAAATCAAAAAAAAGAACCTGAAGAAGAGGTAATGTTTTCACTACCCTCTTTCAAGTTCCTTTCTTCTTCATCTTCTACTTTCGTTGTTATTTCCATTATAAAATAATAAGTCATGTATCTTATATATACTGTGATGTTATTATAATTATTTTACAACCATATTCAGTATTCTATCCGTCCTTTTAATGACATGTCACCATATGTGCGTACGTACGGCTTACTGTCTCCACGTCGTGGTGTAATTGTTATTCAAAACATTATTATTTGGATGGGTATGATAATGATGTGTAATTGATGTAAATATTAAATATAACATTGTAATGATTCTATATATATGATATACCATCCAATTCTATGTTATTTTAATATCAAAAGAATGATATTGTTGCTCGTGCGTACGTACAGACTACCGTCTCCGCGAACGCAATGAGATACATTCCACATCATATCCATTCAAGTATAATTTTAATTTAATGATTAAAAATCATTTTTAAATACTTGATATAATTCTGTATATTAATATGATACAACCTATCCATAACAAACACGTCTTATATAACAAATCATATAAAAGAAAACGAGTAACTTAACACCTAAAACGACGATAATACTAAGATATTATTAACAAAGCAATGTTAAAAGATCATATATGATATCATATTAATGTATATTATTCTTGAATAATTTAATAACAATTATTTCACCATTATACATGATTTTAACCAACTCTCAACCCAGGAAGAAATAAGGTAAGGGTTTATTTCACAATCTCTTCATTATCTAAGGTTTTTTATACGTAATTATCTATAGGGACCTCTTTATCATTCACATCCATGTTTCTTAAAAATGTTCTCCAAAAAAAATTACTATTTTACAGAATGTGGGTAAAAGTCATTTATACCCTTTTGACTTTTTATAAGAAGTTTATAAATGAATATTTCTGTCATTTTCCAAATAAGTTCCTTTTAACCATTTCGACAGAATAAAGGTAAGATTGTTTTTATTAACTTATACGGTGGGTGTGTTTATTTTCCGCCATTATAAAATCATTGAAGCTTCCCTTAAAAGATTATAAGAATATTTTCAAATTAAATGTTTTCTTTTATAATAATGTGACTTTTAAATGATTTCAAAAAAAAGAGATATTTCTCTCAAATAGTTTTGATTTCATCCATGTCAACATCCATTGATGGATTTTAAGCTTATTTGGAGTTGATTCATTATGATACAAAACTTCCATATTTTATTGAAGGTTTTGTGATATTTTTTACTATGGATGTGTTATTTTTATACCATTCAGGGTTTATGGAGAAAGTATTCACATTTCATATGCTATTTTTAATACTAATTTTTAGGTTATGTTTAAACCAGTTCATATGAGGTATGAATTGGACTTAATAAGTGATAGTTGGAGCCCACAATAGCTCATCAATGCATTGGTAGGTCTCATGAGACAAACTAGTGTCTTGGCACAAGGCCTTGAAAAAATCTTATTTGTAGTCTTGGCACAGGGCCTTGACTATGAGGTTATGATAGTCTGGCATTATGTATTCCATAATTATAAAAGTGGTTATTGATATTTCATGTGATTGTTCGACTAGTAGAATATCCATGTGAATAAGTAAATTGAATTATTTCATTTTATTTCTACCTTATTATGATGAAGATCAAGTTTAAAAGAATTTTGTTTTAGTTATACATTTCCTTAAATGTTTATTCTTATTTATGAATGTTTCTGCTATATTGTTTTCCTAACTGGGCATCTGAGCTCACCCCTTTCTATGTTTTATTTTTTCCAGGATGTGAAGAAGTATTTTACGAATGACCTGCAGGGATAGTATGAGGGGATATGAGTGTGTACTATGGAGACTATGTTTTTGTAGTTTTCATTTAATGATGTAATTTAATCTTTATAAATATATCTAGTGATTCTAAGTCTGCCAAACTAGTTGGTCTTTTGAGAGTTGATCTTTTGTCATCATACCACTGTATATAATAATGCACCTACTATAGGTAACTCGGTTCGGGGTGTTACAATATATGAATAATCTGTTGGTATAGAACTCCTGCAAAAAAAATTTGGTTCCCATGGAGAAAATAATTTTCCTGCGAACCCACGTGAAACTGATAGCCACCATTTGTCAAAACCGTTGGTATAGGTTTTTTTATCCAAAGACTATACCCACGGTTTTGGGGAAAACCATGGTATAGGTCACCCTATACCCACAATTTTGGAAAAACCATGGGTATAGGAATTTTTTGATACCCTATTTCCACTGTTTGCAGAAAACTGTGGTTATAGGGTATCATATGCCCATAGTTTGGGGAAACCGTGGGCATAAGCATTCAAAAAATGCCTATACCCACGGTTTTCCCAAAACAGTGGGTATAGGGTGACCTATCACATGGTTTCCCAAAAACTATGGGTAAAGGTCCATTTTCCAGTACTGTATTGATGATGTGATTCATACCTATTTTCTTGACTTTGGCAGGGCTTGGGATGAAACGATAGGGCTAGTTGTGTTTTCATTTAAAAATAGTTTCGCGTACATGATCAGAACATCACCATTCGAAGCCTTGTCTGTTTGACTTACTAAATATCCATTTTTTTGGTCATATATTTGTGAAATATTCTTGGTTGGATAATTGTTGTTGAATTATAAGATAGAAATGATTCATTTCATTTATTAGAGAATGTTAACAGCACTGAGAAGATATATTTCTTATACAATCATTATCGTAGACCATTATAGTTTTCCCTTGATAAACATGTGTTCTTGAAGGTTTTACCCCGGTTGGGTCATCAACATATTGGTAGGAAACTAAATCATTCTCATCATTTTGGGGTACCATTCGATGTTGTTGATCTGGTGGGGAACATTTATTACCAACTAGAACATAATCCTCAACAGATGTGGATACATAAAGTGTTCCATGTATCATAGATAAGAAGGTATCTATTTGATCCATCTGATGTTTGTGTTGGAGTGATTGATATATTGTACAAGACTTCTTTTTATCTGGGATAGTATTCATGATAGTTTATTATGGGTCCAAGGTACGTCGTGGGAGGACAATACCATTGGTATGTGTTCTATGGTAGCATAGTGATGATAGTCATGAGATGTGTTAATGTGAGCTAATGATGATAGAGCAGTGGACTCGTATTTTTAGAACAAAAACATTTTAATAGGATTTTAAGGTATAGAATGTACTTATGGTAGGGAGGTTGTAACATCATGTTACCAAAATGATAGATTTATCATTATCATTTTCATGGTTATTCTCTTTTTATTAAAAGAGTAGGGTTACATTTGAGTTGAGAGGATGTTGTAAATGGTGAGTTCATATTTTGGTTGGACTCTCATATTATTTTTGACATTAACTTTATGATTCTAGGAAATTACACGTTGTGAACTGGGATTACAAGTTATATATGATTACATAGGGTACAATACATGAAAGAATAATTCACTTTATGAAGGTTTTCATGTCTTAAACCATGTCTACAGGTTGTGAAAAGTGATAGATCACTCCTTTTCCTCCCTCATTGGAATTTAATTATTTATAAAAAATTTCATCCCATGATTGCATTACAAAAGGAATTCATGACACATATTATATTACATGTCGTGTAATAACCCAACAGGAGCCTATTAAAGTAAAAGTTCACATGGAATATCTATCGTCATCTTTTTTGGATTCCTCCCCCCTCAACCCAATGCCTTTCTGAGATTATTTAGGAGAATTCCAACCCTACAAGATCCATTCCTTTGGAATTCAATCATCTTCAATTTGGAAATTGATATCTAGGTAAGTGCTCTTTATCATTATTTATGTTTCTCTATTTCTCTTCTCTTAGGTTTTCAATGGAAAATCTTGGAATTGACGGATCTATGCCATGTAGTGATGTTATTTCTTCTAGGTTAAGTTTCAAGGACTTATTATCCTTCTTGGTACTTTATGGGTTTCTAAGTGAGTGTTGTGTTTCATTAAGGGGTAGTTTATCATGTTCATATTATCCAAATTGATTATTCATAAATTGCACAAATTATTTTAATTATTACTTTAAATTAAATTTCTCATATTTTATATCAATTAAATAGATAAAAACCTGAATATAGTGAATCATGATATTTGAAATGGTTTTGGAACATATAAATTAAGAAAACCCCCAATTATATTGAATTAGGGTATTTTTTTGAAGTTGGATGTAAATTATTATTGGATTTGATAAATATTATTTCAATTTAATTGTTTAATTTAATTATAGAAAATTATTTTCTCAGATGAAAGATTTTGTAATTAATATATATAATCATTTGAAAATGGATTAATATTTTTTTAGAGAAACCTATTAGTTTTATATTTCAAAATGTTCATGTTTTTATTAATATTAATTTTGGTATTAAATGTAAAAACAATTATTTTAAAATGGAATAATGAGATATAATTTTATTTTTATTATTCATAAAAAAAATTCCCATCATATGAGTTCAAATTAAAGACTTATGTATTTGGTGAGTTATTTTGATGCACTATTTACTATAACAATGTTCTAAAACATATATCTATCCTATAACAACCATGATTAGAGGGCATCAAGACACCTCTGGCCAGTGTTCGAAGACATGAGTATACTCATTTTTTTGAGATCATGTAGATTGTGTGGAATCATATAGCTTGTTAATATAGTCCTAATTACTTGGAAGATAAAAATGTTACCCTCATTTTTATTTATATATGAGATATAAATGTATGAAAATGTTGAAAAACTGTGTTACATTCCTTTTCTAAATTTACATAAACCATTTTATGCAACTATTCTATGTAAAACATTTTTTTAAATATTTAATATCTTGTAATTAAAAATATGGTTACTTAAAACTATTTTCCATCATTTAGAAAATGTATAGAATTCTTTGTTAAAATATACTTTTGAATTTCAAAACCTATTTATTTGGAAAATCTAAATCTATTCATGGGATAATATATATTTTAAATCTTGATATGGAATCTATTGTGGTATCTTACAGGTCTACATCTCTCACACGCCTTTTTCTTTCAAGTGTTTATGGACTTTATTATTCAAGGTTCAATCCTATAGAATGGATCCCTTAATTTTGGATCTAGATGTTGAGCTTGGGACATGGTGAGTCGTGTACTTTGGGGCCTTAAGTATATTTTCTATACTATTTGTACATGGGTTTTATTAAATTGGTATCTTTTATTCCTTGTTGTATTCTATTACATTACTCCCAATGGACTATCATTTTTATGTATATTGACTTGCGTATCATACATCGGCAATATCTTGTGGAAAAATTGTTCAAATATTCATGTTGTATGATTATAGGAGTAGCTGTCAACCCATGGTGATCAGGAAATCAATTAAGGATGTTATAGTGCTTTTTTGGTTATCGGGTTACAAGGTTACCCCTACTGGTATCTGAAAAAGGCCTTATAAACCACATGGGAAATCAATGTATTCTATCAATAATTAATAAAAATACCATTATAATTTCATTAAAACATCCTTTATGGAAATAACCATTCGATTTTAAAATTGTATCATTAATATATAAAATATTATGAACATATTATGGAAAATATTTTCAATAAAAATATCCATGTAAACTTGTAAATAAATTTTCATGAATTAAGTTTTCATTAAGGAAGGAAATTCAATTCATGTTGTATAAGATAATAAATATATTCCATTTCTAACATCTTTTCAAAATAAATTTACCTCATTTAAAATTTTAAAATAAATCTTTTTTACCCTTATTGTAAAAACTCAAACATGGGCCCAAATAAGGATACATTTTTTATATGTTAATAAAAATATTCCCTTTAGAACTTATTTTCAAAATAAATTTACCTCATTTAAAATTTTAAAATAAATAATTTTTACCCTAATTGTAAAAATCAATCATGGGACCAAATAAAAATAATTTTGTTTAGAGAATATAAAAAATATTCTTTAAAAATATATTTAGAAAATACTGATTTAGGAGAATATTTTTCTTCTAACACTGAGAACAAAATTATCAATTTTCCAGAAAAATAATATTTCATATTTCTGATTAATTAATGAGGGGAAGATAAAATTAAAACATGTATTGTAAAAAATAAATAATGGGGAAGATATTGCATTAAATTCATCAATTTTATGTTACACTATTTTATCATCTAAACATGCTCATAAAAAATTAGTGATAAATAATGAAATTGAAATATAAAATGATTATGTTTTTTATATCAATTGAATCATAATCACCATGAATGAAATAACGTTTTATGTATATTCAAATCCAAATAGAATTCATAAAAAGATTCATTAAAATCATTCATGAGTAGTATATACAACACATAAAAGAACATGTAGTTATCATGGAATGTGACTCTAATAAATAAATTTGATAAGAATATCCCTTTCCTTAAATTTGACTTGCTTTAAATGTGATATATATTCCACTTCATTGAAACAACTCATTCATATATTCTCTTAATGGAATAAGGGTTGGTCTTCTGGGAATACCACCACCACTAGATTGTGGCTATTAAAATTTATATGTCATTTTATCATGGTATAATCAATATAAAAGGCTCACTATGGTGTTAATATGGGATTTTGGATGTGTGGATTTATAATAAATGTGAGGGGATATATTAAAATTAATTTAATATTAAGTTACAATAAAGTAATTATATACTTTAAATATTAACAATATTAATGATATTGAAATTTAGGATCAAATATAGTTCAAATAAAAACATACCATTTAATTTATATAGGTTTTGTTAGTGTTTTAAACATTATATTTTTTGTTTAACCCCTTAGTTATCAAATTTTAGATAAATATAATGTTACAAAATTTTTCATTATTAAGTGGTTATAATTTTATAAATAAGTTTAATTTTGGTTCAGAAATGTCTAATTGATTCCATATTTAAGAAATTATTATCCACCTTATCATCTATCATTGTTTTAATGATTTTGAAATAATTGATCAATTACGATTTAGATATAAGTAGTTTTAATCTTACATGATTATAAAGGCTCCCTGTAATCTTTCATCAGACCTAGGTTAAAATCCGGTTGGGATAAATTTTTTCATGTTATGTATCAGGAACTGTAGAAGTAGTGTAACACTATAGTAGTGTGGCTAATGAATTTGGTATTGTTATGAGAGAACTATAGCAGAAATATCATTCATCCTTGATGAGATTTCGGTCCACTAGCCCTTCGGGCAATCAAAGGGGTCACTGATGTATGCATTATTTGACACTGGTGACACATTCATGATGCAAGAATGTACTTTGGTTCATCCATTGGTAAAATAACATGTAATGTAATGGGATTCATGCCCACTGGGCCATCGAGAAAAAAATATATAATGATATAATGTGTCTAGTAGGGTGGGATATCCGTTAGGGGTCCATGACATGCCTTTCCGGCTTATATATGTGGTGTGTGAGTGTATGTATTTGATTATAATTGTACTCCCAATCATTAAACATAATATAAAATGAAATTAATACAAATTTAAATCATATTATTTTAATTGGATTAAAATGCATAAATAGAATTTATTAGTTCATTTATAATAATTCAAAAATAATAGAAAATTTTCATATTCACTTATAGAATTCATAGAAAAATATAAATCTATAAAATAATATAAATTTTAATATTTTCAATATGATTTATTTTATTTTTTTTAAACAGAATAAATTATATTTCAGCATTAGGAATTAATTTTATGTATAAATTAAATATCTAAAAATAGAAAATACCACAACCAATGAAATATTATTATGATGCTCAGAATTGAATTTTATTTCATTCGAAACATAATTTCTCTCCAATATTGTCACATAATAGTTATTTTAAATAAATAGATATACATTTTGAAAAATTATGTTTTTAGACATTATAGTGGTAATTTTTATTGAAAAGTGTCTGCTGAATAACTCAATTTCATTAATAATGTGTTAATGTTCAAATTTTATTCATCCAATAAGAATTATTATGTAAAATTATATCCCAAAAAGTATTTTATCCTAGATTAAGACTGTTATGAAATTAATGTGGAGATAAATTCTAACATAGTTACTATTTATTTGGCCAAAATTAAAAATGTATTTTTTACCAAATTTGGACCTCCTACTTATAAATATGGAATTCAAATTTATTTGAATATAATTTAAAAAGTGCTATAAATTAATATTAATATATGTTGAAAAAACATTACTATACTCGTATTTTTAAAAAAACTCATTTTTATAATGAAATATAGGTTTTTTCTTATATAATGAGTAGAAAAAAAGTAAATGAACATTAAAAAATATATTGAATATATATTATATAAATTTCATAAATGAAATTCAACAATAGTGGTTAATAAGAAATATTATGATTAATATACATTTTATGTGTAAAACTATCTTTTTTGGAAACAAATTAACCCATTTATATTCAATTGTTTTATATTTAAATTTATAATAATTTCTGTCCAATGATTTTATTTCATTCATATACAAATAATAAATTTTTTATAATTTATATAATCTTAATAAAACACAACAATCCCATGGTTATTCATTAACTACCTCATAAAATATATTAATATTATATAAGGGATTATTTAAACTCAGTGCTACATATAACCAAAGATAACAATGAAATAAAATTTATGTGTAGATTAATATTTCATTAAATTTATTTTTATAACATGATAAACACATTAAAAGGAATTTTTACATCTAAATTATCACTCTAATATAATCAAATGAGGATATTTTTGATTCATTTCATCATCGACTACCCTCATAGCTTCTTTTAATTTCAGATTCCACCATAGAACAATCATCATGTGAGTAGTCTTGTTCTGTAGAAAATAATATATATGGTCTAAGATCCCTAATAAAATTTCATTATCAGAATGATCATGTTCCATTTTTAAAACATTGGACTTCATTGTGTGTGATATATCAGGTATGTTTTTCCTCAAGAGATATTAAAGGAACACATAATGATCTTGAGAGAGGTTCAATGGTTGTAATATTTGGTAAGATTATATTTATATTTTAAGAATAAAATATAAGTGTATAATATACATAGGTTTCTAATTACCTTTATTATAATACAAGATAACATTATTTAGTTGAAAATGGTCCAGTAATAAATTCTCACCAATATCATTTTTATTATATTCAACCTGAGGTACGGGTTGATCCCAATGATTGTAAAATCTATATAATATGATAACAATATATATTATATGGTGTGAATGGTTATCTCGTAGAAAATATATATTTTATGATGATAATACTTTATATAACTATACTATATATCAAGAACCAAATAAATAATTATAAATATCTTCAAGAAAAACATCAAATCTCAAATAAATAACATAAAATGGTGTTCTACGTGGTACTATACCACATCATTAATTCATATCTCAAAAAATGATCAAGTAAAAAATCTCCTCTAATGGTAATGAACATTGATGACTTCATAATGTGGTCTATGAGTAAACAAATATTAATATATTCCATATATGTTATGTGGCTTCATTTGAAAAAAATATATATTTTAGAATTTTCCAATATCCATTATGCAATCAGTAATATTATAGGCATACCATTTGACATTGGTATCTTTATATATCATACTAATATACCATGCACTTAGATACATTTTCTATAATATAATTCTTTATGTTATCCAAAATGAAATAGAATTTCTTATCTCTCTATATCATTTTATATCTAAGATGATTATATAATGGTGAACTACGGGACTCCTCAGATATCTACTACATCGTGTCTGGATTAAATGGTACACATACATGGTTACTAAAAATTATCATTCCATCAAAATAATTTTTAAACTCATGAACATTTCTCTACTTATTTTGATTCAATAAAAATTTATTCCATTACACATTAATCATAACATGGATAGATGATTAATAACTCGATTGAGATGGATAATGTTTCACCATTTACATTAATATTTTAAGTTCAATTATTTTTTAAATATAGAAGTTTCCCAATTTTTTGGGATCGTCGCCAAATATATACTATCATGATCCTTTTGAAATAGAGCGTCGTCCATAAATTTTTATTTCTAAAGGGTAATATATTGATTCGTAAAAATATATAATAATCTCCAACCATATTCAATGGTTCATATTGAACTACTTCAATATGAATATATAATATACAATTTTATGATCAGTATATATATCAAACCAGTGATTTTAAAAAAAACTCCACAAAAATCATTAGCAGAAAAATTATAGCAACTGACATATAATCATGAGTTGATTCAAATTTTCACAATTCGAATATTATAATGAGCAATAATACATCTCAATACAATTCAACATCCGAAAAAATTCTAGTCTTTTAATTGATAGATTAATATGTTATAAAAACCCTTCTTCGCGGAATAGTAATATAAAAAATGGTGGGTTAACCATCTTTCATTTCTGATTTATAAAATTGTCTTCACATTCATCAGTTAAATAGAACTTAACTCATTTTTGAAATAACCTTCTATTTCTATTGGAAAATAATTATAAATTTATCATATTGAACTTATTAAATACTACCAAAATAATAATAAAATAGATCTTAGTCATATTTTTTTCAACAAAAAAACTAGAAAATATTTTTATTAATAGTTTATCCTATATACCCCAGATAAATGTTTATAAAGAAAAACAAATTTGGAAGCCAACATTCAAAATAATATGATTTGAAAACAACTTCACCTTACTAAGGGTCCATATAAAGATACTCAACTTTTTTCATGCTCTCCCTTTATATTTGAATTTAAAATATTAAAATCAAAAGAAAATACAATAAAATAGTCATGTTGATTTTGAATGATAGTACATATCAAATCCATGGACATGTAGGAAAAATTACCAATTCCAAATGGAATACAAATAAATTCATAGTTTCCATAAGATATATGAAATTATTTTTAGGTACTATAATATTTCATGGCTCTGAATTGATATACCAATAATTAAGACCAATCATGGAATAATATTGAGATCCTCATTGTTGATTAAACTAGTAGTCAATATATGGTATATGATAGTTATTCAATATTAAAAACATTTAATGTTCATGATGATCATTAATATATTCATTGGATTTTTTTTTATTTAATAAATGAAATAGTTTACTCCATGGTGACACACATGGCAAAATGAATCCATTTTCAAAATTCTCTTGGAGCTGTATCTTTAATTATTTCAACTCAATTATGGCTATTCTATAAGGAGTATTTTAAAATTGTGTAACACTCACAGTGAGTTCTATTGATAACTCAACATAATAGTTCTATAAAAGGAATAGAAAATATTCATGAAATATATAAAAAACTACCACATAATTAGAATATAATCATTTTTTAGCTTATCATCAAGTATCTGATATTAAAATCCCATAATGAATATGTATTTTGAATTGTATGATGTAACTAATTACCTTTAGATGTAATTTTTCATCAAATTGGAAATCAACCACAAGTAGATTAGAAATATCTAACATTATATCTCTTATGTGACAATTATATTAATTTTAATTTAGGTAAATCTAATCCATTCCAAATATTACATAGAGTAAAACTATGGAAAGATTTACATGTTTTTGTGGAATTATATTCTAAACAAATTATTTAAAATTCATATAAATGGGAGGTGATGATTATAAAATCAAGGATTTTAAGTCAAAATTGATAATTTTATCATTTTGGTGGAATTTGTTACCATTAGTGAATTATTATGATATAAAAAAGTGGTTTAATCTATAATCAGACAGGATATCACCAGTTCTAGAGTGGATTGTATGTGTAGTTTTTCGCTTCATTGTCATAACCATTATCAGTCATATAAATTGGAGGATATTTCCCTTTATCACTTTGTATAATATGTTGTTTATTTTGATCATCATCATTAACCATTAATTTTTTTATCTTTTTAGAATAATTATGATTCTCATTTTATTTAACATAATTAAGTGTGGGGGTGATTTTTTTGTTCTTTCACCGTATTTTTATAATTATCTAAATTAATCCCATCACAATAGCATTCAGTTATATGATAACCTTCCCCACCAAACCTAAAATATTTACCATAACCCATAATAAAATTTATAATTTTTTTCCTTACACATATTAAACATAAGAGAAATATATTTTCCATATATTAATGGATTTTTGTATTTCCTTTTAATTTTAAAATTCATTTCTTATCAAAACTGTGGTATGAGAGGGGAAATCCGATAAAAATTTATTAATTAATTTCACATTGAAAAATTTATACACTAATACAAAAGAATATTTTTAATAACCGACATTCATGAAATTTCCTAAAACCATATAAAAATAGATCAATATTAATTTAGGTTGGATGAAAATTCTATAAAGTTACCTAGAATGTACTGTATATTTTTTCACATAAGTGACAATATATTAATCAATAATTTTAATTAGTTATATGAATTCATTATACATTTTCATATGACGATTATGAGTGATGTACTTACAGAAAAATATACACTTAAACTCATCCTACACAATGGATTAATTAAATTTTGGGGCCACATATATTAGATAAGATTTGATAAATAATTCATTAAAATTTTCAAATAATAGAAATGTAAAATGATAAATTTATGATCTAAAAATTAGAAGGTAGATAATATCATTTTAATGGAACTAATTCATTGATTAACAATATGTAGATTATTTTAACCACAAAATATGGTGGATTTTAACTCATGATGGACTTACTATTATTTTTTCCCATATTATTTTTTTATATGTTCTCTATGATTCATATCTTGATTATTTAGATGGATCATAAAATTGATATTTTTTATCATATAACCCTCTAAATATGTGTTCTCATGGGGAATATAATTTTATTTCACATTGAATGCATCATTAATATGATTATATAAGGTTGAATTAATTGAAAAAACTACCAACAATATTCTGAAAAATAATAATCCTAGTGGAAAATTGTATAATAAAGAAAAATAATTTATAAAATGTGTATATAAAGACACCTGTTTAAATATGTTGTCACTAGATTCATATCATAGGTCTTCCATGACCATTACTAAAACATTATGATGTTATCCTGTACATAACAATACATCAAGTTTTATCACTAAAATTTTATCATCATAGAATCCAATGATTAGAATATCCTTACTCTAATACAATTATTGGGATCCATTCCCTTTGGATACGGATATAACATCATATTTCTAGAATATGTATTTCAAATTATAAACACCTATTCCGGAATCATATATTTTTATTCTCTGAATGAATGGATAAATAAAAAAGTAGTTTATAAATGAGCATCATCATCTCCCACATAGTTCTTCATTTATAGTAAACTTCTTAAAAATTACATATTTTAAAATGTTCCTCATAGTCTTGGGAAAGGTAAAATAAAAAATAGTTTGTATAGATGCTCAATAATGTGAAAAATGGATCTATCATTGATAAAATAAGAAAAACATGAGCATTATTATTTGAGGACATCCATATAACATTTTTAAATCATATGCTTCATATCGTAGATTTAAATCGTGATCTACAACATAGAACATAGATGTTCATAATAAATGAAACATACAAAATAATATAAAATCATCCCTGAGATATTTTAATTTAAAATAATTCATATCTTTTTAAAATACACATATGTATATAAATTTATTTCAGTATTAATCTATTATCATTTCCTTGACATTCATAGAAGAATGTGTTCACTCCCCAAACTATCATTGTTATCAAGGATCACTCCCATTAAATCAAATTGAACAATGTTCCTTGCTAAAATGGGTTCACTCCCCATTCCATAACAATTTATCTTAGGAGATATAAATAATTAAATAAGAAATTATAAGGAGATATAGGTGTAAACCACCACATAATAAATATCATTCAAATGTGTGCAACATGATAATAAAAAAGTAGTCATATCTAAACCCATGACAAGAAATATTTTTCAAAAAAAATTCCTAAAAGAATAA
The DNA here is from genome assembly GCA_963277665.1 of Viscum album. Classification (NCBI taxonomy): domain Eukaryota; kingdom Viridiplantae; phylum Streptophyta; class Magnoliopsida; order Santalales; family Viscaceae; genus Viscum; species Viscum album. The sequence goes on from OY728150.1 coordinate 676,411,235, forward strand.
CATGTGGAAAATTAATTTCTTACATATGGATTTTATCATTTCATAAGATCATAACCTAGGGAAAAATATTTGTTTCACCAATATATTTTCATCATAAACAAACAAAAAATACATTAATAATACGGATGTTATATTTGGATTGTATCAAAAAAAAATATTTATGTGAAGGGTTTTATTTTATGAACATAAATACAATTAAAATATAATGAAAACATTCTATATAGATATATCTTATTTTTATTGATTTAAGAAAATTAGAATATACAAATTTCAAAAAAATTATGGAAAATATTTTCTTGCAAAACCATAATGGAACCATTTAATATATGATTCAATGATTTAATTAGTCATGATAGTGGTAAATTAAATAAATTTAATTTAATTTAAAAGAAATAACCCAATTTATTCTTTTTATAGAAAATTAAAAATAATATCCTTTCAAAATAAAATCTTAATTTTTCTTTTAATCCATTTTATAAAATTCCATAAACGCATAAAAAACAATAAAAAAATTATATAATATATATATAATTATTGAAATATAATTTATAAAACAAGGAAATGGAATAAGAAAGTATTTCATCAAAAAAATAAAAATAATTTATATTTTCTTAACAAAATGTGTTTGTTTTATGAGTATTTAAAGAGTGGAAAATGAAAGGGTATAATTTTATCACACAAAAAAAACCGAAGTAGACGAACAATCATGATATTCTGGAATGGAATATGAATTGATTTAATCATCAGAAATTATTGATAAAATATATTTTCAGTCAATGTATTTTTAATAAAATACCCTTAAAAGATTTATAACATTTTAATCATAATCCCAATGAAAATATTTACATTTTATGGATATGTAAATCATTGTAACATTCATATAAATAATTGTAAATGATATTCATGGGAAGAATATAAAACAAATAAATTTATATTTTTTATTATTTTAGGGGTAACATATAGATAATAGTGAGATTACAATTCTATACCTCTATGATGACTTCTTTCATAACCACTTTAGTCTCTTCTTATTAGACACCAATTCATTGAATCATTACTTAATGTCCCTACAGACCGTATAAGAGGATAAAAATAACCTCTAGGACGTATATATGATTGTTTAAAATAGATTTAATTAAGTTGAGGTTGATCTAGAAGGATCATTTAGTGTTAATAAGTGAGGTAAGATCTTTTCTAATAGAATTAAGGTGAAGGAAAAAATTTGAAATTTTTTAAAATGAAAAATTATAAAATATTACTATCTATCCTAATTTCCATAAAAAGAAAATTATTCAATGATAAGATATGATGGGATTGAAATAATACCATCAATTAATATTTTAATTGTTATTGGGGTCTTTTTATTCCATATTATATTTTATACAATAGTTAACATTTATGAACATTAACGATAATAAAAAAAATTCAATTTTCAATAATTATATATTTTTGTATAAGGATCCAATTGGATCATATGTAATTAAGGGAAGAAATCGTAAACAATAAATTATCCCCTTTTCATATATATTAATTTTTTCGATTTTTATAATAATTTAATAATACATTCCTTAAATAACATTATACACAATTTTATATTTGACAGTATTTATAATATTTTTCTTAATAATCATAAATAAAATATTGGAATTGGAAAATAATGCATTAAAACAACCATAATTTGTCATATTTAAATAAAATGTTCATAAAACATTAATGACTCTGGACATAGTATCCCAAATCTATTGTTTTCTTTATTACATTGGCATAATATTCACGGAATCCCATCCAAAATACCAAAATAGTTTTGTAGTCATGGAAAATTAGTAAAATACATGGTCCTAAATTATATTCTAAAATATAAATTGAGAAATAATTTTTTCTTAGAATAATAATTTTCACCCTATCCTATCAATACAAATCAATCATATAACACTACATGTGTTTCTCAGGAAAGCATCAAAATAAGGTTGAGCGTAAATGCACTGTAATGTTTATGTATAGTATAATCAATAATGAATTAATAAGTCTAAAAAATAAGGTAATATAAATATATATACATAAAATATATTTAAATAACATTATTTCATTAATAGACTTGTAAATAAAATTTTAAAAAGAAAATAATTGGAAAATTACATTCCACATAATAAATAATTGATAATGAAATGAATCTATAGATTAAATGATTATGATAAATTACTAGATTACAATTACAAAATTATGAATAATGGAAATGATTAATTTTATGATATTATTATTCCCAATAAAATTATAGTTTTACCATAAGGATATATCCTTAATCATGTTTAAATATATTTGGTAAAAACCTCTCGAGTTTGTCCAAATATTCCACTTCTAAAATTATATATACTAAAGATTATTTAAAAATACATTTTACAAATTCATATGGGTTGACCAATTTATTTTCCCTCATTAGATCTGCTGATTCATTGAGTGTATATATATAATGGGCCCACCCATATCTCATTGTACAAAAAATTCATCATATATCTAAAATTTGATATATTTAAGGAACAATGTGCCTTATTATTAAATATCATTATTGAGTAAAGGATAAAAAATATCAACATTTCCGAAAATAGTTATATAACATGCAAAGTAAAAAAATTATATAAAAATAAGATATAGATTAATTAAAAAGAAAATTCATGAAAAATAATATAGATATTTAGTGTAAATTTAATGTGAAATGATCATAGTAATGAAAATAGTTTAAGTAGATATTAATGACTAAGAAAATGAAACAAAGAAAATAATATAAACAATATACTTGGTAAAGATAATCATAATTCATCCAAAAGAAGAATAAAAATGGAATCTTAATATACTCATAGGATTATAAATTCATTGTTTTTTTAATTGATTAATATAAATACAATAAAAAACATTTAATTCATTAATGAGTAAAATATACTTTTAATTTTGAATTTTTTTCAGATTTCATTTATTTAAATATCTCATTTAAAGTAATTTTATTTAATAACCTCTTTATAATAAAACAAAGGAAACATAAAAATAAATTATGGCTAATTATATACATGTTTCGAATGATAAAAATAACATTCCTATATTTTTATAATATTTTTTGGAAGGTTCTTTCTTCGAAAATGGAAAAGAACATATCTTTCAAATTTTTATTGAACAAAAAATTCTCATTGTTTTTAAAACTAAATAAGATTTTTTTAAAAAATATTGACTGCTAAAATTGGTAAAATTAATTTAATAAATAATTTTTAAATTTCAATAGAAATTAATTTTTTTGAAAACATGGTTATAGAATAAATAAAAAATTTCGACCAAAGAGATTGATGAAGATAAATATTCTTAAAAAAAATTCCCAATTGATTTATATACTATAGAGTAGAATAATTGTTATATTACATTAAAATATTATGAATAAATAGTGAATAATAAAATTTAATTTTTTTATTAGGATATGTTTGAAATTTTTTCCTTTAACTATTATTCAAGAATAACGAATCTTAATTATATTGAAATTGTGAAATAAAACATAAAATTATTCAAATATAGAAGTTAGAAATAATAACTGAATCAATATTGAGTATAATAATTAAATACTAAAAAATGTTTAAATATAAAATTATATAAGAAATGTTCATTATAAACACAATATTACAATGATATAGTCAAGAATGATTATGTTTAACAAAATTAGTGGAAATTGACATTTGAAATCCATTGCCTCATCCATCCATTTGATTGAAAATTCATTAACATGATTTATTATTTTCTACAGAAATTAGTAAAATATTATAGAACCATATTAATATATATTATTAAATATTATAGTTTTATTATATCTTATCCCCCATTTATTTACAATCATTAATTATTTTCATTTTTTCGGGTGTTAAGTGCCTGGTTTTTACATGTATGTTTCATCATGAATTATCTTTTTCTTAAGCGTAATATATTTTTTTCAATTATCCATAGTAATAATTATGACTTATTTATAATATTTTAGATTCAACTATACATTCAATTACTATCATAAATTAATGTTTTCAATAATGATGTTTATTACGATCATGGAGAGGGTAAGTAGTACATACTCCTTAGTAATGATTCAATTTTATTTAACGATGATTATAGAAATCATGTATTTAATATATTTTGATAAAATAATGATGATATTATCATACATACCATTATATATATATAAACCATCCATGTGGTGTGGTTGTGAAATGAGAATCACATTGCTTTGTGAAGCTGGTTTTCGACATGCACACGAATGATGTTATCATCGATAAGTTATTGAAATGGTTTGAAAGAAAATTTTATCTATAAACACTATAAAATGATAAATTTATAATTAATATAATTAGTATTCAATTTTTATACAATATATTTATTATATTTAACCTTATTACATTTTATTTAATGAGTTATTGAAACAAGAATAAAATCACTTCGCCTAATAGTAGACCGTCATACACCTCGGTGACATTATCATGTCCACAATGGAATTGAATGTAAATATATATAATATATAATTACTCCATATATAAATATTTCATAATTATCACATCTATACATTAATTTTATCATCAAAAAAATTATTTAATGAATGTTATAGAAGAATGAATGACATTTTTCCATGTTGTGGTAGTCCATCGTGGACAAGAAAGATGATTTGGTAACCCATTGGATGGAAGTATAGATGGTTGTAGGACATATACATAATATTGAAATATCCTAGTACATGTACTATACTAATTAAATTATCTCATTATTTTATAATAATAACCAATAAAGGTGAAAATGAAGTAAAATAATGATATAATTGAAGAATATTACCACATCTTAAGGTATCCTCCTTTGGTTCTCAGAAACACATTCCAATGATTGAAAATTTTAAAAAAAAACTTCTTAAATTAAATTTTGTTTGTTATTAAATGATTTGGGTAGGTATTTTTGGAATAAAAATTATTTATTCGTTTGAAAAATATAATAGAGGGGTGGCCTTTAGAAGTGGGGGGGCGACCCTCATGGAATTGATAAAAATAACTAAGTGTGTTTACTTTTTTAATGTGTAACAAGGGTCCAAATTAAAAATATTTAATATTATAAGTTTAATGGTCCAAATATGTCCCTAAAATAGTGTTTATACTAGTTTATATTTAATTTTTTCTATTATTGGTTTATTATAACACCATGGGAAACCCATTTATTTTTTAACTATGGTAATTATTTTATTGAATTATATAAACAATTTGGTAAAAAAAATTATTTTTTCCCATTAGAAAATGTAAAATATTATTATTCCAAAATTGGAATCCATTTTTCCAAATTCAATTCATATTAGTTGATAATTTTAATATAATGTTAATCCGATAGTCACGATTAGAAAGATGTGTTTCAAAGAGAAATAATTGAAATGTAAATATTTTCTATAGAAAAATTTTATATGAAAATTATTAAAATGTCTTAAATTGTAATAAATGATATAAAATTGAACTACTGTTATGATAATAAATATTTAATATATAATTTTACATTTTAAATAATTTAAATGAATAGGTAGTTTTCAATTAACAGTTATTTGTTTCATTATTCATTAAAAAATGAGTCATTTTAGAAATAACCAAAATGTTTTCAGAAAATGATAAATTTGGCCTTCTCAATTCAGAATAGTTTTATATTTCAAAACAATTACTAATTTTTTTAATATTTAATTTCAAATATTTTTTCAAAATTATAACTAAATATACATTTAGGAAAGTATTATTTTTCCAAAAAAACATTTCCTTACATATAAATTAGTCTAATTTTTTTAAAAATCATTATATTAACATATTTTTAATAATTTATTCAATATTATTCAGAAACTAAAATGTAATATCTGTGTTATAATTTTTATATTAAATAGAAATATTTTTATAATATATTACATTTTATTTAATCTTGTTGTTGCATGTCAAGCAGTTTAACCTCATTGAGGCATGCAACTCAAGATAAAACCCGTGCATCTTGTAATACAAGATATTGAGATATTGAATATAAGTAAAAATACAAATATTTTAATGTATTGAGGTGTTATATTTTCATTGAATCATGGTGTTGTGCATTATACATTTTATAAAAAAAACAATTTTCTTTTATTAAAATCTCAAGGTGTTATATTCTCTCCAACATAAAATTAATTTAATCGTCACTATTTAAACATCATATAGATATTAAATGGTTTCATATTTGTAAACACCATTGTTGAAAACTAGACACAATAAAAGGAATAACAAAACATAATCTTAATAAGATTTAATTGGATATACAAAGTTTATCTGGAATAATCACATAACCTAGATTCAATGTATGATAGCATTGGTTGGATGATAAAATGTGGAAATAGAATAAAAATAATGGGATTGATTAATAATTTATTATAGAGATCATTTATCCCAAAAAAAATTCTGATCGGTTGAATGTTAATAACCTCTAAACCATAAAATTAATAGGTTTGAAAAATACTCATAGATATTATCAAAAATAATGTGAACAAGATAACATTTTATATAAGGATAATTTTCCTAATCATGAAGTAAATTATGTGGAAGATATACTTAGTTGATTTAATTCCCTTACATAGGAATAATTATATCATTTTGGTTGTGCATTGAACAATTTTCAATTCAACCATACCATCATGAAATGAATATCAAAAAATGAATATTTTTGGACTAATTCATAAAATTAACTATTAATGGATCATAAGATCTATTAAATACAAACAATTATATTTTTCTATCTCAAAAAATTATCCAAAAAACCATATGATTTGAACAAATCATCCAATATGTATAAATGATTATTTGGTGAACCAATACATTAATATTTAAAACATAATCCAAATTTTAACATAATACCATTAATAAATGATCATCCTTATAAACATAAAAATAATCAAGATCCAAATAACATTAAATATGATCATTGAATTTCAAAAATGAACATACCATTAATCCCCCAAACAATAAGAATAATATCCTAACTGTCACATGGAAAACAAGTGAATACCTTCATCATGTTGGCTGTTGAAACATGGGTATTAATTAAACTACTATATAAAAAAATAACAAGAATTAATTCGATCATAATAATTAAATAAAATATTCAGTTGTAGATATATTATATAGATAAAAATGTGATATTAACTCAATAAATGATATAATAAACTAAAATATTGAAAAATCATTAATTAGATTCAAGGATGTCAACACTGTAAAATGTTATTTATCTATATCAATATACTAATTTTACCAATATCATTATCTAAAAATTAGAAAAATATTCAGGGGTAAATTTCCCCCAATAATTTGTTTCCAATAATGTTAACAAATCCACATTATCATTTTAATTGGTAGTTAGTACCATACATCGTATACTTTCAGTTTGTTTGTGAAAAAGGTACAACAATAAAATGTTTATACCATTAACTAATTTTATAAGCATAATATCATCGATACAATACTTTAAAAACCCTATAATAAAAAAGAATAAAATTAATAATTACTCTTCATTTATGATATTATTATTAGTTTGAATATGATGTATTACCATCTTTGATGTATATTCTATTAACCTAAGTGATATTGGTTGGTATAGTGATCCATCTCCTTATATTTTATGCATTGTACATTGGAAAAGAATTTATTTCCAAGGAATCTAAAGAATAGTTCAATTTCTACCAAAACATATAGTAAACTACCATTCTTATAGAGAAAATTCTAGGTTTCCAATTTCCATAATTATCGCATGATATAAAATTCATCATTCCCTTATTCAATTTATACTTCAGTTTATTTATTATCAAATTCATCCATTACATCCACTCAAATCCATAATACATATTAATGTTTCTATCAGTATTCATAAATCATGTAATTATATCAATATGTTATGAGACTTTTTTAGATGTGATATACATTCTAATGATTGTATTAAGCCCATCAAAGAAAAGATCATTCGCACTCTTTAGATTACATGTAATGATACTATTCTACTTCCTTATTTGAGTCACATTTTCTAAAATATAGAATAAGATGTAATAAATAATATCATATTAAGTGAAATTTTTTCCCTACAACTAGTTACATAATTTTCTTAAATATAAAAACATGTGTATTGATATTACCACAACCAAAAAAATTATTTATTTTGGTATATATCTATTTTCAAATAGTTGTTAATTTTTTTAAATGAAAATTTTAATTTCCTAAATAATATCCTTGGGGACTTCCTTCTCAGGAGAGCATTAATGATATTTAATTTACCCAAGGTGAGGATCAAGTCAAGCACAATTCCCCATATTTGATATTATTACAACTAGTACCACTATAATAGAACCAAGATCAAATGAAGTATATAGATATGGATGTATTACTAGGAAAACACGAATAATATATTCCTTGCAAACAAAATTATGATGTTATTATATTCTAATCCTCAAAATATAAAATGAGGTTATGTTTTATAATCATTGATTTCCAAAATCTAGTTCTCAAGGTTTTTAATAAAATTCTTCCAATACCAACTCCATTGACACCAAACCTAGTTTTATACATCTGGTCCCTGATTTACAATATTAATATAGGATATAAATAATTTCATCCTATATTACAAAATAGTATAGTATTATTGGTAAACTATATTCATACAAGTGTTGTACATTACATTTGAAAAAAAATTATGAAATAATTGTTTTTTAAATTGAAATCATTACGACAAGAATATACATTCATATAAAACATATTACTCTTCAGGGGTACTGTGGATGAAAACAAAGTGTGGTACAACTCAAATTCTTAGTAAGGGGTATGCACATCAGATGCAATCATGAATTAATAATATTATTTAATATTGAAAGATAAATAACTGAACAAATATGTCATATAAAAAAAATTCTACATAATATATAAGGAAAATAAAATATTGAAATGTTAATAACTGAAAATACATTCCCATTAAAAAATTAGTCAGAATGATACCTGTAAACCAATAATATCATTAAAATATATCAAGGATTATAATAATTGAATTTTAAATGAAGGTAATGATTTATTTTGTGAGATCATGTTTATCATGAATATTATTCCATTACCATCAATATCTATCTTCAAAAAAGGATAATTATAATAGGAAAAATCTAATTAGTTGTGGAAAAGTATAACATTACTATTATGATATACCCTCAAGATAGTTTAATATTAATGGTTATAAATTAATATGTTTTAGACAACTGAGTTTGTTTAATGAAACATATTTATGAATCAAGTGGATATCCATAATGGATGTAACCAATATCTTCATATGTAACACTTTCAACATATATTGAAAAATATATTTACAATATGAATAATTTTTATTATCATCAAATATAGGTAATGATTAAATGAAACATGTTATTAATATTCCCCAATAAAATTTATTAACATTAAATGTAAAACACCATATGTAGATATGATAAATTTCTTAAGAAATATTAATAACCATCATAAATAATAATGTTTTTTTAAAATTTCATATATTATAATAATATGTATGTAAATATTTTATGGGGGACTCAAAATGTAATGAATGAAATAAAAACATGAAATTCAATACTATCCATGGACTATATAATTAGTAATCATTAAGTGTAACAATAAGAATGGTATAAACATAAAATAATTATAAAAAGAAAAATGGTTTATTTAAAATATAAATATAAATACATTAAAAATATATTTAAAAATGTCATTGAAGAAAATTAATTTTATTTAAAAAAATAGGAAAACATTTTCTTTAAAATTCACATTTAAGAAACTTCAACACAAATATCATTATAAAAATCAAAATTAAACACAAAATAAATGATGTCCATGATTTCACATGTTTTCAAAAATTGATTTCATGTTTATTAGATCATTCCAGTTGAACCATAAATTGTTTAGGTTCGTTACTTGTTCAGAAAATGACAAAAATATTTTACTCAAATATTTATTAAAATAGAAATATAAATTATTTTTTAAATGATATTATATTCATATGATAACAGTTTTAAAAATTAATAATGGTTAAATGATCCATTAATAAATCATATTAAATTTTTGATTAATATTTATAAACATTTATTGAAAACACAGTTTTGGGGGAAAATTTAATTTTCATCCTCAGAGTGAAATGAATTATGCTTTTCTTTTAAAAATTATCAATTAATTTAAGCAGTAAATAGTTCAAAAATTTTATGTTCAGAAGAAAAATTATGGAATAAATATAAGATAAAAATATTAAATTTGTTTATTATGAAAATTTTCAAAGAAATTAAATTATCATATATTAAATATTATTCAACATCTATTATAATGAGTTTGTGAAAAACCCATAAAATTATAATAACATTAAATTTATAATGAATCAATGAAAAAATTATGTGTCTCATAAATAAATTAAAAATAAATACTAATAACCCCAATATATTTAAAACGCATTACAAACCTAATCATAGCATGAATTAATCAATAATGTGGATTAATTATTTAAAATCCTATATAATAGTTTCAAAACTATTTATAACTAATTAGAGAACAATATTAATATTTTTAAATTATTAAATTTTCATTTATAACATATAATCACATGTTCATTAATAATATTTCATTATAATCATTGTTCCAAGTGATAATTACCTAGATTTCTAATGTATGTCTCATTTGAAGAGATCATGTTCTTGTGTATAGTATATATTGACATAATCTCTATAATAATAATCATAACATAATTAGTATGTTTTCATATTAACAAAACATTTAAAATCAATCATGAATTATGGTTATGAAAAGTGAAGAATGTTACGATCACTGAGATGGTAGGCTCTACATACACATGCGTAACACTTCAATTTTTTTACAATTATTTTATAAAATGTATATCTAATATATAATAATTACCTAATGATCATAATATATGTAAATATAATTTTACATAAATATATATATATACATTCTATTTGGAGCGATGATGAAGAGAGAGGTGCATCTATTCGTGAAGGCAGTACTCAAAACATACACAAATGATGTTATCATATTTAAGTGAGTGAACATAAATGAAAGAAAATAGAATATATTTTATTTTCATAATAATAATTATGGGATGAATTTCATAATTATTTAATTTATATAACATATAATTGTAAACATTAACCATATCACATTTCCAGTGATGTGTTATGGGAGGAAAAATCACATCACTTTCCATGCGAGGGTTTTTCATACACATGACCGACATTAGCATATCCCCTAAATAATGGAATGAAAAAGTATATATATTTCATAATTTATCAATCGATAAAATTATACATCAAATAACTTATACATACTATATATACTTCATCATAATCAACTATTAATTATAGAAAAAATAAGAATGAATGACATCGATTCATGAAGGGGTAGTCCTCTATACACACGAACAGTAATTTCGTAACTGATTTAATGGAAGTGGAAATTATTTTAGGTCTATATCTAATTAAATAAACACCCCAATATATGCAATATAATAGATATAGTATAACATCATGTTATATTAAGAATTTTTGTATGAGGATAATGTCATAAAATAATAATTACAATTGAAAGACATCAAATATTATTTAGGTATCCTCATTAGGATTTAACTAAATCCATCAATTGTCATATTTATGTCCATAATAATGAATCTAGGATGATTGGAGGGATATTTATAATTTATTTAGATTATTATCAGAAAAAATGGATGTCAATTCTTGAACAATAAATGATTTTGGGAGGCCTTTTATACATATGGGAGAGGACACACATGGAATTTTATAGAATAATTGGGCACTAACTCATCATTCATGTTTCAAAAGCTTCCAAAATTGATCATTATAAATCAATATTGGTGTAATCATTTAAATATTAAAAAAATAATTTTTTTAATAAATTTATATGCCAATTTAACCTTATATTTATATTATAATCTCTATCCAACCCCATTTTTACATGAACCATGGTAATTAATTTTAACTATATTAACAATTGATATTGAAAAAAAAATTAATTTTAAAATATTAGAAATTAAAAATATTATCTAGATCGAATTATGTAATATATTTTCTAAAATTCAAGTCATTTAAGTGAAAAAAAATTAATTTAAATTCTATATTGTCGACGTGATGAAAAGAAATATTGTTAAGGAAAAAAGTAAAATATTTTAAAATGTAAATATATCTGAATTTAATATGAAAATTATTCTTTTGACCAAAATTGTATTGGTTTAAGTAAATTTGAAATACTTTTATTTAAAAAATATTAATATATAATATAAATAAACTTTTAAAAAATATTGATTTTAGTTTCTGAAAACATTTCATTATCTTCTTAATGAATCTTACTAATCAATAGATAACAATATTTCTTATAATATATTTAGTAATATTCATAATATCTAATTTAAATAATTTTTTTAACTGTTGTTTTGAATATTATAATTATAATAATAGTTCATATATTTTTTAACAAGGTATTTAATTTTACACAAATTAAACTCATTGTTCCATGTAAAGAACAATAAACAGAGTTTTGTTCATAGAATAAGATAAACTATTTGTTGAATGTAATTAAATCTAGTGATGATATTGAATTTATTTAAAAAATATAGATATCATAATGTCTTGCGTGTTATATATTCATAAAAACTTGGTTTCACTTCACATACAGGCTATCAAAATCATTTTTCTTCTTTTAAATTCTCAACTTGTCATAGAAACACTATTACTCATTAATGTTAAATAAAACTTAATATATTTATTGTCATTTATTATATTTTTCAATAATCTGAATAAACACTATTTTGATGTATAGTAATATTTTATAGTAATTATTTTACAATTATGATTTTAAAATAAATTACAATCATAAAATTGAGTTTATTAGGCTTAAAATAAACATTTTTATTCATTAATAACATACACACTATATTTTTAATCAAAATAGATCCTTACAATTTAAAAGTGACATTTCATAAATTTTTTTAATATAAATATAATATTGGACAATATTAGGGAGAAGATTCCATTAAACAAAACAATTTTAATCCAATGTTTATATTGTTTTAATATCCTACCTCAAATAATAATTTATAATAAAAATTATTGATTATTATACATATTATCCAAGATTTTCACAATTAAACACTTACCAAGGTCATAAATGCATCCATTTATACTACTCATAATAAATAAAAATAATAGTTTTATTCAAAAAAAATATTAAAAAAATATTCAAAATATGAAATTACTATTTCAAAAATATTATTCTATATCTAGAGGAATGACGATTTAAAATACCCTAAAAATGTTAAAAAATGATTTTTAGAAGAAAATAATTTCTAGGAATAAATCGTAGTTGAATCCTATCCCATTAAAAGTGAAATATATTAATTGAATGTTAAATAATATTATTAATTATATTATATGTAAATTCTTAAAAAAGTGTTTCACCCAAATGTGTTAATTTAATTTATTTTGATAAAAAATAATTGTGTGCATAAAAATTGATTTTTATGAATAATGTATATTTTATTTTTATATTTTATTTTTCATTTATTATTAATTTATATATATATATTTCATTTTATATATATAAATATAAAATATTTTTTAAAAATTCATTTATTAATATTCATATATTCCAATACAATGTTTAGGATATAATCAATATATAAAAATATTTAAATATTGAATAATGTTTTATTTAAAATCAGTGTTATGCATAAACCATGCTGTCAAAAAATAAATATTTTATATGGAAAATTTTCATAAAATATAAATGTGTCAAAAATGTCATGTTTTATCAATTTTTTTAAATAATATTTTATGAATTGGGAAATATTATTGTGGCACCTTACCAATAAATCATGAATTATATGAATGCCATAGTCCATTATATCAATATTTATAACCCTAGTATTGATATCATCATTACCTCAACTTATATAACCATTTTAGTTCATTATATAACTATGGAAAGGGTTATTTTAAGAGGAAATAAATTTATATGCAATGTAACAATTTGGAGATATAAGAGATATAATTTAATGTTTCACTTCGGTGAAACACTGCAAATATTTTAATATCATGTGAAAATAAATTTTTATGACATAAAAAACTCACATGAATGAATTTGGAATTCCAATAATTACCTTAATAATGGGAAGGACTAGTTAGCTACTCAAGAATATATTATTAGGATTTAACTATCTATAATTACAATTTTTACATAGTCTTTCCAGGTTTGTTCTTAAATCTATGTAATTTCTTCATCAATAGATTAATGGTAATCTGGTTCAACAGTTTATCTTATGTGATTATTATACTTTTTTTAAATATACGGTATTAAATTCATTTTCAAATTGGTTGTGATTCCAAATAAAAAATCTTGTGTTAATCATGTTGTGACTCCACATTAATATTTAGGGTTTTTTTTATTGTTCCTCAATACGAATAGTTAAATTATAAACTTTCAGTACTATCCTTCTAATTTTATATATTTAATTAATTATATACATCTCAGGGAGTATTAGTTAGTAAAGTGTATATGTATGATCACATTTATCTAATCTAATATAAATACTTTTGTGTTATTATTTTATTTTTCACAATATACATAATTCACTAAATATTTAATTTAACATTACAATTAATTATGATTGTCATATAATTTACCTCATTAACATTATGAAATGGATAAATTCTCCCCAATTCCATATATTTATCTTAATCTGTACCAATCATTAATAATATAACATACATAATGGGTAGGAAAATGAATAATGTTTAAAATTATTCATAATTTAATACCATGAACAGAAAAGGCAGTGGTGTAAATTTATTCAATATATATTTTATTCACACAACACCAAATACGCTGATAAAAATTGACGATGAATAAGTGGATTAATTTAATGATATAATCAATATTTATTGAGATAGAATTAGCGAAAATAAAAAAATAAATGGAATATTTCTTATAACAAAACACATTATTGATATAAATGATAAATAATTTACAATTTTAAAAGATATTAAATAAATCATATAAAATATTTGATTTTTTATTATACAATTTTTAAATAAATTATGAAAATGTAATTATTATGGTTGTGTTTAAACATATTATATTGATATTTTAAAAATGTGTTCTTTTAAAAACATATATTTATAAATAAGTTTTTTAAAAAGATACTTGTCATTAATAAAGAGGAAAATGGAATTGTTTATTTAGAAAATAAACATCAATTTATTCGTATGAATTACCAAAATAAAAAAAATAGTATTACAAAACTATTTAAAATTATCATTGAAATATTTCAATGATTTAATTTAGTAATATAATTTAAAATAATGGAATCTTGATCAAAAGCTATTTATATTAGAATAATCCATGCAAATAAGACTAAGAATGGAAATGATTACATTATACATCTCATTTGGATTAAAGATATTTTATTAATGTTCATCTACATTGTATAGAGTCTAATAAACCATGCAATTCCCATTGAGGAAATAAAAAAATATCTGGGTATTATACATTCTTCAAGGAGCCACTATTCTAGGGAACTATATGCTGAGACTATCGATTACATGTTCTCTGAGGGAGATTAGGAGATTTTGTTTTGGCACCCATTTTATGATGTCACATGGATATCATACCATGATAATTCTAGTGGGGCCTTCTTAAATATTTTTGTTCCATTGAGTAGGGAACCTTATACGAAATAAAAAATAGGGAGGTCTTATCCTCTAAGAGGGTTTTCACTATCATTATAAAGATATGAATGATTCTCAAAAAAATAAAAATCCAAGTACTAAAAAATGCCTTATTTTTTAAACCATGTAAATTTAGTGTGATAATATCTAGTTCTCATTGAACTATGATAGATCCACCAATATTATATTTTTTTGGTCATCAACCCTACCCCCTATAGTTCTCTTAGTTCCGGAAAGGTGTAACGACCCAAAGATTCTTTAATGGAAAATCCCTCTTGATCCAGTTAAATGTTTCTTTATGAAAAACGTTTTTATAAGATGTCAACTTCTTTGGTTTTATGTTAAGATTTGTGACCGTTACTTTTTTAGCCATTGAACAGTGATCACATGAGTAGTATAAATATATTGCTTTAACGAACCCAATTTTACTCAGACAAAGGAAGTGATGGCCTCATCCAGTAGAATTTCCCCATACGAAGCCCATTTGTTAGAGCTCGGAAAAGAGATGGCGTCGCTGGGCTTCGTCCTTTACCAAGCCCAAGCTGAGCTTCATTATGTCAAGCTTGAACGTGATCATCTACGGGAAAAGTGGAAGTTGATAGAGTTTACCACTCGAGCGATGTTATCCGAGCCGCCCCAAGACTCTGTCACCATCGGACACCTTACCCTTAGGTCTTATGCAGCTATTTTAAGGGTTTATGTAACAAATAAGTAGTACCATGTTCATGTACATTATCATTTTATGTAATAATGAATATAATTTCTAGTTATTTTTGATACTTTGTAAATAGTTTTTAAAGTAGAAATGGGGTTTTTAGTTATTATTTAATTAAGAATTATATTTTATTAAATTAAAGTATTTTTTAATTAAATAATATTTTAATAAAATATTATTATTATTATTAAATTAATTTTTATTAAATATTTATTATCTTATAATTTTATGAATGCAATTAAAAATTTAATTAAGGTTTGAAATCCATTTCTGTCCAAACCCGTGAGTTTTTTATAAATGTTGGTTTTTATTTTAAAAGTGAAAATTCACATATTTAGAAAATTATTTAGATAAAATAAATATTATTTTTTGAATCAAGATGTCGAAATTATCCAATGGTGAATTTTTCATAATTTTCTGAGACAGTCAAATTTTTCGGAAAAAATTAAATACCGTTTAAATATATAATATGTTTTATGACATCATAATGACCCAATGGTGATGTAATAAAATACCATAATCCTTATGTTCCGCCAATATATGTTTTATCATTAAAATAATTAGGTTTTGGGTTTGTTTGAATTACTTTTCAAAGCATTAATGGAGCCCTCAAGACTTATTCAACACTTTGCCTTTTTGAATTAATTTCCATGGAAGTGTGACTCACCTCCACATAAGCAACCCTAATTTTTTAATAAGTTCAGACCTCGGTCTTATAAAATATTTTTTTTCCTCTTTCCTTTTCCAGAAACCATGGGCAAAAACCATGGTATGGTTTGTGGTTCAAATTATTTTAATATAAGGGGTCCCAAACCTAAATAATAAAAAATTCCCTCACCTTTCCAATATAAACCCACCCAAGCTCCCACTTCCTCCTCAATAAAAGACCTTGGAGTTCGTCCAAACTCTTCCCTACTCTCTATAGAATCCTCTCAAGGTGCCCCAAGCTCCCAAGAAGCCTCTCACAAGCCTCTCTCTAGCCTTTGGAAGCACAATTCCAAGTAAGGGTTTTTCTTCCTTTCTCATTTTTTTCAATTTTCTTTAAGTTGTATTGCCCTTTTAATTTCAATTATGAATGTTGGGGTATGGTTTCGCACCTCTCCCATACTGCCCTCTTATTTTTTTAATAATGGGAGACCCCTTTCTCTCTCATTAAATGCCTCTCATGTACACCCGTTACTATGCTGAAATTCTGAAAGGAACCTTTTTCTCCTCTTTTATATTCAAGCAATACTTTTGTATCATGAATATAAATTCCTTTTCAATTGTTGGTACATGTATCTATATGACCTCCTTACTGTCCATTACATGTAAATATGATGAGGAACCCCTTTCTCTCTCATCAACCATTTTTATGAATTCTTATGTCATGCTGTTACGCTGCCGAAATCACACCGATTTTCTAAGCCAATATCATTGTGTAGTGAATACCATGCCCATTTCTCCATCAAGGGTATTCACCTTTATGCACATTTACTTATTGATTATAAAGTTTCATGTATGAATTACACATTCCATTATCATGGAATAAATGATTATGTTTTATGAATCCATGTTTTATGATCCATGTGGCACACTTATGCATGAAATGAAATGTTTAAGAAGGATGCCCCCTTTATAGCGCTCCAATGCATTGGGTAAAGTATAGTATCATGATACGTCATGTGCAATGAGTGTTTACTCATGCTAATTAAATTGCAACGAGGGTTTACTTATGCTTCAAGTACAATGAGGGTTTACTCATGCTCCATGTGCAATGAGCCTTGGCTCATGCTAATTCAATGTTAAGTGTTGTTGCCACATTTCCATGTTATGATTATCATGCTTTATCCTGCCTTTATGTTAAGGTTTCTCTTATACTATATTGATATGCCTATTGCCTAACATGTATTGTACTCCTCATGTTATTCCATGTTTACTCCCTTACTAGGCTTTATAGCTCACCCTTTTCTTATGCATGTCCTCAGGTTATCCCATGCAATGCTAAGTACGAAGGAATGTAGTGGTCATGTAAAGGAAGTTTTCAATAAAGATGTTGTATTTTCATGTTTTATGTTTTTATGTAATGATCCTAAGCCCCAAAGACAGTAAACCTCTCGATCTTCTTTTTTGTATCAAGTGACGTTTTATGCAATAAAGCATGTTTATGTTGTAATAAAAAGCAGGGGTGTCATAGTTGGTGTTAGAGGACAGGTTTAGTTATTTTTGGAATTAGGAAAACCCTAGTAAAGCCTTAAATACAAGACTAAGTATAACAAAAACATCCCTATGTTTTGGTAAGTATTGAGTAAGTGGTTTATCAAGAAAATACATCCATGTCTGGATACGAGCAGGTAAAGGCGGCTCTGGCACAGATGTATCCTAGGGGTAAAACCCGAAAACACCGCTTTGAGCTAGACTTGAACGGGAACTGGTGCACGATAATGGGCCTTCCTGCACTATTGGTTATGACACTTCTAGGGTATATGATTTGATAAATTCACAAGCTTA
Source organism: Viscum album (assembly GCA_963277665.1). Lineage (NCBI taxonomy): Eukaryota > Viridiplantae > Streptophyta > Magnoliopsida > Santalales > Viscaceae > Viscum > Viscum album. The sequence continues at coordinate 676,430,248 of OY728150.1, forward strand.
GTATGAAACCTTATTAAGGGAAAAATGCCCCTAAGAATATATATTAGAAGGTATATCTTGAAAAGCCTAGATTGAATCCTATAGACTCATGAGTTAAAGAGATTAAAGTTTATTTATAAGTCATCAACTTTTGTCTTTGGATTACCCTTTATGTGTTACCCCTAACTTTCCTTTTATTCCATCCAATGGCTGGTAATAGGAGAACTCGGGCTAACAACCGTTGTGAAGATCAGTGTGATGATTGTACTAATGAGATGCCCAGTCCCATGGGAGCGGGAATCGCGAACTTTTTCATGCTTCTCTCTCAGCTAACTCAAGTTTTGAATAGAAACATGGGTCAAGAGGAACGTTCAACCCCCCTATGAAAGAACAAGTCGCTATCGAGAGCTTCATGAGACAAAGGCCTCCTACTTTTAGTGGATCATCTGATCCCACAATCGTTGAGCAATGGATCAACTCCATTGAAAAGACCTTCTCTATCATTCAATGTTCTGAACAAGAGAAGGTTCTCCTGGCGGCTTATCGTATGTAGGGTGAAGCTGATCAATGGTGGACGTTGATCAAAAATACAAAGCCTGAGGAGGATATCGAGGCTTTGGAATGGAAGGAATTCTGGAAGATGTTTTTCAATAAATATTTTCCGCGCACACTCCATCTTAAGATGGAAAGGGACTTTCTTTCCCTCAAGCAGAAAGATGAAGAATTTGTGGGAGCGTACGAGGAAAACTTCACAAGGCTTGCACGATACGCTTCCGGCTTTGTCGTTACCCCCGAATGCAAGGTTGACCGCTTCTTTGGTGGGATGAAGCCTAGTTTGCGGAAAGCATTAGCGATCCGTGACTTCGACAGTTATGAGGAAATTGTCCGATGTGCCCTCAAGGTTGAAATGGAGATCGGAGAATCATAGGGGTATCATGGGGAAAAGAAGCATAAGGTGGAATTCAATACTGGTGGTCTGATGGATAAATCCAACGGTGCTAAGAAGTTCCAGCACCCCACTTGCCAAAAGTGCGGAATGAAGCACCCTAGAAATTGCCTTAGGGGGGCGAGAAAATGCATTAGGTGTGGAAGAGAAGGGTACCTAGCTATTAATTGTCAGCAAGAATGACCTGCGGCTGTGATAGAGGAGAGGAACGATCCGTTCGAACCTCAACGCGTTGTTCAATGCTACAAATTCAAAGAACCGGGTCATTTTGCAAATCAGATCCCTAATCCAAGGGTTTTAGGAGGCAACCAAAACCCTCCAAGACAGCAAGGAAGAGCTTTTTCCATCACTTCTACCGAAGTGAACCCCGACAACAAAGTGGTGACAGGTAAGCTAGTTATTCATTCAAGAATAGAGAACGTACTTTTTGATTCAGGTTCTACTCATTCTTTTATATCTCAAAAGTTTAGTAGAACAATCCCTACACCACCACAAATCATGGAAGTAATGATGTCAGTGAGTACGGAAAATGGGGCAATCATTGCATCTCATGAGTATAAGTCCTCCCCTATTATAATATATGGATTTAATTTCCTAGAGAACCTCATCATACTCCCTTTTGTGGAATTTGATGCAATTCTTGGCATGGATTGGCTTTCCTTATATAGAGCCAACATAAATTGTCGGGAGAGGGAAATCACACTCCATATGGAGAATTGACCCCCAATTATTTACAAGTGTCAGAAGGAAGATGAATTTCCTTTAGCTCCATCATCTCAATAATGGATATTACTTCCTTATGAGCATGCATATCTGGCTCAGATGATTGAGTCCAAGGAAGAAACAACCCTTGAAGAAATGCCTTTTGTGAGGGAATTTGCTGAAGTGTTTCCCGAGGAACTTCCTGGCCTTCCTCCAAGAAGAGATATTGATTTCTCAATTGAACTTGTACCTGGGGTGCTACCAATATCCAAGAATCCATATAGAATGGCTGTTTTGAGCTTGAAGAGTTGAAGAGACAACTACAGGAGAATCTGGATAAAGGGTTTATACGCTCTAGTGCTTCACCATGGGGTGCACCAGTCCTCTTCGTCAAGAAGGATGGGTCAATGCGGCTTTGCATCGATTATCGTGAACTTAACAAAATCACGATAAAGAACAAGTATCCTCTCCCAAGAATCGATGACTTGTTTGATCAGCTTCGTGGAGCAGAATACTTCTCCAAGGTGGACTTGCAGTCGGGATATTATCAAGTAAGGGTGAAGAAGGAAGATATCCCCAAGACTGCTTTTCGTACAAGGTATGGGAACTTTGAATTCAAAGTAATGCCTTTCAGACTCACCAATGATCCAGAAATATTCATGGAATTAATGAATAGTGTCTTTAGAGATTACCTAGACAAATTTGTGGTAGTCTTTATAGATGATATTCTAATATACTCCAAAACCAAGGAGGATCATGAGGAGAATTTAAGAACTGTATTGGAGACTTTGCGCAAGGATAAGCTCTATGACAAGTACAGGAAGTGTGAGTTCTAGTAGAAGGAGGTCTCATTCATGGGCCATATCATCACAAGCAATGGGATATCTGTGGACCCCTCCAAAACAGATGCAATTGAGGGATGGCCGAGGCCAACATCGGTAACTGATATCCGTAGATTCTTGGGGTTAGCTGGATATTATCGACGATTTGTGAGAAATTTCTCACGATTGCCCAACCCTCTTACCAAGCTAACTCGATAGGGAGTAAAGTTTTCTTGGAGTGATGAATGCGAAGAAAGCTTCAAGGAGTTGAAAAGGAGGCTTATCACTGCACCCGTGCTCACTTTACCCACAAGTGGGGAACTTTTTGTGGTATTCACTGATGCCTCAAATAAGGGATTAGGATGTGTGCTAATGCAGAATGATAAAGTGATATCCTATGCCTCAAGGCAGTTGAAAATCCATGAGCGAAACTATCCAACGCATGATCTGGAGTTGGCGGCGGTGATCTTTTCCTTGAAAATCTGGCGGCATTTTCTCTACGGAGAGAAATGTGAGATATATACTGACCACAAGAGTCTTAAATATATATTCACACAGAATGAGATTAATATGTTCCAAAGAAAATGGATAGATCTCATCAAGGATTATGATTGTTCAATACATTACCACCCTGGGAAAGTGAACAAGGTGGCGGATTCCCTAAGTAGAAAGGATCCAGCTATTCTATAAATGATGAGAATTGAGAAGGATACAATCTTCATATACTTGATGAAGATGGACGTGGGAATCATAAAGAAGGGAACATCATCAATCCGTTCACAAATGATTGCTCAACCATCTCTTTTGTAAAGGTTAAAGGATGATCAAAAGGATGATGCGGGAATTCAAGAAAAAGTGGAAGCTATCAAAAAGGGAAAATCCTCAGAGTTTAATGTTAATGAAGAAGGAATTGTGCGGTTTGGGAAAAGATTATGTGTTCCATCAAGTCCGGAGCTGAAGAAGGAACTTTTTGATGATGCACATAGTTAAAATTTCTCTATTCACCCAGGGAGCACAAAGATGTATCGAGATCTCCAAGAAAACTTTTTTTGTGATAATATGAAGAAGGAGATCGTTGAATATACATCAAATTGCCTGGTGTGTCAGCAAGTGAAGGTAGAGAGACAGAAGTCTAAGGGGATGATGCAACCATTACCCATACCAGAATGGAAATGGGAGAACATCACCATGGACTTTGTCACTGGACTTCCAAGGACATCCAAAGGCAACAATGCAATCTGGGTTGTGGTGGATCGTCTTACAAAGACTGCACACTTCATTGTTATTCGAGAGGATTTCTCTTTGGATCAAATGGCATGGATATATATTAGGGAAGTGGTACGGTTGCATGGATTACCACTATCTATTGTGTCTGACCGAGATCCAAGATTTACCTCTATGTTTTGGAAGAGTCTTCAAAATGCTCTGAATACTGAACTGAACTTTAGTACGGCCTATCATCCTCAAACTGATGGCCAATCTGAGCGGACTATCCAAACACTTGAGGATATGTTGAGAGCGTTCTCAATGGACTTTAAAGGAGTATGGGATCAACATCTTCTTCTGGTTTAGTTCTCTTATAATAATAGATTCCACTTGAGCATCCAAATGGCACCATACGAAGCCCTAAATGGGAAAATGTGCAGAACACCAGCATGTTGGGATGAGGTCGGTGAACGTAAGCTGCTTTGACCAAAAATGGTCGAAGAAATGGTGGAGAAGGTGAAAACCATTCAGCAGCATATCAAGGCAGCCCAAAGTCGACAGAAGAGTTATGCAGATAATCGTCGATGATACCTTGAGTTCAAAGTCAAAGACATGGTGTTTTTACGCATATCTCCGTGGAAGAAGGTCATGAGGTTTGGAAAGAAAGGGAAGTTAAGTCCAAGGTACATCGTCCCCTTCGAGATTCTTGATCTTGTTGGGGTTGTGGCCTATCGACTAGCACTTCCACCTACTATGGAAAAGGTGCATGATGTCTTCCATGTATCCCTCTTAAGGAAGTACATATCGGACCCTTAACATGTACTCTCTTCCGAGGTGGTACAATTAGAAGCCGATCTTTCTTATGAGGAGAAACCAGTGAAGATCTTAGATCGTAGAGAAAAAGTTCTACGAAATAAGACAATTCCCCTCATCAAGGTGTTGTGGAGAAACCACAAGTTTGAAGAAGCGACTTGGGAGTCGGAGGATATGATGAAGCTGAGTTACCCATATTTGTTTTAGTGTGGGAAATGGAAAATTTCGAGGGAGAAATTTCTTAAGGGGGGAATATTGTAACGACCCAAAGTTTCATTAATGGAAAATCCCTCTTGATCCAGTTAAATGTTTCTTTATAAAAAACATTTTTATAAGATGTCAACTTCTTTGGTTTTATGTTAAGATTTGTGAATGTTACTTTTTTAGCCGTTGAATAGTGATCACATGAGTAGTATAAATATATGGCTTTAACGAACCCAATTTTACTCAGACAAAGGAAGCGATGGCCTCATCTAGTAGAATTTCCCCATACGAAGCCCATTTGTCGGAGCTCGAAAAAGAGGTGGCGTCTTTGGGCTTCTCCCTTGACCAAGCCCAAGCTGAGCTTTATTATGTCAATCTCGAACGTAATCGTCTACGGGAAAAGTGGAATTTGATAGAGTTTACCACTCGAGCGATGTTATCCGAGCCGCCCCAAGAGTCTGTCACCATCGCACACCTTACCCTTAGGTCTTATGAAGCTATTTTAAGGGGTTATGTAACAAATAAGTAGTACCATGTTCATGTACATTATCTTTTTATGTAATAATGAATATAATTTCTAGTTATTTTTCATAGTTTGTAAATAGTTTCTAAAGTACAAATGGTGTTTTTAGTTATTATTTAATTAAGAATTATATTTTATTAAATTAAAAGATTTTTTAATTAAATAATATTTTAATAAAATATTATTATTAATATTAAATTAATTTTTATTAAATATAAATGATCTTATAATTGTATGAATGCAATTAAAATTTTTATTAAGGTTTGAAAGCCATTTCTGTCAAAACCCGTGAATTTTTTATAAATGTCGGTTTTTATTTTAAAAGTGAAAATTCACATATTTAGAAAATTATTTAGATAAAATAAATATTATTTTTGGAATCAGGATGTCGAAATTATCCAACGGTGAATTTTTCATAATTTTCTGAGACAGTCAAATTTTCGGGTAATAATTAAATACCATTTAAATATATAATGTGTTTTATGACATCATAATGACCCAATGGTGATATAATAAAATATCATAATCCTTATGTTCGGCCAATATATGTTTTATCATTAAAATAATGAGATTTTGGGTTTGTTTTAATTACTTTTGAAAGCATTAATGGAGCCCTCAAGACTTATTCAACACTTTGCCTTTTTAAATTAATTTCCATGGAAGTGTGACTCACCTCCACATAATCAACCCTAATTTTTTAATAAGTTCGGACCATGTCCTTATATAATATTGTTTTCCTATTTCCTTTTCCAGAAACCATGGGCAAAAACCATGGTATGGTTTGTGGTTCAAATTATTTTAATATAAGGGGTCCCAAACCTAAATAATAAAGAATTCCCTCACCTTTCCTATATAAACCCACCCATGCTCCCACTTCCTCCTCACTCAAAGCCCTTTTAGTTCGTCCAACCTCTGCCCTACTCTCTCTAGAATCCTCTCAAGGTGCCCCAAGCTCCCAAGAAGCCTCTCAAAAGCCTCTATCTAGCCTTTGGAAGCACACTTCCAAGTAAGGGTTTTTCTTCCTTTCTCATTTTTGTCAATTTTCTTTAAGTTGTATTTCCCTTTTAATTTCAATTATGAATGTTGGGGTATGGTTTTCCACCTCTACCATACTGCCCTCTTATTGTTGGAATGATGGTAGACCCCTTTCTTTCTCATTAAATTCCTCCCATGTACACCCGTTACTATGCCGAAATTCCGAAAGGAACCATTTTCTCCTCTTTTATATTCAAGCAATACTTTTGTATCATGAATCTATATTCCTTTTCAATTGTTAGGACATGTATCTATATGAAATTTTTACTGTACATTACATGTAAATATTATTAGGAACCCCTTTCTCTCTCATCAACCATTTTTATGATTTCTTATGTCACACCGTTACGCTGCCGAAATCACACCAATTTTCTAAGCCAATATCATTGTGTAGTGAATACCATGCCCATTTCTCCATCAAGGGTATTCACCTTTATGCACATTTACTTATTGATTATAAAGTTTCATGTATTAATTCCACATTCCTTTATCGTGGAATAAATGATTATGTTTTATGAATCCATGTTTTATGATCCATGTGGCACACTTATGCATGAAATGAAATGTTTAAGAAGGGTGCGCCCTTTATAGCGCTCCAATGCATTCGGTAAAGTATAGTATCATGATACGTCATGTGCAATAAGTGTTGAATAATTCTAATTAAAGTGAAACTAGGGTTTACTCGTGCTTAAATTGCAATGAGGGTTTACTCATGCTCCATTTGCAATGAGCCTTGGCTCATGCTAATTCAATGTTATGTGTTGTTGCCACATTTCCATGTTATGATTATCATGATTTATCCTAACTTTATGTTCATGTTTCCCTTATGCTCTATTGATATGCCTATTGCCTAACATGTATTGTACTCCTCATGTTATTCCATGTGTACTCCCTTACTGGGCTTTATAGCTCACCCTTTTCTTATGCATGTCCTCAGGTTATCCCATGCAATGCTAAGTACGAAGGAATGTAGTGGTCATGTAAAGGAAGTTTTCAATAAAGATGTTGTATTTTCATGTTTTATGTTTTTATGTAATGATCCTAAGCCCCAAATACACTAAACCTCTCGATATTCTTTGTTGTATCATGTGACGTTTTATGCAATAAAGCATGTTTAAGTTGTAATAAAAAGCAGGGTTGTCATACGAGGGGTCATGGGTCTGATGGTATCCTCATGAGTGAGGTCCTAAGATAATCACTGATAGTTCATGAAACATTGGATTCATGACATTAGTTGAGTTGTTTATGATCCATATAGTTTTTTTCCTCTAATATACCACGTACATCAGAATAGGTGAATCCCTTAAAGTTAAATTTTGTGTTATTCTCACCAGCGTTCTTTTTTTAGGTAAGGTAATATACATATTGGAGTTGTCAATATTGAGTCTCTTACTTTTTTATAATTATCTTAATCGTCCTAGACCTACCCACTGGTATATTTCAAAATCCATTCATCAGTTTATGATTTTTATGAACAACAATAATAATTGTTTTCATACCATTCATGAATAGGAATATTTTATTTGATAGTCATACTTCCAAGGGAACATAATGTTAGAAAATTTATTATTTCTCTGGTTTTAGATATTCCCCCCCCCCCCCAATTAAGTGAAACTTTTTTATGGGACACTTATCTATTTAAATTCATCAAACACTCGTGACATTCTATTTTCACATATCTTTTTTAAATTCTCTATTCATGAACTCCTTCCTTATAATAAAATAAAATACTAAAAAATAGAAAACAAAAAAAGAACAAATCCATAAAAAATTAATAAGAATAATGTTGTAGTGAAAAAAATAGTCATAATTAACTGATATTAAATTTATATAGCAACCATTATAAATATTAATGGTGATATATAAAATTTATATAAAAATGAACTTATAGGAGATTTCCCATATGAAAAATATGTAGTGAAAAAGAAATGAAAAATATGTAAAATGGTTAAAAAAATATAATAAATAAGAATACATAATTAAGAATTTTTAAATTTATAAAACCTTATATATGATATAAAGAGTAGAAGAATAACAGATAATGGGTTTATCATAATGGTGAGATTTATAATATAAGCCTATTAGAAAATATAAAAGAGGTTATTACAACATCTTGTGAAAGATTTATTGACATAGGGTTTTCCAAAAATTATATTACAAAAATAAAATTTTATAGTAAAAAATGTATTATATAATATTTTGAGAATTATATTATCATTAAAATAAATATTAATGAAAATGAGAATAATTTGAAAGAATCTATTAAAATATATTGAATTATATTTAACCCAAAATTAATTAAGTGAAATTGAAATAGAATGTGATATATATTTAATGAATAGAAAAATGTGGGATATGATAAATTCATTTTTGATAGTATAATAATATAATAAAAAAATTAAAAGATTGGGAAATTGAATATTTTAAAATAAATATATAAACAAAGTGAATGTTCTCCCCGTACATAATAGTGTACAAATATGAGTCCTCATATGACCTTTCAAATAGTTGAATTACATATTTTTGTTGGATACTATATAACCATATAAATATTTACATCACATATTATAATCCATTTGTACTTTTATATTAATCATTTATTTATTTTATCTATGTGTGTGAATTTTTAATTTTTCTTCATTGATGTTTTCTACAATTACTTCATTATGGTCAAAAACAATAATTGTGTAATGGTAACTAGTCTTTTCCAGGCTTATATAATTAAAGATCATTATATTTAAAGATAGAAAAATTGAATATAAGTTATGAAACATATACCAGTACATCTATTTCAGGAGAATAAAATGATCATGACTAATTATTATTAATATTATTAATAAATATTATACTATTGAGAATATTTATATTTTTAGGTATTTTATAAATTTAATACATTATAAAATTCATCCATGTATGGTAGTAATGGTCCATTAATAATATATTTTATACTAGTAGTTAATATCTACTATAAATAGATGGATAAGCTAAACAACAATGAAATTGATTTCATCAAATATATGATGATATTTTTAATATGAATTTATAATTATCTAACATTTTAAATAGGAAATAATATAATCTTAAATTTGGGAAGCACAATAATAAGAAAAAAATATTAAATTTAATATTCATATATTATGTGATAAAGATTATTCCTCATTGGTTTTCATTATAACTACTCCATATGCCTTATATAATTTGAATTTTGGTTGCATAATGGGTTCAAAAACATGTATTTCATGGTCTCTGGGAGGATTTTTTATAGTTCAATGAACCTACATGGGTTTAACAGAAACCTTGAACATGAGACGACCCATGATAAGGATTGAATAGAATTACATATTTTATTACTTTGAAAAAAAGTACATTTACATCGAAAGACATAAATTTGGAATGGCTATTCCTATTGAATTAGCACACATGTTTGAGACACAAAATTTTTTTTATTCTTATAGAATAAAATGTTATTCTCCAAATTTTGAATATGAAGAAAAAACTGATTATGAGAATTTTACAATATAAAAACCAAAAAAAATTAAATAGGGGATACTATGGTTCATAATATAAAAATTAGGAATCAAAATGAATTGATAAATGGATAACATATGTAACCAAACAAAAATAAAAGGTATCAATATCAAGTATGCAATTAACTATGCATCAAATAACCCTACGCAAACAAATTATAATCATCTATATGAGTTCATGTGGTCATGTCTGAATATATCAGCTTCACTAACCCATGTTCCCCTATAATGATTACACTATGACTCCATACAATTCTCTTAAATTACATGGATATTTAAAAATTAGGTATATTTACCACCATTATGTTCGTTTATATATTAGGAGAGACATTATACTTAAAGGATACCCCTATGTGTTCCTTGGGTAAACATTTTTAGATCGAAAAATCTTGTTAGTTTTGAATAATCTATATGTATTATAAAATTATCATTATTAATTACTATAAAAAAGATAAAAGCAATATTTGATAACAAAATACAACCTAAAACCATGAAATTAACAATTTAATAATCTGAAAAATGAGATATCCTTATGCCTTCTTTGTTTATAGACACTTTATGACCCTGTATAACCCTTTGAGATAATTTTCAATCAATGTGTATTAAAAAAATACTAATGGTTTACTATATTTTCCATCATATATGTTTAGGACCATCCCATGAAACAAAATTCAACCAACCTCTATTGAGTAAATTTCATGGAATAGTGAATGGGCATCACATGTTCATAACACTATTAGTGAAAAGTAAATATAATATATCAAATTAAAATGACATAATTTGAATGGTAATAATATCATATATTTCACATTTACTACATATTTTCATATGTTATTTAATTATTTCAAATCAAACTATTTCCCAAAAAAAATCATTCCAATTAGTAGCCTTTATTACATTTCTATATATCAATTCAAAACAAATATTTATAGTCTATTTTTTATCAGATGAAACATATTCATAAACCAATAGGTGATCAAAAATTACTCATCAATAATATCGTCACGTATAATTTTTTATTCAAAATACAATTTATAAAGGATTATAAGAACGATTACATTATTAAAAAATAGTAACACATGAATCCAACAGCTTTTAAATAATAAAAACACTATGAAATTAGTAGCACAAACTTTCATCATTGTAAATCCACATATAATATTGTAGCACCCCCGGATTGAGGTATGTGGCCTTTATTTATGCATTTTTACATGTTTAATGTACATGGGATGAGTTGGAAAGAAGACTGGAGAGTTTGGAATGGTTTTGGATGAGTTTGAAAGTTTTTCTATGGTTGCACGGTTTGAGCATGGTTAGTGGAATCCATCTGAATTCTCCTTGAAACCGTGCAGGGGGAGACGATAGGCTTCGCACATCCAACGCACGGTTTTCCAAAACGTGCGAGGAAACCGTGATGACCCTTTCTCTCGAGGTAGTAGGGTGAGCACGGATAGTGCACGGTTTTCCAAACCGTGCGGACTAATTGTGTGGCCACATAAAAATAGGTTTTTAAAACCCGGGCTCACTCGGGATTTCCTCTTTCCTCTCCAATCTTCCTCCCACTCGAGCCTCACTCAGGATTTTCGGTTCTCAAGGTTTAGAGGGGCTCCCTCACTCGGTTTAGAAGTGTTTTAAAGGGGTTTCTTATGGGATTTAAGGTGGTTTCTCCCGAGTAAGTCTCTCCTCTTCCTTCCCATGTGTTTTACCATAGATCTACATCTCTCTCGTTCGTGTTTTTCTAGATCTACACTTATTGTGTGTAGATCTTGTGTTATGGTTTCCATGAATTTTGATTTTAAGGCTTTTGAATGTTAGGGAAAGTGATCTACAGTTGTTTTAGTGGTGCGTTCTCCATATTTGAGAAGCAGTTGCTTGTGGGTTGATTTCTCAGGTAACCCTAAAGGTAGGTGGCTTCTCTCCCGACTCCACTTGGTTAGAACTAGTGGTTATTTTGTATAATTAATTGTTGTGATGAAACTAAATTGTGATTTGTTATGTGAAATTTGATGGAAATCCATTTGGGGATTTTTTGGAAAAAAGGTGGTTTATGGTGAAATTCTTTTGTTGTGGATTTTAAAATCGAGATTATAAAATGAGATTTTATGGCTGTTTTGTGAAAATGATTGATGGAAAAAGGTTTTTCAATAAGGAGGTTGTTTTATTGAAATGTGGTTTGTCATCGAAAATGATTTTCAATAAATGGGTGATTAATTGAAGTGGATTTATATGAAATGTAATTGGATGATTGCATGTTTTTGTGACCTTCATGGGATATATACTAGATTTTGATTGGTTGAAATGTTTTGTGGAAGTGGGTAGGAAGTCTCACTATAAAAGGTGATAGATAATTGTCAGAAGAACCATCATATGGTAGTGGTCGGGATGTAACGCTAGTTTTGAATGGGTGAACGGGTTGGGCCGAAGTCCCACCGTTTTTGTTTTTTGTTGTACATTGCTTTTCAAGTTGGTAATTTTTGTGCTAGTGTGTAAATGATGAAATGTATTGTGGCATGTTTGGTTGGATTTCCCCTTTGTTTCTTTGTTTGGATGTGATGTCTTGGTAAGGGAATGTTTGGATTATGTAAATGGTTGTACTTGTGATTTTTTTATATAGTTTTTTTTATATAAATGTGCTAATGGTTTTATCCTTGTGGTGTGTATAGGGAAGTCATTTGGGGAAATCCTACTATGTTTTAGTACTCACCCTCTTCTTTGGAATGTTTGTGCCTTTGTAGTTGTTGTGTACCGTGATGTGGGAGAAGGTAAGGCATCTCCCTCCTTTATTGGTGCATTGTGATGTCTTGGTGGAGCTAGAAGCTTGGAGCTTAGTGTGGAGCAGTGGTGGTGTCATGGCTAAGAGTGTTGTTTGGTTTCTGCATTAACTGGGATTTGGGGTAGACATGTCTGGTTTTATTATTTTTGGGTTGTATTGTGGTAAAATTTGGTTATCTTTTGGGAAATCATGCTTGAATGTTTTATTGAGCCTCCTCATATAGTGGTGGTTAATATATGGTTTGGTTGGTTTTGTCTTAAGGGAAAATAATTCCCCAATTTGATCTTGAAGCCATCAGCATTTATTGCCATCCTTTGGAATCTTGGGAACATCTTTTAAGGCCAAGTATCCCTCATCACCTCCTCAAGACAATGAGGTAGGGGTGGGGTGTTACAAGTGGTATCAGTTTGTTCTTTCCTTATCTTTCAAGTGAGAGTAGTTGTTCGGTCGCTTTGGCACCTTGGTTTTGGAGTTGACATTAGTGGTGGTATATTCCTTGAGTTGTGATGGTATCAAGGTGTAGTAATGTCTGAACATGGAATGTATAGCAAAAAAGGACATAGCTAACCCTCTTATGCTGAACGTCAAGTTACCATGGAGTTGGGTACATAAGTGTTTTGGAGACACTTATAGGCATTGGAAATCTCATTATCGTGGGTGTAGCCGATGAGATGTGCATGGCATATAAGGTAGAAATGACTAACCTCTAGGAGGCATATTTTATTGGGGTATAATGATTTATGGTGTGATACGAATGTGTGAAATTGTAATGTGAATAAATTGGTATTTTGAAAATGGTATGGTTTTCAAAATGGTGAAGCATGGAATATGTGAACTTGTGGAAAGACTTGTGAGATAGTTTTGTGTAATATGATATGAAATGGGATTTCGGGTTGTCTATGGAAGTGAGACTCATGGTTATTTGTTTTCTGTTTACAGTAATGGCACTGGGTAGGCGTCATAGAGACCAACTGGAAGTGGCTGATGAGAACATGGTTGCACCTGAGCCTCAGGTGAACCAGCAGCTAGTGAAAAGTATAGTGCAAGCTTTCTAAGTCGTGGAAAGTGGAAACAAAGAGAATAAAACAAGACATGTGGATCATGCGGTACCGTATTATAAGATAAATCCACCCATATTCAGGGGTGATTTAGATCCAGAGAAGGAAGAATCATGGTTGAATAGAATGAACAAGATCTTCTAATTCATGGTAACACCGGTAGAGTTGAAAGTGAAGATGTACAGGTATATGTTGGAATATCTTTCCCTACAGTGGTGGGAGTTGGCGGTTCAAGCTGGAACAGACCAGGGTATGACATGGGAAGGCCTTGAATAATTGTTTAATAAACAATTCTACCCATAAACGTTCATAATTCATTTTATGACTGATTTCTTCAGTTTAAAGAAAGAGCTTATGTCTGTGATGAAGTACAGCGCTATGTTTATGAATAAAGTGTGGTTTCCACCTGAGGTGGTGGGTAGCACTTATTTGAAGTCAAGGATCTTTGAAGCGGGTTTATCGCAAGAAATCCATTCAAAGATAGTGGTGCTATGATTAGATTATTACACAGAGATGGTGAATTAAGCCTCGGTGGCTGAGCATGATTTGTTGGGAGCTCTGGGTGAAGGTAGCATGGTGGTACCAATGGGGAATAGTTGGAACTCTAACACTGGGTTCAAACGAAGGAGGGACACTTATTCCCAGGGCATGCATATGGCATATAATTCAATGGAAGGATCAGTGAATCTTCCTCTGAAACTCTAGAGCAAGCCGGGGTGTTTTTAGTGTGGTTCTATGAGACACATAAAATGAGACTGTACGACACAACCACGAGCATGTCATAATTGTAAGCAGATGGGGAATCTTCAGTGTTATTGTCAAAATACTCCATGGTCGGGTTCGAGTGACACTCCTCAGGGATCATAGACGTTGTATGCTTCGATTGGACAGGGACAATAACACACCCCTCATCAGTAGAGTAAATTGGGTCATGGTGACTCTCGAAATACCACGACGCCTCAGCAAAGCAATAAATAGTAGAGTGTGTCTACAAAGGCGTTGTTCGAAACATAGCAGGTTGTGGTGGATGATCAGTCGGGACCATCCACAGTGCGAGTTACTATTCTTTTAAATTCTACCTTGATGCAAGTGTTGTTTGATACGAGTGTTTCACACTCTTTTATTACTACACATATGGTTTAGTTGCTGGGCTTAATAGTTTAAATAATGCCCTTGGTTTTAAAACGTCAAACTCCTCTAGGTAAAACAGAGTGTCGAGACTTCTTTTGTAGAGCATTTAGTATTGTGGTGGGAGAGGTTGAGATAACCTGAAATTTCTCAGTACATGAGATGGATGGGTATGAAATAATCCTGGGAATGTATTTGCTGGTGGCTTTCAAGGCCCACATCGATTGTAATGCACGGATAGTGGCTTTTACGACATACGATGGAGTTAGAAATCTATTTAGAGGAGAGACACAGGAAAGGAAGGGTGAAATGGGTTTGTTGGCACCAGCAGTGGGAATGTTATCATATCAGTTGGCGGTGTTGTTGTTGGAATCAGTATATGGTTTCGAACAGAGTGTTCCACCCACAGTGGTGGATTGGTTTATGGATGTTTTCCTTCATAAAATCTCTAGGATACCTCCCATAAGAGAAGTGGAGTTTAGGAATTATCTCTTTCTGGGGACCAGTCCTATCTCACTTCCATCTTACCGGATGGAACCTACTGAATTTCTAGAATTGAAATTCTATTTGGAAGAGTTAGAAAACAATGGGTTTATCCGGACTAGCACGTCTCTGTGGGCAGTGCTAGTGTTGTTTGTGCAAAAGGCAGATAGAACTTTAAGGCTTTGTTTCCATTATCGTAGACTTAACTAAGTTACGATAAAGAAAAGATATCCACTTCCACTAATTGATGATTTGATCGACTA
This sequence comes from Viscum album, assembly GCA_963277665.1. Taxonomy (NCBI): domain Eukaryota; kingdom Viridiplantae; phylum Streptophyta; class Magnoliopsida; order Santalales; family Viscaceae; genus Viscum; species Viscum album. The sequence goes on from OY728150.1 coordinate 676,445,709, forward strand.
GTTGAGGGGAGCCCAGTGGTTCTCCAATATTGACCTGATGTCAGGATATCATCAATTGCGGGTGAGAAAGGACGATATTCGTAAAACATCATTCATAAGTAGATATGGACATTATAAATATGGGTTTATGCCCTTTGGTCTAACAAATATTCCAGTGGTGTTCAAGGAATTAAAGAATAAGAAATTTCAGAGATATCTGGATTCATTTGTGGGGGTTTTGATAGATGATATTCTAGTGTATTCAAAGACAAGGGTGGAGCATGAGCAGCACTTGGCGATAGTGCTAGGGATCTTGGGGGATCAGCGGTTGTATTCCAAATTATCAAAGTGTAACTTTTGGATATAGTAAGTTCGTTTTCATGGCCCTGTGATTTCTGAATGGGGTCTTTTAGTGGATCTTGAAAAGATAGAGGTTGTTATCTCATGGAAACCGCTATAGAATTTGTTTGAGATACAAAGTTTTCATGTTCTAGCTGGGTATTATCGGAGTTTTCTTCATGATTTTTCACGTTTGGCTTCGCTGATGATAGATTTGACAATAAATAATGTTCCAATATAGTGGAATGAATAGTGTCAGAAGTGTTTCAAAGAGCTAAGGGTCACCTTACATTAGCTCCAATATTGGTTTTTCTAGAACTAGGATAAGGGTACGTGGTATATTGTGATGCATTGGGATCAGGGGTGGGGTGAATTCTCATGCAAGGGAATCATGTGGTTGTGTATGGATCATGACAGTTGAGGATGCATGAGAATAACTACCCAACTCATGATTTGGAATTGGCAGTAGTGGTCCATACCTTGAAAGTGTGGTGTCATTATCTCTTCGGTGAGAAATTCATAGTATATATAGATCATAAGAGCTTGAAATGCATTTTCTCATGAAGGGATATGAACATGAGGCAAATGAGATGGATAAAATATCTCGAGATGTTTGATTTTGCCTTAATGTACACACCATGTAAGGGAAATTTGGTGGCTGATGCATTATATGGAAAAGCATGTGCTCATATGGTGAAACAAGCATCAGACCCGTAGAAGTTGATGTCGGTGATAGCTAATATGCGGGTGGAATGTGAAGACCAGGGCAATAGAGCGGTCCACTTTCCTGTTTTGTTGATTACTGACTTGGTTGGCCTAGTTAAAGAAGAACAGATATCTGATTCTGATTTTGTGACCCTGGGGTAGAGACTCAATTGTGGGGAGACTATTGAGGGTTGGAAACTGAATGGATATTCAGTTTTGTGTTTCAGAATCATATGATTTTACCAGTTACTATCCAGGAGGATCATTTCAGGGTGTATCACCATTCCAGGTGGGATGTTCATCATGGAATTCAGAAAATTTATAAAGTGTTGAAAGCGCAATTCTGGTGGGCTAGTTTGAAAAGAAGTGTGGCTGAGTTTGTTTCGAGATGCTTGACTTGTCAGTAGGTAAAGTTAGAGCATCAGAGGCTAGTAGGAATGTTGCAGTCATTACAAATCCCTGTTTGGAAGTGGGAGCAAATAGCAATGGATTTTTTCACAAGTCTCCCAAGAACGGTGAGAAATCACGATGCCATTTGGGTGATATTGTATCGGCTAACAAAGTCAGCCCATTTATTCCTAATTTCTGAATATCATATGATGGAGGATCTGTCCAAAATCTATATCTAGGAGGTGTTAATGAGGCATGTCAGTCCAGTTTCGATTGTATCAAATAGAAATCCAAGGTTTACAACTCATTTCTGCAAATTCTTACAGCAATCCCTTGGAAGTAAGTTGACTATGAGCACGGCATATCACCCTCAGACGAATGGTAAATCCTAGAAGACGATACAGACATTGGAGGATATGTTGCAGGCTTGTGTCATGGATTTTGGTGGCTCGTGGGAGGATCACTTGTCTTCGGTTGAGTTCTCGTATAATAACAGTTATCATGCATCCATACAAATGGCTCCGTTTAAAGCTTTGTATGGGAGGTCGTGTCTATAAGGCCCCAGCCTTAAACCTTACTTAATCTTGAGTGATTACAAGATTACACTTTGAGGATCTGTTCAGGTTTAGAGTTTTAGAGAATTAGATCATGAAACTTGCATTACATTCCACATTTAAACAAAGTGGTTACATAAAAGACAATATTCATTCTTCCCATCAACGGAAACATATTTAAAATATAACACGGATTCTTTCTTGACACATCCTTCACACTATCATCACATCATGTACCTTTACCTTGACCTGTGAAAAACATTTCAAAAACTTGGGATGAGCATAAAAAGCTCAGTAAGAGTTATAAAAATATGGAAAGGAAACATGAGTTCATATATACATTAGAATGAAATCACACTTTACCCATAAAACATAGGCATATCAAATCATGAATAAATAATAGAAAACATAAGACATAAAGGTTACTTGAGGCATTCATAACATTCTTACGTAGGGAGTAACCCTCTTGGTTACGTTTGGAATACCCATCACAGTATATTCCCTAAATCTCTTCGGAGAAACCTTAACGTTTCACTCCTTCGCGTTACCCAATGCATTGGAGAGCTATATCGGGCTCACCCGCCCTTAGTTTATCACGGAACCACCCGTTTTCATAACAATGACCAAGAACCATAACATAAATTTATCACATAAAACATGCATAAATGAAACATAACATTTCCCCATTTCAATCACAATATAACATTTTAGTATATTGAAATAATGAATCCATTTAAAAAGAAACCATTTAAAACATTTAATAAAGAGATTTTTGAATCAAAGTGTCCCATACCACCTTGAAGCTTAAAATTTTAAACCATTAATATCCATATAAATAAATCCGTAAAACCATTTTGAAAACATGGATATTAATAAGAACAAATAATTAAAACATTTAAAACAATATTTTGGTTAAAGGGGTTTTACCAAAATTAGAGACACTTGAATACAATAATTGAGGAATAACATTCAGTCAGAAAATTATAATATCATGAAAATAAATGGATTCATGATATAATACTCCAAAGGACAGTATATACATCATATAAGAGTGAATTGGTGCATAACAACAATGAACCCTCAATAGAAATATCAAATGTGATGAAATCCCTTATAAAGAAGGTATCCTTAAATTAAGGACAAATCAATCTCAAAAATATGTGTGAAAAATATAAATACACCCAATATAAGTGGATATTAAGTGTAAAACAATAAAAGGTCATTCACACATATTCGATGGATGACATATTCAATGACTACATGTTGAACCCAAAGAAATCGAAATTGGGTTAAAAAGTTCCCTTGACAGCCTGACGGCATCACATCAAAATGAGTTGATGAGAGATAAAAAGTGTATCTCATCACATGGAAATAAAATTTACATCAATAATGATATATGAGAACATATACCAACATAACAATATGTAAATTAAAAGTCCCAACAAAAGTAGTCTTTTAAAAAAGAGGAGGGTGAAAGGTTCCCTTACCGACTTGGGTATCTTTCAAAACATACACCCCATGAAAGAAGGAAAATAGATCATTGATGTAAATACTCATAAACAAAATTATATTAGACAAAGAGTAGAATAATTTGCAGTAAATACACCACTCAATGGAATTTGTGGCAACTGTAGCATAAATCTCACAGGAATAAAAGTGAGATGAAAAATCCCTTACGAAAACATGACAGCCAAACGGCGCCACATAAAACTTCCGAATATGGATTGATGAGATAAAATAGGGTATCTCATCACATTACAATAAAATTTTCAGCAAGAGGAATATAAAATAAAATCCCCCAACATTACAAAGAAGAGCTTAAAAGAAGTGACATAAAGGAGACTACTTAAAAAGAAAGAGAGAGGTTAGATCTCTTACGAAAGTTTGGCAGCCTAACGGCGCCACTCAAAACTTCCAAAATGGATTGATGAGAGAGAATAGGGTCTCTCATCACATGAACATAAAAATTACAGTAAGTTTAATATAAAATATCATCCCAATAAAAATAAAGATGAGCTATAAAAGGAATGACATAAAAGTGTGTACTTAAAAAGAAAGAGAGGAGTAGGATCCCTTACCTCGGGTCCGACTTCACTCGATCGTTCTTTAATCTCCTGAATAATAAACTTGAGTTAATTTCTACTTCCATAAGAACCTTTTTCAAGTTCATTATTCCTTTTATATCACTTATTACCATGTCATAAACATTATGTAATCATTTAAGTTAATAATATTTGTTTTGCCGATATTTGGTTCTTAAGTCGAAAGTGGACTTCTTACAATTACATGTTATTCGTGTGGCAAAATGTTTATTATATAAAGAATTGTTTTCATGATTTAGATATCATATATGTCATATATATCCAGTACATTCATGCATTTATAACATTACATAATCATTTAGAGGTAAGAAATGAAATGCACCGTTCATGGCGACGGTAAGCCGTACGTACGCATGAACGCTACTTTCACTTCTATTTCATATTTTATAGAATGGAATAATAATGATATAATGGTATATTATAATTACAGTATAATATCATATATAATATCATAGTTCCATCCTTTATACATCCCACATATGGTATTTAACGAATCAAATCACTTTGAGGGGGCGGTAGTCCGCACTTCCTTAAATGAAGATATCGTGTTTACCCATAATGGAAACCATAAAGGTATGCCCAAAATGAAAAAAAACAGAAGCTTAAGGAAACCATAAACATATTATATATCATATATAAAAATAGTGACATCATAATGGCCACCTTTGAAGTTGTTAAATGAGTATTGAACAATCATCGTTTCGGGAGGCAGAATTTCGCCATCCACGGAAACTGTATGTTCTTTAACCATTTGATGTAGTTGTGTGAGAGTTTAGCTCGAATAAATATTATAACAACATCCTAGTATATTTAAGATACTGGTTTTGTTACAAAAAAAGTAAATAAAAAGAGTTTAGTGGGTTGGAGAAGAAAAATAAAACAAATGAACATGAGAGAATGAATTACCTTTAAAAGTGTAACTCCTTTTCATTTGAGCTTAAAGGCTTCCTTTAAAAGGATTATGCCCAAAGGGAATCCTCTAGAATGAGGAGAGGGATGTGAAGATAGTAAATGGGCAGGGGTTGGCCGAGAAAAAGGCTTGAGGAGTGTGTGAAATGAGGTAGAGGTGGGAGCCTTTTATAAGAGGACAGGAGGGGCACTTTTGGAAAGTAAGAAATATTACTTTATTTGAAAATGTGTTTCGGTTTTAAAAGTTCCCACATTGATATAATTCGTGGATAAGGTTATAAGGGTTCGAAATCCACCCATCCAATAAGTTTTGGACATGTGTAGGTCAAAGAGTTTACATTATCTTCTCATTTTATTTAAATTGTCAGATAATGATGTCATCGCTGCATCATTATGATGTCATAAATAATTTAATTTATTTAATGTCTAAAAATTATAAAAAAATTACTATGATGTAGTAAATCGTTTTATCTTTCCAATGACTATTTATAATAAAACATCTGACCTGTATAACCCCACGTAAAAATTGGTTTAGTAAAACATATCATGTTTGTGTCATTTTTACTTTTACATTAAATAAAAAGTTATTTATGTTATTTCCCAACCAAAGTGGCTCCATGGGGTCCCCAATTTTACCCATGGCTTGTCTTGGTCGGAAATTACACATCCAATGAGGTTAGGACATTTTTCAAGTTCATTTCATATTATTAAAACATTATTTTTACCTTAAACTACACTAATTACCTCTAATCGCGATTAAAAACTTAATAAGTTACTATTCACCAAAAAATTATTTTTATCCCATTGAACAACATTTTACTTCTTAATGAAAACCATGTATGTCGGATTTTTGAAATTCAAAACACAAAGATGGAAAAATTTCATTTAAACAGAAAAATCAGTTTTTATAAGTACCACTTAGTGGTGTCACTATTCATCAAAAATTGATGTTTTTCAGAAAAATCCCAAAAATTTACCCTAAGATATATTTTATATTCCAAATTCAAAAATGAATTCTATTTTAAAAAATTCAAAACATATAAGTCACATTAATTAATTTAATAAATAATTCCCGCTGTCGGAGCAAATAGCGTGTTTTTATGAAACAATAAGTATCAAAAGATTGACACTGGTTTAAGTCTGATTTCAACGTGAAATTAATTCCAACGACCACTATTGGATTTAATGGTAGAAATATATTCTAATTTCACTTTAAAACCAATTCAAAAGATAATCTAATCATATAAATAAATTAGATTAAAAGATGTTTTGAATTAAAATACAACATTTTACAATATTCATTAAAAAATGAACTTTATCGGAAAGATACCAAAAATTTACACAAAGTAAATTTTGATGTCCTGATTCTTAATAAGAGTTTTATTTGGTCCAAAAGAATGTTTTAAGAGTAAACAAACCTATATTTAATGATGGTTCAACATCAAAAGGTGATAAGTGAACCTTTAGTGAAAACTAGGGCATATACGCCTAAAATTGAATTCTTTCCGTATTTTAAGCCTCTATCCTTTATTGGATAAATGTAAAAACATTTAAAAACATATATAATCATATTTTAGTTATTTATATCCATTCCCGCCATTACAACGGCTACATGTTAACTACCATTTAAAATAATATTATTTTATTATTAGAGTGCAACGTAAGATTCCCAAGAAACTCGTTGCGTGTTGGGTACACCATCGAGCATAGTGTCCCCTTTAAAGTCATATCAATATTTTATTCACAAATATGGATAAATATGAAAATTTCATATTATTTATTTACCTGGGGTGTTACATCCTTCCCCCCTTTTGGGAATTGCGTCCTCGCAATTTTAAAAATTGAGCTTGGAAACATCCTTGAAAGTCCCACACCGGAACAAGAGTCAGTAAAACAATCACTTTAAAATAAAGAAAGATAAGCACAGAGGTAACCCGAGTTAACCCATACTAGGATTCCAAGTATGAAAATATGGACATGGAGGAAAAAAAGGGTCATGTTCTGATGGAGAGTGATAGAAAACATGTTTAGGATAAAGTTAACCACAAGAAAATCACAAACTTGTGATGGGTTAAACGGTATTCGATTCCACAGTAGGAAAAGTTAATAGACAGCATTTTTGTTTTAAGTTACTTTTTATTGAGGAATTTATTCATAAGGAAACATAATTACTTATCATGTTGACTTTCAACTTTAACTAGATTCCTTAATCAAACTCATATTTTTTCCAAAAGACGAGTATTTAGGGAGACTGGTTCGCATTAAGAGTACTATAATCAACTTCTAGAGAATCACCTAATCCACAAAAGAGAACTATATACATCCCATGTCTTTAGGCTTTAACCAAAACCAAAACCAAAAAGGTTAGTACAAGGTCAGATAATCCAGAAAAGGATAACCCATTAAAAATAAAATTCATGCTTAATCTCCAAAATTTGTCCAAGAAAACCCAAAGTTCAATGAGGACCATCCGATAAACAATTTTTCCATAAAATTCTTCAAAGTAAACCAATATAAGATTGAAACCCAAATATTTGAAGGATTTAGTCACATAGTCTTCCAAGTTAAATCATAACATTTATCTCCAAACAACATCAGTTGCTCCTAAAGTCTCGTATTGAAAAGTAATTAACCTAATCACATATCCTCTATGATAGGTTAATCATTTTCATAAATAACCCAAAATCAACTTACTCTTAAAAAAAGAATCAGTCAAACTAACCAGGGACATCACGTAGTCTAGTGGTAGGCGATAAATACCAGTTGCACTTTGATTGTGGGTTCGATTCCCGCAGCTTTGTCCGACGTGACGGGTAGTCACACGGTCTACGTGTTGTCCTTTTTCCAAAACTATATAATTCTCAAATCATTCCCCAAAAAGGGATAAGATCATCAAAAATAACTATAACATAATTTAACCTCAATTTTATCTCATGCCTTTCACTTAAATCATAACTTATAGTAACCCATAATTACCTCAAAAGTAAGGATCATATAAACCCAAATGGTTCATTATAACTATGTCCACAAAAGAAAAGATAACTATTACTTGAATAAAATTTTCCTATATTAAACATCAGGGTTACACATAATATAAAAAGTCTTCTAATGTAACCCCATCATCAAAAGAGACTTAATACTCTTAAGAATTTCACCATAACTCTTGAAGCCCTTATATGTTGACATCTTACTCATTCAACATTCTTCATGATCAATTATCCATTCCTTTCCAACTTATTCCGAAATACCTCTTTCGTACAAACAAAATCATGAATCATATCCTAAGATTCCAAAATAGGAAAACAATAGTCATGAAATACTACATACCATTGATTGGTCATTGTCAGTTTCTTCATCCTCAATTGGAATGGCATTAGGTATTGGTAAACGAATATTGGTACGCTCTTGGTGAACCCATTCACGACACTTCTTCATAGGACATGTGTTTGCATAATGACCATGCACACCACATTTAAAACATTAAATTGATCCCTCAGAACGAACTTCCTTCCCTTTCCTCGAGTCAACTGGATGCTTCCTTTTTCCATGGCAGGTTCTTGCTTTATGACCTTCATTTCCACATCTATAGCATATTTCTGTCCCTTTGAAACATTTTCCTAGGTTTTTCTTTCCACATCTTTGACACATAGGTTTTTGAACACACTTACCTTTATGATTATTACCTGTACTTATGTAGGGATTTGTTTCATGAATATATGATGCCTTAGAGAAATATTCAAGGTTTAAGTGGTCAATCATGACTCCAGATAGTTGGTTGATGATAATCACAAGAGTTCTCATTGCATCTCCCATATCATTCAGTTGCTTGCTCAAAAAACTGTGACAGTTTCCTTCACATCCACTATTACTTTGGTGCCTGTTAGATCCAACCATTTACTAAAACCAAAAACGTCAGTGTGAGTATATCAACAAAACCATCATGTACTAATGAGTAAGATAAACACTAAGATATACTTACTCATTCACTTTATCTAAAACTAGGACTCTTTCTGAAATCCTAACGATTATGGTAATGTCACTTATGCTTAAAGAATACCCTAACCTCTAAATTTATCTAAACCGACCTCTGATACCAACTATAACGCCCCAGCCTTAAACATTACTTAATCTTGAGTTATTACAAGATTACACTTTGAGGATCTTTTCAGGTTTAGAGTTTTAGAGAATTAGATCATGAAACTTGCATTATATTCCACATTTAAACAAAGTGGTTACATAAAAGACAGTATTCATTCTTCCCATCAACGGAAACATATTTAAAATATAACACGGATTCTTTCTTGACACATCCTTGACACTATCATCACATCATGTACCTTTCCCTTGACCTGTGAAAAACATTTCAAAAACTTGGTATGAGCATAAAAAGCTCAGTAAGAGTTATAACAATATGGAAACGAAACATGAGTTCATATATACCTTAGAATGAAATCACACTTTACCCATAAAACATAGGCATATCAAGTCATGAATAAATCATAGAAAACATAAGACATAAAGGTAACTTGAGTCATTAATAACATTCTTATGTAGGGAGTAACCCTCTTGGTTACGTTTGGAATACCCATCACAGCATATTCCCTAAATCTCTTCGGAGAAACCTTAACATTTCACTCCTTCGCGTTACCCAATGCATTGGAGAGCTATATCGGGCTCACCCGCCCTTAGTTTATCACAGAACCACCCATTTTCATAACAATTCCCAAGAACCATAACATAAATGTATCGCATAAAATATGCATAAAAGAAACATAACATTTCCCCATTTCAATCACAATATAACATTTTAGTATGTTGAAATAATGAATCCATTCAAAAAGAAACCATTTCCAAAACCATTTAAAACATTTAATAAAGAGGTTTTTGAATCAATGTGTCCCATACCACCTTGAAGCTTAAAATTTTAAACCATTAATATCCATATAAATAAATCCTTAAAACCATTTTGAAAACATGGATATTAATAAGAAAAAATAATTAAAACATTTAAAACGATATTTTGGTTAAAGGGGTTTTACCAAAATTAGAGACACTTTAATACAATAATTGAGGAATAACATTTAGTCAGAACATTATAATATCATTAGAATAAATGTATTCATGATATAATACTCCAAAGGACAGTATATACATCATATAATAGTGAATTGGTGCATAACAACAATGAACCCTCAATAGAAATGTCAAATGTGATGAAATCCCTTATAAAGAAGGTATCCTTAAATTAAGGACAAATCAATCTCAAAAATATGTGTGAAAAATATAAATACACCCAATATAAGTGGATATTAAGTGTAAAACAATAAAAGGTCATTCACACATATTCAATGGATGACATATTCAATGACTACATGTTGAACCCAAAGAAATCGAAATTGGGTTAAAAAGTTCCCTTGACAGCCTAACGGCATCACATCAAAATGAGTTGATGAGAGATAAAAAGTGTATCTCATCACTTGGACATAAAATTTACATCAATAAGGATATATGAGAACATATCGCAACATAACAATATGTAAATTAAAAGACCCAACAAAAGTAGTCTTTTAAAAAAGAGGAGGGTGAAAGGTTCCCTTACCGACTTGGGTATCTTTCAAAACATACACCCCATGAAAGAAGGACAATAGATCATTCATGTAAATACTCATAAACAAAAGTATATTACACAAAGAGTAGTATAATTGTCAGTACATACACCACTCAACGGAATTTGTGGCAAATGTAGCATAAATCTCACGGGAATAAAAGTGAGATGAAAAATCCCTTACGAAAACTTGGCAGCCTAACGGCGCCAGATTGATGAGATAAAATAGTGTATATAATCACATTACAATAAAATTTTCAGAAAGAGTAATATAAAATAACATCCCCCAACATTAAAAAGAGGAGCTTAAAATAAGTGACATAAAGGAGAGTACTTAAAAAGAAAGAGAGAGGTTAGATCTCTTACGAACGGTCGGCAGCCTAATGGCGCCACTCAAAACTTCCAAAATGGATTGATGAGAGAGAATAGGGTCTCTCATCACATGAACATAAAAATTACAGTAAGTGTATTATAAAAGATCATCCCAATAACAAGAAAGATGATCTTTAAAAGGAATGACATAAAAGTGTGTACTAAAAAAGAAAGAGAGGAGTAGGATCCCTTACCTCGGGTCCGAATTGACTCGATCGTTCTTTAATCTCCTGAATAATAAAATTGAGTTAATTTATACTTCCTTAAGAACCTTTTTCAAGTTCATTATTCATTTTATATCACTTATTACCATGTCATAAACATTATGTAATCATTTGAGTTAATAATATTTGTTTTGCCAATATTTGGTTCTTATGTCGAAAGTAGACTTCTTACAATTACATGTTGTTCGTGTGGCCAAATGTTTATTATATCAAGAATTTTATTCATGATTTAGATATAATATATTTCATATATATCCAGTACATGAATGCATTTATAACATTACATAATCATTTAGAGGTAAGAAATGAAATGCACTGTTCTTGGAGACGGTAAGCCGTACGTACGCATGAACGCTACTTTCATTTCTATTTCGTATTTTATAGAATGTAATAATAATTATATAAAGGTATATTATAATTCCAGTATAATATCATATATAATATCATAGTTCCATCCTTTATACATCCCACATATGGTATTTAACGAATCAAATCACTTTGAGGGGGCGGTAGTCTGCACTTCCTTAAATGAAGATATCACGTTTACCCATAATGGAAACCATAAAGGTATGCCCAAAATGGATAAAAACAGAAGATTAAGGAAAACATAAACATATCATATATTATATATAAAAATAGTGACATCATAATGGCCACCTTTGAAGGTGTTAAATGAGTATTGAACAATAATCGTTTCGGGAGGCAGAATTTCTCCATCCACGGAAACCGTATGTTCTTTAACCATTTGATGTAGTTGTGTGAGAGTTTAGCTCGAATAAATATTATAACAACATCCTAGTATATTTTATATACTGCTTTTGTTACAAAAAAAGTAAATAAAAATAGTTTAGGGGGTTGGATAAGCAAAATAAAACAAATGAACATGAGAGAATGAATTACCTTTAAAAGTGTAACTCCTTTTGATTTGAGCCTAAAGGCTTCCGTTGAAATGATTCTTCCCAAAGGGAATCCTCTAAGATGAGGATAGGTATGTGGAGAGAGTAAATGGGAAGGGGTCGGCCGAGCCAAAGGCTTGAGGAGTGTGTGAAATGAGGTATATGTGGGGGCCTTTTATAAGAGGAGAGGAGGGGCACTTTTGGAAAGTAAGAAATATTACATTATTTGAAACTTTGTTTCGATTTTAAAAGGTCCCACATAGATATAATTCTTGTCTAAGGTGATATGGGTTCGAAATACACCCATCCAATAAGTTTTGGACATGTGTAGGTCATAGAGTTTACATTATCTTCTCATTTTATTTAAATCGTCAGATAATGATGTCATCGATGCATCATTATGATGTCATAAATAATTTAATTTATTTAATGTCTAAAAATTATAAAAAAATTACTATGATGTAGTAAATATTTTTATATTTCCAATGACTATTTATAATAAAAAATCTGACCTTTATAACCCCACGTAAAAGTTGTTTTTGTAAAACATATCATGTTTGTGTCATTTTTACTTTTACATTAAATAAAAAGTTATTTATGTCATTTACCAACCAAAGTGGCTCCATGGGGTCCCCAAGTTGACCCATGGCTTTTCTTGGTCGGCCATTACACATCCAATGAGGTTAGGACATGTGTCAAGTTCATTTCATATTATTAAAACATTATTTTTACCTTAAACTACACTAATTACCTCTAATTGCGATTAAAAACTTAATAAGTTACTATTCACCAAAAAATTATTTTTATCCCATTGAACCACATTTTACATCTTAATGAAAACCATGTATGTCGGATTTTTGAAATTGAAAACACAAATATGGAAAAATTTCATTTAAACGGAAAAATCAGTTTTTATAAGTACCACTTAGTGGTGTCACTATTCATCAAAAAATTGATGTTTTTCAGAAAAATACCAAACATTTACCCTAAGCTGTATTTGATATTCCGAATTCAAAAATGAAGTCTATTTTAAAAAATTAAAAACATATAAGTCACATTAATTAATTTAATAATTAATTCACGCTGTTAGAGCAAAAGCGTGTTTTTATGAAACAATAAGTATCAAAAGATTGACACTGGTTTAAGTCTGATTTCAACGTGAAATTAATTCCAACGACCACTATTGGATTTAATGGTAAAAATATATTCTAATTTCACTTTAAAACCAATTCAAAAGATAATCTAATCATATAAATAAATTATACTAAAGAGAGGTTTTGAATTAAAATACAACATTTTTTACTATTCATTAAAAAAATGATCTTTATCGGAAAGATACCAAAAATTTACAGAAAGTAAATATTGATGTCCCGATTCTTAATAAGAGTTTTATTTGGTCCAAAAGAATTTTTTAAGAGTGAACAAACCTATATTTAATGATGGTTCAACATCAAAAGGTGATAAGTGAACCTTTAGTGAAAACTAGGGAATATACGCCTAAAATTGAATTCTTTCTGTATTTTAAGCCTCTATCCTTTATTGGATAAATGTAAAAACATTTAAAAACATATATAATCATATTTTAGTTATTTATATCCATTCCTACCATTACAACGGCTACATGTTAACTACCATTTAAAATAATATTATTTTATTATTAGAGTGCAACGTAAGATTCACAAGAAACTCGTTGTTGCGTGTTGGGTACGCCATCGAGCATAGCGTCCCCTTTAAAGTCATATCAATATTTTATTCACAAATATGGATAAATATGAAAATGTCATATTCTTTATTTACCTGGGGTGTTACAGTGTCATTCTCCACTTTGTTCGGTGGAAATGGGTGAGTCCTCGATGGTTGGACCGAGCATTGTCCAGGAGACTACGGAGAAGATCAAGATGATAAAGAAGAGATTGAAGATGGCTTAGAGTCGTCAGAAATCGTATGCGGATCATCTTTGATGGTCATTGTCATTCTATGTGAGTGATCATGTTTCCTTGAGGATCTCTCCTGGGTTGGGACATCGTCAGTTTGGGAGGCAGGGAAAGTTATCTTTGAGGTATAATGGGCCTTTTGAGATTCTTGAACAGGTTGGTGAGGTGGCTAATTGTTTGGATTTTCAACATAGGTTTAGTGTGGTGCAAAATGTGTCTCATGTGTCATATTTGAAAAAGTATTAGCCTGATCGTGACCATGTGATTCGATGGGATCATGTTGAACTTAAACCGGAGGCTTCGTTGGTGCACGTGCCAGTGTGGGTTGTGGATTGGCAAGAGAAAGTCTTGTGTGGTAAAAAAATCATTTTAGTTCGTGTTTTGTGGCAGCATGGTTAGATTTAATTGGAGACATGGGAGCGGGAGAAAGAGATGGTCGAGTAGTGGCCCGAGCTCTTTCGGAAAAGGGCGGGTTCATTACTTTCTGAGGATGAAAATTCCAATGGTGGGGATTATGTAGCACCCCCAGTATGAGATATTTGGCCTTTTTTATGCATTTTTATATGTTTAAAGTGCATGGGATGGGTTGGGAAGATGTTCGGAGAGTTTGGAATTTTATTGGATGAGTTTGAAGGCTTTTCAATGGGTTCACGGTTTGAGCAGGGTTAGTGTAAACAATATGAGTTATCAAGGAAATCGTGCAGGGAGAGACAGCAGGCTTCGCACGGCCTACGCATGGTTTTCCAAACCATGCGAGGAAACCGTGTGGACCCTTTCTCTCGAGGCAGTAGTAGGCGCACAGTCAGTGCACGGTTTTCCAAACCGTGCGGGATAACCATGAGGCCACTTAAAAATAGATTTTTAAAACCCAAGCTCACTTTGGCTTGCCTCTTTCCTCTCCAAACTTCCTCCCACTTGATCCTCAATTGGGATTTTTGGTTCTCAAGGGTTGTATGGGCTCTCTCACTCAGTTTGGAAGCATTTTGAAGGGGTTTCTTGGTGGATTTAAAGTGTTTTCTCTCGGTTATGTCTCTCCTCATGATTCCCTTGTGTTTTCCTCTAGATCTACATCCCTCTTTCATGTTTTTCTAGATCTAAACTTATTGTGTGTTGATCTAGGGTTATGGTGGCCTTGAAAGTTAATTTTAAGGATTATGAATGTTATGAAAAGGGATCTAGAGAGGTTTTTGTGGTGCGTTCACCGGATTTGAGGTGTGGTTGCTTGTGGGTCAATTTATAGGGAACCCTAAAGGTAGGTGGATTCTCTCTTGACTCCACTTGGTTAGAACATGTTGTTATTTTGTTACAATTAATTGTTTTGATGAAAATAAATTGTGATTTGTTATGTGAAATTGGTTGGAAATCCATTTGGGGGTTTTTTTGGAAAAAGGGGGTTTTATGGTGAAATGCTTTTGTTGGGGATTTTAAAAATGAGATTTTAAAATGGGATATTATGGTTGTTTTGTAAAAATGATTGTTGGAAAAAGGGTTTTCAATAAAGTGGTTGTTTTATTGAAATGTTCTTTGGAATGTAAAATGATTTTTAATAAATGGGTGATTTACTGAAGTGGATTTATAGGAAATGGAATTGGATGATTGCATGTAGTTGTGACCTTGATGGGGTATATGATGGATAATGATTGGTTGAAATTTTGTGTGGAAGTGGGCATGAAGTCTCACTATAAAAGGTGATGAATAGTGGTTGGAAGAACCATCATATGGTAGTGGTTGGGAATTACCGCTAGTTGTGAATGGATGAATAAGTTGGGTGGAAGTCCCACCATTTGGATTGTTTTGGAGTGAATTGGTGAATGGGTTGGGCGGAAGTCCCACCGTTTTGGTTGTTTAATGTGCATTGCCTTGCATGTTTGAAATTGTCGTGCTAGTGTGTAAATGATGAAATGGATTGTGGCATGTTTGGTTGGCTTTCCCCTTGGTTTCATGGTTTGGGTGTGATGTCTTGGTAAGGTAATGTTTGTCTTATGGAAATGGTTGTATTTGTGATTATTTTATATAAATTTTTTTATATAAATGTTCTAACAGTTTTATCCTAGTAGAGTGTGTAGAGATGTAATTTGGGGAAATCCCACTGAGTTTTAGTACTCACCATCTTCTTTGGCATGTTGGTGTCTTTGCAGATGTTGTGTACCATGACATGGGAAAAGGTAAGGCATCTCCCTCTTTTAGTGGTGCATTGTGATGTCTTGGTGGATCTTGGAGCTTGGAGCTTAGTGTGGAGTTGTGGTAGTGTCATGTCTTGGAGTCTTTGTTGTTTGGTTTCTGCTTGTACTCTAATGTGGGGTAGACATGTTTGGTTGTATTTTTTTGGGTTGTATTGTGGTACAATTTGGTTGTATTTTGGGAATTCATGCTTGAATGTTCTATTGACCCACATCATATAGTGGTGGTTAATATATGGTTTGGTTGGTTTTTTCATATGGTCAAATCATTCCCCAATTTGATCTTAAATCCCTCATCATTTATTGCCAACCCTTGGCGTCTTGGGAACATCGCATAAGGCCAGGTATCCCTCACCACCTCCTCAAGACAATAAGGTAAGGGCAGGGTGTTACAAATATAAAGGGTGATCACATAGAGGAAATATAAAATCATAATCTAGAAATACCATGAAATAATAATCATTCAAAATAAACATGATGTGAATTTAACCATAGAGAATACAAATTAATGATAAAATTAGATGAAATATCACCAATAATATGAACACATTGTAATTTAGAATAGGTATTTTGGGTTGATTGATTCTTCGGGTTTTAATGATAGGTGGGAAATCACTCGTATATATTAATATATAAAGGAAAATTTATTCTTCATATAAGTAGTTTTCATTATAGGATACATGCTTTCCAAATTGGGTTCTAAACTCGCGGGTTAGCACTACTTCAACTAGTTAATGATTGGGTTTGCTGACATGGATTTTTATATATGGGTTCCAAACATGTGGATCCATAATATCAAATTGTAAGAATATATTTCTTTTATTTCTTTTAATTTTTTACTCATATTAATCTTCTATCAATATGAAACAAAAAACATTTCATTTATTAGAAATATTAGAAAAATAATTTCTGTGAAATTAAGTGGAGATGAAAAAATAAATAAAAGGTAAAAATTTATATGAATGTGAGAATGCGGGAAAAAATATCCAAAACACATAAATTTCATTCTCTAAAAAATAAACCCTACAATTTATCCAAAAATTGATGTCATTTTTTACATAGTAAAAATTTAGTTTAAAGGAATAATATTGTAGATAACACGTTTAACATGTCACAATGATCATGATGGAAAATATGATATAACATAAGACATATTATTCAAATATTAGGATCATAACATATATATTAAATTTAAATGAATTAATAGTAAAATATTCATTTTTAAAAATATGTATAAATTTTTGAATAATGAAAATTTGTTCAATATGATTAATAATTGAGTAATAAAATTTATTTAATGTAATTTTACTATTTAACATTACATTTTATCAAAGAAATAACTTTTAAAAGGTTAATAATATGTAAGAATTTCGAAATATTATTGTAATAATGTATTTAGACATTATATAGTCATAAATTATATTTATTCTATATTTGTATCCACTTTCACAAGAATGTGAGAGTGAATTATTGAAATCCATTAAATAATTTGTTGTGCATTCATCCCAAAATTTATTAATGGTATACAATGTCTCCACAATTATTCACACAAATTTATTCTCTATAATATCCAATATATATAACAATACCTTACTAGATTCAATTTATTAAACCTATACCTATTTTTATTATCCTATTACTATTCTTAAAATAATCAATGGTTAAGACAAATGAGGACTATGAAAGAAGTTATGAAAAATCATAACTTGTATCTATCACTTTTATTTATTCATCCATATCCACTAAATCGTTTTTATAAAATAAAAATGATTTATAAAACATTATATATCTTATTATATCTTAGTATTATTATGGTATATCTACATTTCACCCCATTTCTCTCAAGTGGTAAATGAATTCATCACCCATCCAAAATGTGTACTACTGTATCCACACAATGGTAAGATTAATTATCCATCACAATAATTCATGGATGGTTAGGAAGATGAATTATATGATTATATATATCATATTTGAAATGTTTATAATTATTTAATTATATTATATTATTTATCTATTTCCTTTCTATCCATTGTAAAATGATAATGTCACTTATGCAAACATGTGGATTACCACCTCCATGAAGCGATGTGATTATTTTTTTTATGATTAATGTGAATATCACAATAGATATATTTAAATAATATATATGATATTAATTAAAAAATAATTTTCTTTGGAATTTCATTTATTGTTTAATATTATTTTATTTCATCCTAGGAAATGTGGGTACATCATAAGTAAGAACTTATGTATTAACATATCCATGAAGATATGTATTTAATTTATCATAAACTGTTTATAATAATGGATAAAATTATTTATATAATAAATATATATGATATTTTTAACATTATTATCATTCTGTATATGATGAATATGTGTACAGGTTTGTAGTATCCAATCACTTGACCCAAAACATGAATGAAAAGTGAACTAGTTACTACAAAAGTCATTGATAATATTGACGCATTTTTTATTAGTAGATCATAATATGTTAAAAAACCATTTATATCATTATAACTATGAATATGGTATTGTTATTTAGTTGTAACAAATTGAAATTTATTATAAAATAGGCTATAGAAATTATGAGGTTGGTATGTCTATATTATAGTGTTATTCTTATCAATATTGATTCATTGAGTTACGTTTGACGTTAAATAATTATTTATGATTATGAGTTTTATTTAGATACCATTGGAAATTTTATATTAATGATCCTTCGTAATTAAATTACTTTAATATTAAAATTGAGATTATTTCTTCCATGGGTTTTTATTCCATAAGGTACCAATTCTAAAAATGATTTATTTTACATTATCTATTTTGTTACCATTGTTTATACATTAATTTCATATGATTCCTATATATGATCTATATCTCATAGAACAAAATTAATTAATATTAGTTTATTTATTTTTTGAAATTACATGTTATAATTTTATTTTCTTCTCTGTATGTACCCCATATTCTGAATTAATGATTTTATTGAAACATGTATCATTATTATATTCAACCCAAACTGATTTCATCAGTGTCCATATTTTCTCTAATATTATTTCATTAAGGTGTTTATTATACCCCATTTATTTTATTATATCATTTCCCCCAATTTTGTTTTCTTTAAAATATTAAAAAAGTAAATGTTAACTCCTTTTCTGAAAGAGGAACATCTAACTAATGGTGTGTGAAGAATATTTTTTTAATTCGTAGAGTAGGAATAGATTATCCCATAGTTTTAACTACATTTTGATTTAAATCATGGTATAAAATATATCTTAAACTATTTCAAACATACTTTTTTTAAATTATATATTAGAAACAATAAATTTTAAATAATAGATTACAAAATTTTTGGGGTATTTTTCATATTAAATAATCCAGTAATCATTTAAATGATTTTTTTATCATTGAGAAAACCCCCTAATGTTACTTATTCATAATTAAAGAACTAAATCTTTGATGTGATCATTATAAAATATTTTTTTGTTTATTGTTTGTGGATAAAATATTTAAAAAACCTATTTTCATTTTCCATGAATGTTATAACGATTAAATGATGAATATTTTTTGATCTTTTGGACTTGAAATTAATTGATTATGCTAATGGGATGTGTAAGAATTTTATATCCCTATAATTAATTTTGTAATTCATTATATTAATCTGATTAATGGTTACATGATAGGTTTTACCAATACCAAAATAGGGTTAACATAATGATATCAAAATCCCAATGTAGGAAAATAGTTGGTTATCTCATGTATATGATGTAATGACTAACTTGTGGGTGGATTTATCACCAGATTCACTTTATTATGATAATAACATACTTTTTATATCACTCTCTATGTAGTTTCTTATTCTTATGTCATGATATCATGCCCAATGATCAATGTTACATATATGATTAATTTCATCTTATCATTATATAAATAATATTATGATTATTATCAATGAATGTATGGGTATGATTTTTAATGTCAAGATGATTTTTTTCGAGAACACATGATCATCGTTTTATTAAAAATTATCCCTGATATATGTCCCTTATTTACCCTTACTGATCATCTCATCTCAACAACTATTATTTATTATTTTTCTGAAATTATTAGGATGAATTTTATAAATGATTTTTCTATGAATATTGCTCTTTGTGATGAACATAATGGTAAATGACATAGATATTTAATGTGTACAGTTTTATCTATAAATGAATCCAAATATACTTAAATGATATATTTATGGCATTTTCATTAATGATTTATAATGAATATCCATCTAATGAGATTTACAAATTTTTTTGTAATACTTGTTGTCACCCCAATTTATATTAAATATATATTTAGATATTTTTGATAATTTATATGTGAAAACAATACCAAAAAACCATATGATAAAACTTTATATCTGAGTAAATCGAATTGTATAATAAATAAATGAATGTGGGATTCCTATAAATTACATACATGTACAAACACATGAAAGTGGATATCGATCTATCATATATAGAATTAGGTTTTACAACTATTTATGTTTGGTATTTGATCTTCGCATTAAAAAAATATGTGATATGATTCATCCTATTATTGAAAATATTTCAATAAACTATTGGCTCATATTATTGGATTAATTTAAATATTCCTTATAAACTATCGTTATCCATTTGAATAAACACATAACATGGATGAACTAAATTAAACATAATGTGTACTATATTGAAAACATTATTTATATTTAAATATTTAATTATAAGTATTTAATGAATATATAGACTCTAAATATGATCATTTTTTATCATATTATGATTTTCAATTTTAGTCAATGCATAAAACTAAAAAGGAATCTTGATAATAATTATTTTGATAAAAGATAACATGACTTTACTTGGGAGAAAACCTATTGAAACTATAGAATTAATTTAAAAGCATGTGATTATGAATAACCATCCTTCTAGATATATAATAAAAACCTAAGAATATTTTTATTCCCAAATGCAAAAAAAATCAAGTCAAATATTTTAATTTCATAAATATTGTAACATACTAAATATTTAAATTACAATATGATTTTATTGGGGGATGAAACTTATAAGAAATTATATCAAATGAATTACATGTAAATTTTTTTAAATAAAATAATATAAAAATATCTAATTTCTTCAGAAATATATAGATTTCTATTCAAAAAAACGTTAAATTTAACTTTTATAATTATAGAACAATTAATTATATATGGGGGACTGGATAATTATATGAATAAATATCTTAATCAAAGGGATAAATCCTATACTAATGAGTGTAATATTATATTATAATGATTGATATGTAATTATTGATGTTTTAGGTTTTTTAAAAATGGAATTGTGTTGTGTGATTATTTATAAAATGATATGTTGGTTATAGGAATCAAAAAATATATATCGAATGTTATGAATATGTTTTTCATAGATGATTTTTTGTCATAAAAATAATCGTAACTGTAGACTAGAAAAGCGATTTAAAGGCAATGATATAGTTTTTGAATAAATTTAACTAAGGGATATATAGGACTTCATATTTTCCCAATTTTGAGATAATAATTTTTTTGGATAATGATATGATCGATAATGATAATATAAAAAAGAGATTATAGGAATAATGGAAATGATTTTTGATTTGATGAAGAATATAAATACTTTATCTTTCCTAGAAAATAAATTTTTCGATTTGTAGAATATATTTAACAGTTTAAGTTATATTTTTGGAACAATAATAGTTTTAATGTTTTCATGCATGTATGTTTTCATTGATATTTTAGGGGGTGTCATCTTTTTTTGTATTATATGAATACTTACAATATAGGAATTAGAATCATAATTTTTCAAAATTAAGAGATATTTTTTATTGATTTGGGATTAATGTTAATTATAATTAAAAGAACTGATATTTTTTAACTATTTTATTTTGGTCTTCAATAAAACTTAAATTTACATCAATTGTACTAAATATTTAAAATCACGGTAATGTGAATAAGTTTATATGTAGATATTAATGATTAAATAATTGTAATTTACAAATAAAATGTATGTTTTTTATATTAGAAATGTTATAATGAACTAATTAATCTTGGTTTCTATAACCGAATACTTATAAAATATATATTTTATCATCATTTAATATATAATTTAATTTACTATTAAATTATTTTTTTGCCTGATACATGAAAACATTATATTGTTCATTCATCTGAATAATATGGTGAAGATATGGAATCTAGAGGAATTAAGAAAAAAATCATGAAATTGAATTTATTTTATCATATTCCATGAAAAAATTAATCCTTAAATATTGGATAAGACCATGAAAATGAATATTATTTAATTTTAGAGTAATTTATAATTAATTCTAAATTTTATTTCACTCCTTCATGATTTTTTAATTTTTAACTAATTTTTATTGTTCATGTTCTCTATAACCCTATATTATTATTGGTACATTATATTTCTCCCTCATGTCCATATTTTTACATTATTTATTATCCTTATCTAGAAACTCTATTATGTGTTATATTAGGTACCTATTATGTTTCCCATTACCCCTCTTCAAAGGTAGTTTAATTATACCTTTACTGGTTGTGGGTTTTCAAAAAATTTATTTTTAAATATTTACCTCTTGATCATCAAAATAAAAATTACGAGGATGAAACTTATTTATCAGAATATAATGTAATAGATAAAGAATTTAAAATAAATTTATATAATTAATGATAGATTCCATAATAAAAAAACACCCATCATTATGAAAATTATGTTACACAATAAAAATAATATTATATAAGGGATGACATTATAACGAACTCCTTAATTTAGATGGTATAAATTTCAATAAATTATTATAAAAAATAAGTATACTATTTTAAAATAATGATTTTTTTGGATTCATAATAAATATTTCAACTATTTTTAATATAGTTTTATTATACATCTAATGAATATTTTCAATTAAAATGTTTTTTACTAAATTAGGTGAATGAAAACTGAAATTAATTACATCAATGATTTGGATTTTGTTGAGTGAATGGATTTTTTTTTTGAAATCATGATGTCAATATTTTATTAAGGTGTGTTACTAGGTTGTTTCTAAGTAAATTTATTTTTCATTAAAAAGTGGAAAATAAACTTTTATATAATTAAATTATTCTTTTTAATTAAACCTTTTAAAATAAAAGTTTAATTTGATCTTTAGTATTATATTGTGTTTAAATTGGAATAATTTTATTATAAATAATATTCCTAATTACATAGTAATGATCATTATATATTATTTCAATATAAGTTCTTATTGTTTCATAAAAACATAGTTTTATAAACATTATTTAATGTTTGAAATGTGATATAATATTAATAAATTAAATATCCTAAATTCTATTAATTATATAAGTTAAAATTATTTAATATATTTTGAATTAAATATCATAATAATCATATCATTTATTATACAAATAATGGAATGAAATTTAATTATGGATTATACAAAAGAGAATTATATTTTGAAAAAATTATTTTTTTCCATTCACAAAAAATATTTTATAATAACATTTCTAAAAGTTATATAAATTAAATATGATGAATGAGTGAAAATATTTTTAATAATAATAATATTTTTTATGTAATAATTTTTTTATTTTTTTCATAATGGGTAGTGAAAATAATAATCTTGTATTACAATGTTAACATTAAAATGGTTTTACTAGGGGATAAACTAAGAAGTGAGGATAATAAATCGAGATAATCTAATCTACTTCTACATTTTAGATACATTTTGACATTATCTAATCCATACATCAATGAATTTTACATATATATCCACATTAATAAGAATATGACCTTATATTATTGAATTATTTCATGTAATTATCCATGTATATGTCTCCTAGAATAAAAATGGACACCACCTCTACTCATTGATTAAAAAAATTTGACATATATCATGAAAAATCTATAACAAAAAAATATTATTATAGATGAAAATCATGATCAAGGAATTATATATCACAGTATAAAAAATAGATTTAATATAACATGGAATTTCATAAAAATATATATCATTTTTAAATTAAATCAATTCCTTTGACAGCTTGTGATGGATGAATCCCTAGATATAAAAGAAACAAGATATTGTATAAAAATATTATTATTTGTATATTCAGATTATAACAGATCAATTATGATTTTGTGTATAATTAATAAAGACTAAAATATTAATATTATTTTGATTATGCATGAATAAATTGAATTCAATTATTTTCCATTTTATAGAAACAAAAGTACATTCATTTTAATGAAAAATAAACTATATAAAAATATTATTTTTTATAAAGGAGGTTTGGTTCTATGATTACAAACATCATTTCAAATTATTTTCAATACTTTTTGAAAATTAATTTTAAAAAATTAAAATAATCATTTAAATATTTAATTATGTAAAAAATGTGTGTGTTTTAGAGAATCTTTATTTACCAATGAAAAGTGAAAATTGACATTTTTATAAAAATATCATTTATTCTCAATAAAATAAGTTATTTCAAATCCCCATTACTTTATTAATATGATTTCATGAAATATAAATATTTCATGATAATTTTCAATCAACCTAAATTCTATTTAATAAACATTATATTGTAATTTAGTATATGTTTATTTTTTGGTTTAAAAATGGACTTTTAACAGATTAAATGTTCGTAATGTTTTTCCATTTTAATTAATGAAATAAATTATTAAATATAAATTATGATTCATTCTATGAATATAATTCCTTATATAGTTCAAATATAATCATCTTTTTCATTAAAAATACATTTCAAAAAAATATTTTTTTCATCGTTTCTACGATATTAATTTTTTATGTTATATTTTTACACATATATAATTTTTTTGGAAAAAATATTTCATATTTGTTTCTATCATAATTTATATTATCTAATATGGTAAACATAATTTTTGACAATAAATAATAGTGAAAATATTTACAATTATTTTTTGTGGTTAAAATAAAAACATGTATACATTGATGTTAAATAGATAATAAAGCGGTAATAAGGACTGAAAAAATGCATAATTCATCTTTTTTTGGATTTATTTCTATGTTATAAATTCAAATATAGAACATAATATAATTTTCATGTTTTTATAATGGAATATGTGTTATCATGTTGTAATTATTTTAGAAATGTTAATGTAATTTCCAAGAGGGTTTCTTCCACACATGTAAAAGGACATATTCCGACCATTACTCTCCATAAAAAATGATCATATATCATCCAATCCCTACCAAAAAACCTTTTCACTTCTTTATATACATTATATTTTCCTTAATATGATTTTTAATATCTCCATTGAAGGCTTAATTTAGAGCCCCCAGCTTCAATAATGTAACCATATAGTTATGTTTTTTATTTATGTAATGCTTATTATTGAATATTGGGAGGGATTGAAGGATTTTTCAGATGATTTGGAAGATATTATGGTGGTTCATGGTATTATCACTATTATTAGAAATCTTGAAACTCATACAGGAAACAATGCACATCGAGATAGAGGCTTCTAGGTATGGGCATGATTAGGTGCATAGACTGGTCAAACCGTGTAGACACCATATGTGTGACCATGAAATGAGGAATATAGGGAAAAATGGGTTGTGAATTATTTGGATGACCATGAAATACTACTTTTCAGGGTTTTATGAAGAATTTCATGGATCTTAGTTCATTCATGGTTTGACTAAACGTACGACCCAACCATGCATGATTAAAATTTTAATCCTAAAAAAGTCAATATCACTCATTTCCAATTCAAAAAATCACTTTTAATTATTTTTTACCATAAATAATTTTCTATTTCTCTATAAAATGTCTATGTATACTTTCCACATATACCCGAGAGTGATATGTTTCCAAATCATAGTGCTTTGAAGTCTGATTCCATTTAGCAAGGCTTCATTTTATATGAGTTCCCTTATATCTACATCTCTTACATATATATAATTCTTATATCTAGTCCATTGTTGTTTTTTATATGATATTTTATGCCAATAAAGATTAGATTAATGTGTTTTAATGTTATGTAAATAGTACTAAGGTGGGATTTTGTATATTTAACCAAATATTATTGACTATTTACTATTGTTCTTCATTTTATCCATAACATTGGAGAGAGGTGTCTTAAATCTTGATGTCTCTAATTATACTTGAAGTAATAGTTTCAAATTGATAAAATTTATTGAAATTGAAAGTGAAATTGTTTTGAAAATCATCATAGAAGCCATCATTAGTGATGTTTTTTGGAATTGTGGAATTACTATGAAAAGTTCTTGTAGATTTTTTTTTAAAATCGTGATTTTAAAAATGGTTTATTTGCTTGATTTATTGATAAATGTGTTATGGAATGGTTCTCAATAAAAAAATTGTTTCCATAAAAGGTTTTTCATACAATTTGTTTTTGAATTGGTTTGAAATATGTGGTTTGTGTTTGTTTATTTTAATTAATGTGCCCCTTTGGAACAGTCATGTGTCATTGGGGCACTAGTGTATGGTAACCTTTTGATGATATGTTTGATCAATGAGAATCTACTCATTAGTATGGAAATATCACCCAAGAATAAATTTGGGGATATGTAGATATGTGGACATGTGTAATGAAACTAGATAAGCCAAAATAAAATTCTGGAACGGATTAAATAATTATTTTGTCACATTCCTTGAAAACTGTTTAACATGGAATACATTTTTTGTTTTGGATTTAAATATCTTGATTGAAATGTTTTATATGTCTTAAAATAAGTCTTTTATATAAATATTACACCTTTTTCAATCATATCTCCTTGAGTAGGGAAGTCATTTGGGTAAATCCTATTGAGTTTAATTACTCACACTAGGATTTGGAAGCATGGTTCATTGTAGATATCATTTATCGAGATGTAGTTAAAAGGAAATTATCACATCAATTTAATGGTGCCTAATGTTACATGGGCTTGGATTGTGGGGATAGAGATTGGAACATGTTGGGAGTTACAGAGTTGGTCTCTATGGATTCTATTAAGCAATGTTTGGTATTGTATTCTTTTTTTTAGCTTATTTAAAAATATTTCTTCTATTTATTCTAATGTTATTGTTTTGATTTGATATATATTGAATTGGATTAAATTTTTAGCATCATCATATAGTGGGGTTTTTATGTTATGTTTTTATGTGGTTTTCTATATCAAAAGGAAATAATGTTACCCATTTTTATTGATTCCCTTGGCATTTATTGACAGTTTTCAGCATCTTAGGGATGTAACTAAAGTAGTAGTACCAATTCCACAGGGACTTAATACAATTAGGATGCCCAAGATATTACAAATTGTATCATCATGTTTTGTCAATGACTTTGAAATGATATCATTCGTGGATGTCCTATAATTCAATTATTGATAAATGGTATTGGTTCTCAGTCTTAAAATTTAATTTCATTCTTCTATAGACATTGATTTTTGATGGTAGAAATGATTAACATTGTTGGGACATGAAATGATAAAAATAAAAATGTGCATCTAACCTATTTATACTAAACATTATGTTACCATGGTTTTGGGTAAATATATTTTTGGAGAAACATATATAATATTTAATGTCATTTTCATGTGTTTATCTGATTAGATAAGCATTCCATGAATTGATAGAAATGAATTCCCAATAGGAGTTCATATTTTATTTTTTGTTATGATTTATCATTTGTTGAAAATGGTTGAATTTTAAAATTATTTATTTTTTTCAATTGTTAGATTATTAAAATATAATGATTATTTTATTTTGAAAATGGTTTGATTCTCAAAAGAATTTTTGACTTTTAAAAATGGTTTTTAATATAGAATGATTGAATATTTGGAAATACATATTGTGATAGTTATTAAATAGTAAATTTTAATTCCTAATCCTTTAATTACAAGTTAGTTAAACTTATGGATTTTTTCATTAAATAAATGGATCTCATTATGAATCAAAAAAATCTATCAATAAGAAGTTTTTAAGAATGTATTAACACATGAGCCATATATGAACCAACATTTTGATCAATATATAGTCCATTAATTTTAGTCTTAGAATATAAGGAACATGTGGGATAATCCAAATAAAGTGGATAACTTACTCTATTTCATGAAATAGAATCCACCCATATTTCACGGAGATTTCTAACCTGAGATGTTAGAGGTGTGGTTGAATAGGATGAATTCAATCTTCAATTTCTTAGGAACAAAATAAGTGTTGAATTTGTAGTTGGAATCATATATGTTGGAGGATATTGATATATAGTGGAAAAATTTAGAAGTTAATGAAAACATAGACATGGTCATTTCATGGGAGGATTTTAATGAATTTTTAAATAATTAATTATATCGTCATATGTTCTAAAAGAAATTGACGTTGCACTTTTTTTTCCATAAACCAATATAACCACTCATTGATATATTATACTGATAAATATATGAATTTAGATTAATTTTATCATGAATTTGTTTTTAGTACATCCATGATGTCAATCATTTTTGAATCAAGGCTGAGGCACATGATTGTATTCAGGGATTTTCGGTTTATGTATAATATATTATATGGTGATGGTCAATCGGCAGACAGTAGATGAAATGAACATCTCTAGAGCTACTTTGTATCATGCATGATGGCACCTATAAGAAATATTGGGATCTATAATGTGGGTAACTATAAGTAATGGGAGAAAAATTTCCAAGATAGAGTAATGCCTCTGAATAAGATTGTTGGATCAATGAATCTTCCTAAAAAACCCAAGAGTAATGATGGATGTTTCTAAGGTGGATCTCATGAACAAATATAGTGATAATGTATAACACCACCTAGTGCATGACACTATTGAAACTATAAGGGAATCTTCAATAGTAGTATCACAATACTCTAAGGTCTTGTGATTGGGAAACTTATCATGTGTTATAGACGTGACATTCTATGAAGAGATGATATAAGAAAAATACCTCTCATCATTAGGGCTGATCTTCCCATGGTGACTCAAGCAGTACCATGACTCATCAACCAGAAAAATATCTACATGGTAATAGATAAAAATATATAGAGATTAGGCAACTATATAGATGTGAGTGAGTAATTATAGAATATCAATAATGAACTTATAGGGTGAGAGGAATGATTCTTTTCAATTCTGCCCTTATTAATTTTTTTAATAGATGTGCATCAAATAAATTTATTCCTTCAAAAAAATTTCATTTGATTGGATTTGATTTTTAGATGGTTCCATTTATTTTATAACTTCAAACTCATCTTGATCAATGATAATGATGGGAATTTATTGGTAGAGTACTTTCTATAACTATAGATAGATCATTATTTATATGGTATTTATTTATTCATGGAATTTTTTTAATAACATAACCATTTATATGGATTGGTTGATAATTATTGAATCCCACATTGTCTTTTAAACTCCATGAGTTAATTTTTCAACTAATGTAGGAATCAAAAATCTATTTATAAGGGACCAGAATTTATTGGACGTTTAAATTGGATTTTTTCTTCTAGAAGTTGGAATGATTCCACCAAAGGTGGAATCATTTTATTTAAAATAATGGATTATATTTAGAATAAAAATTTTATAGGTAATATTGATATATTTATATATTTTTTCCGTGGTATTTTTTCCATGATTCCACCTAAAATATAAATGCAATTGTTGACTAATATCATCTCAATGACTAGTCCTGTCATAGTTTTTTTCTTACCAAATAATGCCAATTGAGTTAACATAACTAAATTTGAAATTGTAAGATCTTGAAAAAAATGGTTCAATTAGTCTAGAATGTTTATGAGGGTAGAAATTGTCTTGTTTCCCAAAAAATACTGATTGAACTCTTTGATGGTATTTGGATTATCGAAATCATAACAAATTTACAAAAATGAATTAGAATCCACTTCTATAAATTAATGATATGTTTGATCAATTATGAGGATCCATATGGTTCTACAATATTGGATTTCACTCATTATATCATCATTTGTGCGTTTATATGGTCAATGTTCCAAACAAAGCATTCTTAAGTGGATATTGACATTATTAGTATGAAGTTATAACATTCATCCATACAAATTAATCATATGTGTATGGAATTTATTAATCAAATATTTTAAATATATTTTTAGTATATTTTTGTTTCAATTGTGGAGGACATATTGGTGTATTAAAGGAATTTGGGTTAGCATGAGCAACACATGGAAATAATTTTGAGAATCGTGAGGGTTTATCAGTTATATTAATTAATTAGAATTTTTTATTTTTGGTTAAAAGTTGTATATTTCCTCAGAAATTTAATCCCTAAGAGAGGAGTCCTTATGGATCTAGAAAAGACAAAGGATCTTATTTTTAGGTAAACACCAAATAATGTCTTCAATATACACATGATCCTTAGTT
Source organism: Viscum album (assembly GCA_963277665.1). NCBI lineage: Eukaryota > Viridiplantae > Streptophyta > Magnoliopsida > Santalales > Viscaceae > Viscum > Viscum album. The sequence continues at coordinate 676,476,369 of OY728150.1, forward strand.
TAGAGGGTTATTACTAACATATTACTCATGATAGATAATGTATAGAGTCACTAATGAATTCTATAATTAGGAATAAAGTTCCATTCCAATGGAATGAGGAATGCCAATAGACTTTACAAGAGCCTAAATATTCTATACATTACAACTAATCCCAATTTTTATTGAATTAGTAGAAGGGTACATGGTGTATTATGAAGCTTTGGGATTTCAGATGGGATGTGTTCTTACAATGGGATATCATTTTGTTTCTTATGGATCACAAGAGTTATATTTTTATGAGATGTACTTCCTAAAAAACTTTTGGAGTTATCTGTAGTATTTCATGAAATTATGATTTACTATCATTACATCTATGGTGAGAAATTTATTATGTTTATAGATAATCATAGATTCAAACATATCTTATCACAATGGTATTTGAACCAGATATATAGATTATAGATGGAGTATCTTCAAATGTTTTACTTTTAATTGATGTATACCCTATTTTTAGGAAATTCTATGGTGGATGTGTTAAAAAAATATGCATTTGCACGGTATGAAAAAAGAATATTTGGATTAGTGGATGTTGATATCTATGATAGATGGCATGAACATTGAATGTCATGATCAAGGTGAAGTTGTAGTTTTATTTATAATTTCATTTCATCTATATTTGGTTCATATAATTTAGAAAGTGTAGACTTCTGATTCAGAATGTGTTGGAATGAGTTCAAAACTCAATGGTGTGGAGACAAATGGGGAATGAAAGTTGGATGAGAATTTTTTTTTGGGTATGAGATTATATGGTTGTAACTATGGCTTGTTAGGAATAAATTTTTCAATATAACCACCATTCTTGAGTGGCAGTTCATCTAGGATCCTAGAATATCTATATGGAATTGAAAGCCGTGTTTTGGTTGGTTGACATGAAAAAGAAGTTGGATGGGTATATTTCTAAAATAATAACCTTTTAGTAGGTTAAGTAAATGAATCAGCAACCATCATGTATCTTAAAGTCACTAACTTTTTCTATTTTTAAATGGGATAATTAATCTATATATTCTGTAACTTATCTCCAAAAAATGGTTTGGAAAAACGATTCCATATGGGTGATATTGAATGAGATTACAATTTCATCCAATTTTATCCCTTTTTACGAATCTCAAATGAGAGAGGAAATGTTAAAAATATTAATATGAGAAGTGGTAAAGAGGAATGGTTTACTAGTTTTGATAGTATTATATCAAGATATGAGGTTTATTGTATCATCCCATTTTGAAACTGATTGTTACAAATTTAATATTTTCATGGTTATTTATTTTCATTGAATGGGTTAGTTTGAGTTTATACTTAGAGGATCCCTATAATGATAAACTCTTACATTTGTTTGTATTTTTTAAACATTAATAATGGTTTTTTTAATCTTCCGGGATAATACACATCATTTATCTACTTCAAGGTGAATGTAATGAATCATGGTTCACAGTGGGATGAGTACATAATGTGAATTCCCTCAAAACAAAAAGATATTTTTTTGATCATTCTTTAGTGCATAATAATGTGTTTTCTAATGTTACGAATATTAGGTGTTTCATGACATAAATAGGGGTTCCATTCTACGTAAAACTCAAACTATAAAGGGGAGTCACTGATTCAATGTGTCCTCAATGTTACATAAATTTAAATATTTATTTGTAATAGGGATACACACTCTGTAACACAACAAAAGTAGATATAAAAGGGAGTCAATTCTTGTTTATTTTGATATTACCACATAATTTATCACCCTTATCTCAACCCAAAGTCTACCCAATGTGATTTTGGAGTCATCCAACTCTTTCAGATCCTTTTCCTTTGGCTTTCGATCATCATTGTTTCGGTGAGTGATATTGGGGTAATTTTTCTTCATTGTTCTTTATCTATCTATCATTTTTATCTCTTGTGTTTTCAATGGATCATCTTTGAATTTATGGATATATTACCGGTGGTGTTTCATCTTTTTTCTATATTGGGTTTTGAGTACATCTCCACAATCGTTCTCATTTACTGGAGTCACTATGAGTGTTGACTTTTGGGGAGTGGTATGTGGTTATGAACAGATTAGGCACATTGATTATTACAAAATGTATTGATTTATTTAAATTATTTATCTAAATTCAATTGCAAAAACTTTGTTTCTATTTAATTGAAAAAAACAAGATTCCAGTTAATCAAGGGATTTGAAATATTTTTTTATTTGAAATTTTATAGACCCACAATTCCTTTGATGTGGGGTGTGTTTTATGGAAATTGGATAATTTAAATTTCTTAATTTAAATTGCATATTTGATGAAATGATTGAAATTATATTATTGAAGTTAATTGTGGAGATAAATTATGAAAATAATGGAATTGGTTTTGAATTGATTTCAACCATGTGAAAATGGATAAAAATGTATTTGTTAGAAACTGAGTGGTTTTGTCTTGAGAAAATGGTATGTTATTGATTAAAATCCAATTTTTAAATGGAATTATTTTTTAAATGGAATAATTCGATTTATGGTATTTTAAGTAGTCTTAAAGAAAATTACCATTATGTAATACAATATTTAAACATTACGTAGTTGGTTAGTTATTTGGATACCTTATATGGTATAAAAATGTTTTAAAAAATAGAAATAGAAAGTCACATCTTCAATGGGAGTGTGAAGTTTCACTTCTAGCCAGTGTTAGGGGGATTTGAGTATAAACATTTTTCTATAATACCATAGATTGTATGGAATTATATTGATGGTTAATACTAGCATACCTAAATAGAATATGGCCTTATTTCTTTCTTTTTAATTTTTATAAGAGATATAAATTTAATTCAATGTTGTAAAACTGTTTTCCAAGACATTACTAAATATGGATGAATTTTTTTTGTTACTATTTTATTTAAGAAATTATTTTAAATTTTCTATATCTTTTAATATAAAATCCTATATTTGATATGTATAATTTATCATTTTGAAAATATATAACATGTTTTTTGTAATATTTTTTTAAAAAATTACAAACCTATTTATTTTGACAATTTAATGATTTTATATGGATAATATATATTTGGCAGCAATTATGGAGTATTTGGTGGTATGGTACTGGGCAGAGTCTCACACCCTACTTTTTCCTTTAGGTTCTTGTATACACTATTCTTCCAGTTTCTAGAAAGGGGAAGGATTATCATGGGGGAGGATCCAACTATTAATCTAGAGACATTTTTTGTTTTTTCCTTAAGAACCTTGTCGTTGTTTTCCCTTTTTTGGTACATGGGTCATAATGCTTTCGGATCTTTACCACTTTTTTTATTCTGGTACATTACTCCTAGACAAGATTCTTTGATATGCAAATTTTATGGTTTTTTCATTTCCTCCTATACTATTAGTGGAAAAATCATTACTACATTTATGTTTTATGTTGTCAGGTGCATGTTGTCTGCCCATGGGGATCATGAAATCCATTTAGGCTATGTCTTCCCTAGTTACGTCATCGAGTTACCAGGTTACTTAATGTTGTTCGTGACAAAGTGGTCTCAAAGGAGGCTATTAAGATTATATAATGATGTTAGTATGCACTTTTGATATATTTGTTGGGACATAGGAGGTTGTTCCAATTGAGTGTCTATCCAGATCACACCACAATAAACATTAAGTAAGTATGGGTTATTATGGTTGGGCGTCTTGTGTATTAGTTCTAGTATTTTTCCTATTCTGATTTAGAATAAGTTTAATTAAAATATGGTTGTTCTATCTTTTGGGAATAATTTCCCTTATTTCCCAGATTGGTTGTGAATCAAATGTCTTCAACGATGTAAGATAATGTTGTGTAGCATAATACCTCTTAGAAGATGTGTAAATTGGATCCAGGAGGATGATTTTGCTGAACCTTAGTGAGAGAATCCTTTAGTGGGCCCAAATCTTATTTAGGTGATTGTGCACACTATGCAAGCTCTAGGACATGCACCAACACTAGTCCCCATTCCAGATACAATTTTTACATTCTCAATGGATGTTCATAGAAACTGTTCTGAAGAGTTTTTTCCCCATATGCCACATGTTTTCAAAGTCTCCACTAAAACTCAACATGCTGGGGAATCACTCAGCTTGATAGAATGTCTGTTTTATTACATGGAGATAGCAGACATGATAAGGGGTAAGTGGGATACCATCATGATGGAAGGACTAAGAAGAAGATGGTTGGACACAATGTTAAATGAAAAAACAAGAGGTCTTAAATAGGAATGACTTCAAGGTGATTTTCTCTAACCAATTATATCTAGAGTCAATGGTGATGGTTATGGTTATGTTATTTTTTCAATCTTGAAAAGGATGACATAACCTTGACAGAGTAGTCAAATATTTTTTTTGAGTTGGTGCAGTTTTCTCAAGAGAGTGTATCTAACACCCGAATAAATGATCGATGGTTTGTGTGGGGACTTCTATTAGATTTATGTTATTAGGATTTCTTGTTGATGTTACCCAATTATTCTAATGTGCTTGATACGGTAATGATGGTTGATATAGACCTGGATGGAATGTTAATGATATATGGGGTTTCTTTTTCTCTTAGTGGTAGTGTTGGTTCATTAATAGGAAAAAATATATGATGATTATCTCAACAGTTCTTGACGGAAGGGTCAATACATACATCCTACATAACCAGGATGAATTTCATTGGGTTTTTACCAGTGTTGAATCTTAGGAAATTCTTAGAGGGTTTGCATTGAGGTACCCAAGAACTATAGATCATGTGGTTTTTTTGGGATCATACATAGATTCTTACATAACATATCTACTCCACATAGTGGAATTGGATCATTAACTCCGACAGTAACCAAATGGAAATATGATTCTTAAGGTAATGACCCATATTTTCCTTGTAATTTTTTAATAATATGGAATTTTTAGGAGACTGAAAATTAAATGCGCATGATTATGAGGCCGGGAGTGCTTGGAATGAATCTCTGATCTTTTTTTCATGTACGTTCTGTAAACGTTTGAGCATCATTTTTTAACTCTTGAACCGTTTCACAAATTAAAAATCTGAGGGCACTGTTGAATTTGCATCACTAGGATTCGCATAAGGGAGGCTTTACATTGATCGCACTAGGTCTATATAAATATTTAATTTTTTAGAATTATTAAAATAAATGAAATAAAATTATTTTATTATTTTATTTAATATCCTCCAACGGACAAGAGAAGGGGTGGGGTCAGTGATGCATCAAGCCTATAAATGCATGACCAGACTACCCTAACTAATGTCATTGGTGTGGATTTAGGATGGTTAATAATTGATGAACCCCATTAAATTTAAACATTGTTATATACTCTCCACCTATCCTATATATATGGGGCATGGGGAGGGGTATCGGCACAACTTTTCCAAGCAACAAAATACTAAAGGAGCACCACGATGCTGGACCCTTAGAAGACGGAGTAGATCATAGAGGGGGTGATGAATGACACTGAAAAACGAACTGATGGCGATGTATGAGTGGTGTCTTTGGGAACTAGTTGTGGGAATTAAGGAAACCAACCCACCATCAAGCCACATATGCTCTCCAACAGGTTACGAGGTAGGGGTTATTCCTTTAAATGATTTGACCGATTTATTCATCCACATTCTAGAATAATTTGAAGAATGTGGACCAACTTTCTAATGGTTTAATCTGTGATTCATTTGTTATTGTGGAAGTCTGTTGAGTGGTAACATAGTGTGGTTTTTATTATTGTTTAATTCAAATGATTTTTAAACCATTTACCCCTCATGTTTGGGAGATAACGCTGAGGGAGTGAGCCTAATAAACCCGACCAGAAAACTATGATATTTTTCTTATTTATCTCCTCCATGGAACACCTACGACGTGACGATACTAACCATATTTGTTGGGGAAAGATCATCGATGCACGCCCCCAGAGGAGGTTGTGACACAAATTTGCGGTGGTCATCGAAGTGGCCCACACCGGCCGGCCGTGTCAGAGGTGCGGTGCACCATCGTGCGCTGTCGATGAACAATGAAGGTCGTGAATCATCAGCTGCATCGACCGAAGGAAGGAATACAATGCACCGGCCAACCGCGGTGAAGGTGTGGTGCACTATAGAGTGCTATTGGAGAGGTCTGTCGGCATGGCGGCCGACCAAGACAGAAAAGAATCGGGTGGGGCATGCCACTAGTGTTGCGCCCACACGGCAGTAGGGCCACGGCCTACGTTCTATGAGGCAGGAGTAGGGGTTGCTAGATCGATCGGCGGCTGGTGGACGGGGCACATGGCCGGCTGTAAAGCCGTGGCCCGTCGTCCGTGGTACAGAGGACCCGTGATGCAATATGGAAAAGCGTTGGGTCAACCCAAATGGTTTTACCCACTTACTTTAAACCATAACTTGTCAGTCCTACCCGGACGTGCCACGTCCGGCTATCCATGGTGGTATGCGCCGCCAGGTGGGTGGCACCGCTGTGTCGGCCCAGCGGACCGACCTGCCACCCAGCGGGTCGACCCGTGGCCTAGTGGCCTAACATGTAGCCCAGTCGGGCTAGTCCGAGTTAACCCATGTGGATCTGAGTCGACCCATGTCGAACCGGGTTGGGCTGATCCGACTGAGGGTGACTGGACCCGGACCTAGTACCGATGAGATACACAAAATTGGCCCTAACTTCTAAACCGAACATCTGTTTGACAAACTACCTATGGTGTTGGGATCCTTGTAATGAGATGGTCCATTGAATTACACTGAGGGTGTTTTTTAGAATCTTGGAGTATGTCCGAGTTGGATCAATCACAAATCCAACCAGGCCATCGACACTGAAATGCCAATAATTTACAGACTGGGCGTCCGATTGATGCACCATCTAGTGTGTTGGAAACCTTATGAAACAATGGATAATTGGGTTACTTTTATATAAGACTTTGTTATGTTTGAAATAATAATGATGAATTAAAGGACAATTCTCCCATTCCCGCTACGTACGGAACACTATGAATGGCTGAGACATGACGATTGTTGATCATTCAACTTGGAGTGACTCGATGGCCCAGTAGGGAGCACCCTGTGTGACATAGAAGACACATGGTGGGGAGTGCCTCTATGTGATGTGGAAGCCCCACGTTGGGGAGTGCATTTGTGTGATTTGGAAAACCCATGGTACTCGATATGTGGAGTACCTCAGCTGTTAATTGTTCATAGAAAGTACCTCAGTGTGACACGGAAGGCCCACTGTACTCGTTAGAGGAGGACTTATTGAGTAGCTGAGGTGTTCGACATTGTTACTGGCAATGATACTTTATCCTAGGCCTAGAGAATCTATGGTTGGGTATCATCATTCATAGCGATCCTATGTGGGTCAACATTATAATCCAGTTTCTAAGAGTTGTATACCTGGTATGAGCTGAGACTCTTATTGAGGTGTGTATATTGGTTTGTTCTTTATGATTGATTTCATGCTTTTTTGTTTTCCATGTGGTATTTTGAGAGACCTTCTGTGGTCTCGGGGTCCCTGCAGATTATAGTTATAATCACACTGGTCTGGGATGTTCCCAATCCTTGTTGTGTCTAATGAAGACGATGAGCAGTTGGGCTGAGGTTTGAGGGAGCTAGGACAAGGCGGTACGTGGAGTGGACATGCAGACATGGAGTGCTATGGAGGCGATATGTACCTACCCTTCAGGTAGGGTCCTCAGAGGATGACTCCGTAGATATTTTTAATTTTTTAGTTGTATTGTTCCTTTCATTTGTATTTGTACATTCCATGTGTACTCATACTTCCAGTTGTGCTTGTATTTCAGCCCCTTTTACTTTCGTCACTTCTTTTACTCCAACTATTTACTTCACATTTGATTCTTGTTGTGTTCTTGGACCATGTGTTTGTACATGTATATAAGTAATTCATTCTTGTTTTAGGGAATACTCTTTCGAGTTCTAGTCACCATCCCCTGGACTATGGAAGGAGGGTTTGGGGTAGTCATGACACGGGCCCCGGGGGATGAGTCAAGACAAAGTGAAATCCGAGTAGTCGGTTCTACCAAAGAACTATGACTCTGATGTTTTTTGTGTGTCAGTAGTGTTAAGTGTGATGAGTGTGGTTTTCAGTTCGGGGAGTCCAGTTTTTGTGCGGCGGCCGATGTATCCATACACCAGGTACCAGATTTCTGATTAATAACTCATTGCCTGGAATCATTGATTGAGTGTGTTTTTTAAGAGTTTTTATTTTGATTTCTTTGGATTAAGCTCACCATGTACAAATTATTGGCAGTGGAACACCTATCTTATTTCAGGATGTTTTTACATTGAAATCCATACAAGATTCCTAAGAGAATATGCAATGATGCCCACTAAGTGATGAGGCCTCAATGCAGAGCCATTTTACTGCATTATCACCTTCGGGTGGTGTACCAGCATCACCACTACCCATTGGATAGCCGTTTCCACCATCCCCACCAATAGAGGGTGCACGCCAACTGAGCACGTTCCACGAATTCCAGCGGCAGAAGCCTCCGATGTTCTGAGGCGAGATGGATCCGTAGGAGTCTGAGGACTGGCTCGAGGCTATGGCCAGAGTTTTTTGCTTAGTTGGGACACTAGCTGATTTTATCATAATCCTAGAAGCCAGCCTCTTTCATGCAGCATCAGGGATATGGTGGAGCATGATTCTCCGGATACATGACAAGATGATCCTCATCTGGTTGGACATTGAGTGCCTTTTCCAGGAAGAGATCATCCAAGAGACCATATGTTGTGTGTGTATACATGAGCTACTGCACTTATAGCAGGGCAGCATGACAGTATCCCGATAATCAGTGAGGTTCACTGATCTCTCCATCTACTCAAACGACATGGTACAAGACCCTTTCTTTAGGCCCAAGACCATTGATCAGGGTCGTTGAAAGAATATCAGGGAATCTATGGTATTTTTCAGCATACCGACTCCGGTTGGGGTATTAGAGCGAGTGGTTTTGGTGGAGAGCTTTCTAGTTGAGCAGTCATAAATAGTGAGACCCACCAATGGGTGACACGTGGCAGAGTCATATGCCGCTGGTAGTAGGAAGTTGACACAGAGGTTCATGTTGACCAGATCATTTAGTGGACGACCCCAGGATGCAGGGTCAAAGGTGTGGAGCTCATGTGGAAGAGGTGGTTTGGTGAAGGACAAGTAGTGCTACACGTGCAGTGGGAAGTGTCACATGGATTGTGATTGCCCGAACAAACATATGGATGACTAGAAGATGGTCAAGGAACTATTGGGGTAGTGGTAGAGGTTCGTGCGATGAGGTCTACAAGAAGGTGGACGTGGTAGAGGATATGGGCATGTAGCAAGAGGTTCATGGAATTTCGAGGTTCTACCGCCACCACTGCAAGGGGGTCCACCCCAACCATTGAGAGTATGAGGAAAGGGACGAGCTAAGCTCCATGAACCTGAGGCTTATGACCACGGAGCTCTAGATATTATTAGAGGACTGATCTGTGTCTACTCCAACTTAGAAATAGCACTTATATGCACATGTTTGGGTAACTCATTTATTCCAATGACCCTCATTTGGTGCATAGAGATTCTAGTGGAGCATTTGTCTCGATCGTTACATCTATAGACTCCTATTAGAGTGGATTCTACAATTAAACACTGATCCTGGTAGTGTGAGATTACTCTAGGACGTGAGAGCTTCAGCTGGGATCTCCTAGTAGCGGTGTCGCGGCCATACGACATCATCTTTGATATGGACTAGTTATCTACAGTCCATGCTTAGATTGACTATATTAGGAACAAAGTGGGATGTTTCCTCATGGATTAGACTACGTTTTCATTCACTGACAAGAAGGAAACCTTTGTAGCACAGGTTGGACTTACCCAAAAGAGGGTGTAGTTGATTACTCATTTGTTAGCTAGCCTTACCCTCATAGAAACTGATGTTGACATTATGTGGTATACTGTAGTGGTGGTCCAGTATGCCGATGTCTTTCCATATGATGTTCCCAGACAAACTCCATGCATAAAGGCAAACTTTTACATTGACAAGTACTCAGGGACAACACTGCTATCTACACCCGTATATTTGATGTCTCCTAAAGATATTCATGAGTTACGAGCACAATTAGAGGACATGCAGAAAATGGGGTTCATAAGATCCAATGTTTCTCCATGGGAAGCCTTGATTTTATTCACTAATATGGAAGATGGGAGTTTGAGACTCTATGGGTCTAATGGCGCCTGAACTAGGTGACTGTTAAGAATAATTATACACTTCCGAGGATTGATGATATTTTCAATCAGCTGAAGGGACGTCATTTTTTTCGATGATAGACCTCAGATTAGGCTATCATCAGCTCAGGATATGAGATGAGGATGTGTGGAAGACATCCTTTAGATGTTGGTATGGCCATTATGGGTTATTATTTATGAATTTTGGCATGATCAATTACCCAGAAGAGTTCTTCGGACTCATGAATAGGATCATCCATCCATACCAAGATCGCTTTATGGTGGTGTTCATCGATGACATCTTGGTGTACTCAGCGGCAGATAAGAAGCATGCCTATCATTTTAAGATATTTTTTTATACACTTTGAGAGAACCAGCATTATGGTAAGATCTCAAAGTTCCAGTTCTGGATACGTGAGGTCCACTTAATGGGACACGTTGTCTGAGGGGCTAGTGTTGAAGTGGTTTCAACAAATATAGAGGTTGTTCTTGCTTGGGAGCGACACAAGAATGTGACCGAGGTGCATAGTTTTCTAGGGATCGATGGATAATACCAAAGATTCTTTCATGACTTTTACAGAGTTTTGGAACCATTGATAGCATTGAAAAAGAATAGGTATCCCTTCATATGGATGGAGTGATGTCAGCATAGTTTTCCAGGAGCTGAGGTAGATACTGAAAAGTGCTCCCATCTTGAGGCTACCAGAAAAGGGTGTTGGGTATGTAGTCTACTGTGATTCATCTGGGAATGGACATGGGTTTTTCCAGATTCGATAGGGAGCAGTGATTTCTTTTGGCTCATGTTTGTTGAGACAACATGAGAAGAACTATGCTACCCACGACCTAGAGTAAGTAGTAGTGGTATTCGTCTTGAATATGTTGAGATATTACTTGATGGGTGAGAATTTTACAGTCTACTCTGACCCAAAAAGCCTTAGGTATATCTCATATTATAAGGACCTAAACCCGAGGCATCGAAAATAGCTATAGTATCTTAGGGACTGTGACTTTGAAATAGTCTACACTCCTGGAAAGGGGAATGTGGTAGCATATTCACTCACTAGGAGGTCTAGTCTAATGTTTCTGAGTGGGGTGACAGAGCAGATATTCATGTTAAAGATATCCTTAGTGGATAGAGATAAATTATCATACCTCATGTCTATGATAGTCACTCCTCCACTCCTTCATGAAGTCAAGGATTTGCTACTTGGGGACACTAACTGCGAGACTCAACATGATAATATTTCCTCAAGATAGGCACCTGATTGATTTTATAAAGGTGGGGATCACGTCATCCTTTTCAGAGGACGTACCATAATATCAATGGCACTACGGGATGGGGTTTTGAGGGTGTTCCATACATCTCCTTTTGTGGTACATCATGGTGTGGAGAAGATGTACAAGGACGTCTGGAGTCAGTACTAGGGGCCAGGAATGAAGAAGGTAGTGGCAGAGTTTGTTTCATGATGCCTCACTTGTTAGCAAGTGAAGGCGGAGCATTAGTTTCCAGAAGGCATAGATCATACACTTGAGGTGTTAGAGTGGAAGTGTGATGGGTTTTCCATGGAAATTATGATAGGGTTTCCATGTACGTCCAAGGGAAATGAATCCATTTGTGCCATCGTTGACCAACTCACCAAGCCGGACTACTTCCTACATATCCGAGAGTAGGGATCAGTAGAGGGATTGGGATGCCTCTACATTCAAATGATTTTGTGACTCCATGGGGTTCCATCCATGGTTGTATCTAACCATGACACATGTTTTACAACTAGGTTCTAAAAGAGATTACAGGAGGAATTTTGGACTCACGTACGTTTGAGCACCGCCTTTCATCCTCAAATGGATGGTCAGAATGATCTGACCATTTAGACGCTATAGGAAGTGCATCATGCATGCATCATAGATTTTGTTCTTAGTTTGGAGGATCACTTTCACTATGTGGAGTTTTCATAAAAAAATAGTTATAACTCCACCATCAGTATGGAACCATTTGAGTCCCTATACAGTCAACACGGAAGATCACCTCTATGGTGGACAGACCTTGGGGAGTCAACATTTATGTATCCAGAGTTGGTACGATCCACCATGAAGAAGGTACAAACCATCCACTAGTTGATGAAGACTCACAGAGCAGACATAAGTCATATGCCGACAGCATACGGAGACCTCGGGTGTACCAAGAGGGGGACCATGTTTTCTAGCGAGTCTCTCTTCGATGGGGAATATAGAGACTTGGTTGTAGTGGTAAGTTATCACCAATTTTTATATGGAATTTTATGATACTTTGGATGATAGGTAATGTGGCATATGGATTGACACTTCCACCGTAGTTAGAGAAGGTGTGCGACGTCTTCCACATATCCCAACTAAAGAGATACGTGCATGAACTATCTCATGTCATAGACCATGGAGAGCTGGAAATATATGAAGTGGATACATTTACAGATTTTATAGTAGATATTCAGAACTGATAGGATCAGGTTCTTCGTGGGTGGTCGATACCTCTGGTGTGCATTCACTGGTAGTACGGGAACCTCCAGGAGGTCACATGGGAGCGGAAGGCTCAGATTCGTGCTCAGTACCCCCATTTTTTTCTTAGTCTCTGTTGTGGGTTTCGGGGATGAAAGGCCCTAATGTTGGGAGAATATAAAGACCCGGATATTCCATTTATAGTTTTTAAATATATGGAATTATTGCAAGTCTATGAAAATTGAAAGTGCATGATTTTCAGGCCCAAAGTTCCCAGAATGTATTTCTAAAAAAAAATTGGGTACGTTCAGTAAACATGTGAGTGGAATTTTCATAATTTTGAATTGTTTCTCAAATTAACAATCTGAGGAAACTGTTGAATCCATAGTGCTAGGATTAATTTAAGGGTGGCATTACTTTGATCGTAGTAGGTCCATAGAAAAAATTATGTTTTTTGATTTTATAAATGAAATGAAATAATGTAATTTTAATATTTTTTTCATATCATCCAACAGACAATAAAAGGGGTGGGGAAAGAGATGTGTCAAGAAAATAAATGGATTGACTTTCCAACCCTATGTAATGATGTCGTTTGGGGAATTAGGATGCTTCCAAATTGATGAGCCCCATTAAATTTCATCGTCGTTACATACCCTTCTGCTCTCATATATATATATGTATTTTGGGGATTGTTATCAGCACGGCTTCACCGAGAAACGAAGTGCTGAAGGAGCACCAAGACGCCGGAACCTTAGAGGATGGATCCGAACCCCATGGTTGGTGATGGACGACACTGAACCATGAACTAGAGGACAAATAATGAGTGGATTTGTTGGGAACCGTTTTTCGGAATAAAGAAAACCAACCCACCTTCATGCTACAGACACTCTCCAATAGGTTACGAAGTAGGGGTTATTTGTTTACATAATTTTGAATGACTTCCCCTTCCCCTTTCTATAATAATATGAAGAATGTGGACCAACCGACTAACAGTTTGATCCGTGATTCAATTGTTCTTGAGGGATGTTGTTGCATGGTAACTTTGTGGGGGTTTATTATTGTTTAATTCAATTGATTATAAAACCCATAACCCCCCTCATGTTTTCTAGCTAACGCAGATGGTGAAATCATAAAGAAACAAGCCCAAACCCTCTAATACTTTGCTAATATTGCACCACCATGGAACACCGACAGCATGGAGATACCATCCAGATGCATTGGGTATAGCACCTCGATGCATGCTGTAAGAAAAGGTTGTGACACAAATCTGACGTGGTCATCAGAGCGACAGGCACCGAATGAACACGAATGAGGTGTGATGCTCCATTGTGCACCACTGATGAACAATAAAGGTTGTGTCTCTTCATCTACTTCAATCGGAGGAAGGAATCTGACACACCTGCTGACTACGGGTGATGGTGTGGTGTGCCATCACGCGTCTCTAGAGAGGTCGGATGGCACGCTTGCCAGCCACGACAGAACCGACAAAGGTAGGGCGCGCCCACAGTGGCGTGCCCATGCCGTAGAAGGGCCACTACCTACATTTTCCACGGCAGGAGCATGGGCCACTGGATCGATCGGTGGCCGGGGGACGAGGAGCGTGCCAGCGGTGTGGCCCGCAGTCAGGCTGTGACCCATCGGTCCTAACACGAAGGACACGGGACGCCTCGTGGTGCCGCATTGGGTCAACCCCCATGGGTTGACCCACTGACATGGATCCACACCACGTCCACCATACCCAGACGTAGTTCATCTGAGTACACCTAGTGGCCCACACATCTAGGCGGTTTTCACCGCTGGGTCATCCCAGCAGACTGACCCGCCACCCGGCGGGCCAACCCAAGGCCCAGCAGCCTGACCTGTAGCCCAAATGGGTCGGGTGAGACCCGAGTTGGACCAGATCATCCTAGGTCGATTCAGGTCGGCCTATGCTGAACCAGGTCAGGCTGGTCCGACCAAGGAAGACTGGACCCGGACCAAGTACCAACTAGTTACATAAAACGGGCCCTAACTTCTAAACTAAATGTCTAAACGACAAACCATATACTGATTTTGGATCTGTGGAGTGAGACAGTCCCTTAACATACTCCATGAGTGTTTTGTAGAATCTTGAAGTATAACTATGTTTGATCGCAATCAAATCTTTCTGGGCCCTCGGCACTAAAATGCCTATATCGCACAGACTGTGTGTCTTATTGACTCGTCTTCTGTTGCCTTGGAACCCTTATGACTCGATGAATAATAATGTAACTTCATTTTGAGTCTTCGCGGTGGTTGAAATACGACCTATGGATTATGGATTAGTTCTCCCAAATGCACTACATATGGAACCCTGTGACTGTATGAGACTTGACGATTGTTTATCTTTCGACTCAGATTGACTCGATGGCCCAGTTTTGATCACCTCTATGTGACGTGGAAGACCCAATGTGGGGAGTGCCTCTATGTGACTCCGAATACCCATAGTATTTAACCAGAGGAGTACCTCAATAGGCCAAAAGGTGGAGCACCACTGTGTGATGCAGTATAACCTTGGTGGGGACCACCTCTGTGTGATGCGGAATACCCTTGGTACTCGACAGGAAGAGTGTCTTAGGAGTCCCTATTTAGTTGGAATCTCCTCTATGTGATGTGGCAGGACCACTGTACTCGTTAGAGGAGGATTTCTCCAGCAGTTGAGGTGTTCGACGTTGTGACTAAGAATGATACTTTTTCCTAGGCCAAGTGTATCACTGGACAGCTATCATCATTCATAGTGATCTTTTGTGGGTCTGTATCATAATTTTATTTCTCATTGATGTATACCTGGTTTGAGATGAGACTCAAATTGAGTAGTGTATATTGCTTTGTGATTTATGATTGAGTTCCTGGTTTGCCGTTTTCCATGTGGAATTTTGAGAGACCTCTGAGGTCTCAGGGTCCCTACTGAGAAACATTATACTTACCCCTACACGGGCTATGCCCACACATTGTTATGTCTTGTACAGATGATGAGGAGTTTGGATGAGTTTTGAGGGAGCTAGGACTTGGTGGTACGCATAGGAGACAAGCGTACATGGAGTGCTGAGGAGGTGATCTGTACCTACATTTCATGTGGGATCCTTGGAGGATGACTTAGTAGCTATTTTTCCTTTTCAGTTCTATTATTCCTTTCAGTTTTATTTGTACATTTTGGTTGTACTCATACATTTAGTTGAACTTTTATTCCAACCCCTTTTACATTTAGAACTTATTTTACTCTAGCTATTTATGTCAAATTTTCTTCTTGTTGTGTTCTTGGACTTTTTCTTTGTATAGGTTTAAAGGTAATTCCATTATAATTTAAGGAATAAATCTTTCAGTGTTAGTCATGAGCCCCTAGCCTATGGAAGGTGGGCATGGGGTAGTCATGGAATGGGCCCCAGGGGATGGGTCGTGACACTTAATATACAAAAGGGTTATAACCATAGAAATCTGGAGTAATGTTTATTCACATATTAGAAGTGTATCCAGAGCAATAATACAGGGGTCTAATGACCATGAAAGGTTCCATAAATATATCATCATGATTAGTGACAAGTATATTTGAGTTTGGTGCATCTCACACATTTATTTAAACTCTTATTGTTAATATTTTTAATCTTTCTATGGAGCTTTTATCAGGTGAAATAGATATTACTATAACCACTAGTATGAAGAGAGAGCAGGTTCTCTATAGTACATCTTGTTTCTTCCCTCGATCAGACATAAAGCTTTCTTGAATTTTTCATATTCTCCAAATGAAATCTATTGATGTAATATTTAGGATGTTTTGGATCATTTCCAATAATGTCTGAATGGAGTATTATCTTCGATGGATCTACCATACAACACTAAATGGTGTGACTCTTTTCATTCAAGGAGAATGCGACCCATGGTCGACCAAAGATGGAACAATTTATCTGATGTTTTAGGAAGTGATATTAGTGCTTTTTTTTCTTGAGATGTATTCATTTAGTGGGGATCTTCCGTAAGTCTTCGTCAATTTTTGCAAAGTATTTATTTATTATTTGATAGGTTTTCAATTTCTAAGTGTGGTTGAGTTCTCTATTGACATAATGTTTAGAACTTAACCAATTTTAATTCTCTCATACCACATGGCATCATCTTAACTGAAAGAGTTGAATTCACATTTGGAAGATCATCTTGAGATTGGATTTATATGATTAAGTGTCTCAACTTGGGTGTCCCAAATTCTCTCCTATTACAAGATTAATTGTTCTATTCACTTATGTGTCTATTACTGAAATCTCAATTGAGTTATGGTAAGTAAAAAGTATCTGGTAACATGGATTAATGACATGTTTGAATATTTGAAAGATTAATAGTTGTTTTCAAACATCGACCCACTATTTGGTTACCAATTGTTAATGATAAAGAAATATGACATCTATAAAGATTCATTTCAAAGTAGGTAGGAACATTATGAGTACCTTGTTAGTCCATTTTGACAAAACAATGCTCCTACAGTTAACATGAAACTGATGAACATGATTTTACAAAGGTATATTGATTCTATTGTGGTTGTCTTTTTGGGTGAAATATTCATTACTCTAAATATGTGGAGGATCACATGAAACATCAGAGAGAAGTTCTGGGTCTGATGAGATATCACAGATGTTATTCCAAGAATTCAATGATTGCTTTCTAGATTTGGGAAACAATATTCTTGGGACATGTGGTGTCTGAACAAGGTATATCATTTAGTCCAAAAAATGTAAGGGATGATATGACTTGGTACCAATAATGAAATTTGATCAAATTTATAGATTCTTCGGTATGTCTGGATATTTCCATGAGTTCTTGAAGGACTTATAGGAGATGGATTATCCGATGAATAATCTAAAAATTAAGGAGGTGATGTATTATTTGGATGATAAATATAAAAATTATTTGGTTGAAATGAAAATTGTATTGAATAATGAACTAGTTTTGACTCTTCTAGAGGTCGGGCAGGGATATGTGGTTTTCTGTGATGCATCACGTTCAGGATTGGGATACGTTCTTATACAGGGTGAACATGAAGTTTCTTATAGATCTGTTAATTGCAGGTCACATTAGAAGAATTATCTGAAAAATGATCTTGATCATACATATGTGATTCATCCATGTACGATTTGTTTTATTTACCTTTATTCTGAATATTTTACCGAGTTTTTAGACCACAATATCTTGAGTTATATCTTCCCTAAAAAGATTTCAACCTTCACAAGTGGCATTGGAAAGACTAACTAAAATCCTCCATATTTGAAAATTCCTATACACCATATAAGTGAATTTCATTATACATTCATTGAGTAAGAAACATTCAACCCATCCTATAAAGATATATTCATAAGAGTGGATTTTGATGCAACTTTTTTCATATTTAAATATTAATGTTTAGAATAAAGGGGATGAGTCCACATTTTCCAACATTCATTCAATATCTTCTCATCTCAAGATTGTTCAACATGAATAAGATCTTAATGTGGTATTCTATGTCATTAGAGACTCTCTTTATGGTGGTTGGACGGATGCTCCATGGTTTTTCTCCAATGATGGTGTTATGTACCATCAGAACCATTATGTTGTTCTGTTAACAAGAAAGAAGAATATAATCGGGGTTTGGAAAATTCCAATTGGGATGTGCACCCAGGAAAAAATATGATGTTATAAAACATGAGTCATCAATTCTGGTGGACAAGAATGAGATAGGGCATTTCAGAGATTGTTTCCTATATCTATACATTAACATAGGTAAATATCGTGCACCAGATACATTCTATTTTTCTTCAACCACTTCCAATCACTACGTGGAAGTGGGATGAAATCACAATCGACTGTTTGGTAGGGATTCCTCTTACCTAGAGTAAGAATAATGTGATATCAGTTGTGATTGAATGGATAAAGAAGATGTATCACTTTATACCCATTTAATATATATCCATATTTGAAGAGTTATAAAATATCTATTTCAAAGTGATTGTTAATTTTCATGGATTTCCATCTCCTCTTGTCGCTAATAAGGATCCTTAGTTTACTTCTCACTATAGGATTTCACTTTAAGAGGCACATGGATCTCAGGTCAATATTATTGTGGCATGCCACCCACAGTTGAATGGCCAAACTGAAGGAGCTATACATATTCATGATGATATGCTTCGTGCTTGTGTTCTCAAATTTGGTAGGGCATGGGATAATCACATGGGGATGGATGAGTTATCTATTAACAATAGCTAGCAGTCCATGATCAGAATAGCCCCATTTTAGGTCTTTAATGGATGGCCTTGTAAATCGATGTTATGTTGGTCGGAGGTGGGTGAATGTTCCTTGGTTGGAAAGAGTTTGGTCAAATAGACAAAAACTATGATTTAGATCATTCATGAGAGAATGTGGACAACATAGAACCATTATATGTTTTGCATTGATTGTTGTTATAGGCCTTTGGAATTATCATTTGATGACTAGGTATTCATGAAGGCTTCATTATGTAAGGTTCATCGATGGGATGGGATGCAAGGGAAGATTTCTCTTTATTTTTTCGGACAATTCGACGTTGTTGATCGGGTGGGGGAGGTTAATTATGGTTTTTCATGACCAAAACTAATGACATCTATACCTATTGGGTTACATGTATCACAGAAGATAATGTTTCTATCTAATCTATCTCATGTTTGGAGGTGGAGTGATCTTGAGATTGATCCTGATTTATCGTTTACTAAAAGGCCAATCTGGATAGTTGATTCTAAGACCAAGGAACACTAAGGAAGGGTGATTTCATTGGTTCATATGTGATGGAAACCCAGTTATGATAATTTAAAATGTGGTAACATAACTATCTGATTAGAGTGCAGTTGCCTCATCTATTTGGCCTGGAAGATTCATCATATGCTTTCTTAGGACTGAATGTTTTCTAGGATGGGGAGGATGTAACATCCCATTATAAAACTGACATGTACACATTTAACCTTATCATAGTTTTTCTATTTTTTTAATATGTTTTTTTGTGTTTATATTGAGAGAATTACTATAATGGTAAAGTCATACACTTGTTGTATTTTTTAAGCTTTAAATAGGGTGTTTTGTATACATCTTGAATATTACACTACATGTAAGTACTACTGGTTTCATTCTTTGAAATGTAGTTCAAGGTGGGATGGTTCCACACTGTGAATACCATTTTCATGATGTGAAATTCATTCAGATCATTTTCTAATGTGTAGTGATGGGGGTTTTGATAATTGAGAATCTCAAGAGTTTGATGATTCCAATAAGTGTTACATTGGTTGTGATACCCTACCTTTATTGGGGCCTTACTATTTCGACTTGTCTTCATGGTTATAGAAATTAGAACATTCATGACGTGTAACTAGATTACTGCCACATAACACCCCAAAAACAACTATTAAAAAAGTAAGCACTTAGTTATTTATTCATTATCTCTTCTTGGATTCCCATTCTCTCAACCCAACGCCTTCCCCATAATATAGTTTAGTCTTATAACTCTTTGGTACCTTTTTTTTAGTGTTTGACAATCATTTTTTTAGTGGGTGATATTCGATTAAGTGTAAATCATCATTCTTCGTCAATATCTCTATCTCCTATCCTAGGTATTCAATGGTTCATCTGGGAATTGAAGGTTATATGGCCTATGGTGTTGGATATTTCATTTAGGTTGGGTTTTTAGGTCATCTACACCTTTTTTCAGGTTGATGAGTTTTGTTGTGATTGTTGTGTTACAGGAAGAGGTATGTGGTTCCATCCTGAATATCCAAATTCATTATTCCTAAATTTCTTGATTTATTTAAATTGTTCATTTAATTCCAATTTCATAAACATGTTTTAAATTAAATTGATAAAAACTAGATTCCATTTAATTAGAAGATTTGAAATGGTTTTCGAATAGAAATTTGGAATACCTCTAGTTCCCTTGAATTGGGGTGTGCTTTATGGAAATTCAATAATTTATAATGTTGAATTTAAATTGTAGATTTGGTGGAAGTGATATAAATTAAATTTTTAAATATGATTGTCGAAATTAATTATGAATTGGATGGAATTGGTTTTGAATGGATTTTGAACATGTAAAAATGTCTTTAAAATGATTTGATTGAAAGTAATTTGTTTGATCATGTGAAATGGTATGTTTTATAATAAAACAGATTTTTGTTTTAAATGGAAAAAAACTGGAATTTTTTAAATTGAATTATTGGATTTATTGTATTATATGTAGTTTAAAAATAATATTCCCATAATGTAAGAGCCCATGTAAGCCTTATGTAGTTGTTGAGTTATTAGGATACAATCTACACTATTACAACATTCAATAAAATACCTATATTGGTTCACATCCCTGATGGGTGGGTGATGAGTTGCCTCTAGCTAATATCAAGGGGATATTTGTGAACACATTTTCTTGCAATCTCTTAGAGAGTGTGAAATCCTATTATTGGTTAATAATTTCATACCAACATGGATGATGACCATGTTTCACTCTTCTTTATTTATATATGAGATAGAAATGTATAATAATGTTGTAAAATATCATTATTTTACTTTTCAAGACATACATAATCTATTTTATGTAAATCTTTTATTTATGAAAATTTTTTATACATTACATCTATTGTAATGTAAATTTATATGTTTTAATAATATATTCCATCAATTTGAAAATGTATAGAATTTTTTGTTTAAATATGATTTTTAAATTTCGAAAAAAATTTATTTAAAAAATTGAATGATTTTATTTGGATAAACTATATTTTGAATATATAATGGAATCATTAGTGGTATCCTAAAGGGAATAACTCATACCCTGCATTTTCCTTCGACTGTTTGTAGAGTTTCTTCTCCCAGGTTGAAGCTAATAGAATGGATCTCATGGAGGATGATCCATATGTTGAGCTTGGGACTTAATGAGGTGAATCCTTACTGTCATTTGGGATATTTTTCACAGTTTTTTGTACTTGGGTCGTTGTGCTTTTGACCCTTTATGCATTATTGTGTTATAGTACATTACTCTCAGTGGAGTTTATTTGATATCCATAAGAACTGTTTTTCCATTACATCCACTTTTTAACTGAAAACATCATTCCCTCTTGCATTTTGTATGATTCCAGGTGTTATTAATCATCCCATGGGGATAGAGAATGCCCTTGAAGTTGTGTTATAGCTCATTTTGTTATCATGTTACCAGGTCAACCTGGCTAGTTCATGTCATTTATGTCTCATTTATAGACATCAATACTACAATACATTGGGACTCAACTGACTAAGAGTATTGAATATCATCTTCACATGGTTGTAAATTCTAGAAGGATGATTAATATGTTGGAAGATATGACACAGGAATGTGTAATGGATTCTAGTGGCTCATTGGTGGAAAACATACCAATAGTAGTGTTACAACATAAAAATAGTTTTCGAGACCTGGGACGTATGAGAAATTTTGAGGAACTGTATGGGGGTCCTTGTCATTACGCACTTTGCTGGGTTGGAATATGTTAAATATCACTAGTTTGGTTAAGGCTTGTCGAAGGGACAACAAAAAGGATTAGTTGACTAGAAAAAGAATGGGGTTGGACCAGTGAATTCAGAAATCATATTGGGATCATCATCGACAGTCGTCATCATTTGAGGTGAGTGCTCATGTATTATTGTGTATCCCTCTAAGGCTTTGGCATAGACATTTTGGAATGTATAGAATGCTATCTTCTAGATATATAATCCCTTTTGGGATACATTAATTGGTTGGGGAGGTGTAATATCATTTGGATTTCCCCCACAACTTATTGAAATGCATAATGTGTTTCATGTATCTCAATTGAAAATTTATTTGTCTTATATTTAATTATTTATTTTATTTGATCAAAATGACCTTGATCAGGATGCTTTTTTGGTTCATGTGCCAGTAATGATTCTGGATAGGAAAATAAAATTATTTAGTGGGAAAATAATCAGTCTAGAGTTCATTTTTTTCAACCATAGTCAGATATAAGAAGACATTTGGTTGTGTGGGATAAAAAGGTTCAAGAAATGGCCCAATTGAATTCATCACCACAATGATTTTCTACTTTATGACGACATAAATTCCAAAGGATCGGAGAATTTAAAACCCCATATTTTCTAGTATATGATAATTTGATTATGTATTTAATGTATATAAAGAATTTTGGTGATGGGTTTGATAGTTTGAATGACTTTTGAGATAATTCTAAGGATTTTTTTTGAGGAGAATAGTTGAAAATGATTATAAGAAACTGTTCAGCCTCTATAAGAAATCGTGCATAGTGAATCCAATGATTTTGACTAGGTGCATGGTTTAGATAAATTAGGGGGACACCCTTGGAGAAACCATGAAAATTTTAACTTAGGGGAAAACATGATTGGAACACTTTTTTCTAACCATGCAAGCTAATCATGCAATAAATGTTTGGAGGAATAGGCTTGGACACTCTTGGTGCAAGGTAATACTAACTGTGTGGCCCAACCCTAAATGGTTGAAAGTTACATCCTAAAAAATAGAATCTCAGTATTTTTCACCCCTAAAACTCTATTTTTGAATATTTTCTACAATTAATATATTTATTCTCTCCCAATGTTTGTTGAGAATTTCTCCATTAACTCGTGAGGGATCTGAAGGTAAATCATCATGCATTAATGCCTGATTCCCTTGGCATGTATTTGGTCTATGTGGCTTACCATATATTTAATTATCAAACATATAATATTATCATATATATTATATTTTGGATATTGATATATTCTATTTGATTTCATTAATCATGGGATTTTGTTGTATTCATTTTAGTGAAAGAGATCTCGGGTAGATGTTTTGAGATAAACCCCAATTTTATTGAATAATTAGTGTTGTACTTTAGTTTTTCCATAACATCTTGGTAGTTAGCTTGAATATTGAATATTTTTATTATAACATAGTGGAATATATTCAAATATAATTAATTGGTTGAAATAGATAATGAAAGTTTTATAAAATCTTGGTAAAAACCACCTTTATAGATTTTATTACATATCGAATATTTTTTCAATGTTCTTGTTAAATGGTTTTAAAAACATTATTATAAAATTGGTTGTTTGGTTTGATTAATTTTAAGAGGTATTTTTTATGAATTTCAATTAAAATGTGGGTTTGATGAAGTTTTTGGTGGAATTGGTTTTGGCATGTGTTTGGAAGAATTTTTTGGTGTGTGTTCATTTTAATTGATGCGACCATGAAGAGGGGGGTTTTTTCATTGGAGAAATGGTATATGGATACCTAGTAATTATTTTTTATATTCAAATAAAAAATCTCATGTATATGGAAGTATCCCCTGGTAATGAGTTTGTGGATATTTTTTTATGTGGATATGTGTAATTAAATTGGTTATGCCCCAATAAAATTGTGTATTGGTTTAATTCAATTGTCAGTGACATTCTTTGAAAACTATTTATCCTAGATAACTATTGTGGTTTAGATATTCAATGTCTTATATAAAATTTTTAAAATGGTTTTATTAAAATGAGATAACTTGTTTTTTCCAAATGTCCTGATTAGGGAAGACATTTAGGGAAAACTTACTGAGTATCAATAATAACCCCTTCTTTTGAATTACGGTGATTTTTAAGATAAAATTTATCATAGAATAAGAAAAGTGATTTTATAAAAACAACTTTAATGGTTCATCATGATAAGTGGTATAGGATTTTAGAGTTAGATATTAGTGATTGTTTGAAGTTTTAGTGTTAGTGTAATTTGAGTCTCATGAGCCTTGTCTGGTTTTTAATTCCTCTTTGAAGATGATGTAAATATTGATTTACACAAAATATTTTCATATAGTTTGTTGGATGTGTAATATATTTCATTTCTTTTCATTTTTTCATGTATCATATAGTGTTTTTGGTTATGGTATGTTTAGTTGTCGATGTTTATTTCCAATGGGAAAATCATCCCCTTATTGAATTGAATCCCTTTGTATTTATTGCTAGACTTTGGCATCATGGGGATGTAGCCTAAGGCCTAGAAGAAACTCCTCCTCAAAACAAGATAAAATTGAGGGGTGGGATGTAACACATTAAATGAATATATAAAGGATATCCCAAAATAAGTTGTATAGTCCATAAGAATGTATTTTCAATTTATATATTCCTCTATATCCCCAAAATCAAATTTAAACATGTTTTTATAGATACATTATTATATTATGTATAATAATATAGTGTTAAGTTATTTTAATAAGCTAAAAACCCCCTTTCCTCCAACAAATAGGATATTAAACTATTGTATGTGTGTATTGTGTACTACCACCTCGTAAACTGACGTAATTCATTTTCTATCACTACTTCTGAAGGATGGATATAATTAAATATATAAGTTCTATAAAAAAATTATTATATAATTATACCTAAAGATTTATAACCACGTCTATACCTTATTACTATCCAATCTATATATATTTTGATACAATTTATTGGGTACACAACAAAATGCTGCAATGTGATGTGATATAATTCGTTTTTTATATATTCTTTATATAGACGGTAATAAGGTTTAATTATATTTATATATGATATTAATTTCATATTAATAGATCATAAAATTAAATCTACCCTCCATTTCCATTACTATTGACGTATTATGGAAATGATGATGTCACTAGTCTCTACATATGACCTACCATCTCCATGAAGTTCTATGATTATTCTACATTTTCAAAATTCAACAATGATTACCAATTTTTGTCTGATGAAAATAATTATTTATAAAATTAATATTATAATATAAAATTTTGAATTATAACCTATCTTCATGATATAAATCATTCTTGAAAAACATGTAGGACAAAATAAGGAAATTAATACCTGAAAAAATATTGATAATGAAATAGTATTCACGAACTTGTAATAAGATGATATAAAAGGATCATATATGATAATTTAAAAAATAATATGATTATATTATATGTTAGAAACTTGTTTATAACCACTTTAAATGAGGTTAATTATTTTTAAACTAACTATATGTATTAGATAAGGAATAGAATAACATAATTTTTATTCATTGTTAAATATGTCTACTTCGTTGGTTATATTATGCAAAGAATATATATTAAATAAATTTTCATTTCTGTTTATTTTATTTCCAAATTATTTTAGTG
Source organism: Viscum album (assembly GCA_963277665.1). Lineage (NCBI taxonomy): Eukaryota > Viridiplantae > Streptophyta > Magnoliopsida > Santalales > Viscaceae > Viscum > Viscum album. The sequence continues at coordinate 676,502,190 of OY728150.1, forward strand.
GTTATTAATTTTTCATACTTAATTACCCAATTTATTTACTCCGGAATTAATGATATGAATATGGTAATGGATTTATTGCCATACTTTTACTTATTTGTAATATATGTCAGGTTTTTCTCACATATTCACTTATGATGCTTATATACAACCCATTTGATCGATAATTTCATGAATTTATTAATTTTCAAGATATTTTATGTTTCATATAATGTTAATATTTCATGGGTTCATGATTCAATTTAACTAATGTGGTACAACTTTTATGATTCTATATAATCATTTATCAGGATTAATTATCATTACATTTATGGTGATGAAATATTATAATCAAACCCAACATAAGGTCATTAATTGTCTTCTCCTATTGTTAAATATTTCGAATCAAAAAAATTTCAATTTTCCTCCCATTATGTGCTGACGTGTTTTTAAAAAATTAAGAATAAGTAATCTCACTTTTTTTAATGGTTGGAAAAATATTTTTTACCAATTCCCAGTTTTATAAAAAAAATATTATTTTTTAAATTTTATTATAATAATTTATTAATTTCATTACCCAATAATGTCTTTGAAAATAAAATTGAATAGAATATAAAATTCTTTATTTTAAAAAACTATAGTTCAACTTTCAATGAAAATTAAAAATGTATGTTTGTTTTACCATGTTTGGAATTTTCTACCGTCATGACCTCTCAATGTTTTTAATAAATTTCAAATAATATTCTAAAATAGTTTTAAATTGAAATAATTTTGATAATTTTTTATGTCGTAATTATTATTCATCATCTGAAAAATATATTATCCATGTGATTTTTTTTAAATATTTATCAAAACATACTTAATATTATTTCCATATTTATTTTCAATGAAAGGGAATTAATTTTTTATGAAATTTTATTTTCAATAGGATTATCAATGAAATGATGTTATCATAAAAAATGTTTAAGTTTTTATTTTTAAATCATGTTCCATTATGATGGTATCCTATTATATTACTAAATTTGAAATGGTTATTTTACTAATTCAGGATTTTATTATTTTTCAAATTATTTCCATCAATGAAAATAACCATTTTTGTTAGGTACTAACACAAAATTATATATATTTGTCACTTAAATATAGTAATATCTTATTATATATTAATTTTTTGGTAAATACATGTCTTATAGTCATTCTAAAATTATTTCAATATGGAATTTATTTTGATGATTAAAAAAGAAGATTATGAAACCAATTTTATTTTCATGGTTAATTATTTTGATTGGACTTATGATTTCATTACAATATTTGGAACACAAGGATAATTGACTTATCACGATAACTTTTTAATGATATTTATCTAATGAATTTGGTAAATCGTTAATCTCATGAGGCATCATTTATGGAATAAATGATTAATACTAATATATAATGGGCCATTTTCCATAATCTTTTTGAGGTCACTATCCTCGATCATGATTATGTATTATTTTTATATTGATACTAAATTTTTTATTCTACCATGATCTTATGATTCCATGTTCTTTATGTGGTTATTCAAGGTGATTAATCAATCTCCATCTATTTTATGATATCGTGTTATATCTTTGGATCATATGTTATGTTTTTTTATGTTGTTTATTCCATATCTAGTTGTCTTAGATCACTCCATTCTATATATATTTTACAGGGCATCCCATTACATTTTAATATATCAAATAAAATTTAGGAGGTTACAGTGGAGGATAAAATATGTATTCCATTTTTAGTTTCCTTTCTATTTAATATTATCATACTTTTCCAAATATACAAGCTATTTATAATATTTTGTTGTAGTAATGGATATTTATTTTTAAGAATCATTAAATAATATGTGTTAATGGATTGGTTTACTATAGTGGGTATCCGAATAAAGGTGTAGATAACCATTTTGATCTATCATTATAAAACATTAATATGATTATTAAGAACATGAATACGTATAATTCTCAGGATAATACTATGTATAAAAAATGTACTATAATTATGGTGATGTATATAACAAGTGGTTTCTGAGAAATCACATCCCTTTCAATATAACACATGTTGACATTATTCTGGAATACATATACGGAGGGTATAACTCAAAATATGCAATTCCATGGTTAACTCATGTGACACCTGGTATATGAAAATAGATGTTACTATGAACCTAATATAACTATCATAGGGAATAATTTTTTAAATTCACAAAATATTTATGAATCATAATAAACGATTTGAAGGGATAGTAAAATAGAAATACCTTGGTTAATCCTAATGTGGCATATAATTAAAACAATATGACATGATTTAAGAAGTCCAATAAATGATTCTCCATGATATTTTGTTTTACCCACCTAATTATTGCTTCACGTACTATAAATTTTTGTTTAAGTCAATGGGTAAAAGCTGAAAGAACAATTTTAATGATAAATATGATAGAAAATGGAATGGTTATACTCGTTAAAAAAAGTGAAATGATAGTCGTAATGAGAAAACATGTTATTTTTCATAATCATTAATATTATAATAGGATTAAAAATATCAACAAATGTAATCAAAATATTATATAATATAAGATAAAAATGGTGTTTTTTATCAACATAGAGGAAAAATAATTAAAAATTTCCTCATATCAAAAATATGGAAAGAATAATCAATGAAAATGACTCAATAGAACAAGATAGTGTGTTATTTTTGGAATTCAATGGAATAGAGAAACTAATTTATAAGGAAAACTGAATAGTTTGGGTACTAAAATGAATGTTAATATTAACATCCTTGGGGGTTTATCAGTGGTTGAATTTTTTTACAGTGTAAATTTTTGAATTAAAAAATATGTTTCATTGGGTAAAATATCTAAAAGTAGATAAAACAATGTTAAATGAGTAATGGTTTTATTATTGATCATAAAGAGTGTATTAATTAAATATGAAAGAGAAAAATATTCTATAATAAGATTTCAATTCATGGTTAATAATGTACGAATTATTGTATTGATTTTTGTGATTATATATTAGTATTTGATAAATATGTTTTACAATATTTTTATCATTGAAATTGTAGATTATAATAATCTTGATTCATCTATGGATTGTGATAATTTCAGAATAATATTAGTTTTCATGATATATTAAAAGAAGAGTTCTGGATTCCATCATGGGTTTTTGAGTTTATGGTTGATTATAAGTTCAATGTCTAATACTCTAATTCATTGGATCAATATATTTTTATTTTGAGGTACAAGTGATATTTAGGGAGATGATTAATTAGTTTAAAATATAAATAACATTTTTTGTTTGACAAGAATCATCATTTTTGAAGAATGATGTTATGATTTTGAGATTCATGTTTAAATGTTATGATATGACCTTTGAGGTAAAAACTATCATTCATGCCATGATTATTGATGTTATTTATGATATAAGGCTGATTATTTAATTAATGATCTCTTTAATACCTTTGGGTACAATATTGAATTTTTTAAATTAATATATTCATATTAATTTTGGAAATTAGATTTCTTTTTCCAGAACATTTTTTTTAAAAACCATATACTTATAAATAAATAATCTTTCATTCTAGAATTAAATAGCGACATTAATTATAAATGAATAATGAAATAAGTGGTATTTATAAAGATTTAATAATATATAATAATATTATAGTAACCTAAGATATGAAATTATAAATAATATTTAAATATCATATGCATCAAAATATGATATATCTTTCCATATAATAAGTAAATAAATGTTTTGAAATTGATAAATTATTTATTGGTATTTTTGTGAAACATAAATGTTTATTTAAAATTGTATAATTAATATATTGATTTAAATTTCAATTTAAATTCATAAAATAGATTCATAAATTTATATTTTGTTGTATTTAAATTATAAGAATATTTTTTGAGTCCTTAATTATTATTTCAAAGTGTTGTAAAATCAGTTATCGTATTAAAATTGGTATTTTTAATGAATTTATTTTAAAATTAAATTTCTCATGTTAAGATAATTATTTTTAGAATATTTAGATAATTTTTTAATTCTACATAGATTAAAATTGTTATAGTTAAATTTTGGTATTTTTATATTATAATTGCATATTTAGTGAATAGTTAAATATGGCAATTTATGATATATATACATTATAAGTTAAATATACTCTAACATGTATAATTACTGATATAAGAACCACAATATTGAAAAATAATTCTGTATATATTATATTTATTCCTGGTATAAAAAATATTCATATTCACGAGAAATAATAATTAACTAATGAATAAAATTATCAAGAAACACCCTCTCCCCCACTATAAAAACCACCCCTCACAACATCTTCAACTCCAACATCAATTTCCTTTTAACATGCATAATTTCTAAACCATTACCTTCCCAATCCTTTTCCCTACATTCATGAATTATGGTCCCAGAAAAGGGTAAAAACCAAGGGCCTTAAAGTGGTTCTTAAAGAGAATAATTAAACTGGTAACATCCTCTTTCATTATCATTGATTTTATTTGTAATTTATTTTCATTTATTATTCTCTCCTTATCCTCTCTCATCCAAGTGAAATGTTTAATCACATATATTAAAAATAATATAATGGTATTCGGTTGATTTAATTTCTACCATAAAACCTCTCCTCTTATCCTATTATTCAACAAAATTAAATCATCATCCGTGATGTGTTGATTCACCGCATTCATGGGTGATGAAGTTTCATTTTCTATTATTGCCAAAAAAAGCTTTTCATTAAAAAAATATTATAGTTTGATCCTATTTTAGTATAGATATGATAATTTATGTAATTTTATGCATCTAGTATATAAACATTGTATTGAGAAAAATGATATAGGTTCTTTAGGGTCCAAAAAACTAAAAATATTAATTGAATCATTTTTATGGATATTTTATCAAATAGATCATAGAATTATCATAAAAAATGATATATGTTTTTTTTAAATCATATTAATACATTTTCATTAAACTTATGGAGTTTTTCTTTCATTCGATAAGAAATTCCATATTGAACCAACAATGGAAACTATGAATGAAATGCTATAAAAAACCATGAAATTGGTAGAATATTATTAATAAATTTTTTTAAATATATTATAAGATATTATATATTTTTTAATAAATATTAATATAGTTTTATAAAAAATTAATAACACATTTTAAACCATTATATAAGGTGATTGGACCCGTTTTAATGAATTCAAACAAGTGGTTAGTGACTTTCTGTTAAAAATCATCTTTAATGGATTTTTTTACCAAATTTAAAAAAATATTTTCTTATGATCTTAATTGGAATGAGTGGAATATCCATTTATCATGATTCCTTGTGGGTTTTAAGACTTATATTCAAAAATTCATGATTATTTTCTAATAAATTTTTTCCCTTATATGTGAAATGTATTCTTTTAAAATAATTTATTTTCCTCAAAAAAATGTTTTTATGTCTCATGTAATCATGTTTTATAATTATGTTCCGGTCCATGGGCATTGATTATAATGAATGGTTGGACCAAATATCCCTCAAATAAATTTTTTATGCATATGATGGAGGTTGACTATAATGGATACTCCAAATGTAATAGTGATAGTTACACCATAAGGTAGCCTTAAGGGTTACTTTAAAAGGTAACCTTGATGGTTACATTTTCAGGTAGCCATGTGGGTTAAAATTCATATTGTATTATTAAGGGTAATGATATTAATTAAGTAATTCCCCATCTCACCTAAATGGTTTATTTATATTTTTTTGTCAAATTTGAATATTTTAACAATGTATGTATTTAATAATTTAAAGGTGAGAAGATTGTCATTGAGAAAATGATTTTATATATTATAATTGTAAATAATCTAACAGTTTCAATAAATTTTTATTATATAGAGATAATTTTGTGATTATATATAGTTTTAAAATGTTCTTCATTTTGTTTATGGATGGGAAGAGAAAAAAATAATTTTTGGTGAATGTGTTGATGATATTTCATGAAAAAAATTCATGTTTTCTTAAAAACATTATTATTATGGCTGAAATGGATATTCTTATAGTAGTGTATATTTGTAAGTCTTGTGGGATATTATGCATGACATATGAACTAATTCTAAAAATCTATAAATTTAAAAACATATTCAAATTAAATAGAAAAATTCCATGACTTAAAACCCCTTGATTAGGTAATGTTTAAGGATGAGTCTTTATAACTTGTATTAGAGGATGGTTTAGATAATTGTTTTTGTTAGTATGATGTTAATATAATAATATAAATTATTTTTACTCTATGATTAATTTGATATAATATATAATTTAATGATTACTATATTTATTCCTCTGAGTTATTTCTTTTCAGAAATTTTTATCTTATAATAATTTGGGATGTTAAAGTTTGAATGCACTCGCATAATGATATCCATCCAAATCATCAGCCCAGTATGATTTGAATTGGAACTGAGATGTTTTTGATAGTAATGGATTAATTGACGCTTGCTATAAATTTTTGTGGAATCCATGAAAGACAAAATCCAATGCTATGAAAAAGGAACATGACAATCACAAGAAATTCAATGACAAACAGCCTCTTTCTTTTATGGATCTTATGAACTAGTGTTGGCTGAAGGGTGGATTAAATCTATTTAAATGATATTTTATTTCAGGGGATGATCTAATAATCAATAATTTATTCTTCAAATACATAATTTTGAGGGTGAATCTATCCAGTGGTGGTCAATGGTCATTAATATATTGGAAAATGGAAAGATTGATTCATTGTAATTGGATGAATTTAGGAATATTTTTCATTCAAAAAGTATAACACTTAAAAATTCTAATGTTGAACATTGTATTCAATTGCATGTATAAAACACATCCCCAAACTCATATGGGTAAACAATGTTCGAATCCAATACTATATTTTTAATATTTTAAATAAATTCAAAAGGTTACATTTTTTATAATTCATGCCACATAGAGATATATTATGTGACACACAAGAGAGACCTCCCTCGATCACTAGTGTTACATGAAAGACTGAGTTTTACCAAATAACAATATATTATTAAAAAAAATTATTTAATACCATTTGATATAGAATACTCATTAAATTAGTTATTATTAATATTGACAACTAACATTTAAAAAATATGTTTTACACTAATATAAAATTAATTTATTGGTTAAAAATTAACGAGAAATGAAACTAAGTAGTAATTTTATATAAAAATGAAATATTATTATTTTTATGCTTCCAATGGAATTTTACCTATATAAGTCATAAATAATGAAAATTATTGAATTATTTAAATGAATAATATATTTTATTTATTTTAAAAAATTATATTTATCAATATGTTTTATATCCATAAGATAATAACAAACCCAATTCTACACATAAAAACCTATATTTTCATGAAGGCATTTTTAATGCCTTTTATTGGAGAAACTATTTCAAATCATAATTTTGACTCTGAAAATTTAATTTCATATATAAAACATTATTATTGAATTCATAATGCAAAATTTATCCTAGGATTAATTTTTATTAATTTTCTGAGAATCCTAAGTTTATTATCAATAGAGAAAAATTCTATATTTTAGATAAAAACTGACATTTTGTTTAAATAATTATAACTATTATATTATATTTAAATTTTTTTAAAGTAAAATTAGATCAATAATACATGTGTTAATTATAATTATATTCTTATAATAAATTTTACATTGAATTTGAATATAAAACTGAAAAATGTTTTGGACATTTTTTTGTCATGAGCCATGCTTGGTCGCCATCCAGCATGGGGCCCAACCTGGTCCACAACATTAACCGAAGGGCGTTCACAATCCCCATGACTTGACACATGTTCCTGGGTATCAAAAACTAAAATAAGGGAACGATTTACCCTCAATAGTAATCACAAAAACAACTGACCAGATAAATAAAATAAAACTGAAAATAGACAACCAAACTTGACCTTAAACTACAATCAGATTTAATGTATTACAACTTGATCCAACATACAAAAAGTAATGATAAAAAAGAAACTAATAGTCTATCTCAAACCTCCAATTAGCAAGAGAGGTATGACAACCCTGGGCTACAAACACCAATATGCACGAGAAGTACATTCCCAAACCGAACCACCATCGCTGATCATGATGCCACAACCTGGAATACAAAGGGAACTTGATCTACATACACCCAAAGGTGTATGTACGGTGTGAGCTAATAGCCCACTTGGATGCCACCCAATAAAAAGGCTTCACATATAAATAATAAATGAAAAATAAATTTATAGGCTTAATAAATGAAAGGATACCAAAGATTGAATAGTTTTAATGAAATAGTTTCCTTATAAAAAACAATTTCAAAGAATGCATCATAGAAAAAAACACCATTGACCTTAAAAAAACCCAAACCTTCATGAAAATCTAAAATGATACACCGTATTCCGATGGTGAGTGTGATTTAGTCAGGGAGCACTGAAAGTTGGAGTGGTCCTATAGGTATTAGACAAAATAATGGGACCCAATAACATTGCGTCTCAATGAATAGTAGTATAGGAATCACAAAAAATTACATTCTCATGCATGAGCTACTAGTAGGGCAACACATCCATAACCTAGCAGTCTACAATAATTATCCATAGTTTAGTTAGTGTTGTAATTGTTAAACTAGTAAGTGAAACCGGGTGAGATCTCCTTTTGTATAACTAGCATGCTAGATCTAGTCCACCAACCTTATACCCAGGCTTCCCCTTATCTCCTAAAGATGTTACAATATCACATTTCATGTCAAAATCAGATGAATTAGACTAATAGGGGTAGCCAAAACCCAATGCCACACTTCCACGCACACAAAAATCAATTTGAAATAGTACGCACACCAAAATACATTACCCAACTCAATGAAAACAATTTCTTCGTTGTTAATAATTATTTATGAAAACATATTATATTCACATCATTAATAATTATTTATTAACACATATCAAATTCACTGTAAACAAGTTCGTTAAAAAGAAACATATAGGGCCTAACCCAAAAAAAACTGACTCATCCCTCCTGCAGGACCAAACACACCCAACGCCACATCAAGAACACCAACTACACCCCTCACATCAATTATTAACCCAATCATACGATAAAATGACCACATTTCGGATTAAATAGGACAATATAAATTTTATTAAGCAATTTTAGAATTTGACACATGAATTTAAACACTTAAAGTCCACTAAAACCCTCTTTTTGGAAAAAAAAAATGCAAATGAACGCTACACCAGAACAAAAACCACGAACTTTTCACATTTTCACAAAACAAATGAAGAAATTATAAAACTCTAGTATACTACTCAAAAAATGTTTTCATAACAACAACCTACTCAACCCACACAACACCCTCACTGATGAACCAGCACAGGCAACACCATGCAGAGAGCATGATTATCGCCACTCAAACAAATGTAAAACTAACACCACATATTATAAAACACTAACAATTGACTAAATAAAATATTTCATCCAAAGAACGGATTTTTTTTACGTTTAAAAAAAATATTTTCCAGAAAACGATTCCGGCAAAAAAAAATTTAAAAATTCACCTCAAAGGCGGCATCCGCGATGCCTCCTTTCTACTAAAAAAAAATTTTTTTGAAAATTTTTATTTTTATTTTTTTTTTGTTTTGTTTGTTTATATATATATATATAAACAAAAAAAAACTTCAGCAGAATTTCTCTGCTATTAAAGATCCAGCGCTACAGCCATTACAGCAGTCTGGATTCTGACAGAAACTCTTACCCAGACCTCCCTTTTATAAGAGGGTTTGCCCTGAAAATCATTCTGCATTTTCGATGTGGGATTCAGGTTCTACCTTTACTGTGCAGTACATTCTGCATTTCCGATGTGGGATTCTATTTCAAGTATGTGACTTTGAAATACAATAAAATATAAACTATAAGGCCAATATAAATGAAATTTTAAACATTGATTAAACATATAATATATAGTTGAAAAAAATAATTTCCTTAAAAATGTTGATGAAAAATAATCTATAACCTTTCAAAACCGCCTACATGAAACTTAAAAATGTTTCAAATACGTGAATTTGAAAGACTGTAAAATGTAAACTATAAACCGAATATAATTGAAACTTTAAACATTGATTAAACATTTAATAAATAGTTGAAAACAAAAGAAATTTCCAAAAAAATGTTGATGAAAAGTAATTTATAAGCTTTCAAAACCGCATACTTGAAACTTAAAATTTTTCAAGTGTATGAATTGGAAAGACCATAAAACATAAAATAGAAGACCAATATAAATGAAACGTTAAACATTGATTAAACATATAAGAAATAGTTGAAAACAAAAGCAATTTCCAAAAAAATGTTAATGAAAAATAATTTATAAGCTTTCAAAACCGCCTACTTGAAACATAAAAATGTTTCAAGTACGTGACTTTGAAAGATTATAATTATATTACTAATTAACTAATTAATTATTATATAATTAATAGTTATATTAATAATTAACTAATTAATTATTATATAAGTAATAATTAATGAGTAATAATTAATAATTAATAATTTAATGAATAGTTATAATAAATATTTATATTACTAATTAACTAATTAATAATTTCTAATTACTTATTAATAATTATTAATTACTAATTACTAAATATAACAAATAATTATAATAAATATTTATATTACTAATTACTAATTAATTAGTTATAATTATTAGTTGTATTTATAATTAACTAAATATTTATTATATATGCAATAATTATATTACTAATTAATTATTATATAATTAATGATAATATTACTAATTAACTAATTAATTATGACATATTTAATTATTAATAATTACTAATTAATAATTAAAAATTATAATGAATAAATGTAATTAAAAATTATATTACTAATTTACTAATTAATTGTTATATAATTAATAATTATATAACTAATGAACTAACTAACTATTATATAATTAATTATTAATAATTAATAATTAATAATTATAATGACTAATTGTAATTAATATTTATATTACTAATTAACTAATTAATAATTACTAATTACTAATTACTAGTTACTACTTAATAATTAATAAATATAATGAATAAATGTAATTAAAAATTATATTACTATTTTAGTAATTTATTATTATATAATTAATAATAATATTACAAATTAACTAACTATTTTTTATTTAATTAATTTTTATTAATTACTAATTAATAATTATAATGAATAATTATAATTAAAAATCATATTAAAAATTTACTAATTAATTTTTATAATGAATATTTATAATTAAAAATCATATTACAAATTTACTAATTAATTATTATATAATTAATAATAATATTATTAATTAACTAATTAATTTTTACATAATTATCTATTAATAATTACTAATTAATAATTATAATTACTTATTATAATTAATTATCTTATTTATAATTAACTAATTAATTATTATATAATTAATAATGATATTACTAATTAAATAATTATTTATTATATAGTTAATAATTATATAATTAATCATTATTTTACTAATTAAGTATTATATAAATAATAAATAATAATTAATAGTTATAATGAATAATTATAATGAATAAATATATTACTAATTAACTACTTATTTATTATATAATAATTTTTAATAATTACTAATGAATAATTATAATGAATAATTATATTGCTAATTAACTATTATATAATTAATTATTAATAATATTAATTTAATAGTTAAATAAATTATTATATGTTTAATCCATGTTTTAACTTTAAATTATATCGGTCTTATAGTTTATATTTTAGTCTTTCAAAACCGCATACTTTAATCATTTTAAGTTTCAAGTAGGTGGTTTTGAAAGCTTGTAAATTATTTTTCATGAACATTTTTTACGAAATACTTTTTATTTTCGACTATTTGTTATATGTTTAATCAGTGTTTTATGATTCATTTATATCGGTCTTATAGTTTATATTTTATAGGCTTTCAAAGTCATGTGCTTGAAACATTTTTAAGTTTCATGTTGGTCGTTTTGAAAGCTTATAAATTATATTTCATCAATATTTTTTACGAAATTCTATTTATTTTCAAATATTTGTTTTATGTTTAATTTATGTATTAAGTTTCATTTATATTGGTCATATACTTTATATTTTATAAGCTTTCAAAATCACGTACTTGAAACTTCTTATGTTAAAAGTAAGTGGTTTTGAAAGCTTATAAATTATTTTTTATCATCATTTTTTATGATTTTTTTTGTTTTCAACTATTTTTTATATGTTTAATTCATGTTTTAAGTTTCATTTATATTGGCCTTATAGTTTATATTTTATAGTCTTTCAAAGTCACGTACTTGAAACAGAATCCCACATCGGAAACGCAGAATGTTCTGTGCAGGAAATGGAGAACCAGAATCTCACATCGGAAATGCAGAATGATTTCCAGGGTAAGCTCTCTTATAAAAAGGAGCCCTGGGTGAAAACTTCTGTCAGAATCCAGATTGTTGTAATGACAGTACTGCTGGATTTTAAGTAGCGGATAAATTATGCTGAAAATTTTATTTTTGTGTTTTTTTTTTGTTTTGTTTTGTTTATATATATATATACATATAAACAAAACAAAACAAAACAAAAAAATATAAATATAAATATAAATTCAAGAAAAAAAAATATTTTTTGTTTCTGTTTTAGGGGAAAGGCGGCATCAAGGATGCCGCCTTTGTGGCGTATTTTCGAAAAAAAATTTAACTTAGACTGTTTTTTAAAAAAAAAAATTAAAAAAATTATTTAAAAAAAAAAAAACTCTCCAAAGAACGCACCCACACCATATGAACATGCAACCATATAAAACAAACATATGGAAAACATCATCAAAACCAAATATGCACCCAAAAGAATTTGTCAAAGAACGTTTTTAGTTAACTAAGCATGGAAATTAATTCATTAAATAATTAATAAATGCAGAACCACCGACGCGAAGATTCCTCTGGATGTTGCCGCAAACCACACTAGCACCCCATCTCCACCACAAGGAACCTTGAGCAACCCAAAAACAAGCGGATAAGTCCACAAAGTCAAGATTGAACACCTAAAACAACTCCCTACATGCTATAGAAACCAAAAACATAATGAGAAATGGGAGAAACATGTCTTGAGGGTACGACTGTGAGACGGGGAGGGTCGGGAGGACGGGCAGTGCATGATTGAGGACAGGATGAGATGAGTTTGAAACAGGGAGGTCCGCCGTTGTTGGACAAGGAGGGCAACGACGGTCCGACGCAGCAGGAATCCAAGAGGGTGATGGCGTGACAGGAAATGAAAACCTAGGAGGCGAGAAGGTGGGTGTTCGAGTGGGGTAGCGGGCGCCAAGATTCGGGGAGAAGTTGTAGGACGTCCCTTGGTGGTTGTCAAGAGGATCTTGCTGAGAGGAGGAGGAGACGCCGACTGCTAGTGCGGAGTCGCGACTAAAGGAATAGCGGACCGAGGCGATGTGCGATATGGGGAGGCCGGAAGACAGTGACGGTCACAAGAGTGTGGAGCGCGGCTGCTGAGCCAGTGGGTTCTCGCGCAAACAATAGAGGCACGCTGGTCTTGAGAGGCTGTCAGAGGAGTTTCAGGTTGGAGCCTCCAATGAGTAGAGGCTAAGGGAGATGAAGGGGGTAGACGCAACGGGCCGACCGGGAAAAATGGGGTGCAGTGCTAGAGATGGCGGAGGAGAGTATACCGCGACGGGAAAGAAGGGAAGGAGGGGATGGTGAAAAAAAGAGAAAAAAAATAATAAAAAGAAACCTAAACAATTCTAAAAACAAAACCAAAAATAATAATGTGAATATTAATAATATGAATATTAATTATAATAATAAGATGAAAATAATAATTATCAAGTAATAATAAACTTGATACTAATAAACATTATAATAGTAACTTAATAATAATAATATTATTATTCATCATAATAATAATGACCATGCTAATATTTTTAAATCTTTAAATTATTTTCATTTATCCTTATTTTCATTTTATTTATTTATTTATTTTGAACATCGACCTGGTCATACGATGAACATGGCAATGTCATGTGGTGACTATGGCGAGGTCACACGACATCAATCGTGGGGCGTTGAACGTTTTCAAGGACAAAACATTCACTTTCAAATAAGAACTCAAAAATTTAATTCAGACTTCATCCCGAACTACCCGATGTCGAGAAAATTAAAAAAATAAAGAATTCAAAGACGATGTGTGTGATAATTTTACCCATCATAATTCTTTCCATCCTCGGAAAGCCACAACTAAGGTTGTGACTCCTACAAGAAATCAATACCCCAATATGGTTCAAAGAGGATCCCCACTATCAACAAGCTATAAGAGGCAAAAAAATCGTACACAGAGAAAGGGATTCAAAGAAAACATCAAGAAACTTGGAATAAGACTTTCTGATATGTGTCAGCCGCCACAAAGAGCTGGAACACCACTGGTTAACTAGACAAGGAAAGGAACTCTCACACCCACAGAAACCAACGTCACAAGCTAAAACACCTCATGAACTATTAAACGAAAACCACACAGTTTGGCTAGAATTAAAAAACGTGGTCAAACCACGTCCTTGGGAGAATAATATCACTTATCACCAAGCCTTATTTAGAATCAAAACAAAAATGTCAACATGGGGATAGCCAAAAGGGGCTCCCCACCATTAGAAACCTCCCAACGCCCGAGATAAGACTTGAATGCCAACATGGGGAGGTCTATGCAGACTCCCCCCCCATTATGAAGATGACCAACACTGATTCATTCCAAAGTCATTTGGGTGAGACCCGTCGTGGGTCTTCCCACCATTATAAATGACATAACATACAAAACATTGAAAATTTTCCAACGGTGACCCAACACCCCACCACCAGGGGTGTGGATAGGGGGGCCCAACTGTCGGGGTGTCAGAACCACGACCTAAGACCAACCATCATCTGTACGTCTATAGATGAGAACTCTTTGAATCTGAGAATGATTTACCTAACAGACCCCATAAGGACCACTAAAATCGATTACACTAGGAGGGATTCTATCCCTAGGACTTTAAGGGATGAGACGACCACACTTGGTCATAGCTACAGGCAACATCATGCACCCAAATGGATCATTCTAAACCAAATAGCTACAAGAAACAATTTAAACTAAATTTTCTTTCAATACTGATGAAAAAAAAAGTTGGGGTACAATACACTCCTGGTGTTCCTGACCACGCGTCAGCTTCACTCTAAGCCTATGGTTAGAGCCCTAATGTTGAGCATCTCCTGACTCACAGTCAGGTATTGAAGATCCTCAAACGGATCTTCTTAATTACTAGTAGCACAATCAAACATTCGACATTCAATACTACACCATAGGACCCAACACAATCTAGCATCTAACTAATCCCTCACTGCACATCCACCGAAATAGCGATTTACATGATGCTCATACATCACTTCATCCCCTTAACCAAGAAACATGTGAAAGAAAGGAAAATGATAAACAAACCCCTATGAACTGAAAAATTATAACACCCAGAGAAGAGGACACACTCATATAAAAATAGGGATTCTCGTAGGGTTCTACGAAATCCATTGTTGCTCAACAAGGGAACTCACACGGCATGATGTCACAAAAAATGAGCCTTGGGGCCGATGAAAGCACTACGAGCCTTTCAAACCATTGGACAGCACTGATAAATCTAGACCACCATCACCCTTCAATGCTAGAATTTCTTTCACTTTTTCCAGGGGGACCCTAAACAGAGTGAAACTTCATACCCAACGAGTCAGAAAACTAAAGGAGACCAAAAATATCATCAACTCCACTCCCATAAGTCTTCCCACTATGAGAGGATCTGCTAAACCGAAAAGGAAAAATTGATATACATAACACGATCAATAAAAAAGGAGAGTCCTTACATTAATCAACTCGAGGGTCGATCAATGACATATTTCCCATGGTTACACATAAATTGCATGTTAATGCTTTATGGGGGCAGACAATAATCAAGAAAGAGAACCATGGACCTAATAAAATTGGTCTAATGGCCATGACATACCATAAGGGATCACCAAAAGTGCAAGGTGAACCATTGTAAGGGCTTCCCGAAGCACTTTTCAATAGAATCCAATTACACCATGCTTTCACACCAACTTACAAATAAGAATTCTAAGTCAAGACATAAATCAGTCGGAAAGTATTATCAACTCGAAACACCTCACATCCAACACATCCAAAAAACAAGGACACACAAAACTAACAACAAATTTTCCTTTAACAAAACCCTTTGAAAAGAAACAAATCTTGGGGGTTTCAAAAACACCAATAATGTCTCATGGGTTGAACACATGCATGTTCATGTTCCACAACAGCACCCAGCTAATGTTCATCCAGGAACTCATCTACTCATTCCTTTGACCATTTCTCTTTCGACATATACCCATGCAAGTGGTTTCCCATGGGAGCACCAAGGATCGAAACAAGACCATTCCATTTTCAAAACCAAACATTCTTCCCACACTTTTCTTACACTCAAATACTTTTATTTTTAAAGAGATTCTTTTTGAAACAATTTTCAAGACCAAATCATATTTAATTAAAAACCAGATTTCAATGAATCCAAAACAAAGAGACGTGGAATGAAGTAAGAGGGAACTAGTGTCAGCATATGACTGTGACCTATGTTTGGAGACCATATGCCAATCACACCACCACCACAGAGGGTATTCTAGGATAGTATCCCCAGCTCTACATGGCTTGCTAGACCCTGCAAACTCACTATGACCATAGACCCTAGTCACTTTTCATTTCTCCTAAACAAGATTAACCACACGGACCAAAGATTTTGTCAAAACTCTACTTGCTTTGGTAACTCGACAACCTCCACGAGGTGTGCCAGCCAGGCACCTTACCCATAACTATAACATCATGTTATGACACCGTTATCTTTTGTCTACCTTGAATCTATCCCAAAAAAACACGACCCAATAGAACAACTCCATATAATATCATTTTGTCATGAACCAGGCTGGGTCATCATCCAACCCGATGCCCGACCTGGTCTACGACATGGCCCGAAGGGCGTTCCCAATCCCCACGGGCTGGAACAAGTGCTTGAGTATCAAAACAAACACATTGGAATCATTTACCCAAAATAGTTAACACAAAAACAACTAACAAGATAAATAAACTAAAAGTAAAAACACACAACCAAACATGACATTAAACTAAAATCTGATTTAAAGGTTTACAACGTGATCCAACATCCAAAAAGTAACAAAAAATTTACTAAAACTCTGACTCAGACCTCCAAACAAAAAGAGAGGTGCGATAAACATGAGCTACAACCACCGACCTACATGAGCAGACTATGCACAACCTGAACCACCGTTACTGATCATGATGCCATAACCTAGAATACACAAGAAAGAAGATCTACATACACTAAAAGGTGTTTGTAGGGTGTGATGTAAGAGCCCAGTAGGATACCCCCCAATAAAAATGCTCAACGTATTAACATAAAATGATATATTCATTTGAAGGCTTAATAAATGAAATGACACCAAATCTTGCACAATTTTAAAGAAACAATTTCCTTATAAAAAAAATTTCAACGAAATAAACTTAGTTAAAAAACACACATTCCCTTAAGAAAAACCCAATCCTTAAAAAACTCATAAGTTACACTGTATGCCGATGGTGAGTGTGAGGTAGTCTAAGAGCACCAAAAGTGGTTGATGCCATATAGGTAATAGAAAAATGAATGGAACCCTACAACATCGTGTCTCGGTGAACAGATGTATAGGAATCAAAACAAACTAGGTTCTTGTGCATGATCTAGTATTAGGGAAACACATACATAACCTAGTGGTCTCTAATCATCATCCAAAGATCAGTTAGTGTTGAAATCGTCAAACTAGCTATGTGAAACTAGGCCAGAGCTGCTATCATATCACTAGAATTCTAGATCTAGTCTGCCCACCAAGTACCTAGGCTTCCCCTTTTGTGATCATGATGTTTCAGTTTCACATTTCATGTCAAACTCTAATGAATGAAACAAACAGGGTGCTTCCAGAACCCAATTCCACACTTTCACACGCACAAAAATCCATTTGAAATAGTACACACACCAAAAGACTTTACCCAACTCAATGAAAACAATTTCTGTATTGCTAATAATTATTTATTAAAACATATTAAATTCGCATCATTATTAATTTTTTATTAAGACATATTAAATTCTTTGTAAATAAATTCCTTAAAAATATTCATACATGGCTTAACACAAAAAACAAACTCAGCCCTCATGTATGACCAAACCCACCCAATGCCACATCAAGAACACAACTTGTGACACTCACATCAATTAATAACCCAACCGCATGGTTAAAACACTACTTTACTGATTAAACAAGGTACTAGAAATTTTATTATGAAATTTCAGAATATGACACATGACATTAAACACTAAAATCAACTCAAACCCTCTTTTTGGAAAAAACACATATGAATGCTGCACAAGATCATAAACCACACACTTTTCACATTTTCCCAAAAAATGCAAAATTTATAAAACACTAGTAGATAGCTCAACATAGGTTTTCATAGCAACAAACTACTCAACCCACGCAACACCCGCACTTATGACCAAGAACATGAACCATCATGTTGAGAACATTATTAACACCACTCGCACAAATGGAAAACTAGATTCAGGTATTATTAAACACTAACGATTGACTAAATAATAGTTTTTGACCAATGAATGCACCCACACCACATGAACATATTACCAAAGAAAACTAACATATGAAAAACATCAAAAAACATAATCCTCAACGAAATGAATTTATCAAAGAACATTATCAAATAACTAAGAAAAAAAATTAATTCATTAAATAATGTTTAAATGTGGAACCACCAACCTCACATGAATATTCCTCCAGATGATTGTGTAAAACCACACCTACACCCCATTCACACCTAAAGGAAACTAGAACAAGAAATAAAAGGGGATCGGACCACAAAGTCAAGATTGAACCCCTAAAACAACACCCAACATTCTCCTAAAACCAAAAACTTAATGGGAAATGGGAGATACTTGTTTGGAGGGTATGCCGAAGCGACAACGATAGCTGGGAGGTGGGGCAGTGCATGTCCAAGGGCTGGCCGAGACGTGTTCGAACCAGGGAGTTCCAGTGCGGCGGGACAATGAGCGAAATGGTGGTCCGGTGTAGCAGGTGCAGTAGAGGTTGATGGCGTGACTAGAAAAAAAAACTAGGGAGGTGCGATGATGGGTTTCCGTGTGAGGCAGCGGGCACTGGGGATCGAGGTGAGGTAGTAGGATGACATGTGGTGGTCTGCCTAAGGTGCTTGATGAGAGGAATAGGTTACGCCGACTACTTTGGGGAGTCACAACCAAAGGATTAGTGTCCTGAGATGTTGCATGAGGCAGGGAGGCCAATAGATAGTAGCCATCACTGGAGTGGAGAGCGTGGCTGCGGGGGGGGGGGGGGGGGGGGGGTTGTGCGCATACATAAGAGGTGTGCCGGCCTTGGGAGGCTGTCGGAGGAGATGAAGGTGGGATCCTCTAGTGAGGAGAGTCTGAAGGTGGGATCCTCTAGTGAGGAGAGGCCAAGGGAGAGGAAGGGGGTAGGCTTGATGGGTCAGAAGGGATGAAATGGTGTACGACAGGGTTAGGGAAGGGGAGTTTACTACGATGGGAAAAAGGGAAGGAGGGGTGGGAGAAAAAAAAGAGAAAACAAATAAAAAGAAACCTAAAAAATATACCAACAAAACCAATAATAATAATGTCAATATTAATAATATTAATAATAATTATATTAATAGGATGTAAATAATAATAATCAGTAAATAATAAACTTGATACTAAGAAACATTATAATTATAACTTAGTAATAATAATATTATTATTCATAATAAGAATATTATAATTGTTAATATTTTAAAATCATTAATTTATTTTACTTTATCCTAATTTCCATTTGATTTAATTATTTATTTTGAACATTGAGTTGGTCGTATGGTTAACTGAGCGATGTCGCTGGTTGACCTGGACAATGTTGTGCAACTTCAACCGTGGTGCACTGAATGTTGTCAAGGAAAAAAACTTCTTCTTTGAAATAAGAACTAAAAAATTTAAGTTGGGATTCAACCTAAACTACTTGATTCCCACCAAATTAATAAAATAAGGAATTCAAAGATAGTTGGTGTGACATTTTTCTACTAAAACCAGTTAAATTATCTCTCTACAAGATTAATATTAATATTAATTTTTATGATTCTATGATTTGAATTTAAAAACATGTAAATACAACATTATAATCAGGATTATATTTTTATTCTAATATAATCTACTTAATTTTTGACTAAAATGATTTCTGAAAGTGATTGAAAATAATTACAGTCATTAAGGTGTAATAAATATTAAAAATGTACTTAACATTTTATTTAAGGGTACAAATGAACTAGAAAATTCTCCACCACGAAATAAATATCTATAAATCATCCATTGATTTTAATTTGTTGAGATTGGATAGTTTGGTATTACTTTTTTTAGTAATGAACATGTGTACACCTAACATGTTTTCAAAAATTCCAAATGCATCCTTTTCCATCCCTATAAAGGCCACCACCTCTCTCCCTTACTCAAACATCTCAAAACTGCTTAGATCGTTCAATATAATACCATTTATTCTTCTAGAATTAATAAAATCATCCTATAAGCCTCAATTTGTGCATAAATCTTTCCAATGATAGATTTTTGTGAAAAACAAAATTAGTTTCCCGATTAAGAGTTAATTCCTTCTCTAAATCTTCTATACAATCATTTCCATTATTCAACCACAATAATATTCTTATTATATTATTATATAAAAAAGTATTATAAATAAACCAGTATTTTTGTAAATTAATATTTATTGATACATTTACACACAATAATGTCTAATAGGTAATGAATATATTGTTTCATTGTATGGAGAATTACTGCCTCACCCTAATATTAGTGTTCCTTTTCTAGTTCTTACGTTAATTTATTCCATTATGATAGATATAATTTTTATATATATTATATATGATATTTATTATGTCTTTAATATTATTTAATTCACTTAAAAAATCTACCCTTATACTTTCCATTTTGCGTAAAAATGATAACATCAATTGAAGATGTGTGGACTACAGCCACCTCAAAGTGATGTGATTAATTCACATGATCCATGGAATGTATAGAGAATGATTATAATTGATCATACGAGACATAATTTATATATATATATGATATTAAAAACATAATTAACATTATTTAAATACATACATACATACATACATACATATATTATTATTTATTTTCCATTCACCATGAAAAAAATTATAATGTTAGTTGTGGACGTGTGGACTACTACCTCATAACATGATTTGATTCATTTTACATTATAAGATTTTTTATATACGTATATATTAATAAATAATATTTTATTCATGATATTATAATCATTCTATAATATTATAATTCTATTTACCTACATTTTCTAACGATCAATAAAAAATGTGAACATTACTCGTTCGTACGTACGACCCACTGTTCCAAGATTGTAATGTTGGTTCTTTTATCAAACTCATATTTAATGATTGATTTTAAAATATAATTGATATATAAATATGATAATTATATCACTATTATTATTTGAGAGATGTTATATATTGACCCTTTTGACAATTGTTGACCTATAAATGTTGTTTTGGACACATAATCTGAATTTGGCCAAAACAGCTAGTATAAACATAATTTTTTAATTAGCTGTATGAATAATTGTAATAAGTGAACTAAATGTCATGAATAACATGAAATATTTTCTCATGAAAGTATAAAATTAACCAAATTTTATTATGAAGGAATATTAATGACATTCACCCAAAAGGAACCACATGGTAATGAATTCTCCTTTCAAAATTTACATCAAGGGGATAAAGGTAATGTTTACAACTTATATGTTTTGAGAGGTGTGTCAAATTACCCTATTAGTATATAGAATCATTAATGTTGTTACAATCATGGTATTTAACTCTTTAATTTAATATTATTCTTTCTTGTGTATTATGATTTAAAATGTGTCAAGAATGTATGGGATACTTTGGAGTGATTAAAGATTATTTTCCTCAACAATATATTTAATGATCTTTCAACGGAATTTTTGTTTGAGGAAATTATATTTATTTTTATCAATAAACCCTTTAATTATCCTTTTTTTATTCATGAATATTTTCAATATTAGTACATATATTAAATTATTTTTAACTTAAAATGTTTTATAAAATGTTTTTCCAAAAACCCGACATTATTTCTATCTGTAATCGATGAACTGGTTTTCTTTTAAATACCATGTTTTGTAAAAAAAATCTATCGAGTCTGTAAAATTATTTTTCCAATTCTGTTTTATCCCTTTTTTCATTTACAAATGTTTTTAATGGAATATTCTTTTCATGTTCTGAATGAGTCATTTTATAATCTTTTCCCATAGAAAAGGAATATTCTTATTTTCCTTATACGACTTATATGGATCTATCTGACATCATATCTTTGAATCACCATTTTCAAGTATAATTGTATTATTTATAAAGAAAACAATTACAAAAGTTATTTCAATAGAAAAATACTTTCATAATGATTTTCAATATCATATGATATTTTTCACAATAATAATTTCAAATATTTTACTTTTATTTCATCAATGACAACAACCCTTTATTTTTACTCAACATAGAATTTGTCATACTGATACCATCCTTATTCTTCCCCATGATGGTTTATGATTTTTTTACAATAATATTAACCAAATTGACTTCCATGACATATTTTTTAATCCCCTTGAAATATCCAATTTCATATGATAATTGAGCATTAATATTCTCATAATTATCCACACCATTAATCGTTGATATTATTATTTCTTAAACCATATACCATTTTAATTTTTTGTTTTCAAATGTTTAATTTTTGATAAATCTATTTTTTACTCAATATATTTAATTTAGAAGGAATGTTAGTTATTTTGATTATTCAATATGGGGATATTTGTTTTACTGGAAATTTTGGGTGGAGCCCAGTCATTTTATAAATACTCAATGGATCATCAGGTTTTCATGAGAAAAATAGTTATGAAAAAGGGTTTATACCATTAGTTTATACTATCTTATGAATAGTCTTGATAGTAATATTTTATCACGTTCTTCAGACACAAAGTCTAAAAATTAAGAATTTGCATCATATTATTTTAAGTAATTATTCACCAATGATATTTCGCATCATCATATTTATGGATATAGTTCATTTCAGTTTATTTATTAAATGGCATGTTTTTCTATTTCATAGATTTCCAAATTAATTTTTCTATATCATGTAATTATAATGTAATTTAATTTTATTTATTACATTTTTATATTGATTATTTACAACCATTAAATTTATTTATTACATTTTATGTGTGTTCAATTATTTATTTTCGTATTTTAATATTATTATTGATTCGTTATTTCTTCTGAAATACTTTTTCCTTACTATGAATTTCAGCTCACTCGTATTATGTTTCTTTTCCTAGGATCCCATGAAGAATACTATGAAATATATTTAGGTATATACTATAATGTTTAGAGTTATCTTGGATTATTTCAAATTATAAGGAAGAAAAAAGTAATGTTGTGATTTGTGTATCCATTTGTAATAAAAAATATATTTTTGTATCTAGTTTTCCAAAACTAAAAAACTGATCGGTCTATCGTTGTATAATTCCTTGAAATCATGCCAATGTAATTGATATTAGACAACTACTCCAGGCTTCTGGGGATTGGTCGCAACATATGGTATCAAATAATATTTATTAGAAACCTTGGGAACTATATTTATGAAAACATAGGTTAGATAACATATCACTAATGTACAATTTCCGGATAAGTATAGAAGAAAATTCCAGTGTTTTGTAATTAATAGATTATGTGGTTCTCCTAGACGTTAATCCATGTTTAGATAATATAACTGGGAATAGTTCTGGAACAGATGTACCTAATAGTTGCAGCGCTGACAAGGTATATCGAGCCTAACTTAGGTTATCCCAATATAAGACAACATGCCTTACTGCACACCTGCTTTGACACCCTAGGGTCATATTTTTTGGAGATTTCATATTTTCAATAAAACCCATTTTTAATAATTTAAATAGACAAAGACACTAATTAATCAAGGTGAATCCTATGTTTTTTTATAAATTTAAACGTAATCTGTCATTATTGAGATATCTAATTGATAATTACACACTTTTCTCACAATAACTATTCTTGGTCACACTATTCTTTTTAGTTTTAGTCAATGTCTTGAACCCAAATGTTTCATGTTAACATCGAAAATGAAAAAAAAATGTTGTGAACATGAGCATCCAAATGATTTCTTAATATTATTGAATGATATAATTATTATTCTGAATCATTTTTGTGAAATATGATTTTCAATATATAACTTTACAAACTCCTAAATTTACCAAAGAAGAGAAGGACATAGATTGATAAGAGGTCACGTGGTGGATACTGTGATAAATATAAGGTATTATTTTAGGCATGTGAAATGTGTGGAAGGAGTCACCCATGAAGGTGTATCAATAGAACTTGTAAATTATTTATTTGTATGGAAGAAGGAAATAAATAATATGATTTTGTAGGAAAAAGGGAAGAATAAAATGGAATAAAATGAAGCTCACCCAAATAAATAATTTATAGATTATTTTTGTAATTGCAGGGAACTTGGATATTAACCATGTCAATGCCCTCTTAAATATGATAAACTATAGAAAACTAAAGGATCTATGTTAAATTAAGTTTCTGATGTATTTAGGTTTTGTTGTTGTACTAAAAACCACATTTCAAAGTATATTTTGTGATTAACCTAATTTCAATGATGTACATTAGATTTAATTTTGAAATTATATTAATATTTCTTTTGAAAAGGAAATCCTACAATATGGGTGACAACCAATCAAAATTTTCATGTTCGTGTGTCTCAAAACCCCAACTATAGGATCATAGTGGTTACACACCATCCACTGACCTTCATAATGTCTTTCTTAATTTATTCATTTTGATTAGTTAAACAATTTAACAATAAAATGTTAATGAAGAACCATCAGTATCAACTTTAGATTATATATTAGTCTATTATTTATATTGTTTCTTGATGATAGTAAGACACAAATAGTAATACTTTTTTGACTCTTTTATATGCCTTATGATCCTTTAAATTTTTCTTTTAGTGTATCAAGAATAAAATAATCATTATTGGTAAATAATTTGTGGGAGTAAAGTGATGAATTAGAATTTGATCAAATCACAAAAAAAATTTAGGATTGTTCATATGAAATAAAATAATATCAATTAATAATATTTCAATTTATTCTTAGTCAGTAAATCAATTACCCAATAATAGGAAAATGAAATAGAAATAAAATTTTCACCTAAAAATTATTTTTTTACGAATATGATGGTCTACTAAATACTTATAGCTTATGGATTTGTGTTTTTCAACATTATATTTATCAATAACATGTTTGTGGTATAATAGCTCTTTCACTCCCTATAATATTTATGCTTTTCTTTTATATACGTATCTCTTCATGCCACTATAGTTCTCATGCATAGATTCATAGTTACATGGTTGTCCATGTGACCTTTTTCGTTCGATTATCTCTTTTATAGAGGATGAGTTATGAGCCATTATTACTATGTGGGGTTTCAATCATTGGATGTATCAAAAAATCATTCACTATAATATAGTTTAAATTGAAAGGATGATTTTTAATTAAGGTGTGGAGAATTTGACACCCCCAAATTCTAAAGGTCAACATTGTATACAATAAAAAGTATGGTATAAAACACCAAACATGTAATGAAATATAATATCATGAGACAGTTCTATAAATTTACAATTTCAATTAAATTATATACCTGCTGTAGCTTGTAATGCATGATAAATGGAGAGTGCTTGTGTTACAAGAAAGAGAGTACTTCCTTGATATATTACATTAAATAGAATACCGAGATAAAAAAACTAACAAAATATTATTAAAATATTATTATTTAATATAATATGATATGAATTATCCACTAAATAGTTGTTATTAATAGTTATAACTAACATATAAAAATAATTATTTACACTATTATAAAAGTAATTTTTTTAAACAAGTCGAGCCATAAGAAAACCTTCTGACCATTTATTATAATGAAATAAAAAGTACAGATAAGGATGTTAGGATCTAACAAAAAAAATTATTCATCCATTAAACAATGTTTTTAACTATCATAATATGAAAAATTAGTTCAATAATTTGTGTCACTAGAAGTCTCTCATTCAGATTGAGATTTTTCCTGGTTTATACTATTAAGAATGTATGTGTTAACATTCGTAGACATCATCGAAGAAAATATAGTAAAAACATTCTTATAAAGGTTAGAATAATACTTAAAAGAATTACTATTGGAGGTAACATATGTGAATCCCACCCCATTAGTTATCTTTTACATGCCACTCAAGACTAAATCCTTAAAGGAAGCACACCAACCACTTCCCTAAACCTTATTAGGGGTAACCTTCCCCCTTACATCCTTAGAAATGTTCGACTGTTTGATAGAAAACAAAGAAGATTGGAAGGGATTATGGATTTCATGGTGACAATCAACACACTATTTTGTATCAATATTATTGGAGACATCAACTAGAGAGTGACCAGGGATCATTGATCCCAAAGACCGTGGATGGGTTTCCCTATCTAAATTGAGCTATTCAAAAAAATCATCCTGAGGAGTTTTTTGGGACACTATGATATCTCTATGTAGACTAATCCATCAGAATACTCATGAATTTACACTTAATCACTTTTGATTAATAATTCCCAGAAGTCATCACCTCATCCACAATGGATGTTGGCTCCTTGAGAGTATCATCATCATGAATGATGGTCTTTGACAAAGCCACATAATTGGTCCCTGACTTCTTTCGACATTGATTTTCCAGATGAACCATCAACCCACATTACTTACATAAAAAATTCATCCGACATGTCACCCATGTGTGGCCCATATCCATACATTCATGGCCAAAAAAGGTTTTTTCATACTCAAAATCAATTTGTATGTTTTTAGAATGAGTATAATGAGTTACCTTGTTAGTCAAGATCGAGCATATGTCAACATCCAAAGCCCAGTGGAGTTCATAATTAAACCATGAAACTTAAATTATTGATTTTGTTTTGTTGAGTGTGACAGATTATATATAATAACATTTTTGGACCTAATATGATACCAAAAATACCAAGTGAGTCATTTTCCTTCCCTATAAAAGGCCACCACCACTCTCCCTTCCTCACACCTCTGTAGAAACATTGGATCAATAAAAATACACCCATGTAGTCTTCCAACATCACTCCCCTCAATCTATATGCCACCCATTGGCCAAAAATCCTACCATTCATGCCTTTTGTGTAAACCAAAAAGACCTATCTGATTAAGATGAAACGTCTTATCTCATGCTTTTTATTTTCATTTTCATTCATCAACCCTATAAACTTATTATTATATTATTAAATAAAAAACAACTATTATAAATATAATAGGATGTTATTATTTTATATTTATTCTTACACTTATTCACACCAATTTCCAATAGATAATGAACATACACTTTTATTGTATGGTGAACTACTGCCTCATGAAATGACGATTGCTCATTTTTAAATTTCCAACATTCAGGGTTGTCCATTATGATGGAAAAACTAATTATATACATATATTATATTATATTTATTAAGTATTTTTTATTATTTATTTATATTACAACAGATATCATTATACATCCTATTTTGTGTTAATATCATAACATTTTTTGAGGAAGTGTGGACTATCACCCCCTCAAAGCGATGATATTTGTTCACACAATCCTTGGAATGTATAAATGATGATAAAAATTAAAAATATCAGACATAAAAAACATATATATAATATTCATGTCATAATTAAATATAGATAAATATATGTATATATATACATATCATTTTCATTATTATTATTTCACACGCACAGAAGTGATATTGTTGGTTGTGGACGTTTATACTTCTGACTCCTCGACATGATGTGATTCCATTAACATTTTGATAATTATATATACAGGTATATATTAAATAATAATGTGGTATTAATTATATTATTATCATTATGAAAACATATAATTCTATTTACATACATTTCATAACGATTATTGAAAAAATGAGAACGTTACTCACACGTACACACGGCCTACTGTCTCCATGATTATAACGTTGGATCATTTTATTAATTTTTTTTCAATTTTAAAACTAAAATACATATAATAATATGATAATAATGTTATTATTATTATTCTATAGATTATATATACTGACACCTTTGAATATAGTTGAGCTTCCAAAGACGTTTTTAACACATAAACTGAATTTGGTCATAAACCATTTTTAAAAAAATAATTGTTTAAGTAGATTTACACAAAATTGTTAAAATTGATATAAATGTAATTATAAACATGAAAAATGTTCTCAATATTGTTAAAAAATAAAATAACATTATTATATTGTAAGTTAAAGGATGTTCACGAAAAATGAAACACCAGGTAATGTATTCTCCTCACTTTTTACATCTATAAGATAAATGTCATGTTCACCACTTATATCTTTTGAGTGGTGTATCTACTCCCCCTATTGTTATATTTTACCATTAATCATATTACCTTAATGTTATATGATTATTTAATTTAATATTAATACTTAATGAATTTTATGATTTAAAATGTTTCAAGGTTATATTGGACACTTTGGAATGTTTAATTTTTTTTTCCACAACTACATATTTAATGATATTTCATCTGAATTACAATTTAATGAAATAATATAATAAATTTTTAGTACAGAAAATCATAATTATATATTTATTAATGGAAAAATTATATATTACTACTATTAATTAATTATTTGGCACTTAATATCTGTAGAATGTTTTTATAAAACATGTCTTTTTTCTCTCTTTAGTCAGGGGAACAATTTTTTTTCTAAAACCCATGTTTTTTTCAAATTTTATTCAAAAATGTTGTTAAAATTATTTTGAATGAAAATTATTACCCATTTTTAGACTTTTACCACTATTTTAAAAGAAATATTATTGTATCCTTCTATATGTGGCATTTTATAACTTTTTTGTCATATAAATCAAATATTTTTTTACATCATATTATTTGTATGAATCTATCCACCGTCAATTGTTTGAATCTTATTTTTCAGGATTAAAAGGTTTTCAATAAAATAAATAATCTTCTAAAAGGGATTTAAGAAAATCTATTTTCATTTGGTATTTCAAAAAATAAGGATATTTTTATCAGGAATATTTATAAAATTAATTATTTTATTTCATCAATGACCAAAACACCCTATTTTTAATCAATGTGGAATTTTTGGTATTTACAAATTCTTTATTCTTACTATAGAAGGTTTATTATTGATTTGGAAAAGGATATTATTCACATTCAATTAGTATATTTATTTGGTATTCCCCTTGAAATTACACTTTCATATGATCATTGAGTAATTATTTTTTCAAAATTATCCATACAATTTATCAGGGATATTAATAGAGCCAAAATTGTACACCTTTTACAAAGGTTTTTAAATTGGAAATTATTGAGAAAATTGTATATCGTATTAAATATAGTTAATTAAAATAACCTATTAGTTATTTTGATTATTTGATATGAAGAATTTTTTGGATTGAAAATGAATTGTTGAACCTATACATTATATAGGTCCTCAATATATTGATAGGTTCCCATGAGGCAAATAGGTGTGGAAATTGGATTCTACACTCTATTTTAATCCTTATTGTGAATGTACATTAAGGGAATAGTTTTCCATGTTCCTCAATCATGATATCTGACAATTACGATTTTCCATCATATTAGTTTTATAAATTATTTAACCAAGCGAATTTTGGTAGACATATCCATGGATATAGTTCATTTAAGTTTATTGATTAAATAGAACGTGTTTTAGTTTCATACCATTCCATAGTGATTATAACATATAAAGTTATTTTAGGTTTCTTGTATTTCTATAAATTTATATTCCTTATAATTTATGTACTTATATTTTGTTTACTGATTACATGGAATGTTTGTTCAAATTTTTACCTTTCCATTTTACTATTATTGTTGATTCATTATTTCATTCACAATATGTTTTTCTTGTTGTGAATTTCATCTCACCATTATTATGTTTCTTTTTCCATGAATCCAAAAATAGTACTATGAATGATATGAAGGGATTTACTAGATCAGATATAGTTATCATCAAATGTATTTTTTAAGAATTAATGAAAAATTTATATTGTAATTAGTGTTGTAATTTTTATAAAATAATCTTTTATTTAATTGGATGACCAAGAATACAAACATGATCTATCTTTTAGGGATAAATTCCCTATAATAAATCTGTTATAATTGATATTAGAAAAATCTCTATTGGATTCTTGAGTTGGGTTGCTAATTTGTTTCCTATATTGGTTTGAATTACAAGGGATAAAAAAATTCTAGGAATTTAAGAAAAAGAAGTATGATTCAATGGATTTGAATGAAGATAATAAAAAATGATTAAAAAAGGTCTTATCCCAATAAAAATTAGGATCATTATAGTAAAAACAATCAGTGTTACTCAATATTTAAGGTATGATATCGAAAGGGAATTGAATATTCCCGAATTAAAAACATATGAAAAAACATATTCACTGTATTGAGAGGGTAGAAGTGGATTTTTTTTTCAAAATCATGTGTACTTTGAAAATATTTATAATAAAAGCTCTAGATAGAAAGAAATGGATAATTATCAATTAAAAAATATAAATGTATAAAAATATAGATTCTAATTTGTGTTACAGTTGGAACAAATCACCTCGGTTAATGCCTTAACAAATCTAGGATGTGTTTTTAATGTGGTATGTTTGGAAATATGTCTTGTAAATGAAATTAAAACAATATTATTGGTTGTGTGTTTAATTATGTTAATTAAATCAAAATATGATTCAAATATGGAGATATGAGGCATTATAAAAATACCTACCCAATGAATTATTTGAATAATATCAAGTATTTAGACTATAAGGAGAATGGTGTAGTGGAATCCATTGAGACTACTAAAGAATATGTGGGGCAATCCAATGAACTGGTATCATGTTCATGGTATTTTAACTGAAAATTTTATAATATATTCATTGATACGGGTTATACTTATTAATTTATTTATGATAATGTTTTTATGAAATGGAAATTTAACCTCCTGAAATGAAACTATTGATTATATTTATGACACCAGGTGGAAATATTATTGAAAAATTGAATTATAAGAATATACATATTTTTGTCTATGTAAAGACATTACCTACGAATCATGATGTTTTTTCCCATATTAGAGTTTGATGATATTATGGGTATGAAATAGATTCCAATTTACCATTATAATATATATTGTATAATTAATGAATATATTTTTTAGAATGTTTTTCAGTATGTATAAAATAATGAGCTCATACCATTGATAACATATTTGGAATTTAATAAAATGTTAGAAGACCGAAATGAAAACTATCATGCACATATTGTAAAAAAAATGATGTTTTTAGATAAAAAATATGTCAGTGGTTAATGAATACATGAATTTTTTTCACTGATGATTCTCCTTGTGTTATTATAGATGAATAAGTTGAATTTACCATTGAATTTGTTCCTAATTTTAAGATAATTTCAAAATCCAATTTTCGATGGCATAGTTTTAACTTTTAGAATTGCAAAAATAGTTTCCAGGGTTTCATGATAATGGTTTCATTCATCATTGAACTTCACCAAGGGGTGATACGATTTTTTTGTTAAAATAAATGACGTTTCCTCGAGTCTATTCGTTGACTATTAATATTTGAATAATATTACTATTAAAAATAAATATCCATTTTCTCATATTGATGAAATATATTATCATCTCTATAGTGTTAGGTATTTTTTAAGATTGACATGGGATCTGGGTACCATCATATAAAACTAAAGAATTATGACATTGCAAAAAATAGCATTTTAACTACATATGGGAAATATTTTTTTTGTTATTCACTTTTGTTTGAAAAATGAATCTACTATATTTGTGGATCTTATCAGCTCTAGGGATTATGTTTTTTTTAAATTTTAATTAATGATATTTTGGTTTATTCCAAAAGTTATTATTTCCATGAAAAACATACATATATTTTTATTAAACACCATAATGATAATAATTTATATTCAAAATTTATAAAATGGGATTTTTATATCAACATATTCCTTTTTAGGGGGACATTATAAACAAAGATTAAATAAGAGTGGATATATTAAAAAATTATTTTTTGAAGAAAAATACCCATAAATGTAACAAAGATTTATAGTTTTATTGGATTAGTAGGACTTTACCGACTGTTTTTATGAAATTTCTATAGTAATATAGATAGCTATACTATTTATCAGCTCTATATTATTTAACACGAAAAGGGGAAAATTTTATTTAGATTTCTCTACTAATACTCAATGATACATTCATGTTATATATATTTTCCCTCTACATTGTATCTAACAATGATCCCATGGTATCTTCTAATTATTAAAAAGGCCTTCATAAGTCATTTGGAACTGAATTAAATTACAACACTAATATTCATCCTCAATCAGATGGATATACTGGGATAAAAATTTTGAAATTAGAGAGAATTTTACATGCTTGTTTAATGAATTATTATGGTAGTGGGGATTAATATCATTCCTTAATTAGGTTTCCCCTTAATAAATTGTTTTATTCAAATTTACATATGGGATATTTAGAGTAATTTTATGGGAAGAGGTGTCGAACTCAATTATATTAGGATGAAGTCAGATAATGGTAGTTGATTGGGCCAGGGTTAGTTATGGATGTTATTAATAAATTGAGTATTATCCAACCACATATGGGGACATCTCAGAGCTGGATGAATTGTTATTTATATAACAAGAGGAAATAATGTTATTTTGAGGTAGGTGGTCATGTTTTCCATAAATTATCCCATTATAAAAAGTACCAGGAATTATGTAAAGAAATAAATGATAAGTAAATGGTATATTAGAAATTATGAAATCATTGAGAATGTAGGACCATTTTCTAACAATGAAGCATTGCATCCGAGATTTTCTCAGGTTTGTAATGTTTTTAATGATTCTGTGCTATGAAATTATTTGGAAAATTCATCTCATTTTAGGATCCCATCATTAGTTCATAAATAAGATATCCATTAGTATGAAGAGAGACCTATATAGATTCATTATCATAGAGAGAAATTATTGTAGAGTGTGATAATTCACATGCTTAATGATTTTTAGAGAAAGAACACGGTGGAAGAATTTATAAGGAAATATAAAAATGCTATGGGTAAAATACATCCTCATATGTTCAATAAGTATATAAAAATTTTATAGATTCTATTTCTATATTGGGGGGAACGTAACATCCTTGATACCTATAAAATATTTTTTTCGTTCTGTAATTAAATAGTTCAATTCATTATAAATTTATAACTAACAAAGTTGAATTTATAATAATTAAGAAATATATTCTAATAGAATAGTAACATAACCTATCAATTTAAAAATAAAATGTATGTATCTTATCATAGCATGAAATAAGTAAATAATTTTTTTAAAAATGATAATTTCAGTATTGGTATTTTTTTGGAAAATAAATGTATATTTAAAATTTTATAATTAATAAAATAAGTTAAAAAAATTTATCTTCATATAATAGGATAAAAAATTCTTATTTTTTTGTAATTTAATTATATGAAAATATTATGAGACCATAATAACTATGTCAGAGTGTGCTAAAATATGCTATTATATATTTTTTTAATAAAAATATGTTTTTTATTATATTCAAAATATCCACATGGGGGGAAAACATGGATCTCAAAACCTAAAACACCATGTCATATTCATAAAATATAAAATATTCCACAAATTAAAATTTTGAAATGAGAATCAAAGCTGTGGGAACAGTCACATCAATGACAAAAAACTCAAATCATGTTGTTGCATCGAGGAAATCATGTCTCTCAATCGTCATCATCATTTATAATATCAATTTTTTTAGATACATGAGGAATTTTATACAAAATAAAAAATCTCATATTTAGAAAATTAATAAAATAAAATTTAGTTATTTTTTGAGTTCTACAAATTTAATAATCGGTAGTGTGAAATTTTGGTATTTTACTAAAATAACTGAATTTTTGGTGAATAGTCAAATATTATAATTTATTATATATATATATATTATACGACCTATACACTATTACTTGATAAATTTCCTATGTAGGATCTATAATCTCAAATTATACTTCTGTATTTACTGTATTTACTCATGGAATCAAATATAATCATATTATTGAGAGAAAATAATATGATGATGACTAAAATAATAAAAAAACACCCATCATCTCTACTATAAATACCACCTCTATCCAACATTTTTCCTCACACCTCCAAAGCCTAGTTTATCTTAATATTTCTATCTTATTATCTCCCAAATAAGTTTCCTAATGTTTATGATCATGTTGTATTAGAAATTGTCCAAAACTGAGTATGCCATGGAGGTTATCATGTAGAATATTTCACGAGGTCATATCGCCTTTATTTTTCTATAATTTTATTTTCAATTTATTATTTTATTCTTCTCTACTCACATACCCTCATCTAATTAAAATGAAAATTATAGTATCTTAAATATTCTCTAATGATATTATGTTAGTATAATATCAACTATCAGACAAATCCACTTCTATACTTATTCTGCAAAATGAAACAATTTTTTTAATATGTTGATTCGTTGCCTTAATGGATGACATATATTCATTTTCACTAGAACATAATGCCTGTTAATGAAAAAATATAACTAAAAAACGTTTTATTATATATATTATATGTTATAAAATGTTCTAGAATATATATATAATCATGATATGTAATAAATTGATATAAGTGGGTATTGGTAGTAAACAAACCAAAATAAATTAAATAATTTTAATTAAATTTTTATCAAAAGAATAATCATCAAATCATAAAAACAATGATATATGGAATAATTTAAACATTTTAATACCTTTTATTTACATTTCTGGATTTTTTCTTCCATCTGACTTGTTATTCTATAATGGAAAACCTATGGAATGGATGAAATTAATGCACCCAAAACAATAAAAATACCCAAATATTATGAAAAATCAAGTTAATGGTGTTATAAAAGATCGTATAAGGAATTATAAATATGAATATAGTTATATAAAAAATTAATAACACTATATAAACCAATACACATGAGTTTTGAACACGTTTGAAGGAATTAAAAGCTTGTGTAAGGGACTTACCATTTAAAATCCACCTTAATGTATCTTTTTAAAATATTAAAAAATAATTGTTCTTACTAACTTATATATAATTAGATTATTATCCTATTTTCATGTTGCCAAATTATTATGAGGCCTTCCTTAAAAAATATCATGGTTATTTTTTGGAAAAAAATTATTTTGTATGTGTGATGTTTTCTTTTTAAAATAAATTATTTTCCTCAAGAAACGTTTTTCATGATTCAAGTAATAATGTTTTATAATTAAGGTTAATTTTTTTTATTTTTTTATGAGGAAGGGAGAGGCCTAAATCAACCTCCATTGAATTGGGTATATTTATATTTGTGTTTGGCCATAATTGTTACGCTATGTGTAACTATGATGATTATACCAAAAGGTAGCCATGAGGGATACATCATAAGGTAGTATTAAGAGTTACATTGTAATATAGTCATGAGGGATACTAATCAATTTTTAGATGAAAGGGTTATTGTATAATGTAAGTAATTTCCAAAGTTACCAAAATGGTTATTGTTAATTTTATTATTTAAATAATTTGCTTTCCAAAAGTATGTTTGTGATACTTTATAAGTGATAAGTATGTGTTTTTAAAAATGATTTCATTTGTTATAAGTTATAATAGACTAACATTTTTGATCCATTTATGCTCCTTAATTATATTTTTTTCTCATCCCATGTTTTAAAATGTTCTTAATTGGATTTAAGAAAGGGTTATGAAAAATAAAAATCCATTCTAAATGTTGTAACTATATATCATGAAAAAATAACTTTTTGATAATTTTATTTATTATGGAATAAATTTATAATATTTCAGTAGTATCCACATTGTAGGCTTGTGAGAGATTATGTTGAAATTATAACATAATTCTCCAAAACTATAATAATTAAAATATACTAAAATGTAATAGACTTATTTCTTGATTTAAAAACTCAAAATTATGTATTGTTGAATATATTTTCTTTATAATATTACAATTAGTAAACTTAATATGAATAGATTGTTACTCACTAATAGGTCTTTTTTTCTATAAATATATAATTATACGTATTTATGAATAATTTTTTTTAATATTACTATTTTTAAAGATCAAGATAAATTTTAAATTAAATGAATCACAAACTAGTATTGAAATTTTGATTTTGATATAGAATAATATCATGTATATAGTATTTTATATTCGTAGTAATTAAAATAGAACATTAAATAAAGGAGAATAATTAAAATAAAATCTTTTCAAATTACTATTTTTCTTTATAATATCTAATATTTTTCACTCCAATTTTGTTTATGGTTTTTTATATTATTGATTTTATCATGATCATTCACTATCATTATTAAATTGATATATTTACTCTTCATAATTGCTTGCAAATTATTATTTTCTTATACGTAAAAAAATGAACTTCTCACCTATGTTCTCTTATTTGGAATCCAAATGTGTGTTATTTCCAATTAAATATTCTCATCACATTATATATTTTAAGGAATAATTATTTTAAAAGATATTAATAAATCTGAATTATAAAATTTGAAATTTAAATTACAATACCGATGATTATGAAAGCACTGATTAAATTTCGAGAATGAAATTTATTTACGGTGGACCAAGGTTACCCATGATTTAAAAGTGGAACATCATATTCAAAATAGTATAAGGAAATAACACATAACATTGAAGAGAAAGAAACACCGTTACACATTCAGTAATATTTTGTTAAAAAAATCAATTCATTCTCTTGGAATTCTTATGATACACACAACACCATGGTTAAACAAAATGTGATACTCTATTAAAATAATAATACTTAAATAGACCCATTATAATATTGTTGTTAAAATTGATAGTATGAAAAAGTATAAATAAATTTAAAAATTATATTGTTCAAACATGATTAAAATAAGTTAAATCATTTTGTAGTGATTAGAATCAAATTAAAAACAATTTGAATAAATATTAGTTGTTCTATAAAAGCTATATATTTCAAAAGATTGGGTTTTCCTGATATTCAGACATAATGTATAAATAATATAATATTTTTCAAAATTTTATTTTTAAAAAATATTATATAATTTTTTAAATAAGAATATCAATATTTATATAGGGTAAAATTTGGGATATTTCACAAACTATTAATATTTCATTAAACACAGACTCATAACAGTTTTGAAAAAGTAATTTCATTTAAATGAATTTAGTAATTTAAAAGATGACTTCTGATGAAAATATAATTTATTCTACATTAAGAATTTTTTTAATTATTAAAAACAATGTAATTATTTTATCCAATGTTTCATTATATTTTATTATATGTTAATTTTCTTGTTTCAAAATTAGTTTTTCAAAAAACAGTTTTAAACTACTAATGTTTTTCATTTTTATATAATTAAAAAAACTAAAAATGGGGAATTATAAATATTATATGTATAAATTTTATATCATTAAATATTAATTTTGATACATATATGGAAAATTAATTTACAATGAAAAAAATATTAAATGTTTTTTCCCTTGAAAAATTAACTTCTTTAAAAAGGGCATGTCTATCACTTATTCAGGTAATATTTTTAAAATTTAATTTTTACATATATTTTTATTGAATTCGGTAACATTGTTTCAATATTTTGAAACATAATAATTTTTATTATCTAATATGGTCAAAACAAATTATCATACTGAATAGCAAAAATTTAAAATTTTATTTTTTAATTATGGTAAAAAGGGGTGTACGGGGGGTTAGAAAATATAAGGGATTAAAAGGGAAAAATGTATAATTATTATTTAATAAACATATTTAAATGATATAAATACAAGTGTCATACTTATGCAAATTTGTAAAAAAATATTGGGAAGGACTAAGTAATTTTGGAATATTTTGAGTAATTTCTAGGTTTCATTAATATGGATTCCTTTCCCCACATATAAAAGGACCACTACCATCCTATCATATATGTACTCCATGATCTTTTTGGAACATAATATACCTTCCAAATACTATTAATCACATCCCTATAAACATCCAAAAGAACTTATTTTTATTTTATTACTTTCCGTATATTGATTTATTTTTAATCTTAATGGAGTTCCATAATGAAATGGTATAGTGACTGAATTTTCATTTTAGTTTTACTTATTACTCCACATCGTACAAATATTTATAAAACATGATGATAAAATATATATCATTTATGTCACGACCTGCCTTCACCAAGACAAGAGAAGGGATATTAGGTTGTCAGACCCATCCTTCTTCAAGTTGAAGGAGAGATAATGACCCCTGGGACCCAGCTTCAATAGGTCCCAGAGTGGCGACTAACAGCAAGGGTTTAGAATCACAAACCAGATGTAAGTAATTACCGTTTTTATTTAATAGTATCGGGAGATAATATAATAAATCCCAACAACACAAAAAGTGGATGTACATGTCAATCCAAAACAAACCATTCTCATATGCATGTTCCAAAAGTAAATGATACAAAATTAAAAGAAAACCCCAAAAAGAGTTACCAAAAGAAAGAAAAACAACAACAACGACTGTCCCAATGCCTGAACTAGTATGAACCTGCATGATCCCTAAATTCCTCCTGGAAACCTTAAAATAGTTTTATATACGTAGGGTGAGCATACAAGTATACTCAGTAGGGAAAATCAAAATCTCTCGTGCACAAGTGGGGAGGAATTATAATGCCCCATGATAAAAGAGATTACTGAAACACCTAGCAAGGAAAACTACCCACCCAAGCATCACCAAGGAATGATCCCCAAATAATGCAAGATGAAAAATATAATAGTAATAACACATCAATGTTTGCATACCCCGCACCACTTCCCCACTGGTTATTAAATACATCCTACGCATCGAACGTCTCCCGCCATTCTCACCGCAGTCCCACTGCCACACCCTTCCCGCACACACTATGGCCACAACCACACATCCCGCCCGCAAACACCTAGGCCACAACAACCACACATAACCACTCCTACAAACACCTGGGCCAGAACAACTACTACCACGTCCGAAGACACCTGGGCCTCATCCCGAAGACACTTGGGAAATAACTTTCCCGCACACACCAAGGAAACCACCACAAATACCCTAACCGAAGAATCATGGGCTATAATGGACCTCAGTCCTTCACAGCCTACCTGATGAGTCTTGGTCTATTTGAGAAAGGGAGAAGAAAAAGAGCTAATAACCAGCCACTCGTTGCAGTGTTTGGAAAAACACCCTCCCCCATGAAATGTGGGTGTTTGGCACTAGGTCCTAAACTTGGGTGGGACGAAAATAAGAAAAACTAGAAATACAATTATATAATATATATATAACAAGCACTCATCCCATCCTAGGTGATACCAAACCAACTTAAGCACAAACACCCTTGTCACTATTCATTCACATGAAACACTGAACCCACGACCATGTCACCACTCATCCCGGAAGGAAATTCCCCATTGAGCCCATTCTTGTTTTCATGTTCATGTGATTCCATTTAAGTAAATTCTGCACTAATGGGAAACTAAAAGGCATAAACACAATCTAGAGAAAGAGAAACACCCAAAAAACAATTTAAACATTCACACCCGGTTCTCTTGTAAAGTCACAACAACAAAGGTATCTATGAGATCCCTCAATGTACTGGAACCAAACCAAGCCTCGATATACAGCCCCACCCATCTCAGATTCACAACCAACAACTGTGCCACAATAGATGACACCTTCCCCATCCACGTAACCGCATAGGCAATAAATAGAACAACACACCTACTACCAAAACAGAGTAGGGAATCTTCCAGACTCAAGCACATCATTCATTAGGTTCTTCTTTATGTTGGTTAACTGGGGTGACCACACAAGGATTGATGTTCACTGGGCATACAATTAACCAACCTAGTTTAGGTGATTAACCAATTTCCATGTTACTGTCATTTAATCATCACAGAAGACAAGGGTTTATTAGTGCCCATGGAAAGGACACCAACGTCCATGATTTTCACTGAGGATACACCCATACAGTTCACAACATATAGCAATTATAAAAGTGTAGAGTAGAATTGTCAAACGCACTCGATCATCCGTTAATAGTCTATTTATTATCTTTGTTATGGTTTGGTCTCATCCATTCCCAAATAATCAGTGGCGTACCCACCCCACATGATACACAGTAAGGAGAGACAAAGGAAAATCCCTACTTGGTTGATCAAGGATCGAATTTCTTCTCCATGCACCAAGAACTGGGGATGCGTGACTTTCAGGGGAGGAACATCAGGGAATCCAAGGTTGATCATAAAGGCTCCAGCATAGGTACACCACATGCCTCGGGAAGGGGAACTCCAAACGTGCAAAGAAGAATAAGAGACTAGACAAGAGTAAGAAAAAAGAATTTCTAGCGTGATATAAAAATGAGATCCCGTTGTTACGGGATAGGGAATTTTGAACATCTATAAAGTTGGATTGTGGTTTCACCACGCGGTTGGGTGGTTACGCATGATGAAATTAATTTTTATTTAATAGTTCTCCTTAGAGAGGTGGTCATAACGGCTATGTGTTAAACCGTTTTCTTTAACCATAAGGAAACACCTAACAGGGGTAGATCTGGAAGGTACGGGGAAGGGCGTGACACCGAGGAAAAACAAAATTTTTTGGTAAGTTGAGGGTTACCCGGCTCTTGGGGGATTTTAGATATTATTTATGCACTTCAAATGGATTTGAAAGAGAGAATTAAATCATCTTTACATCAAAATATATGTCACTGGAGTGGAAAATTCAGGAACCAGGAAAGAACGAAGACCTCTCGGGGAGGATACTGTGCCATCTTCACTGCGCCACCCTCACAGTGCCACTGTCATGGTGTCACCCTTAAGGTGCCACTATCAAGTTGTCACCCTTATGGTTCCACCTTTGCTGTTCCACCCTCAGGGTGACACCTTCGGAGTGCCACCCTCACGGTGCCACTGTCACGGTACCACCCTCACAGTGCCACCGTCACCGTGCCACCGTGACCGGTGCCACTGCCATTGTACCACCATCATGGTTCCACCCTCATGGTGCCACCATCACAGTGGAGCCATGTTTTAGAAAAGTAATGGACCAGGTGGTTTCGTGCCATTACATCTAATACCTCTCAAACTATTCTCATCCTCGAGAATCAAATCTAGACCCAAAGAAAAGAGGGGTTCCCAACAACCACCTCGAAAGATACCTATTAGGAGTGAAACTCATCGACATCTAGGAACACCTCTCCCTCAAGTAACTAGGCAACAATCAAGGGTAAAACTATCTAGTCATATGGGTTAGGGAGTTTCTTCCTCCATGTCAAGATACTATCCGCTTTGGGTGGCAATGACTCGCCCGCAGGGGTAATGCGTCTTGATTAGGGATCAGGTCCTCCACTCCCTAGAGTCAGGACTCTTCACACACATACAAAAAATAAGGAAAACTGAACGTTCCATAGTTAACAAATTAAAGTGTTTCATAAAAAAAGTACAAACAAAACAGAACAAAACTCAATATAGCTCTGGGTACTGGGCGCGAATGTACGTCTCCCTTTACTAGGTACATTCTTCGAGCCCGCCATGCCTCCACAACACATGAATTAATGAATGGTCCATCCACGGAGAACCTTATCCTCACGTTCTTTGATCCTCAGTAGTATTTCCACAAAAGACACTTCATCCTCGATATCTAGCTTTCCCCAGTCAAGGACGTGTGAATCGTCGTGTAGATATCGTCAGAGATGAGACACATGGATGACATCGTGCAGTCTCAGTAGCGGAGGTGGTAGCGCTAGCTGATAAGACACTTCAACGACCCACCGCAGCACTTAGAATGGTCCAATGAACCTGGGAGAAAGATTACTCCCCCTTTTGAACCTCCATTTCCCACACCGTGGTGAGACCTTCAAGAACACGTGGTCCCCAACCTTGAACTCTAAGGGTCTCCTCCTATTATGGACATATGACTTTTTTCGGTCTTGGGACGCCTTCATCCTCTTCCGTATAAGTTGAACCTTCTCCATCGTGCTCTGCACCACCTCCAGGGAAAGAACACCTACCTCCCCGACCTCTGTCCAGCACACGGGTGAGAGACATGACCTACCATACAAAGCTTCAAATGAATCCATGCCAATGGTAGAGTGATAACTATTTTTGTAGGCAAACTCCACCAGAGGAAACTGTCATTCCCACAATCCCCTAGAGTCCAAAATACATGCTCGTAGAATATCCTCCAACATCTGGATAGTGCGCTCTGTCTGTCCATCTGTCTTGGGGTGGAAAGCAGTGCTAAGACATAGATAGGTGCCAAAAGCATGATGTAATCCTCTCCAGACCTGTGAGGTAAACCATGCATCCCTATCCGAGACTATAAATCTTGGGACTCTGTGCAACCACACCACTTCATCCACGTACCTCTGTGCTAGGGAATCCAAAGTATTTGACTCTTTAATTTCTTGGAAGTGGGCCTATTTCATCAGTTGGTCACCAATACCCAGATAGCATCACAACCCCATTGAACTCTGGGTCGTCTCGTGAAGAAATACATCGAGATGTCGTCCCACTTCCACTCAAAGACATCTAATGGTTCTAAAAGATCCCCTGGGATGCGGGGTTCATCCTTCACCTGCTGACACATGAGGCACTTTGCATCAAAATCTGCAACCGACTGCTTCACCCTGGGCCACCAAAACTTCCCTCTCAATCCCCGGTACATTTTAGAAGATCCCGGGTGTAATTCCAGGGTTGAGTTGTGAAACTCACCAAGAACTCTCTCTCACATCGTCTCTGGAACAAACAACTTCCATATGAAAAGCATCTTATTCTGACAATCCTCCTTCCACCATTCCAGAGCATCGCTATGGTTAACCTGGTCATGCATTACTTCACTTTCTATGTATCCCCACTAAGACTCCTCCACCTTCCATAGGAGAGAGGATTTCACTGTCATATGAAACAGACAACCTCTACCACCATCCTCCCTTACATCCAAGTGCAGGGAATCCCACTCCTCCATTGCCTTCCAAGAATCTATTGACTCTCAAACTGCATCCTTCTGCGACTTCCTGATCAAGGCATCAGCCACCACATTCCATTTTCTTGAGGTGTAGGAAATCATGAAGTCGTATTCCTGAAGGAAATCCATCCACCTTCACTGCCATAAGTTCAGGTCCCGGTGGGAGAAGATATACTTCAAGCTTTTGTGATCTGTGAAGACCACGAAATTCTCTCCAATGAGGTAATGCCACCATAACTTTAGCGTGAACATTACTGCCGCAAGCTCCAGATCATGTGTGGAATAATTACGCTCATGGGAACGTAACTTTCTAGTCCCATAAGAGATCACCCCTTGTCGTTGAATCAGCACACACTTGATGCCTTGTCCTGAAGCATCATAGAACACCTTATAAGCCACCCCTTCTTCTGGAAACCTCAACACTAGGTCACTTACCATCTTCTCCTTCAGATATCTAAAGGATTCCTCACACTACCCATCCCATACGAAATCCTTGTCCTTCTTGGTCAAAGATGTCAAAGGTGCTGTAACTCAAGGGAAGTGGGGTAGGATCCTCTGGTAGTAACCTTCTGGTCTAAGGAAACTAAGAACCTCTACCATGTTCATGGGTGCTTCCCAAGAAACAAACGAATCGACCTTTGATGGGTCCACCAATATTCCCTACTCAGACACCACGTTCCCAAGGAAGTGCACATCTCATGTCCAGAACTTTCACTTGGACAATTTCCCATAGAGTTGGTGCTATCGGAGGGCCTCTAAAGCCGTTCTCAGGTGCTCAGTGTGATCCTCCTCTGACCTTGAGTAGATCTGGATTTCGTCAATAAACACGACTTCGAACCGATCCAGGTATTCCCGGAAGACAGATTTCATGAGTCCCATGAAGAAAACTAGTGCATTCATAACACTTAATGGAATGACTAAAAACTCATAGTGTCCATACCTTAATCTGAAGGCAGTCTTTGAGATGTTTCCCTCCTTCACCCTCAATTGGTGATATCTAGAATGTAGATCAATCTTTGAGAACCAACCTTCTCCCCTTGGCTGGTCAAAGAGATTGTATAGCCTTGGAAGAGGGTTGATATTCTTTACCATCACCTGATTCAGTCATTTGTAGTCTATGCATAGCCTCAGACCACCATCTGCCTTCCTTGAAAATAAGACAGGAGTACCCTATGGTGTCACACTTGGTCCAACAAAACCCTTCTTCATCAGATCGTCAATCTAAATCTGCAACTCCTGCAACTCAAAAGGTTCCATCTGGT
Organism: Viscum album; assembly: GCA_963277665.1. Taxonomy (NCBI): domain Eukaryota; kingdom Viridiplantae; phylum Streptophyta; class Magnoliopsida; order Santalales; family Viscaceae; genus Viscum; species Viscum album. Next base: position 676,547,054 of record OY728150.1, read on the forward strand.
AGGGATCCATCAAAATTGGATGGGCACCAAGTTGAAAATCTATCCCAAACTCAACATCACGTCGAGGGGGTAGAGTCGCCACCTCTTCAGGGGAGACGTCCATAAACTCACCAAAGATCCTTGGGACTTCCACCATTTCTGTATCCACTGACTCCACTGACAGTTCAACTAATAAGGAAATGAGGGGATCCACTCGCCGGTTACCTTCCTCTAAACCCCACTCACTGATTAAAGTCACATGTCGGCTGCCCAAGTCTGAAAACACGATCCTTCCTTGGAAGCAGTCAATAACTACACATATAGAGAACAACTAGTCAATGCCTAGGATGACATCACACGGATGTATCTGCAATAGTAGAAGATCCTTTATTGGATGATGTCACCCTATCATCATTCTAAACCCTCGAAAAACTTAAAACAAGTCGTTATGACCTCCGACTGGTGTACTCAACACCAGGGGCACTTGATGTCTCTCAACATCTAGTCAAAAATCACATGCCAGACTAGGTGCAACAAAGGAGTGTGAAGATCCTGTATCAAACAAGGCATAAGAAAGAGCACTAAACATGCTGATCGTTCCTCGAACGACTTCTAACCCTTCTGGAGTTGCTGCCTCCACAGTGTGTAACTGCCCACGCCCAGCTCCCCTTCCCCTTGGCTGTCGGCCTCCTCCCCAACAATTCCCTGGTTGAGGTCCCTAAGGAGCACCCTGGGGTCGGCCTCCACTTGCGACGTATGCCCTTGGAGGAGTGGGAGCTTGATGTCCCTGCTGCTGCTGCTGAAAGGGCCTGGCTGGAAACTGTTGCGGCTGGGGCGGGTGCTGCACTAGCTCACCCCCATTATACCGTACTCGGTTCAGGAACTGATTTCAAAGGTGCCCATGGCTTCCACAGATGAAGATTCTTGGTCCTGGGCATGAAAGGAAAGGGTGAGTACCGAAAGATCGGAACTGGAACTACTTGGGCCTGCTCTCTACTGGTCGAAACCTAGAGGGCCCTGATACTGGAGGCCTGCTGATGAAGGCCTTACCCTTCAATGATCCCAACTATATTCCCTCTCACAATACACCTCCCAACGTGTGCATCCTATCCACCACTTCAAATTTCTTCTGGACCACCAAGTATGTCGGTAAGGTGAAGGGAGTAACAACATATTGAAGAGAAGGTTGAAGTACCTCCTCCAAATGCCTCGCTCGAGACTTCTCATCTGGAAAGAGGTCCAGAGAAAAGAGGAGGAGATCCTTGAACTTGATCCCCAACTCTCTCACAGACATGCTTCCCTACTGGAGGGAGAGTAGCTCATGCCTCTTCTCAGACTTTATTGTGGAATAGAGGAATTCCACCCAGAACTCCCTCTCAAAGTCAGCCCACGTAACCTCAGCCTCCCTCTTCTCCTAGAGGTAGAGCGTCCACCACTGATGCACTGATCCCAGTATCTGGCTTACATCAAGAGGAACCCAATACTCCATCGGAGCCCAGATCAAGATGAATGCTATCAATAGCTCCTCTATCCAGCTTTCTATCTCCATGTCTGATGTGATGCCCTCGTACTTCCCAAGGGTCTATCGCTGAAAGGCACGAAGCATATTCTGCCATTGATCATCCTCCTCATCTCAGTCAGTCTTCTGCCAATGGGCCAAGTCATCCTCCTGGTCCTCGATCGCCCACACTACTTGTGGTTGTCTCCTAGGTGCCATAGCTGCAAGGTAAACAAGGAATGCCTAAGCCCGAGTAGTGTAGAATATTGTTCTTAAATTTTCAAAGACTTATTATTCATTTGAAATCCCCAAAATACCCATGAAACACGTGAACACAATTCATTATGATGCATTTACCCTTCCTAGGGTATCTAACCTGTAATCTGTGTAGCATCACTCGGACGTTCAGTAGGCTTAGAGTCCTTGCATCAGAGCAAGGGGTGCCCTAAAATCCTGTGTCCTAGCCAGTCTTCTATGGACTATTTCAAGTACCAAGATTTTCTAGCACTGTTTCCCTACCATCCCATACAATCCTCACTATTACTAAATCCAAACTCTATCCTATATCTCAACCTCATCCTCTGATACCATTCTGTTACGACCCTCCTTCACCAAGACGAGATAAGGGACAACAGTTTTCCAGAACCTTCCTTATTCAAGTTGAAGAAGATAGAATGACCCCCGAGACCCACCTTCAATAGGTTCTAGAGTGGCGAATAGCACCAATTGTACAGAATCACTCACAAGATGGAAGACATTACCCTTTTTATTTAATAGGATCGGGAGATAAGATAGTAAATCCCAACAACACCAAAAGTTGAAGTACAAGTAAAGCCAAAACAAACCATTCTCATATGCATGTTCCAAAAGATAATGAAACAAAAGTAAAATAAAATCCCAAAAAGATGTACCAAAAGAAAGAAAAACAACAACACAAACTCTCCAAATTCTTGAACTAGTACGACCCTGAATGATCCATGAAGTCCTCTTGAAAACCTGAAAACAGTTTTATATATGTAGGGTGAGCATACAAGTATACTCAGTAGGGAAAACCAAAAGCTCTCATGCGTTAGTGGGGAGGAATTCTAATTCCCTGTGAGAAAGGAGATAACTAAAACACTTAGCATTGAAAACTACCCACCCAAGCCTCACCAAGGCATGCTCCCCAAATAACCCAAGTCAAGAAATATAAAAGTAATAACACATTGATGTTTGGGTAGCCCGTACAACTTTCCAACCGGTTATTGAAGACATCCTACGCATCGAACCACTCCCTCCATTTTCACCGCAGTCCCACTACCACACCCCACCCGCACACACCTAGGCCACAACCACACATCCCGCCCGCAAACACCTTGGCCAGAAAAACCACTCGTAACCACACCCACAAACACCTGAGCCAGAACAACTACTGACATACCTGAATACACTTGGGCCTCATCCCAATGACACATGGGAAACAACCTACCCGCACACACCTGGGAAACCACCACAACTACCCTAACCAATGAATCTTGGGCTATAATGGACCTCAGGCCATCATAGGCTGCCCGATGAGTCTTGGGCTATTCAGAAAAGGGAGCAGAAAATGAGCTAATAACCAGCCACTCATAGGAGTGTTTGGTAAATCACCCTCCCCCATGAAATGGGGGTGTTCGACACTAGGTTATCAACATGGGTGGGGGAAAAAAACATAAGAACTACAGTTATATAATATATATAACAAGAACTCATCCAAACCTGGGAGATCTGAAACTAACTAAAACACAAACACCTGCATTACTATTCATTCACAAGAAACACCGAACCCACAACCATATCACCACTCATCCCGGAAAGCAATTCCCCATTGAGCCCATTCTTATTTTCATGTTCAAGTGATTCCATTTAAGTAAATTATGCACTACTAGGAAATTAATAAGCATAACCTAAATCTAGAGAAAGAGAAACACCCAAACAAAAATTTAAGCATTCACACCAGGTTCTCTTGTAATGTCACTACAACAAAGGGATCTGTGAGATCCCTTGACGTACTGAAACCAAACCAAGCCTCGAGATACAGCCCCAAACAGCTTCAGATTCACAACCAACAACTGTGACACAACATAGGATCCCATCCCCATCCAAATCACCCCATAGGCATAAAAAAAACAACACACCTACTACCAAAACAGAGTAGGGAAACCTCCAGGTTCAATCACATCATTCATTAAGTTATTCTTTCTATTGGTTAATCGGGGTGACCACACAAAGATTGATGTTCACTGGGCATCCATTTAACCAACTAAGTTTAGGTGATTAACCAATTTCTATGCTACAGTCATTTAATCATCACAGAAGACAAGGGTTCATTGGTGAGCAAGGAAATACCACCAACGGCCATGATTTTTAGTGATCATAATCCCATACAGTTCACAAAATATAGCAATTATAAAAGAGTATAGTAGAATTGTAAAACAAACCCCATTATTATTTAACAGTCTATTTATTATCTTTGTTAAGGTTTGGTTTCATCCATTCCCACAGAAACAGTGGTGTACCCACCCCGCATGATACACAGTAAGGAGAGAAAAAGGAAAATCCATACCTGTTTGATCAAGGATCGAAGTTCTTCTCCACATGCCAAGAATTGGGGATGTGTGGCTTATAGGGGAGGAACATCGGGGACACCAAGGGTGAGCAGAAAGGATCCAGCACAGGCGTACCACTTTCCTCAGGAAGGGGAACTCCAAATGAAAAAAGAAGAAAAGGATACTAGCCAAGAAGAAGAAGAAATAATTTCTAGCTTGATATAAAGATGAGATCACGTTGTTACGAGGTATGAAATTTTGAACAGCTACAAAGTCGGATCGTGGTATCCCCACGCGGTTGGGTGGTTACGAATGATGGAATTAATTGTCATTTAACAGTTCTCCTCAGAGAGGTGGTCATAACGACTATGCGTTAAACATTTTTTTAACCATAAGGAAACGTGTAAAAGGGACGGATTTGGAAGGTACAGGGAAGTGCGTGACACCGAGGAAAAACCACACGTTTTGGTCAGTTGAGTTTTTCCCTACTCTTGGGGGATAATATATATTATTTATGGGCTTTAAATGGCTTTGAAATGGGACATTAAATCATCTTTACGTCAAAAGATAAGTTGCGGGAGCAGAAACATCTGGAACTGGGATAGAACGAAGACCGCTCGGTGAGAACATTGTGCCACTATCATGGTTCCATCATCACGGTGCTACCATTATAGTGTCACCCTTAAGGTGCCACCTTCACAGTGTCACCCTGATAATGCCATCATCACGTTGCCACCGTCACGGTGCCACCATCCCAATGCCACCCTCACGGTGCCACCGTCACAGTGGAGCCCTGTTTTGGCAAAGTAATAAACCAGGTGGGTCCAAACCATTACAATTTATTATGTATATATGTATTTCTTATTTAAATATAACTACCTTCAAACTTCTCATCCTCCCTCAAATGGGAATAAAATCATTTATTTGAGTGTGTGGACTACTACCACCTCATGAACAAACATAATTATTTTTTCCATCACCTCAACTGAAGGATAAATATTATGAACTATAAAATGTATATATATGATATAAATGATATAATTATACTTCATTAATTTTAAAATCATATATAAGTGTTTAATTTTCATTCTATATAATGTGTGATAATTGTGTCCCTGTGTATGGTGGACTACCGCTTCACTTAGCGATATGACTAATTTTAAACAATTGATTAAAATGGATGATAATATTGATTAAATTTATGTTCATATATGACATTCATGAAATTTAAATCCCTATTTAATAATAATGTAAAATTAATTTCCCTACCCTTTAATCCATTAAGGATATTTTATTATCTCTCATTCATACATACGGCCAACAGTATCCAAAAATTGTTGTTATTCATTCTATAGGTAAAAATTAATTTATATTTCTAAAGATGTGTCTAATGAAAAAAAATGTTTTTTATAACATTAATAATATTTTTGATATGAATTTTCTATAACCTATATTCAAGATCTTGATCAATCATGATTATATGTGGATGAAAAAATGAATTAAGTAACACCAGAAGAAATATTTATTAAGAGTTATTATTAGTTAAAGGGTAATAATATTTAAAAAATGATGATATATGACATACAAAAGTATAAATTTATTTATTTATAATTAAATACAATTTATAATACCCCTTCATAAGAGTTTAGGAAGAAGTAAACTAATTAGAAGCATGTGGTAAAGAATTTCAACCCTTAATTTACATTCCATTGGTAATATATGTATCAATCATTGATTATATTGTTTCATGATTATGTTTTATTTGTCTATTTAATTATATATATATATTTCATTTCTAGTTTTTATGAATGGATATAAATATAAAAAAATAACCACCCAATTAATTAACTATCACCTCACTGATATAAATATAGGAATTTTATTCCTTCATAGTTTTCTCTTTTAATTATATATGTCATGTTATACACGTATCTTCTTTTTTGAGGTGTATATACAACTTCTTGTAAATGTTAAATAATGAACTAATTTAATAACTAGGTATTATATGTTTCATTTAATTTTATAAATTTTCTAGGATTATGACTTAATGTGGAAAAACTAGTAAGGGTTCATTGATACAATCATATCACATGTCACGATTATTTAAGATTAAGGTGTAATGATGAAATCGTATGATCAGTATATAAGAAATATCATTAATATTATTCAACATTGTTCAGTACATTGGAATAAAAGTTTTTCTGTCATTTTACGTAATTTACATACTTGTGATAATATAATAATGTATTTTAAAAAAAATAAATATTATTTCTCTGTTCAATAGAGTGGCCTTTTTCTTCCAAAACAATATTTTATATAAATGATTTCAAAAATATTTTAACATTGTTAAATAAAATTTTGACTAATTTTATAAACATTTAATAATTTTTATATTATTTTTGAATGGAATATTTATGTTGTTTTCCAAAAAAGGTCCATGATTATTTTTACAAAAATGTAAAATGATCATTATTTACTGTGTTTGATAGTTCCCACCATCATGAATTATCAATTTTTTTAAAATAATAATTAATATGTTTAAAAAAATTAATGAAAATGATTTTCAAAATTCATTATACTTTAATGTAATTTTTTCAATTTGGAAATGAAATTCTCCCTAAGGAAGGTTTTTTAAATTATTTTTAAATATTATATTTTATAGTTTCAATATCCTTTTGAAAGAACATAATTTAGAAAATGTTTAAGGATTTTTTATTTCTAAAATTTGATTTTCAAATAAAGGTTATTGGGCACATGATGTTTTCATAATTATAATTAATAAAAATTCATATGAGATGGAATTTGTTAGTGTTACTCAATGTGAAAAGGTTATATTCATTGAGAATTTATCTTGTCATTTTAATAGTATTTTCCTCAATGATTATAAAAATTGATGTTATAAATTTCCTAAAAATTATGTATATGTGTCTAGAAAAAATTTAATAAGTTTATTATACCTTCAATTGACATGATAATATTTGACTTATCATCTAATCACAAATTCCTTTATTATGAATTTTATTTTTTTGTAGTATGAAGAAAGATAATGCAACCCATTTTTAATGGGTAATTCTTATATAATACCTTATGATTTATTTAAATTATTTAGAATAAATAGATTATGATAATTTTATTATTGGTGATCCCAAATAAATCTCAATTGAATAGGGTAATAGTTTAGTGTCATCAGAAATTATCGTTGTTATTTGTGAGGGAAAAAAATTCTTTATGGTATTTGTTCCATAATGAAATAATTTTTAAGTAGTTAGCCTAGACCCAAGTCAATTCCATTTGATTATTGCTACCGAATTTCAAATTATATGATAATATTTTAATGAAAGTTTTTATAATATAGGATTTAATTATATCACACATGTTTCATCTGTTTTTTATATCATGGTGTGACATTAACTCACATGTCATTTTTATTAATCTTGTTTATTAAATTATCTTTTTTAGCTCACCATATTCAGTATGTATTCCCCATATTATTCCATGTATTTTTAAAATATATAATGTATTTTAGGATCTCAATATGCAGAAATGTAGTTGGATTCCATGTTATAAATTCTATTTGATGTAATATGAACCCATTTTTCCATAGTTACTTTGATTTTATGATAATTATGTATAAATAATGTATATATTTGTTTAAGAACCATTTAATAATATGATTACAAAGATATATTCACTATATAATTCAATAATATATAAATTACTAGATTCATTATAGCATTCATTGATTCGTTTTTCTTCTCTTAAGATCAATCATTACTTGGATTATTTGTAATACAATAGAGGTATCTCAAACAATAAGTATAAATATTATCTGAAAGCATTGAATTCTTTTCATCTTCCATGTATTCAAAATAAATTTTATTCATCATGTTATGATGATTAAATCATAATCAATACAAGGAGGTGTTATTATGTTGATGGAATGACGATTTATTATATTCTTATAATTATTTCATAAATGAATATATTAAAAATGTGTATGTCTTGATTACTGACTCATAGAGATATGGTTCTTTTTTTTTGTTAACAAAATTTATGGCTAATTATTATGATGTATTTAATGATTTAATATGATATTTATGGAATAATTTATTTATATTTCTATTATATTATCTTATCTATCGAGTTACAATTACATCCATTAGGGGATATTAGCAAAATTCATGTTTATATGTCGAAAACCACATCCCAAAAGGCATATAATTCGTGGTCATTTTCATATTTACATGGATGGTAAAATAGATAGTTTTAATTATGATACATGATATTTATGACCTACTAATTATAATGTAAAGGATAATTAACATGTTCTTTTATTATATTCCATCAATAAAAAAGTGGAAACATGACTCATACATTTGTATTGACTACAATCTCCATGATGTGATGTAATTCATTATTAATCATCTATTTAAAGGAATTTTAATAAATATTTACATAATTAATTTATATGTTATTAACACAATTATTAAAATTATATAAATGAATAAAAAATAATCAATGTTCATGTACCACATTTGTCGATAAAAAAGATACCAGAAAAATGAAACAATTATCACAAGTATTTTTTTAAATAATAAATTTTTAGTAATCACGTGAAAATATTTTTTTTAATAAATCCATGTATTGTACTATAAATTCGATTTTGGATATTTTATTTAATTATTATAAATTTAAATTTATTTTAATATATTATTTAAAACATAGAAGGTATGTCATCCTAGAGGTAAGGGTTCATTGTCTAAATATTTTTTCATTGAGACAAGTTTGATGTTATATAAATATTTGGGTTTATGAGGTATATATAACACTTATTTTACATGTTTTAAAATGTATATTTTCTATTCATTTAATTTAACATTACAAGTAAAATTATTTCATCCAAGGCGTTTCTATAAAATATATACCAACATGGTTTAGGTTTTACATTACAATATCATTTTAATCGAGATTGATTATGCTTAAATTTTCTTTTATAAATTTATAAAATATAACTCTAATAAAACATATTTATTTTATTCTATGATTTAATAATTTTTAAATAAAATTATTTACCTTCATTTCCCCCATTCTATGTCATAAATAATCTAACCAAATGATTTTGGAGAAAATATACACTATTTTATTATATAGACACAAATAATTTTCAGACATTAATATATTTTCTCTAAGATGTTTTAAATATAATATATAAATATTTATTTTTTAGTTTTTACTAATGATTGAATTTACATAATTTTTTTAAAATTTAATCCAATTTGAAATTTTTGAAGAGGTAATTTTTCCCTAAGATGTGAATAGAATCATTCTTTATACATACAAGTATTTAAAGCTTTTTCCCAACATCATGATAACTCATTCCATTTATGATAAAATTGTGTGACTCCATGATTCTATTAATACAAATCATTTTCATTAATATTTTAGAAATTACTTTATATTAAGTAAGTGATTTCAAAATTGAATTATGTATTTTACTCATGATATATTACAGAAATCATTGAATTAAAATTTTCAACCTTGATAACATTGTCTGATGTTACTAATAACGAAATAGGGATACTAAAATATCACACAATAATTATTAATTATATATATATAATAATTTTATAAAATATTTGTCAAAAAAATTATATTTTTCATCTGATATGTTGTTATTAAAAGAGAACTGTTTTTATGTTATTTTGGAATACATATGAATGGAATATATTTATGTGAATGGTTTTTATTTTCTACACATACAAATAAATTAATTAATGAGTAATGTTTATTAATTTAATGGATACATAGGAGGTTGTCCAAATACGAAAACTAGATTAAATGGGAAGTATTCTAATGATATAGGAATGTACTTGGATGGATATCTAAAGAAATTAATCTACTGACTTTATTGGGTGAGTATCCTTGACTTAATTGGATTTTTACTATGATTATGTCACACATTTTATGTCACTCTCTATAACATATTATTCTTCTTTTTTTATAAACATAGATATCACAAAATCTTATTTATATAGGAAACAATTTTTTTGATCCAGTAAATCCCTATGATTTGGTATTGATAAATGAACTATTGGGTCTGTTTTTCTAATTTTATGCTCATGTTCAGATATCATTATACAAATTTTATTTTTAAAAACAATCCATGAGTATTGCCTCCATTTTAACCCTTAGAAATAATCTAATATCACCCATTAATATATTTAATTTTATATTTATTATAACGTGATGCATCAAGAATGATATTTTTAATAAGGTTGATAGTTATGAATAACAAAATGTGGTGTGATGTAGATAATTTATATATTAGTTTCTTATAATTCGATCTTTCAAAATGAACAAAACCTACACTATTATGGAAATGGACATAATAAAACATAATAAATATTATTTTAACTATATGTAATATAAATTTTTGTAATATTTGTATGACCTATAAATTTTTCCATCATATAAACTTGTTGCTTCCATAAGGAAGGATAATTAAATTTCAATTTCGAAAAAACATCAACCACAAAAATGATTTTTAAATGAAAATATTTATATTAGTAATTAGTATACAAAAGTAGGACCCTTATAATTGATAAATACCATTGTAATTTAATTATTCCTACAAAATCACAACATGTATGTCAAGTTGATATTTCATCAACTACTAATCAAGTATTAAACTATATATTTTCATTATATGGGGGATAATTTTAAACATTTATGCTACCTTCCCATCACATCCAATGGTCTATAATGGACCACCATAACTATGATCTTTATTTCCATATATCCCAAACCTCTTTTGATCTATATTGAGTGAAACTATATGATAAACCTAGTCACCAACTAAAATATATAGTTTGAAAAGAATAGTGATCAACATAAGATTTATGATGGATATAACCGATTTACAAAATTTGTGTCAGTTCATGAATAATCTTGGATGTCATTAATATATTGATAGAGAATACCATATACGTCTTACAAGAAGTAGAGTTTTATGTAAGTAAATAATATTAATAGATATAAATGTTATTGAATTTTGAAATCTTTATCGATGATTGTAAGCATTTGTTATATGAAAACTATAAGAGTCAATGATTGAAATTAAACAATCAGCCGTGTTGAAAATAAATTATTAAAACTTTTATTCTAAAATATAATTATCTAATTCTGTTATTTCAAGTGTATTGGGAAAGTAATATAATTGTAGACTCACCTGAGATACCATCTCATATTGGATTACAATTTTTAATTGGAACATAAGGTAGAGGTCGTAGTCTGATATGTTGGAAGAAGGAACACAGTGAAACACCATGAATTGATTTACACAAAAACATCAAGGATAATGAATCTTCAATATCGATATGAAACTGTTAAATTATAATATTTTTTTTAAAAAAATTCTCTATCTAAATGAATTTCATTCCCTAATTAGTGTAGGTTAATCCTATAATTTAGTATATGGTTTTTTGGTCAAACATTATTTAATTATTGGGGATAGATTAATGAAATTAAAATAGATATTATTCATTATACATTAAATAAAAATAACATAAATGTTATGTAAAAGGATTTTTTATTTTTACCCTCAATTATATTAACCATTATCTCCAGTTAATATCATAATCCATGTTGATGGTTATGGGATGTATATCCTCCTAAAAATAAAGTGGAATCTTCCATTAACCCCTTACACAAAAAATAATAAACCAAATGTTTATTATAAATTTAAATGGATCCTTCTTGAGTTATAAACCATTCACTCCTGGTATCCCCACTATATAAATCTCCACTAAGACACTATAATTCACTATCCTATTTTTTTGGGAATAGATTAATCTCATGGATGGGAGATGTAAACTAAACATTTCCATGAAAATGGACTCTTTATCTTCTATTTAATCAAGGTGTATATTAATGGGGGGACTTATGGGTTTCATTTTCTTTTTTGAATCTTTTTATCTATACATGTATAATTATAACAAGTTATATAAACAACTTCATTCCCCTTAAAAAGTGTGTTAGAGTCATCCAAATCAAAGGTATGTACATATTTGACTATAAGGATGTACCTGAGGACTAATCGACCATAGGTAAAATTAAAACCAATGTTTTTTTAATCAGAGAATACTATGATATTGTAACCAAATATTTAATTGTACATACAATGACCACATACATGAATGTATAAATATCTTTTTCATTAGTAAAATTATTATTCCATTTTGGTAACATTTAAATTGGACAATAGGAAACCACAGACATCATTACTTTTAAAAACATCCCAAACCCATTATATAGGTATCAAAATAATAAAAATAGTGAAGATGTGACAATATACAATTTTTTTGGGAGTATCTGAAACATTGATTGGACTCATTGAATGGGGACTAAAATTATAGACTCCAAATGAAGTTAACCATATTCTTAGTGTGAGCCATCTAATGTGAGGTAAACATTGAATTTTTTTTTTAATTAACCACTAATTGTGAACAGTTTTCACAAAAAAAAAAATTTAATTTCATTTATCAGCTCTTACCATAACATAATATCATTTAAATTCTATGAATATACGGAAATATCAATTTCATATAACACATTTACTAGAAACAAAAAATCATAATTCTAATTTTCTCTTTTATATGGTGAAACATATACTTAATGGTCCTATAGGGGTTCCAAAAGAATACAAGCATGATTTTTATGATGCTCCTTTGTCATTGAATTTAATAGGATGTTATCTATAGATAATACAATGATAAAACTTGGGTATATGTTGTAATGACCCAGAAATTCCATGGAATTTTATTTTTCTTACATATAAGGGAATTTTACAAGTCCATGAAATTTTACAGTGCTTGATTTCGAGGTACGGTGTGCCTGGAATCAATTTATGAAGTCTTGTTCAGGTAAGTCCAGTAAATGTAATAGCGGTTTTTTATAAATTTTGAACCAGTGCTCGGAATTGAAATCTGAGGGAACCGTTGAACTCGTAGAGCCGGTATTCACTTAATAAGACTTTCACCTTGACGAAAGTTGATCGAGAATAAAATTTATTTTTTGGATTTAAAAAATAAAATAAAATAAAATGTGCAACAACTTTATTTTGTTTGAGCCACCTTTTGGTGTGTGGATGATAAAACCTTCAAGATGAGGTTAGAGGTGGGGGCCACCACACCTTAACCTCCCATGAGAGGTTATGGTGGTGGGGCCCACCCAGACATAACCTCCCTTGGGAGGATAATTTTGGTGGGGACCACCCGGGCTTGTAACCCCTTTGAACCCCCCATTTATGGTGGAGAAACTCTTCAACTCCCATTATTTAATTTATGAAAACCCTCTTCACTTAATGGTGTCACCACCCTTTAGAGCCTCTTCAACTTTATGGAGCCAACTCTCCTTTAATTAATTGTTCCAATTATCCCTATTAATTATGGGGATCCTACCAAATTAATGAGTCTAATTCAAATATTTTGCCAAAAAAATTAATAGGATATTTCAATCTATTATTCTGTTGACATATTCCTTTTTGGTAGAACTTGAGAAAAGGAACTTTGGAGAAATGCTCCCAGTGAAGAATGAATAACTCTCCACCGATGAAGAAATCCAATGAATTTCTTTGAATTCTTCCTCGAACTTGCTCCCTCGAATCCTACCAATGTGGAGAATATACCACAGCTGATGCAGCTGGGATTGGGAGTGCGTGATGAACGCGATGAACGATGAGCTCATTCGTCTACCTTCCATGAATCCATCAACGAAAGTCGAGCGGCGAATCAAAGGTATGGATTTATTTTCTTTTAAGAATCATGTTATTCCTTCCTTTATAAAGAAAGAACGATGATGTTCATCATTTATGGGTGGAATATTGTGCTTCGATCTTGAGAACCAATTGTTAACACCCTAAACGCGGATGGTGCGGGACAAACCAACATGGACCAACCCATCCACTGATCTTGTTTTTATTGAACATCGGATGGGCGATAAAGAAAGAGGAAACGAAGGCAAAAACAACGAAGGCTGCGCTATCCGCTGCCTCCCTGAATCATGTTGCCCCCACGGTGCACCAGTTCTCCTGACTAAACACCATCGGCCAAGCGGCACCCGACCAGCCTACCCACGGACTCCCGATGCCCTTCCCGGCGCGCACGCTGGCCGAACCCGCAGCCTGCCCCACGACCTTCTCGGACCCACTGGGGCACTACCTGGCACCCCCGAGCACTTCCCGGCACCCTCACGCGCTTCCCCATGCCCTGCCCGGTGCCCCCGCGAGCTGCCTGCGCCCCCGCGCGCTACCCCTGCAGGCTACCTGGCCCCCTCATGCCATGTCCGATGCCCTTGCGCCCTGCCTGGCACCCATGCGGTATCCTGAATCCCTCGTGGCCACCAGACCGAGCTGGTGTCCCGGCCCCCTCAAGGTGCCCTGGCAGAACCGGTCAGCCGCACCCTTCGGGCCGAGCCGTGTCGGGCCGCACCCTCACAACGCACCGGGACGAACTGGCCCTGAGCCTAGGCCAAACTGCCCTTGCGGTCCGTTGGGCTAGGCCCAGCGGACCGGGCCAAAAAAAAAAGAAGGCTGACCCATCTGACGGGATGGGTCAGACCCAACGAGTCTGACCGGGTCGACCCAGATCGGGTAAGACCGGACCCAGGCCCATTACTGCCCCTTTACTTTCTTTTGCCATATCTTTGGCATCGAACGCCGATTTGAAGAACCATCAGAAGTGATAGTATTCTTGGAGCGTATCGATCCCTTTGAGTATATCCCAATGGAGTTCAGGGTATAGTTGAGCTAAGGACAGTTTGGATCGTACACGAATCCAACTGCCCCCCAGGACTAAATGGTTAATAACTAACAGATTGGGTGTCCGATTGACACGTCGTCTATTGCGTTGAGACCCCTATGACGTGGCGGAACATTGAAACATCTCTTCATGGAATTTTGCGACATTTGGAGTATTTACCAGTAACCTGTGGAGTGGATCCTTCCACCGACAAGTAGATAGAGTATGGAGACCTAGTAGCTGGTAGACATGACAACTGGTTGACCAATTTGGCTCAGAGTGATTCAACTAGCCTAGTGGGGAGTGCCTGGTAGTTGACAGCAGACCCACAGTGGACGAGCGCCTGGTATTTCGCGGTAGACCCGCAGTACTCGACAGGAGGATTACCTCTGTAGGCTAAAAGGGGGAGCACCTGGTAGTTGGCGGCAGACCCACAGCGGAGGAGGGCCTCGTAGTTGGCAGCAAACCCGCCGTAATTGACAGGAGGAGTACCTCAGCAGTCCAAGGTTAGTGAGAAGGGCCTTGGTGTCGCAACATGCCCATTGTACTTGACAAAGTAGGAGTTATCCATCAGCCATGGTTTCGACGATGAAAATCCTAGTTTGAGCCGTGTCAATGACTTTTGTGTTTTCCTCATGATTGAGATGGGTTAACTTGATAACTTAGGTATATGTGTGGGAATATACCTAAGTAGGGTTGATAGTTGTTTTCATGCTTTGTGGTTTATCCTTGTGGGATTTTTTGAGACCTTGAGGGTCTCGGGGTCCCTACTGAGTATCATTATACCCACCCCAACACGGGCTATGCCCCCACCTTGTTGTGTTGGTTGCAGAATACATACATCGCTGACTGAGGCAGAGAGTAGTAGGACTGGATGGTACCTAGAGGTAGACCACTTGGCGTGACGGTACACGGAGCAGACGGACAGACGTGGAGTGCTGAGGAGGCCATCTGTACCTACCCTTAAGGTAGGAAACCTGGAGGATGACCCAGTAGTTGCTTTACTTTTCTTCAGTTGTACTTGGTTTTCAGTTGAACTTGTACTTTCCTGCTGGGCTTCTATTTCTGGCCCCTTTTATTTTCCAACACTTCTGTTATATACATTTGTTTCTTAGTGTTTTGCTTCTAGTTGTGTACTCTGATGTGTTTTTTACAGTTATAAAGGCAATGACTACCCAATTTTAAGATTTATTCCTTTGGTGCTAGTCGCCAGCCTCTGGCCTATGAAAGGTGGGTTTGGGGTAGTCACGATATGGCCCCCGAGGGACGGGTCATGAAAAATTGGTATCCGAGGAGTTTTTTGTACCACATAACATAGAACTATGATCTTTCTATTATCTAAACCAATAGTGTAAAGGGTAATAAGTGTGATTATGAGTTCAGAGAGTCTAGTGTTGGTGAGGGTGGCCAATGTATCCAAACACCAGGACCCTGAATTCTGATTTCCGACTCAGTGCACGAAAAGACTTATTGCGCGTGTGTTTTAAAAAGTTTATCTTTATGTCATCTCAAACAGGTCAGCTCACCAAGTGTAAATTTTTTGACCATGTTTCATCTGTTTCAGTCAGGATGCCTCTCTACGGATGACCAATTAGAGCCTCGAGAGTTGTACGCACTGATAACCCACCAAGCGACGAGGCCTCGGTGTAGGGACCCTTTATAGCGGAGGCACCAAAGGTACTACATCCCGTTGGGCCACCGATGCAACTAGCCCCAGTAGTAGATGATGCAAGCTGCAGGAAGGCATTGCATGAGATTCAGTGCTAGTGGCCACCCAGGTTCAGGGGAGAGACAGACCCACATGCAGCTGATGATTGGCTGGAGGCTGTGGTGAGAGTCTTTATACTGGTAGGGACACCAGATGACTTCATGGTAATCCTTGACTCCAACCTCTTTCAGGCAGCAGCAGGAAGATGGTAGAGCCTGATGGTCCAAGTGCATGATGAGGTGATGCTACTATGTACCGACATCGAGATCCGGTTTCAGGCGGAGATTGTCCCAGCCACCCTTTGATCGGTGCAGATACATGAGGTATTGCATCTACAATAGGGTATCATGATAGTAGCACAGTACTCAGTGAGGTTCACCAACTTCCTGTGCTACTCCATTGATATTGTACGGGTCCCATTCTACAGGGATGGGACGTTAGAGAAGGGGCTCAGGTGAGAGATCAGAGCCCCGATGATCTCACATAGCATCCTGTCCCAGATAGGGGTTCTAGAGAAAGCCCTATTGGTGGAGAGTTTCCTTGCTGATCTATCTCTAGGAGCGAGACCAACTAATATCCGAAACATAGCAGAGTCTTCTCCAGCTGGCAGTAGATAGATATCACTGAGGTCCAAGAATACCATACCTATATGTGGACGACTACACAACTCAGGATCTGTTGTGAGGGGCACCCATAGTGGAGACAGAGCAAGACATGCCAGCAGCGGACAATGTTACTCAAGCGGCAGGCTTGGTCACAATGCTCATGACTGTCTGACCCGTCATTCGGATGATCATAGGATAGTTTAGGGACCTCCTCGGTAGAGGTAGAGGTTCAAACGAGGCGATCCGCAGTGAGGAGGTGGACGTAGCAGAGGAGCTGGACGTGCAGCTGGCGGTGGATGATGATACGATCTGTTACCACCACCACCATGAGGAGGTCCACCCCGACCGCAGGTAGCATGTGGACAGGGGAGAGCTCAGCTTCAGGAAGCTGAGGCCTACGATCATGGTGCTCCAGAGATGATTCGAGGTATGATCTGTGTCTAATCCACCTTAGATGTAGTTCTTATAGACACAGGTGCCAATCACTCATTCATTTCCACTACCCTCGTTCAGATCTTGGAGATTCTGACGGAGCCGTTGGCTTGTTCCTTACAGCTAGAGCCTCCTACGGGAGCAGACTAGATGATTACGTACTGGTGGTGGAAGTGAGAGCTGTTGGAACCAGGTTCTTCAAAGCTTGATTTGGTGTATGGTTTGTGTTTGTTTTCAATCCTCAGTGGAAGTTCAGGGTGTGTACCAACAAAAGTGATCATACCATTCAAGCAGAAAACAGTAGTGAAGGTGGCGCTATTTCCCAGTGTTTGCCAAATTTTTGGGCCTAAAAATCGGCCAATAAAGTAAAGTGTTTTTGGAAAAGGTACTTGCGCGCCGTGCTCTTGGAGGATGAAAGACTTGCGCGCCATATTATTTTGAGGATCAGAACATCAAAATTTGTCTAAGGCAAGAAGGTCGCGCAAGTGTTGGTTGGGTCGCGCAAGTGAGTTGTGCGACAGAGTTTATTGAAGACAAGACTTGCTCGCCGTCGAGGACTTGCGCGCCGCCGCGCAGGGGGTCCAGTTTGCCTATAAATACTGGACCACCCCTCCTCATTTGCAACGAAGTTCAAGGCCGAGAGATTGTTCGAGCTCTCGTCGCGCAGGTGGTTGAGTCGCGCAGGTGGTTGTTTTGTCGCGCAAGTAGAGCTTGCGCGCCGGTGTTTGGCTGTGCGCCCAAGGTGGTTTGGAAGAGAAAGGAAGTGGACCACGCAAGTTTGTAGTTGGGGAAGGAAGAGTCGCACAACTGTGTTGATGACACGTGCGCGCCAGTGTGGACTTGCGCGCCGTAGTGGGACTTGCGCGACTGTCTTGGAGAAGCGCGCCTGGTTTTGCTGAAGTCCACCGGCGTGTTTGGAGCTGCACGAAAGCCGAGAGACTACTCGGTTCATTCGGGGAGAAGTGATATTCTTCTGGTGAGAATCGGACTTCAATAGAGCATCTACATACAACAAAGGATGCACTCTTATGAAAATGAAGAAGAGACCTTCACGTCTATAAACTGAGTGGGACTTCACCAACGGCAGTGAGCCAGGGGGAGTCAACGGGAGTGACCCGAGGGACGCAGTGAGCTATCCCTGAACTATTGTAAAGGCAGTGAGCCTGGGACAGAGTGTCTGTACCCAAACTTTTGTATCCGCAGCTAGTGAAGCATAGTGGATTTAGGTACGACCGGCAACCTGTCGGCGTATGTTCCTTGGACGTAGCCCTTAGTGGTGAACCAAGTAAAAATGGTTGTGTCTTCTCTGTGCATGTGAATGTTTTCATTTTGATCATAATCATCATACAGGTTCAACAAGTTCCTACCAACGTGGGAACAAGATCCAACACATTAAAAGAAAAAGTGGTCACCCTGATTCACCCCTCCCCTCTCAGGGTGTCCCAGGGTCCTTCAAGTGGTATCAGAGGGAGGTTGCTGGCGTTGAATCTGACCTTCTTCATCATGGAAAACGCGATCAATGTCAGGGGAGTCCCTCACTTCGATGGAAGCAATTTCCAGATCTGGAAGAACAGAATGAGATCTCATCTAAGATCTCTTGGAATGGAAGTTCTTTTTTCTACTGTTCAAGGAATACATGTCACTGATCCAACAGGTCTGGCTATGACTGAAACAGACAGGAAACTTCTTGATGCAGATGCTAAAGCACAAAATGCTCTCACTACAGCCCTTTCTGATCAGATTTACCTGAAGGTGATGAATTTCACCTCAGCAAAATCTATGTGGGATAAACTTGAGAATATTTATGAAGGTGATAGCAAAGTGAAGGAGGCGAAACTACAAGTGTTACACAATCGGTTTGATGATCTGAAGATGCATCCAGATGAGAATGCAGACTCTTTCTTCAATCGAATTACTGAAGTGGTTGGAGCAATTCGGGGTCTAGGCGAAGAAATCAAAGACATTGATATTGTAAAGAAAATATTAAGAAGACTTCCACCTCTGTATAATGCGAAGGTGTCAGCTCTTGAGGAAAGAGATCTTTCCAAACATTCTCTAGATGACTTACTGAGCAGTTTGGTAGCTTATGAAATGAGAGTCAAACCAGAAGATGCTACGACTCGGGTGAGCAAGGAAATGGCATTCAAGGCCATGGATAAATTGAAAATCTCAAAGGATAGTAGCGGTGATGATGACGAAGAGAAAGAAATTCTTTCTCTCATTGCAAAGAAGTTCCAGAAGGGGAAAGGGAAATTCAAAGGGAAGTTACCACTCGCATGTTTCCGTTGTCGAAAAGTTGGGCATATTGCTTCTCAGTGCTTGAAGAATATCAATGATGATGACAGTGAAGATGAAAACTTCAAGAAGCCTCAAAGAAGGTTCTTCAAAAAGGGAGACTTCAAATCTGGTAAGAAAATGCAAAAGAAGAGTTTTGTCTGTGAAGAGGAAGAAGATGACAATGAATTCTGTGATGAAGAAGAACCAGAATTCAAAACTGGGAACCATGCTTCTATGATGGCCACTGTTGAAAAGTCAGAAGATACTGATGGTGAAAAACAACTGAGAACTTGTGTAGATCCTGAGGTGCAACTTAAGGATGCAGTTAGTAAGCTTAAGATTAAATGTAAGAGCTGCAATAAGTGGAAATCAATTGTGGAAGAATCAACTGAATATGTTGATCAACTTGAAGCTGAAATTGAACGACTGGAAGAATTTGTGAAGGTACAGTCTAAAATAATTGAAAGTAATGATGATGCAGTTGATCTGAAGCTGAGAATTGGAGAGCAGGCAAAGGTCATCAATGACCTCACATCCAGACTGGATGAAAAATCCAAGACTGTTGAGGGTCTTGAGGAGGAAGTAGTTACTCTAAGGAGTAAAATGGAGACAGAATCAGTTCCAAAAGAATCGAGGAAGAAAATACAGTTCAGAAGATTCTCAGATGCAGAATTACTTGCAAGAGCCAAGTGTGGTTCAGATGGGGTTGGAAAAGTCTTGAGTGATCAAAGACCTGTTTGCATGGGAAAGAGTGGAATTGGCTGTGAGGCTGAGTCATCAACAGCTGGAAGTGAAAAGATCCAAAAGAAAGACAAGATGAAAGTTGAACATGATGAAATGTTACCTAGATTGCTGAAAAAGGAACCCTCAATCCAAACTAAAAGGAGACCTGAAAATTATCCTCAAACTTTCAAAAATGGCAGACAGTCTTACTATTCTCCCAAGGAAGAAGCTATAAGGAGAAATTCAAGTGAGAAGACATTTCCTCTCATGAAGTGTCAGTTCTGTGGCTATCTGGGCCATACCATGTCTTATTGTGAAGAGGCAAGAAGCTATATGAATGGAGAAGATATAGATGCTCAACAAAGGAGAACAATCTCATATCCTAATTCTCATAGAAGAAATAATTTCTATGGATATTGTTTTTGTTGTTCTAACTTTGGTCATAAGGCCGTTAATTGCAGGCAGAGAAGAGACATAGACACCTCATACCGAAGTTCAAGACAAGTCAAGTCTCGTCAGCAAGACAGTGTTGCTCGTTTAAACAGGTTCTCACCTCTCATAGAAGACTTTGACTATGAAGAACCTGGGTATGCGGAAGAGATAGTTGAAAGGCCATCAGTCCTATATACTCAATCTAATGTCTCATGGAAGGAAAGGAAGAAGATTGAGAAATCGAACCTTACAGAGGTAGCCCTCAAAGCTACAAAGAACAATAGTACCTGGATTCTGGATAGAGGTTGTTCATCTCATATGACGGGTAATGCCGGCCTACTAACGAATGTCATAAAGAATGTTGATGGTACAGTAAGATTTGGTAATGATGGGGCTCTGAAAATCAAAGGGAGTGGAAGTACCCAATTAGCTAATGGAGAACTAAAGAAGACTGAAGTCCTTTACGTAGATGGCCTACGCCATAATCTCCTTAGCGTGAGTCAACTCTGTGACTCAGGACTTATAGTTACTTTTAATCAGAAAGGCTGCACCATCAAGGGAAAAACCGGCAATTCACTTATGAAAGGATGCATAACAGAAGGCAACTTGTATCAGGTTGATAGTGAAGAAAATGTATGTTACATGACTGTTGAAGAAGAAAACAATTTGTGGCATCAGAGATTGGGACACATCAATCAACAAGACATGGAGAAAATATCAAAATTGAGAATTGTCATGGACATCCCCAACCTGAAGCGTGAGCGTGAAAAATCCTGTGATGCTTGTATTCGTGGGAAGCTGGTCTGCAGTTCATATCGGCCAAAGAAGAAAAAGGCATCTCACCTTCTTGATCTGATTCATACAGCTGTTTGTGGTCCAATAAATGTTGCCGGAACTCATGGAGAAAGGTACTTTGTCCTTTTTATAGATGATTACAGTCGAATGGCATGTGTGATGGTCATTCAACGGAAACGACAGGTCCTTGACTACATGAAAACATATCGGCGAATCGCCGAGAATGATACTGGACGAACAATCAAAGTGTTGCGATCTGACAATGGAGGAGAATACACGTCCATTGAATTTGAAAATTATCTGGAGAAGCATGGGATACAACATGAGGTAGCTGCTGTGAGAACTCCACAACAAAATGGAGTTGTTGAACGAAGGAATCGACAGGTGAACAACATGGCACGAACTGTGCTGATTGAGAGTCGTATTCCATGACATTACTGGAAAGAGACTGTTCAAGCTGCAGTGTACATTCAGAATCGAACAGGGCTTTATATGGGTGAGACGAAGACACCATATGAATTGTGCCATGGATGGAAGCCTTCTCTAAAATACTTTCGTGTCTTTGGAAGTAAGTGCTTCATCAGGAACAAAGAAGGAAATCAGGGGAAATATGGTGACAACACAGATGAAGGAATCTTCCTCGGTTACTCAATGAACAACAAAGCCTACAAATGTTTCAACAATCATTTGGGAAGGATTGTGGAAAGCAATTATGTTAAGATAATTGAAGAGAAAACCACAAATGCTTCACAGACGTCATATGCTGATGTGATAGAAAGTCATGAAGAATGTGGACATGAAGAAACTACAAATGCAGAAATAGAGGAAGCTGTTCAAAACACTCATCAATCACATAATGATGTTGACTCAAAAGAAGAATCTGAAGAAGAAACTATGGCTGAAGTGAATTCTACTGAACCTCGCAGGAGAAATCGAAGAGCTGAGATTGATCCATCCAACATAATTGGGGATAGGAGTGCACCCACTCAAACCAGAAGGATGAGGAATACCACGCAATCTGCATTTCTATCAGTTTTAGAGCCATCCTCATTCGAAGAAGCTGCAAAAGATGAATCTTGGGTGAAAGCCATGAATGATGAATTAGATCAGATTGATAAGAATCAGACATGGGATCTTGTCCAGAGACCCGAAGGTCACAATGTGATTGGTACCAAATGGATCTTCAAAAATAAGTTTGATGAGCATGGAAGTGTTATCAGAAACAAGGCACGACTGGTATGTAAAGGATACTCCCAGATTGAAGGTATTGATGTTGAAGAAACTTTTGCTCCAGTTGCTAGACTGGAATCAATCAGGCTTTTCCTTGCCATGGCACTCCAAAGAGGATATAAAGTATATCAAATGGATGTTAAGACAACATTCTTGAATTGTGTACTTGAAGAAGAAGTCTACATTGAACAACCGGTGGGGTTTGTCTTGGGTACCGATGAAACAAAGGTCTGCAAACTAAAGAAAGCTCTATATGGTTTGAAGCAGGCACCACGGGCATGGTACTCACGGCTAGATTCATATCTCAAGAAGTTGGAATTCAAAAGAGTAGGAGTTGATCACAATCTCTATGTGAAGAATTCTCCAAAAGATCAGTTCATGGTTCTTGTCTACGTTGATGATATCATTTTTGGTGGCAGCAGGCAGAAATCAGTGGATGAATTTGCCAACCACATGAAATTAGAATTTGAAATGTCTATGATTGGGGAGCTCACATATTTCTTGGGGTTACAAGTGATTCAAAAGAAGGAGTACACTTTCATTTCTCAGGAAAAATATGCAAGAGAGTTGTTGAAAAAGTTCAATATGCAAGACTCCAAACCAATGTCAACACCGATTGCTGTTGGAACTAAACTTGGAAAGCATGAGGATGGGAACTCTGTTGATCCCACCATGTACAGGAGGATCATTGGAAGCCTACTGTATCTGACAGCGACAAGGCCAGATATTGTCTTTGCAACATGCCTTGCGGCCCGCTTTCAGAGTAATCCAAAGGAGGAACATATGTCAGCAGTAAAAAGAATCATGAGGTATATTCAAGGCACACATAACTTCATGTTATTTTTTGCTGCAGGCAGGGACAGTGAATTATCAGCGTTTTCTAATGCTGACTGGGCTGGGGATGTAATAGACAGAAAGTCCACTAGTGGTGGAGCTTTCTATATTGGGCATAAATGTGTTGGCTGGTTGAGCAAGAAGCAAGAAAGTACTTCTCTTAGTACTACTGAAGCTGAATATATCTCCTCCACAAAAGCATGCACTCAACTTATTTGGTGAAGCAACAGCTAATAGATATTGGTGATAAGGTGCAGCAACCAATGGTGATTTATTGCGATAACAAAAGTGCAATTGATCTTACGAAGAATCCGGTTCAACATTATCGTACAAAACATATTGAAATACGGTATCATTTTATCAAAGAAAAGGTTGAACAAGGAGTGATTAAAATGGATCATGTTGGAACTAATGAGCAAGTGGCTGATATCCTAACCAAGCCATTGTCCGCGGCTATGTTCGAGAAGCATCGGTTGAACCTCGGTGTTCGACCACCTCCTACTGTATAAGGAGGCACCGGAAGTCCCCTCTCCCCGTTTGTTTTAACTGTTTTTATCTGCTTATGGCTGTGATGCAGGTTTATGGGGGAGATACTATCCAGGGGGAGTATGGCTTGAGATGAACGTTGAACAAACTTTTCGGTCTTTGGTTTTATTGTCAATGGGGGAGAAAGGCATAAATTCAAGGCAAGAAATTCTTCTGTGATGAGAAGTGTAAGATTGTGATGAGAAGTTTAATAAGGATAACATCGGGCGTCATGGAGAATTTCAAAACACTAAGACCCAATTCAAGCTTTCTCTCTTGTTTTCTACACCGAGCATTGCTCACGTAGACTTAGAGTGTTGGCTGAGTTGATTCTTGCATTTTGGATTTGCTCATGGTTGGAGATCTATTGAATTTATTCTGATTGCCAACAAACCCAAAGGGGGAGATTGTTGGAACCAGGTTCTTCAACGCATGATTTGGTGTATGGTTTGTGTTTCTTGTCAATCCTCAGTGGAAGTTCAGGGTGTGTACCAACAAAGTGATCATACCGTTCAAGCAAAAAACAGCAGTGAAGGTGGCGCTGTTTCCCAGTGTTTGCCAAATTTTTGGGCCTAAAAATCGGCCAATAAAGTAAAGTGTTTTTGGCAAAGGTACTTGCGCGCCGTGCTCTTGGAGGATGAAAGACTTGCGCACCATATTATTTTGAGGATCAGAACTTCAAAATTTGGCTAAGGCAAGAAGGTCGCGCAAGTGTTGGTTGGGTCGCGCAAGTGAGTTGCGCGACAGAGTTTATTGAAGACAAGACTAGCGCGTCGTCGAGGACTTGCGCGCCGCCACGCAGGGGGTCCAGTTTGCCAATAAATACTGGACCACCCCTCCTCATTTGCAACGAAGTTCAAGGCCGAGAGATTGTTCGAGCTCTCGTCGCGCAGGTGGTTGAGTCGCGCAGGTGGTTGAGTCGCGCAGGTGGTTGTTTTGTCGCGCAAGTAGAGCTTGCGCGCCGGTGTTTGGCTGTGCGCCCAAGGTGGTTTGGAAGAGAAAGGAAGTGGACCGCGCAAGTTTGTAGTTGGGGAAGGAAGAGTCGCGCAACTGTGTTGATGAAACTTGCGCGCCAGTGTGGACTTGCGCGCCGTAGTGGGACTTGCGCGACTGTCTTGGAGAAGCGCGCCTGGTTTTGCTGAAGTCCACCGGCGTGTTTGGAGCTGCACGAAAGCCGAGAGACTACTCGGTTCATTCGGGGAGAAGTGATATTCTTCTGGTGAGAATCGGACTTCAATAGAGCATCTACATACAACAAAGGATGCACTCTTATGCAAATGAAGAAGAGACCTTCACGTCTATAAACTGAGTGGGACTTCACCAACGGCAGTGAGCCAAGGGGAGTCAACGGGAGTGACCCGAGGGACGCAGTGAGCTATCCCTGAACTATTGTAAAGGCAGTGAGCCTGGGACAGAGTGTCTGTACCCGAACTTTTGTATCCGCAGCTAGTGAAGCATAGTGGATTTAGGTACGACCGGCAACCTGTCGGCGTATGTTCCTTGGACGTAGCCCTTAGTGGTGAACCAAGTAAAAATGGCCGTGTCTTCTCTGTGCATGTGAATGTTTTCATTTTGATCATAATCATCATACAGGTTCAACAAGTTCCTACCAACGTGGGAACAAGATCCAACACATTAAAAGAAAAAGTGGTCACCCTGATTCACCCCTCCCCTCTCAGGGTGTCCCGGGGTCCTTCAAGAGCTTACTCTAGCTGGCGAGAGATTCAGCTGGGATATCCTAGTAGCAGCGTAGAGGCCTTACGACATCATCTTGGGAATGGACTGGTTATCTACAACCATGCTGAGATTGACTGTATTAGGAAAAAATTGTGGTGTGTCCACACATACTGGACCAGGTAGACCTTGGCCAGTGAGACGGGAGCTATTTCAGTATAGGGAGGACTTACTCGGAGGAGGGTGCAGCCGATCACTCACCAGTTGGCTTGTCTTACCCTCAGAGCAGTTGATGTGGAGAGTCTGACTTATCCTATAGTGGTGGACTAGTACATGGATGTTTTCCCTGAAGATGTTCCAGGACTACCTCCTCTCATATAGGAGGACTTCTACATTGATATGTACCCCACGAAGACACCCATATATTCTCCAGCATATCGGATGGATCCCGATGAGCTTCGTGAGCTACAGGTACAACTAGAGGACTTTTAGGGGAAGGGATTCATCTGGCCCAGTGTTTCTCTCTAGGAAGCCCTGATTCTGTTCTCCAAGAAGGTAGATAGGATCTTGAGGCTTTGTGTCGACTATTGTCACCTCAACCAGGTGACCGTAAAGAACAAGTACCCACTCGTGAGGATTGACGAACCCTTTGATCAACTGAAGGGAGCATGGTGGTTCTAGAAGATAGACCTCAGATCAGGCTATCACCAGCTCCGATTTTGAGACATGGATGTGCAGAATATGTCCTTTTGGTGTCCTTACAACCTCTAAGAGTTCTTGGTTATTCCCTTCAGCGTAACCAATGCTCCCGCATTGTTCATTAGTCTCATGAACATTATCTTTCAGCCATACCACGATCGCTTTATCGTAGTCTTCATTGAAGAAATTATGATCTACTCGACTACTAAGGAGGAGAATGCCTACCATTTATAGGTAGTACTAGACAAAATCTGAGAGAACTAGCTTTATTGTATTCTCTCACAGTGCTAGTTTTGTATTCAAGAGATTCACTTCTTGGGACACGTCATCTCGGAGGCTGGAGTTGCAGCGGATCCAGCGAATATTGAGGCGGTACATGCATGGGAGCCACCCAAAAGTGTGACGGAGGTACGGAGTTTCTTGGGTTTGGCTGGTTACTACTGGAGATTCGTTCCAGACTTCTCCATAGTGGTAGCACCACTATCAGCATTGACAATGATAAGTAAACCCTTCGTGTGGTCGGAGAGATGCCAATAGAGCTTTTAGGATAAGAGGCAAAGGCTGACTAGTTCCCCATCTTGAGGCTTCAATAGGAGGGAATAAGGTACATAGTTTATTGCGACGCATTAGGGACCATACATGGGAGTGTCCTGATGTAGGAGCGAGTAGTGATTGATTATGGTTATCAGTATCTGAGACGACATGAGAAGAACAACGCTACCCAGGACCTGAAGTTGGTAGTAGTGGTCTTCGCTGAGAAGATTTGGCGGCACTATCTGATGGGAGAGCGTTTTACTATATACTCTGATCATAAGATTCACAGGTATATATTCTCTCCGAAGTATATGAACCTGAGATAGCGACGATTGCTCGATTTACTCCTGGACTATAACTTAGAGACAGTCTATACTCCTGAAAAGAGGAACCTTGTAGCAGTTGCTCTCACCAAGAGATATGGTATACAACTCCTAGGAGAGGAGACATAGTAGTTGGATGCCTTACAGATATCCTTTGTAGATAGAGACAGAGTAGCCTATCTATAGTCTCTTACTGTTACTCCCCCACTTCTTCAGCATGTCAGGGAGGCTCAGCATGGGGACGCAAACCATGAGACACGACGTGCTCCGATATCCACAGGGCAGTCACCTGATGGATTTTATGAAGGTGGGGATCATGTCATCCTCTTCGGAGGATGTACCATGGTACCAATGGAACTTCAGGAGGAAGTTTTGAGGGAGTTCCACACATCCCCTCTAGCGGTACATCTAGGAGTGGTGAAGATTTTCCAGGATCTTCGACGACAGCAATGGCATCCAAGTATGAAGAAGGTGGTAGCAGAGTTTGTCTCACGGTCCCTCACTTTCCAGCAAGTGAAGGAAGAGAACCAGGTACCAGTAGGCTTGGTTCAGCCTTTAGAGGTCCCAGAGTGGAAGTGGGATGGGATATCCATGGACTTCGTGATGGGTCTTCCACATACATCCAGGGGTCACGACTAGATTTGGGTGATCGTTGACTGACTCACCAAGTCGGCCCACTACCTACCGATCAGAGAGCAGGGCTCAATAGAGAGCTTGATATGCCTCTATGTACAGTATATTGTGTGTTTAAATTCAGTAAATTACTCTATTGTCTCTTACTGTGACGCATGGTTTACTTCTCGACTATGGAACAGGTTGCAGAAGGCTTTCGGGACACAGCTTCGCTTGAGCACCGCCTTCCATCCTCAGACAGATGGTCAGACTGAGAGGACCATCCATACCCTCGATGACATGCTACATTCATGTTTCCTTGACTATGGTCGTAGCTGGGAGGATCAATTGACTTTGGTGGAGTTTTCTTACAATAACAGCTATCATACCACCATAAAGATCAAACCTTTCGAGGTGTTGTATGGGCGACCTTGCATATCAACCTTGTACTGGACAGACCTTGGGGAGTCAACAGTAGTGGGATCAGAGATGGTACGAGCTACAACCAAGAAGGTGAAGATCATCTAGGAGAGGATGAAAATTGCACAGAGTAGGCACAAGTCATATTATAATAGGAGACAGATTCCTCTAGAGTTCGAGGATGGCAACCACATCTTTCTACGGGTCTCACCTTGATAAGGTTTTTGGAGATTTGGCCGAGATGACATGTTATCTTCATGATTCATCAGACCTTTACAGGTACACAACAGAGTTGGCGAGGTGGCTTACGACTTTTCTCTTCCACCTCAGTTGCACCAGGTGCAAGACGTCTTCCACATATCCTAGCTGAGGAGATATGTGCACAACCCTTGACACATCATCAACCATGGAGAGTTGGACGTCGTTGATGGGGAAACCTCCACAGAGGTTCCAGTGGATATTGAGGATTGATAGGAGGGGTCCTATATGGACGGTTGATACCTCTGGTTCATGTTCACTGGCAGCACGTGAACCTCCATGAGAGAACATGGGAGTGGGAGGCTCAGATGCATGCTCAGTACCCCTATTTGTTCCCATAGATCTAGTTTTAGCTTGTGGGAACGTAACGTCCTGAGGTGTGGAGATTTTAAAGACCCAAAAATTTTGTGGAAATTTTTTTATTCTTAAATAATTGGGAATTTTACGAGTCCGTGAAATTTTACAGCGCTTGATTCTGAGGCCCAGTGTGCCCAGAATCAATTTCTAAAGTTTTGTTCGAGTACATTCAGTAAACGTACGAGCGGGTTTTTATAACTTTTTAACTGGTGCTCAGAATTGAAATTTGAGTGCACCGTTGAACTCGCAGCACCGGTATTCGCTTAAGAAGGCTATCACCTCGCTGGAAGTTGGTTGAGAGTAAAAGTTAGTTTTTGGCTTTTTATAAAAAAAATAAAATAAAGTGTGAAACAATATAATTTTATTTGAGCCCCCTTTTGGTGTGTGGAGGTTAAAACCTCCAAGAGGAAGTTGGAGGTGGCATCCACCACACCTTAACCTCCCATGAGAGGTTATGGTGGTGGGTCCCACCCAAACATATCCTCCCTTGGGCGGATAATTTTTGTGGGGACCACCCGGGCTTGTAACCACTTGGAACCCCCCATTTAAGGTGGAGAAACTCTTCAAATACCCTTATTTAATTTATGCAAACCCTCTTCACTTAATGGTGCCACCACCCTTTGGAGCCTCTTCACTTTTATGGAGCCGACTCCCCTTTAATTAATTCTTCCAATTCTCCACTATAATTAAAGGGAGCCAACCAAAATAATGATTCCAATTCGAATATTGTGCCAAAAAAATTAATAGGATATTTCAATCTATTATATTGTTGGCATATTCTATTTTGGTGGAACTTGAGAAGAGGAACATTGGAGAAAAGCTCCAAATGAAGAACGAAGAACACTCTACCAATGAAGAACGCCAAAGACCTTCTTTGACATCTTCCTCGGACTTCCTCCCTTGAATCCTACCGACGTGGAGCGTCTTCCACAGCTGAAGTAGCTGAGATTGGGAGTGCCTAACGAATGCGACGAACGACAAGATCATTCATCTACCTTCCATGACTCCGTGAACAAACATCGAGCGGCAAATCAAAGGTAGGGGTTTAGTTTCTTGTAAGCGTTATGTTCTTCTTTACTTTAAAAACAAAGAACAATGATGTTCATCTTTTATGGGTGGAATATTGTGCTTCGATCTTGAGAACCAATTTTTACCACCCTAAACGCGGAGGGTGTGGGTCAAACCAACATGGCCCGACCACTCCTCCGATCTTGTTTTGATTGAACATCAGCTTGGAGATGAAGCAGGAGGAAACGAAGGCAACAACGATGAAGGCCGTGCTACCCACGGCCTCCGCAAATCGCACCACCCCACGGCACACCGGTGCTCCCGGCCTAACACCACCGGCGCATGCCCCGACCGAACCCACGACATGCCCTGCCCCGCTGGAACCCTACCCGGCGCCCTTGCATGCTGCCCGCGCCCCCGCGTGATGCCCCGTGCACTACCCGGTACCCCTGGTGCCCTATTGCGCCTTGCCCTGCGCCCCCGCGTGCTTCCTGCGCCCCGCGTGCGCTACCCCCCATGCTGCTAGGTTCCCCCGGCACCCTATGACGCACTACCTGACGCCCCCGGTGCCCTGCCGCGGCCTTCCTGATGACCCCACTCCCTTCTCGGTGCCCCCACGCCCTGCCTGGCGCCCACGCGCCCTGCCCAGTGCCCCCGTGACGTCCTGTCTCCCTCGCGGCCACCTAGCCGAGCTGGTGTCCTGGCCCCTCGCGGTGCCCTGGCCAAACCGGCCAGTCGCGCCCTCTGGGCCGAGCCGTCCTGGGCCGCACGCTCGCAACGCTTTGGGTCGAACTGGCCGCGAGCCCGGTCCGAACCGCCCTTGTGGTCCGCTGGGGCGGGTCCTATGGACCGGGCCAAAACAAAGTTGATTGACTCGCCAAATGGGCTGGGTCAGACCCAGCGAGTCTGACCGAGTCGACCCAGACCGAGTCGGACCAGACTCAGGCCCATTACTGCCCCTTTACTTTCTTTGGACATATCATTGGCACTGGATGTCCGTTTAGAGAACCGTCTGTGGTGCCGATATTCTTGGAGTGCAGCGGTCCCTTTGAGTATATCCCCCTAAAGTTTGGGATATAGTTGAGTTGTGGTCAGGTCGGATCATACACGAATTCAACCGGGCCCCTAGGACTAAAAGTCTAATAACTAACAAACCAGGTGTCCGATTGACGCACTGTCTATTGCGTTGAGACCCCTATGACGTGCTAGACCTTTGAGATACTTCTTCGTGACACTTAGCGATTGTTGAAGTATTTCCCAATAGCTCGTGGAGCATATCCTTCCACCGATGTGCAGATAGAGTGCGGAGACCTAGTAGCTGGAAGACCTGACGACTTCATGACCGATTTAAGTCGGAATGATTCGACTAGACTAGTAGGGATCACCTGGTAGTTGGAAATAGACCCATGGTGGAGGAGCGCCTGGTAGTTGGCGGCAGACCCATGGTACTCCACAGGAGGAGTACCTCTGCAGGTTATTAGGGGGTGCACCTAGTAGTTGGTGGTAGACCCACATCGGAGGAGCGCCCGGTAGTTGGCAGTAGACCCACGATACTCGACAGGAGGAGTACCTCAACAGTCTAAGGTTAGTGTGAAGCACCTTGATGTCGTGACATGCCCACTGTACTCGACAAATAAGGAGTTCTCTACAGCTGTGGATTCGATAATTAAAATCCTGGTTTGAGGTGAGTCAATGACTTCTGTGTTTTCCTCAGGGTTTATATGGGTTACTAGATTACTTAGGTATATGTATGGGCATATACATTTGTAATGGTTATCCGATGATTTCATAAATTTTGATTTTTCCTTGTTGGATTTTGTGAGACCTTGAGGGTCTCGGGGTCCCTATTGAGTATCATTATACTCACCCATGCACGGGATATGCCCGCACCTCATTGTGTTAGTTGCAGATGATGGACAACACTGACTGAGGTAGAGAGTAGCAGGACGGGACAATACCCGAAGGTGGATCACTCGGCGTGACAGTACAAGGAGCAGACATACGGATGTGGAGTCCTGAGGAGGCCATCTGTACCTACCCTTCAGGTAGGCACCCCGTAGGACAACCCAATAGCTGCTTTACTTTTCTTCAGTTGTACTTTCTTTTCAGTTGTACTTGTACTTTACTATTGGGCTTGTATTTACGACCCCTTTTACTTTCCAACACTGATTTTGTATATAGTTTTTACTTAGTTATTTAATTCATGTTGTGTACTCTGATGTTTTTGTTTACAATTATAAAGGCAATGCCTTACCAGTTTAGGGATTTAAGCCACTGGTGCTAGTTTCCAGCCCCTGCCCTATGGATGGTGATCTTGGGTTAGTCACGATACGGGCCCTGGGGGACGGGTCGTGACATCAGTTAAATATACAGTTCATCAATGCTATAAATACTATAATAACCTTAGTTAACCCACTTGAAATCACCATGAAAACTGAATAAATATACATTCATTAAAATATTATTCAAGGATCATTATATTCCACTTGTATTACTCTATGATACACTGATAAGAGTTCATTTTCCCAAACACCCAATACCACCTCTATTAGACAATGAAGACATCAATAATGATAGATGATGATTTTTATTGATAATTTTGTTAATCTAATTTTTTTAGCATATAAATCTGCCTCAACATCTATAAAATGTCTTGTAGAAGATGATTAATATAAAAAATTCATTTGAAAACATGACATTTTATTTTGGGGATAAATTGATGAAATATTTTTATAAATCAACAAAAAAATTCTCTACTACCTGATTAATATAATACCAGTGATTCCCTTTATTTATTTTATATATGAGAGATAATATCTATATTTTTAGGTTTATTACATTATAAAGGGGATATACTTCTCATCTGAGATTTGTCTCTTGTTATCATTGAAACTCACAGGCATTCACACTAGAATAAGATGATGCCACCCCTATATTATAGAAATCTACATGATCCATGAAAAAAAAAATCCATCCCAATATTGTTGTCATATGAATATATTCAAGCAATGGAGATGTCTCATGATATAATTAATTTTAGTATGGAATCATCATTTTATTTACATTGGGATCCTTTCTCCTTCTTCACCCTACAGGGTGTAAAAATATCTATAAAATATTACATGATAGTTTATATAAGTTTCAAAAATTATATATTAATATTATTAATAAATGAGTGATTATATCTATTATCATGAAAATCCATTACTATAAATGATGAAATATGAATATTACACATCATAGTAATTAGCAATGTTGTATACTCCATAATATATTTCCATTCTATATGATACTATTTTTTGTGATTATTATTGTGATCTCTATCACTATCATTGTGTTATTACCTCCTTTAACTCAAAACATAGTATAAACTATTTTTCTCTTTTTAAATATGAGAATATGGTCCAAAATCCATTGAGGAATTTGAATGAAAAACCTATACCTTAGGTTCTCAACATGTTTCACTAAATTAATGAGAGAGACTAGGCTTCTAATACAACATTATTGTAGAATACCCTCACATGATTTATAATCCTTAAGGGTGTAATATGATGTGATCCTCAACTTACTAGACCTATATTACTAATAATAATTGGAAGATTCCCCAACTGATGCCACTAATAAAGATAAATGTGGCATGCTCCTTAAACATCCACTACCCACCATTTATAGGTAATCATGTATATTTTTATTCATTATAGAAGTAATAATTATAGGAAATCACTGATGAGGAAAACCAATAATACTTGAAATCTAGTCCAAATCAATATCTACCACTAAGACCGAATAAATAAATTAATTATATGACTATAAATTCTTGATAATGTCTGATATTTGACATCATAATGATGCCCAATTTCAAAACTAATGAAATAGTTTTCATTAAATGATACCATATCCATGGAAGAATGAAAAATATTGAAGAATATTCTAGAGTAATTATTTATCATTATGTCATTGATCTATAATGGAATAAATTCCTAATACTTTTCTAGTGACGTTATATAGGTATATATATACTTGTTTAGCATCACATTACATCCATTCCATTATATGTTCCCATGATTATTTTTAAAAATGTTTTACTTCAATAATTTCTAAATGGGTAATTCATGAATAAATGTAACATAATTTTCGAAGAAATGATATGGAGTCCTATGGATCTAAAAAAACATCTCAATATTTTATTAACAATCTTATTAATTTTAATGATCATTAATTCCTTGGATAGAGGGAGTGATTTTGTTAAGGAACTCTTATGATCAATACCTATGATGATGTGAATTGATTTTATTTTCTACAATGGGGTCAATTAACATTCAATGATCTATAATAAGAATATCTAAGGAAAATTACATATCAATATTTCAAACAACTGAAGTGTTTTCTCGAGGAATATTATACACAACATCAACCATAGGGTTCAAAAATCACTACCAAGGCTGCATGATAGTACCTAACATATATTATAGATTAAAAATGATATTTAATAACAAATTATTAGTTGATAACATAAAAAGTATATAAATTCCAAAATAATAATTAATAAATAGGATATAAAAACACTCATCCTCTTTGAATATTTTCATATTGAAATAGTTTTCTTCCCATGCATAATTCTCTAAAATGAATCTTACAAAAAAACTTCATTCCCAACATCAGATATATTTTTATATGAGTAGGATTAGTGTGTTAACTATAAACCTAGTCACACATTTTACATAAGCCCCATGATTCCTTCCTATGTTCTATACAGACATCATAAGTAATAATGAAAATTAAAATAGATGACACTAATGAAGTTACATAACATACCTACCTCTGTAACAAATGAACACTAAACCAATTTGGTCAATGTTTTGATATGGAATTAAGTAAAAATCTTTATTATCAGTCAATAATTTCTTATGAAAAATGTATAAAAATTGTGTAACACCCCGATATTATAAAAGAAGAAAATTTTGTTCTGTAATGTAATGGGAATTAAAAACTTCTATTAGAAATGAATAGAAAATCTTATTAAATAAATTTATTTTATCTATAAAGTAGTTTAATCTATGATATAGCCTTTTATACACAAAACCCCATGGGTTTTTATGTATGCAAATGTATTAATCATGTCATATTATGCTTAAATGACAAATGACACACACACACACAAATATATTTACAGTAAAATATTGATGCTAAATTAGTTGGTTTGAATAGTATTTCATATTTTATGATCTATATATATATATATATTTCCTACAAAATTAAAAACATGTATTTTTTTGGAAAACTACAAATATATTTTAGGATTGTTATTTTATTTGTTAAAAATATGTTTTTTTTAATTTTAATTTTTATTAATTTTCCGAAGACATATATAATGAATTTTTTTTAGAACGTTTAAAATTTTTGATGATAAAATTAAATTCATTTTATAATTGTAATACCATATTTGCATAGGTTAAAATTATATATTATTTTATAAAATATTTATTTTTGATACAATTTTCAGAAAAATGGATTTTCATATAATTGACATTTATTTTAAATGAAAAAATGTAATTTACAAGTAGAAGTATGTTTTTATATTTATTTATAGTAAAAGATGTATTCTAGAATTATATAAAATTCACATAATTTCATATTAATCATCATTATATTACATTATATTATAATTTTCTTCTTGGTTTTAGAAACCGGATTATTATGAAAATGTTTCTATACTATATAATGTTTATCCATTTTATTTAAAACAAATTAAAACCAATTAAGAAATATTTTTAATAAATATTTTTAATAAATATATTTATTATATATAAATCAATATTAATCATTATTCTTAATAATAATATTATTAGACAATGATTAAATATAAATACATCTGATAACTTAAAAATTACATTTCTCCAAAACAGTATTGTTCATCATGACTGACGGTTATGTAATAAATGTTATTTTATAAAAAATATATAAAAAGTATTTTAAAAAATGAACCACAATTTTAAATTCACAATTTGCAAAATATATATTCTGAATTTGTTTTGATTTTCCTTAAAATATTGATTTTTTTTCTGAGTAATAAAAAATAAGGAAATTCAATTGAATCATTAAATTTCATTTTAATTATTCTTGAAGTAAAATTATATTATACATCATATTTAAATAATATTAAATCAAATATATATGAATTAATAACATTAATGACATTAGAATATATTTATTATAAAAACTGGATATAAAAAAGCAGTAAACATTTTGAAAATTTCACGTTGAAAACCTGCATTAGCATCCTGTCACTGGCTTTTATTTTATATTAGAATTTTACATTTAGATAAATATGATATATAAAAATGGACTTCATATTTGGAATCATTTATATATATATATATATATTTGAACATATTTTTTTTAAAATAAAATAATAAAGAAAATTTTAAAAAACAAGAATTGTGGTTATAGTAATCAGTTATCCACAATGGGATTAATCTAAGACTATAAGGGAAAAAATGACATAGAAACATGTTAAAAAGCAATTTTACAGAAAAATTTTGGAATTATTTCTTGTATTTTTATGATATAACCATATGTAATGCTTTTTGAATGATAAATATTTCTTGTAATTTAATGTTCACAATAATTTACCAGTGTTCCACTCAACACACGTATAAAAAGGACACCTATTCTCCTCTACACAAAACTCCCTCAAACAAAATAGGCCCTATAGATCACTATCTAGATAATATTCCATCATCTCTACTCACATTCTATAATCCATATTTAATAATATTATTTATTATGGAGTGTTTTGGCAGAAACCTAAGGAAAATATCTAACAAATATGTAGTGTTCTTCAATAAGTGTTTTTATTTTATTTCCTCCCACACATAATTTTAATATTGTTAAAATTCTTGATATAATATCCTCAGTATATTACATAATATTGGGTGTCTTTTTAATATTAGTATGACCATTAAACATATCAACTATGATAATATGGGTTATAAAATCATCATTTGTGTGTATGATGGACTACCGCCTTGTGAACTTATGCCATTTGTTTTATCCATTACATATTTTATTTTTTGGATATGGTGATGGATATAAATTATATATTTTATATAAATTAAATTATTTTACATAGAGACTCATTATATGATATTTTTTTTACTTTTTACATATTAGGGGAGAAAATAATGTTTCTCCTGTTAATAGTGGAATATTACCTCGCAAAGCGATGTCATTCATCATTTAGTTAAAATAACCTGGAATGTAAAAATGAAAAAGTTAATAAATATATATTTTTTAAATTAAATTATTATTATATTCATTACTTATTTATCATTATTAAAATATAATATTTCATTTATTTGTTTTCACTAAAATAATTATTACATTTTTCATGTATTTGTAGAATACTTCTTCTATGATGTGATGTGACTCTGTTTTCAACAAAACACCACATGGATAATATATAAAATAATATTTAAATAAAAATATTGTATATATGATATTATTATCATTATTAAAATAGAAAATATTACATATCTCTTTTTTATATTCATCATTGAAAATTGGAATTGTTTCTAATGCATTCACATGTCATACCGACTCCATGATTAAAGTATAATTCATTTATCAAAATCAAAATTAATGATTGGTATTAAAATAATTATTTCTTGAAAAAATATGAAAATAATCTCATTATAAATATTCTTGATATTTTTGAACTATATAATATTCATATGGCTAGAATCATTAATAAGAAAACTTGAACTAAAAAACCAATTAACACGTAAATCAATGAAACTAAAAAATATAATTAAGGATTCTAGGAAAATATGTTATAAAATATAATATATGATATTCTATATAATTACATGGTTATATAATAATTTAAAAAAAATTAAAACCATTAGATTATATTTAAAACACGGTTTACTAAAATTAATCATGAAATAAGATATTTTTAGTTATTTAATTTCTAGGACAAATATTCAACATCCAAAATAATTTATTTCTGTGATTTTTATATACTTCCCCATTTAAATTTTATAACCTGAATTATATTACTTTTATTATATTTAATTTATTATTTTATTTTATTCTTTTTTTAGGGATTACGATTCTAAAGATTACTAAATTTGGATGGTATTTTTGAATTATTTTTTCTTTCATTGATACTTAATTAAAGATATACACCTATGTTATTTTATTGTTTGTATATATATACTCAATGGAGTTTAATAACATGAATTTATTTATTTCCATTATATTATATGAGTCGTTTAATTTTATCCTTTCATTAAGATTATGAATCAATATTTCAAAAGTGGTTTTAGTTTTATGTTATAATCTTATCATTTATCTGTAGTCTTTATAAGGATGTATCCAATGGTGAAATGCTACGATACAACGATCAATAATTCACATGAGTATTTAATTTATTTTATGTCATGTTATTTTCATTATTAAAAAAATTATGCACACTTTGGTAATTATATTTTTTGAGAAAGTATTTTTATGAGATGCATCCATTATTTATCTATTAGGTGGGAAATCAAATTTCGTCAAAAGCCAAGATTTTTAAAAATGTTTTCTCAAATATTTTTAACCTTATAATATGAATTTATTGAGGCGATATTAAACCATGGTATAAATTTCAGATAATGGTTAGAGTGGAAGATTATTTTCTTTTTCATATTAGTGAACTTTTATAACTATTATCAGTGATAACTGAATGTTCTTTCTAGAATGTATGACATGAATGAAATATACCATCATCATTACAAGGATCTCTCTAAAGTTTCATTTTCTAGTTTACAAGGATACTTTAGTTAAAATTTCCATCCAAATATTCATTATATTCATGTTTAAAAAAAATGGTATTCAAATAAATGTATTTTCCCAATGTTATTTGATTTAAAATGAATTTCAAAATAGAAAATATATATTCCCCATGAATGTTGATAATTATATTTAAATGGAATACATAAAAATGAAAATTTATTATTACTAATTATAATCTACTTGGATTAGTTTTTTCTAATAACATTGGCATTCTTTATATGGATGGTTTAATAAATTTTCAATGAGATTATTATAAAACCAAATTAATCTCCATGTTTTCATCATGTTATAAATATATTATTATGTAAATCATATCTTTTCTATGGTTTAATCATGTTATAAAATTAACAATAACTTTTTATGATTTTTATGATGATTTTTAATCTTAGGGTACTAAATTCTTAGTTCTGGGATATCATACACGATTATATGGATCAATTATAACTTTATAGGCCAATTATATCTTAAATTATTGGTGTGACCACATAGTGATCCAATATATTTAGTAACTATTATGTTATATAGAGAATGATATTTAATGTACATAATGTTGTTATTACATGTGAAATGGTTCAATATGTGTTCTATAGAGATGATGTTCAAATACAAACATGATATATCTATGATTTCTATTGGTTTATAATGTTTCCATTGATCAGGAATTATATAACATGGATTATTATTATTCATTTTAATTAACCATTCTTTTTTAATGACTTATTTGTGCTTCAATATTGATGACTCGAGTATTTATGGATTTTGGTTCTTTAACCATTAACTCATTTACTATGATTATGTTACTATACCCATATGTACTTCTTATGTTCATCGATGAAAATCACATGTTAATGATTTTTTCTACCCTTTCTGAACATTTTGTCTCACCCCTATAACGTTTGCAGGTCAAAAAGTAATAGTTAATAGAGATTAATTAATAATGTAAACAATGTATTTTATATTAATTACAATTATGAATTAATGTGAAATAAGAAATTCTAGTTTATGTGTAGAAATGATCATTTATTTACATTAGTGATAATTTTGTAAGATTATTTTATAATTCTCAAAAACACTAATAAAAAATTGTCATTTATAATTTATGAGATATAATTTTTTATTTTGATTTTTTGTGTTATTGATTAGAAAAAATGGGTAATATTTATCACTACCAAAGCTATAAATTTAAGGATTATGATTCTAACCTCAGATTAAGGAGTACAACTTCTGGGTTATTATAGTTCGTATCACCGGTTAGTTTAAAGAACATTACAGAAGAAGATTTCTTCATGAGAGGTGAAGCTAAGAGTTAAGGATACAATCCCCTGCCAATAAGATTATATATTATAATATGTTCAATTTATTTGACACCACTTTTGGTTTTATAATATGACATAATAATGTTAACAATATCTCTTTAGGAGGAATTTTAGTATGTTAATTTTTTTTTAAATTCCATTGTTTAACAAGATATATAAATTTAAAATTTCATGAAATATGATTTAATGTATTGAAAACCTTTAGTGTTTGTATGATATATTATATATAGAAATAATTTTTTATCATATAGATAATATTATTATTAAAAATTGATCTATTGACTACGTTACTAATGTCCGCTCAAAAGAAGATTTCATTATTTTGTTTTAAAAATATGAATAGTATGATAAATCCCTTAATGTAATCAAACTAATTAATATTGAGGTTATTAATGTAATTTAGGATATAGAGTTTTGGAATGATTTCTCTTCAAATTTGAATACTAATATTGAATTTTTAATATTAATGTATTATATGCACGTTCATTCTTTTTTTGACATATCTTAACATTTTATAACCATTTTGGATCTTTTAATTTCTATGATAGGATTGTGATCATATTATTACTTTTAAGGTTCTCTGGACTTTAATATTTTATATTGGTGCTTTAGGAATGAGTAATTTATCTTAATTACATATCATTTGGATAAACATATATGATTATTGTAATATCCCAGGTAAATAAAAAATATGACATTATCCTATTTCTAAATATTTGTGAATTAAATATTAGTTTTCCTTTAAAGGGGATTCTATGTTTGATGGTGTACTCGATACACAACAATTAGTTTAATTGAAATCTTTTATAGCACACAACATTGAGTTATACCAAAAACATAATATTTTATTATTATTATATTAAATAGTAGTTAACACATAACCATTATATTAGAAAGAATTAACAGAACTAACTAAAATTTTATTGTACATGTTTGTTAAATGTTTTTCCATTTATCTATTAAAATTCAAAATCATAAAATGTGAATGAATCCATTTTAAGCATAAACACTTTAATATTCTTTAAACGGTTGATTTAACTCCTTTTAATGGTGAACTCTTTTTAAATCTGGTTTATGTCACATTAATATGTTCTATTT
Organism: Viscum album; assembly: GCA_963277665.1. Lineage (NCBI taxonomy): Eukaryota > Viridiplantae > Streptophyta > Magnoliopsida > Santalales > Viscaceae > Viscum > Viscum album. The sequence continues at coordinate 676,588,595 of OY728150.1, forward strand.
GAAAAAATAATATTCTTATTTATAATAGGGTCATAAAAATTAACTTTGGATGAAATTTTTTTATATTTATGATAATGTTCATTTTTAACGAAATGTGAAAAATATTGTATTTCAATTTAAAACTTTCTTTTAATATAATTTAATTATATAGTTAGCTCATTATTTTAATTTGTTTTAAAGTGTAATAAGAATATATTTTTTCCATTAAATCCAAACTTGGTCATTAGAAATAATTTCACTATTCAATTGGAAATAAATAAAGGTAAATCTTTTGATAGTCATTATTTCTTAAAAACACACGTTATGTTCTGACATAGATAAATATTTTTAATTTAATTTCGGAAAATTTTATGTTTTGAATTTGAAAAAATGGATTGAATTTTTGGAATCAGGATGTACATTTTTTTAAATAGGTAACTTTTATTTTTAGACATTATAAATATTTATTTCAGTAAATATTCTATTTGGCATTGTTAAAATGAAAATATGGTAAATAGGGGTAAACATGTAATATTATAATAATATTAAATTACCCTAACACATGTACAAATCATAAATTATGATGCATGTACGACCATGGGCATAACTTGGTTGATTTTGGGACCCAATGGTTCCACTAGAGAGAGATAATGACACTTTATATTAATTAATTTAATTTAAAGACAAAAGTAACAGAAACATATATCTTTTAGTAAAATTATTTTTTATATGGGTTTATATAAGTGATCTCATTGACTACAAATATTCATTTGGAAGATAAAAATATTTCATACACCATGATATTTTATTTATAAATTTTTGACATTAAATAAATAAATTTAATGATGACATAATGGTGATGCAGTAATTACTTCATTAGTAAATGATTCCAATAATTTTTTTACATATTTTAAAATAAATTTATTTTGATACTTTTTATGACATCCAATAATTTTATGGATAATAATGACTTTTTTATATTTAAATTAATGAAGTTCTTTTTAAATAATAAGGTTTTTATTGATTTGTTAAAAGTCTTGATACGAATTGTTTATAAATTGGCATAAATGACTTTTTAAAACAATTAATATTTTATTAAATGGAAAAATTTTCCAAAAAATCTAAATTCGTCCAAATGACATATATATTATTAAAAATGTCATTAATTATCCATTTTGGTTTGATTTTAATTTTATATTAAATATATTTACAATATTTTATGAATATATATTAGGACATGGTAAATGATTAATTAGAATAAAAAGGGTTAAGTAAAAAATATGAGGATGAAAAAGATATCCAAAACCTTTTTAATTCTCATTGGATGACTTTATTTTGACTTATATACACCTTATCATTGGATTAAATATGTTTTGGGCATTTGGAAACCAGAAATCATTTTGTAATAAAATATTACTTTCAAACAATCATAATGAGCACCTTCCCCCTCCTATAATACGACACCACTTCTAACTCATTACTCACACCTCTCAAGCCTCGTGGCATCTCCAACATCTTCTCTAATAAGCTCCCAAATTTGGTATATTTCACCTAGATGCCTAACCTTAGGAGGAGGTCACTTAATTAAAAACCTTTTGTCATAAATCAAAGGGAGTTACCGGATTTAAAGGATTTTAAAAAATGAAAGGGGCATGTTGGACACGAGGTAAGGGGTTTTCATCTCACTTTCTATTCCCGTGATATTCATGATATATTTTTGACTATTTTATTTTGTGTGGTGTAAGTAATTACCATGATGGTATTATTTTTGTAATATATTTTAATTTTTAATTATTTAAATATTCATTGTATGATCACACTTTCAAGGGGTTTGTGTTTTGTACGTTACCAAATCGGAAGGGTACCTTTCAGCCTCCTCATTTAGCAAAAGACTTATATTATGTAATGTATTTTAAATTCAATTTAATATGTTGGGATATGTTGTTCTGTATTCTTGTTATTTTACATTTTATGTCCATGTGATGGGAGAACCTTTTCTCTCTCATCAACTTATTTTCTAAATGTTAATATGACGACATTAGGTAGCTGGATATTTTGTAAAGGACATCTTCTCAATCTCCTTTTTTGAGGAATATTTTGATTTCTACACAACTATCTTTTATACTATGTATAAACCCCATTGAATTTTTATTTCATTTAATGGGAATCATTTTCTACGTAGCATTTTACTAAATGAAAAAATTGAAAGTTTATTTTTAATGTACATGGTGACAACGACCTTCCCATCGCCGTGAGAGTCATTTGATATTTGGATTCCTCTTTAAGAAATACTGATTTAAAATTAAAATAAATACAATATACACTTTATATGTTTTTTTGGTATTGAAGATAAATTTGAGAATGGATTTATTATTTCAATATATTGAAATGATATATTTTGATTGGAATATTTAAATGTTGTCATTCCTTTATGTTTTTTATTAGTTATGAATATTGTATTTTTCTTGCTATTTTTTTATGAATACATGTGTTTCCATGATAAACCTAGGGCGAGTGAGCTTGAGATATCTCTTTAATGCATTGGTTAATGTGACGGAGGCAAACAATAATGTTTCTCCTAGGAGATTTAAGGAGTATACTATGATGAGTATTCCAAACGTAACTCCATATGTAGATGTGAAAGCTAAAATGTAAGTATGTTATGTATAAAACATGTTACCATTATGAATTATTATTTCCGTTTGTTCTTCATAAATCTTATGATATTTTTTAGAGTGTTAATGATTGAAAAGTATGATTTCATTGACTTGTTTGTATTGATTGAATAATAGTTTTATTCCTTGATTTATAATCCTTACTGATATTTTTATGCTCATTCCATGTGTTTGAAATTTTTTTCACAAGACATAAAGATGAATAAGGTCTATGATGGGATCACGGAAAATTCATGTTGTCTAAAACATGGAACTAGCCATAATTCTTTTTTTGAAAGTTTTTAATATATGAAAAAATGGATTCTGAGTTGAAGTTTCTACATGTAATATTCATGTTGTTATGTATATGTTATGACCTTATTCTATAATACTTTAAACCTAAAAAGATCATCAATGTGAATTATTAACTTATTTCAAGATTATGTAGTGTTTAAGTATGGGTACTTATAGTTGGTATCAGTGGTTGGTTTAGATAACTTTAGGAGTTAGGATATTGATAAATTAATATCCATAAATAAATTTATGTTAAGATTGTAATGATATAGAATTTACAAATTACCAAGTTGCTTCACCAAGGATATTTATGTGTTAAAATTGTTTTTATGTAGAGGACACAGGTTAGAAATGATGGGACGACATCAAGAGGAAAAAATCCTTCAAAATCAGAAACATGAGATGGCCAGAATCAGAACTGGTTGATAAAGGATATAAATGGTTTTGGTATCCTTGCACGAGATCAAACATATAAACCACAGAGGAAAATGTATGTAGTGGATCATTTCATGAGGAAACATCCCCCATCATTCAAGGGATCATCTAACCCTATTCTAGAAATAGGATGGATTAATGCACTGGTGAATATTTTTTATGTAATGGGGTGTTCAGAAAATCAATATGTTAGTCTTTCTATTTACCGTTTTGAAGGGGAATCCGATCAGTGGTGGTCAATGGTGAAAAATATCAAGGATAGTGAAGTTATTGATGCCCTTGATTGGGTTGAATTCAAAGGTATGTTTCTGAGAAAAATTTTCCTAAGGTGGTTCATCATAGGATGGAAAAAATTCCTATAATTAAGGTGAGAGGATAATTTAGTGGCTGCTTATAAAGAAAAATTCACTCGACTGGAAAGATATGCTCCAAATTTCATACAAGATATCGATAATAAAATAAATCATTTTAACTCAAAATTAAATCCAAAGTATCGAAGGGATTTATCTTCGTGTGAGTTTGAAAGTTATGAAAAACTTATCTAGTGTGTTGAAAAGGTGGAAATGGAGTTTTCCAATGATCAGGTGTTCTTTGAAAAAAAAACAAAATAAGAGGTTGACGTGGCATATTAAAGGTAAGAACTCTTCAAAAAAGTCATATGGTATGATACTTACGTTAACATTTTGTGAAAATTGTGGTAAAAATCACACTGGGGGAATGTATTTTGAATCTTGGTATGTAGTACTGATGTTGTAAAATAGGGAATAAGTCTCGTAAATGTGCAAAAAATAGCAGGGTAATAGTAAGACAAAATCATATTTTTAGTGAGTAAAATATTATATATGCAATGAAATGGGTCATTATGAAAATTGGTGTCCATCTATGAAATCAACTGATGAAATTAGTCGGACTACAAGAAGAAGTTGGTGGTGAAATCTTTTGCAACTACTTCAGAAGATGTTGGTCCATCAAATGAAGTAGTATCAGGTACACTGTTTATTTATTCATATTATTTTAATGTGTTGTCTAAATCAGGGTCTACACAATATTTTTATTTCTGAGAAACATTATAGTAAAATTGGAATTTCATATCAAGATATGAATCTGGATCTTATAATAAAAAATCTTGGAGGAAAGGTTGAGACAAAAAAGAAATTATATGAACCTTGATGTCCTTGTGTGAAGAAATAATCTACCTGCAAACCTTATAGTTTTTCCTCTAGTAGAGTTTGATGTTATTTTGGCTATTGATTGGATTACTATTTACCTGCTAAGAATGACTGCGGAGCTAAAGAAGTTTATTTTTATAAATAATTTTAGTTTTTATACAAGAATGAACCCTTACTTTTGAAAACATATTAGGAAGCTGTGAAACTAGTAAACGATGGAAATGAATTTTATCTTGAAAATATTATTGAAAACAATGGATTATTTTAGATTAAGGATGTCCTAGTGGTAAATGAGTATCTTGATGTTTTTCCTGATTATTTTCCTAGTATAATACCTGAGCGGGAAGTTGAATTTAATGTTGACTTGGTTCTTGATTCTAAGACAATTTCAAAACCCCATTATCGAATAGCTAAAATTGAACATTTAGAGTTAATGAAGCTATTGAATGAGTTATTATATAAAGGTTTCATTTGAATAAGAACGTCATTATGGGGTGCTCTTATATTGTTTCTTAAAAAGAATTATTGTTCAATGAGACTTTTCATTGATTATAAAAAATTGAATTACATTACTGTTAAGAACAAGTATCGTTTTCCTAATATCGATGATTTGTTTGTTCATCTTCAAGGACCTTAGTAAATTTCAAATATTTACATGAGGTCGGGGTACCATTAGTTGAATGTAAAGGAAGAGAAAATTATGAAATACACATTTCGTACTTGATATAGCCATTATAAATTTTTTGTTATGCCTTTTTATTAACCAATGATCCTTTTTTATTCATAGATTTTATGAATATAATTTTCTGTGAGTTCTTGTATGTGTTTGTGGTTGCGTTGAATGATGATATATTGGATTATTAAAAATGTAAAGAGGAACATGAAAGTCATTTACGGTTTGTCATGAAACCCATAAGAGAAAAGAAATCCTATGGTAACTTCAGTATGTGTGAGTTTTGGTTACAAAAAATTTCATTCCTTGGTCACATTGTTTTAAAAAATTGCAAAACTTTTGATCCTTCTAAAACATGTTTTGTTGAAAAATTGATAAGACCGATAAATATAACTGAGATCTGTAGTTTTCTTGGATTATCAGGTTATTACTAGTGGTTTGTTGAAAATTTTGAATGGTTATCATGTCCGATGACTAAAGGATCTCAAATTTGTTAAGTTCATCAAGACAAAAGAATATGATGAGTTTTTTCAGGAATTTAAATAAATATTGGTGAATGATATAGTTTCAGCACTATCTTCCAGAGATGATGAATTTGTTGAAAGGACTTGATTGTGTCCTATCGTAGAATGATCAAGTAATTGCTTATGATTCATGTCAATTAAAAAATCATAAGTTAAATTACTAAACACGTGATTTGGAATTATCTATTGTTGTTTTTGCTTTGAAAATTCTGAGGAATCATCAGAATTGAGAAAAATGAGAAATATACACTAATAAATAACATTTGATATATATATTTACTAATAAATAATTGAATATTAGAGAGATGAGATGTCTATAATTAATAAGGATTATTATTTCCTGATTCATTACAATCCAAGAAAGGAAAATAAATTGGATGATGCTTTGAGTAGAAAGTATAATGCTACATTAACCACGTTACGTTTGGAATAAGATCCTTTGATTAATGATTTTATAAACATTGTCATAGAAGTTTTGGGCGTAGTAAATTTATCTATTTTGTTTTAGGTGTCAGTGAAATCATCTGTTTCATACAGAATTAAGCATACACAGAAGGAAGATATTGAGTTAAAGAAAAAGGTAGAGTTGTATCATAAGGGTATGATGTATGATATTAAAATTGATAATGATTTTATTTCTAGATCAGGGAAGAGATTATGTGTGCCTTGTGATTCATAGTTGAAGAATGGGTTGTTATGTGAAGCTCATAGTTCACCTTTTTAAGTTCATCCCAGCAGTACTATGATGTCTGTAGATCTTTGGGACTATTACTGGTGTGATGGAATGAAAAGAGATATTGCTGAATTTAATGTGAAGTGTTTGACTGGTCAATAGGTTAAATCAGACGGACCATTAACAAATGGGATGCTTCATCCTATACTGGGGAAAAAGTGGAAATGGGAAAATTGGCCCATGGATTTCATCCTGGGATTACCAAATACTTCTTGACGTAATAATGCGATCTGAGTTATTATTGATCGATTGACTATATCTGCTCATTTCCCTCAAATATGAGATACATTGCCTCTAAATACTCTTTCTAGGTTGTATGTTAATGAGATTTTAAGGTTGAATGGACTTCCCCTCTCTATTGTATCTGATCATGATACCAGGTTTACTTATAACATTTGGAAAGGCCATCAGAAGTCATCGGGTATTGAATTAACTTTTATCACAACATTTCATCCTCAATCAGTTGGGAAGTCAAAAATAACTATTCATCCATTCGAGGATTTATTTACTCTTTCACAATGGATTACCTGGGAATTTAGGACCATCATCTTTCATTAGTTAAATTTTCTAATTATAACAGTTTACATTCTAGTATACAGATGGCACCATTTGTGGCGTTATATGGAAGGCGGTGTTGAACGATAGCTTTTGGGGAAGAAATAGGCGAAATGAAACTTATGGGACCATAATTGGTAGAATAGATGGAATAAAAAGTTCAGTTGATTCAGAAGCACATGAGAATAGCTCAGAGTAGGCAGAAAAGATATGCAGATAACCGATGGATGGATCATTCTTTCGAGGTAGGTGATCTTGTCTTTCTCAATATTTCTCCATGGAAAAGTGACATGCATTGTGATAATTAGGGAGAGTTTAGTGTGAGGTTCATTGGACCGTATGGAATCCTAGATAAAGTTGTATCAGTTTCATACAGAGTGGATTTAACTCCAAGTCCATTCCATGTACTCAATTTTTTTCATGTTTCAATGTTGATATTGTATATGTCATATCCATATCATGTATTGTGTCCAGAGGTAGTTCAGTTGGATGATAATATTTCTTATAATGAACAACCAATCCATATTATTCACTGAAGAGAGTAAGTGTTTCATAATAAGGTAATTCATCATTTAATGTTTTTTTGGAAATTCCATATGGCTGAAGAGGCAACGTGGGAATCATAAAATGCAATGAGGGATAAATACCCCCATTTATTTGATATGTGAATAAAATTGCAAGGATGCAATTTCCAAATGGGGGGAAGTATATAACATCCAAGGTAAATAAATAATATAAATTTTTTATATGTATTAATATTAGTGAATGAAATATTAATTTTACTATAAATGGGATTCCATGTTCAATGTCGTACTCGATACCCAACAATGGGTTTCTTTGAAATCTTATGTTGCACCCTATGTTGAGTAATACACAAAAATAAAATATTATTATTATTATTTTAAATGGTAGTTAACACATAGTTTTTTTATTGGTGATAATGAAAAGATCTAATTACAATATGATTATAAAAGTTTGTTAAATATTTTTACATTCATCCAATAAATGTTAGAATCTCAAAATTTGAATGAGTGTGATTTAAGGAATAAAGACTCTAATATTCTTTAAAAGGTAGATTTACTGCCATTCAATGGAAGACCATTTTTAAATTTTTTCACTTTTATATGTTCCTATTTGATAAAATAATAATTTTTTACAATCGGGACATCAAAATTTACATTGGATGAAATTTTGTTATTTTCCAAAAAATGATCATTTTTCAATGAATATTGAAATTTAATGCAATTTAACTCAATTTTTTTAATATACTTTTTTTATATAGTAAGATTATTATTTTAATTAGTTTTAAGGTGTAATATGATTATATTTTTAACATTTAATCCAGTTTTTGTCATTGGAAGTAATTTTACTCGTAAATTGGGCATAAACCAAGGTCAATATTTTGATAGTTATTATATCTTAAAAACACATTTTTTTGATAATGGGAATTAATTTTAAATTCATTTCAGCAACATATTTTTTTTGAATTTGGAAAAATTGATTATATATTTGGAATTAGAAGGTCAAAATAGTGTATATATGTATCTTTTTTTAGTCATTATGAATATTTACTTCAGTAAATATATTATTTACCATGCAGAAAAGGAAAATCTTGTCAATAACGGTAATCAAATAAAATTATAATAATATTAAATTACTCCTTAAACGTTTCATAATTCTATTGGATGAAACATGTCCGACCATTGGTATCCTTGAGTCAATTTTGAGACCCAATTGATCCACTAGGGAGTGACAGTTACACTTAATAATAATTATTTTTAAGTGATGACCAAAGTAACATAGACATATATTTTTTTGTAATACAATTTTTTATATTTGGTAATATAAGTGATCTCTTCGACTATAAATATTTTATTGAAATCCAAAAAGATTTAGTATATCATTATATTTTATTTATAATTTTTAGAAATTAAAAAATTAAATTTAATTATGAAACAATGGTGATTAATTAATTTCGTTATTAATAATGGATTCAAATAAATGATATTATAAATTTTGAAATGAATTTATTTTCAAACGTTTTATGACATCCTTGAATTTTGGGGATAATATTGAGTTGTTATATTTGAATTAATGATGTTTTTTTGAAATAATAAATTTGTTATATATATTTTAAAAGTCATTATATAGATTGTTTTTAAATTGACATAAATGAGTTTTTAAAATAATTAAATTTTATATAATGATAAACTAGTTCTAAAAATCTAAAAATAAGACAAATGACAAATATAATATTATAAATATCATTAATGATCCATTTTGTGTCACTTAGATCTTTATTATAAATATATTAACCATATACTATGAATATATAAGAGGACATGATAAAGGTTAAATATGTTAAAAATGGTTAATTAAATAAGATAAGGATAAAAAAATCCAAATCCTATCCAATTATTATTTAATGATTTTATTTCAAATTATATTCACCTTTAAATTGAATTGAATTTGTTTTTTTTTCATTTTGAAACAAATAATAATTTTATAATAAAATAATACATTTAAACATTCTGAAAGATCCCCTCTTACCTATTATAAAAGAACAAATATTATAACCCATTACACACACCCATCATGCCCCTTGTCTCATTTATACTCTACTCAAATAAGCTCCTAGCATCCCTATCTTACTCCTGTAAGCTTTACCATATGCATAAATAAAATTCAATAAAGCTTTTTGGTTCAAACCAAATGTATTGACCCATTTTAATGGAGATTAAAGAACGAACGGGTCAAGTAAGGCCCAAGGTAAGGGGTTTTAATAACAATTTTTATTCATGTTATATTCAAGCTATATTTTCTAACATATCAATTTGTGTTGTTTACGTATTTCCCCTGAAAGTGTTTATTGTGTAATATCAATTAATTTATGGGTATTTACATCTTCATTTATGTAATTTACTTAATGGGGTGTATGTTTCGTATGTTACAAAATTGGTAAGGAATCCTTTTACCCTCCTCATTAAGTAAAACACTTCATTTATGTTATTTCGTTTAAATTAAATTTCCTATGTAAGGATTTGTTCTTATATATCTTTATTTTTTTAAATTTTTTTCCATGTCATAAAAGACCCATTTCTCTCTCATCATCTCAATTTATGAATTTTAATGTTATATCGTAAGGCTGATAATTTTTTGTAAATTACTTTGTCTCAATCTCCTTTCATTGAATCGTATTTTTATTTCTACACAACCTTCTTTTATACAGTGTATAAAATCCTTTAAATTTTCATTTCATTCAAAGGGAACCGTTTTCTAAGTATATTTTTACTATATGACAAAACAGAATGGTTATTTATAAATTATGCGGTGACAACGACCTTTCTGCCTCTGCGAGCATCATTTGATATTTGGATTCGAATACAAACTGTAGTATTTTTAAAAGGAAAATAAATACCATATACACTTTTTAAGTACTTTGGTTTTGAAAATGGTTTTTAGAATGGAAGGATTATTTCAATATCTTGAAATGATATATTGTGATTGAAATTTGGAAATGTTAAATTTTATTTATTTATTTTTGTGTTTTTAATATGTAATGATTATTTGAAATTGTTAACAAATACGGGTGGTTCCTTGATAAACCTAGGATGGGTGATCCTGATGTAGCTCTCCAATGCATTGGGTAACATGACGCAATTAAACGATAATGTTTCTCCTAATAGATTTAGGGAATATACTGTGATGGGTATTCCAAACGTAACTCCCTATGTATCTAGGAAAGTAGTAATGGAAGTATGTTACGTATGCCACATGTTTCCATTATAATAATTTATTTCCATGTTTTATTCATAAATATTATTATCTTTTGTGGTATGTTAAATATTGAAAAGTTTGATTTCATTTACATGTATGTATTGAAGGACTAATGTTTTATTTCCTTGTTTTAGAACCCTTACTGATGTCTTTATGCTCATCCCATGTTTTTGAATTTTTTTTTAGAATACTTAAAGATGAATAGGGTCTAGGATGGGTGATGTAAAATTCATGATGTCTAAAACTTATAACAATACATGGCTCCATTTTTTCGAGATTTTATCTTGAAAAAAATGGATGCTGAGTAAAAGTGTCTACATTTAATATTCATCTTTTTATGTATATGTTATGACCTAATTCGCTAAAGATATAAACATGAAAAGGTCTTTAATGTTAATTATTAATTTAATTCTTGATTATGTAATGTTTAAGGATGAGTCCTTATAATTATGGTATAATTTGACAAAATGGTGAAATTATACTCACCAAATCAGTACATTTAGTCAGACTCTTATTATCAATTTCAAATAACCCCTTAACAATAGTATAATTATATTGAAAGAAAAATGTTATTATAAAAAATTCATTTTTAATGAATCCAATTGACTTTTAGATCATCATAGGTTTATTTTTTAGGCCCTTATAATTACTTAGATCATTTTCGTCCTTTTTTTCAATGAATTCAATCACTCTCAATAATTATTTATGATTTTTTCAATAGAATCCTTTGAAACATATTTACATATAAATAAATGTTCAATGTTTAATATATTATAGTACACAAAACCTTGATATTTCTTATGTTTAATAGCACATTCAATAAGAAACACTGAGCTTAAATTACCCATGATATATAATAATTCTAAAACATAACCTCTATATTGTATAGTAGGAATATTATTAAATATTTTATGATATATATATATATATAATAAAAAATATAAATTTCTAATAATTTTTTAGTAAATAATAAATCCACTCACAATTAATTGATTTTATTAGATAAAAATATATCATATTCAAAATGTGTTTTAGACATTTTTATGAATGAAAATTATATTTAAATTTTGGAACATTACAGAAATTTAATTGATTAATTTAAAATAATTTTTTAATAATAACGTAAAAATTTACTTTTAGATAAGAAAATAATTAATATTAAAATGACACTTTTTAAAGGGAATGGTTTGAAAAAATGATTTTTAAAGAATTCATTTATTTAAAAAAATTAATATAAAATTATTATTATGTTTTGAAAATGATTTCTTGAAACATATGAATTATTTATTTTTATTTAATCCACATAATTAAATTTGAACCATTATTATATTGTATTTAGTATAATTTATTTTGGATTAAAAACATAATATTTTCAAAAATAGTTTTAAAGAATATAATTATTCTGTATATTAATTAATTAAAAAAATCTGAAGGTGAATGTTTTAAATGATATATATATTTATATATCATGCTAATAAATATTAATTTGGATTCATGAAATTATTTTTATTAGAAATAATGCTAATATCGAAACATCTTATGCTTGAAAGAAATACACTTGTATAAAACTTATTTTATTCATTGAATTTATAGATTTAGTTTAGAAGTTAGAATTTCTATACATTTATAAAATATATCTGAAATATTATTCTATCATATTGAAATCATCATGTCAAAAATATATTGTGGTGAATTGTTTATTATTTTATGAAAATATTATTTCTTTGATGAATTTTGAAATATGCTTACATTTATTTGACTATATATTTTTTTGGAAGTTTTTAATAAATTTAAATTATATTTTAAATTTTTTATAGAGTAAAATAATATATATAATATATTAATTTCTAAAATTTAGGTCCTTCTAATCATTATCATTTTAACATGAATATAAAGATTCTACTATCATTTGAACTTTTTCACTTTTAAAACCCAATTTATGGTCATGCTTTTGGGATTTATTTTAAATTTATATTATTCAAATTTATGAATTGATGTTTGAATAATAGATTTTATATTATTATTAATAATAATTTATAATTTATTAAAAGTTAATCTTAATTTTTTGATCAAAATTAATAGTTCTGGGAACTAATAAATAATTATCATGGTTTGGAAAACTATTTAACTGGGGGGTTTAAAATAAAAAGATAAGTGAAACAATTACATACCAACATGTACAAAAATATTATATATAAATATTTATACTATATAAATTCTATGATCATGAACTCTTCATTTTTTGAGTGTTTTTCAATATAGAAATATTTGTATAATTGAATCTTTTCAAAACATTACAAGTGTGCCACTCACCTCACATATAATGGTATCCCATATCCTATATTATTAACACCAAATAAAACATTGGGTTTGAAAATAAATTAGTCAATAACATCAAAATATCCATAAAATGATCTTATATGCATTTTCTTTGGTATATTGACACTCTATGAATTCGTTTGGTGCAAAACTAAGGAGGATACTCGAAGTTGAAATAAAATTATTCAACGAGTGCTTTAACATTATTTCATTATCCACCTAAATAAATTTTACATTAAACAATTTTAAAAAATATAAATAATTAAATTCCATATACCTAGATGTTTTTATAGTATGGGTATGAATAATACCATCACCACATCCATCAATGTGGTAACGAAATAATTATTTCTGTGTATGGAAGACTACCACCAAAAGAATAAATGCCTTCTTATTTTCCATTAAAACATATAATGGATTGGTATGATGAATGATATATAGTATATATAACATATTTATAAAATAATTATACCATATAAGTCATTATAAAATATACACATATTTATTTTCCATTCTGCATGGTATATAAAAGTGTTACTCATTTTTACAAAAGAGTACCTCCTGACTAAGGGATGTGATTTGACATTAAATAATTATTTACAAGGTATGTATTAAAGATAATGTTCATGAATATATTTGGTAACCATGATATAATAATTATATTTTTGAAATAATTATCATTATGAAAATATAATATATCAATTTATTTTTCCACTAAAAAGACGACAACATTGTTCATGTATGTGAGAACTACCATCATCACCATGCGATGTGGATCACTTTTCATCAACAAAACACATGGATGAAATATATAAGAATATATATATATATGTGATTAATAAAAAATATAAGATATTATTATCCATAAGATAAGATAAAATATTACTTATGTAACATAGTATGGATTAAAAAAAGTCTTATAGAATATAATGAACATAACATTGAGTCTCTATGAATAATTCTTCTTATAATTGTTTAAAAAATATAATTATAACCTATCCATTAAACAAAATTTTTCCTTTTTGATGAATTAAATTTTTAGAAGTGGACATACATAGTTGTGATCAGTAAGACATTTATAGTCTGATAAAAAGATATTATTTTTTGGTGAATAATAATGTGATCTATTTCAATAGTAATGTGTTCATTATGAATAATAATACGAACCTTATAACTATTAAACTGACCAAATGAAAAGAATACTCAACAATGAATGTATAAATAAATTTTATGAATCTTGTTATCGAATGTATGATATAATTATATCAGAGTAATGGAAAATCAATGTTCTAAAATTATTAATTAATTTTTGGAATTTATATAAGCCATACACTTTTAATTAAAATTTTATAATTAATAAATAAACTTAATATAAAATTCATTTCCATAAAATATATTCATAAATATATATATTTTTATCATAATTTTATGAAACCTTGTATAATTGTAGAAATTGTTATAAAATCAGTTAACGATTTAAAATAAGTATTTTTGGGGTAATTGATGGATCCAATTAAAAACAAAATTTACTATATTTAATAATAAATTTAGTTAATTTTTCGATTATACAAATCAAAAAACAGATTTGGTGATTTTTTGTAATTTTCTAAAATAATTTAATTTTTTGAATAGTAAAATACATCAATTTATGGGATTTATACAATATAACTTCAATAAAATATTCCTAACATCATGAATAATCTATGTACAATTGGTTTGAACTATAATACAGTTATTATTGAATTTATTCAAAATAATCAACAGTATTTCTTGTCTTTAGAAAAACAATAAAATAATTTTAAAAACTAATGAGAAATCACCCACTTCACCCACTATTAATACCACCATCACAACCTCTTCTCTCCACACCTTCAAAGCATTGAGACTTGTCATATTTTTACAAAATATTCTCCTCAATCCTCTCTCCCACATCCATGATCTCATGGTCACATCAAAAGACCAAAATCAACCCCCTTAAATAGGATCCCAACAATGAGTGTTCATGAGGTAAAATATTCTTCCTTTTCCTTTTAATTATTGTAGGTTCTCTCCTTTTATTATTCCTTTCTCACTTCATCTATACATATGATCATGATAACTTCAGTATCATATATATACTATAATTATATCATGTTAATGTAATATACCTCATCAAAATGATTTCTCTGTATATTTTATTTTTAAAATTAGGCCATCATTTGTGAGGTGCAAATTTACAACTTTCATGGATGAAAAATTTTCGTTATGGAATTTCTCCTTCATCAATGGTAATGAAATACTTTTTATTATTAAACTACAATATAATATATGTATTGGAATAATTATAATGTTAGAGAAGAAAAATATTTACAGAATTTTAAATGATACTAAATTGAGCTCTTTATGATCTATAATTGGTAAAGACCATGGATAGTGGAAAATCCAATGAACAGAAGTCATAGATAGTAGAATTTGGTAGGGAGGCTCCCAAAATAGATAAATCTGGGTCCCTAAAAAATTAAAAGGATGTTTTTCATGATAAGGCTACCTCAGTTTTTTTGGTTTTTTTCTCAAGGTGGTGCATAAATGATTACTAAGGATTAGTAATGGAGACACATCTTCACTTAGAGGATGCGTGTCTAGAAAATGATGATACATTACATCCTACATAAATGCAAGTGGAAGAGTCTTTTAATGGCCCTCAACTCTATGATTCTGAGGTTCATGACCATATTATGGATCTTCTCTTGTACTCGGGTGATGTGATCATGGAGGAACTTATAAAGATTAAGGTGACAAAGGATGGTGTCGATGAAATGATGGGTATATAGATCCATTCAGACACTGCTAGGGAGAAATTTTAGTGGATTGATAATAAACAACACAAAATTATTAGTTAATTTAACATGGGTATTTTTAAAAATCTGTAATACATACAATCTTGGAACTATTTTGTGTATAATTATGAAAAAATATTATAAGATGATTCAGACTCTCAAGAAAATTCTATTCTCTTCTAATTTAGTAGGGAGATATATTCCCAATGGATTATATATTTATTTAACAAGCCTATATTTTATTTTTCTATTTGATATGGTTATTCATTAGGGGTACTTATTTTTCCCTTGAATGTGATTCAATATAAAAATGTTACATTAGAGAAATAACTATCGTAATAATGTAAATGTATATCAGTAAATGTATTATCTAATGATTCATCAACATACAATATAAAAACTGATATGTAAAACCATTATAACTTATAGATGTCCACTAACATCATATTATTTCAATTATATCATATTATACCCATTCTACACAATCATCCATACTCATATACCAATGTACATATCGTGAAATTCAAAGAAACAAGTGCCCCCGAGTAGTAAAATTGTCTCGTATAACTCAAAAAGGACATAAATGAACATAAAAGATTATACAAAGTCAAATAATTGTATTTAGTGTTTAAATTAAATAATTAATCAATCAAATTTTATTATCAATGACATTAATATCATGTGAAAAACACATTCATACATAGGATAATAGGTTTCTTATCTCACTTTTATTGTCATAAAATTTCCATTAATCACCACTTATTTTTTGTATGTGGGTTATGCATACTATCCTATGGTGTTTCATATCATTAATATCATTATCATCATGTTATTAAATTTCATATTTATGATAATTAATTTTATGGGGCCTATGGTTTGATTGATTACAATGTGTTAAGTGTTTTCTACCCAAACCTCCATTTTCATTTGGGTTATGATTTCTTCCACAATATACTAATGTAATTATTAATTATTTTCTATATAAATATACTAATATATTATATATATATATGTTCCAAAATATTAGTTCCTTATATGATCATAATTAGATATGGGTTAATTAATATTTTTCAATGTTCCCTCAATAATTCTTCCTGCTAATCAATCCTGCTTGAAGGGAACTTCTCAAATACGTACATATTTTCTATTGAACACCACAATCTATTTTAAGATACAAATTTTTTTATAAAATCAATGATTTTATTATCAAAAATCATACATAGATCGCTTCATGTTTTAAAAAATATTATTCCAAAAGAACTCTTCTTTGCAAAGTAAAAGGCTATTTCTATCATGAATTACATAATAATTTTATAAGAATATTTTTATCTATTTTAAAACTATTGTGGATTTTTATGTTTAATTGGAATTAATATTTTATGATATCATATACAATATTGTTTTAGTTGTTTATGATTTCTCTTAAAATTGATGTTTTATAACGATATCAGTCACAATATTACACTAATTAGTTAGTATTTATGATTACTTATTGGGGAATTTCATTTAAATTTCAAAAGTTTGATTCAATATGTACATATATATTGATTATTTTTCAAACATTTCATATGGGAAACACAACAGACTTATTATGTGTCAGATGGGGCCTTCTATATCTCGTTGATTCATTGAACTGTCTTGTGTGAAAAACAAGTTTTGTTCGAGGCCTTACAAATTTATTTGATTCTTTGAATAAAGCATTGAAACTAACATATTCATGTCTTAAACCTTGATGGAATGTTTTCTATATACATCTTTACGAGTTTACCTCATTATAGAACTAACAATTGATAGTCTATGTGATTGTTAGACTCGTTAAATATCCATGGTTGAGGTTTATTATGAAATTATTTCTTCATCTTTTATTCCTTCCATATTATAATCAAGATTATGATTCAATGGATTTTATTGTTTACTTATTCATCATTTTTTATTATTTATGCTTCTACTATATTACATTCACTTACTGATATTCTGAGATCACCGATTTATTTTGTTTTATTTTTATCCATGATAAAAATATATATATTATTAATGACTTGTAGGGTTATTTAAAGAGTTTATGGGTGTTAACAATAGAGTTTATATATTTTTTCCTTTAATATTGTGTTTAAATATTCATTTATGTAATCCTCTTTGTAAAAATACAATCTTTTTTGGTCCGATGTGATACAAATTTCATATAATTATACTAATTTAATAATGTATGTAAAAATATTTGGGATAATAGGGTCATTATATTTAATATTCATATCATGAGAAGTTTAATATATACCTTGAAAACTATATTCAGAAAATAAAAATTAGGGAAAATAACTATCATAATGATGTTGAAGAAAAAAATATAAGAACATCCTAGATTTTTTTTAAATTATAGATTATGTTGAACATCTAAGAAATGCATCACTTCCTAGATACTACAGGTGGATGTGGTTCTAGATTAGATATAACATGGGGTACCAACTCTGACAAGGTGTTCGAGGGATGATTTTGGGTAACAAGGATCATGATACCTAGCCTTACTACAGACATAGTTTTAAACTCTTCTAGGGTACACTTAAGATATGCCACATTTTCATTACAACCCATTATGATGGATTTAAATGTAAATATGTCCCCAAATATTCCATGATAACAAATATTTTATTAACAATACATAAAATATAAATTTTTGTTTGGGTTGTATTTATTTTGAGAATATAAATTTTATTTCAAAAAAAAATCTTTTGCATGCCATTATTAATTTTGAGCACCTAATGGAAGGAATAGAAACTATATCTACGCACGTATCCCACGTAGGTATTATCCTCTTATGAATGATATTGAGGTCGGTATAGAAGATGTGACTGGTGTTGAGAAACATATAACTATAATAGGATAGTTGACTCAGGTTATGAACAATAACCATACCCTTATAGATCTTCCTAATCCACAATATGGAGTAGATATGTTAGATTGATTTATTTGACAACAACATTCATCATTCAAGGTGTCTTCAAACCCATTTGTAACTGAGCCATGGATATGTTCTATAGAGAATATATTTATACTATTTGGATGTAACAAACTGTAGATGAATTAAATGGTAGTTTATCACCTATCGAGAGATGCAGATTAATGGTGATCACTAATCCAAAACCCAAAGGAAGAGAAAGAAATTTCACTTATAAAATTGAGGGATTTTAAAGAAATTTTAAATGGAATTTTTATCATCATGAATGA
The DNA here is from genome assembly GCA_963277665.1 of Viscum album. Lineage (NCBI taxonomy): Eukaryota > Viridiplantae > Streptophyta > Magnoliopsida > Santalales > Viscaceae > Viscum > Viscum album. Next base: position 676,607,745 of record OY728150.1, read on the forward strand.
GAAAATATAGATATAAAATTCTTTAATCTAATGAAATTTCAGGAAGATGATGTATCCATGTATGATGAGAACATTATAATGTTATAAACACATTTTATGGACAATAAACGTAATCTGAGGAGAAATATTAATAGTTTCTCATATGAAATATATATGATGGTAATAAATCTCATAAAAATTATAAAAATATACGGATATAATCTATTTTTTTATGAAGATAAATAAATAATTCTCCATGTCTTAGTTCATAAGTTAAATAAGAGAAAACAAGGATGATGGAGATAAATACAAATAAAGGTAGGAAGGGAAAGATGGATTTTTGAACATGTGATACTTGTGCAATGAAACAAAATGGAGCATACATAAAAGGAAAATGATTTTTATTTATGTGTGGTGGAAAATGTCACCCTGAACAGTATTGTAGGGACAAGAAATATTTTTCTAATATCCAATGATTCAACAGTAAGGATATAAGGAAATATGAAAATGAATTCCCAACATGCCATGTGAATATAACCCCCAAAAATAAAAGGGATCAAGTACAACCTTATATTATTCCTATAGTAGATGTTGAATAATAAAAATAATGATTTAGAATTAACTTGTACTATTTTACATATTAATGAAAATGTATGCATGCATTTTTTAAGGATTAATGGTAATCAAGGAATTCATATGTTTGGTATGTAACAATAAGAGATACATTTTGTTCTTTGAAGAAAAATATGATGTTAAGTGACCTTTCATAAAAAATATGAACATTAAATTTTGCATAGAAATAAATTGGATAATTTATAATGTTAACTAATTAGGGAATGGATTACAACTAAAGCATTATTTTGGATGACCTATTCCAACAAATTTTGGTTTTTCTAAAAATTTAAAGTCTAAAGGAATGGAATATGAAGTATAATATCAAAGTTCTTTACATATAAAAATCATCATGAATATCCATATTTTAGTTTAATAAATGAAGTGGAGATATATTAATGCATAGTAAAGGATGTGGTTATAAAATCTAGTATGGTTACCTTCAATAGAGATTCTCTAGATTGTAAAATAAAACCTCATATCAAGGAAAAGTATATTGGAGAAGAAACGAAATCCGATTACTTTTCTTATATGAAATAAATGGTCTTCTAACCGATCATATATTTATGGTTTTATAATGTTTATATTTATAACAACCATGTTCTCTATCTATCTCTATCATTTCATTAAAGTTATATTTCTCTTCCTTGGCTTTGTTTCCACCTTATTTTAATGTTATTCAATTCGAAAGCCTAATATTGTGATGAACATCTCATTTCTGATTTCAATGAAATTAATCGGTTGTTCTATAACCCAATATTCGATGTCGGTTACCAACAATGTAATTTTAAAAAATCAATTTTTTTTGAAATTGTAATATAAAATTGGGAGTATTCAATTTATTGACGTAGGGGTGAATGTAACAACTAAAGGATTTACAAGTAAATTTAATATAGAATGTAATTCACACAAACCTAAGTCTCTATGAAACAACAATATATTTATAATTATATAACAAAGATAGTTATAACCTACCAATTTCACCTAAATTTTCTTCCCCTCTAAATTTAATTTCATAAAATGGACATGCACTGTTTTAATTAGTATGAAATTCGGAGACTAATATGTTCAATGTAATTTTTTTGTGGATATTATGTTGATACTATTCAATAGTAATGTCACACTTTATTATATTAATATTAACCTTATGAATATTAATCCATCCAAATGAATATTAACAACACCCATTATTGGATAAATTAAATTTATGAATCTTATAATTGAAAGTATGATATTACTTTATCATAGTCTTTGTAGTGGAATTTTTTTTAAATTATTAATTAAGTGTTGGTATTTTTGGGCGTCAAATATATTTATTTATAATTTAACATTTAATAAAATTATTTAAAAGAAAAAAATTCCTAAAATAAATTATTAAATCAATATTTTATTGTCTTATTATAATTTTATGAGACCGTATTTGATTTCTAAATGTGCTATAAAATCAGTTATAGATTTAAAACCATTATTTTTCGTAAAAATTATGGATTTAATAAAAAATTAAATTTATCATATTTTGAAAACTGTAATCATGAAATTTTGTTCATTTTTTTATTCTAAAATTTCTAAAATTAACTTTTTTTAATTTTTTTCATTTCTCTAAAACATTTGAATTATTATTGAATTGTAAAATTTGGTAATTTATGGTAGTTATTACTTATAAGTTAAATACACTATTTCTAACATCATTAATTAAGTAAACACCATTGATTCAAACTCAAATTCACTTATTACTATATTTAGTCACATGAATCAATGCTATTTATTGTCTTGATAAATGTAATTAAATAATTAAATAAGTATTGAGAAATCACCCCTCTCCTCCACGGTAAATATCATCCCCCCACCTATTCTACTCACAACGTCCATAATTTAAACCTCGTAAAATTTCTAACAAATACTAGTTCCAATATTCTCCATAATGTCCAAGAGGTCATTCTCTGATCAAAATACAAAGACCAATCCCATTAAAGAGGATCTAAAGGAGGACTATTCAAGAAGCAAAATCCTCTTGTTTTTCCTTTAAATTTATTATTATGTCCACTTTTTTATTCTATCTATAATTCCTTGATAAAAATAATCATGATAACTCAAGTATCATATTTAAACTAGAATGATATCACGATAACTGAATATCCTTTATCAAACTCTTTCTCTCTCTCTTTCATATAAAAATGAAGTCATCATTTTTGAGGTGCCAACTTCCATTCTTCGTGGAAGATGGACCATCATTCATCATTTTCTCCATCATGGTTGGTAATTAAACCTTTTTTATGGTTAATATATAATATAATATATTTATTAAAAAAATTATTATGTTCATAATGAAACATATTAATATAATACTAAATGATAAAATAAATGAGTTCATTATGAGAAATAACAACCGTAATAATGTAAATGATTATCACTAAATGTATTATCTAATTATTTTCCCTCATACCATGTAATTTTTTTATATATATAGTAATTTAAACTTATAGAGTCTAATTAATATCATGTAAATTCAATTACTTTGAATTATACCTATTCTATATGATCTTCCATACTCTTATACAATTATAATGATCATAAAAAGCATGGAAATGAGAAATCATTTGAAATAAAATTGGATATAATAATTCATTAAAAATTACATAAAATAACATAAAAATATTATAATAAATCAAATAAATGTATCAAATGGAATGAACTAATTAATTAATGCATTAAATTTGATTATCAAGAAAATTAAGGTCATGTTAAGAATTCATTCAAACATAAGGAAAAATTATTCTTCTAACACTATTTTTTCCATTATATTTCCATTACTCACTATTTATTTCATATATGTGTTGTATTTATACTGAACATTGATGTTACATATCATGAAACTCTTTATTTTAATGGTATTAAATTTATTATTCGATGATCCTTAATTTTTTGGGGTATGCGGTTCGATTGATTACATTGTGGTGAGGGTTTTCTTTCCTAAACATCTATTTCCATTTATGTTATTCCTTATTACATTATTAACCAATGTAATTAATCATTATTGCATAGACCCAAACCTGGTGGACCAGATCTAGTGGATTATTTTATTATATTATCATATAAAAAAGTAATATTCATCCTGAAGGACTATGTAGTTTAATATAATTGAAAACAAGATGCATACATAAGTTCAATATTAAAAATTGAAATGAAATACAACTTTTAAATTCCATTGAAGACATCCATATCCCTAGTTTATCCCAACATTTAATTCATAAAACACATCCTCATGTCCAAGGAAAACGAATCATAATAATTTATGAGCTCTAATTCTCAATAATGGTATACAACACAGTAGAAGATATCATAATCATAAACATTAGGCATGGTGAATAATTAAAAACACATGGCTTTTATAATTAACATGAACACATTATGATAAGAATTATATATGAATAAATAACACCTTAATAAATAATAATCATGGGAAATATAAAATTTTAAAAACCTCATCATCTTTAAATTAAATGTTTTATAATGATTCAATGCATATTTCATGACATCATAACCATACCATCAAGGCCTCATGCCAAGACCATTAATAATCATTTTATTCGAGGTCTTGTGACAAGACCATAGTTTTTCTCAAGATACTTATCGATGCATCTTGGGTTTATATACATCCCTAAACATATCTTACTAACACCAATTAATTACTCATATGACTGGGGATAATCATAATAAAAATATTCATTCATATTGAAACAAACATATGAAATGTCAAAAACATTCTCCAAACATTAGGCGTAAACACTAACCATTCAGAGTAAATTGATGAATGGTATTAAGATAGAATATCCACAGTCATAAAATTCATTAATCATTAAAGTAAATATCGTTGGTGAAATTATAAAATGACAACTCCAATCATTCATATGAATCAACCGAACGGTTGAAAATGAGGATGTTTCTCTTATAAAATCATAGCGTAGTTTTTGAGATAAATACTCTTACTTTGAAAAGAAAAGTTATTTTGGAAAAGTCATTTTATAAAACAACAAGTGGTGTAGATTATATTTTCATAATAAAAATAGTGAATTTAGAAATATAATGGTGGATAAAAATAGATTATAGAGTGACCTTAAAATAGTTATGAATTTGATAAATACCTTTGAATTTGGCATGCATTTTGGAATGAATTTGGAACGTTCATTTTAAAACCTATGACTCCCTATAAATGAATATATAATTGTGGTTAGTACACATATATAGAACATTAAAATAAAAATTATTAATAGTACATATGAATTATTAAGTAATTAATTAGTATAAAGAGATACAAAGTGTAACCCGAATGAAAATAGAGGTTTAGGTATCAAACCCTTACCTTTAGTCTAAAGGTGTTCCGAAATTCATCATAATGACCTTAATAATAAAATATAGGCTCATAAATTTTTATTATGGCTTCATTAGGATCCTTAATGACCTTTTTTGGTTTATGATATTCAATTTAATTATTTTGGAGTGTTTTCTTCCATGGTTTTCATGATATGTTTACCTATATTCATGTAGAGATAATCATGTAGAAAGAGAATGGTGTTCCAGAATATAATTTTTATTTTATTAGTGATAAATGACTATATTATATGTTTATAAAATTAATTTGGTTATTTGGATTGAAGATGAATCATTATATAAAACATTAAGGGCGGTTGTTTGGGTTAATTGGAAGGCCTTGATCACAACGAACTCATTTTGATTTATAAATTAATATGAGGTCTAAAAATGGATTCAAGAACCCTAAATAATCTATAATAAATATATTATACACTTTTCAATCATAAAAATAGTTTCATGACCCGAATTAAAGATGTTAATTTTAATTAAAAACTCATCGTCCTATAATGTGATAAATTTACACATCTGGGACAGTGTTTCCATTTTTTGTATAAAATAATGAGAAATGAGAGATGATGAATAATTATTCATTTAAAATTGAAATATTCCAGTACATTAAGGTACTAGATTCATTACATCATTTGGATGGATGGATGTGAGGAATAAAAAAGAAAATAATAGAACTTGAAATAAATGAAATGGAAATAGAAATCTTCCTCTTGAAGTTATCTTCACCGAGAGTCTCATTATGGTAGAGGTTTTTGTCTTCTACAACACCTAGGGCTACTAGACGTGGCGAAAGAGCATGGTATATGATTTGGGATGCATTTATTCTATACACAATGATTGATAAGACTGAAGAGAAGTGGAAGTTAGGGGGTTTTTTATTGTTGAAGAGTGGAGGGTTTTCCCATTAATTTACTCATTAATTTATTATTTTGACAAAGACAACCAATATTATAGATTATTGTGACAAAGAATAGTAATATGTGAATTTGAGATCAATCTATGTTTTCTTACATCATTCTTACATCACCTATGACTCAATAAATAATGTATATATCATTTACCGTAAATTATTGTATTTTACTATTCACCCAAAATTCACGTATTATTGAAAAATCTTAACAATTCAACCCACCCATTTTTTGATGTGTATAATTTTTAAAATTGAATCCATTTTTTAAATATTTTTCTAAATATTTCTAATTTTATTTTTAAATAAAATCATAATTAAATCATTAAAAATTTAAACTATAAATCATTTTATGAAACCTTGAAAAATTTATCACATTCCCATTAGATTGCATTATAAACATAAGACTATAAAAAACAATTTGTGATTAAATTTTATGAATATATTGTTACATTTTATATTATTTAATTAATCAGAAAAATTCAATTAATATATATATATAAGAAATATAAGAATACCAATCCTTATACTATGATTCTTTCCTCACTTATAAGATGTCTATATTGTATTTATACATCAATGGGTGATGTTTCTATTTTTTTCTAATTTAATATTCATTAATATTAATTACAATTCATAAGGTTGTGTTACTATACATATGGTTTTTTTCTATTCATCTAAAACTATTTTGACTCTATCACACTCAAAATATCACCCTGAACGCAACAATGTATGTCAGCTTTTATAAATTCAAATCAAAGAAGTAGAAAATTTTTATTTATTGGATAGATTATGATAAAGTGGTGTTTTTAAAGACTTTATGTTTAATTAATTCATTATTAATTTTTTTTTCAAAATCATGAGTTCTACATTATCCCCCTCATTACAAAAGTTCCATCCTCAAAATTAGAAGAATGTTACCTCAAAAAAATTTATGGGTAGTTCCTCATCATAATATCCTTAGGATCCCATGTTGACTCTTCGATTTTATGATTTTATGAAAGTATCATTACCAGTCGAGTTATCTGATTCCCCAAAACTTTATCTTTAGTTTCTAGAATCTGGATAGGCACTTCACAGTTTGATATGTCAAATTCCAATTCTATACCTTGTGAAATAAGGATATGTGTTGGTATTATCATGTACTTTATCATCAAAGAGACATGGAACACGTAGTGTACTCTAGACAAGAAAGGGGGAATACCCAAATGATATGAAACACCTCTAATTTTTTCCAAAATTTCAAAATATCCTATGTAATTAGGGATTTGTATCCCTTTTTTACAAAATCATATAATTAAATTCTATGGAGATACTTTCTAGAAAATTTAATCTCTCACATGAAATTCTAAATCATTTCTTGGAATATCTGTAAACCAATTTTTCCTACATTGAGGTGATTTGATATCTCCTTGAATTTTAATTACCTTCACTATTGTTTCCTCTTCAAGATATGGGACCACTAGCATCCATTCACTAACTTCATCCCAACATGTTAGTATACAACATCTATTTCCATATAATTCTTTATATGGTGCCATTTGAATACATTAATGAAAATTATTATTGTAGGAAAACTCCACTAAGTGAAAATACTAATCCCGCATACCTTGAATGTTAAGTGAACATGACCTAAACATGTCCTGTAAGGTTTCAATCATTCCTTTTAATGACCTTTCAGTTTGTGGGTGATTAGGAATACTTAATCGAAGTGTAGTATGGAAATCATTTTAAATTAATTTCCATAATTTCAATGTAAATTGTGGATAATGGTAAGAATTATTTGAGAGAGGTGTCCCATGATGTATCACAACATTATATATATAGAGTAGTGATATACTCTATAGTGTAAAATTATCTCTTATAGAAATTTAATGTGTATATTTCATTAGTCAATCAAAAATTACGTATATTGCAGCATTCTTTCTTGGAGTTTTGGATAATCATGTGACAAAATCCAGCGGTGATGTCATTCCATTACCATATAGTAATAAGTAAAGGTTTCATGACACCCTTAGGATGTTGTCCTTTGGCATTCACTTGTTTACAGACTAAACAACATGATACATAATTTTTAATATCCCTCTTCATGTTTTCCCTCCATAAATGTGCATTCAAATCATTGTACTATTTAATTCCACCATTGTGTATAGCGAAATTTGAGATATGAGAATCATCCTATAACTCCCATTTCAGTTTGAGTATAGAGGTTACACATAGACTTTACTCAAATTTCAGAATATCATCGTCACACATAAACTCATCCATGATATTATATTTCATAGCATTAATTTTATTTTGAGGATTCTCATCATCTAATAGAGAAAATTTAATTCATTCTAATAAAGATAGCTGTGAAAACATTTGAAAAATATCCATCCTCACTAGATCCATATACAAAGGATACTTATTAATCATCAAATTGTTGAGAACTTCATCATATTTCTCGATAAATGCATAAGCTACCATAATTTCAATTTCTTGGTGGTTTTTTATGGTACAATAATAATCCTTTACTAGTTAGAGCCATCACATATGCCTCATGTAGAGTATTTTCTGTGAGAAGATATATTTTACACTCTTATGAACCTTTATATATCTCACATTTTCCTCCATAGAGAAAATGTATCCATATCATCATAGAAAAGATTACCGCTACTAACTCATAATAATGAATATGATAGTTTGGTTCATGAATTTTTAATTACGATGATTCATAGGCAAAAAATTTATCATTCTACATAAGGAAAAAAACCAAGTCCTTTATTTTAGGCATCAATATATATAACAAACACATCATTTCACGATAGTAGAGTTAGGATTTTAGAATTTTCTAATCCAATCTACAATTTTTCAAAACATTCCTTACATTCTTTTGTCTATATGAACTTAACCCGTTTACATGTATGCCTATTCATTGGGATGGCTAAATGGGCAATTTTCTAATTAAAATTCTGATAATATCCTACTAATCCAATAAAACTATGTACCTCAGCTATGTTCATTGGCATAGGTCATTCTTGAACTTCCATTATTTTAACAGGATAAATAGATGTTACATCCTTATAGAGAATGTGTCTTTGACAGGAAACTTATTAAATCCAAAAATCACACTTTATAACATCAAATTTATTACATTTCGTCTAAGTATCTTTAGAAAAGTGCACATGTGATTTTCATGATCTTAATTTCCTTTAGAGTATACCAAGATATTTTCAATGAATACTACCAAAAAGTTATCAATATATTCATTGAAAACACTATTCATTAGATTCATGAAAAAAGAGGGTTCCTTAGTCAATATAAATGGCATTACTGTAATCTTGTAATGCTAATACATGGTTCAAAATGATTTCTTTGGAATGTATTCCTTCCTTACATGAAAATTATGATATCGAGATCAAATATCAATATTAAAAAAATATATGGTTCCCTAATGTTGATCAAATAAATCATCAATGTGTGGTATGAGATACTTGTTTTTTATTATTATAGAATTGATCACCAGGAAGTTAATGTAAAACCTCATAGATCCATCTTTCTTCATAACAAAAATACAGGTGTTATCCATGGAGGAACACTTGAGAGAATAAATCCTTTATCACTCAATTACTCAACTTTTTTATTTAGTTCCACCAATTACACAATGGACATTCAATAAGGGTTCTTTGATATGGGTCTTGAATCTGGAATTAAGTCTATTAAAAAATCAACTTCTCCATCTTGAAGATGTCCAGGTAAATATTCTAGAAAGAAATCAACCCATTATTGTACAATAGGTACATCCTCTATTTGAAATATTTTTTACTCACCCATATATAACAAATTCCTTTACTCCATAATAAATAAATTTAGTAGAGCTAATAGCCGTGGATCTATATGAGAATCAAATGGTGTTGTTTCTCTTCTATAGATATGCGACTCCATAGTATGCTTAAAAATGGTAACCTATTTCTTCATGCACTATAGTTTTTCATCATTGTTCATAATAAAATCTATATCAAGGATTTTATAAACATCAACCATGGGTATGAAAATAAAATTAGAAGATAAAGCTTGTTTATATTTCAGAATGGGGACTACTAGAAACAATTTTTTCTCAATGATACTTCACAATGATGTTTTCACTAACAACTCCCATATTAAATCAAATTGGAAATATATATTTTTCAAAGAGAACTTGTAATATATGATATAATGAAATGATATAAATCAAATAAATCAATGTATATGTTTGAATAAAAAATTAAATTACATGACACCGCATCATTATTGATTTCAATATCAGCTGTAGGGATCAAATAAGCATTTCCTTCCTCTATTAGCCTTTTTGGGGGGAACATTTCTCTAGCTCCTAGGACAATCATTTAAATAATTTTCCTTCTCCCAACATTGTAGATTTGAACATTTTAGCTTATTTCTGATCATTACAATCCTGGTATTTGTGGAATTATTATCCAAACTTGTAGAAAACACTCATACCCTTCAGGAATGTACCATGGTGTCTCTTCCTACAATTATCACTGGGTGGAAGGTAAAATCTTCACTTCTTCCCCATTTCCTAATTTAATTTTCTAGAGTCTATGGATTCCCTCTTCTTCTATTGTTTTGTTTAAAATCATTAGACTGGGAGAATTCATTTTCCATCTTGATAGTACTTGAGTCTATATCTTCATATGATGAGAAACTTTGGGAGATTAGATCCCTTCATAAGAATGGATTTAAACCATAATGGAATCGATCAATATTACTCCATGGATTGAACATGCAGTCTGTGACATGTGTTGCTAACATTGTGAAGTGAGGTTCATGCATTTCAAAATTCTCATCCTATTTTTTCCTCAGATTCAGAAATTACTGTTCCAAATGTAATAACGATTAACAATTCAAGTTTTTTTATAATAATATTTCATTAAAATACCTCCATTCCATTTCATATATTTATTTCTCCCCTATTTTTTTTGGATTTTCGACCACAACTGATTTGTATCTCCTGATAGTGAATAAATTACCATGGTAGTCTTCTATCTTTCATTACGTCCCAAACAAGGATATATCTTCTCTGATGAACTTAAACACTACTCTATTAAAAATGTGTTTGAGTCCCATTAAATGAAGGGTGTTGTTGATGCATAAAGTGATCTAACCTAGATCCTACACATTTTGGATATGAATGCTCCATATGAGTAAGGTAATTATTCATAATGTGTGTCAACTATCTAATTATATTTATATGCTTCTCAATAGTAGTCAAAGCTCCATATCTAACATTATTATCTTTAACCGGAGAGAAAAACCTACACAGGATATGTGCATTCATGATGTTTTGATTCCTTCAAATATATGCCATTTCAAAACAATGGAATACATTATATTGCGTTATAAATAATAATTATTAATCTCAACATATAAAAATACATGGAAAAAATTTAAAATTTACACATGTCTAATCCCATAATCATAAACATGGTTTGTTTGTGGAATATTTAATATTTAATTCCTTTATAACTGCTTGTAATGAAAATTTGAATTATCGCATGAATGTCCCTCATTAGTATCAAACCAGGTGTGTAGTAATTCCCTATGTCATGTTCCAAGATACCCCTGATCGACCTTTAAACTCCTTATCATATTTTTATCTCCAAGGTTGCTTTGTGAGAAAACTAGTTCAACATATAGTATCAAGAAATGGATTTATTTTCTTGAAATATACAAAAACTCTATTCCATACCAAAATAGATGGATGTTATTTATTGTTTATCTTCAATGTTTATTAGAGGGGTTTGTTCCCTAGTATTTGTATTCTAAATCTAGTTTCCATGTTTTCTATTAAAAATTCTATAATACCAACTATAAGGACCCAAAACATGTTGACCAGATCCCTTGTCTTAATTTATTACATTGGAATATAAAAAACAAACATGAATCCCAAAGGAATGAGTAGTTATGTAGCTTTATAAACAAGATACATAGATAAGTTCAACATTACAACCTGATACAAAATAAAACACATAAATTCCTTTAAAATCAACCATAAACAATGTTTATCCATATAGTTCATTCATAAAAGGCCACTTCATGTCTTGGGAAAATGAAACATATATATGTATGAGCTAAAATTATCTTTAAGGGTATAAAATATAGTTTAAGATATCTTAAACATTAACATAAACATTAGGAATTGTGAGTATCTAAAAAAAATGCTTTTAAAAATAAACATAATCACATTATGACAGGAATAATAGATGAATAAATAATTCCTCAATAAAATTAGTCATGGGTATTATACTAGTCGAAAAACCTCATTAACTTTCAATTACTCATTTCATAATGAGGGAATGCAAAGGCCAAACCTCATAACCATACCTTCAAGGACTCATGCCAAGACCATGAATAATCATTTTTCAAGGCCTTATACCAAGGCTGTAGTTTGTCTCAGGAGAACCACCAATGCGTAGATCTGATATAGAGGGTCCCACCTATCACATAATATTTACAATTCATTCCAAATATTAATGCTGATAAACATAAATAAAATATGCATTCATATTGAAACTATCATATGAATTTCCAATAATGTTCCCTGAACATTATTCCCAAACACTAACCATTATGAGTAAATTGTTAAATTGTTTTAAGATAGCACATCCACATAAAAAATAATCATAAACCATTTAAATAAATAGTTTATACTTTATCATAAAATATAAAATACAAAAATACATAATAATCAACAAAATGTTGAAAAATATGAAGATACTCTAATAAAATAACTGACTAGTTCCTAAGATAAAAACTCTGTTACTATGAAATGATGTGTTCTTTTGGAAAAGTATTTTTAAAAAACCAGATGTGAATTAGATATAATTTTCATAATATAAAGAGTAAATTTATTAATATAATGGATGATATAGAAATATTATATATCACCCTTAAATATAGGTACGAATTTGAGAAAGTCCCTTGAATCGGGCTTTTATTTTGGAAGGAATTTTGAACATTCATTTTAAAATATATAACTCCCCATAAATAAATGTATGATTATTGGTGGTAAACATATGTAGAAAATTAAAACAGAATTTATGAGGAGTATATATTAATTATTGAAAAATTAATTTGTATAAATATATACTAAGAGTAAGCCATATGAAAATGAATATTCATGTAGTAAACTATTACATTAAGTTTGAAGGTGTTCCACAATTGATCTTAATTACCAGAAAAATCACATTTATATTCATAAATTAATGAGTCTAGAACACCCTATACATTTAATTTTTTTATTATAACTTTATTAAGTTCATTCATGGACTTTTGATGGGTCAAGATATTCAATTCCATTTTGTGGGGGTGTTTTGTCCCTTAGTTTTCAGGACCAATTTACATATATTCATGTACAAATAAACATGTTGAATGAGAATGGTTTCCCAGAATATAATTTTTAGGTTATTAGTGAATAACTATAATATTACATGGTTAAAGAATTCTTTTTGTTATTTTGAGTGAAGATTAATCATTATATAGCACATTAATGACAATTGATTGGGTTTATTGGATGTTCTATATCACAGAGAACTCATTTGGATTTATAAATTAATATCAATTGTACAAAAAGACTAAATAACCTTAAATATGTTATAATACATATAATATAGTCTATTTAAACCCAAAAATGGTTTCATGACCATAATTTAAGATGCAAATTATAATTGAAAAACTCTCGTCCTTGAATGTTATAAATTAACACATCTCAAATGGTGTTTTCATTTCATGTATAAAAGAATGGAAATGGAGAGATGATGAAAAAAATTCAATTATCATAACATCATTATAGTACATGTATGGTACTAGAGTCATAATTTTTTTTATGGATGTATGATAGTAAAACAACAGAATATAATTGAACTTGAACTAAAGGAAATGAAATGTGGAATTTACCTTTGGAATTTATCTTCCTTGAGAGCCTATTTAGGGTAGAGGTTTTTGTCTTTATATAATATCAAAGTCTACTTGAAGTGTGGAAGGATATAGGGAGGATATTTGGTTTGATTTTGATAATGAAACAAGGCATGAGAGGATTGAAGAGAACAAGAAGTGAGGAGGGATTTTATATTGGAGGAGAGAAGGGTATTCCCATTATTTTTCTCATTATTTTATTATTTTTCCAAAGACAATAAATAATATTTATTCTTGTCACCAATATTTGTAATATGAGCATGTTATTCCTAAGTAAGTGTTATTACATCATCCTTATATCACCTATGACTCAACAAATCATGTATTTAGCATTTATCTTAAATTATCGTATGTTACTATTCATCAAAAAATTAAATTATTTTAGAAAAATCCCAAAAAAAACTCCAAACATTTTCTAACGTGATGAATTTAAAAAATGAAATCTATTTTTTGGAAATAATTTTCAAAATATTTTTAATTTAATTATTATATAAAATCATAATCTATCCGAACAAAATAAAATTTAAACTATAACATGTTTTAAAACACCTTGATAATTTAATCGAGGTCCCATAAAGTTATCTTATAAACATAAGACAATGAAATAAAAATTTCTGATTAAAATTTATTAAGATTGATTTAAATTTAAAATTATTAAATTAATCATCAAATTTTATTTAAAATATTTATGATATAAAAAAATAAAAATCCTTATACTATGATCATCTCTTCACATAAAATATTTACAAATTGTATTTATACATTCTGTGGTGATGTTTATATTTTTTTTCTGATTTAATAATCGAAACAATTCATTATTGTATATTACTATTCATAAAAGTATGTTATTATTCATCCAAAAATATATTGATCTATCATACTTTAAATATACCCTAAACACAACTGTGTATGTCAGTTTTTAAAAATTCAAAATCACAAAAGGAAAAAATTATATTTATTTGCTAGATTATAAGAACGCGGTGAATGTAGAGACTCATTGTTTCATGCATTCAATATTAAATTTATTTTCAAAATCAGGATGTGTTAAAGTTATTTTTATATAATTTTAATAATATATATATATATATATTTTCTAAAATAATATTTCATGATCAGTTCATCATTATATATTAGATAATAAATGTTTTACAATGTTCCCTTCTCAATATTTCCCAACAAACAAGCCCGATTCAAGGGAACTTCTCAAATTCATCCCTATATTTTAGTGGACTATATAATATTAGTTACACAATAATTATTTTTATAAAATCATACATTAAATTATGAAAATAAAATCTTGGTTCCCTTATGATTTTATAGAAATATTTTCCCCAAATTACACTTCTCTGAAAAGTAAAAGAGTTGTTAACCTGAGAATTACTCGATGTTTTTACAGGTGTATTTTAATATATTTCATCACTCATGATGATTATTATTTATAACTTAGGAATAATATTTTATGATATCATCTTTTACATTTTATTTAATATTTTCTGATTTATTATACTATGGATGTGATATCTGGATTCTATTCACCCAATTACCCCAAATGGATAGTATTTTTGTTTACATATTGGGGATAGTTATTTACATTTCATAAGTTTGTATCAATATGAATTTATATGTTGATTATTTTTTCCACCATTAAAATGAGGAATGAAATGGACTTATTATGTGTCTTACGAGGCCCACTATATCTCATCAATTCATTGATAGGTCTCACGAGACAAACTAGATATTGTTATGTTTGAGGACATACCCATCTATTAGATTATGATAATGAGGCCTTGAAAAAAAAATTGATTATTGGAATGAGTGTCTTATGGTATGTTTTAGATATATATCATTATTAATTTCCCTCATTATGAAAATATTAATTGATAGTCCTGAATATAATTCTATTAGTATAATAACCATTTTTATGTTTTATTATGACATTATTTATTCATCTTTAATTCCTACCATATTATGCACAAGATTATATTTTAAAGGAATGTTTTATTTTGTTATTCAACATGCCTTATTATTTATACATCCTCTATATTACTAAACCTTACTGAGGGAATGATCTCACCTCTTTATTATTTTTTTATTTTTCCCCATGACATGATGACGAATATTAAGAATGAATTGCAGGGTTATTCAACATTTTGTTTGGGTATTAATAATGAATGTTATATGTTTCCTCCATTATATTATATTTAAATGTTCATTTATGTAATCTAGTTTCAGAAAATACAAAACAATTTAGTCCTTTGGGATACACCATCCTTTTAATCAAACCAATGTAATAATTTAAGGAAACAACTCATATATATTGGGGTTGGGTACTTTACAACTTAACTCATTTCCATAATTATCAATTAAAACTGGGAACATTGTTCAGTTTTCCATTTTAAGTACCTTCTCTATGATCTTATTATTATTAATCTATCTAAATAAAATTTCATTATTGGTATTAAAATTATATGTTATGTATAAATATGATAACAATGTTATGAATATTATCCATGATATTTTTTAAATATATAAAATGAATAATAACCAGCATATTAAAAACAAAACATGAATGAGAAAAGGCTAATTAACACCACAAAAATGAAAATAATGAAATATTATTAACAAAAAAATTATAATATTCCATGAATGCATCATATTTTATAAATAATACCATATTTAATTTTTTAGGTTAATAAAATTCATAAAACCTCTATATAACTGGTTGAAGCATTACCAACCTAAATGAAGTGTGAGGTAATGGATTTTTACTAACTCTATTATTTCATGGAGAGATATGGAAACTTACAAATCATTTTATTTTTATGTTTTATATAATAAATTATTCACAAACTATATAGTTAATAACATTAAATTAATAATATATAATGTTTCACATCATGTTATTCATTATTGGGTATTACGATTTTAATGTCTACTATTGTTATAATTGATTTTATCCATACTTTTCTTCCTTGAGACTACAATAATTTTAAAAATATATCACCAATTATTAGGTTTATATATAGAAAATTTTATATTTAATATAATGAATATATATATTGACATGAAATTATAATTTCCATTTAATGAAATCCTTTATTTGGGATTATGAGTCAATATTACAAAAGTTGTATGAGGTATATATTACAATCTCATCGTTTATCAGGATTGATTGTGATTATGTCTACCATGATGAATTAATATGATCTACCTCTAAATAATTTTCATCAATTTTCTTATCCTATTTATATTAATGATTTTTTCATGTAATATTACCATTGTTAACTCTCCAGTTTTATTGGTTATAAAATCTCTTCTGAGGCCATAAATGGTCATTATTGGGAAAACCATGCACGCCTAACACCCTAAATGACCATTTCAAGAATTGATGTTTGTGGTGACCAAAATATTATAACATTTTTCATAA
Source organism: Viscum album (assembly GCA_963277665.1). Classification (NCBI taxonomy): domain Eukaryota; kingdom Viridiplantae; phylum Streptophyta; class Magnoliopsida; order Santalales; family Viscaceae; genus Viscum; species Viscum album. The sequence goes on from OY728150.1 coordinate 676,625,006, forward strand.
GAATAACATTCCTAATTACATGATATTACTTTCAATGGATATGTGATTTTTCATGAATTTTACCAAGGCCAACAAAACTGCATAAGAAACCCCTTGAAATAAATAAGGGTTACCCATAATAAATTAATACTATGAACAACATGACACCATGCACGAGAACAGAATCATTATGTTTCCTTTGTTTTATGATTATTTCCCACAATAAATTAACCCCCCTGTGCATAAACCACAATCTAATACGTGAAGATAATATTCCCAATTCCAAAAATTTCAACAATAAATAGAGGTGCACCCCTTCTCTTAGAGAGGCTCCCTGGAAGATGAATTGTTTATTGTCCATAAATAAAACTATTCTTCTATTACAGTGTGAATCATTGATAAAACTATGTTGGAATAATGCATGAAATACCATTTGTATTCACAAACAAGACTAGGTCCACAATCTAGTGACCCTTTCATAGAACCTCTTAACATAGCTTAGTTTCATCTAAGAGAACGAACCTGTGCACAACCATTATCTATGCACAACCAAAATCTAGAGTGGTGGTACTCTTTAATACACCATGTCATCCCCTTTTGTTAGAGCCCCATTCTCATGAATCACTTTCTCAAAACAATCAAAAAATTTATTAAAAAAAGAAAGTTCCCCTAGTCGACATCCCATATGCATATAGTGCACATGCTACAATTAGTAATTCTAATAAACATGGGAACTCTCACTCAAATTACATTTGTTCCTGAGCAATCTATATTGTACCTCATTATTGACCAATCCTTCCATAATTATACCCCAATAGTGACAATGATATTCCCCTTTAAAAGGTGCATGACAGATTTTCATGTATGAAATAGGTGTACAGAGTGAGTCCATCCATGTTAGAGATACATTAAATAAAACCATATAGTTCCAAATCAAAGTAATACGATGTTAAACTACATTCTGACATCGTCATCACATGATGTAATTATGTAGTATTATCCTTGGTGAGGAGAACATAATGCTCTATATTTTAGTTTTATCTTTTGGTTCTCACACTATATATACTCACAAGTAATGAGATCTTCATGGTAGATTCAATGTGTAATCCCCACACAATCCAATAATGGGAAATCATCATGGAAATGGAATCATCCATGTGTATGAACAACATCATAAATCGTCAACTCTCTTTTATTCCCATGACCATCTTTACCACATGATGATAAACTAAATGGATTGGGCATGTGAGACATCATTAAACTACAACATCAAAATATATGGGGTTTGACCCCTATAGTCTAAAAAAGTTAATGTGGGATACCTTTATAAGGCTCAATCCCATCTAATGAAAAAATTATGTTGTCACATATAGGGACAAAACTATTAGATCATCCTAAAGGGAAATTTTTATATATCCATCCCGAATCCACCTCATGGGTAGTTATGATCAACCTTTCGGGTTCTCCTCGTGGGCCGTCACATCAATCGATAAACAATCTAGGTGTAACGTCTTCCCTCCTAGGGAAAACAATTCTACATTAGACCCAAGGGGAAATCTATTCCAACCAACCTATACTTGTAAAAAATTAATCCTCCACCCAACCCATATCTAGAAAACATTATACTCATGACTAGAACCATATCAACCAGTCGTTTGTATCCTTATCAATAGGAAATTAAACTCAATACATAATCCATAATATATACCCTAATACAAACATGATATTATAGAGGCGTAAATATTTGGATGATTTGTGACCCTTGTTTTAATTAGATCATGATTGACACAAGATGCATTGGGTTCCACCCCTGAAATACCTCAATTGAGTTCAACTCATATGAGGAAGACTTATAGGTGAACAATGTTCCTAACATCAAGAAATGCACAACGATTCCCAAGATTACTATACTCCACACCAAAGGCTGATTCCTTACAAACAATTAAGCTACGTAAAAAACATGTGTCCCCAAATGGACAACACTATGAAAGAGTTCCATGAACATAGATTAAATCCTTGATAGAGATATGGAATATGTAACGAGCTACATGGATAAATCCATTGAAGCATGAACTGATATCTTATCATCCCATTTGGATCAACTTGAATAAATCTTTTATGAATGTGATGAAATTTTTTCTACCTTTGGAATGTGTGTATGCAGTGCTAAATGAATACAACACATGAATCTTTTTGTTGATGCATTAGTGGCCCCCAGAGAAATAGTAGATAACATTAATGTTAAACCCAACATGAATCTATTATCCTAAACCCATACAGTCTTGTAATGGTTGAAATCATATTTTGGGATTATACGTAGAAATTAATGGAATTGGGACTCCCCAACATAAATTGTGAACCTGGCGTGTGACTCCTCTCCATCAACATGGGATACTAATATATAAAGAAACAACTGATAAACTTATTTTCATATTAAAACATATACATTTAATTCCTAAAGAACAAATAGTGGGCCCAACATGGATCTCTCTTTTGGATTTGGGCTGTTTTTATTTGGAATCCACTGTCTATGACATTATTAGCATGGATCTGTCACATTCTACATGTAATTGGAAAAAAATCTAGAGCTTTGATAATCACATTGCATGTACTTGTACATACATTTAAATCCACCTGAATCACATGACCAAATCTATTGTATCATAGATACCCAATCATCCAAGGTGTAGCGGTAATATGAATTTAAATGTGGAAACCCCGCACAACTATAACTTCAAAACTGAAAAAATGACTACAAAAACTATAGACAACGGGTTCCCAAACCATATCTCACCGTCATATATAATCCAATGGAGATTGATCGACACCATAATACATTGATATGGGTTTGAGGGGGGATTCCCACAATGGTTCTGGCCCTCAAGGTCCTAGAGGATTCATCACATTTCTAACACCACAAGACCCTTGAGACATGAAAGGGGAAACAACCAACCACCCTTCATTCTAATAAAAAATAACTTTTGGAGTCTCTCCTAGAGTGATCCAATGATTTCCTCCCTGATGATGAGGAGTTTAGGGATGCTTGAGTCACCCTATCCCTGACTAATGTATGTGATCCACCATGGAGGTCTCCCAAAATGTCACTTCAATGACCATAAAAGTGGATCTATCAAGATGAGGAACTGGTGGACTTCACCCATACTCATTTCACCCTGTTTAGAAAAACCTGATTCCAATGTTGCGATTAAGTATTAGAGGACTCCAAATATGTGTCATCATCTTATATGACTCCAGTGTCCCCTTACACCACTGGTGCGTTCCACTATATTCATGTAATAGACAAGAAAGGATCTGTTCTTTACATATTAGGATTGATACCCTAGTAAAACTCATATTAATCCCCTAGTTTACATTTCCTATCATCTTCACCACTAACATTCATTATTGTCTAAACCATAATGATGAGACTCAAAACAGACCCCCCCCCACAATTCATTGATAATGAAGGAAGAGGTCAGCCACCCTCTTTCAAAAATTAGCACGATGGTCCTCCCGATTCAATCACTAACCAATGGGGTGGTCCAGCCCATTGTTTTTTAGATTATCATCATGGTATTACCATTTCCATTATGACCCCAAATAATGTTCCTCTTCCATCATTCAAAAATAAACTAGGAGGACTTCATAGGGCCATCCCCAGCCATAGTGGGTTTCCTCTACACTCTATCACCAAATATTGTGGAGATACTTCCTTCTGTATTAACATCCTAAACAAAGGTATTCTCGCCACTCAAGAATCTGAACATATAAGTACATTTTTTCCAAAATATTATGTGTGAAGTCCCTCCTCCTCCCCCATCCTAATGCCACAATCATCTTCATTTTTATACAACCTACTAGTGAAAAGATATTCATTTTTTTGTAGAGGTACACTACCCAGAATTGTCATCCCATAGTTGAAGGGTGAATAGATTCCATCATATGATAATTATTGGAATTCCTCATGATATAATTAACATTATATACCATTCGTATTTTGAGGGAGTAGATGACTTAGTAATTGAATCCCAAACAAGACTGCCAGATTATTGGGTAGTGGAAGGTAAATTTTACCATCCTAGAAGGTAAAATCCATGTGGTACCCAAATACACATGAAATAAAAATGAAGGTGGAAGAAGATATAGAACACTTATAGGATCCCATGGTGCATCCATCCTCATCACGTACTATTTCCCAAATCCCAAAATAGACATTACACATATAAGATTAAATGTGGATAGGGACGAATCCACCAAAAAATGAAAAACCAACTAACCCATAGATGAGAGATACCACACACTTACATGAGTATGCTTAACAAAAATAATTGTACAAGGATGTGATGATGCATTTTGTTCTATATACAAGAGATGAATTGACTAGAACTAAACATAAGACCCGCTTAGTGGCTTCTGTACCGACCATCCAACCACTGAACTGATCCACATAGGTTGTACCCCACATATCCCATCTGGTGATTGTGAGTGTGTGGGAAAACAAAGAATAATGTACTCCTATCAAGCCAAAGGGATTTTGGTAAACTCTGGATCCTATTTAGTTATCAATAGTATATTAATGGAATAAAAAATCCAACTATATCACCCCAAAGTGCATTACATAATTCCAGGATCTGTGTTTTTTCTAGATCATCTAGGAAATTATTACCCTCTTATATGATCATTAGTTTACCTACATAAGAAGAACATTCCACCATGATGATATTTACTATTAATTATGAATGAATGTTCTTAAAACACTCTAAGTTGCACATAACCCAATTATTTTGGATATCGCCATACCCTTCACCAGAGATTTATCACAGGAATCAATGTTACATGTCATATCATTGATTAGGATTCTTTTCATGTGAAAATTAGGGGATTTGGATGGTATGATACACTCCATATCAAACTATCCATCAATTGAATGAATTACTTATTGACGAATAGGGTTTCCCACTGTGTATCATTACTGTAAACAAGTTCATTCCAAGGAAACTCATGAAAATTGGTTGAAAGTAGTGTTTGATTCGAGGAACCCTCTCCATGGGGAGTCACAACACCATGTACACCCTTATAACAGAGTTTGTACCTTCAAGTGAATGATGTCACATGGCCATAGTGATCCCACTAGTGATATTATCTGCCACTTCAACATATCTACTATGGAAGTCAGCATGGTGGGGAATTTGATCCATCTGAGAATTCAAAAATATATATGGAAAAACCCCAGTATCCTCCACAATTCAACAAGTTGATTTGAAGAGATGTAACATTAATGATCTCATTTTATATCGATTCCTATATTATGTGTATGGAGGATAGGGTACCCTATCTTCGCTAGTAGGTCATCTGGCCCTTCACACCAATTTTACCACAATCAAGCATTATAAACCCATCCATTGAGATATAAAAGAGAAGGGAGTTTATATAATGAATCAATGTTATGATTTTTTATACCTACCATAGAATCATCATCATCCTCATTAGGACCCATGTCAAACAACTATATTAATTTCAAAGTATGATAATTGAGTTGATGATCTTTTCAATGCGTTGTTGGCCATGGTTCCTCCTCAAGATAAGGACAATCAAAAATATGAATTGATAACCAATCTCATTGTTATTCTCAAGGAATTTGGGATGTGACAGGTGGAAATTTGACATGAAAGAAGGTAATACCTAGCACAGGGAATGACTTGAGAGAACCATCAGAGTTCAAGAACCTTAGAATTGTCTCATTCAATGGGATATTTAACCCATTTCAAAATCAGTCCCACTTCATCTAAAAATATGGTCCCATGATGGAATCCCCAGAGTAGAAGGAGGATTCCTTGATTTTGTGTTTCATATAAAAATTAGAAGGGCATGTAGTCTTTTATACAACTAGCTACCCAAATATTCCATCACAAGTTTATAAGACCACTATTAATAGTTCCTCTACTAGTTTAGTTCCAACATGTATAAATTTGTATTTATGATGTATTCAATTGAAAAAAATACTGATGAGATTGACATAGATTTTTCCACATGAGTCAATTTCTCATGTACTCAATCATCATGTCACTCACATAGGATTATCTATTGATGAAGTCCTTTGGGAATGTGAAAAAAGGATCTAGTACGTAACCTCATTACAAAGAACATACTAGTCAGTTAATAATTATTTTATAAAAAGGGCTAGCATTTGGAGGAATCCATATAGTAGGCTAAGAAAACATGCATCTTTCCTCTTAATGATCTTGGAAAATGATCACCAAAGGTATAGATGGTTGTCTATATGTAGGTAGAGGCCATTTATATATTGGAACAATTTTATCTAACTTTAGGGGAGCCTCATCAAGTGAAACATTGTCACGAACAAATTTGATTGGAATAGAATAATTAGGAACTACCACACTATGAACAACATCCTACATGAGATAATCATGTTTAATAACCTCATTAGGAAATGACCATCATCATGGAAATGCTATCCGAGTTCCCTTCTCTATTAAAAATAACCATACCTATTCAAATATGGGTGCATGAGTTTTAGGTAATTTCATATGCACCTTTGAAAAGTGAATTCTGATGATTTTAGAGTGTAGGTGGTCACATGAAGCCGAATGCACTGAATGAAATGATTATTGACTTCAAAAAAAGATAATTGAACATGAAATCATGTAATTCAACATGTTCAAATCATGTATATATGACTATGTAGAAAACTATTTTTCAATGTTCGCAAATGTCCCAACTGATTTAACCCTTAACTTTGACTAGTATGATAGTGATTGTGATGATTCAATTGAATGGATAGATGCGTCCATTTATGGAAACTATAATTATGATCACTAGTTCCCTCATTGAGAAGTCTTTCACAAACACATTATAATTATAGACAACATATGTAAGACAAAATCTCTTATGGTCACCACACTATCCCTTGATGTTACTTCCACATCTATGTATTGACCCTAACATTAAAATTACCCCAATGGTTCCTAATTCATCCCACACTCTCAATGATTTCATTCCCCTATAGTTGGTAATCATTAAAAGACTCCACCGAAAGCTATAAGTCCCATGCATCGATAAGTAGCAATACAATTCCTTGAAAACCATTGAATTAGAGGATCATGATATAGAGAATGAGGATGAGTAAGCCTAGGTAATCCCTTAGAGTGCCTCCAGTCGATGTTGTGGTATAATATGTTGAAGACAAGTGGGATGCCAGAATGCTCCTTCAAATAATTCAAACCATGTCATTCATGCTACTAATACTATATAGTAGGATTTTCACAAAGCTTACCAATGGTAGTCTTCCTAGAGAACTCTATTAGTTGTGTCACTATAGATAACCATGTTAACATCTCAACTAAATCAAAAATGTTTAATCATTTTTGATCACCAACCATTGAAAATTTCACCACACCGTGATCAGCTATGTCCATCCAATTTTATGACTCATCATGCATAAAATCATTCATTAGTAGATTAGATTAATTCAAACAGTCATCAACTTGATATTTCTTATACCAGAAATAACCTATGAGTTCATCCGTCATCACTGAAAATGCCTATAACCAATGGGATACTACTTTTAGGTATAATCATTACATTTCCATGAAAATGCTACATTCTGAAGATACTTTTTAGCATACGAATGAGCTAATCGATCATTGAGGTCCTTTACCATCAAATTAATTATGTGTGGTACTTATAGTATAATTAAAATAGCCCCTCCTATTTTAAAAATTTGTAGATCATGAAGAGTTCAACAATGAGGATGTTGATGAGCATGTAGAATGTCTATCCATCATCTTGTTCTATAGAAAAGATGATGGTACCCTTCTATGTGGGGAACATACATCTGTTGTACATTACTAGCTCCTTAAATGGAATGGATGTCTACCACATCATGGAAGACATATGTTCTAGGATTAACATTATCAATATAGGATTCTCCATATGATTGGACTTACTTAAGTAGATATTGATTTCTTTGACATGAAGATTCAATGTTATGATAGATTCGACCAGTGGTCGTGTGGAATGATTCAGCTGGGGACCCAGGTTAGGGGCTTTGTTTCATAAAAATACTTCATCCTAGTCTCATTTGATCCTACCCACAATGCCTTTTTGGTTTTTCCCTAGCTTCAACTGCATAAAGTAGTCCCCTCCTTGTATGACTAATGACTCATGTACTCCCAAAATGACCGAGTGTGCGTACTCCATAGTGAAATGTATCCCTTCGACTCCTATGAATCGTGCTATATAGTCACCATCAATTACAAGAGAGAGTAAAAAATGACCAGTCTAATGAGTTTTAGTCCACAACCACTACATACAATATTATGGATGAAAAATATTATGCTTTATTCTTCTAATATTCTTCATATAGTCCACAATGCTTGATTTATGATGCATCATTGACATCTCAATGAAAAAGGGCCGTAAAAAACCTAAAAAGAGATTAATTCCTGATTATTACCTCAAATAAATATAAAAAAAATTTCTTGTAGTACTAGATTCCCCCACTCTAGTTAGGTACCAAGAGGATCTACCATTGGACTCTATTTTGGGGAACTTCTGTATGTTCTATAGAGTATAGATCCTTCATTGAATTATAACTCACTAAAATTTCATTGAAATAAAATATAGGCTCCATGGTCATAGTCAATGGTCATACAAAATTGGAAATATTTCTTCTATCAACATGGTTTTAACAAAGAAGGAACCCCTCGAAGGTGATTCCATATCATCCAAAGAAAGCAGTAGTACTCCACCAGAGTTAGTTGACTTAAATGAACCATCTCCTCATGTTGATTCTCCCACATCATATAGACAATATTGTTTTAATGATTCTACTTTTATATTTAAGAGGGTTTACCCTCCTCCATCGATGTGTTGGTTTGGGTGAACATCGGTACTGTGGAAAACCCGAGGTAGTGGTCGATCAGTGAAGCCATACCCTTAGAGGGGAGGAACTATATTTACCCATCTATAGTCAACAACACGATGTGTTTTCTTGGAACAATGGAAATTTTCCAGCATAATATCTTTAGTTTTTCATCCATTATCTTGGTCTCCGATAGGGTCATCTTGATTTCGATAATCCTCCCTAGAAAATGCACAACTCTAATGGTTCTATGACCATGGATGAGGTTTATAATATTATCCAATCCAACATCATCAAAGAAGTCCAATACCCCATGTTTCTATCCATCATCAACACTATCATGAATAAGAATTGGAATATTAGAGTCTATATCAAATTCCATGATCTCAACATCTATTTTTTGAAGAACTATTTTTCCCTATCAATGATTGAATTGCTGATTGATGTATCCACAATGTTCCATGACCTCTGTTTTATTGATGATAATCCCGGAACAAAAAGATATAAAATGACCCTTAGGATAATGATTCTAAAACCATAAGGCATCCAATAGGGAACTTTTTCCATCTTGTAATTATATTCATTTAGAAGAATGAAGAATCCACTTATTATAGTTACATTCATAATATCATCGAAAGAATTCTCATGATGTTGGTGTGATTCTATATGGATGGAATTTTGGGAAGGTATTGACAGCGTCAGGAATGTATGAGAATCTATGAGATTATTTTATTCTTCTAATATTCTAAGTATTTAATGATGAAACCCTTTAAGTGTGCATTTGGGATTACCTTCTCGATATTTCACAACATATTCTTAAGATAATGTGGTATTGAGATCCACTGAGAAAGGATATAAGACATTATCAAGATGCCTCCCCTGAGAAACCCTGGAGTGTTATGATACCTAGAAGGACACTTATTCTACATATGATGATTCATCATGAATCTAGCTTGAATATATAATAACTCATAACAATTGATGACTAATTTTTTTTAACTAGTTGGATGAGGACTCCTATAATACCTTTTATGAAATCAAACAGAATGTTCTACAATATTTGTACAGATGTTTCCCTTCAATGGGAATCCTTTGTTAAACATAGTGAATTATCATGAAAGGAACCTTGTTTAACATTTTTCCTAATTGAATTTTTAGGATATAATTTCTTTTTATTATCGTAGTCTCATTCTATTAGATATCGATATCATATAATCCACCTTGGGAAGAGATACCTTGTTCATGTTTTTTCACATTATATGTTATTAAATTATCTACAGTATAATGAGATATATCTGGAATATGTTGTATAATATATAAGGTATATCCTAAATTACTCCATATTTATTAGATGAATAGTGTTATAGGAACTGATCCTGTAGAAGTTTGTAATCAGTTCCACTCCATACAATGCAGTATAGGGTCAGACATTGTACGACATGCAAGATACCCATCTGATCCCTAATGAACAACCAATATATTTGGACATACTATAATTAGTAATCTCCTTATTTTATCATCTTGTGATACACATGAAAATTTTATTCGATCATGACTCTTATAGACCATCTTATATAAGGTTCAAACATACCGTTTTTAACAGGGTAGTCATGGGGATTATCATCATAACATTGGCACAAGCTATAATTTCTTACTCATTCCTTTTGATTAAAGGCGACCTAAATAATGAGGCATATTACCGAGACCAAATTACTATTCTTGATTTGAAACATGATATTAATTTCCCCCCCCCAAGTGCATGTGAAGTGAGAATCTAGATTAGCCATCAAAAAAATTAATGAGGACACAATCATCAGAATGAAAGATCTTGTACCACTTCCATAGCGCACTCTCTAGATGATATCAAAATTCCATTAATAGATATATTTGACTTACGTCACCTATTCATAGAATAATCGTGTTGACACCTTAGCAAGTTTATCTACCTATCTTGATGGTCTTAAATTATATTATCTATTCGTAAAATTGTCTCATCATAGGTCAATATATCCCATCATTCTGGATGTTGATGTCCAGAAATATGAAAACCATTTATATGATAGTGCTTCTACTTCGCGACACTCAGGTTCCCCCACAAAAGAAGAAATATCAAATTAAATAACTCATTTTTATGAGTATATCTAGTTTGGCATTCTCTTATCAAATAAGTCCTCGTATGAGTGATTTTATTGGCATACAAGATAGTTCACCCTCCAGAGTAGACTTATCCTAGAATAAACACTCTATAGATAATGTTTTAAGGGAATTTTACTCTATTAAAACAATGAACATGAGATTCCCTTGGGTATGTAGAAATTTAATGCTATGTCATGTGGCGTGAATCAGGCATGACTAAAACTCTCTCACTGGATATGAATGTTGGGATACAGTGGGCCCACAATTTTCCATGAATTCATTGAGTATTCTAATATGTATCATGCATGTCAGAATCATGAAATCGTTGTTTATTTACAGTCACTGGTCCCCTACAATACCATGTAGTATTACCCATTTACAACATGGGGGATTGATATTGTGAGACAGTCTCTTTCCAAGATATATCACTTGTGTAGGATCATTTTTACCACAACCAACTTTTTTCTCCTTGTCCGCAAAAGTGATTCCCCATAAAAAAATAAAGTAGTAATCTATGATACAATTCATGAGCTACATCATCATAATTCGTTTCAGAGTCTCTCACACTATTCTAATCGTTAACTAAACAAACATCCATACTATTGAACCAAAAATGATTTACACCATGTAAAACATCATATCAAACCATACATCTCACTACACTATGTTAGAAAATGGACATATCAATACGTTCAATAAGTAATTACTGAAATTTTGAAGATGGTGGGGCCCATAACAATAAAAGGTGGATGGAAATGCTCTCCAACTGCCTCTGGGACTATCTGATATCAAATCGACATTCCCACCTAGTGACCCCATGTTTTCAAGTGTTTGGAATATATAAATTCATGCCCATTTATATTTAGTTTCCATTACTTAGTATAGTTTTTTACAACTAATAAACATCAGAAAAATAGAAACATTATATTTTGTTTAGATGTTATTTTATTAATGCGAACATGATTCATGAAAATCAAAATCAATAGAGGAATGGTAATAGAATAGAAATAGAGTTTAATAATATTTTATCCTCTTCCCATACCTCCATAGTTATGAGGTATTGGATCCTTTAATACTACTGATACATTCCAATAAGCCTCCATAGTTGGATCCCATGTGGATGGGATAATATTTCAATCACAATTTCTATTCAAATGGTGAGTACTCTTTGGACACCATGTAAGGATAAATATCACACATCCAACAAATGAAATGATCCTCAATCAATACTTCACCTAAGGATGTTCATTATTTTTAACACAATTACCATAAAATTGGTTCCCATTTCCATGAATCATGACATTAATCTATATGTGAGTTTTTTGGGGGTGATCAGTCCTAAGAATAGATATTAATCAAGTTATAAAATATTCCTAGTCTCCTATCTACAAACCAAACATAGTTTGGAAAAGGAAATATTTTTGAAATAATGCAACATTGAATATATTAGACCAACTTACCACCAAACTAGTATTCATACTAGAGGGTCACAAGGCCACTAGTACGCCTCGTCATATGTTTGAGACTATCAACTAGAATAAAATATCTCATGGGTAATAGTGGGGATACAATACCCCCATTTTAGAGTTTTAAAACTATATAACAGAATAAATAAAATAAAATAATGGAAGAAGAATAAAATAATTACCATGTAGTGGAAGAAGAATTTAATAAAACTATACTAAAGTGGCAAACACCAGTTTATACAATGTTGGAATGAGGGTGGATACACAAGATAAAATAGTAAATAAACATTATTGTTAAGAATATAATACAAAAAAATAATGAAAGGGCATCAAAACACAAGAAAAATCTCTTTGATCATCTCAAGAACTACCTTGGCCCTTTTCTCCTAACTCCCATTTACAAGAAATACACAAATAATCCTTGATATTTGTAATATTAGGCCTACTAGGGTACCAAGTGTACCCGACCATTATCTGAGATATAAATCTCAAGAGGTCGGAAGCCACAATGTCTATCCCAATTGGGGAAATGAAAATTTTATTTAATACTGTACATGTATATATTATTAATAAAGATAAACGAATAAGTAAACAACCACCCATCCATGTTCCCAGGGGGCACCTGAAAGATATACCGGCATCAGATAATAGCTAGAAAGCTGTTCTGATCATGTCACTATATATAATATATATATATATATATATATAGTATGAATATATGTTGGTATGGATTGGGTTGTTATTCTCCAACATCTAATACTGTGGAAAGAACTCATTGTCTAACCGCTAGGCTAACTCCAAGAGCTCACATGGTCTATTATGATGCACATCCAATAAGGACCCAGACATAACCCAGTGTCATCCATCACTAGGGGATTTATAATGTTTTATCCCCTGGAAACAACTGGGATAAGTACATAGTTATACCTCTAATGGGATCTTACGGTCTACTGGTAATAAACATAGATGTTCAAACTATCTTCTAATTAAGGCTCCCACTGTACCTTTTCTCTACAACCAGTAAAGAGTAACATTTATAAATACATAGGTCATTAAAGAAACACCTCTCATTCCCTCACCACATTTATATAAAAATATGAATCACATTCTTAATCTACAATTCATGAGTCGTTAACCTCCCATGCATCCCATTATACCATTTCAATCATATATAGGCAGGCATGATCACATTTATGCTTAAGGAAACACCTCTAAAGAATTTAATTTAACTAGTTTACAAGGAATGTCCATGTATACACACAACACATGAGTTGAAAACATATCATGTTCTTTAAACCACATCCAATTCATCCAAGTCATCTAATTTTACATTTTAACATTTATATAAAGAATAAATTAAAACATTGGTTCACCATCCTCTAATAATGTCCAATTGGAACTAGGGAATTAATTTCATATTATTCCTTATTATAATAAATAATAAGGGTAAATTCCATGTATTATTTTTGAAACTATCAAATTTAGAACAAAATTGAACCATTTAATTAAAAGAAAATTGATCATGTCGCATTATCCCTTCCATACAATTTGGATTATAAAACATAACCAATTAAATTTACTTATACATGGAAAAAAAGTTTTATTATATGTTGTGCCAACAAATTTAATAGTTCCATGGGTATTTAGAAATTAATGAAATAAAATCAATTATATATTTTCATAAGGGGCCATGTACTAATAATTCCACTTATACGAATGGAACATGACAATTAAATTCCTATAATAAAATGGGGGAAGGCATTATCATTCCATATATACAACAATATCAAAAATACATTAAGAAACATCTAATTAATAATCCGAGAAAGCATAAAATACAATACAATAAATATTATATGTAAGCAAGCACACCTTCTTTGGAGGGGTTTTATTCTAAATACATATAGCTGTTTATCAAAGAAAACATATATTATAATGAAATAGTGCATTCAAGAGAAAAATTCACGTTATCAAGGAAGGTTTATGAAGGAATCTAAACAATATTTAATATAAGTATAAAACCAATTCAACTTAAGTCATACTTAAATTAAATTTAATTGAAAGGGATCCTACCTCCATAAATGATACCAAGAAGATCACTTTCCACTTGATGACTTTGACGATGAAAACTCTTCATTTCCATGCACTTACAATCATATATATATATATAATTACATCCATAAAACCAATGTACATATTCCCCTTTCCATGAGGTAATAAATACATATAAGATTTATATATACATACTTACATAATAATAGAGTTTTTTCATTCTTTTAAAGATATCCAAATGCACAAAATATAATTATTAAGGACAAGAAAACACTAAAAGACCTAAAATAAAGTATCCATTGAAGACAAAGAAAATATACCATTACATCTGATAGTAGTGGAAAATTGAATTAGACCAAATCCTCTTTCCCATTAGTATAGGATCTTTAAATACACAATATGACACCCTAGGGGATGCTTCACATTACATAACATTAATGGAAAACAAACAATTAGATCACCCCCGGACCATAGGGTTCAACTACACCATACATAGAGATGGAGAGAGAGAAAAACAACCAATGAAATGGAAGAGAAGGAACCATAGATACATACCTCATAGAAATGATGATATTTTATGACGAAACCAAAAAAATCAGTTCATTAATAGGATCCAAGAGGTAGGGTTGTGTCTCACCTAAAGATGATGGAGAAGAGATGTTCACATGGATCAGGTAAGGGGATATAATTCACATTAGTGTTATGTCTTATTTTCATTTAAATTTGAGATTTCCAAAAATTTCATTAAAACACACACAACAATTGGTTTATCCTGCATGTTTTGGAAAATTGTGCACTAACCATATGGCACAACTTATTTAAGAAATTCCCATTATTAATTTTTCCTTCACATTTATCGTAACCATGTTTAGATCATGTGATTCACATTGTTGACGTATTTATTTAAAACATTTTTTCGTGTGGGTAGGTGCATTATTTGGAAAATAGGGTGCAACCAATTTTAAACACCTCTACCTCATCTGTATAAATCTACATGGATTCCTCCTATGGCCTGCATGGTTAGATACAAAATGTGTTCCCTTTAAAATTATATAAAATTATTTTTGTGTCTTGTACTGCCGAATCATCTTGAGACAACTGGGAAACTACTCAAAACATCACCGAAGTAAAAAAAATCACATTGACGTTTCCGATATTATGAATTCATTTATGAATATAAATATTATAAACTAACACATCAGTAAATGAAATGGTTAAAAAACCATGGTATTTGTTTCCGGATCAAAATAATGATCACACCATTTTATTTATATAAAACCACTATAATTTATATTAAAAAATATTTATTTCAAAACATGTTAGTAATTTTAATGTCTTTGTTATAGATATCTCATTTAATAAATTATAATAATAAAATTTAATTTTGTATAATCATAGTATTGAATGTAACATAAGAAAATTTATAGTTTCTTGTCATTCATTATAATCACATTGTAGCGTATAATGAAATAATCAATTTGTGTAGCATAAAAAGAAATAAAAGTTTTTTTATTTTATATATGAAAATATATACCATGTTCTTCCTCAGATGATAAATAACAAAAAGTATAAATTAATTGAACAAATATATTAAAAAAATCACATCATTTTAATCCATAGATATCATTTCTCTTGTTTAGCTACCTTTGAATGTACAGATACATAAACCGTTTTAATTTAGTACAAATGTCACACTTTATTCTAATTAAATATTTTCACAAAGGTTTTTATATCTAGAAATAAAATATAAATATATAGATAATATGTAGAATAAATTTACACATTTTTTTTCAATTTATATAACGATGAATCAATTACTTAATCATTTTTCACCAAAATTAAACCATTTCTCTATAAGGAAGTATCATTGTAGATAAAATATCACAAATAAAAGAGGGATTGTCAACATTTTAAAATTCAAAAATCATATCTAGAGGTCCTAATAAAAATATTCACACACTTTTTTAGATGAATTAAATCCCATTTTGAATTATCGTCGTTAGTGGGATACTTAATCCAGTATATTTTTCATCAAACTAGTATTTAAAACATGATACTCTATGAAAAATATTAATATTTGTGACATTTTTTTGAATTTTTTATTATTTACCGACTATAGTTTTACTAGGATCAATTCTTATTCGGTCTTCTGAAATAACTATCCAATTGAATTTAATCTATCACAACTAAAATTCAATATCAAATTATTATCATCATAAAATATTTTTTCTATGTGTTAAAAAACAATCAAGAAGATTATTTCAGGGTCTTATCCATTTAAAAATATATTTATATATATTAAATATACAATAATTAATATATATATATAGTCACTGAAATATGTTTTCACATGATCCATAAATGTTGTGGTTCAATCAACAACCCCAATGGAAAACTACCAACTCATAATGAATGTATGTAGTTTGAAATTATATATATGGAATATATTTTTTACATCACTATTAATTGATGTTATCGTGGTATGAGAAAAAAACATTTTGAATAATAATTCTCTTTTGATATGATAAAAAAAAATTAATATGAGGATTGAATACTTTTCAAAAATATTAATGTCATTAATGAATCAATACCCAATTTTCTCTCCCATAATACCATATTTATTTCTAACAATTAAAATAGGGTCATATCATGGTTAACTTATAAGATAAATACAACAATTATATAACAAATATTATAGATAATTTTTCAATTATAAATGTTTAACATGAGTCATTTTTTTGGGGTGTGGTGATTTTCATTGAATCATGCTCTCTATAAACAATAAACTCAACATTAGTTTCATCTATAATAATTGGAAACCCATCATGAAATAAATCATGATATTTTTTCTGTATGTAAAATATATCTCTTTTAAACAATATGTGTAACATAACAATAATTTCATTCTGTTAAAAATTTTCTAACATCTTCCCTTTTTAAAAATTGTATTAATATATTATTGTATACAATCTCAAATGTATTCTAGAAAATAACTTTTTTAGCACTAAAATATATCTTTATATGATAGAAATAACTCCATGCCACACCCAGAATGGAAACCAAAAAATAAATCAATATAAAAAGAAATATTATAGGTGAATAAATATTATAAAAATTAATCTCTATATTTTTATACTTTTTTATTAATACATCCCCCTATATTTTTTACATAATTTTTTGGATTTAATTTTCCAGTTGAAATTTTGAAATTGTTAAAAAATGTAGAAATAAATGTGATTGTAGACCCTGAATCAAATAATAAATTGGTATACATTAAATATTCAGGTAATATAAATTATTCCACATCATTGGATGACTTACCATATGTTTTAGTAGATGTAATGGATTTACATACACCTTTCAGTTGAGATGATGAAAATTAAAATCCTTAATTCTAATATTTGTTATGGAAATTAAATAATTAACTATAACATTACAGATAAAGAATCATACCTTCACCTTATAATTATATTTATTAATATATTAATTAATTTAATTAAACAAAAGACTAAAATTTACTCATATTAAAAAAAATTTGATTTTATAATATATCCAGTATGGGTATTATTACAATAGAAAATAAATGATGGAAATATTATTTTCATATATTATAATTTCATTCCAATATACATTATCAATGACTACCATCTGGATATTTTTTCCACATGTTTTCTTGGAATACATGGTAATAATCATACTCAATTTCTTCCATAATCTCATGATAAACTAGTTTATCATCAGATTTTAAATAATATTATTCAAATTGTATTTGATAAAACTGCTTAAATCCTGAGTTGAATTAATTATTATTAAAATCATCATCCCAAAAAAATTGTGTAAAACATTTCCCATCAAGTGAACTATAAGTCCTAAAAAGCCAATAATTCCTCCTAATGCTTCCTAAATTTCATTAATATTTTTCCATCCTCTGGTGAACAACACCATGAAAATAATTATCAAGTAAAATATAATTAAATGACTCAAATTTAATGGTATTTAATATAATATTATAATTTTAATCATTACCATTGACCGCCATTCAACGACATCAATAATAAATAATGTAATATACGTAATTACATATGGATTATATGAATATCACATAATTAAAATATATTCTCATAGGATTTAACAAAAGCATAATCTTTAACATGTTTAGATAATACACTGAATGATGGTTGGGTTTGTTTCCTGAAATTGTCCACAATATAAATCTTCCCCAATTGTGGGAAATGTTGCATTATAACATTGATTACAGGTCATAATCCATCCCAGAGGTTCCCATACCCTGACTAACCGATTTATACATCCAATAGGCCAGTGGATAATGATCGATGATGAGTAATCATATCCTCTAAAATGGAGTATTTTCATAAAATACATGTATACATGTACACATCTTAAATACTACACAATTAAAAACTAAAAAAAACTAAATGATGCCATGAATATATCTTGGATCCCAGAACAGATCACAAAAATAATGTATTAAAAGTGAAAAAGGGGCCAAATACATTCCCAATGAAATATTATAATGTTTCCAACCTACACAAAGGTCGATTACTAATTCAAATGAAAGATCTCAGAAATAACCTCAGTCTGACATGCTCTAGAATTATATTCGATGAAACTCTCATTTCGGGAGAACTCACTCCATGATCCATGATGGCATAAAGGAAAATTGACGAAGAGGTCTAGGTAATTATTCCCCACACAAGGAAGCTAACTAAACTATGGATACTTTGATACACAAATAGGTTGTTATATTCAGAACTATCGGCGGACACCACAATCATAGTCTAGACAAACCTTCTATATAGGGTTCATATTTCAATGATTCCACAAACTCTTATTATATGAACTACTAGATGGAGGATCACCTCCCTACTGAGGGGGGTCACACTAATTCCCCATAAAATATATAGGGAAAATAATGTGTCATAAAATCACACTCCATTATCATGGTGGGACACTAAAACTCTATCTAGGACTCAGACTCTAGAGGGAATCACAATCGACTGAATTGGATACCATTTTTCACTATACCATTGAGGAAAAAAGGAAAAATGAAATGGACTGAACTTAAAATGGTAAAATATAAAAAAAGAAGATTCTCAAGTAATTTTGAAAGGAGGTTCGGACTGTGTCTCATGTGTTTCATGACATGTCCATGAATCGCATTGGCTGAACTTGTGGAAGAGCCTTACATAACATTTTGTCTCTATTTAAATGACTTGTATATAGATAAAAATATAATTAGAGACACCTGGTATCTTTAATTTTTTGTATTCCATTATACGTATACCAGTGCTGTGTCCATATACTGCTATTTGTATGCCTAGCTATGTCCGTTTTGGGGAACACATCAGGTTTATAAACGCGAACTCCAACCCTCATGTATGTATTATTCAAATTACACACCATGTTAACTAGAGAGGTTCACATGTTGTTTGATATTAATATTCATCACCTTACCCTAGAATCAACTAAAGGGTCCCCACATGATTTGTAATTCCGTAATACAAGCTGTGTGTACTGAGATTTTCCAGAAACCTTGTTTCTTCCCCACACTAATGCCCATACCACCCTTACCTAGAAATCTGGATCCAATATCAATGGTATCAATGGATCTAGATCAACCATGAATTAGTGTTGATATGAAATGAACTCTATCCATTGAATCTGATCGAAAAAATCATGATTATTTATATAAACAATTTTCCACTCATCTCTCTCTAAGATTAGTGGTTTCCAAAAAGGTCTGATCCATTCACCGCCTCTAGTTTCTCAACACTTTTGTGTCATACTAAGTCTGTATCTATAATCATGGATAATTTCACCATGAATATAATGCGAACCTATTTATCCATCAGTATTTTATTTATCCATGGACCAAGTGGTTTCCCATGACGAACACGAAGGGAGGGGGAAAAGCATACAAAACATCTATGAGGAACAAACCACATACATTTTCTATGCCAATGTAGATTCATATCAATTATAATTATAAAGTAATAAGAATTGAAAAATCACTATAATTATCTCAAAAATATACTTAAATTATAAGCCATATTACTAGGTGATCGATCCACAATTAAATCTACTCATCCGTTGATTTTTGTATGTCAAACAAAATAATAATTGAATAAAAAAAATTAAAACACATGCCCTACAAAATTTAGGATCGATCAAGAATTGATAATGATTGATGTTACACATTCATAACATAAATTTTTAATATCCAAGGTGTGTTGATTAATTGATCTATTATTGTCTACCAAAGAGGTCTCCTTCAATATGATAATAGAATTTTTCAAATTTTAGGTTTATATAGCTAATCCTTCAAATATTTCATGTGTTTTTATTTTATAGATACAACTAGGTCATTGGGTTGAAAATTAATTTAATTAAATTGTTTTCTATATTTTTCTCCCGATAAAACCATTATAGAAATGACCAATGTTTACTAGTGTTATTTCATGCCTATAGTAAAATAAAAATTATGAACTCAACAGTGCACTCAGATTTTGGATCCAAACAACTTCATGGAGGTTATTCCACATTTTCTAGAAAACAACATGCAAGTTATTTTTAATATGATTAACATATTTCCTAAATCAATTTTGTGGACATTAGGACTTAGAATATCATGTTTTCTCAGCACATTGTCTTAAAAATAATCCATATAATATTTTACAAAATACATGTATTATACAAGACATTACATTCCCCCCACCATGGGGCATTATGTCCACAAACATTAAAAATACGGGATACTCAAAAATGGATTTGGTATTGAGCATGAATCTATATATTACACTCTCACTTAATCTCTTGGAGATTCCCATGCTACCATAGAACATTCACCAATGGAATTGATCACCCACAAAGGATCATATCCTTCTGATCCATGATCTATAATGGGTACATTGTAGTGTTTTATCCATCAGTGATGTCTATCTTTCCCCAGTCAATAATGTGCGATGTGTCATGCACATACATCCTCAAATGTGACACATAAAACACTTATCATACCCATTTCTTATATGATAGTAGAGATA
The DNA here is from genome assembly GCA_963277665.1 of Viscum album. NCBI lineage: Eukaryota > Viridiplantae > Streptophyta > Magnoliopsida > Santalales > Viscaceae > Viscum > Viscum album. The sequence continues at coordinate 676,646,584 of OY728150.1, forward strand.
AGTGACATGAAACCTAACCAACTGTAAAGAGTATCAATAAAGGGACAATGAATCTTATAGATAATGTAATACTTTAACCAAATGTCCTAAACATACATTGACGTGAGACACTAAGGAACAAATGATCTCCTTCATAGTAACCCAATGGCCTTAGTCTCATTTCAGTTTAAATCTTATGATTGTTCTATGTATAATTTATATAATCTTGGATTATATGAACCTTCTTTTTTGTATGTCACACTAATTCCAGACATATTAGTGATGACTCTCCTGGATCAATCTGACAAATTGATGACATAAAAGGTTGGCCATACAAAGTCCTGAATAATGTCCTACAAATGGTGGAATGGCACATATTATTTTACATGAACTCTAAGAATGATAGGTTATCCTCCCAACCATAACCAGAGACCAACATGAAATTTGACAACATGTCATCCAAATCCTAAATGGTCCACCCAATATGGTCATCAGTTTTGGGGATGAAGTATTATGCTTAAGAATAACAGGGCCAAAACGTCTCCTATAATCCCTTACCAAACATGGATCTGATGTTAGCAACATTTTTTAAATGATCATCGATGGAACTCAATAGAGTTAAACTAGATAATTCACATAGATGTGTCTCATAATCAACACTGAACATGGGTCTCTTATATTTTGGATGTGGGAAGAAATGGTTAGATGGTGTACGATCAACCAAATAACGTTATTTCCTATGGATGTAAGAGGAAATACTATAATGTAGTACAATTACATCACATCTCACATCCACCATGGCTTCTCAAGGGGAAGAGCTAAATTTGTATAAAAATGGTGCTCAATGTTTATTTGTTGAATTGTAAGCCACTAAGAGACAAACTCTACAATTCCTATCATCATCTTTGGTCATAAAAACTAACTTCAGATGTCTTGATCCATATATTAGACCCTGATTTGAACCTCCAAATAGATGTGTGAAACTACATCAAGAACTCCTCTTGAAACATCTTGGGTACCATAGTGCATATTCTAAAAGAAAAATTATATCCCCACCTTTAGAAAATCCATTATGATATTTTCTTGTGGATATCTGGGCACTTATGGTAATATAGTCAGTATACATATGTTGTTATCCTTGAATCATTGTATGAGTGGAGGGGTGAAAAAAATTAATTGGAAGTAGGATTATCTATCTTCATCCAAAAAGGATAATTGAAATGAGGTTAATAGATTCTCTATCTCCATCCACAAAAGATAATTGCAATGAGGTTAACTTATCTGACTACTCGTTCTACAAAGGAGAACTAGATCTCTTACTGATTGTTTCTACTACTATATTTCACTTCCCATAAGTATGTACAATTTAAAACTCATAGTACTATAGGAACACTAACCCTTTCCACTTTCACATGTTAATATCCTTCTAATGGAATATAAATATGAGACACTTCTGGTTAGAGTATAGGATAACTCCCTAACCCATCAATTACTATCCCCATAACATCATTGAGAAAACTACCACAACTAACTCAATGTCATTGGATGTGTAGTTCTTTTCACTAGGTCTCAACTAACATGATCCATCGAAAATAACAACATAACTTTGTATCATAAAACAACCAAGCCCAGTCCCCATTGCATTGCATAACACTATGTACTTCACAACATACTCTAGTAATTGAAAGATGGGAGCACTTGTCAACCTCTGCCTCAACTCCTAAATGTAGTACTGAAACTTTTCCATCATCAAGAAAGGATTCCCTATATAGGTCAATTATTTCAAGTAATTTTCCACTCTTTATAATTCATGTATAATCCTCTGGTAGTACCTATCCACACCAAGGAAAGACAATGCCACGATGAAACTCTAGGGTGGATACTATGAAAGCACTTCCCCAACCATTACTGGATTCACTTCTACTCTAGACTATGAGATGACATACCTAAGTAAATGAACCTATCAAATCGAAAAATTAACACTTCAAGATATTCCCATAATGTTAGTTCTCCCTTAGTTTGTCTGGGACTATACTCATGTGTCACATGTTCCCCTTCTCGGATAACGAATACACTAGAAATTCATCAATAATAACTACCATGATTCAGTCTAAGAAAGATTGAATGATTTTATTCTTGAGTTACATGAACACTTGTAAAGAATTTGGAATTTCAAATGGATCTCCAAGTACTCATAATGATCATAATAACATCTGAAGGCTGTGTTTGGTCTATCCTCACCCCATAATCACAACAGCTGATAACCTAATTTGAGGAAAATATTTGAATACTATTGATCCCCTTTCAATTGATCAAAGAGGTCATTGATCCTCATTATAGTATACTTTTTCATCACGATTTTCTAGGTCTAGCATCGATAATCCAAAAAAACTCAATATATTGACTACCTTATTGGAAAACAAAATTGGGGCTATCTAGGGTATAAAATTTGTTTGAACAATACCATTCTTCTATAAGACCACCATCTACGCCCTCTACTCATGTTGGTATATGGCATCCATATGACATTTTGACACTGATATCGATGAAATATCAGTGTGTATATCAATATAGATGACTATATCTTGGAGGTGATGTAAACTATGAAGCTCTTAATGGAATAAAACTTCATACTCCACCACCATTATATGAAACTAGAAACTCAAAATCTCCACTACCCCAAGGGTTAGGATAGCCTAATCATGAAGAATCAGTTACACCATCCTATTAATTTTCATATCCTATGTTTATTGGTTTTCCTTTTCACTAACAAAGTGAAACCCAGTCCCATAACTGTGGAAACAATACACCCATCACCTAAAACAAAAGAAAATATGAGCATGAAGTGAGAATAACTAGTCTATACTAAGAAGGACATAGTTATGCCCTGATGCCATTACAATGAAATTCATATAGAAACTTTATTCTCCAAGAGTTAGGTCACACTATCAGAATTAATTTCTGGTATTTTGGTATTCCCTAGTTGGGGTATCCAAGAATATGTTTTCATGTTAATAGTTCTACTGAAATATCTATGTCTCATAAAAGATATGTTGGGATAAAAATTGACTAGAACCCATGTCTATCAGTAAATCATCATATGTATAAAAGAAAAATATTGTACCTTGTATCATCTAGGGATCCTTGAGGTCATAGGCCTCCATAGCTCGCAACTTCCCACATCCATAGTCGTCACCTCCCTAAGCATGGAATGGAATAACTTGGGGTATTGGTGGAAATATTTCAAAACTTTAAAAACATCATGCTTCCCTACCAACCCCTCTTCCATGTATTCTAATACATGTACCACCACAATACTTCCTCTATCATTACCTCAATGGTACTTCAAATCTCTCACAATCAGCATCATCATGGGTTGGACAATCCTGAGCCATATTTCCCCAACCATGAATAGAGAAACATTACCATTATCTTGGACGATTTGTACTACCCTATGAGCCATACTCTACTGAACCTGATTACATAGATCTCCTCCTGGAGCATCTACCTTTCTTAGATATCATTGGTATCATGGAATTGAGAAAAATCAGTCCCCCATTCAATCTTATCTAGGCCATGTCAGGGGTTGACCTCTAGACCATCATACCCTAACCATGAAATTATTCATGCAAAAATGATATCATTCAGCTAGAAATATAACTTATGTCTTCCCCCAATATTTAATGCTCCTACCATGAATTCTATTCCTTCAACACCATCATCATAATACATGAAAACTTCACCTCTATGGGATAAATAACATCACAATATTCCACTTTTATAAAGGAACTAAGAAAACCACTCAGGAAGGGTAAATGAAATATATTTTTGGGAATGAATGGAAACCATTTTATATCATCAGATGAATATATTAGAAATACATAAAAACATTTATTTCTAATAATAGATCGAAATAAAATAACCTGGTAATAATAATTGAATCAAATACAATAACAAAAATCAAGGGATACACCCATTGTAACCCACACATTTTCAATCACAATCAAACATGGTGAAAGAATTTTTTCCTATTCAAGAATAACATCACGTATACATGTGTAAAGAAGAGACCTAATTGGTAACGAACTTCCTACCTCAAATTAACTGATGACAACATCATGTAAAACCAAATTTTTATTTTGAATGATAATTTTTAAATACCTAAAACTAAGAATACATCCTTATATTCCATAAATTTATATTTTTCAGAATATACACATTCTAGGTTATTGAAAAATACTTTAAATAAAAAAGTTTATTTAAAAATAGAAAAATATGAAATGTGGTGAAAATTTCTCTCTCCTATATAGTGATATAATTATAATATTTTCCCATCAGATTTGATATCAATTTAATCCAAAATTTATAATAATAAACACCTAATGTATAATAATATATCTACTAATAATAAGATTTATATTCCAATCTAGTAATATTATTTTGTATTCTATAATATTAATTCATTTATCATTCATTGATAAAATCTTATTTTTAATCAGTAAATATTTTTTCTCAATTTCCCAAAATGATTTATTTCACAATCACAAATGAAATAAGAATAAATAAAAATAATAAAATCCTCTGAAGATGATTTTTTTTGAGGAATTTAACCTATGAATGTGGAGAGGATAAGGGTTCAATCCATATATGAAAAACTATTGGTGGTCCAGTTTCTATTAAGAGGACACCCTAGATCATTTACAAGGGGATTTTTGGACTACTCCTGTTGAGGGAAAAAAATAAAGTGCAACGATTCATCGATAATAAAAAACCATGTATAAGATCACAATAATAAAAAATCCATATTACGTTTAATTTTTAAAATTTTATATCAATTTGATCATACTTTTTGAGTGTTTATTTTCATCAATAAATATGGTTTATGATCCTTACACTAGTCATGGAATCAATTTTCATGATTTAAGAATTGATAACACTCAAAAACACGATATATGTTTTTTTGTATAAAAAGAAGAGATAAATCTCTAAAAAATTGGTAAAACAATACCATTTTATTGGGGTTATCTTATATATAAGGTTTATGTGGTTTTAACTATAAGAAATAGAAGATACTATTATAAGGGATTGATAAATGTGTTGGTAACCATATATAGTGACCCTTATGACACATTTCACCCTTAAATATCATTTTAGAAACTCAGATAATCTATATAATGATAACCTAACATTAGATGGTACCATTATAAATGTCACTAATTATTCTTATAAAAAACTCATTAACAGTAAACAAAAGGATATTTACCTAATAGAAGATCGTATTTCCGGAATGAGGTTGACCATTTCACTTACATAGTGTACAAGAATGGATTTACCCTTACAAAGGTTATCCAACCAATAAAAAATTATTGGTAACCATTTTTCATCCCATATAGAATGTTTTTTACCATTACACATCCTATTAAAAAGGATTTTTCCATGGGTACTCCGAATGAAAATCCTTCTTACTATTACACAATTCCATTAATAACATCATTCCTAAAATATATCCACATAAGTAATAATTAATGGTATATTTAATTAAAGATAAATGATTCTATTACAATGACGATGTAGTGAATTTTTTCAAAATATACATCCCGATGCATTTAATTGTTGAAAAAATCAACACATAGATCATGAAAATGAAATTCATACTCCCACATTCCTCAAAGATAATTATTTTTTTTTCACAGAATCTTGATAAGTGGAACCATCTTCCATCATTAATACTATACCAAATTCCAACACAACCCAAACCAATCCTTATTTATAACATGCATTTTGATCTAACTCAACACCCTCCAGGTAAAAGATAGGGTAATTAATATCCATGTACCCAGAGTAATATGACAAAAGAAAAATTTCCAGCTTAACATGGCAACAAGAAGGATGATCTACATGATACACAATTTTTTAACATGTTATGTGGTCTTGAAGATTATACCATAAAATTTTATTATCTTACAAGGATTCATAAAACTTCAAGGGAATAATATTATAGCCACAATGACATAAATCATATTCAAATAGAAAATAATATGATTCTCTCTTCCTATGGTAGTAATATGACCAATTAAAACTCTATGTGGTTATCAACATCGTTTAAATCAGCTAAACCCTCAAATATGACTTCTAAAAAAAACTAGTCATATAACAAACGAAAATATTATAAAATGAATTTTCCATTTTATAAAAAATTTCATATAGTATAAAATTACTCAATCACATAGAGAAATAATTTTAAAAATATTATCATAAATTAATAATAAATAAACTAATATTTATATAAATTAATAAAAATATACAAGTAGAATAGTAAACTGAATATTAAGAGAGCAATATAACCACTAGGAATAGTAATACAAACTATATATTATTAAAATCACCTATGAAATTATTGATAAAATTTATGTTTCTTATAAATAAAAATATTATATATTAATATAATGTTTTACATAAATAATTGTTTTAAAATTGATAAACCAAGTGTCAGAATTTTTTGTAAAATGTTAAATATTTATTTACAATTAGATAATTAATATAATTATTTTAAAAAATATTTCCATAAAATAAATTCATAAATTAATATTATGTTCTCTTATTTTAATAAATCTTTTTATGAAACCAAAATTATTTTTTCAATGGGTAAAAAAATATCGATAAAAATATTAAAGTCAATATTTTGTGAATAAAAGTTGATTTTATATAAAAAATATTAATTCATATATTTTTCAATTTATCTTCATAAATTATTTTCTACTTTTAATATGTCAATATTGAAATATTTATATGTTTATGTTTTTGAATTTTTATAATTTAGGTGATTTTTTAGTGAATAGTAAAATACAGAAATTTACGATGTAAGCTAAATACATGAATGTTTTAGTCATGGATGATGTATGGATGATATAAGAAAGATCATATATAAAAATAATTAACTAGTTACTATTTTTGTAAAGGGGATTTATTGTATGGATATTCCTGATCATAAATAATAAACAAATTAATAAAATAATCAAAAAAGCCCTCTCCTCCCCAATAAAAACCACCTCTCACGACCCCTTTTCCTCACACCATAAAACCCTATTTATTATCAAAATAACCCAAAAATATTTTCATAATACCCATACCCACTTTCTATATTATGGCCTCATAGAAATTCGAAACCCATCTTCCAAAAAGAGGATCTCAAAGCGACAACATCCAAATGGTAAAATCCTTAATCCCTCTCTTCTAGTCTCTTTTAATTTTATATCCACTTTTTGATACACATATCTAATATGAAATTATAACACCATTAACTTCAATAAAATTTCATTTCAATACATTAATGTAATATCCATAATCCAATATTTTCCCCTCCCATTTTCTTATATGAAATAAAATATCATATGTGATGTGTCGATTCACCAACTTCATGGATGAGAAGTTTTCATCTTTCATTACAATAATCAAATATGGTTACAAAAATTTATGATATATTAACAATATTTTAACATGTATATCTTAACATGATAAATGTTCCACAATTTATTTGTTGACATAATAATAAATAAAATGGAACTATATCACAAATGGAGGAAAAGCCACCAAAATGTACTAAACATTTACCATTAATATTTTACCAAAAGAATAAATCTCATAACATAAAAAATGATATATTTGTCCATTAATACTAATGGGAGTTCATTAATATTAAAAAAATATAACTTCTATTGCATTATAATAATTTATCAAGAGCTCTCATAATTACAGGCAAGGGAATCGATCATAAACAATGAAACTAACAATCTCAAAATGATGAAATGGAACTTTATAGATCATAATAAATGGCCATAAAAAGTTAACAAAATTATAATAAATAAAGTAAATTTATACGAAGTTATTTATTTATTAATTATTTAATTTAATTTAATTATTCAATATATTATGTGTAATATCATAACACATCAATATGTAAGGTAAGGGGAATATCGATCCTAGCAGCCTTTATTTGGGTTATACATCATTTAATCCGTATTTCAATGTGGATAAATAAATTATGTTCATAAATATAATTTAATTGTTATTGTTTTTTAAATTTTAGGGGTATACAAGTTTCCAACATAGTTTTTTGAAAAATGTATTAATTTTCAAAAATATATCATTCATTTTTTCACATATTTAGTCTTCTAATATTGTTTCATCATCACTCACATATGAAGACTCTTATATAATATATCTCTTTAAATTTCTCATTTGGGAACCAAAAATATTACTCATGAATGTATTATTTATGAAATTATCCTGAAACCCAATTCATTTTCACGGGTTATATTATGAATTAAATTTTTATATGTTCTATGTTGAATGCATGGTTATGTAAATTTTATGTTGTCACAGGAGGGACAAAAGTTATATATCCTAAAAAAGCATTGTAAAGATTTATTTGTATCATAAGATAATGTTTAATATGAAAAAAAGATATATATTTGTTCACAATGATGATGTTATGATTATGTACATATATTATGCATAAGTATGATGTTATCTTATTACTACATTGTGATGCATTTTACAATTATGACATTATGCTTAATTTTAATGATTTTTTATATTCCAATTAATTATCAAAATTTTCACTCATGATTTTGATGAAGATATTATAAATATGTCTTTATGTTGATTGTGATTGTTCTCACACATGTTTTATTGATTCATGCCTCTTATTCATCCTCTTACTGTGATTTTAGATCACTCCTTTTCTTTAATACCTATCCATCAGTGAAAATATATATTGAAGACAATAATATAATTAATGGGTTAATGAAAAATTTATTAAATAAATTTTATGATTTATTAATGTTAATGTTACGCATGTTCCTAATTTTCCCAAGTCACTAAAAAATGGATCAGGGTATTGTGATTCTATTATGATATTTATCTTCATTATTATGTAACAGTTAAATAAAAGTTGTAAGGTTATTAAAGTGTGTATCAGAGAATGTTTTATTTAATTATGGTGTTATTTTAGATAAAATAATTGAAAACCATTAGAATAATAATTATTATATGAAAAAATATTTAAAATATTTTTATACCATATGGATTCCTTGAGATATGAATTTTGAGATAATTGTTGATAACAATAATTTATTTATTCCTGATTTATTGAAAAATATTTTGTTTAAAACTTTTATAATATAAATTATTTTGGGAACTAGAGGAATTAATGAAGGTGAAATATCCTCACATGTTCCAACTTTAGTATTTAAAATCAAATTTCAAGGAAAACATTTCATCAATGGGATGAATGTAAGAACCCAAAATTTTATCAATAGAATTTTCCTTCTTATAAATTATTTCATATATAATAGAATATATGTATCATATTGAGATTACAATAAAAATATAATTCTACAAAATGAACCATTAAATAAGTAATATTTTTAGAAATTAAGGAACCTATATCAATAGAATATTAACTTTACCATTTTAAGAGTTATATGACAATTAGTAATATTAATATGAAAAATAAAATATTAACCCCACCTATGAAAGTAAAAATATAATTTATACATATTATAAATTAAAACATAATATAGTTATGTCATTGTATAATTAAATTATATTTTAGACATGATAAATTAAGTGTTGGTATTTATCTAAAATGAAAATTTTATTACATTAAATTTTTTCATAAAATAATTAGTTTAATTAATAATTATTTTATAAAATTTAATTCTTAAATTAATATTAATTATTATTTTGATTATAAAATAATTTTTTGATACGATAATTAAAATTTAATAGTGTAAAAGTACGGATTATAATATGAAAATCATTATTTTTTGAATAAGTGATGATATTATTTAGAAAAAAATGTTCTCATATATTTTATATTAATTTAACAAAATAATATATATTTTTCTGAAATCATCATGTCTAAAAATGGTTATGGTGATTTTTTTAACTAGTATAAAACAGTTGATTTTTTTATTAGTAAAATTACAAAAATTACAATATACGCTAAATACATGAATTTTTGAGTATTTTATGATCTATGTAAAATTTCATAACCATTATGTAAAACTATCATCCCCATGATATGGTATTTAAAAATAGAATCAACACTGTTGAAAGTGTTTATCTATAATAATAAAAAAATGAAAAACAATCATAAAACAACACTCTCCTCTACTAAAAATATAACCCCTTTTTACCCCTTATCATCACACATTCAATGAAATTATTATTCTCTAAATTCATCCCATTTAACTTCCAAATATTCATCCCCCATACAATTGATTCTAGTCTCCAAAAAGACAAATCCCATGTGAATTAATGTTGTTATCAAGGATTTAAAAATCAAGAGGTAAAATCATCAACAACTATCATTAATTTATTTTCATTTATTATCATCTATTTCAACCCCTATGAAAATATTCATGATAAATCCCTTATCTTAAATATATTGTAATTTTTTTAAATTGGTTCTCCATCATAAAATTGTTTCTCCATTCCTTTTATTCAAATATCTAAACAACATTTATAATGTCTTGATTCCCCACCTTTAGGGACGACAAATTTTAATTTTCTATTACCATCATCATATACAATCATAAAAATAGTATAATGGTTAAACATGATTTTAGCAGGTATATTATTAAGTTTTTGATGTTAGTGAACTAATTTATGGGATCAATATAAAAAAATGAAACTATTTCATTATAGATAGGAATCCCACCAAAATTAACTAAACATTTATCATTAATATTTTAATAAATGAATAAACCTCATACTATAAAACAAAATGATATGTAGGACCATTTACCTTTTTATAATTTTATTGATAAAAATTAATATTACTTCAGTATAATTATACCATTTTTAAAATAACTACTGTAATTACACTCAGAGGGACATACCATAAAACATGAAATTAACACACATGTATCAACAAAATTAGACACTATAAATTATTTAAATTTCCATAAAAGGCACTAATATTATATTAATAATTCAAATAAATATGTAAGTGATTCCAGATTTAGTAATTAAATAATATAATTAATTTATTATGGATATTAAGTTCTTGTGTAGAACGCATCCTTACAAAAGGTAAAGAGATTCTCGATCCAAACTACATTTCATTGGAATATAAAACATTCATGAAATGTTTTTTTGAGTATATTCCATTATTTTTTGATAAAAATAATTTCACTTTTCCTTCTTTCATATATTGGTGGATATTCATGTTTTTATCATAGTTTTCTGAACAATGTATTAATTTTCCAAAATAAATTTTCTTTCCAATTCACATAATGAGTCATCTTGAGATTTTTTTTTCATAACCAAAGTGTGATGATTCACATGTATTATATATTTTTACATTTATCACTTTGTATCCTCAATTTTTATTAATTTATGTTTGCTTTATGATATTTTCATAATACCAATTTACATTCCTTGGGTTATTTAATGATATGATTGTTATTCATTGTATCATGAATTCCTGATTTTTTGAATGATATAATGTTATTGGTTGGCCTGAAATTATATATCCCTCCAATTCATTGGGTAATTTTATTTAACTCACTATATATTGTGTGTTATTCAAGAACTTGATGCTACCTTTTTTCATATTTGTTTTATTATTTGTGTTTTTATGTGATAACATGATGCCATCATTATTCACAACTATGTGTGATATATGACTAGTAAGATATGATGTTTTTTAATTATTATCCACATCCCATGCCTTTATCCAATATTTCCATCATTTTTTGATGATCCTCTGCTTATTTTATGATGGTGATGACAATTCACACTCATATTTATTGATTTATGCCCCTATTCACTTTTTAACTAAGCTTTTATCTTCCCCTTTTCATTGATGTAAATCCCTAGGTGGCTAGATGTACAAAAGAGAACATTATTTTTAATGGATAACTAAGAAGAAATTAAATAAATGTTTATATTTTATTATTCGTCAGGATATTTATGTTTAAAATTATATAAGGACCCAAAAACATTAGATACTAGATTTATAACGATATTATGTTTTTTATAATTCAAATTATGTAATAGTTATATAATAAAGAATGACTGTTATATGGTCCCACATACGCTTCCTCACCTACATGAAGAAAAATAAATGATGAACGACATGGTCTCCCAAAATGATACTAATAATGTGACATTTGAATCAACTCCTAGTAACTATATTTTTAATAGAACTCAACCATGTATAGGTGATCTTATATGAATCTAACAATTATCATGACTCATGATATAAGTGTATCCTCTTGTATAAAACAAATCATCATTGATTGTATCAATGACTTTGGATAGAACTATTTCCCCAATATCAGTTTAGTTTTTAGGAATTTCAAGAAGCCCTTCAAAAATAAATAAATCAAAAAATTTCTCCATATGATTATCAATTCATATTGTAACTCCTTCTATGTATAATATAACAAGGAAGTAAATATATCCCAACTCATCCACTATGTGAGACTTGTAGATGAGTTTAAGTGACACGCCATTTTTTTTCAATAAAAAATCAACCACAATACATCTTGACACCTGATGGTTCTAGGTAACCCTATCACAATGTTCATTGTGATATCCATACAATTACACATTTATATAATAAGTGGATTTGGAGAATTTATTGATTCTAGTACTCGAACATTACCCTATGGTAGGTGGGGAATTTGGTCCTAAAACCAATGTTGACCCCTTAATCCATATAAACCATAACTAACACCTAATGTCATGTAATATATTTTATTTCATCAGGTTTTACCAGAGATATAATTGTTTTAATGTTCCTCATCATCACCACTTTAATGTAATCATGGACTACTATATCACATTACCATTGATTAAATCATTATCACCTAATGTGAATCCATGTATTCTGTCCTCTCCATCTAGTTTTTATTGTATCACATCACACTCTTGGGAAGAATCCTTCCAAACATTTCCCAGAATTTCATCAAAATTGTGGCCACTAAGAGTGCATAAGTCATATATCAATAATCCTAAAAAATATATATATCAAACAAGTCCACCAAGAACCACATATAAACTAATATCCACTCATCTTATTATTGATCATCCTATATCTTTTAACTTATTGAATCTACACTAACATCACCCTTTAATATTGTATTTGTTATAACGATGTTAGATGTTTGAAGTCATTCTACCTATGGAAATTGCCTCTATTTCTTGTCAAATATTCTAAAGAAATACTGGAGACTTTTGTGGTCATTGTATAAACTATAAATCTCACCTAAAAGATATTTTTACCAATTACATGATTGCATAAATCATGGATTCTATGTACAATTTATTATTAGGATATATCTCCTTATAGGTTCACTAAAGAGATAACCTAGATGATATTAATTTTTCTCTCTACATCATCACTAGTTCCAAAAAACTCGTTGATTAATCATAGTACATGGAATATCTAATCCTAGGATGATGGATTATCAGTACTATATCTTTTGTAAAACACTTTTTCTGAACATGGATAACTTATTTACAATGTTCTAATCACTTGGTGTTCAATCCATAATTCATCAGTACTGTCATAGTGGATTATAGTCTTGTGAATGAACGTATTAGTAAACATTTCTATCTTAGTCAGTATAGAAATATAACTATATAAAACACATTCTAGTGATGCATTATAGACATTAAAACCATATCTCCATATGGGTATATAGATATACCCACATTAAACACAAGATTCCCCAATAACATCACCTCTTAAATCTAAAATTTATACATTTATATATTAATATAAATACATTGTTCTCTAGGTAATCCCTTGAAATTTTGATTGTTTATACAATTTTGTTTGGGTGTTGGTGAAGATATTAGGATTGTATCATCGAATTCCATGATAAATGAGTATATATAAGGATAATAGAACATTTTAATGAGTTCCATGGACAAATTCAATCAAAATTTCAATCCAAAATGATCCCCCAAGTACTCATAAAAACCATCCGATCCCCAAAATAATATCTTCTAGATATCCACCTCCCACATTTTTAACGGTTGATAGTTTGATCAATGATCAATCATTAGGAACAACCAAGCACACTTTAATTGATAAATAGGTTGGTCAATCCTTGGATCGTTATTTCGATTTAAAACCATAACATGTTTTTGATTCTTTTAATCATTTAGAATTCAATTAATACCATTACTCCATAGTGTAAAAAATAAATGTTCACCCCTCGTGATGTACATGACCAACAAAATCATTTCCCTCCTTATTATCATGTTTTAAAATGAAATCCTTTAGATAAATAGTTATCTTGTGATTAGGGGTTCCCAAAAAGGGAAACCCAGAACATAAATAGTCAATCATAAATTCAAATCCTATATCATGAGGATTCCTTGTAAATTTTTATTGTTAGGAATCAAATATAGTGAACATTTACTAGAGGAAAAGTTGTGTTGTTGACCCTAATCCAACTAATGGAGAATAACCCTCTGTCTATGACATGATCATTCCTAGATGAAACAAGTATGGTCCGACTATAACTTCTACCAATTATCATTCTTTCGTAATTAAAATAACCATCCTTTTAATGATTTTAATAAAACCCATCTCAGAAGAAAATCATTATAGCTCATATTTTTGTTCATAAAATCCATTTCAAGAATAACATGTTTGGTAAATATCAATATAATAATCATTTCTATAAATATCTATAACAAGTTATGAATATAACACAATTTGGGACTCAAATGAGTTTGTCCAATTTAAGGACCAACAGTGTTTGAAGGGAAACTATATTAGGAATAGAATTTTCAATATGTCTCATCTAGAAATATGTTTTAAATATTAAAAATAATGGTTGTAACTAGAATATTATCAGGATATACATTAATTAATGTTTTTTAGAATTATTCCTTGAATATTATATTCCATATCACCTCCATCTATGGGAATATAATCCACTGAATACATGAGACAAGAATTAAACCCTAATATATGTCCCTATAATGAATGACTACTATAGGAATTTGTCTTATTTTACTACAGAGGATCCTATCATGATCCATGGTTCTAGGAAATCCTCTAACATTCCCCCTTATCAAATCCTAATCTCAAATTTCTATAGAATAACTACTAGATATAACCAATATATCTATTCTAATTTCACAATCCCTAGAGTGACTAGAGCATAGTACATTAGTTGATGATATTCCTACAGTTTTTGAATTATGGGTTACCTATTGGGGAAAAAAAGTATAATGTACTATATTCCACCTTTATGGGAAAAAAATAATACACATCCATAGGGATCATAATCCTTATTATAGAAAAGGTACTTAATATAGATGTTGGTGGTCTATCGAACTGATAATTGAATGGGAAAAGAATGTAAGAGGGTCTAACATCCTACATGATAATGTTGATTGTGAGGTAAATCCGTAAAACCTCCAGGTATGATGCTTGCTTGAAGAAACAAACCTACTAATTGATTCCTATATGAGTTCAATCCTTGAATTTCCAGGCCATCTGATCATTATTCATATATTATAGTAGAATAAATCATCGAAGATCAGTAAAATGAGATGATCAGGTAGATAAAAAAATATAACACTACTATATCTCTATAAACACCTATGATTAGCTATGGTTCACTATATTGGTAATTAATTCTATTAATGATACATCCTTAAAGGAATACCCTGTCATTTCTTCACATCGACCAACCTATTCCAAAACTCCATACTAATTAATTTATCATACGTACATTATGTGAACATCCATTTTGACCTTATGTAATTACAACACCTCAACGAGTTCAAATATAATGTAAAAGACATCCACCAAATCCTCATCATTTTAAGGTGAAAATATTCTCAAAAAGATTAGAGAATTGTGAATATTGAAATCCATTGAATTTTTGACTATGATTCATTGTTGAAGAAATATCATTTGAAATAGGCCTAACACCTGTACCAAAGGAGATTGAGTATGAACATTCTTTGGTTTGTCCTTTTATTCAGCTGGTGATCCCACCACACATCGATGAGGTGGGATCACTATATCATGAAATATATTTTTGGAAGAAAATATAGATTCATTTGGTTAAACCATAATCAGTCTATGATAAAAAATGATTCCCTCATGGGACTACCCGTAACTAATACAATACACCTCATATAAAAAACCAATGATTCAACCCATAATTTTTTTCATATTAATATATATAAAAACATAACATAATAATATTATTAGTTCAAATTATTATTTCCATCATAGATATATCATAATAATTAGGAAAATAAATACATCTTTTAATATATAATCTCTTTACAATAGATGACATAATTCGTGAAATTTAATGAATGAACATCTATATAGAACAATAATTGTTATATTTAAAACCTATGCACCTTTTTATATTTCATAGACATGCCACAAAATCAAATCGAAATAGTAACATGAATCAGGTCTAGGGGAAATCAGATATTTTTTACACATGATCTGATAAAGAACTAGGAAAATCCCAAACTTGAGTTACACAAAAACATCTAATTTCGGTCAATTCCTAGTTTAATCCTAAAATAAAATAAAAATAATAATTTAATACAGTTACATTTTGGAACATCTCAACCCCAACAACTTTATCTGAGAAACAGGTTCCCCTGACCTTATGCATGCCTTCTCTAATGTAAGTGGTTATTGAATAGATTCATGGGTCCCAATCCATCAGGGGAGAGGATATACCCATAGTATCATATATGAGGATGAACAATTAATAATAAAAATATAATAAATAATCATACTATCATATAGAAATAGAACATGTGAAATACATGTCATACAATTAATAAATGTTCTACCAATGATTCCTGATAAAAAATGAAATAAAATATTGATAAATAAAAAAAATATCATAGTGAGGTCCTCTTGCATATGTGTTAGTCTACTACTACATATATTCTTCGCTTATCAGCCATCCACCACAGGGCCCATTCCATTCGTCTGATCCCTAGTCTTAAAATATCTAATAACAAGAAATTCTTCGGTAGGGTGTGATTATAAATCACAGTAAAACATCTGCAATGAATACAAAACAACATTGTTCATTTATAAAAGACATATTTAATGATTATAATTAATGAATAATAATTAAAAAAACATTCAATCTAAAATTGAGAACTCATGTGTAAACAAACCAACCCTAATCCCCATGTGATCTTTTTTTATGAATCCATACTTTATGGATAATCAATAAATAATAGTGGGAGTACGATTAATAATCTATGAATATATCACATTTTTTTATCTAAAGGAATCATGTTTGATTAGTCACCTAGAACATCAAATATTGGCACTATCATGGGCCATGATCAAGACTGTTAAAGAAAATTGAAGACTAAGTTCATTACACAATGTATTTTTTCCTTATATGTGACACATAAATTCAATTCCACTAATAATTATACCCCTACCATATGATCATGTCTTTCATCATCCACATTTCATGTCATACACACTACCCCTATATATGAAGAAACTCATGATTTTCCATATATTTTTGGTACCAGTAAAAACATAAATGAAATTATAACACCCCTAATGTGTTTATAATATGAGGAAATAATATTAATTCTTGTTGAAAATAAATTAAAATACATAGGAACTTCAAATCACAATAAAACATTAAAATATAATACTCTATAAATACTTATGGAATCAAATACCAAAATGGGTCTCATGGTATACACACACACACCCAAATGAGATCATAATGATTATTTTTGACCAATACAAAATAAAACAAGAAACATATAAAAGTAGAATGTGTAAATATGAAACCAAAACAGTGAAAAAAACATATTCAATCAATTTCATCAATGAAAATATCAAGGAGAAACCATAAATTATGGTTTAAATGTAATATTTCATACCTCTAATACCAAGAAAACATCCTTGTGGAACTTATTAGTATATTTTTTAACATGATTGTTTTTAAAAAAATATCTTGTCAGGTAACAATTTTTGTCTCCTTTATAATTTATGATTTTTTTTAAAAAAAAATCAAATCTTATTCTAGAAATTTATTTCTGAATGAGTAATATTATATCAGCATAATACAGTACTATATATTTTAATATTCACATTCATTTTTTGAAACTTTATTATTATTAATTGATACTAAATGATAATAATTTTTTAATCATTTTTTGTTAAATTTTAGGATATTGTTATTGAAGTATTATTTTCTATAATTTCCCCAAAATTATTCTATCATAATCACACATGAAAAAAGAGAAACATACATATATAATTTATAACATATAAGTATCTCCCATAGCCATTGAAAACATAATTGGAGAGAATAAGAGTTCAATGTAATCGAAAAAATTTAAGGATTCCATTTTTCTATCAATATGTGTCCATAAATCTCATATAATGGTATTTTTTGACTACATGACTCAATAGAATAAAAAAATAAGTCAGTCATGATCAGGATATTTTAGAAATTAATTCAACATTAAGGCTCTAAAAAACCCCAAATTATATATAATCGTTTTAATGGAATCATAATTGTTTAGTGTTTGTTTTAATCCATAAATTATTTTTATGGACAATAAAAGATTCAGGGTTTCAAATATCATGATTTTTCATTAAAAATATTTAAAAACATTATAGTGTAGATATGTAGAAGAAGAATAGTGAAATTATAAAATGAAAAATGGATAAAAATAAACCATATTTGTGGGGTATGTTATCATTTATGGGTAAATGGGATTACCAATATTCAACGGAAGAAAACATTACATGGGATCGGAAAATGTTCTAACACCCTTACACAATCATCATTTCATTACTACTTAACATTACGCATTTGTTTACACGTACCAAATGATAATATGAAAATAAAAAACAAATGAAGTACATGAGAATGTTTATTATTTTCCCTATAATGAAAAAGAATAAGAATATTTTTAAGACCATGTGGGTACCATGAACCCCAAAGATAGTTTATCAGTTCACCTTTGGAAGGGAATGCTGATAATCATAGTCAGTGTATAGCCAGAAGAAAATTCCCTGAGGCCTCTTCAAAAGGTTCTTTTTCTCATTAAAAGGTGCCCTAAACATTCATGGATCCCATGGAAGTGTCATGATAGGCTCACACTTGTCAATCCTCATGTAAACTGAAAGACGACTGATGAAACATCCAAAAATTCGTGAAAAATATGATGAAAATAAGGAAAAAATGGTATCCTCTATCCATCATTGAAGACACATGATTCATCCTCAATGTGGATAATTAATATTCTCAAAAACATTACTTAAACCTTAAAACCCCTAATGAATTTATAAAATTAAAACTGGAATTAAAACTTAGAGGATGTGTAAGCCTTTTGTGGTAAGAAAAATACATGTGATGTGCCCTGGGAAACCCACAAAGTCACCACAAGCACATATTAACATGCCAAACACATCTTTAGAGAGCCCACTTTTAGGCCATAATCATCATGTGAAGGTCCAGATATAGTTCCATGAAACCTAATTCTCCCCCATTATATCCACAAGGAAAAACTTATAGAGTATTTCATGAAATTTTAATGAATCTTCCCAAAATATTTATTTGGTTATGTAACAAATAATATAGAGGTAGAGTGATGGTCTCTAAAAACACTCATACAATCCCATAGAATCCCAATCCATTGTAAAATAAATGAATGATTTAAATATTTAAATGAAGCGATACTCTTTTAGTTTCAATAATCATGTGACTCGCAAAGGATTTCCGCAACATGATACATGATATCATCATGACATGCTAGTATGATATCATTAAGTCTTCATCTGAAGACTTACTTTACTGTACAACAGTTCCAGAAATGTCACCTATGATCATCTGAAAGCCTATAGGTAGGGTTCTAGGTCTCATTAAGGCTTTTGGACATGTCACCCAAACAATTATAAATTTACCCGACATGTATGAATGATTCAAAACATCCCCAAAAATTATAAATAATCAAATAATGGTGGTATTGATAGGATGTCCAAAAGGTCATTGAAAATCATGTCAAGACCCTGAATGATCTTATGGTTGGAATTTCCAAAATGAATGATTCAAATTCCCTCCTCCCACTCCATCCTATACTCAAGGAACACACACCATGTAATGTGGTGAACAACTAGGCTGGTGTGTTATTTAAATCCTCATCCCCATCATTAAAAATGTAGGAATCATATGAGCCTAAGTTCATATTGACATTTCCTTGCAACGTCGCACAAGTTCACCCAAGCACGAGAGTGGATTTCTTATAGTGGTAGATCTCAGGTTTGTAAATTTTCAACATCTGGTATGATATGAGGAAGAACTGGTGTTATCTTGCAATATGAATAATGAACTTCATATAACCAGTTATAGATAATATGATTTACATTTAGTAGGACATGTGAAGAACATCCCACACATCTACTAAATATGGCGAGAAATAAACAATGAAAACATTGAATAAATCATATGAATTTGAGATAAAAGGCCTGAGAAATGACTACAGATGAGATACTTATCCACAGAATATATACGATGATCCTCATGTACTTAGTAGGAACCAACAATAAAATGTTAGAGTAGAAGGAAATGTTTCTCATATCTTATAACTCCACCTTGGATTATTGTTTGGATCTTGTTATGTCACATGGACATGACAAAATTGAATAATATGTCTTCCCAAAGGCATTCCATCCAAGGTTCTCCAAGCCCTTCTGGATCTCCATCCAAACCATACACCATACTTCAATAATGTTTTCTAACCCATATTATGTCCCTAGAAAATATTTTTTGAGTCTCATGATAACACTGGGGTTTGACAACAATCTCTCATGATGCCCACCAAGCATGCTAGTCTGCAATTATTAAATTGATACACCACATAAAATAGATCTTCATAAATAATAACCCATGTAAACAATTATTTAATTATGGTGAATAATCTATATAATTTTTGTTCTTCTTGATTGAAATTTTAATGAGTTACAGAGTTATTACTATCTCTGCTGAGAATTTGGCTAGAATATTTGGTTTTTCCATGAGTACAAACACAATGGCCTCATCACAATTTGAGGCTTATTATTTATATACACCAAACTTGCATAGGTATATTGGGTTTATAAATATATTCATAACCAAAAATGGAGTTTATTAAATTTGGGTAATTAATGGAAAAGAATGATAATTTCTTGTCTAATGATGATATTTTTAAAATTTTAATTTTTATGATATGATTTTGAAAGATGGATCCCATACTCCTATAAATAGAGACAGAAAATTTTTTGAGTTATGACTTGAATAATTATTTATACAGGATGGCCTTCCTATAGTTTATTTTTTCTACCTCTTATATGATGTTTATTCTATGATTGGAACATTAATGATAGAAATGTTTTTGATATTTGTCATATTATAGATAAATAAATTTTTGGAAATGTTGGTTTATTTTACATGGACTTTTAAATATCATGATTTCAATTGATTGTCTTTTTTGTCACAAAATCATTGAACATCCAGACCATTTTAATAAAAAAATTCATTTATTCTTCTAGATTCTACTATAATTTCTGAAAACATTCATTCCTATTATGATGTTATTGGTCCACACATTAAATTACCTAAATCATCCTTATTTTTAGGTTATTATTAAAGACAAAGAATCTCGGGATAGTGTAACCCAATGTTCGATGAAATGAGAAATAATTATGGTTTCCATAAAGACTATCTTGATTATCCCTCTTAGGTTATGGTATGTATAAATTCATATTTCACATAGCTTGTATGTTGTATCTTGGAGCTTTTTAATCATAGAAAATTTAGAAATTATTATTCTAATATTCTGAATTAAAACATACTTATATATTCTATCTTCTCAAATGGGATGTTAATACTATTGTTTCATCTATTCCAAAAGAGGGATAACATGATAAGGGCAATTCCATATAGTTGGATGGTGTAAGAGTTCATTTTCATGTGACAAATACATCATATACATTAATAAAAGAAATTCGCTCAGTTGTTAATACTATATAAATATTACCATTCATTCAAAATAAGAATCTACCAATCATTTTCCAACATTAGTATGATCCATAATGTTTAAAATCTAATTTAATAATATATACAGTGTTCACTACACTCCATGATGGATTTAAATGAAAATTACAACAATTCTTATGGATGATCATTCAGGTTCTGAAAATAAAACTTTTTCTTTGGAACATGAGATTATATATGAGACCCAATGACTTTCAGTTTTTTTGCAGCTTTAAAAGTGCATACTATTTTCATATATATTCATGATTATAATTGATATATAATTTTTTTTTAATTTTTTTCCCATATTTTGATGGATATATCTAGTGAAATAGTATACCATGAAAATATTTTCACCTATAGGGTGTTCATAAAATAATCAAATTTGGATGTTCATAATACTCATGACTTCCCGTCATGGAACTATATCGAGACATTATGTTGTTCTGATTTTATATTTGATCCCATAAGGCATTGAATTTAAGAAATGTCAGATTACCAAAATATAGAGGGGATGGATTCTTTCAACTTATTCACGATTAATATTCCTCTCCAGTTAGATCAATGCACACATTCCATCCATTGATTATAAATAAAATTCCAATTAATATATATTGTTATTAATATATATTGGATCATTTTGCTGAATATAAACCTAAACTCTGTGGTAATTGGTTGAGCCATCTATAGTGCATATGATTTCACTCATGGTTAGTACCTTATATGGGATTTCATATAATGAAATATCTACTATTTCATTGGTTATACCCCTGATGGATGGAACTCTTGATATATCAATACTATGGGTGCCAAGTATACAAGTTCTATGGGACCCATATTTAGTAGATGATTCAAATATTTTCTCACTAGAATGATGAAAACTCCTTGTAGATGGGTTTTAGTTGGGAGTGTAAAGTGAGTGTCAATTCTAGTATCCTTTATTGTGGGTACATTACCTCTGATTAGTTTTGTGTTCTATTTCATAAATTTCTTCCTTTCAATCACATATTGATTAAAAACATAAAAATATTGTAATGGTTTCTATAGTTTCTTTTAATTAATGTAAAGTACAAATTCTTTTATCATTCTTTTAAATTATGAATCATAGAAGGGGTTCTAGTTGAGCATTTAATAGAATCCTAAAATTCATGGTGGGATTTTTATTTCTATTCCACACACCTTCTTAAATTACATCAGTGTGTTTATTTTAATAAACAAAAATATCATCATCCAATTTTTCTATACTGTCACAATATTATATATCATTTATTGGGCTGGTGCTATTATTAATCACCAAGAAAAAATTCCATACAAGTGTCACACTTGTACCGGAACGAATGGAGTTATTATTTCCAATAAGTATATCTATTAAAAGTGATGTGATCATTAGGGGAGACAACTCCCATAATATATTAATTTTGTTATGAAAATCACTAGCGATCATACATCCATTAATGTATTATCTTGATGATATATGGTGAAGTGTGTTAAAATGGGAATATTTTAACATTTTTTACCTATATTCTTCTAATGAGGATGTTCGATAATGAGTTTGGATAAATTAAGAGGTGATACCATGAGGAATTCCTACTATAACGTGAAAGACCGATATCCATCAGGGAGGAGGCTGTGGTAACCCCCCCAAACACTGTGGGGTAAGGTTCCCCTTGATCTAGATCTAGTTCACATTGAACAATATTTACTAGTTTTGATGGTGGATGGAATGTAAAAAATTCCTTCATTGCTACATGATATGGATGCCCCTATATCATTATGGAATTGGATTTTGTGGTTCTGTATTGATATTATGAACTTTCATGTTTGAGTGATATAGTTGAATGATAATTTCTTCCCATAAACAATTTTATCATATAGGTATCTCTGGTACCAGACGAGTGGCTTCTAAAAAGAACGATGATTGGAAAAGGTTTTCAGATACATGATACTAGTTGTTTCAAATCCTCTATTTCTCTATCCTGATTCTTTTGAGATGTCATCGTGGATAATCCGTTATGGTAATACCAAATTATTTTAGTATAATCTCTTCTATGAGTCTTCGTTGAGTAATTAAATGACATTATTTGACTTATAGTGTAAATCAATGTCCATTGAGTGTGGTGAAATGAAATTCGCAATGTTTTTCCTATACCCAGGTATGAATACCTGATTGGTTATCAACAATGAAGTCTCATATCTTGAACAGATCATTAAAGCAATCACATTGTATTTTCCCCAATTAATAACCCTATATTAGTATTCATCACATGCGAAGGGTGTCCATCCAAATTTGATAATTATGTTCTACTATTTATTTGAAAATATCAATATCCATCATAATTCACCATTAAAAAATTAACATGAAGAAACATTTTCACATGATCCAGGAGAGTTTCATGATTAATTTGTTCTTTAAAAAACACTACAATTCCATATCCAGGGGTTAATAATGGCCAAAAAGTGACAAGTATGTTATTAGTATCTTATTCTCTCATCATCAGAAATGTATTCTCTTTATCTTTCTTTTGAGATTACTAACATAATTTATACAATATTTAATCCCTAGGGATGCATTATTACATAATGCGTCATTATAGGGAATATTCATTATTATTTTGGAAATTAAATGATCAATGTGTGGTGTTTAGTATGAACATCTTATTGGTTCATCTTTCAATTGAGAAATATTATATCTTCTTAATGACAGGAATAATGAATGATTGACCAAAGCATCTAATGAAACTCATGATATCAGGTCTTTCTCATTATTTATACTTTAAGGGGAGGAAATTCATGTTGAAATGGAGTTTCAATTTGGGGAGGACCATTGTATAAAATTATTTTAATAGGAATTATTCCATAATATGTTGATTTATGAATGAAGGGATAAATCCAATAGATTTTAACTATGGGGGACTATTATGGTGGATGATGGAAAGTGGATGAATATCATGTAATTTTATCTCATTACCATGAAGAGGGTTTTTGTGTTTTTAATTATGAAATGAGATTTCATGATTGATCACTATATGAAAAAAATAAATTTTGATAAACAATATATGGAGCACCATATGGGATACTGGTAGAAGGGTTGTGAGGTCAAACATCACAACTGCAATTATCACTATTATAATTTGGCAGGGAATCAGAAGGATCCAAAGCCACAACTGATTGATTTTTGATAGCCTAATGAATATAATACTTGAGTCACGAAGGTTATTGATCCCCATAATTAATATCATTGGTCCCATAGAGAAACATATTTCAACAGACTCCCCTTTGGGTGAGTCTAGCCACATGTTATGATCATTTATCATTAAGAACCATACTCACATTATAATATCATATTTTATTTTTGGGGTTTGGCCACATTACTCAATGTTTTTAGGTATATATTTTTACCAAAATAAAACCATTTGAATATACTAATGATATCCAGTTAGACTATTGGTATACAATCTATCTAGTTTTCTATTTATTAGGGTATTTTTATGATTCCCCTAATAGATGAGAGCATGAGTATGCAAATTGTAAAGACCCAATCCTGAGAAACTAGTCTATACACTTACAAACACTGTGTAATCATTTTATAGAAGGTAATTGAATTAATACACAACATTAAATATGAAAAAATAATCATTTACCAGTCCATATTTCTAAGATTTAGAATTCAAGCAATACATTTAGGTACAATAGTACAAAATATAGTAAAAATTAATCCGTGTAACATCAGAGAAAAAATTGAACAACATAAATTCGTCATAGAAATTCATCTAGTCATATAAGAATTATTTAAATACATGGGTTGAGATAATAAATTCTTAGTAATGGGTTTGTTAAATATTATTATGAAATAATTTTCATTTATAACATTTCATTCAGATACATGCTTTAAATAATGAAATTCACATTTCTCATAACATGTGATCATTATTTTCATGTGAGACTCCAAAACAGAATTTAAGATAAAAATTTTATCAAGATTTATAATCATGTTTAAATGATATAAATATAATTAATTATTAAATATGTGTGCACAAAAAAATCATTTAATACCACCTATAAGTGAGACAATGACCACACATGAGTTAGTATGACATGCGAGGGGTGAAGATACAATGATTCAAAAGATATAATATTTTTTATGAAATTACATTGAAAATTTTGTCATTTATCACTCCAAATAAATGAAAACCATGATATGATAGATTTGTTTTTACCGTATTATAAATATATTGAAATTGATGATTTTAAATATAAGTTTATACTTAAAAATAAAAAAAAATTCAATGTGAATTTTTGAATGTAAAACCAATTAATATAGGCTTATAAGAGAATCATCATTAACCATGAATATTACTCTAGATGAATAATCACATGGACTTTCGATTACTAGTTTCATAATGAGGGAGTCAATAACATGAGACATCATAACCATACCATCAAGGCCTCATTACAAGACCATATATATCTATTTCGTAATGGATTGGTTCTAAGACCTAGTTTGTCTCATGATGCCTACTTATGGATCAAAAGGTTATAACAGGCTCACCCATCACATAATAAGTCCAATGAACTTATGAATTCATAATTCAAGAATAAATAATCATTTTATCAAGGCCTCATGACAAGAAACTAGTTAGTGTTATGAGACCAACTGATTAACCAAGAGGATATAGGGAGCCTCACTCATCACATATATATCAAATGAATTCAATGATTTCCTAATAGAAATAATACATTACATCAATGTGCCTCATATCACATTGATATATTTCAATATTAGTAATTAGTGAAAATAAATTAAATGATAAGATATTTAAATACATATTTTCTGAACAATACAATGTGTCCAAAATCACATTGTAAAGATTCATTCCTAATCCCTCTAATATCAAAAAGATATTAATACCATACTTGAAATAATTTTACAGTATTTTTAAACCATCAATAAAATGAGTAATGAAATAAATGAACATTTAATGAAAAATGAATATATTGTTTTTTCTTCTCAAAATAATCTTTTCCAACAAATAAATATTTTCACAGATAAAATTATGAATAAAACATTTCAATTATTGAATAAATCCATGTGCCTGATAATCTCAGAAGTAAACCACAAAACTAATTTGAATCCACAAGCATACTTTGAATTAAAGGTGTATAAATGTTATGATTAATGCATGCCCATGATTGTATGCAGATGTGACATCTTTAATTCTAGTATAAAATAATGAAATATTAGGTGAATTTTATTCTAAAAACATGATTATTTGAAATATAACATTTCAATAATAATTTTATCCTTTTTAAATATATAAATACACACTCACATATATATACCATGAATTTTAATTCTAAATAATAAAACAAAGTGATTCACATATGTATATTTATAGATATATATACATTAATATGAAATGGTATTTATAATACCTTAATTTGTGGGATAAATTCACATTTAATATGAAATTTGAGGAATAAAAATATCCATATTTAATGAGAGATATATCATAGCTTGATACCCTTAAAAAAACCAATTTTCATAAGAAAATAATTGACTTTTATTATATATATATATATAATTAATCACCCATTCACATATATTTATTTCTAAATTTATAAAAACTAACCATCATGAAAATTCACAAATTAAAATTAAAATTTCTCAATACACAATTTCTACATAATTATACAGAATACTATTCGACATCCACATATTTAATTATTTCATTCATCACCCCTAAACAATTGTTTCAACATAGTTTTTATTGATGTATTATTTTTTCAATTAACATTATTGTAAATATTATGTGCATCATTTTAAGAGAAATATTTGGTTGAGTCATAAGTCAGAAAACATAAATCATGTGCATGGTTCTCAGTTTTTGTTTTTTCGTTTATTTCCTGAACATAAATATAACCTAAATATAACAGTTGTATAATTTCATAAAATAAATGATAATGATTAAATATGAATGAATATTGAATTTAAATCTAATAAATAAGATACTGAGGAATTAAAATGTCTAAAAACATATTGAATTCTCATTGTTGTAATATATATATATATATATATCTTTATGGAATTGAAAATAAATTTACCCCAAAATAATTATATCCCATATTTACCATTGATTCCATTTTTTCATTCAAAATATATAACAATCGATTAATATGTCAATTTATACTTATATATATAATTTACATAGATCATCAACCATTGTGAAATAAATACATGTTTGATCCCATAGTCATTAAATGAGGAAATGTATTGGAAAAAACTAATTTGATTTCAATCTATAAAAATGATATTAACATTTGTTGTAGCATATTTATTAATACATAATTTTTATAAAATATTAATTTAATTTAAAATATTAAATCATAGAAAATAATTAGGCACAACAAAATTTATATAATCACGTTATAATTTAATTAAGTTCATTACAATTAAAATAAAAAAACATTAAATATATGAATTCTTTTCATTATATGTTCTGAAAAATAAATAAGAAAAGATGGATATATATACATATATATCTTTGTCAGCTATAAATAATAATTATTCAAAAAATTTCAAACCAATCTATAAAAAATACTAATAATGAAAAAACCAAACCAAGGGTTCTCTAAAAAATATTTACATAACAAAATTAATAAATAAGAAAACTAGAGTAATTTCTCTTATTGTATTGAAAATCAAAATTTAAAAATAATTAATCGAATATCATCCATTCTAAACAAGATTAATAATAAATCATAATGTAGAATGGTATTAAATAAATAAAACCCTTAATGTAAACACAAATTCATGACCTTGTGTTGTAACAATTTTGTTTACATTCTCACACTAATTGAAAATGGTTTATTAAGTTTAAATTGGATATGGATAAAATATCCATAATCATCTCTAGTAAATGATAATAACATATATGAAAGTGGTTGAATCAACATACCAGTGAAAAAATGACATATAACTAGTGCATAAAATACACAGATACAATCAAATGAAAAATAACACAAAACAAGTGCATAAAATTGACAAAAACTATTTAAAAAGATCTGTGGAGTGGAAATATATGGACTATTTAACCTCTATTTAAATAAAAAAAGGAACACAATAATCTGAGAAAAATAATTTGATTGATAATAGTCTACCAATAAATAAAGGATAAGAAAATAAAAATAAAAAATGGATGAACAGGTGAATGAAACCCCAAATTATCTCCAAAATAACGATTGGGTCACCTACCTACAGATATGAACAACTGAGTATAGGTGGAAGACGATGACAACAAGATCTCCATCCTTAATACTCGAAAATGGAATTGTAAGGGCACATCGTACACCCCATGCCCAAATAAACAATAACCATTAGCGACTAAACTCACATGGTCTCCCCTAAGTAGCCCTTAGGATTACCCCAATCTCTCCCTACATGTGTGACACCACTCGACTCTCCATAGTCTCATTTGAAAGACTCTTTAGAATCCACCAACTTCACCCTCGGCTCCCTATTGCGATCGTATTAGTTTGACACAAAGGCACTTCTCGATCCCGTTGAATCCCTTCTATACAGACCCTCACTCATGTTCCCCCACTCCATCTAGGATACAAACCAAAAAACCTCGGTTTCCCCACTATAAATTAAATCCTCTGTATAATTTAATCTCTACAAATATTAAAATGACCAATTATTTGAATAGTATTATAAATATAAATTATATATATATATATATATAATTTTTAAAATCATAATATAATATGTAAATTACATCATAATAATTACTATATTTTATTAATATAGTTATAATATTTAATTTTAACTTTATTTAATAGAAATTATTATATTAATAATTATATATATATATATATATATATTTATAAAATATTTTTTTAATATTAAATTTAAGAAAAGAAAATTTATTATATTTATTTAATTATTCATTATTTTGTTAGTTTTTTATATGAAATAATCATTATCATATTTATTTTATGAGAAATATGATCATATTTTTCTATTTAAATATATAAATATTTATAATAATCAAAATATATTAGTATATATTTGAAAATTAGTGATTTAATCATTCAAAATAATAAATAACCTATAATATATACTTTATTGTTAAAAATTAATCATTTAATGAAAATAATTATTGTAATACAATATATTTTTTCAATTTTAAATTATGTTTGAAATGTATAATTAATATGTACAACTTATTATAAGTATTATATCTAAAGTAATTAAGACACTTCAGTTTGTATTTTATTTTCATAGAAAATTATTACAAAAGTATTATTTATTGGTTTCTAATTATAAATATATTTATTTAATAAACTATTTATATAATAAAAATCAGTTTGGAAATACTAGGATATTTCTTTATTCCCTTCTCAATAGAATATCATCCTCACTATACATTTTTTCGGACTAAAAACAATTCTAAATTTCAATCTTCAAAATTAAGAAACAATAGCACTAATTAACTTCTAGACCCAACACTATCTAATCTCAAATTTTTTTATACCATTCCTATTATACCATATATAATTACCTGAGCCTAAGAAATCATATTCAACCCTTACAAACAATGTGTTATTTTTATTTTTAATGAAGGTACTTGAATAGAAAAATCATTAAATAAGACAGAGGATCTTTTACCAGCCCAAGTTTTGGAGAATTCTGATTCCAGCAAAACATTAAAGTGTAAAAGTAAAAAATTTAGTAATCATTAAACAATGTAACATCAAAGAAACAATTTACATTATAAATTTATCATAGCACATCCAATAAACCTGTAAGAAAATTTTAAATACATGGGGTGAGAACAAAAATACCCGGTAAGTGTTTTTTTAAAAATTATTAAAAAATCATTTTCTATTATAACATTTCATTAAAATGAAACCTTTAAATCATTAAATTATAATTTCTTATAAAATTTCATCATCATTTTCCTGTGATATTCAGAAATAGATTTTAAGGAAAAATTATGCTCAAAATTGATAAACATATTTAATGTTGACAAATAAAATGGTTTATAAATTATGAATGCACTTAATAATAATTCATGTACTAACCAAAAATTATTTTAATATTATTGAACAATATTGTACTTAATAATAACAACAATAAATATTATTGTTTATAAATTAAATTCATAGAAGTTGAAAATATCATTTAAAAGAAAAAGTAATATTTTCAACTACAACTTAGTTGTTTAAATATTCAAAAAAAAATTGAAGTTTTTCAGAAAAATACCAAAAATTCATCCTAAGATATATTTGATATTCTGAATTTATAAATGATGACTCTTTTACCGAATTCATAACATAGATTTTGTATTAATTAATTTAAAATTAATTCTCGTTGTCAAAGTAAAAAAAATGTGTTTTTAAGAAATAATAACTATCAAAATATTGACACTTGTTTATGCCCAATTTCAAAGTAAAATTTAATCCAATGAAAAAATTGGATTAAATGATAATATTATAACCTAATTAATCTTTATAACCAATTGAAAATATAATAAAACCGTATAAATAAATAATATTAAAATGTATTTTTGAATTTAAAGACTATATTTTCCCTAATTTATTAAAAATTGAATTTTATAATAAAAATAACCAAATTTTATCCAATGTGAATTTTGAGGTCATGATTTAGAAGAATAATTTAAATTGGTAAGATAAAACATATAAAGGTTACCAAAAGTAGATTTAAATAGGGTTCTCCATTAAAAGGCGGTAAATCAACCTCTTAAAGTAAATTATGCATAAAATTTGATTCTTTCACATTTTAAGCCGCTAACTTTTATTGGATAAAAGTAAAAACATTTATCAAATATGTATAATAATATTTTAGTTAGTTATATTCATTCCCACCAATAAAATGTCTAGGCATTAACTACCATATAAAATAATAATAATATATTATTATTGAGCAACATATGGTTTCAAAAAAACATGTTGCTGTGTATCTTATATGCCATTAAACAAAGAATCCCAATTAAAGTAAATTAGATAATTAATTTAAAAATATTAATAAATATCCAAATTACATATTATTTATTTACATGGTATGTTACATCCTTCTCCCTATTTGTAATTGCATTCTCGCAATTTAGAAATTGGGATCAGAAACGTCATTGAAAGTCCCACATCAGAAAAGGAGTAAAAAAATCTACCAATTTAAAATAACGGAAGTGAAGTACAAAGGTAACCCAAGAAAATATATATTAGGATTCCATGAATAGATGGATATGGAGGAGAAAAAACAATCAATTTTTGATGGAGAGTGATAGAAAATGAGTAGGAAGAAGTTAACCACCATAAAACCACAAAATTGTAAAGGGTTTAATTGTCTTTGAATCCTCAGTAGGAAAAGATAACAGAAAACATTTTTTATTTTATGTCACTTTTCATAAAGGTAAAGAATTTATTTATCATCTTAACTAAAAACACACGGAAACATTCTTGTTAGGTAGACTTTCATTCATTACTAAATTCCTACCATGAACTCATTTGTTTCTTCAAATGATGAGTATTAAAGATGACTTGTTCACAATGAAAGTGCTATAATAAACTTTTAGAGAATCACATAGTCCACAGAAGATGAACTATATTTTTCACATGTCTTTAGACATTAACCAAAACCAAAATGGTTAGTATAAGATCAGATAATCCCCAAAAGGATTTTTTTACATAAAAAACTAATCTTAATCTTCAAAATTTTTCTAAAAAAACTCAAAGTTCATAAAGACCATTCAATAAAGAATTTCCCATAAAATTATTCAAAGTAATCAAAACAATTATTGAAACCGAAATCTTAGAAGAATTTAATCACATAGTATACCAAGATAAATAATAACATTTATCTCCAAATAACATCAGTTACTCTTAAATTCTCATATTAAAAATTAATTCAACTAATCATATATTCTACATGATATTATCATAATTTACATAGATAACCGAAAATAAACTTATTCATGATTCATAAAATCTTATTACTTTAATGAATTTTTCATACTAACTAGGGACTTCATGTAGTCCAATGATAGGCGATAAATCCCAGAAGCACATTGGTTGTGGGTTTGATTCCCGCAGCTTTGTCTGACACGATGGGTTGTCACGCGGTCTACGTGTTTTCCTTTATCAAAAACTATATAATTGTATAACATTACAAAAAATAGATAAATTCATAAAAAATAACCATAACATATTTTAACCACAAAGGTTATCTAAAAAATTTAATTTTGTATACCAAAATGTATTAACATGTAATTACCTCAAATTCAAGGATCATATAAACCAAAATGGTTCTTCATATCTATATCCACAAAATAAAAGATAAATATTCCTTAAATAAAATTATCATATATAAAACATCAAAGTTACACAAACTATAAAAAGTCTTCTAATGTAATACTATCATCAAAATAGACTTAATACTATTAAGCATTTCACCATCGTAAAATCTACCATAACAATTAAACAACTTACATGTTGACTTCTTACACATTAAACGTTCTTCATGATCCATTAACCATTCCATTCCAACTTATTATGAAATAAGTCTTTCCCACAAACAAAATCATTAATCATATCCTATGATTCAATAATGTCTAAACATCAATTAAAAAATAATTTATACCTTTCATTGGTCATTGTCAGTTTCCTCATCCTCAATTGGAATGACATTAGGTACTGGTAAACATTTATTTGTATGATCCTATTGATCTCATTCCCGACCCTTCTTTGTAGGAAGTCTGTTCGTATAATGAACATGCACTCCACATTTAAAACATTAAATTGATCCCTCCGAATGAACTTCCTTCCCTTTCTTCGAGTCAGCTGGATGTTTCAATTTTCAATGGTATGTTCATTCTTTATGACATTCACTTCCACATCTATAGCATCTTCCTGTCCCATTAAATAATTTTCAAATTTGTTTCATTCCACAACCTCGACACATAGGTTTTTTAATATACTCACCTTTATGATTATTACCTAAACATTCCATGGGGATTTTTTCTCTCATATACGATGCCTTATAAAAATGACCATAGATTAGGTGGTCAATCATGATTCGAGATAGTTGGTTGAGAATAACCACAAGAGTTCTCATTGTAGATCCCATTTCATTTAGTTTCTCATTCAGAAAACCATCTCAGTTTTCTTCACATCCACTATTACTTTGGTTCCTACTAGATCTATCCATTTACTAAAACAAAAAAGGTATGTGAGATTATATCAATAAAATCATCATAAAACATCATATGAGGAGGTTAAATGATATATATACTTATTCATGTAATCTTAAAGTCATTAACATTATGTAAAATTACTATGACTCTTTCTAAAATCCTATCCATTATGGTAATGTCACATATGTTTAACAAACACCCTAACCTCTAAAGTTATCTAAACTGACCTCTAATAACAACTACAAGGAACTAACCTTAAAACATTACATAATCTTTAATTAGTGAATAATTATGATTGGGGACCTTTTCAGGTTTAGATTTTTAGAGAATTAGGTCATAACTATTACATTACATCTCAAAAGTTACAAGGTAGACCCTTATACTCAGTTCCCATTCTTTTAACAAAAGTAAAATTCTTAAAAAAGTGCCATGTCTAGATCCATGTTTTAGACAGCATGACTTTTCCTTGATCCCATCTTTGACCCTATACATCTCTAATTCCAATGAAAAATATTTCAAAACATGGGATGAGCATAAATGGATTAGTAAGAGATATAAACTAAGGAATGAAAAAATTATACCATCAATAAATACCAATAATGAAACCATATTTTTCAATCATAACATACCATATGAAATCGAATGATTCGTGAATAACACAAAGATTTAAAAATTGATAAATGTAAATTATGGCATACAAAAAATACATATATTGTAGCTATCAAAACTATGTAAGGACTTATGTTGGAATACACATCACAATATATTCCTCAATTCCTTTACGAGAAACATTAATGTTTACCTCTTTCAGGTTACCCAAGGCATTGGAGAGCTATGTTGGGCTCACTCGCCCTAGGTTTATCACGGAACCACACGTATACAAAAACAATGACCAAGAACCATGACATATTCAAAAAAAATAAAACAAGATATAGGGAAAATAACATTTCCACATTTCAATCACAACATATCCTTTCAAGATATTGACATTATCAATTCTTTAACAATCCATTTACAAAACAATTACAACATTTAATAAAGAGATTTTTTAATCAAAGTGTCACATAACACTTTTAAACTTTTAATTAAATTATAATTTGAAAAAATTCATTCCATATAAAAAACATAAAACTATTTTGAAAACATGTACATTAATGATAAATATTTTGAAGAATAAATCTCTAAAACATTTAAAGTGATATATTAGTTAAAGTGTTTTTAATAAAATGAGAGAACCTTGAATACAAATAATTATTTAATAAAATTTAATAATAACTATATAATATCATGTGAATAAAGGGATTCTGGATATAATATTCAAATGGATAGTATATATTCCATATAAGAGTGAATTGGTGAACAACCACAATGAAGTCTCAATGGAATGTAAATTGAGATGAAATCCCTTATAAAAACAGTATCCTTAGATTAAGGATAAATAAATTACATAATAATGAGTGACCAATATAAATAATCTCAATATGATTTTATATTTAGTGTAAATAAATTAGAGAACATTTAGACATATTTTTTTAAAAACAACACCAATGACTTGGATGTTTAACTCAATGAACCGAAATTGAGTTAAAATTACTCATATCAAGTTCATATCAATGACATGAGAATTTATCAATGGATTTATTATGTGTATCAGATGTATATCCACATAAAGGGAAGTGGAAATTACTACATAAGTAAATAAATAGTGATTTTACACATAATCATGGAGTAAAATAATCAATGATGTATACGTAAAGCCCAATGAGTGGAAATTGAAATTTGAAATTCCTTTACTGATTTGGAAAATTACAAAACATACACCCCATGAATGAAGGATCATAAAATGAAGATTGAAATACCATAATTTGAATTATATTAAACCAATAATATAATCATGGGTAGTACATACACAACATAAAATGAAATAGTGTCTACAATAGCATGAATCTCACGAGAATAAAAAGTGCGATTAAAATCCATTACTACATTTTAGTCAATCGAGTCTTATGAAAAAATGTTTATAAACACCCAATGAATCATATAATACCTTGAATACAAAGATAATAATGATAAAATATATAAAATGTCACTACACAATACACCACATGAAATAAATAGGTGGGTAACTACTGTAGACCCCGGAAACTGTGTTCCTGAAATTTTCCAAATGCTTCCATACATGATCCAAGATCGTAGAACATTTCTTAAGCTTCGATTTGGTAGGTTGAAGGTCCCGAATGGAGCTACGGAATAGGTGTTATGGACATTTGAAGTTGGGCTGGAAATTTGGTTCGTGAAGCCCCCTCCGTGATCGCAGGGCACCGCCGCGAAGTAATGAGGCGAGAGGCTCCGCGAACCCGTTTGATGTTTGAGATGCGCCGCGAAGACCCCTTAAAAAGCATCGATGCGAAGCACCCGAGTATTGCGGTCTCCCGAAGCTCCGGAGGTGATAACTCTCCGTGAACGAATTTGACGTTCGCGAGCCCGCCGCGAAGCTCCAGAGGCGGTACCTCTCCACGAAAGAATTTGATGTTTGCGAGCGCACCGCGAAGCACCTATGGCGGCGTGGGAGGTCTGCTTCGCGGCGCCCCTTGCCTATAAATACCCAGCTCACCCCCCTTCTTAAAAAGGACGGCCACTGCCACTTTGCCCCCATGGGCGGCTGAGCGGAGCTCCGCATTGTGGCTCCGCGAGGCCATGATCCGCGAGAAGCTTCCTTTGCGTTGCTGCTTCGCGAGCCGAGGCTCCATGAGTCCATGCTCCACGAGACCGAGCTCTGTGAGACCCCTTTGCTCCGCGAGACCCCTTTGCTCCGCGAGAGACCATTTCATCACGACGCCATGCTCCGCGAAGCTACTTCGCGAAGACCTATCCTTTGCGATGCTCCTACCTTTGCACCCACCAGTCCATACCACGTGGGCTGCACCCCCGCTCCCCCGCTCGGGGTCAGTGTCGGGCTTCGGTCCCGGCCCTCCTAGCCAGTCCCTTCGCTACAATCACAGACCCCCCTGAAAAATGGAGAGTCGCAACACGAACTTTTTGGGCCGGGATGCCAGGATTTTACATTGCACCCTTATGCGCTCCCACCTTCGACCTATGGAATACCATGATTTGATACACTCCTCCACACACCATGAAACACCTTGAGTTGATGTATTCATCTAGGTTTGTTTCCTATGTCGTGAGTTGAGTTTCTCATCATCACTTTCCCGAGTACCTTGAGTCGAACCATTCCTCAGGAAACTCCTCCAAACCCAATCACTTGGCTCCTATGCTAGGTTGAACTAGAAAGGTCCACCCTTGCGTAAGTCCCAATACCAACCATTTCTAGGCACCTTATGCCTAAAAGTCCTTTCTACATGACTCTAAACTGTAGTAATCCTTATGTGCCAAACATAGGATGCCTCTTTCCCTATACGAGAGATGCCTTATGCTCCTAGCATGAGATGCCGGTAGTCCTACGTACATGACTCTAAACTTTAGTATTATACCTATCTAACAAATGATAGGATGCCTCTTGTTCCAAGCGATAGATGCCTCATGCTCCTAGCATGGGATGCTAATAGTCCTATCTACATGACTATAGACTATAGTACACCCTATCTAACAAATGATAGGATGCCTCTTTCCCTATACGAGAGATGCCTTATGCTCCAAGAATGAGATGGCAATAGTCATACCTACATGACTCTAAACTGTAGTATTATCCCTATCTAACAAATTATAGGATGCCTCTTGATCCAAACAAGAGATGCCTGATGCTCTTAGAATGAGATGCCGATAGTCCTACCTACATAACTCTAAACTGTAGTATTCTCCCTATCTCACAAATGCTAAGATTCCTCTTGTTCCAAGCGAGAGATTTCACATGCTCCTAGCATGAGATGCTAACAGTCCTATCAACATGACTATAAACTGTAGTACATCCTATCTAAAAACTATAGGATTCCTCTTGCCCTATACGAGAGATGCCTTATGCTCCAAGAATGAGATGCCAGTAGTCTTACCTACATGAATCTAAAATGTAGTATTCTCCCTATCTAACAAATGATAGGATGCCCCTTTCTCCAAGAAAGAGATGCCTTTTGCTCCAAGCATGAGATGCCAACAGTCCTTTCTACTTGACTCTAAACTGTAGTAATCCCTATGTTCCATACCTCGGATGGATCTTGCTCCAAATAAGAGATTCCTTATGCTCCAAGTATAAGATGCCTAATTCCATGATTATAAAGGAATAATTCCAATGCCCCTTGGCATTCTCCCTCTTGTGCACCAGTGCATAAGTGAAGGCCTCAACTCACCAGTGAGTTGGGATGCCCTCATGGCCTGACATGAGGAAGGCATTACAGGAAGCTTCTTTCATAAGCCCCATTCACCAGTGCCGCTCCTTAGCGGCACCCGGGAAGCTTCCTAGCATAAGCCCCATTCAACATTGCCGCTCCATAGCGGCACCCAGGAAGCTTCCTAGCGTAAGCCCCATTCACCAGTTCGGCTCCATAACGGCACCCGTGCATCTTTCTAGCGTAAGTCCCATTCACCAGTGCCGCTCCATAGCGGCACCGGGGCAGCTTCCTAGCGTAATACCCATTAACCATTTCCGCTCCATAGCGACACTGGGGCAGCTCCTTTGCGTAATCCCTATTCACCATTGCCGCTCCATAGTGGCACCTGGGCAGCTTCCTCACGTAAGTCCCATCCACTGTTGTGATCCTAATCAGCGTTAAGCCATCGTGATCCTATGCAGCGATAAACTGTTGACATCCTTTTCCAGCGGTAAGCCATTGGGACCCAATCTAGCGGTAAGCCATTGTGACCCCATTCAACGATAAGCCATTGACATCCTTTTCCAGCGGTAAGCCGTTGCGACCCAATCCAACGGTAAGCCATTGTGACCCCATTTAGAGGTAAGCCGTTCACATCCTTATCCAGTGGTAATCCATTCACACCCAATCCAGCGGTAAGCTGTTGAAACCCCCAATCGGCGGTAAGCCATCATCAGAATAACTACGCGGACTTTGATTCCCTGCCACGTGGATACGTTGGAAGCCTCCATGAGGCTCAAGCCCGAAACCATCGTCATCCTTTTCTTCGGGATTCCATCCTGGAGTAAGTCCCAACACCATGGACCGCCTAATGCGTAAGCCCCTCTTCTCTTCTCACGGACGCACCCTTCACGTCGTGATCGTCAGGTCCTTGCTGTCTCTTGTTTCTCACACCGAGAATGACTCACGTGGGCTTAGAGTTGGCATTGTCCATGACATGCCCTCGTCCAGCATGACGTTAAACTGCTTGACCTCGTCCAGCATGACGTTAAACTGTATGCCCTTGTCCCGTATGACATTAAACTGCACACCCATTTGAACTACGAGGTCTTTGATCCATGTCAAGGCATGGTACGTAGGAAGCCTCCACGAGGTTCATGCCCGCACGTCATCCAATTCACGTTGAGTTCTACCTACGTCTAGCACGACGTTAAACTACATTCCAGCCCGACGACAAGCTGTTGTCACAACCCAAACTACGAGGACTTTGATCTGTGTCAAGGCATGGTATGTAGGAAGCCTCCCTGAGGTTCATCCCAACAATTGTTGGCCCAAACTGTCTCCTTGTCGGTGTGCCAAGCCCCCATTTTCAATCCGAACTACGAGGACTTTGATCCTTGTCAAGGCATGGTACGTAGGAAGCCACCCAGAGGTTCAAGCCCATCTCCCATCGGACCAAGGTCCCTCATTTACGTCGGTTCACCGACACCCACTGCCATTCCGAACTACGGGGACTTTGATCCATGTCATGGCATGGTATGTAGGAATCCTCAACAAGGATCAAGCCCACCGCCCGTCATTTATTCACGTCAGGGTTCACTACCGTCCCACATGACGTTAAACTGTATTCTGTCAATCCATTGAACTGCGAGGACTTTGATCCATGTCAAGGCATGGTACGTAGGAAACCTTCCCAAGGTTCAATCCCACCACTAGTGGACCCCCAGGTCTACTTTCACGCCGGTTCACCGATGAAACTTTTTGAACTACGAGGTATTTGATCCATGTCAAGGCATGGTACGTAGGAAGCCTCCCCGAGGTTCAAGCCCATCTCTCATTGGACCAAGGTCCACATTCACGTCGGTTCGCTGACGCATCGGACCAAGGTCCACCTTCATGTTGGTTCGCTGACGATGCCCATCGGACCAAGGTCTACCTTCACGTCGGTTCGCTAACGATGCCCATCGGACCAAGGTCCCCCTTCACGTCGGTTCACTGACGATGCCCATAGGACCAAGGTCCACCTTCACGTTCGTTCGCTGACGATGCCCATTGGACCAAGGTCCACCTTCACTTCGGTTCACTGACAACATCCATCGGACCAAGGTCCACCTTCATGTCAGTCCACCTACACCATCCCGAACTACGCAGACTTTGATTCCCTACCACAGGGATACATGGGAGGTCTCTTCAAGGCTCAAGCCCAACTTCATCGCCGCCCCTGTGATGGTCCCATTTCATCCCCCTCCACTTCATTCATCCATCCATCACCCATCCTAATTCTCACCAGGGCCACCCCATCCCGGTGGGATCATGCCATCCACCTCCTCGCTGCTCCTAGCAGCACATGGGCCGCTTTCCACGTGTAAGCCCCATCATATCTCTGGGTCGTTGTCCTCTGCGTACACCCCGATTCATCACCCCTTCGAACTACGTGGGTTTTGATCCCTTTCCCTTACACATGGTACGTAGGAAACCTCCAAGAGGTTCAATCCCAACCAATGGTAATCCATGGTGTATCCCATCCTGGGGTGCACTTCCCCTGATCCGCCCTTAGTGGTGTTCAGATCAACCATTACGGTGTGACATCTCCCCTCCATGGGGTGCACCACCTAAGATCTGTCCTCATTGGGTGTTCTGATCCATACCCTTGGTAAAACATCCAGGTGTTCCCTCCTAGGGATGTACCAATCTGATCCGTCTCTATGGGATGTTCTGATCAGCATCATTCCATCTCCACAAGACGTTAAACTCTCGGCCTACCTCATGCTAAACATGAGATGCCTGAGGAAAACCTCGGATGGAACGCCTTTGGAGTAGCCATCTCTGTAAGACATTAAACTCGTGGAATACCCTGTGTTAAACATGGGAAGTTGAGGAAAACCTCAGATACATGCCTCGGGTTATGCACCTTTGAGATGCCCTCTCATGAGGAAGAATACAGGTTCCCCAATGTCTACGCACCCAGAGATGCCGCAACATTCCTGATGTTGCTGTCTACTCCGACCGAAGGTCGCTACCATGTCAAGACCTTATGGAATGTCTTGACGGAAGTAGTGTAATTAACTGGCGTCCATGAAGATATGGCACCGGGAATGAGATTCACGAACAACATCTTAAATCTATGAGGGAGACCCGGACTAGGTGACGGGTTCCGAGGAGGAATCCACGGAAGGAAGAACCGACATCCCATCATCCCGTTTCGATCAAGGAGAAGACGTACCTGAATAAGGAACGAATGTCGCCCGCCTTTGGAATGCGGGAATGCAGGGCAACAGCTGCGCGTCCTCCACAGACGAATGCGCGCACCCCGACGAAAGCGTCAGAAACAACTACGGAAATCTCACAGAATTAAAAGTGAACTAAGAAACCCCTTACCTCGTGTCCGAATTGAATCGTTTGTTCCTTGTTCTTCCTGAATAATAAAATTATTTTAATTTATAATTTATTAATAAACTTTTTCAATTTTATTATTATTTTTATACAACTTATTATCATATTATAAACATTAGGAAATCATTTAAGTTAATAAAGTTCATTTTGTCAATATGTGGTACTTGAGTCAAAAATGAACATGTTATAATTACATGTTGTCCATGTAGTCTAGATTCCAATATCTCTAGAATGATATTAAAAATTTATAAATCATATATATCATATATATCCAGTAAATATATGTATATATAATAGTCATATCATTTATACGTAAGAATTGAAATGCACCATTCTTGGAGATGGTAATCTGTACGTACGCATGAACATTACTTTCATTTCTATTTCATATTTAATGGAGTGAAAAAATAATGATACATATGTATATTATAATTCCAGTATATTATAATATATAATTTCATTAACTCCATCCTTTACAAGTCCCACGTATGGCATGAACAAGTCATATCACTTTTAGAGGCCTGTAGTCTGCACATCCTCAAATGAAATTATCACGTTTACCCATAATGGAAACCATAAAGGAATTCTATAAAAGAAAAATAAAGAAGCATAAAGAAAAAATAAAAATAATATATATCATATATAAATACAGTGCCATCATAATGGAGACCATAAGAGGGTGTATGAGAATATTGAGCAATCAAAATTTGTGAGGTGTTTGTTTTTCATCCACAGAAACAGTAAGTTCATTACCCATTAGATGGTGATGTGTCTAATATTAGTTCTAATCATTCTCATAAAAACAACTTGTATTTTTAGGTTACCAATTTTTTATAATATAAAAGAATAAAAAGAGTATAGGTGTTTGGAGAAGGAATAAAAAACAATATAACTTAATATAAGATGTTACCTTTAAATCAGTTTACTCCCTTTGGATTGAACCAAAAGCACATATTGAAGTTCCTTATGCCTAAGTGAAAGAACCTAGGTGGAGGAGAGGTATCTTGATAGATTATTTAGGAAGGGGATGGATGAGCCGAGGGTATTGAGATGTGTGAGGAGTGGTATTGGAGTGGAGTCCATTTATAAGGGGGGAATGGATCTTTAGGAA
Source organism: Viscum album (assembly GCA_963277665.1). NCBI lineage: Eukaryota > Viridiplantae > Streptophyta > Magnoliopsida > Santalales > Viscaceae > Viscum > Viscum album. The sequence continues at coordinate 676,689,623 of OY728150.1, forward strand.
TGTGAGAAAATATTATTTTATTATATAATGAATTTCAGTTTCAAAAGGACCAAAACTAATTAACTTAGAATATAAAATAACTCATATTAGAAATAAAATCATCTAAAAATAATTGGATAGGTTTTGGATATTATTTAAATTTTTATAAACTTATTCATTTAAATCATATATTAATGTGTTAATAGTCCATCATTATTGGGACATGAATAATTTTACTTATTCGAAGTATGAAAATTATAAAAAAATACATTTATATAGTAAATCATTTTATATTTACAAAGAATATTTATAGTCAAATACATATCTTATATAACCCCATGTAAAAATTAATTTTAAAAAAGATATTATTTTATGTCATTTTGGTCCTTACTTTAAATTAATTAATATAAAGTGTGAATATCAATTTCAATTGGCTCCATGGTGCCCCAAATTAGACCCAAGGATGACAATGGTCGTCCATGACTAATCCAATAAAGTCATGACAAGTGTTAATGTAATTTTGTATTATTATGATATTCTTTTTTATATTGGATTACCCTATTTACCTTTAACCGCAGTTAATAAATGTCAAAAGTTATTATTCCCCATAAATCAATTTCAACATATTGAACCACATTATACTTACTAATAATAACCATGTTTTTTGGATTTTTTAAAATCAATTTAAATAATAGGTAAATTTCATTTAAATGAAAAATTCATATTTTTAACTATTTTTTAGTGCTTTCATTATTCATCAAAAAGTGATGTTTTTCAGAAAAATTCCGAAAATTCAGCCCAACTAATATTTGATATTCCGAATTCAAAAATTATGTCTATTTTAAAAAATTTAAAACATATAATTTGGATTAATTAATTTTAAATAAATTCCCATTTTCAAAACAAAAAAGGTGTTTTTAAAAAATAATAACTATCAAATGATTGACACTTGTTTATAGCCAATTTCAAAGTGAAATTTCTTTAAAGGACCAAAATTGGATTAAATGGTAAAAATATAATCTAATTACACTTTAAAACTAATTAAAAAGATAATAAAACCATATAAATAAATTATATTAAAAGGAAAGTTTTAATTACTATACAGTATTTTCAACTATTCATCAAAAAATGATTTTTATTCGAAAAATACCAAAATTTCACCCAAATTGAATTTGATGTCCCAATTCTAAAAAAGAATTTAATTTGGTGAAATAAAACATATAAAAGTGACCACAATTAGATTTAATGAGGGTCATCCATTAAAAGTTGGTAAATCAACCATTTAAAGTAAATTATACTTAAAATTTGATTCATTCACATTTTTTGATGATAAATTTTATTTGATAAATTTATTAAAATAACAAACTTCTATAATCATATTTTAGTTTGTTCGGTTCATTCCGTCCAATAAAACGACTAGGCATTAACTACCATTTATAATAATAATACTATATTATTATTATGTAATGTAAGATTTCAAAGAAACCCATTTTTGTGTATCAGGTATGGTATAGAGAATAACATCCCCATTAAAATAAAATTAATAGTTAATTTAAAAATATTAATAAATATGAAATTTTCATATTCATTATTTACCTGGGATGTTATATCTTAATTTATAAAATCACATTCAATGGATTAAATTTTAGTTTTTGTGAGGGACATATCATTTCCAAATAATTTCAAGGATTAGATAACCTGATTTTTTAGTGATCCATCTAAAAATATCCTATAAAATCTTTTACTTACTTAATATACATAAAAAATATTGGAAAAGTGGATTTTGAGATTTGAGATCCAAACAGGTTAATGAGGTAATGGGAAAAAATATTTTATTGTAATAAAAAGTCCCAAACGTTGATTCAAACCCATTTTAATGATAGTCATATCACAATTTTTTCCATTTATTTGGTATTTGAGAATTTTTTCAACTATGTTGAATTATCTAAAAGATGATATTATCTATTATAGATTTTATTTTTACACCAATGTTTATAATAAATTATATTTTTTATTATTATGTTTTTTAGAAGAATTCATTTTCTACTGAAATTGTGATGAACAAGAGAAATAAAGAAAATGTAATGTTATGTAGGATGTCTCTATTATATAAATAATCAAATTTATAATTTCCCATTTATTCGATGACAATGAAAACATATCATTATTGGAATGTAAATAGTTTTTAGACCATACTTCCACCCTAGAGATGGATAATATTTCAACCACATTATTCATGATGTGTGAGATAGTTTGTTTCACAATTGTCCTAAATAAAACCATAGAATATGTTATGATGATGATAAATCTATAACATCTCAATAACTAATAATTGATAGATCAGGTTATATACTATATTGAGTTTAAAAAAAATCTATTGTTTGTGGAATCTTATAATGTACACAAGAAGATATCACATAGATGGAGGGAGTAACTAATGATTTGGAGAAGGGATTCCATGGAAAAATTCTTGAATTTTTAAAGCTACCTAGATTAGTTATAGATTTTATGGAAATCATGATATAACATGATATATATTTATCAAAATTGTTCAACGATTTTTATGAGGAAGATGGTGACAATAATAATCTATACAAATAGATAAATAAACATGAATAAAAATGAAAAAAATCATTAATATTGATGCATAAAAATATGATGTAACATCCTAGTAGATCAAGAAACTAGAATACTTGATTTATAATAATTTTAAGCTGTATGATGATGAGGATAAAATAAATAATAAAGAAATATTAAGAGAGGATAAATAGAATTTATTTTCAAAAAATCATATTGAATATTTAATATCAATAATTTGATGTCCAATTGTCTATTCTTGGGAAGATGCATATTATGTATTAATAAAAGGTTAATATAGTTTCTATTGGTACACAATATTATCTAGAAGATTATAATTAAAAAATACTTCTATCTTCTGATAATAATATCATGAAATATTGTAATTTTCAATATCTATTTGTTAAGAATAAATTTTTACAATATTCACTAACATTTAGTAATGTTTTTAAATCTGTGTCCATTAATTATGAAGGTTGGAAGAGAAAATTTGAATATGTTTTTGTGATGAAAAGTGAAAAGAATCCTACTACCATTATTTCATTTGAAATGTTTTTTTTTGAAATTTCTATCCCCATGATGAGCCCCAAAAATGTAAAGAAAACCCAATATCATTATTTCAATGAAATTTGACGATCATGATTTCCATGTCAATTTTGGTGTTTTAACAGGTTTAGTCATTTTGAATTAGATTTTTGGTACAATCCCAGACAAAAAAAAGAAAAAAGAAATCCAATTTGAATATATATAATGGTGGATATATAGAGGCAACATTGGTATATCTTTAATAATACTTATATAAGGCATGTCCAGTCCAAAGAGAAGCTTTTGAACATTTATTAAAAAGAGAAAAATAATCAACAAAGTGAGTAGTTGGGGAACAATATTTCCACATATTTCATAATCAATATTAAATACCATTATAATACACATAATCCTTAGGAACATACAAATCAACAGTTTTTCCTTTGATTAATAGTTACCTTTATTTTAGATTATGAGGATATCATAATCAATCATTCATGAAAAAATATAGGGATATATAATAGAGATATTAATTAAAAGGGTGAGTAGTCTTTACTTGGACATATCTTCAGGGTAGTATAGATAAAGGCCTCATTTTCTTTAAATTTCATCTTCCCATTTTGATAATATCATAGAATGATTCATTTCCAATCACCAGATTCTGAAGTGGGAATTTTCAATAAATATTTCATAATCAATAGCATTTTTCCAAACATCATTATTTTTTTGAGGATAAAAATAGTTTTCAAATATCCTGGGGGTGATTATTTTATTTTGAACCCAATATAAAATAACAATCCTTTGGTTTTAGTTCGGTCACATCATAGTCTTTCAACTATGTGAATCGATGCCCCGTGAATTTAGGAAATGTGTTTGTGTCTTCTGTAACCACACATTGAACTACACATATGTGTGGAGTAGTATGACATTCATCATTCACTTCATCATCACTTTCACTGAAAGAAGCATCCCTTTCTATGTTAAAGTGAATTTCATCTACATAATGATCAATGCAGCCACCAAAACCTGTTGCATTTCCATGAAGAACAAATTCCACAAGATTATTAAATATTTTGAGATCCCTTACCTATCTATTAAATACATAATTTAACATTGGTTCAGGAGGTAGAGGTGGTTTTTTATTCGGCCTCACCTATTTTTCATCACTGGAATTCAATAAAATGTTGTTTAAGATGTTCTAGTAAGAAGATGGTAAATCTTGGTTCTTGTTGTTTAAACTAAATTATGCATTCAATAATTTGTAAATTTCCACAATAATCACAATTAAGAAATTATACGATTTGTTTTCAGTCAAGATATAAACATTCTGAATTGAATCCCACCCATAAAACCTCAAACTTATTCCATATATGATGGCACAGAAACCCAAAGTCATACAATGATTCAAAAATGAACGATTGTTTATTCCTGAACTCCTCTATGAAATCCATGTTGAATTATTCAATATGAATATTTGACCCATAAAAATCAATAAAAATACTTTTATAATGGTTTTTATAATCATCCCAATTTCATCTATCTAAACATCGGTATCACTCATCTAGGTTTCCTGAAATATGAAGAATAACAAGATAATGAAAAGGAATTAGAATGGGTGGAAACAATGCACAAATCATAATTCTTGAATAATAATGCATTTTATGATAGTCATATGAACATTTTAATATAAGGAACTGAGATCTATTGTAGAAGTGTGGGGAGCTCGACCAACAAAGAACAAAATCTTCTTTATAGGCGATCTTAACCATGATATTTTTGGAGTCGAAGAGCCTGATAGTTCCTCACCCATATGAACCCCATGATTCAAATAAAAATTAATTGATGGAGTTGAATGATGGATAATGTTTATTGAAACATACAATCATTATAAGATGTAGAAGGGAAGAGTCTTAAATGAATTTTGAAGATGAAATCAAGAGATGCAAACATCCATCAAATAGATCCATAACCATTATGCTTAGAGATATAATATAAAAGGAGTGATTAATTTTCGATTTAATTAATGGAAGAAGATCAATGCTCAAGAATATTTCAGATGTGACGAAGGACCCTCCCCCAACAAGGGGGTGGGGCCAGTGTGAAGGCCATTGGCACCTAGGTCATCAAAGTTGGCCGTGTAGGAGTCCACACCCCACTCTCTAGAATACACAACAACAATAATATGTATATATCAAACATATTTGGAATTGTTTATAACTTTTTTGATGTTTTCAATGGATTTAGTCATAGGCTTCATACCTTACAATATTGGCATATAACCAATGTTGATATGAAAATGGGTCTACCTGAGTTGTATTATAATGAAGATTCTACCATTGGAAGATATTTAAATTATTTTTTGAACAAAAATTCCCCAAACAATATTATAAGTATGAAACCTAAGATGGGGATTGATTTCAAATCATACAAATTAAAATTTAGTTCATCCGAAAGAACTTAAAAGAAGAATGACGCAAAGAAGAACACATGTGGAAAATAAAAACCTACAACCATAGTACCTAATTGAATTTTAGTTATATAAATATAATATTAGGAATGGATGATAAAATTTCATCATTTTAAATAATCGTATATTGACAACGGAATTAAATGATTCCACTTGATGATAAAGTGCTTATGTGTCTAAGGTGAAACATAGATGCTTATATTGTTATAAATATTTAGGAAATTATTTTAGATCAAGAATAATTCATTAACAATAAGAATGTCTCACTACGATATAAATTTTATTTAAAAGATCTTGAATAGGTAAGTCTCACATAGAAATAAATTTAATTAGTGATTAGATTCCCATATCCGGATTCAAAAATAATGATACGGTGTTCTCTTATAAACTAAAATGAGAATAGATGATCATGATTTATGATACAATCACAAATTTCTATTCACATTGGAAATCTATGAAGGGTCAAAAATATTCCATTAAATATTTGGGTAATTTTTTTTATACAATTGAGGTAATTTATTTGGAACAAAGTTATTAGGTTGAGAACCTACAAATGGGTGAGTGATAACAATTCATGATAGTAATTCTAATAATTCACCACCATGAAGTAATGAATCAATTTATATTTGAATAAAAATATGGTTGATGGTCATATTTGATAAAGTTCAAGAATGTCATTTCCATTTATAGATATCCAAGATTTATAATATTCCATATTGTAATGATTATATTTTATGTATCATGAATAACAAGTGTTCATGAATATCATCCTCAGTGAAGTTGTGAATGTTTTAAAATTTTGATAGTCGCATGTAGAAGATCCATTTTTATGTAATCTATATTCTAGAATATCCAAGATAATGATTAATGAAGATATCCACTATTATGATTCGATTTATTATTGATTTTTAGTGTATCATCCAAATAATGAAAGATAAATAAGCTACTCGATTGATTATTTCTATTAGATTGTAATTAGATTTGTCAATAAATTTCTTAAAGACCATTTCAGTCAGAAACAAATATCTCTCTAGCAGTCTCATCATTGGTAGTCTATAAATATAAAAAGAACAAAAAGGGAGATTAATTTAACTTATATATGAAAAAAAATATATTTAAGAATTGAAGCTCTCTAAATATACTTTTCTTATAGATTTCACTTTTAGTATTTTGATCTATATTTATGTGAATGAAGGAGATTTCAGTTATACATTCATATAGTAATTTTGAATCATACTTTAGTATCTTCATCATATAAGAGGAACCCAGGAATACAATTTTATGAGTTATCAATTCAATAGGCCATATGGAATATTGGTAGGGCACAACTTTTTTATCTACATCTAATACTCTTTTTATCTACACTGATCCTAGGTTATGTAGATATAGAGTGAAATGATAGATATCACATTGGATATGTTGGGATGGATAACAATTTCCCATGAATATTTTTTATGATGTTAACAAGGGGGGATATTATGAAATGATCCTATGGAAAAATAATGGTGTGAGAGAAGATAATGATTTACATATTAAAACATTAACTTGATGTTAGATTAATGGTATTGCCTACAAATACAAAGAGGAGGCTGAAGAGGCCATATTTCCTATGAAGTTTTTCTATGATATCCATTGGTTGTAAATTTTGTTCAATGAAATTGGATGATTTAATTGACGATAATATAATGAACATGTTGAAAAGATAATGAATCATGGATGTACTACTTGATCTTATACACTAAAATACAATATAAATTGTGGAAGACATTTTCAATCATAATTATTACATGGGGAATTTATAAGGATTCATTAAATGTCATTGGATGCAATTCATGACAAATTCTCATATTAAATTTGACTATTAGCAACCTATCCATTAGAAAAATACATTTTCCAATAGTGACACCTTTTTTCAACAAATATTAATTTTTATTTGAAGTTGATTATTTTTGGAACTAATATTCCAATAATTAAAACTGGAATTGAGGTCAGAAAATATTTTAATACCTTGCAGATTGAAATTTTTCTTATGTAGAATATTTGAAGATAATTTGAGAATTTCGTGAAGAAATTTATAAAATGAAATATTTATATATGAAGTTGTGGAATGAATCATAATTCAAGGGATTTGATTTTATATAATAGATATTTTCACTTATAATTTATTATATATATTGTAAAAAATATGGAGAATAATACTAGGTAGCCCAATCAATGCCAACAAAGTCTTATATGGGACCAAATTGTCAACAACACCCATGGGAGGTCATATAGAGCCACCAAACTTGGTGGAAGATAAATATGGACATGAATACTAGCCACTATAACCATGATGTCCTACGTATAAACCATGTAGAATGCATGCTGAATTAGTTCCTTAGATGGGAATTATCCACAAGGAATCTCGTTGACCACATGTGGCATGACCCATTTGGCTATGTTATTTTGTGTATATGGGTGTTGAAACATGTGATGACTTATAGAAATAGTTGATAAAGAATCTATTATATAGTGATGGAAAATTATTCTATAAATTGTTGTCGTTTCTATGTTAAGGCATTATTGTTCCACTATAATATAGAAGAATAGAATTAACACATTAATCAAATTTGATTGATCATGTTTTTAAAATCATCATTGTAGAAATTTAACATAAAAAATTCAACAAAAAAACATAAATGCACAAGGGTCTACATATCATGACATCCACTATCGAACCAAGCTCGAACACTCCATATTTAATGATTATTAATGCATGATCCATCATGCAATCATTCTACTCAATGAATGAAAATATGTAAAGGAAAATGTTCTTTTTCAAAAAATAAAAAGATACATTGGAAATTTTTTTCACCAAATATGCATGGATAGAGTTTTATTTTTTGCGTGAATGTATGTTTTCTTGGATATATTCTTGTGATTTTCATCAAAAACTAATAATATTCCATGATCAGGAAATAAAACCACCATGATATTCAAAATCATTTCACTCATTTTTAGAGACTCAATAGAAATGATTTTTTGTATGTCAAATGGTTAATTATCACTACATTATTTTAATCCATATGTTTTAGTGATTAAATAATGTATTAGTGATGAATCTCTATTATATAAAGTGAATCTATGAGGATGAAATTTTTTTTATCACTCATATATTTTCTGATATAATGTTTTTTATAAAATAGATAATATATGGATTCTTATTAATTAAAGGATAAGAATATAACTGAGCCTTAATGGTAATAAAAAGTGGAGATTTTTTTCATTCTATTTTATTTGATGTAGAACTGATACATGATTTCATAAAGGGAAATGTCTTATAGATAAGATATTTGTCTTTATAAACTCTCAATTTCTTTCATGAAGAATAAATTTAATGCGATCTAATGATGATATTAATTCCCCAAATATGTTATTTAAATATAAAATAACACTTCTTTAGTGTATACAAATAATGATTTTATTTTATATGTTCCACATGAGTGTCTACTGTCTTGAGTTAAGGAAGACACATATGTTCAAATTTTATTCATAGGGGAGACAACATCCTGATCAGTAATCGAAAATCACCCCATATATATGAGTATGACTATATAATTTATAACTATTGTAATGAAAATATTTTGAGTGAATATGTGTAACTTTGTTTAAATTATTTATAGGAATATTTTTTTAATAAGTAATAAAGAAATTTAGGAATGAATTATTTCATGAACATGCATTAGTTGATTAAAAATATATAATAATAAAATTAAAAAACATAAACTACAATTGAATTACAATCTATATATGTCATAGGGTTTTTAATTTCAGGAATATCATTTTTTTTCATGGTCTCACTTGCATGATTTTTACATATGGAAACAGAAAAGTGTGCTTTCATGGAAATGAAAATTACGGCACATGCTTCAACTTTGAATAAGTCATACATTTAAAATAAAATAAAAGAATTATGTTTACTTGTGATGTTGGTGATAACCCAATTCATAATATATTTTCATTCATATGATGATGTTCTCAATTTTGGAAAACAATTGGTTGAAAAATATCCAGTTTTGCGGAAATGTACTAGATAATATACTCAATTTAGGATATTGTGTACTCAAGAAGTCATAGAATCTAGTTGATAGTAATTTAAATATTATTAATAACAATGAACAATGCAATTTTGAAGATTCTATGTTATTTTGAGATCTATATTTTTAATAATCAAAAAAATATTTCTTTGATACTTTTCTGATTAATAAGTAGTAGTTTCTGTGCAATTTTTATTACGCTGAAGAACAAAAAGATCAAGAAACTACTATAATAACTATATAATTTTAATGTGTGTCAGTGATCAGAGTGAAAAAATTATTTTGTGTCCAAGTTTATATCATCTAATCATCACTTGGTTGAGTATGACATATATATTAATCATTCAACAACCCATTCAAATTTATTTAACTAATTGAAAATATAGAATGTTCTTCTTGCAGTTTTCTAGTGTGATGAATATGGTTTACTTGTCTTATATTGGTAAGGTAACCATGTGAATAAATTTATTTTTTTGATTATAAAATAATCTCTCAAACATAAAATCAAATATTTCATATGTATAATAAATTCATCAAGTTAAAATAATAACCATAACAAAAAGGTATGAATTTTATTCATAGGTAGTATAATGATCCTTTTAAGTGATATAAAACATTCATTGTTGATTTTATATATTTAATTGGATGTCAAAGGGTATTTATTAATTTATGTAACCACTTTAAAATGATTAATTTATATTGGGTTTTTTGATATGTTCATTTATAGAACATACTAAGGACTAGTTACTCATATCCTATAGTGATCGTTGTAATAATATTGTATGGTATCGTTTAATATTGTGATATACATGCATACATAATAGAAAATATAATAACAGAATCATGATCCTAAAATGGAATATAAGATAAGAGTTATAATATTTTTTTATTTTTTTAGAAATTACCAAACACTAATTCACCCAGAGCCACCTACCAGGGTTTATAAAATTTAAAACTAGTAATTTCATCTAAATACTGTTGGGTGACAACCTCATCATTATAAGGACATGTTTCATTACTACATTATCCATGAAAAGTTTGGGTGGGATTACTTTATAGTTATTTATATGGTGTTGATATGAGTCCCGTTGGGGACCTATTGGTCCTCAACCCTATGGTATTGGAATAATTTCATTCTATATTGTTGGGAATGACTCCTGAAATTATTATAAGTGACTAAAGGTGTAATTTCATCTTTTCCCCTAACCATTGTTCGGATAATTGTTTGTAGTGATTCTTATTTTGGAGAGATTCCCATGTGGCCTCCTTATATAGGACTGTAACATTTATGTGGTACACCATAAATAGTGAATTTGAAAACTAGTATTGGATATGTTGGGTTACTAATGAGATATTATATCAAAATAAGGACCCACCATGTCAAACTACAAAAGAATAAGATTCACTTAACTGGAAGGATGGAATTTGGATTAAAGAGATATCTATCAACAACTCATGATTATATACATAGAAAACACAAAAAAGGAAATACAATAAGAAATATTTACATTGAATTAATTCATTTCAATTGATAGTCTTAAAATATTCATGTTCTTAATCATTCATTTTGTGTGATAGTATTCAAGTTTTTAACATGTGGGAAATATGGTTATTTTGGTTAATGAAAGGATTCCCATATGGTTCACAATTTCTATTTTTCAATCATGTTCATTTGGTTTTGTTTCAAATGGGGTTCATACAATGAACTACAAACACCCACTAGTTCCCATACGCATGGAGTTTTATGGACCTTATTTTCAAAGGAATTTTTTTTGATGGATTTTACAACTAATTATTAGGAATAGAAATTTTTTAAAGGATTGGTGTTTGGTATCCTCACACTCATTTGGGGGTATTTGTATCTTCCACATGGAGTCCATTACATAAATAATTCATATTTAGGAATTATATATTATCTATAAAATATAAAATGTAACACCTTGTATTTTCAATCAATCTAATATTATTACTTGAGAATCCACCAATATGTATCAAGGGTACTCCATCATTAGAACCCTGTGAATGCGTATATTGTACATCATTGAAAGAACCAATAATATAGATTAGAGGTTATCTATATAATATTGTAATGTATATGGTAATGAATTCATTATGGGAACAATGTTTAAATAATCATGATTAGGTTCTCTAATATTTATTATAATCTAGGCAAGTGGTTTGGGAATTGATATCTAGATAAGACCCATAAGGGGAGAATCATTCATATCATTTTAAGAGGGAACCAAAATAGATGTAGTTCTATGACATAAAATGTTACATTAAGGGTCATGTGACAGAGTACCATCCCCTGATGTTTAGTGTCATGTGGCGATGAAATATTCGAGGAAGATGTCTAGTAGTTGATTTTTTGGACATATTCTTAAGAGGCCCATTTTAGTGATATAGAAAGGAACATAGTCACATCATTATTTTACCAACATCTTTAATTTTTACATGATGAGAATTATATGAAAATTGAATGGGTGGAATATGGACTTCTTGGTTGGGGGATTGATATACTAAGAATGTAGCCTAATAAAAATGATGATGAAATGAAACTCTTATTTTTTTTATTAGGGATGGCTATAAACACATCCACGATTCAATAAATCAACTATAACATACTTCAGAAATATTTTTGATTACATATATGATGGAGTCCTGACATTGATATTTGATTATGTTTAGGACATGAAAACCTCTATAATGTAATTCCACACGAGTCCTGATTAGTTTGGGAAATAAGATGAAGTGAAAGAATATGAACATTGTAGAATCCCTTTAATTTTATAGTTGATGATGTTCATTGTATGGAAGGACAAAGATGTGATGAAATAATTGTTATGGTATTATTATAAGAAGGATTTCTAGTTCTTAGATTCAAATATGGGAGAATGATAAAACACTCTCCACCATCAAAAGAAAAATAAAGTGGTTCCCATCACAAGATAAAACAGGAATGGGGTTTTCTTTGGAATAACATTTACTATTGGATTCCATAATATAAATGGGATAATTTTTTTTAAATATCTCTATAATAGTTAATATAATGTAGTTATTGTGTGGGGAACCATTAATTGAGGATATACACAATTTAATTGGAATGCCACAGATGGGTCTTATGCTCAAATCATGATAATATGGTGTCCTCAGTAGAGTTATTGAACTAGTTTACTACAAATGGGAGTTACAAGGATAGGAATCATTAAATAATAGAGTGATAAAGGGATTGGATGATACATTACCTAGGTGATTACTAAGAGAGAATGGTTGGGCCTTTCATATCTGATTTCTTGGAGTGTTGGATAGTGATTATCTAATGTGATAGTTTAAATAATAGGGATGTAACTCACCAAGGTCAATCTCAGGAAACAATTATGTGCCTCACCATGATTATTCCGGAAAAAATCGGAGGCACCTCTAAAAGTTCTATCTTGGGGAACTGTGGTCAACATCTTTAGGAAGATAAACCTGTAAACCATACATGTCTGAATTCGTGTTCTAAACTTCAACAGTCTCATCATTTCATAAATCAATATTGGAGATCATTTTTTGAGACATGGAGGGTCATTTATCTATAATGTATTTAGTCTAGGAATGGTTGGCTCCTTGGTTGGGTCTGTGATGATTTAGATTTATAAGGAACTATAAGACCATAACATTACAAATTCACTATTATTTTGTATACATTGAACGATAAATTTTCCTTTGTAGGACATAAACAATGGACTTGGGTGAGAAGAGAACATATCTATCTATTTATCTTCTATAATTTCAAATGTGGAATAAATTGGAAATATTTATATGCATTCAAGGGACCCTGAGTGATGGAGTTTTTATGTGAAAGTAATTCACCATAGTGACCATCACATGTTGGTTTGGAACTAGGTACTATTTAAAGAATCTGAATAGAGGAAAAATGACTTGTATGATCTACATGTCACACAATATTATTGTGATATCATTACATTGTTGAACTCATGGGGCTGGGGGATATTGGGGTTTTCCACCTTTTATTCCTTTTACTATTGCAAATACATGAGTTATTTCCCCCTAATTCTTTGAATCCTCATATTAAAAAATGGCGTTTCCATCATATGTTAGTCCTTACTCTTATGTAATAGTTTTTAACAACACTCAACATAGAATGTACTGATATTCATCTCAACATACCATTATGTAGAGTCTTCTCCCCCTTATACATCACATGGAATGTGAGTTTCCTTCATCATTTCCATCATATAATTTTTTTAATAGAATATAATACATGAATTGAAAATCCAATTCATGCCCCAATGAACATTATTAAAAATGAAAAATAAACAATAAAAACATGATGTGTAATTTGTTTACACCACAAAGGGATTGAGTGGAGTATAGTTTTCCTCGACATAATGGTAAAAAAAATCCCAGCTATCAACATACCCATACATAACAACATGCACCTTCTTGACAATCACTGGTTTAGAGTACAATCCCTCAACGTTTTGAATATCATCATACATGTAAACTACTCCATGAGTCTTTGATAGTTTCTCAATAAGCCAAACAATGATCCAAAATAAGTGCATTCTACATTTGTCCGATAAGAAAAGATCAATGAATAGATTCATTTCCATGGAATTGGGATTTAGACGTATCAAACCCTTTTTAAAAACTTTTTACAGTATTGTACGCCCATAAAACTAAAATCTACACATATGTTACTCTATAAATCTATATTTAGATTATTATTTAATGAATAAAATTTGTGGTCACATATAAATACTTATAGAATAATAAGGAAATGTTTTTAAGTATATATAAAATATCATAATATTTTGTTTAACATAAACTGAATTATATAATCAATAAATTTAAGGACCTATATATCATTAGTATAAATAAAAGAGATTTGTGATAAAATAATTTTTTAGGGGATACATATAGTATATGGAAAAAGTCATGTTAAATATATGGAAGTCAAAATCAAATAAAAAACATAGAATGGATATATATTGTATGCCCTAACCTTTAGTGTCACACAATTAGATACTCATATAACATCATGAATGGTTGAATTAAATAATGTTCTTGAAAAATAAATGATAAAATTAATATTTAAATTATATAAAAATCCATTAGTTATAATATAATATTAATTTATTTCTTTTATCCAATCAAATCAATCTTATGGATTTATTCTACTCATTTTCCCAAAACATCTTTAGTTTTCTAGTGGTGGTCAATGGTGTCCAATCCATTAGTCCATAACCATACATGATATTAATTGATGTATTTATTCATAATTTAAGTATAATATACATTCAACATTTTAATAGGAATTAATAATTTTTTGTAAATTACTTAACACATTAATGTAGAACTGCTTTAGGGGTTTAAAAATTTAAGACACTATATTCATAGTATCAATAATCTAAATTTAGTTTAATAATTCCATAATATGGATCATTGTATAAATATTTTATTTATTCTTGAAAACCATTAATAAAAAATAAATATATGTTGTTAACTATTGGTTCAGAATAATGTCTATGTTGGTGCTTAATACTAAAATTGAAACGATTATTAATTTAATCATATATGAAATGGATTTTATGTATTTTATGATTGTATGATTAATGTTACTGTATGAAAATTTCTTAATTAAATTGTATAATAATAATTTATTAAATTTAGAAACTAGATAATTAAATAAGAACATTAAATGAATTATTTTAGAATAATTAGTTTCCTCCATTATAGAAATCCTTAGAATCACACCAAAAGGTTTCTGATATTAGTAATTTAGTTATAAAAGGGTTTTAAATTGTGGTAATAGGAATTTAGGATGGTTTTTTGTGGATACATGAGATGATATTTTATTTATGAAGTTGAATGAAATTGGTAGGAAAAGGGTATATTTTTATATGAAGGGAATGATTTTTTAATGAAATGTTAAATTATTTTTCATTTTCCACAAGGTCAATATTAGTATTGATTATTATAAATTTAAATACTAAATAATTCATCTTTAGTACGGATAATTTATTTTTAGAACATTTATAATTTAATTAACTTTTAATTAGTCTTATAATATTAAATAACTTACCTTAATTGCTCAACTAATCATTTTTAATATATAGTATATAATTAATCATATAATTAACTTATAATTTACAATACCATATTTCCCATTTAACTTCCACGATTTTAATATTTATTATAATAAAAAATTATCCCAATATAATTTTAATGTATTTTTTCAATAAATAAAAAATCACATATGATTTTTGTATATAATTTCTTTTTACTATTTATTTCATGATGGAAAAAAAGTATTTTATTAAAAATATAAATATTTTCTTACAAAAAAATAAAATCATATTTATAAAATATTTCTCACTCGTTAGAAATAATTTCATGGTATTTTAATACAATTATATAATTATTTTTAAAATATATATATATAATGTAAATTCAGCATTAATCTAAATAGTCTTTTTACTATTCTAATATCCATATTTCTATTTAATCAACTGTTTACTATTTTAATGTTCTGTATAAAATTATAATGGATTTATTCAATTAGATTATATAAGTTTACACATCCTATATGATCCACTAATTTCATCATTACTCATGAAATAAAATTACAACAAAGGCTATCTAAACAACATTTCTAAAATTCCAATCTTATTTTTAATGTTTTATATATTTTAATAGAAATTTTTACTTCTACAGTATTTATAGTATATAATGGTCCAACGTATTTCTAGTTTTTATAAATTATTATTTATATTTTCATCCCATTATATAATTTAAAATCTTTTCGGGTTTCATTCTAAATCATTATATTTTCCATTAATAATAATATAAAATATACATCATCCAATTATGTGTTTCATATTATTTATTTATGTTATTATTTTTATATAAATGAACTTATATTTACTAAAAAGTATTTATTTAGTATTTCCATAAAATATTATTAATTATAAAATATTATAGAATCCAGTCCATAGAAATAAAATAAAAGAACTAAATTTGATATTTTCATATATAATTTATGGATAAATAATATCATGAACTAGCACAGGAACCTTATTAACCCAATAACTAATATAGTCCTAACATAGCATAAAGGGAATTACCAGTACCCATAGGTCAATGACTATTGCCTATAATACAAAATGGAATGTTGGATTTATTTTCCACTACCAATGCAGAAAAGAAAAAAAAACTCAATATGCATACAAAAGAAATAACAAGTAGATTAATATCCCATATATCTTAGAGACATAATAACAAAAAGGACTATAAAAAATAGTAATATAACATAGGAAAACATCCCATGAACCAATGGATAAAACAAACTAGGTACAACGATCAACATCTTGAAAGATAACCAACTGGTGCTTTAACTCGGCTCGAACCAAGAAGGATATTATTTAATAAAAATGAAGCCACATGTATGGTGTGAGATAAAAAACCATGTATGGTATATAAAATTATTCCATAGCATATTCCAACATTATATTTACAAAAGAAATTTCTTTCAATTTATATCAAATAGGATTCATATTTCATATTCTTAGTTAAAATAAATAATAATTTTCATTTCAAAAGATGAAAAACCATAAGAAAATGTTTTACTATTGAATTTATTGCATATTTATAAAACCAGGATACCATTTTAAATGTATTAAAATAACACTTTAATAAGGGAATGTTTATATTAATTTAAAGGCATGTAATATATATTAAAAAATGTAATATATTCATTTGAAATACAATCAAGTGAGAAAATGGTCATTTTCCTAAGATATTATGATTGTTCCATGATATAGAGAAACCGCACTCTAGGTGAGATGAAAATATGTATATACGCCCCATTTATCTTATATCAAATTGGACTCATTGTGGTTTAAGGGATGTGACGAGAAACATTTATGTTTTGGGACATTGTAAATCATAAAGTGTCATATAAATAACTCACAAACTACCTAAGGATTTCATGTTCTTAAATAACAAACCAGTGGTGGGAAATTTATAATAGGACTACATATAAATCATTTAATCCCATTATCTATTTCACATATGAAAATTCTTCATTTTAATAAAAAATGGGTTTCAAAAAACTAGTATTTTAAAAAATAAAAACATATTGGTTTTGTCAAATAAATTTAACAAAATTTTAATAATTATTGATTTCGAATCAACTCACAACTCAATTTAAAAATCTTTTTTCCAAATTTATATTCAATAATTTATATTTTCAAAAAATCTATCATTTTAATAGTATAAAACCAAATTCCATGTGATTGGGGGTTTTCATAACATTTCCATCATATTTGTTTTTCAATTAAATTCAATAATTTAATTCCATTAACAAACCCCAATTCAATGTAATCAGGGGTTTTACTATTTCATAAAAAAATCCCCATTCTCATAATCCCAATATCATTCCATTTTATTGCAACATAAATAATATTTTTTTATTATAACCCGAAATGTAATGTCATATTATGTCTATGTAAACACACACTTTCAACCTAATTTATCAATAATTTACAACATATCTCTTTTCATTCATCAATTATAATTACATATTGTTGATTTTTTAACATGAATATTTTATCACCACATAAAAATATATGATTTTGACGAAATATAATATATTCCAAAAAATTGAAGATTCTTAATTTGGATATCACCCAAAACATACACATTCATAACTAAAAAAATTATTTATTTATTTCAATAAAAATCCACCATATATCTCAAATTAGAATATAATATAATATTTTATTTTTTTGTAGTCGAATTCAATAAATAAATTTGAATTTAATGCTTATTTTAATTATAGTGGATTTTATAATATAATAAGAAACACATAAATATTACTCTTTCAATCATAAAGAACCCACTTTTTATGACTGTAATACTAGCTGGTTGATTATGTTAATATTACATGATTTCACTAATTTTTTATTTTTACTCATTAACATATATCACCCCTTTGATGAAACCCAATTTAATCTTATAAAGATAAAGTATTTAATTATAAATCCTATAACCTTCTCTCAAAATATCTATGGTTAAACACCCTTATTCTATTTTATTCATGCACTAGAATAATAAAAATACAACCACAATAGACAACATTAACAACATATTTTTGATGTAAATAGTTTTTCATTGTTCCCCTTAAATTTTCTAATATAATGCAATAAAATCTTATATGAATAAATGATACTTAAAGTCACTATTCTAACATGAATTCTTATATTTTATAAAATTGATTCCCATTCATTAATCAAACAATAAATTTTTACCAATTTCATAAAATTATACAATAAAATTGTTCACCAATATCCATATATAAGCTTCTTAATATTCACTATTAATTGTCACCAAATCTAAAACACACTCTATAGTCCCAATATTTTGAGTTATTGTTTGAAACATCTAAAATAACGAATCTTGTCTTGGTAATATGGACTCTGAGGAATTTTATTAACAGTTTTATTTTATTAATATATAAAATAGAAAAAATATCATATAATTATCAATATTTGGAATGTTTTATAAATATATATAATGTATATTAACCATTTATTTATTATTCATCGTATACCCAGTGTTATAATCTAAAAATTAATTATTTCATAAATTAACATATTCATTTTATAGAGATACATATATTTATAATCTTTTTGTAACTTCATTTAACATATCCTACATTGAAACTATGATTCAATCAATTTCATAGTTTTCAAGAAAATAATAATAACAATATTTTCCATGAGGGAATGAAATGATACCACCCAAACATATTTTAAAGATTTATTGAGGGATGTGGATGAATTATTTTTAATTTTGCAATAATGATTATGTAATTTTGATAACCAAAGCATTTATTGGAGGTTAAAGAATAACATTGATGTGTGATATATTCATATTATTAATTTGTTTGACTAGAATTTTTCTCTCACTTTATAGAATAATGATAGTGTAATATAGAGTCCTTAATCATTGAAAAATATTATTTTAGGTTTTAAAACATAAATATAAAATTTTACAATAAAATATCATGTTTCCTATAGCCTATTGAAGAAAATGGGAATTAAAATAAACATGAAAATTATTGTTAATATAATTTATACAAATATATATAATGATATAATAAATAAAGATATTTCATAATGATTTATAGTATAACTACTCGAATAAATAAATGAAAAGGGGGTAAAAGGAAGAATAATTTATGAATAATCATTATAAAATATCGTTTCATAATATTTAAATGGAATAACATGATACCATAAGAGGAAAATATCATGGATGAGAATAAAAAACATTGTGATAAATAATATAGAATAATGAGTTAACGCAATCATATGAATTTTAAAACCACATTATACCTTATATAAGAACATGTAAATGGTAACCGCCAATATAACCTCACATAGTGGAAACGGTACCATCATATAATTTGATTACTCCCTGATCTATTTCATATTATCTCATCAGACATAAATACTACCAAGTAAATTGGAGCTCTATCTAGCAGAAACCTTCATATCAGGTTTATGCATATGAGTGTGATATATCGAAATCAAACATAAGTAATAAGAATATGACAAATTAGTTGAAAGGAAATGGGTTCTATTGTAATTTCATACAAACATAAAAATGAATAACATTTTTTTATATTATCATTGTGATTGAATAATACATGGACATTCAATGATAAATGAACATGTATAAAACATAAAAATAATGAAAATGTATATTTAATTCATAAAATTTAATAGAGAAGTAATTTGGAAATATTCTACTTCTATGGGGTTTTTTGAAACATGGTATACATCGATACATATTTCAGGGGAATATTAATTTTTATTATATAATATATTCACTAAAATGTGAATTCAATTATAAAATTGTTAATTTTATAGACCATTGATTATTTTTATAACATATTTTAGATTTAGGACATGAAAAATGTAATGAAAAAGGTTAATAAGAAAATGTATACATGTGAGGGACATATGTACAAAATATCAAATAAGTAAGTAACAATAATAGAGAAATACTTATAGGAAAATATTGAGAAATAATTACCTAAATAAAATAAGGTGTTTTATTTATATTTCTACCCATAGGTGTTGTGGAATTGATCACATGAAATTAAAATTCACAATAATAAAATTTGTTTAAATAATTACCCAATTCAGAAACTTTTACTCCAAAATATTATTTTTTATTATTAAATTATGCTCATTTACAAATATTTTAAGAAGATAACATGTTTACTTTTTTTATTTTGAGGGCGATCATTTCATGGATCCATTGTTGGGTCACATATGGATAATTTTAGATGATTTCATTCAATGGAAAAATAATTGAAATATATTTATTTAATGGATTTAATAATTTTCATAAGATTAACAATTTCTTAATACAAAATTGTATTATCAAACATAACTAAATTATATTTCAAATGTTTTATAGCTATACAATTACTTCATTTAGGTTGGTTTTCTGGATATGATGAATATATTGGGTGACCATGAATAGCATGGCTATATATTGATTAATTTTTTTAAATAAAATACAATAAAAATATTTGGATCCTTTTAAACCATAGTATAATAATTTAATCCTTTCATAAAGTCAATGAAAAAAACAATTCATTTTGTTCATGGTTGTGGTGAAACAACCATAATATTAAAAATTTATATACTTTTATAAGAGGAGGATGGTCTATGAATAATACTCTAAAAAAATAAGTTCATTTTATTTGTGATACGAGATTTATTTTGCCTTGTGAGATCTGGGTTTTAAGGATACGGTATAGGATGAAAAAAATAAAAGAGATTGATTGAGATTATTGACAATTAAATATTTTCAGTTGAAACACACTATAATGAATATTGGGTTCTGTATCATTAGAAGATAATGGATTCTGGATATATTGGGAAGCATATGAGGAGATAGTTGGGATGTATTTGAAATTATCTAAATATTATAATGTGTGAGGAGATGTAGTGGTATGTGGTTTTATTTATAAGTGGATGAGAGAGGTGTTTTTAAATATAATAACAATTATTTTATTATTTTTTCATTAATACCAATATTTTTTAATATTATTAATATATAATGGTATTAATTAATGCATTCATGGACTAAGGGTCACTTCAATTATCCAATACTCATTGCTGTACATATTTTTACATCAAAATTACAAACACATTTTTAATAATTTAAAATCATCTGATAACTTATATAACGAAAATTTATATCATTTTATCAATTTATAATATTAATAAATTCTATTTTACATTATATATATATATATATTATTATTATATTTTAATATACTGAATATTATTCCCAAATATCAAATTACTATTCAACTTTCATATTTTTAATTGTCATATATATTCCATACATTTTATAAAGAAGTCATACTAAATTAAATATTTAAACAATAATAGTATACATTGTGGTTATATATATTTCCATTTTAAAATATTTTTTTCTTAAATAATTTCTGGTTTAATTTCTAAGTTATTTTTATTGTGTATAATTATTCTAGGGAATATAGCAGACTGAAAAATTTACTAAAGTTATCTAGTTTTTTTTCTCAATGAAATATAATACATTCCTATAGATATGTTTATTATATAAATTTACATTCTAAATTAAAAATATAAAATTTTTACTATTATATAATTTTTTGATTGTGATTAATATATGGTAACATGAAAAACAATTCCAAATTTATTTATAATATGATAAATTCAGTTTATAAAATTAATTGTAATTACATTCATCCCTAACTACTAAAATCTCCCAATTAAAATTCCATTTGACCTTAAATATTGTAAATATGTGATGTAACATCTAAATCATTACATCCATTAGTTCCCATGTCTTCTCCATGAATGTAAGGATTCCATATAGTACAGTTACTAGGTGAGTAGTCATAGTTTATGAAATATTTTTTGTACGATACATAATTTTCGCCAACTTATCCTCACAACGTCTTTCATGATACAATTGTACCAGATATAGATTGAATACATTAAATGGATATAGAATATAATAACATATGTGGGGTGTTTTGAACACATATATACTAGAGAATGATTTTTCTGTAATGATAGTTGATATTCAAAATCCTCAATGAGATTTTGAATCATACTGGTGTTGATATAACTTTGACATAGATTTCTCATCATCCAAAAAATTAAAAACCACTTTCATAGGGTTATGTGGACCAACACATTGTGTGAAACCACAAAATCTTGTTCTCATATGTGATTTTCCACATAACACATTTATAACTGTGAAGTAACCTCTTTTTTTGTTTAATGTTATTGAAATTTTCATCCATTCCAATAAAAATTCTTTTAAAATTCAATTAGGGTTCTTCCACATTCACTTATCAAACAGATGTTCTAATTTATTTTTCTAATAATTATAGTCATTTGGATTCATTTGGATTAATTTATATTATTTAGTGGAAGCTACTATTGTATTTGTACTCTACTAGAGGAAGATATTGAACATATACTATTTTGAAGAATATCCAATTATCTCTCAATATATCATAGATATTCATGAATGTTAATCTATATTATCTAATTAATTTGTGTTGATAATCAATATATGTGTTCAAATATAGGATTGGATAATATTAAATTCATTTAAATAACATGAAAGATAATTTTAAAAATAATTTGGATACAATTGATCATGGTTTTCCTTGATTCCACACAACCACTATGATGTATATCCTAACTATTTTATCCAGGTAATTGTACTGTAAAATATCATTAATGATAGCAGTCTTTGTAAAAAGATCCATGAAAATGATATCAAATTATTTTCATTGGATATAAATTTATGGATATGAAAAAGTCCATTGTGATGTTTTCCCATGTCTTTATTTGAATGGTTAATGGTTATATTATACAATTTGAAATTTTAATTCCAAACACAACATAATAATATACCTAGAACATAGATGTATTTTCTATACCTTTAATACTTTAATTTCCCCTAAAATTTTCCTAATAATGTTATGAATACAACATTGCCCCCCTGAGGGTGTGGATAGATAAGTCTGATCTATTATAATCATTCAACATCTCCTTATATATATCGATATTTAATAGCACACATTATCATGACACATATCTTATAAATTATACATCAATAATTTTGAACAAGCTGGATTTCAATTTTCTCAAAGCATTCATCCTCTTCAATATATCAAAATCAACACTCCAAGAATCCTTTTTCAACTACTAAATTAATTATCTGGGTACAATTTCTTATAAGAATAAAGATGTTATTTTTATTATGACCCCCATTTATATCCTTAACAATTTTACTAAACTGGATAATTCTCAATGTTCACAATATATAAGGTATCTTGATACTTTCCACATATGAAATCTACCACATTATTTACCTTCACCATATAAAATATGAATGAGTATTCATACACCATGATCATCAATAAAAATTGTTGATGGTTCAAAGGAAATACAAATTTGTGAATATATAATTTATAATCTTATGATCCATACATATTTAAAACATCTCCCAATAAAATTAGTATAACCAAATGATCAACATGACAATCAAATAGACCCCCGAGAACATGTTTTTCCTAGTTCTATTGATTTACTATCAACCAACTTTTGTGTATTGTATCACAATATAATTTTTATCAGTTTTTAAACAAATCCTTTATTTGAATATTCATTATATGTCATTAAATTTGAAACAATCGAGGTTAGTTGAGGAATAGTGTATTTATAAGCCCATTTTATCAATTCCTTGAATATCACTTTAAATTTATTGGTCCAGATAACGATTACTCCATTTTAAATTTTTTAAAAGTCTTGAAATATTTAATAAGTTTCTTAGAAGACATAAGTAGTACAATGATAATGTGGGGAAATAGTTGATCTTCATCATAGATGATTCACTATGATAATCCGAAAAAATTATTTTCTATATATCTATAGATACCCCTTTACATATGGCAACATTACCCAACAATGATAATTCTTATTTCCATCACATAAATTGTGTGTACATTTTATATATATTCTAAATTTACAATTTCATTAGAGATACAATCAAGGGATATTCAGTATTATATTTACTTTTTTATCATATAATAATATCATCTATTTAGAATACCAAAATATATATTGACATAAATTATAAGGAATTTATTAATTTTTTCTGAGAATATTGGTGGGGCGTTTTTGGGACCAATTGGAATTAAATTAAACATAAAATGTATGTATATTGTTTTAAGGGGATTCATGTGAATATACACCATCCTTAAATTTATTTCATTATATCCCAATCATAGGTCCACATTATATAATTACAAGGACTTGTGTAATTGATTGAAATTTAAAAAAAATATCTTAGGGATTACTTTTTCTTTATCATAATAATTATGAGTTCATACTAATTAATGAATAGGGGAATGGATCCTTCCATCTATATAAATAGGTTCTGAACAACAGATTATGAAACACTCATATATATAAAAACCTATTACATATTAAAAAATAACTAAATCATCATTTATTATATGTAAATAGTGTATAATCTATTTGTATTTATGGATAAGGGTAGATCTCATGGAATATGTTCATTTGATAATATTACATCTCAGTTCGGAGGGATACTAGGAAAATCAATAATAAATACATTAGTGTATTCTCTCTCTATGTTACTATCTTTATGATATATTGCCTATATTATCTCAAATAATTGAGCACGATATAAATTCTCATAAAGAAATTATATTAATTTTGGAATGATGGCTAAAATGTAGATTCATCCACCTACTTGACCTTGAATTGAATTACATAATGACTTGGGGTATGTGGAGCAATTTCCCACAATTTATAGTGGATTTTGGGGGTATATATGTAACTAAAATTTGTGACCAATATATACTCAACTTACACTAATGTAATTATTACATTATATGATTGGTGATTAAATCCACAATAAATTTCTATGTGAAAGTTATAAACATGAGATTATGTAATTTTTTATTTTTTATTGTCAAATATAACTCAAAATATAGGTTTTGAGGTTGTGTTTATATATTTACATTAAACATTAAATATATTAATTTTTTCATTTAAAACTAACAGAAAGTTGTCTCGCAATTATGGAATGAATTTCTAATGTATATATCACAACGTCATTACCAATATCAACTTTTAATGTTTTGATAATATGTTAGGATCCTTTATCTCTAGTACTTATAGTTTTTGTTCACTTATTTTCTAAAAAATAAATTGTCCTAGAGAATTTTATTACACAATTAACATGTTTTTTATAGTAGAAACTCCCAACAACATGTTGAGAGTTAATTGGAGCATTTTTGTATTCCAATATGTTTTTGGATTTATTTATCCCTCTTCACCAGTGATTTTCCATAAAAACTACATTTCCAAACCTAAATAATATCTTCATTCAATTAAGATTGAATTTGAGAATATTCTTCTATAATTTTAGACACATTTCTTGTTTTTTTATTAGTTAAAGTGAATTATACATTGATACTCATTAGATAAACTCAATTTTATGCCTCTTATCTAAACCCCCTTGAGGACACATGGAATCACCAATCCCTATCATGACCATAAAAGAATAATAGATATTGAATTAATAGATTTTAATGAATAATTTAACTATATTTTCTCATAGAAGTTTTAATAAAATCTAATGATGTAGTCTAGAATAATTTTTTATATTGATAAAAATCCTACGGTGTGGTGAATGAATAGAGTTATTTATATTATATGATCTAAAAAATCATTATCTATCTTATTAATTCCATATAATTACATATACAATTAATTATTAGGATTATTTTGGAGAATATTTATTGATTATTATTTTATATATTACATCATATTCTTAGAATTCAATTTTATCCAAGGGTTTTTTTGTTCTTGATCATTTCTAGGCACTCAATATTTTCACCCTCTATATTATAAAAATCCAATAAGAATATCTATTGTTTGGGTAATTAGAGTCTGAAAATATATTTTCAATAGTTTGACCCTTTTATTATAAAATTATGGGATTATAACATACAGAAATATTTTGAGGCCTCTTCTTCCTAAAAAACCAAAAGAAACATTTTCTTTGGAAGGTAAATGATGAAATTAACCATGATTGATGCTATTATTAATAACATGAGTCAATTTATCTTGTAATTATGTTATAAAATGCTTATATCATAAGGATTGGGATCTCATTATGGAGATCATAATATTTCATTTCACAATTTCTGTTGTAATGATTCTTCATATATCCCACAATCAGCTAAAATTACGGGTCGTCAGGGATTATAATACCTTAACTAATACGAATAAAAACGGGGATATATATACATATATGTAATAAAATAAAAAATAAATTTCTAATGACAATAAGGTTTTTTTGTAGGTTTAAATGTAATATATGGTACATTTTCAATTATGTTTTGTATACTAAATTTATATTCAACCAATTTATAGTTGCTTGTAAATATATTTTTAATCTTTCAAATCATTTACCATATGAGTGTAAAACCATGTGTTTAAGAAGGACTCATTCACATTTCCTAGGTAATGATAAATTATTTATCCAAATGATTTTTTATAATAGTAAGGGCATTGTTTTAGATATACACATACGTATCGAATCAAGAAAAAAATGTTATTTCATTTAAACCAATCATTTTATACATCACTAAAATATTTTGATATTTTCTTATTTCATTAAAATATCCATATATTTTTTAATATTTTTAAAAATTACATATTACAATATATAACTATAAATTTTCTATAATACTATGTTTAGATAACCACATCATTTTCATATAAAATTACATGATTTTTTTAAAAAATATAGAATATACCCCACTAAGGAATCGGGATGAATGTGTATTTAAAAGAATAGGTTTAGAAATTAAATAAAATTAAAAAAAATTTAACATAAAATTATATTAATATTTTTAATTTCCTATAACATAGCTTTTATTTCCAAAAGTACCATAATAGAACCTATTAAATAATAAGAAACTGGGTGAGAAAAACAATCACATTATGGGAAAAAGATTGATCAAAGGGAACAATGTAAGAGTCAAATGGCATAACATGATATCATAAAATAAAAATAAATTGATAATCCTATAGAATATTTTCATAATTAATATATATTGATGAGACCATGAAATAATAATAATATGGAAACATCATAAATTATCACATAAACATATGTTAATATTAACCACTTTGTCAACATCACATAACAGACTTAGTCCTATCATGGATTATGTAAACTCTTTAATTTCTAATATATAATCTCATGGGAGAAAACATTACCTAATTACTTGTACATATATTTTTCCTATTGAAGAATTTTTTAATTAATATAGATTCATGAAACCATGGGGTCATAATAATATTGAAACATCACAATTAATAACGTAAACATATGTTAAGATTCACTAATATGACAACGCCAAATAGTGGACATAGTCCCATCATGGATTATGTGAAATACTTAATTACATATATATTATCTCATGAGAGATAGATATTACCTTTTTTACTTGTAAATATATATGGGTTCACTCTTAAATATGTTTTTTAATTATTGATATCATAAATAATGTACAAAAAAGGAGATGGGTTACATATTTATTTCTTATTTAATAACCAAATGGAATATAATAAATATTTTTCATGAAGGAAAGGGTAAAATCACTCTTTTTTATAAATAAATAATCAAAGGGAATACTATTTAAGACTATTTTAATTTATTATATAAAAATTAGCATGTAATTTTTTTTAATACTCCATTCCTTTAGATTTTTTAAAAAATCATATAAATAATTATAGTGGATAAAACATTAATAGTTTCCATAAAACCAAATACGAATTAAAAAAAATATTAATAATAAAATAGTATATTTTAGAAACTGTTGATGGATTAAAAAATTTATGGATCAGTACATTAATAATTATAAGAAACCATGGACTTTCCATTACTCATCTCTATATAACAAAATAAATTGATAAGGGAATAATTAAAGCATGTGTATACCCATCAAGGAAATTTTAATTACATTATAACAATATATATGTTTGTAGGAAAAATATTTATAATAAATAATCATTCAATATTAATATTTTATAGATATTGTAATGTTGATATGGATAATTAATAACCTAATGAAAATAGAATGGTTTAAAGAGAACTCTTACAATATGTATTGAATAATACATCATATTCCCATAAAAAACCTGATTATTCCAATTATATTTTTAATTAACTAATTTAGTTCCATCTACAAATATATTATTATTATTATATAATTTTAATTTATGGAAATTTCAATGTGATATGATGTTTAATTTTGTTGTTAAGAGGGTTTTTATGTCGTGGTTCCATGTCCAGATTACATTTATATAATTATAGATGTTCATATTGAATGATAAGTTAAATCAATATTTTTGGTTTAATGGGGAAATATTTATTATGTGTTATTAAAAAATTCATTATAAAATAATTATTCAAATATAGCCATGCTTTATAGATTATATGTTATATAAATATAGTTAGTTTTTTCAACTAGTATTCTATCCCGGATGAATATATTAATGTTTTTTAATATTATTACTTTATATAAAAAAATATTCAATCAATTTTAATATACATATTTCTATATTTTTCAACCATATAAATTTAATTTAAAACCTCTGTTAGGCCATTGTAGAAAAAAAAAATATTTGAGGTGGGGAATCCACCATAATATGAACAATATTATAATTTAATGAATAATGGAGGATGAAAAATGTACATTTGATTAAAAAATTAAAATTATAGTATATATATTATTCTAAATTCATTATTTCATTTTTGATGGTGTTTGTGAGGAGAAGTCAGTTGATGAAAAGAATTTAAAATACATATTTTGATTATAAAAACACATGATTGTTATATCTTGAAATACATATGAAAATATATTAGAATTGGTCATTCAAGGAGAAATGTTTTTATAGGTACATGATTTGAAATATTTGGATATATTTTTAATGAGTTTAGATAATTTCAATGGAATATAATTTTTTAGAAGAATGTGTTGTCAATGGTTATTTTTATATGAGGATGATATTGGTGTTTTTAAATATAATATTATTATGTTCATTATTTTTTCTCAATAGTAAATAAATTCATGTCATGTCTGACTAAATATTTAAATTACTATATTTAGGAAGATCTAATAGACTATTGCGTTAACCATGAGTCCTTTTTATATATATTTCCATTATATTGTAAAATTTACCATTTTTAACTGTTTCATTAGTTATAATAAATTCACATTTATATGAAAATAACAATTATCTTCATAATAATAAATTTTCACTTATATTACAGAAATGAAATGAAATTTATTATAATAATATTTTGATTTTGTGAAATTAAATATTAAAATGAATTTATTCTTTATTTTAAAAATATTGTTCTACATAATATGACCATTTTACTAAAACATAGAAAAGTTAATCATATCCTTATAACACTCTATAATAATTATAATACAAATTACTATTATTATATAATCCAATTTTATGAAAATATCATATCATATTATTTTTTAATATATACAAAAAAATTAATTAAATATAAATATATTATAAAAAATTTAAATACGTATTTAGAATATTATAATCATTTATTTACATGAATTATGATATAAATATTTCATATATTCATTTATAAAAATATTCTATTATATTTATTTATGAGGTGATACTATTAAAATGGTTTTTTTACAATTCCTAATGGGTTTATTTCTATTATAATGGTCAAATTTACAATGGTTACATGGGTTCTCTGAATTCTCTAAATAACTTATATTTTATTCATTATAATTTATCATCTACTATTTCACGATGATATATTTTATAATTTTCAAAAAATAATATTTTATTATAAATTTTTTGTTTTATTTTAGTAATATTTTTTGAGTCTCCTTATTTTTTAGGATCAAGTTGATCAAAATTATATAAATTTTTTTTTCTGATTTTTTGTATTTTTCATACCACTAAATTATAATGAATTATTATAGAAATATTTATATTTAAATTTAATTTGAAAATTAACATATGATTTTTAATTAGTTTTATAATGTTGACTCTATGTTAGTATAATACTAAATTAGTGTATACTATAAAAAACAAATAATCATACAGGATTTTCATTGGTAAAATATATTGAAATTCAAAGGAATGCCATATTTATAATGTGGAAATTAATTGAATGGTTCCATTATTATCCCTTATGGTATTAATTACAACATTTACTTTTAAAATAGGTCATTGAGATGTGGTTTTCCACTCACTCCATCCATGAAATGGTAACACATGGGAGTTTATGGACTATAAAAAATCCATGTTGTTCATGTTAATACTTTTATTTCTTTCATTGACATCAAATTAGAATAAACATGTTGATATATGTCTCACAATTTAACTGACATGGAAGGATAGTATGTTTTTTTAAAATTGAATACGTTTATTATTCCTGAATTCTCTCCCACCCAAGCATCCTCTTATCATACCATTAGACACTATATTTTTTTGACAAACAGAGACATGAATTGGTCAGCCAATTCTTGCCCCGGAAAAATTTATTAAATAAAAAGTGTTACAAATCATGATCGAGGCATAATGTGTTTACACCGACACAAAATGAGAGTATACATGAAGATATATCAAAAGGTCTCCAACAACAACCCACCATGAATCAATCAACAAAAACTAGATGCCTTAAAAAACACCACATGTGAATGTGCAACAACTTGGTCCTACACTGAGACACATCATCCAAGAGGGCTTGTGATTGCACCCGAGGTAGTACAAAATCATTGTTTATCACTAGATTACACTGAAAAGAGGCTTCAAGAGCTTCAAAATCATCAAAATGCATTAGGCTCTAGAGGTAGTGCATCGTCAAAGTCCATAATAATGGTACAACTGTAAACTTTCATCATCCAGACCAAGTATCATGGATGGGTCTAAGAATCCAGCAGGTATCTTCAAATAAAGAGTGAATCTTGAAATAAAGTCATCAAAACCCTCCCTACATCTGATTAAGGTATCACAAATCAGAGGAAAACAACATCACAAATTTCCAGCGAATAACATTTACTGATCCAGAAGTAAGAAAAACCAGGGATGAAATATATCTCCAAAAAGTAGAAAAACATTAATAAAGAGTGCATAATTATTGAAAAAATATATATCGATGTTTTGTAATAGTATTAAGAAATCCACCAAGGGGGACACCCAAATGAAGGGGTGATGCTGAACTGATTGAGACTAATGCCAAAGCATAACAGAAAAAGAAGTTTTTTGTTACATCATCTCCACCCCAAGAAAGAAGGAGGTCATGATAAACCTGATTATGGTAGAATATTCCTTGATTCTACTCTCACTCATGAAGACCACAATATCCTAATCCAGGGAAAAAAACGATCAACAGTGGCATCCCCAATAGTATGTCTATTTCTAGGAGAAAAAAATCTTGTGTAAACTAATCAGGGGGCTTCAGAGAAAACAAAAGCCAAAATGAACAAAAGGGTGGGGAGAGGTACAAAAGAACCTCTAGAGACCCAAAAGAATCCTAAAGGATCATTTCCATTCTATATAATTAATGTTTAATATTTTATCCTTTTTAATTTCTCCAACCACCTTGATAAACATTCACTTTATGAGATCATAATAGACATCCACTGTAATCTATCCCTTTTTATACTGCATGAATTCAGTTCTATCATTCTCTTATATCCATGATTTTAGGTCATTTGGAAAATAAAATTTTTATGGAATTACATTGGTGTCCTTTTATACAGGATCATTTTCATCATCCTTGTTGGATGACCCTTCATAGTCTGAATAATCAGACTAATTCACTGAATCGGCTGAGTGGGCAGACACCTTTTCAGTTGGGGCTGGTTATTGGGGAATTGTGTTTTGTCCCTTCATGTTTGTAGGAACTGAATTCATAACAATTGTTCTTTCTATATTGGTATTACCCCTGTATTTCCGGGTGTTCTTAGGACTTGGAGTAATGAATCCATCAGTGTCAATTATTTCTTTCCAACCTTTTCTAGCTCTTGATTAAATGATCTCTTCTTCCAATTGTCATGGCTTGTCAAGGTAAACTTCCAAGGGGTTTTCTTGTTCAGATTTCCCAATTTCAATATCGTTTTCCAATGATTTCCTTGCCTCTAGAGTGGATGCTTCCACATTATAGATATTTTTATTCTTTTTCAGAGGTCTTGAGTGTGTGTAGCGTCTCTAGAGAGAGGTTGGTGGGAGTCCTAGAGGGGCTAAAAGAGTGCATGATTTTATTACGGTCATTAGAGTGTTCTGTCTGAGACACATGGGGTATTTTGGCCATTAGACACTATAAATATGTACACAATATATATAAAAATTAAATATTATTTTCTTTAATCATGAAAATAAATTTTTATCTGTTATGAATTCAACAAAATATATAGAAAATATATTAAAAATATATAATTAATATGAAAAAATTATATTTCACTAATCGATAAATATTTAATTTTTTAATAACGGGATGCTTGAAAATTTCACATTAAACAAAAAATGTTGGATCACTACATAAATAGAGTATAAAATTTATTTTTTTACGACAATATAAATATTATCTTAAAAATGATAAAACAAATAATATTTTTTGATATTATACAATATCAACATACCATAGAATATGGGAAACTAAATCCTTGAAATAACTAAAATTCTTTGCTGTTTAGTAGAATAATAGGATTTGTATTACCCGAAATTGTATAAGAATATCTTCTTAAATAAAAATTAGAAAATGTTTTCAAATAATCCATTGAAAAATGTATTAAAATTTTGTAAATAAATATAATACATCATGACTCCTCATATTAAAAATTATGATTCATTGAAAAAAAAGTTTTCTTACATTATCGGTAACATATGATTCTTGATAAACCACAATTATAGATTTGGAGTTGATTTTCAATAACTCATTTTACTCTTATCCTACCATTTTATATACTCAGTTTTACAATATATTGGTAAAGGAAAAATAAATATAATTAGTCTTTTCATATCATGGAAAATAATATCAACATATTATATCATACAGTTACATGTTCTATATAAAACGTTTTTTATATTATTTCATAAGGATCTGGACTCTGAATCCCCCGACTATATAAAAATTGTTAATTAAAAGATAATATAAAATATCAATTAATTATATTCACTATGTATTTAATGGGATTATTTGAGATCATTGGATTCAATAAAGTGATAGAAATTATTTTTCATAATAAATAAACTAATTCCAAATGAAAATATAATATCATTATTAGATATCATATTTATAACATAATTGAACTCTCTAACGAAATTTTTCAGATTAATCTAGAGATGAATAAAAATTATTAGGAATTAGATCCAATTTTGAATAATCCTCCATTGGTTATTTTAAAACATGGGCTTCAAGTAATCCATAACATTTTTGTAATTAGAATCAACCCAGTGTGTGTTCTAGCCAAAACTAGGGTAATATTTTATGACGTGAATCATAAATTATAATTCTACATCATAGAACATCCCATTTCAAATATTGTTAAAAAAACATCAATAAATATTTATTAATGATAATCATGCCTACCCAACATGTTATGGAATAAATTTTAGAGGTTGTGGTTTCCACATCCACATTTATATGTGATAAAAGTGGTGGAAACTATGAATTGATTTCATGATGAGAGGATTCATGGAAAATTTAGATATAATAAGGAAGTGAATGTTTGTACAATTAAAAATATTATTATACATTTAGAATAATTGGATATAGGGGGTACCCTATATATCTTGGAGAATATAAATAATTATAAAATGAATGTTATCTATATTATTATCTCAATACTCTATTTTTATTCCTCTTTATGAATGAAATTTGATGCACTTATGATATATATTGGTATTCAAGAAGCTCTCTGATGAGCCTGACTTCAGTAATAGATGTCATTAGATCAGATGCATTTAATGTTTTTATACTTATATTATGTACCTTCATTTATAATGAAGAAAATTATAAAAACATTAATTATGATTGGCCAATGATAAATTATATGAGAAAAATGTGAAAAAATTAGATTTCTAATTCCTCATTACATTTTTTGTTTTATAATTTAAAATAAGAAATACCCGAGGATCATTTATAGTTATGTCATATTGTTTTATTTTTTGATTTTTAATTCATAGAAATATTATCACATAACTTCTTTATGTTAAAATAACAACTCAAATCGAATAGGGGATGGATAATGGAAATTATTTATAAATAATTAAATAATTTGTTTAGAGAAGTTTCAACGATTATCCCTACTATTTATATAGAATATTTGTCCAATGTATATGAATAATAATAAATATTATACAGAATAATTTATCTATTTTAGAACTCCAATTATATTTAATATAATATTAATTTACTCCCTATAGCTATTGAAATAATAAAAAAGTAATAAAGTCTGTGATTTAATCCCATAGACAAATAATTATATGATATGTAGACTAAATAATGTAAAATAATATTTATATATTGATAAAGAGAAAAAAATCCAAAATATCATGTATGAATATTCAATAATATCTATATCATATAATAAGATATATGTTGTAAATCATATTTACTATTTTTTGTTTATCTCGTATCCTTGACAGTGTCTAACAAAATAATTAGAATAATTTTTCCAAAATACCAATTTATTAATTATGAACATAAATTTTCCTAGAATTGTTATAAATCCCTCTATGTTTAACTCTATTATATAGTTCAATATGGTTATATATATTCATTATGAATTTCTAACTTGTATACTATTATATAAAGTTCATTAAGAATTTTTATATAAAACATCTTAATGGTTATTTTTATTCAAAATTCTTTGGTTAACTTTTATTCATTTAATGATTCATATATTGATTAATGAAATACTATAATGGTTAGAAAATTCATTATAAAAATGGAATTAAAGATATTAACCTCATAAAAATAGTGATTTGACCTCATTATATAACAACTCAAGTTGAATATGTTTTATCATTCTTTTGTTTTGGAAGGTTTCTATGTGAATATTAAAAAATGACCAATATGTATAAGATATTTTAAAAAGCTGAATTAAATTTTTCATCGAATTGAACTATTTTATAGAATTAATGAGTATAGTGAGTGTGTGGATCATTAAGAGAAGAACTAATGTATTATTATTTTTTAATTAAGATAACTATATATTAATTTTGTGAAAAAATATAATAGAATATGAAATCTGATAAAGTGATCATTAAAAGTACTATAATTACATAAGTTGAAACATACTAAATCAGGTTAGTAAAAAGAAGAATCTATATGCCTATATGTATGATGAACCCAATTTCATACATGTTGGGGTGAATCTTCTATTAAATATGTAAATAAATGATTACACATAAAACATAATTATATTATTTATATAATAAAATTTCCCATATAAACCCATTACCTTTTTGATTTAGAGTCGTTGAGAATTAGGGAAATACATTGCGTAAAAAATAATAATTTAATTCCCAATTGGACAAATATTAACTGTTCAAAACCCATAAAATTCCACTCCTACGTTATATGATAATATAATAATTAATATTAAATCATTCTAAATAATTATTATGAATTTTTAAAATCATTTGAAAATTTTGGATAAGAGTTTATTGCTTAATATGTTGTATAAAATAAATATTAAACACGTTTTATCATTTAAAATTATTTGAAAACAATGAAATATATTTATTCTAAGAATACTACATTAATAATGTATGGGAAATTATTATTGTTATATAATAATAATTGTTTTTCAAAGATGATGTTCAAAAATTTTCTAGAGTCATGTATGATGAATTTAAATTGATTGAAATGTTTGTTGAGAAAACATGGAAATTTATGAAGAAAAAATTAAATATTTAATATATAATAACTATTCAAATAATTAGAAATATTATTTTTGATAATTTCAAAATAAAACCCACTACTCATAAATTCAACATCATCTATCAATTAATCTAAAAATTTCATTTAATACTTATAAGGAAACATATAAAACCCCTAATGAAATCCTTGGATAATATAATTATCAAACATCTCTATCACCTGAATTTAGTAACAATATTTATAATAACATATTTTGTTACTAAATAATATAATATTTTTTATAAATCATTCACCAATTCAGTATAAGCTATATTGTAGTCCCACTCATCATTATCTATAATACCCATGTATAATAAATTTCAAAAACAATTAAAATCATAAATATTTGTTAATAAAAAATTATGAAATTTATTTATTTGATAATCATCAACTATAATACCAACTAATAAAATAATACTATTTTATATAACCCATTTAAAATAAAATTATTTCAATCATCATGAATAAAAGTTAATATAAATAAATTAACAAAATAAAAAATTATTTATTGAAAAAGATTCATTTATATTAAGTCTAGAAGCAATACATAGTCATTTATGTTTCCCAGGATAATAAAACCATATGGATATCATCTTGTAACTTATATCCAAGGGATAATTATTTGTATTTTGGAAGTGTATTTTTCATATCATATAGTCGGAAAACTACAACTTAGAGGTTAGGGAATAGAATATGGGTTTTTCCCCATTTATAGAAAAAATCATATTTATATTTCAATAATAATATATAAGCTGATATTAAAATATTAATATGTTTTATAAAGGAAAATATCTCCAACCATATCATAATTGATCACCCATTAATCTCAATTTAGAATATTTACATATTTTATGTAGAAAATATTCCATTGTTATCTTGTGATGTATTCCACTATATCACATATACTTTATCAGTAAATCAATAAAAAAAATAGTCTCCATGCATATATAGGCCTGAACACAAATATCCTTCATAAATATTGATGAATAAGATCCAATTAAGTTCGTATTTGATAAAATATTCCATAATATTTTAATTTTTTTAACTTGAGTATAAATATGATGGAAAATAAATAATAAAATTTTAACATGTTGAGGTCATGAGATAACAAATATATAACCCTTCAATCTGATAATTAAAAATAATCCCCCAATTTTAATTGTTAGATAATGTAGTTATAATCATTTCAAATTTTTAGACCATTTATTTCCACATGAAATTGTAATTTTTAAAACATTTAATTTCTTACTTACAACTTTAAGTTGTATATATTTTTTTATCTATTGAAAAAACATATTATTACAAGAGAAATAATATTTTAAAAGTGTTTTACTATAGATATATAATGAAAACTTCTATAATAAATTAATAAATTAGTAATAAATATTAACGAAAAGTATATAGTTCTCCGAAATAATTATATAAATATTGAATGTTATAATATATCTATATATTTTACAGAAATAATTAAATTCTAAATAGATGAACTACCATGTACTAAAAGTATTTGAAGTGGTGAATGATTTAAATTTATCATAAAAAAAGATTAAAATTTTGTAATTGTGATTCATTTTTGTAATAGATATGTAAATACTGAGTTGTGGAATTTCTATATTTTTCATCTATGATAATCATACATGGAAAATTTGGAAAAAGTGTTCTGGTAACAATGTTATTGATATTAGAATGACATAAAATTTCATGTTGTTATAAATAATTATGACTCATTATTACTGTAATGGAATAATTACAAAATGAATTAGGTTGTGTTTATCCAAAATAAATGTATTGATGTTTTCTCTTGATAAAATATTCCACATTATAACTATGTGAAATTAAATACTGGCACGTTTATACAAAAATATCAATAAGTATTTCAGAGTAGAATAAATTTTACCAGAAAACATATATATATTCTAGAATATTACCAGATAAGACTAAATGAATGATTATTAGAAATATTATGTTGTGATTTTCTCTAAAGGCATTCAAGGAATATGATAATAAATTTGAGACCACTGTATTATCCCAAACCTATACACCATGATTTGGTTTTTAAAAATTGTATTTATTCACCGTCTTTTCTAGGGACTGGAGAAACCAAATGTTAGACATTTTAAAATAAAACATTTTCATAATAATTAAATCTATAACATAACAAAGAAAAATATGCACTTAATTGATAAATAATTTTGATAATAAATACATAAATACTGATATCATTTTTAAACAATGGGATTTTTTTCAATATATTTCGATTTTCTAATATAGTAATATATCTGCAACAACACCCAAAATGTCTTCATATATTTTAGTCATTTATTTGTATCTAATTTATAAGTAAATAACATTGGGAATTGGAAAGACAATAATTAATGAGTTTAGATGCTCAATTAGTGAAAATATTTGATGTATGGAATTATTAACATACAAGAAACACATATAGAAGTGATTAAAAATAATGAAAAATACTGTAGAAAAAATAATTAATGGTAATATATCAATGGATAAAAAATAAACACTAATATTAAATATAATTTCATTAACATGTTTAATGATGATAAAATTCAAAATATAAAACATTAGAATATTACATTCAAGGCCTCACATAATGACAACATACATAAATTGTTAATATACACACATAAAATACCCACGATACCATTTTTATACAACCAATAGAAGCATATAGAGTAAATTAATGAGAATTCATGTTACTTAGAAGTAAAATTCATTCATAATAAATACGAATTTAAAGAAACAATAATACACAGTAAACAACATAATTTATATTGAAATAACTGATGTTTAAATATCTATATTTTTTCATTTAATAAATTATAATTAAATTGCAACATTCAATTTAAAAAATGTTTGATGGTATAAGTAGATCATATCCCAAGTGAAGAATATAAATTTAAAAATAAATATAACATAGATGAAAATAACATTTTAATGAATACATTAAAATGTGGCTTCAAGAACAAAATACGTCTAATTTTATTTAATATTTAAAACATTAAATATATTCAACATGAAGATAATTAATTTCCTGAATAATAACCATATAAAATTTTAAAATGTTATAAAATTAAAGGTGTTTAAGTTAAATTAGGATAAGTTATTCTTTGGAGAAATTTTAAATCAGTTATTCGAGTTAAACATTAATGAAAATGTAAAAGTACAACTTTCAGAATTTGTCATGAATATTATATTTAATCCATTAAAAATAAATTTATATATATATATGAAAGTACATTATTCATTAATTATATGAATAAATAAATATTCATGAAAATATTTTAGAAATAATAGAACAAGATAAAATGATTATAGAATAAAAGGTTAATTAAGGTTGAATTACTAAAATAATATTTTCTAATTCATTTTAATTTAAAAATAGTGTAAATAGAATGGAAAAAATGTATACTATATAGCTTTGTTGAGGATAATAAAACATATATATTTTAATAATTGATATATATTAAAATTTATAGTAGGTGAGGTATTTAACCTATATTATCCCAAATAAAAATATATTATAGGAAAAATACATAGCACTTTTGTAACCACTAAATTAGAATAATATTCCAGGAGATACTGTGATGATTATTTTTAACCCATTTTATTTTTAATAAATCAGAAACCAAGTATATTTTAATTTATATAATAAAATTAAATTCATATTTTGGATATTCAATAAGAATTAATGTAAGGAAAATTAGAATATAAATAAGTTACCTTGATTCCCAACAATATTTATACATTCAGAAAATTTTAAATAATAAAATTATATTTATTATAAGATGTTATTAACCTATTTTTCCTTTTATAAATTATAAATTTTCCATTTAATTCATTTAATACCATTTTTAATAATGTTACAATGTATATTAAGTTAATGTTAGATGTTTTGCGGTCCTACGGTCCATAAAAAACAGAGAGGTTGAACTTGCTATTAGGGGTAATATTTGTATAATATAAAATTATAACTAATGTCATATTTATAAATTTGATACATGAAATTAAATTTT
This sequence comes from Viscum album, assembly GCA_963277665.1. Classification (NCBI taxonomy): domain Eukaryota; kingdom Viridiplantae; phylum Streptophyta; class Magnoliopsida; order Santalales; family Viscaceae; genus Viscum; species Viscum album. The sequence goes on from OY728150.1 coordinate 676,730,404, forward strand.
AGAATTGAAATTGAAATTTTCTCATGAAAAATGATTCATCTTACTTTATGGAGATAGTAATCCGTAAGTATGGATGAATGAAGTTTTCATTTTTAAAATCATTGAAATTGAATCAAATTTGAAAATAATTTTGTTTTAGAAAATCATTAAAATATTATAACTGTGATATATATTCATAAATGACATCATTAATACCAAACATAAAATCTATAAATGAATAATTAATGACATTTCTTCATGGAGGAGATAGTCAACAAATATGCTTGTATGAATTTTTTAATTTCTAATATATTATTGAGTTAAAATGTAGAAGTTATGGTATATTTATATTAAAATATTTATATCGGAAATAACATATAGATATCTATATATATTAATTGTTTCATAATAACAATCCATGAAGGCTGATTATTAGAAATGATAGAAATCAATTTCTCGGGGTGGTCGATCCCCCATACACAATACAATTGTTTTTATTTACCATATGATGGAATATGAGATGATAATGGGTTGTTCTATTAATATAATAACATTTATATGAATTTAATGTACTAATAAAAACATATTATCATGGTTCTATAATATTAAAAGGATATGGTAGAAGAAAAAATCTTGTATATTTTTTGTCCTGGATTATACCACATCATTGGAAAGACACATTTCTCCAACAAGTTACACTTTCTAGGATTGTATATTGGTGGGAAAATAGCCAATGATATATGATGAGAATGGTTGGTAATGAATATATTCATATCATTTTTTTTATAATTTTAATAGAATGATGTTAATAAATGATATGTGGGGGTTCCCTTTTAAGAGTAATGTGGGCGTAGAATATAAAAATTAATGATAGTTGATTATATAATATGTTATTAGCTCTAGATAACTAGATCTAATGAATAAAATTATAATATACAAGAGAAATAATATTGAAATAAATCCATCCAAAAAAATTTAGACGTGTTAATGTGGATTATTTGTTCAAATATATTTGAATTACTCCCTCATTATCCTCTTTTAATCTTTAATATGGTGACAGATTAATCAATTTTTTATGTTCATGAAATTAATTCTTAAAATTCTATGTTGGATTTTTTTTGAAAATTTATGAAATAAATTATAAAACTCATCGAATTGAGTTATTATTTTAATCTAATTATTTTTAAATTACTTAAATACATTTTTTACATGTAAATTACTATTTTTAATTATTTTTGGACTATTCAAAAAAATGACATTATATATATCACGATAGAAATTTTATTACGATAAATATTAATATTTCCCAAATATATAAATCTTATAATTAATTAATTAATTAAAAAAATAATAATACATAAAAAAATTTATATTTAATATTTTTAAAATAATGTACAATATTTTTATATTATCACTATAAGAACTGTATCAGTGTTGGGTTACTATTCATGGTAAATTTTCCACATAAAAATTAAGAAGCTAACATAATTTCATATAATATTATTTATATTTAAGGATTATAAATAATTCCTAAAATATTTTTATCCATTTGAAAAGAAATTAGAAATATAAAAAGGATAGTGATATTTTGTAATTATCATTACATTAAACAATATAAATGTTCATACTGAAGGCTAATAATACAAAATTTACGAAATTTTAAATGTATAATGATGTTGATCGATATTCATTAGCAAATTTAAATAAATTAATGTGATGGAAATAATTTTATAACATATTCTATATTTTTTACCACATTTTTCATATTTATTAATTTATTATGGTGATCCAAAATTTGACTGGTTATAATTCATTATTATGAATAATTGAATTCAAAATATTACATAATTTGAAATTTTTTATTATATGTGTAGTAATTGTCACATCAACCTCTCCGAAAGGATACCCCTACAGGTAATGAAATTTAAAAAGGGAAATAATTACCTATAGTCCAACCTTCAATAGGCCTTGAGTGGCCAATTAGTAGCAAGGGTGTAATATCTCATAATATAGAAGGAATTACCCATTTTAGAAAACAAACTCTTGAGTAAAGATGAAACATCCACAATGTAACTACAAGTCACTATATACAATTAAATCACTAAAACCATCACAGATGCATGTGTGAAATAGAACTGATACAAATAAAATGTCTCCCAGGTAAATACCCAAAACTGTAGCTAAGTAGTGATGTAACAACGACCATGATCCAGGCTTGTAAGGTCCAACATGGTCCACATAAACATCTTAGAAACCTGAAAAGGTTTTTTTATATGTAGGGTGAGCATACAAGTATAATCAATTGGAAAACCAAATTCTCATGTTCAAATGTGAAAGAGGGATAATAATTCTCATGTTATAAAACGAGACAATCATAAAACGCCTAAGAAGGTATACAAACCATTTCAACCAAAACAAGGCATGATCACTATATTACACATGTCGTGTAATATAATTAAAATTAATCAATTATTGTGTATGCCACACCACTTTCTCCCTAGTATGCTTCTCTCACCCAATATCATACATCATGGAACCCCCATCCCTTCCATATACCACAACATATCCCACTGAAATGCACTTGAGACTAACAACACATCCCATAAGTACACATCTAGGCCTCACAACACATCTAGCCTTCCACACCTACGCCTCACATCACATCATTCTCGCACACACATGGGCCTCACAACACATAATTCATTCACACACGTCGGCCATACAACACATCAAATATCATCTTTAAGACACATGTGAAAGAACATCACATCTCATCCCTATGACATATGTAAACTCACTAAACCCCTCTCCAACATACTCTCGGGCTATCACATATCTCTTTAATGCACTAAGGCCATCAAAACAACCGTCTAAGACTTTATCCGACCTACGACCTTCACAGTATGATCCATACCTACCTCACATGAAAGAGGGGGTGGAAAATGGTGGGTACCCATCCATCAGTAATCCTCACCAGATACTAGGAAATACACCCCCTCCCACGATGATTGGGGTGCTTGAAACATAGTGCAAAACTAAGGTGGGTGAATATATATATATATTAAATGGATAATACATTTATATAAATATATAATACTGAACACACAAGCCTAGCATGTGTGCTTCCAGAAAAACCACCATCCCCTAACACTTTCCACATTTTCTTCTGCCTCTAAATTCAAAACAATACACATCAATCCATTGTATCCATTTCACATTTTCAAACAATTTATCTAACCCTTTCCATTATGTTATGAAAACAAAAACAAGAAATTATAAGATTTATTAAACAATTTTTTATTCATTCGACCACTATCATGAAACTATTTTTTACAACACATATTAGGAAACCTAGTAACAATAATTTCAGAAGTTGAAGATCCATAAAAATTTAGCCAGCATCAAATTAAATATTGGCCATACCATGACCTATTTATAAGGGTGAATATATCAGTATGTTTCTCATAGATATTCTCTGGTAAAACTAACCTTACCAATCACTACTATAATTCTTCATATTCATTCCTCCCAAACCAACATATTATCCAAAACAAACCCCAAACATGAAACCACATCCAGAAAAATATTACAGCACAAACAGTTTCACAACCCTAGAGAACAATAAAAAAAAACCCATCATATCACCTCTGTAAAACAATCCATTCATTTCACCCATATATATAAAAAAACAGATATCACAAACAAAAAAAACATTATACAGGTTCAGAAAACATTTATAACATTACACTAATTTTCCATGAGGTGTTCTCACACAAACCAATAATGGGGAAAGAAATTCATCATCCAAGTGTACATGTTTATACCATTTCCCCATTTGGGTGATAAAAAAATATAAAACACAACAATGATCTTAGTAGATGTAACCAGTAAAAAAATCTACAAAAGACATCAATTTTATGTAGGGCTTTTACCCTATATAAATTTAGAAGCACATACAATATCAATGATATAAAAACATGTGGATCTAACCCCATTTCGACATTCAATTAAACACACTTATTATATATCATTGATTTAATATGGTATAACCACGATCAACATATAATCATAAGTAAAACACAACAATCATAATTCAAAAATAAAGAGAAATTAGATAATCCCTACCTTTCAAAAGCATTCCAATTGTTGTGCACTACAGGGAGAAGAATAACCCTTGCAGACCACTATATCACAATGAGGAACTAAATAACTACATATAACATAACATGGATCCATATAAAAAACCATACACATTTTCCAATCTAATGGAACACCATTGGAATGGATCCATGAGATAAGAATGGAAGAATACACTGAATAATGGGATGAGATATCAGCACGAATCAACCATGGATTGCCAACGAGCATCCACTAAGATCAAAATATCATGGACAAAGTAAAAGTGATTGAGGAACACCTCATGATACCAAGATTTCACCAAAAATAGGTGGAGAAAAACATAATGGCGGAACAAATTAGGGTTCAACTAGAAAATAATTTTTAATACTGTATATTATAAGGGTATTACATAACATTTAATCCACTTTGACATTGTGTAATGCCTGGGGTTTGGTTTTTACCTAAAAACATGTCACCTATTAATTTTATTATTTATTTTTAACCATGAAATATTACATGAAGTGAAACCCTTCTTCACATCATGTAAAATGTCTACATGTTTTGAAAACTCCATGAAAATCCATGAAAATGAATTTTATGTCCTGTATTCTAGTTAAAAGTCATGTACCATACTTCTTCCACCATTAATAAAACATACATCTCTAAACACCCTAAGAATACCTCCGATAACCAAATATATAATTGTAATGGAACCGAAATGTAAGAAACGTTACATCAGATACTTGTTAAATGATTATCCCCATTGATAATCCAAAACGAAGACTAGATGAAAAACGTTTTGAAAAAACCCATATAATATTCCTCTCAAGGATACATTCATACATAAAACTATACCACTATCTAATCATGCCATCCCTAATTTCCACAAAACACACCACCCAACAATAGGCCATTTCCCCTCACACAATCTCACTTCCATGAAATCACTCCAAAACTAACTCAACCCCCACATAACCAATACCAACAAACAAAACAACCAAAGAACATAATTTTTATAAACACAAGAATTAGGGAATTCCATCCTCCATGTTAATAAACTATTTTCTATGGGGGAACTCACTCATTCGCATGGGTTTAGTCATTTCAGAGTTAATGAATCTCAATTAATAATTAGGTCCTACTCGATTCACATGTACGCAATTTTATAAAATACCCCACCATAGAAATCAAAAACCATAAAAAATATATCATCTCATAAAAAATTGAATCAAAACAACACATCCCAAAGAAAAATAGAAAAATGAAAATCATAGAACAACTACGAGTACTAGGAATGAGTTTTTTCCATTCTCCCATTCACTATCCTTTCGGCCACCATGCCTCCATAGAAAACAAACCAAAGGAATGGTCTGTTTGTGTAAATTATTATACTAATGAACCTAGATATCTACTAGCTGGTCTAAAATTGTCACGTCATCCATGATATCCAACTCTCCGCTGCCAATGACAAGAGAGTCAACATGAAGATACTGATGAAGCTGATAGATGTTGATGATGTTGTGGATCCTCTCTAACCACATTGGAAATTCCATCCCTTACTCCACCTCTCTAACTCGCACCAAGACCTCTAAGGACCCATCAATCATGGTATAAATCATACCACCTCGGCTAAACCTCCACTTCATATGTTGAAGGGAAATCATCAAGAACAAATGTTATTTAACATCGAACAACCAAAGGAATTCTTCTATAATCATCATTATAATTTTTTATATATTGTTCTACTTTCATCCTCTCATGAAAATAAAAAACCTTCTATGTTGTGCTCTACAACACAAAGATACCAATACAGGCTCTCTCCCCATCCATATTCCAGTTTAATGGAAAAAACAATATCTCCTATAAAAAACCTTGAATGGATCTATGTAAATTTATGATTGATATATATTATTATAAGAAAATCTACCAGGGGAATGTGTTGTAACCAATACCCAATATTGTCCAAGATGTATGCCTGCAACATATAATCTAACATATGGATATCCTTTTCGGTCTATCCATATTTTTACACATGGAAAGTAGTGATGAGGTATAAAGGGGAGCTAAAAGAGTAAATACTTACACTATTGAATCATGAGGTAAATTTCAAATCTTGACCAAAGACAATGTTCCTCATAACTCTTTTCAATTTCACCACATCATCCATGTACCTCTATTTTAAGTAGTCCACTCTGAAAAATTCCTTAATCTCTAAGACATGTGATGATTTCAACAAAAAATCCATTATCACCCATATATAATCACAACCTTACTGAACTCTGGGAAACCCTATGACAAAATCAATCAATATTTCATCCCAATTCTACACGGGAACATCCATGGGATTAAAAAAATACCAGCAACACAATTCTCAACCATTAAATGTTAGAAACCCATGTACTTTGAAAAAAATTATTCCAATGTTTTTTTCATATCAGGACACCAAAATTTTAACATCCCAAGTAATTAAAGAATAATATATTTTTATATCTATGTATATTTATGAATTATATAGTGTTTTAAAGGCATAAAATTAGAAAAAATCAAATCTTAAGCATAGAAATCTATAATAATTTTTAAAAGATTGTTTTACCGCCTTTTGATGGCGAACCATTATTAAATCTATATTTTGAAAATTTTATAAGATCTATTAGTCAAAATAAACATATTATTTAGGATTGGGACATAGAAATTTACGTTGGATAAATTTTTGGTATTTTTTTGACAATGTTCATTTTTTAATGAATAGTGAAAAATACTGTATATTAATTTAAAACTGACTTTTCATATAATTTAATTATATGGATAGATTATATCTTTAATTCGTTTTAAAGTGTAAATAGAATATAGTTTTACCATTTAATCCAATGGTTGTCATTGGAATTAATTTCACATTGAAATTGGACATAAACAATTGTCAAACTTTTGATAGATATTGTTTCTAAAAAACCCGCAATTTGTTTTGAAAACAAGAATTATTTTTAAATTAATTACTACAATTTCTGCCTTTGGAATTTCGTAAAATGTATTCTATATTTGTAATTATAAGGTAAAAATTATGTAATTAATAATCTTCTGTTTTTGAACATTATGAATAGTAATGACAGTAATTATCTTTAATTATAATGATTAATTAGTAATCGGGTAGTTAAGGGTAATAAAATAAAAAATCATAAAATAAAATGTCCCCAACATGTGCCCTACTACTACTGGTTGTGCCATTTCCGACCATGGGATGCCTTGTGCCAACTTTGGGACCCCATGGAATCACTTTTGTGTGATAATTTCATTTTATCTTTTTATTTTTAAAGAAAGTTAAATAAAAAAGAGTATGTAACACCTAAGTAAAATAATTTTAATTTTGTCTACATAAATGATCTATTAGACTATAAATAATAATTTGAAAGATAAAAAAGATTTCCTACATCATATTATTTGTTTGTATAATTTTTAGACATTAAATAAATTAATTTATTTACGACACCATAGTGATGCAGCAATTACCTCATTAATGAATGTTTTAAATAAAATGAAAATATATTGTAAAATATAAGACATAAACTTGTCAAAAACATATTGGATGGGTGTATTTAGAACCCCTATCACCTTATCATATAAATATATCATTGTGGGACCTTTAAAATCATAAAATCATTTTAAAATAAAGTAACATTTCATGACTTTCCAAGATTGCCCCTCCTCCCTCTTATAAAAGGCCCCCACCTCTACCACCTTACCCACACCTCTCAAGCCATTTGCTCGTCCAAAATTTGCTCATTTTATCTCTCCACATCACTCTGTTCATAATAGAATCCTTACCTTAGGAAAAAAGCTCTTCAAGAAACCCTTTGGGTTCAAACTAAGGGGAGTTACCCGATTTAGAGGTAATGTTTTCTCTAATGTTATTTTGTTTTATTTTGATTCTCCAACCCCCTAAACTATTTTTATTCCTTTATTTTGTAAAAACACCAGTATATTCAATATACTAGTATGTTTTTATGAGAAGGATTTTATTTACACATACACACACCTCCGTCTAATGGTTAAAGAACATACTATTTCCGTGGTTGGAGAAATTTTTCCTCACGAAATGATGATTGTTCAATCTTCTTTTAACACCTTTCATGGTGGCCACTAAGATTTCACTATATTTATATATGATATATATTATTTTTATATTTAACTTATGATTCTGTATTTTTCATTTATGGAATACCTTTATGGTTTCCATTATGGGTAAACGCAATAATTTCATTTTAGGAAGTACATACTACCGCCCCCTCAAAGTGATTTTAATCGTTAATGCCATATGTGGGATATATAAAGGATGGATTTAATGATATTATATATGATATTATAATGGAATTATAATATACCTTTATTTCATTATGATTTCACTCCATTAAATATGAAATATAAATGAAAGTAGCGTTCATGCATACGCACGACTTACCATCTCCATGAATGATGCATTTCATTTCTTACCTCTAAATGTTATGTAATTTTATAAATTCATGTATATTGTGGATATATATGATATATAAGATATCTACATCATGAATATAATCCTTGGATATAATGGATATTTTAGCGCATGAACAACTTGTAATTATAAGAAGTTTGTTTTTGGCTCAAGTACCAAAGACAGAAAAAACGACCGACATTAACTTAAATGATTACATAATGTTCATAACATGGTAATAATTGATATAAAAGGAATAATGAACTTGAAAAGGGTTCTTAATCAAGTATAAATTAACACTAGTTTATTATTCAGGATATTAAAGAATGATTGAGTCAAGCCGGACACGAGGTAAGGGACTTCATCTCAATCTCCTTTCATTGAGGAATATTTTGTTTTATAGACAACTTTCTTTTATATGGTGTATAAACCCCCTTTACTTTTACTTTTATTTAAAATTAATCTTTTTTATGATGTGTTTTACTTAACGAAAAAAAGGAATGTTTTTTCGTACATATGCGGTGACAACGACTTCTCTACCACTGTGACCATTATTTGAGTTTCAGCTTCCTCTACAAGCCATAACATTTTTAAAAAATGAAAAATAAATACAATGTTTTACTTTTCATTTATTTTGGTATTGAAACTAATTTTGATAATGTTCTTATTATGTCAATGTGTTTTTGATATCTTGTGATTGAAATGTCGAAAATTTGTGTTTCCATTATGCATGTTTTATGTGATATGATTATGTTATGGTTCTTGGGGATTGTTTATGAAGACGGGTGGTTCCGTGATAAACTAAGGGTGGGTGCGCCCATGATAGGTCTCTAATTCATTGGTTAATGCGAAGGAGTTAAACTCTAAGGTCTCTCTGAAGTGATTTATGGAATATACTGTGATGGGTATTCCAAACGTAACCATGAGGGTTACTCCCTACATAAGAATGCTATGAATACCTAAAGTTACTTTTATGTCTTCTGATTTCTATGAGTTATTCATAAATATTATGATTTCATGAGGTATGTAAAAGTGATTATGTTTTATGAGTGATGTATTATTTCAATGATTCTTATGTATACATGGACTATGGTTTTCTTTTTGTATTTTTATACCCCTTACTGAGCTTTTTATACTCATCCCAAGTTTTTGAAATTTTTTTCACAGGTCAAGGGAAAGGTACATGATGTGATGATAGTGTTGAGGAAGTGTCAACAAAGAATCCATGTGTTATTTTAAATATTATTCCTTTGATGGGAAAAGTGAATATTGTCTTCTATGTAACGACCTTGTTTAAATGTGGAATGTAATGCATGATTTATGATCTAATTCTCTAAAAATCTAAACCTTAAAAGATCCTCAACGTGTATTCTTGAAATAAATCAAGATTAAGTGATGTTTAAGACCGGGGCCTTATAGTTGGAATCAAAGTTCGGTTTAGATAACTTTAGGAGTTATAATTCTATTAAATGATTATCCAAAAATATTTTTTATGGTCAAATTGAAATGATATAGCATTTTAATATTACCATTTTGCTTCATCTAAGACATATTTTTTCAGAATGGTTTTCTGCAGAGGAAATTGGGAAGCAGTGCTAGGAAGGCATACAGATGGAAATGACCTTCCAAATCAGCATCCTGAGTTGGTCGGAATTGGAACTAAACAGTTTGATACAGTAATGGTGCAGTTGAATCAAGCAATAAATGGTAGTGGTATCCAGGCACGAGATCAGCCAGATCAACCGCATAGGAACATGTTAGTGGTGGAACATTTCATGAGGCCACATCCCCCATCGTTCAGAGGATCATCTGACCCTGTGCTAGCTGAAGGGTGGATTAAATCACTGGAAAGGATTTTTGATGTCATGAGGTGTTCAGACAATCAAAAGGTTAGTCCTGCTATTTACCGTTTGAAGGGTGATTTAGATCAGTGGTGGTCGATGGTTAAAAATATCAGGGACACTGATGAGATTGATGCTCTTGTCTGGGATGAATTCAATGGTATGTTTCTCAAGAAATATTTTCCTAAGGCTGTTCGACTTAGGATGGAAAAACAATTCTTCGAATTGAGGCAAGAGGACGACTCAGTGGCTACTTATGAAGAAAGGTTCACCAGATCGGCAAGGTATGCTCCAAATTTTATCCGAGACCTTGATAGTAAAATCAATAGTTTTTACTCAGGATTAAAGCCAAAATATCGAAGGGATTTAGTTTCTCATGATTTCAAAATTTATGAAAATATTTTTCGATGTGCTGAGAAGGTGGAAATGGAGTTTTTCGATGATCAAGTTGTCTATAACAACCAATAGAAGAAGTGACCGAGGTGGCAGGAGAAAGGGAAGAATCCTTCAAAAAGGTCTGATGGTTAGAAAACTAAGTTTCTAGTTTGTGATAAATGTGGTAAAAAGCATGCTGGAGAATGTATTTTCAATTCGGGAAAGTGCTACCGATGTGGTAAGATAGGACATAAGGCTCGTGATTGCACTGAAAAAGATCAGGGTGATGGTATGACCAAATTTTATTTATAGTTAGTGAAATGTTTCAAGTGCAATGAGATGGGTCATTATGCAAATGAGTGTTCGACAAAGAGATAAAATGATGGGAAGTAGTCAGACTACAAGAAGAAAGGTGTGGTGAAATCCTTTGCAACTACTTCAGCAGATGTTGGTTCATCAAATGAAGTGGTATCAGGTACTTTGTTTGTTTTTTCAGATTATTCCAATGTGTTGTTTGATTCGGGGTCAACACATTCATTCATCTCTGAAAAATTTTCTAGTAAATTAGGAATTCCATCCCATGAAATGACTCTAGAACTTTTGGTAAAAACACCTGGGGGAAATTTTGAGGCAAAAAGAATTTATAAGAATCTTACTATCCTTATCCGTGGAAAGAACCTACTTGCAAGCCATATTGTTTTACCTGTAGTAGAGTTTGATGTTATCCTGGGTATGGATTGGATCTCTGTTTACCATACTGATATTGATTGTAGAGTTAAAGAAGTATCTTTTCAGAAGGACTTTCAGTTTGTGTACAAGAATGAACCCTTAATGTTGAAAACATATCAAGAGGCTGAGAAACTTGTAAAAGATGGAAATTAATGTTACCTTGCACATATTGTTGAAAACAAAGGAAACGTTTACATTAATGATGTGCCAGTAGTAAATGAGTATCCTAATGTTTTTCCTGATGAGTTTCCTGGAATAATACCAGATCGGGAAGTTGAATTTACTGTTGACTTAGTTCCCAATGCTAAGCCAATTTCAAAACCCCCTTATCGAATGGCTCAAATTGAACTTTTAGAGTTGAAGGAGCAATTGTAAGATTTATTAGAGAAAGGTTTCATTCAACCAAGAACATCACCACGGGGTTCTCCTGTCATATTTTTTTAAAAGCAATATGGTTCAATGAGACATTGAATTGATTATAGATCCTTGAATAACATCACTGTTATGAAAAAATATCCTTTGCGTCATATAGAAGATTTGATTGATCAGCTCCAAGGAGCGTAGTATTTTTCAATGATTTACTTGAGATCGGGGTACCATCAGTTGAAGTTAAAGGAAGAAGATGTTCCGAAGACAATGTTTCGTACAAGATATGGCCATTATGAACTTTTAGTAATGCATTTTGGGTTAACCAATGCACCTGATGTATTCATGGACCTTATGAATAGATTTTTCCATGAGTTCTTGGATAAGTTTTTGGTTGTTTTCATTGATGATATTTTGGTGTTTTCTAAAATTAAAGAGGATAATGAAAGTCATTTAAGGGTTATTTTAAAAACCATAAAAGATAATAAATTGTATGGGAAATTTAGTAAGTGTGAGTTTTGGTTGCATCAAATTTCATTCCTTGGTCACATTGTTTCTAAAGATGGAATATTTGTTGATCCTGCAAAAACAAAGGTTGTTGAATAATCGACAAGACCCACAAAGGTAACCGAGATTCGTTGTTTTCTTTGTTTGTAAGGAAATTACCGATGGTTTGTTAAAAAAACATCACGGTTATCTAGTCCAATGACAAAGCTAACTCGGAAGGATGTTAAGTTTATCTGGACAAAAGAATGTGATGATTGTTTTTAGTAATTAAAAAAATATTGGTGAATGTTCTAGTTTTGGCACTACCTTCCAGGAATGGTGAGTTTGTTATCTACAGTGATGTTTCATTGATAGGACTTGGTTGTGTCCTAATGAAGAATGATCAGGTAATTGCTTATGCTTCACGTCAGTTAAAAACTCATGAGGTAAATTACCCTACACATGATTTGGAATTAGCTGCTGTTATTTTCTGATTAAAAATTTGGAGGCCTCATTTGTATGGTGTATAGTGTGAAATATATATTGATCACAAAAGTTTAAAGTATATATTCACTTAGAAAGAACTGAACATGAGACAGAGTAGATGGCTAGAATTAATCAAGGATTATGATTGTACAATTCATTACCATCCTGGAAAAGTAAATAAAGTGGCTGATGCTTTGAGTCGAAAATGTAATTCTTTATTAACCATGTTACGTTTGGAACGTGATCCTTTGGTTAAGGCATTGATGAAATTTGGCATAGAAGTTGTTGGTGCAGGATGTTCTTCTGGTTTATTTCAAGTATCAGTGAAATATTCTCTATCATAGAGAATTAGGCAAGATTATAAGCAAGATAGAGAGTTGTAGAAAAATGTAGAGCTGGTTCAGAAGGGTATGTTGCCTGAATTCAACATTGATAATGATTGTGTTTTGAGATTTGGGAAGAGATTGTGTGTGCATTGTGATTTACAGTTGAAGAGATAGTTGTTATTTGAAGCTCATAGTTCTCCGTTTTTAGTTCATCCTGGCAGTACTAAGAAGTATAGAGATCTTCATGAGTATTACTGGTGGTATTGAATGAAATGAGATATTGCTAATTTTTATGTGAAGTATTTGACTTATCAATATGTTAATCTGAGTGGCATTTACCGAAAGGGATTCTTCAGCCTTTACCTGTGCCAGAGTGGAAATGGGAGAATATATCTATGGACTTCGTTGTGGGATTTCCCAAGACGCCTCGAGGTAATAATGCAATCAGGGTTATTGTTGATTGCTTGACTAAATCAGCTCATTTCCTTGCTATACGAGATAATTCTCCATAGATTAAATTTCTCGTTTGTATCTTAAAGAGATAGTCAGGTTACATAGAGTTCCCATCTCCATTGTATCTGATCGTGATCACAGGTTTACTTCTAACTTTTGGAAAGGCCTTTAGAAGTCATTGGGTACTAAATTACATTTTAGTACAGCTTTTCATCCCTAATCAGATGGACAGTCAGAAAGAAAAATTCAGACTTTGGAGGATATTATATGTGCTTTTTCGATGGATTATCAGGAATGTTAGGACCAACATCTTTCTTTTGTTGAGTTTTCTTATAATAACAGTTTTCATTCTAGTATACAGATGGCACCATTTGAGGCATTATATGGGAAGCGGTGACAAACTCCAGCTTTTTGGGATGAAGTGGGCGAAGGAAATTTGATGGTACCAGAATTGGTAGAAGTGTTGGAAAAAAAATTTCATCTTATATAGAAACACATGAGAATAGCTCAGAGCAGGCAGAAACATTATGCGGACAATCGGAGGAAGGATCTCTCTTTTGAGGTATGTGATCATGTTTTTCTCAATGTTTCACCATGGAAAAGTATGATGTGATTTGGTAAGAAAGGAAAGATGAGTCCAAGGTTCATTGGACCATATGAAATTCTGGAGAGAGTTGGATCAGTTGCATACCGAGTGGCTTTACCTCCGATTTTATCTCAGGTACAGAATGTTTTTCTTGTTTCAATGTTGAGGAAGTACATGCGAGATCCATCTCATGTTTTGAGTCCAGAGGTAGTTCAGCTGGAGGAGAATCTATCTTATGAGGAAAAACCAGTCCAGATTCTTGACAACATGGAGAAAGTATTTCAGAATAAGGTGATTCATCAAGTAAAGTTTTTGTGGGAAAACAACATGATTGAAGAGGCAACATGGGAATCTGAAAAATGCAATGATGGATAAATACTTGCAATTATTCAATAAGTAAATAAATTGTGGGGAAACAATTTTCAAAAGGGGGGAAGGATATAACATCCCAAGTAATTATAGAATATAATATTTTCATATATATGTCTATTTATTAATTAGATAGTGTTTTAAAGGCTTAAAATGATAAAAAATCCAATCTTAAGCATTGATTTCTCTAATATTTTTTTATAAGACTGTTTTACTAGCTTTTGATGGAAAACCATTTTTAAATATATCTTTTGAAAATTTTATAACCTCTATTTGTCGAAATAAAAGTATTCTTTAGGATTGGGACATTTAAATTTACTTTGGATAAATTTTTGGTATTTTTCTAACAATGTTCATTTTTTTAATGAATAATGAAAAATACTGCATTTTACTTCAAAACAATTTTTTCATCTAATTTAATTATATGGTTAGATTATATTTTTAATTGGTTTTAAAGTGTAAATAGAATATATTTTTACCATTTAATATAATGGTGGTCATTGTAATTAATTTCACTTTGAAATTGGATATAAAGAATTGTCAATCTTTAGATAGATATTGTTTCTAAAAAAACCCGCTATTTATTTTGACCATGGGAATTATTTTAAAATTAATTACTAAAATTTATGTGTTCGTAATTTGGTAAAATGGATTCAATATTTGGAATCATAAGGTCAAAATTATGTAATTAAGACTCTTTTGTTTTTGGACATTATGAATAGTAATGACAGTAGTTATCTTTAATTATTGTGATTAATTAGTAATCTGGTAGTTAAGGGTAATAAAATAATAACATAATAATATAAAATGACCCCAACATGTGTCCTAATGCTACTGGTTGTGTCCTGGCCGACCATGGGATTCCTTGTCCCAACTTTAGGATGCCATGGAATCACTTTTGTGTGATAGTGACATTTTATCTTTTTATTTTTAAAGAAAGTTAAATAAAACAAATGTATGTAACTCCTAAATAAAACAATTTTAAATTTGTCTAAATAAATTATCTCGTAGACATTAAATATTCATTGTAAATATAAAAATATTTCCTACATCATAGTAGTTTTTTTATAATTTTTAGACATTAAATAAATTAATCTATTTATGACTCCATGGTGATACAACGATTACCTCATTAATGAACGATTGAAATAAAATGAAAAGATAATATAAAATCTAAGACATAAACTTGTCAAAAACCTATTGTATGGGTGTATTTCGAACCCTTATCACCTTATCCTAGAAATATATCATTGTGGGATCATTAAAATCCAAAAATCATTTTAAAATAAAGTAACATTTCATGAATTTCCAATATTTCCCCTCCTCCCTCTTATAAACGGCTCCCACCTATACCACCTTACCCACACCTCTCAAGCCATTGGCTTGAAAAAACTCTACACATTTTATCTCTCCACGTCCCTATCTTCATCATAGAAGCCTTACCTTAGGCAGAAAGCTCTCCGAGAAACCCTTCTGGTTCAAACAAAGGGGAGTTACTAGATTTAAAGGTAATGTCTTCTCTAATGTTCTTTTGTTTTATTTTGCTTCTCCATCCCCCTAACCTCTTTTTGTTCCTTTATTTTGTAACAAAACCAGTATCCTAAATATATTAGTATTTTTTATGAGAAGGATTTGATTTACACTTACACACACCTCCGTCTAATGGTTAAAGAACATACTGTTTCTGTGGTTGGTGAATTTCTGCCTCACGAAATGATGATTGTTGAATCTTCTTTTAACACCTTTCATGGTGTCCATTAATATGTAACAATATTTATATATGAGATATATTATGTTTATGTTTTCCTTATGCTTATTTATTTTTCATTTATGGCACACCTTTATGGTTTCTATTATGGGTAAACGCGATAATTTCATTTTAGGAAGTGCAGACTACCGCCCCCTCAAAGTGATTTGAATCGTTAATGACATATGTGGGACGTATAAACGATTGAGATAATGCTATTATATATGATAATATACTGGAATTATAATATACCTTTATATAATTATTATTTCACTCCATTAAATACAAAATAGAAATTAAAGTAGCGTTCATGTGTACGTACGACTTACCATCTCCATGAAAAGTGCATTTCATTTCTTACCTCTAAATGTTATGTAAAATTATAAATGAATGTATATTCTAGATATAAATGATATAAATGATATCTATATCCTGAACATAATTCATTATATAATGGATATTTTACCACGAGAACAAATTGTAATTATAAGAAGTTTGTTTTTTGGCTCAAGTACCAAAGATTGACAAAATGACCGTTATTAACTTAAATGATTACATAATGTTCATCACATGATAAGAAGTGATATAAAAGGAATAATGAACTTGAAAAAGTTTCTTAAGCAAGTATAAATTAACACTAGTTTATTATTCAGGAGATTAAATATCGATCGAGTCAAGTCGGACACGAGGTAAGGGACTTCATCTCAATCTCCTTTCATTGAGGCATATTTTGTTTTATAAACAACTTTCTTTTATAAGGTGTATGAAACCCTTTTAATTTTTATTTTATTCAAAAGGAATATTTTTTATGAATATTTTTACTAAACGAAAAAAGGAATGTTTTGTCTTATGTATGCGGCGACGATGACTTCTCTGCCTCCGTGACCATTATTTGAGTTTTGGCTTCTTCTACAAGCCACAACTTTTTATTAAATAAAAAATAAATACCATGTTTTAATTTCTTTTATTTTGGTATTGAAATTGGTTTTGATAATTTTTTGATTATATCAATGTGTTTTTGATATATTGTGATTGAAATTTGAAAATGTTATGTTTCCTTTATGGATGTTTTATGTGATACGATTATGTTATGGTTCTTGGGCATTGTTTATGAAGATGGTTGGTTCTGTGATAAACTAAGGGTGGGTGAGCCCGTGATAGCTCTCTAATTCATTGGGTAACACGAAGGAGTTAAACTCTAATGTTTCCTCAAAGAGATTTAGGGAGTATACTATGATGGGTATTCCAAACATAACCATGAGGGTTACTCCCTATGTAAGAATGTCTTGAATGCCTCAAGTTACCTTTATGTCTTATGATTTCTTTGAGTTATTCATAAATCTTATGATTTCATGAGTTATATTAAAGTGCTTATGTTTTATGAGTGATGTATTATTTCAATGATTCTTATGTATACATGGACTAAGGTTTTCTTTCCATATTTTAATACCCCTTACTGAGATTTTTATGCTTATCCCATGTTTTTGAAATGTTTTTCACAGGTCGAGGGAAAGGTACATGATGTGATGATATTGCTGAGGAAGTGTCAAGAAAGAATCCATGTTTTATTTTAAATATGTTTCCTTTTATGGGAAATGTGAATATTTTCTTCTCTGTAAACACCTTGGTCAAATGCGCAATGTAATTTATTATTGATGATCTAATTCACTTAAACTCTAACCCTGAAAACATCCTCATTGTGTATTCTTGAAATAACTCAAGATTAAGTGATGTTTAAGGGTGGGGGCTTATAAAAATTGTTCCCTCAAGGGATAGTAAATCTTGTAAATTCTGGTGTGTACCAAAATATGTTATCATTTAAACACAAAAAGAACAACATCACACGTCACATTCAGAACAAAAACCAATTCACAAAACAACATCTCATTCAAACCATCCTCCGATCATCTCTATAAAGCATCACCATAGAACACAAAATTGTAATCCACCTCTACCTATGAGTCTCCCCACTAAAAATCCTCTGTCTAATGTATTAGTGAATAATGATCCTTCATCAAAACAAAAAATCTATTCCCACCATCCAATCTGGCTTCTTAGTGCATGGTTTTCAACCCCTCCATCAGTGTCCAAGCCTTCACTATTTCCAGAACAACATCCTTATGTGAATTTTTATATAAATAATTATCCATGACAATAACCTTTAATAAGGAATATGAGATCTTAGAATAATAGTCACAATGAAACTCCATCCACATCCACTATCATAGATTTAGGCCACATAGGGAAATGATATACTAGGAACACTTGTGATCATTGAATACAAAAAATCTCCCCCTAGTGAGAAAATTTCTCCACAAAATTACTATGAACACATCACAAGCTAGTTATAGATCATGGGTCGGATAGTTGTGATTATGGCGATATAACATTATGGAACAATAATATATCACTACTCGTAGGTGCATCAGAAAATATTTCTTTCCTAAACCAAAACTATCAAAAAACACCTAGGAAATCACACAGTCCTCAGGAAACTAGAGCACTAAATCATTGACCGACATCACCATCAGGTAACTGATTTCAACCTAATAATGATCATTCCACACAAAATCACGGTATTTTGAAGTCAGAGCTGTATAAGGAAATATAACATGGGAAATATTATGTACAACCCACCGATAATACCCTATGAGACCAGGGAAACTATGAACCTTAGTAATTTGTATGGGATATGATCATGAAAAAACAGCTTCAACATTCAGTGGGTCTATTTCCACAACAAATCTAGACACAAAATTATAATGTAAATGAACCTCTCATCTCCATACCTAACACATGGACATCTTCTCATAGCGATGGTGATGTCCAAGAACGTGAATGATAGTTCTGAGATGATTAGCATGTTATTCCACAGAATGGTAGTTGATTATGATGTCACCAAGGAATAAAATAATTAACTGGTCCATGAACTCATAGAAGAATGAATTCATAAGCCCCATGAACATGGATAGTCCATTCGTAACCCTGAACATCTTGAAGACGAACTCATAGTTCCCGTAAATGAATTATAAGGAAGTATTCAGTATATTACTGTCCTTCACCATTAACTGGGGATATCCAGACTACATATAAACCATTGAAAACCAGTATTCCCTTCTCATATATATATATATATATATCATCTATATTTTGAATACAGTAACCTCTCTTAGACATCACATTATTTAACCTCTGGTAGTCCATAAACAAAATCATATCACTAGCCTCCTTCATTGGAGAACAACCCTGGAAAACCCCACTGTGAAACCTTAGCCCAGATAAATCCCTTGTCCATTAGATAATCTCTTTTAATCCTCAACATCCACAACTTATAAGGTGTTATTAGATAAGGATCAATTGAAATCAGATAAGCACCAGGATGCCAGTCTATCCCAGACTCTATGTCATGTTGAGGGATAACATCACAACCTCCTTAGAGAAAACATCTAGGAAATAAAAAATCAACTTTGGAACCCACACCATAATATCATCCACTAATTTTACTGATGGAATAAAAAAATTTAATGGAGTTACTTTACACGGCGATTTCTCACATGAAAACACCGCTCACCCACAAAATCTGAACAATGACCACTAATATCTGAAAACACGACTCTCCTTTTGAATCTATCAATTAGAGGACATATGGAATGTATCCAATAAATTTCAAGTATGACATAATATGGATTCATATTTATCACGAAAATATATCCACTGGACTAAAGTAGTCCCACCATCAAAATACACCCCCAAGACACATTAAAATAGTTAGTCTATCCTACGACTAGCGTACACAACCCCAGGGGAACATGAATAATCGTTATTATTTTTTCTATAGAATGGGATAGAGTGGATGAAAAAAATGAGTAAAAATATCCTAAATAAAATAGGTCAACTGAAAGGGTGCATAAAAAACTGATCATTCCTCTAATGATCTCTCACCTCTAATGAACTGCTACCTCTACTGTGTGCAACTCACGACACCTATCTAATCTATTTCTCTGTAGATTAACACATACATGGCCACACTTGGGTCACTATCCCATAACATGAGGAACATCCAGAGCATAGATAATACCCATGTTATCTCTCCTCTATGGAGAAAAATCCTATCTCCATTTCTATTGAAATGGTCACACTTGAAACAACTGATGAGGCATGCACTGAACCAATCCACCTCCACCAAACATAGATTAGAGAACCACAATGTACTTGATATAGAAATTACCATGAACCCCACATCCAAAAAATATGAATTATGGTCCTAGGAAAATCACTAAAACTACTCACACCAAAATGATAGAATGGAATCTACATGGGTTGACTCCTTGCTGGTTGAAACCTTGAATGTCCTGGTACCTAAGATCGTCCACTGAAGAATATTCCTCTTAAGGAACCTTGATTTCTCCGCTCTTATAGTAGTCCTCCTAATGAGTAAATCCTTAGGATAACCTAAGCCTTTTTCTATACCTCTAGTGACATCGTTAATGTAAAAGGTGTAACTCTATACTTGATAGAAGGATTATGTTCCTCAATAAGACAACTCTCACAGAACTCCTCATCTATAAAAAGCCAAGGAGAAAAACATAAAATTTCCCTGAACTAAATTCTAAACTCCCACACTAACATACTTCCCTATCAAAAGGAATGAAGCTAATGCTTCTTTAATTCATTCATGGTGGACTAAATGAAGTCAATAATGAACTCTATATAACAAATAACCCACACAACATATGGCCCCTTCCTATACCCTAAATATATCATCCATTAATGACTTCTATCTCCCCACATCTACCTGGCAGCCAAAAGGACCCATTTCTCCATCAAGGACCAGGTTAGACTGAAAGAGATCTCAAACTCCCCTTGTCTTATCTTTTTCTCCACATCTAAAACACTACCTTTGTGCTTTACAAAATCCTACAGTAGGGTGGAACACATCTTTCTCTCACACAAATCATACCCCTCATAGAGATCAACCCTACGTTGATGAATAGGATTTTCATGTTGAACCTATAATGCAAGTGCCACACATGTATGATGACCAAAAGCCATAAAAAAGGGAAATAATTATTTTCTATGGCTATGTTGTATGTAATTTTATTAGGATTTATTTTAATTCACCATAGTTTCTGTATTAAATTTAACCATCCTAAGTCAACCCAATTCAAAAAATAATAAAAGCCATATGATGCATGTACCAACCCTAGGTATCTACCTTGTAAGAAGGTCCATGTCACTTTTTTGGTCAATAAGCTCAGAGCATGAGGACTAGATATGGGGTGAAGTAAAATCCCATGTCATAAATAGTCTCAATAGCTTATTTCTTGCAACTAGGTCAGCTGGAGCTATTTCTATACCATCCCATGAAATCCTCAATGTGCCTAACTCCAAGCATCATACTATCTCTGTTTCCCTCAGACTTCATGGATGACCTCCTTTGATGGGAGGTTCAAACATTTCGATCGGTTTCTAACGGGTTTGTTCATAGAATCGGAACCATCCAATGATTCAACATCCATTCAGACCTACATTCCAAAGGTAGGTGCTCATTAGTTTGTGTACTAATGAGGCTTAGGAATTTGCATTGGTCAAGAGGATGGGAGGTCGGACTCATCACACCTTTTTGAGGGAAATTATTGTCTACTCTGAGACTCTCTTTATAGATTTAAGTTATGTTCATGAATCCTTATTACATTACCAAGTATAAAATGAGTTTTCCTTTATATCTGACAATCAATGATCGATATGTTGGAAATTTAGAGAATCTTTTATATGTATTCGAGGTTCTTCACTGATAAAGAATCATCTATATTTGTTAGATATTCTTAGTCAATGGTATCCTTTGATACATAAAAGTCTCTTGGTCCTTATGATGACCATACTGGTTTTAAAGCCACTCAGTGGGGCACATGAAGTTTATTGTCATTCAGAAGGACATGAATTATTTCAGAGTTTGGATCGAACCCATAGATGGGTTACCTAGATATCCTTTGTTTATTAAAGGAATCAGAATCCATGTAGTTCGAGTAAGGGAGTATGATGTTTAATGATTGATGGCTCAAAGAAGGATTTCATAATAACTTTTACACTCTAAGCTCTTGTGAGTCATGCTCGGTGTGAGAAACAAGATGTATTGGTAAAAATCAGACAATTGTGCCATGAAAGATGTAATCATAAGAAATAATGTGGGGCTTATGTATGTATTACTGCCCAGATAAATGAAGATTAGTATTTACTTCAGGGAAGAAATCCAGGAATAGGGTCCATAAAGGTATATGTGCTTCATGGAGATTTGAATACTCTAACTTGAGGCTTACTCCAGAAAAGGAGGCCCAAATTAGGAGAAGAGTTATGATAGGAACTTACTCCTGAAAAGGAATCCCAGATCAAAGGTAAATTAGGACTGGTTAAGAGAAATTAAGACTGGGGCTTACTCTTGAAAAGGAGTCCCAGGTCAAGAGACTTGAAAAATTAAGGGACTGGGGCTTACTCCTGAAAAGGAGGCCCAGATTAGGGGACGTGGGCTTACTCTTAAGAAGTATGCCCAGGTTAATGAGTTATCTCATTGTAAATGACGAGGTTTGATGAATGAAATCTCAATCTTTAGGGATATAAATATGTGTAAATCACTAGATTTTGAGAGTTATTCCACATAATTCCTTTCAGATAAGGATTTAAAATTAAGAAATCATGCTATAAATGGCTTCGAAGAGTGTCTTGAAGACTAAATCTTGAATAGGAGAGGTGGAATGAAATAAGAGGGGTGAAATGGGCAAGAAGGGCACCCATGGAGGAAAAGACGCGCAACTCCCGGTCGCGCAGGTATACCTGTGCGACACATGGGTACTTGCGCGATGGTTAACCAGTAGGGTAGTACTTGAGTGACTCTTCGTTAAAGCCTTTCGAATCCTCTTGAGGTTCTTCTAGAAGAGGGGAACACAAGTTCTATTGAAGGAGTAAGGCGGTGCACAAGTGTGGCTTTTTCCCTTAAGGGCTGGCCACTCAGGTGCACAAGTGTTGATGAGTATCAACACTTAGGCCTTCCTCCCCCTCTTTAGATCTTCCTTTCTAGGTAAGAAATTACCATAGAAGTGTTTCAGATGCTTTGATAATAGACTAGGGCGCCGAGAGCTCAAATCTGATTTTTTTTGGAAAAAAAATCCTCTTTTAATGGGGGGCCCACACGGTCTATTTATAGGAAGGAGAAGACCCCAAGTAGTTATCACTTAGGTCACGCAAGTGGCTTGCATGACCATTTTGCATCGCACAAGTGGACTTGCACAACTATGAGGGAACTGGTGCGGCATATGGGAAATATTCTTCTTGTTCATCCCTTTGTCAATTTTTTATGTTTTCTTGAAAGGCTAAATCAATTTGTGCTAAGTCATTTCCCTTTACATTCCTATGGGATCTGTGACGAAAAAGGATCGTCAATAAAATTCCCCCCTCAGAGTTGGATCCAAATGAAATGAGGATTTGACTCTAAAGAAAAGAAGAAAACCAAAGGAAATGAGGCGCACTAGTCTTTCGGTGCGCAACATTGGGCACCCAGGTTAGAGTCGCGCTGGGCTGGAGAACACTGGGTTTAGGCGTGCAGATAGGCCGCCTGGCCTATAAATACACGGTCATTGGTCACGCATAGCATCTGATTCTGGATTCTCAAGCTCTCGCCATACATGTCATCTTCGCCGCGCAAGTCTCTTTTTCCGCTGTTTCTTCACCGCCGCGCTGCTTTCAAGGTAATAAGACTTGCACGGTGACACTTGCGCGATAGAAACATGCGCAACACATTTAACACTTGCGTGAAACATCCATACTTGCACGCCTTAATGAATATGCCATTTTTTCGAATTCTTTCACAAATTTTATGAAACATCAACTTACATAAAAGTTAATTTATTCAAATTTTTTGCAGAATCAATGGCTCTTAGACCTGTAATAGTTGATGAACTGGCTAGAAAGAAGATTGATGATATGATGAACATCCATGGCCACGATTATTATACTTTCAAAGATAGAACTCTTCTGGATTTGGCTATGTATCTGAAGAAATATCATCATGACTTCCCACAGAGCACTTATCTGCCTTTGTATGGCTATGGTCATCTACAAGAAGTCCCCATTCCAGAACCAAAGAACTATCTTTCATTTTCATGGTTTTAGAATTACGCCAACTTTGCTTCAGAAAATATCTCCAGTGGAGGTGTATTTCTAAATGCTGGAATAGTGGAGAAGGACCACATGATGCATCATAGCCCTTGCACACTAGATCTGAAAGATCATACACCTGAGCTGCAACCACATTGTCATTCTTCAATCTTACGAAATACTCAAATGGATCAATCCAAATGCTGGAAGAAATGTTGGGACTTCCGTCCTGGGGGAGGAGTGAAGCCAACTTGGATGTGGGCATACTGGGTGCGAAAAACTTGTGCAGAGTTTGTCGAGGATCTGAAAGGAGTGGTGATATATGAAGCTGTCTGGGTTGGGCAAACATATGTTTACAGACATGATAACTTCGTGCTGGAGATACTCAGCCACTGGAGCCCAGAAACTAATTCTTTCCATCTGACTCATGGAGAAGTAGGCATCAGTCTGTGGGATGTCCACAAGATCTCAGGGGCTCCAATTCTGGGCAATTTGTATGATGAATTCATTCCTCCCTAGGTGACTTGGAATGATTTAGAGAAAACTCCTGCTTTAGCTCTGGAATTATTTAAGATCTTCCACAGGTTCAAGAGTTCAGAGACCTCATTAACTCATTCTAGAAAGGATATTCATCTGGATGAATGGATGAATATATTTATTATTGAGAAGAAAGAGAGGGAGCAATAGGATAAGGATCCGAAAGAAAAAGGATCCAAGAAAAAGAAATCCACAGATAAGAGGCCCAAACGTCCTACCACCTGCCCAAAACCTGAGAAGAGGGGTGGTCCTGGCACATTCTGGCCAACTCTAGAAGCAAGAGAGTTCAAGAAGTGGGGATATGAGGTTAATCAAAGAATCCCAAAGAAGACTCATCTGGCGGGCTTCTTGGCAATGTGGCTCAGTGTTTATCTCTTGACAGTTAGGGATTCAAAGGGAGGCGTGAGGCTAGGGACCTTCGTCATTGCGGCAAAGGTGGCTGAGGAAAAAAATGGTTGGGTTTCCTACCCCCATTTTAGCAAAGATTCACAAGAGTTTACTTCATGTCTACATGGGTAAATCTCCATTAAGAATAGTGGGACCATTCCATGTTTTATGGGGATGTATAACCACTCACTTCAAGACTTACAATGTACAGAATGGATTACAAATTCATGGATGTTATTTCAGGCTGTCAATGCAATAATTCCCTAGAGTTTCTCCATTAGATGTTAATGCCTATGACATGAAAGTGAGGGTGAGCATGTTTAAGGAATTCAACTTCTTTCCCTATGGAAGTCCGCAAACAGGGCAGTTTGTTGATGATGGGACAACCCATTTGGATTTGAGGGAATATATGCTAGCTTGCAGGGATGGTGTGCTAGTTGCCAGGATTGGAGGAGAAATCATATGCAAGGCTTATACTCCATATAGATTTGCACGTCAATTCAAATTTCTGCAACTAATTGCTGTATCTCCTCCAGTACATGTTAGGTTAGAGCAACATCTGATGGTTGCTCGGCAACTATGGCTGCTGACATCAAGGGAGAAGACTGGGGCAGTATTTGATTTACCAGTTGAAAAAGTGGCACAGAATTTAACTACATATTATTCCGAACACTGGATAGCATCATACCCCAAAGGGATATTGAATCACCCAGTTTATCAGGTAGGGAAAAGGAAGAGTACTGTAGAGAAAGAAAACATTCCTCATGAAGGTGATGCTTCCCCACCTGAAGTTGATTCGACAGACTTCTCCTCTAGAATTAATTTACCGGATTCCCATGATGGGGATGATGAGGCACAACCAGTGGCAAAGTGGTTTCATGCCCGATATAATCCTCCGGCCAGAATTAAAAGACCAACTCCATCAACTCCTGGTGACTTACTTCATTGCAGTAATTTAATCACGACTACTTTATAAAGCAATACGTCTTATTTTCTCATTATCTATATGTAGTTGCAGAAGGTGGGATGAAATTAAAGTCAAATATTGTAGGGCCTTCCTCGCAGCCTTCATATCTAAGACCGGAGGTTGTCCAGCTATGGTAGAGTTTATACTGTGGTACTGAGACTGCCTGGCTGGATTTGTGTAAGGGCCTACAACATCCTGGAATAGAGAATATTATGGCTTTTAAAAATCTTCAATACGAGGATAACCCCAATGAAGTGCGGGCTTACATTAGAGAGCCGGAAATGCTCATATATGCCACTGATGAGTCCATTCCTATCACCAGGCTGGTAAAGGAAATGATTGATTGTGGAGCCACTGAGGGGGTTGGTGGTTCTGGAGATGATGAGTGGCATGAGTATTTTTCTCTTGAAGATGTAAGTTTTCTTTCTTTATTTGCCTTGCAAATTAATTTCAGTCAAAGATTTGTTACTTAAGGAAGTTATTTTTTTCATATTGCATCTTTCAAAGAAAGGAACTGAGGTTCCTTCGCCACAGTATAGCCCTGATGGTACTTCCATCGGGGATGCTGCTTATTCTCCTCGCGAACCGGGCGAGATATCTCCAGCCCAGCAGGCCATGAATGAGGCGTTGTACATAGCCTTCCATTCTCCAATCCAAGTTCCAATAAGGGAGACTACCGATACTCCCAAAAAACCAAAGAAGCAAAGGCAATGAAGGAGGAAGTAAATAGCTAAACACTTCATTAGTAGCGGTAAGTCCTTCGGGTAATCATGAGTTTATACCCATGACCACATGGTTACTCATATTTCTGGGGATTGCAGGGGATTCATCAATTCCCCCCCCCCCCCGAGGGAAAGGACTGATCCTCCTTCAAAGACCACAAAGGATGCTGTGGAACAATCACAAATCCAGGATGACTTGGCTGCTCCTGGAGAAGAGCTAGCATCTATTCCCAGTATCCCTCCTACTGATGTTTCAAGAAGAGAAGAACCTGTCTCTGGTAAGTCAACAATGCTTCACAAAAAATGTTTAATGAAACACCGATTGACTTCCATTCTGTGATACTTCAGGTTCAATTCATGCATTATATCTTCTAGTTACTTTTGCAACCGATGCAACTAATGCTATGATTTTACCCGAAGATGCTGTCCAGGGTCAGGGGTTGCAGGACGTAAGTCGTCAAGAAGACACATAAAATTCTCCCACTTGTGAGACTAACCAGGATTCTGAAATATCATTGGATGAAATGATGAATCATGACATGTCTTTCTAATAATTTTATGATCATGCTAAGTTGTCATGTGATTTAGAAGACCTTGGGCGCGAGTGTTATCTTTCACCCAGTAAATTTTCTCATAATTTACACTTCTAATCATGACTGAAAATGATATGCAGTTCCATCCATAGAAACTGCTGAACTGCCAATTCCTGAAGAGGGTGTGGACATTGATGTCAACCCTACCATTGTAGAATATTTCCTCAAGTAGAGCTAAATCCAGTAAACCCTCCTGAGACCCATCCTGAAGATCCTGTTGAGACTGGGAAAAAATGGGAGGAGTCTTCTCAGGTTGGTGATCCACCTTCGAGTAAGGGATAAAAATATTTGTGATTGTACTTAATTTGAAAGACAATGGATTCTTTTTTTTATCCTTTAAAGCTAACCAATGCTTTCAGTTAATCATGCAGGGCCGTCAACTGCAATGGCTAGATCTGGAGGTGAGGCATCAGCCTCTGCCCAAACAGCAGTAGAAGGTGAAGCAACCAGGGTCAGGTGGGAAGAAGCAGAAAAAAGGAACTTTATTAAGTGCATTAATCATAGATTATATGCCCCCTGTGATGATGATATTGAATCAGACCCAGAGGTGCTTAAGGCGCTCAACTTTTCACAACGTAAGGCATGGAATAATATATGTAAAATCATATCTGAGGTGCCTTTAGATGATATATCATCGAATATCCCTTGATTTTCGTCCCAATTCATCATGCTAGGTCTTGGAGGATTTGGATATCAAGAAATCCATACCACGGTGAAACAAGTCATCTTCAGGAGAGAGTAAAAGAAAAAGTGTCACGAAGATCTGACCAGGGTGAAACTGTCAATCAACATTGGCGAATTTGAGGCTACTATATCCCAAGCTGAGGCTGACTATGCTGCCAGGATGAAGGAGCTGAAGCATAAGATCAAAGAAAAAGTCTTCCAGAATATGCACCTTCAGAAACAGTTAGATGTTGTTACTGGGGAACTTGAGCAACTCAATAATTCATTAGAGGGAGTTCAAACGAATGGTATGGAGACCATTGCAGATGCTAAGAAATCACTCCATCAGGCTGAAAAGAGTGATGTTGGTCGAGTACACAAGCTTCAAGTAGCTGCTAATGAAGCTCGGGATGCAGTTCATCAATTAAAGACTTATATTGAAAATCTTTTGTAATTCCTTGGAAAAGAGAAGAGACTCAAATCTGTGGATGTCCTTCTAATTCTTGTGCATCAATGAAAAATACTTTCACCATCAATCATTCGTGCACACATTTTCTTGCTACCTGATTTAAATTTTACCTAAGCCACTAGGCCTAGTAAGAATAGTTTGATTTTTACTCGGATTAATGTTAATAACCCTACAAACATTGAATCTTTTAATTGCTCAATATTACCTAAATCATACAAAATGTATGTTTAGTGAGCTGGAACTTGAATTTTATTCAGAGTTCCTTTGTCTTTTGTGGGAAGTTTAAAGTCATGCACGTCGGATATAAAGAGGCTAATCTTTAAGGTTGAAATAGATTTGACGGAATGAATTATAATTGACTCAATTCGTTGACAATTTATCTAAAAACATAGTACCATACTGAAGTTATGAGGGAAAATATGTAAACTATGACTTAAGAATATTTCAATCTGAGGGATGATATGAAAAAGAGATAAAAGTCATTAGAAGAAGTAGATCCCAAGAATGAAGTTACCATTTTTTAACAAACCCATTAGGGGGTTGAATTATGTAGGGCCACATAAGGGAATTGGCTGCATAATTAAATAAAATAGTATCTTTTGGCTAACAAGTCTGTTATGTAGACTGTTTATGCAAGGCTGCCTATGGGCACGTGCTGCATAGTTAGGCAAAAGAAGTCTGAAAAATTTACTTTCCTAGTGCTAAAAGCCAGTGAATGTTTATGGAGATTCAAATTTTCCAAAGTATAAAGTTTGCTGTATGGAAAGAGGTACTCAAATATGGAGAAGATATTTCCAAACAAGATTATCAAAGAACTTGATGGATATCACTCCTATGAAGGTTTGACCCAAACGTAGGGAAGGAGAATATAAACCATAGACATGAATACTTTCAAATAATGAAAAAGGATATGGGACAAATATGTTAAGGATGGCTATTTTTGAGGATCCCTACATACTGTAATTTAAGACAACTCAGGACAAAAGAGGCATTCTTCCCAAGAATGAAGTTACCACTATCCGAAAAACCCGTTAGGGGGTTGAATTATGTAGGGCCACCTAAGGGCATTGGCTGCATAGTCAGATAATAGTATATTTTGGCTGACAAATCTGTTATGTAGATTGTTTATGCAAGGCCGCCTATGGGCACGTGCTGCATAGTTAGGCAAAAGAATTCTAAGAAGTTTGACATTTTTGTGACTAGAAGTCAAGAAAAGGGTTATGAAGATCTGAAAATATTTAAGGATAGGATTATGACACATAAAGATGGGTATTCTTCAATGTATACAGAGATACACAGATCAATGCTAACCATAATCATGTTGTGGCTGGGTCTTGAATGGAAATGTTGGACTTCACTACGTATCCCATAAGGATGGGAAACAAGCCATACGTAGTTCTTAAACTATAGTTTAACGTCGTGCGGGACAAAAGGATTATAGATCTTAGTTTAGGTTCATAGAGGTTGGACCATTGTAAGAAATACACAGTGTGTGTTTTCATGGGGACTTTTCAGCCAAGGGACTGAATGTGGAATTTGGGGTTAGGCCCAAAGACAAGGGGCTAGATTTGAGGGACACTTGAACGTTCTTACATATCCCATAAGGATGGGAATCAAGCCCACGTAATTCTAGAAATACCATATGTACAAATTTGGTTCGTACGTGTGAAGGGTAAAAGGGGTATTTAGTACAATGATGGTTTAACCCAAGATAAAAAGTTTGGGTGTTTCCATGTATGCATGTAGTCTTTGAAATGAAACATGATTGAAAATTCAATGTAAATAATGGTTCCCACTCAGGTGAGGGTATCAAAGAATATTTTAGTTTATTGTCATACTGTACAAAAGTGTTGTATAGTTTAACATCGTATAGAAAGGGTGAAAGTGAACCAATGTAAATATATTGATTCTAGGGGCGGTTTCACGAATCAACATTGTATGAGATGGAGGTGAACCGATGTGAAGACATTTATTTTGGGCTTGATCCTTGGGAGGTTGCCTACATACCCATCCTAGAAGGCAAGGATCAAAGTCTGTGTAGTTCAATTAAAGAATGAATTAATGATCAAGTTGTTCTTGGGGACAACGACCTAAAAAATGATGTTGTTGGGACTTACACATGGTTAGTATCCCAAAGAGAGTGTTATGGTTGAGGTTAGCTCTAAGCTCACGTGAGTCATACTTGGTGTGAGAAACAAAAGGTAACAACAACCTTAACAATGCATAGTTTAATGTCATGTTGGACATATAAAGGGACTATGCGGTTTAAAGTATTGCAGTTAGGACTATTGGTGCCCCACAGTTTAATGTAATGTAGCAGGGACAAATTACATTTTAATGTCATGTAGGACATATCAAGGTCTTTCTGTATAGTTTAGCATCATGTAGTTAGGATGATGTGGACAATATAGTTTAACGTCATGTTGGACAAAAGGGGGACTGTGTAGTTTAATGTCATGCAGTGAGGACAAAAGAGTAAACCATTTAACGTCATGTTGGATGCATTGGGGATTTTTTCTCATAGTTTTACGTCATGTTAGATGAAAGTGTGAATAGTTTAAGGTCATATGCATGGACCGTTGCTGTATAGTTTAACGTCATATATCAAGGACGATTAAGGGGACATAATTTAACGTCATGTTGGACGTATGTGCAAATAGTTTAGGGTCATAGGCTTGGACCGTTGATGAGGCAGTTTAACGTCTTGCTGGACCAAGGTACAGTTTAAGGTCATACTGGACCATTGATTATGTAGTTTTAACGTCTTTCTGGATGTAGGGGACGTTTATACAGTTTAGCGTCATGTAGTTAGGACGTCACAGCTTAACGTCTTGCTGGATGTAAGGAACTTGAAAATAGTTTAGGGACATATGCATGAACCGTTGATGATGCAGTTTAATGTCATACAGGACCTAGTTGCAGTTTAAGGGCATACTGGACCATATAGGTAACTTTTTCACAGTTTAACGTCATGTGGGTTGAAAGCACAAATAGTTTAAGGTCATATGCATGGACAATTGCTGTATAGTTTAACGTCATATAGCAAGGAAAATAAAGGTGACACAGTTTAACGTCATGTTGGACGTATATGCAAATAGTTTAAGGTCATATGTATGGACCATTGCTGTATAGTTTAATGTCATATAGCAAGGACTATGAATTTTGTGATTATACAAAATACTTCTTCAAAAATATGGCATTGGTTGGAGTAGTGATGAGTTCTCCATCCATAGAGATTAATGAATAATCTCCATTAGAGTAGACCCTATGTATTGAATAAGGTCCATCCCATTTTGGCTCAAGCTTGGGAGGTTTCTTTCTTGGTATCATTGGAGTTCTGAGAACTAATACCAATTCTCCCTAAGTGAATGAATGAAGATGAAATTTTTTGTTAAAAGCTCGTGCTATTCGATTTTGATAGACTTCCAAGTGGTGCAAAGTGCACAATCTTTTCTCATCTAACCATCCAAATTCATTCAATCGCTTTTGAGATTGTTCATCTATAGATGATTGATCAAAAATGGCAACTCTGAGCGAGGGTAGTTGATCTTCAATGGGAAATATGGCTTTCGTTCCATTTACTATTGAATATGGAGTTGACCGAGTTGCAGTGCGGGTGGTAATCCGATAATCCTATAAAGCATGAAAGAGTTTATCAGGCCATGATTTCTTATCTTTATCCACCATCTTTTGCAGTATATTTGAAAGAGTCTTGTTAAAGGATTATATCTGTCTGTTGGCCACTGCATGATACCGAGATGAATGGTTGGATTTGATTTTGAATTATTGATACATCTTCTTCCCCTTGGATGAATAGAAGTTGGTGCCATTGTCCGCCAATATGGTATGAAGGACACCAAATTTGGTAATGATGATAGACTTGATGAAGCTAACAACGCATCTAGAACTGACTTCCTTGAGAGGTATTGCCTCTGCCCATTTGGAAACGAAGTCAGTAGCAGTAAGAATGTACTTAAACTGCTTGGCCATAGCCGAAGGGTAAGGTCCCACCACATCCATTCCCCATGTGGAAAATGACCATGAGTATTTAGCTGTATGAAGCAACTATGGAGGTTGATGAATGAAGTTGGCATGTACATGGCATGAATGACACTTCTTTGTGAAATCGACACAATATTGTATCATTGACGGCCAAAAGTATCCAAGCCTTCGAATCTGATCAGACAGTCTATGTCCAGACCGGTGGGCACCACAGACTCCTACATGCACTTCTTTCATGACAGCAATTGTATCTTCACCATCAATGCATCTGAAGAGAACTCCATCAAAACCTCTTTTGTAGAGAATTTTCTCTAGGTGATCTGGGCTATCATAAAGAGTAAAATTGAACACACGTCGCTGGAATTGTTCTTTATCAGCTCTATCAGGTGGAAGTGTTCCATTTTGAAGGTATTCCCTGATAGGTGACATCCATCCTGTATTATGACAATACGGTTCAGGAATGGGACTAATTTCATTAATTTCCTATGTTCTAATTTGAACATAAGGTGAAATTGCGCGATGGTGGGAAATACTGATCATTGTCTCATCCCGATTAGGATCTTCCAGAGCTATGGCTATATTAGACAGTGCATCAGCTTGAGCATTTTGTGATCTTGGGACATAAGAAAATGTAGGTTCCAAAGGGAATTCCGCCATTAACTCTCTGATCTAATCATACAAAGGGATTAGTTCTTCTTTTCTGATGGCATAATCCCCATTGACTTATTTGATTACCAGGTCTGAATCACCTTTCACCTTTAAGTGATTTACTTGTGGTTGAAGCGATAATTCCATGCCGGTGATGAGAGCTTGGTATTTGGCTTCATTATTGGTACCAACTTCCCACAATAAGAAGGAATAAGGTAACACTGCCTTTTCTAGTGAAATGAGCACAATTCCTAAGCAAAATTTGTTGAATTTAGGATTTTCCATTTTCCTCACTATTAGACTTCTAGAAGCACCATCAAAATACATTTCCCATGCCTAAGAACTTTCTTGAATAGAGAAGACTTCTTCATCAGGGTGTTCAATATCTGAAGATTTTTCTTCCCCTGAAGGGTGTTCAGCCAGGAAATCAGCCAGAGATTGGCCCTTTATCACCTTTTGAGACACATACTGAATGTCAAATTGCTGCAAAATAACTGCCCACCTTTCCAGACGTCCTATAAGAATTGGACAACTAAGGACGAATTTGAGCGGGTTTTTGTGAGATACCAATTGGACCTCGTGATGTTGTAGGTAGTGTCTCAACTTCTGAACTGCAAAGATTAATTCCAGGCAGCACTTCTCAATACTTGAATACTGGGTTTCTGCATCAAGCATAGTTCGACTGAGATAGTAGAGGCTGTTTTCATTCCCAGCATCATTCTTTTGAGAAAGAAAGGCACCCAATGATCGCTCTAGAGTTTTCACGTAGAGGATAAGTGGTCTTCCTTCAACAGGTGGAATGAGTACCGGTGGACACAAGAGGTATTTCTTGATAATATCAACTACTTCTTGACATTCTTCAGTCCACTGGTAAGTGACTCCCTTCTTCATCAATTTGGTGAAGGGTAATCTTTTTCCTGTTAAATTGGCGATGAAACGATGAATATAGGCTAAGGGTCCTTGAAGTACTCTTAATTTTTTCAAATTTTGAGGAGGTGACATACCAAGGATTGACTTGATCTTCTCAAGATCGACTTCAATACCATGATGGTTTACAAAAATGCCGAGAAATGTTCCTGAGGTTACCCCAAAATCACAATTTAAGGGGTTCATTTTAAATTATGTTGTCGAAGCTTGCAGAATATAACTTCCAAATCATCCAAGTGATTAGAACGTTTCTTGGATTTACCTACCAAATCTTCTACATATCATTCAACAAAATTCCCTAAGAAGGGGTTGAAGATATGATGCATGTCACGCTGATATGTCGCACCTGCATTCTTTAAGCCAAAGGGCATTACCTGGTAGCAAAACACACCCTGAGGGGCTCTGAAGGATGTGGATTCCTCGTCTTCTGGGGCCATTCAGATGTGATTATATCCAGAATATCCATCCATGAAGGAAAGTGCTTCATATCCAGCTATTGCATCAATCAAAAGTTCTGTAATCGGAACTAGGAAATCATCCTTAGGACAATTCCAATTAAGATCTCCGAAATCAATGAAAACTCTAATTTGTCCGTTCTTATTCTTTAAAGTGACAATATTAGCCAACCACTTGGGATATTGAACTTCTCTGATGAAGTTAGCTTTGATAATCTTATCCACATCAGGTTCAATTTTGGAAGCATAAGTTGGGTGTGTTCTTCTCACGGCTTGCTTAAATCCTCGATGTTCTTCTGGTAAACCCAAATGATTAGTAACAAAATCAGGATCATGTTGGGGCATTTCGGTATATTTCCAAGAAAATATATCTCTATTTTTCTTTAGAAAGAAAATATACATCTCTTTCTCTTTAAGAGTCATGGCCGCACTGATTAAAGTGGGGTGTGAATCTTCTTTTGTACCCAGATTTATTTCTCTGAGTTCATCCACAGTTGTAGAGATATCGTCTTCAAATGCTGGAGGAGCATCTCTGATATATTCCTCTTCTTCTTCAACATGTATTATTTCTTCCGTTTCTACTTTCATAGTAGATGATAAAGTATAATATTCATGATCAGAAGAGATGTCAAAATTTTCATATCTTGAAGAAAAAGATTCCATTTCCGACCCGATTGATGATGACGAGTCTTCTTTGGGTAATAAAGAGGAGATGATGGATTGAGAATCGACATCATTGTTCACCTCCAATGTTTCTATAACTTCTTCTGACCTAATTAGCAAAGCATAGACTTGTTGGATTTCAGAAGATGAAATGAAGACGTCACCATTTCTGCTTTCATCACTACTTGGTAGATTACCAATTTCTCCCATGTTGTCTGGCTCGATTGCCGTAACTGACATTATGGATCTTTCCATAAGAGTATTTTGATTTGGGTCTATCTTGTCAATTTTACTAATAGGCAAACACATAATCTGTACTCACATGTGTAAATGGATTTACTGTAATTTTCTCCAAACCATATGGAGCATTAACTTTGGTAATCTCTTTTGTTGTGGATTTCTCCCTTCCATTCATGTGATAGAATTCCACCTCAATGTATTGAGACTCACATGTCTTGAACGGGTCCTTATCACCATACAATGTCCCAACTTGACCATAGAAACAATATTTGAGACATTTATGGTAGGATGAAGGGATAACTGCATGTTGATGTAGCCAGGGTCTTCCAAGCAAGATGTTGAAGGCCGAGTCTTGATCAACAACCCTGAAATCTGAATTGGATACAAGATCTCCAAACTGAGTTTTGAGTGTAACTTCTCCCAGTGGTTCTTGTTCATTTTTATCATATCATTGTAACATCATGGTAGAAGTAGATACATCATATTCCATGAGGCCCAATCGACGAAGTGTACGAATGGGCAAGTGGTTGACTCTTGAACCATTGTCAATGAAAGTTCTTCAGACGTCTATTCCATTGACCTTTCTAGATAAGTACAAATGTCTAATATGTCCATGCACAACATCATCTTCATATTCATCAGTAAAAGATATTATTACATGGAATTATGTAGGATTATTCTCTATGTGATAGACTTCAGCTACAGAAATTTCAGTTTCAAACTTCTGAGGACATGACAAAGCCTCAATGAGTGCTTCTCGAAGATCTTTTGACAGATTCAGAGCATCCAGAATTGATAACTTGGCTGGTACATGGGCCAAGTGTTTCAATATATCATACTTTTGATCCAGATGTCTGCGTTTCCCAATAGGAATATGTGGTTTAGCAGGTACCTTGGAAGCATATGCTTTGGAAGTTGATGCATCTTGTATCGGGATAGGAGTTCGCAACATTCCTGGTTTTGGGAGATTAGACTGATTAGATCCATTTACTTGCTGAGAGGAAGAAGATGGAACTTTCAACCGATCCTCCAAAATAACTGTGCCAGGACTGAATTTTCTATTGGTAGAAGAACTTTCTTGTTTTTTCTGAGCTCGCTGAAGGGCTCTACCACGAGTGTCTGCTGCGTACATAGTTCTAGCAGGGGTAGAATTGGAATAGTGGCTTCTGAAAGATCCACATATTCCCCTGTATCTTGAGCCTCTGGAACTCCATCTGATTCCCTTGTTTGATACAGGTAATTCTGGCTCATTGAAATTGAAACTGCGACTGGCATATGGATCTGTTAATTGAATCATATTAACAGAACCATAGATTTACTCTTCGTCTGATGAATATTCTACCTGATTATCCTATTTAGGTTGTTCCGTTGGGTGGGGTGGTGCCCATGGCTTTGAAGTAGATGGCATGAAGTCCGCTAGAGTCAAATACAACTTAGTCATTGACACATACTCATCTTATTCTGATTCTTTTTCTTTCTTTGAATCATGACGTTTCTTTGAGGAATTTACCTCTGATGAAAAGGGTTTTGCCGCAACATTCATGGCAAAAGACACAATTGGTTTCTTTTAATTGTGTTCACAAAATAGCATGAGTTCGGTTGATTGTCTTTCTGACCATCCAATCATCATAATTCTGTGCATTTTTGCTTTTGACTTCTTGCCATTCGCCTTCCTCCTCTGGAACTATAGCAGTAACACATGCTACCTGAGTTGAAGAGCCTTTCAGTTTGACTTGTCCCGAGTCGACCATATTTTTCAAGAGGTCTTTGAAGACAAAACACTCCTTTATGGGGTGCCCCAACATTTGATGAAAAGGGTAATAATTTGAACGGTCTTCATCACCTTTCTTGTTTGGCCTCTTGGGCATTGTCAATTGAACCAAATTGTTTTCCAGAGCCGAAATGAAATAACCAGGAACTTGTTCATTTCGGAAAGAGTATGTTTTTATCTTCAGATCCTCAAATTGTTTTCGTCTTTGATCTCTTTGATCGTACGGACGAAACAACCTTTGTTGTTGGTGCTCAGGAGGTGGAGCCCTTCGAGAAAATGAAGGTGTTGAGGTAGAAACAGGTACAGGTGCTTGTTTAAGCATAACTGTAGCAATTTATGCTTTACCCATTCTCCTTCCTGGAGCTGATGGAATTACACGAGATTTAGCCTTAGCCTATATAAGGGAATCTTCAATCTGCTGAGCGATTGAAGTAAGGTCTCGAAACCATCCTGTGTATTTCACAGGGATTACGGGCATGCGTAATTCTTCATGTAGATTTGCCACACAGATTGGCAACAATTCTTCTTGAGGGAGTGCTAACCTCAAGGAATATGTTAATCCCTTCCATTGAGCAATGAAATCAGAGACCCTTTCACTCTCCCTTTGCTTACAGTTTGTAAGATCGAAAACTGTTGTCTTTGGAAAAGTTGAGTTGAACTGAAGGAGGAGTTTTTGGAGAAGATCCTCCCATCTGGTAATTGACCGGTATTGCAAGATTGTATACTAGACAAAAGCTGGTCCTTGAATGGTTCACACGAAGCATCTGAGTTTCACTGCTTCTTGATGCTCCGGTGTTCCCATCATAGGATCGCAACAAGACACGTAATGCATCTAATGCTGTTCAGTATTTCCTAATCCATTGAAAATATGGAATATAGGGTTCCCAAAACTAGATGGAGGAGAGATTGAATCTACCCATTCAGGGTAAACATTCTTTTCTGGTTGAACTTGCGCACGTTTCCCTTCCATAGTTTCTAACCGAGCTGTTAATGACTCAATAGTAGTTATTAACTTTTGAGAAACAGCCGGTTGAACATGGACCTGGGTAGGTGCAATGACTAGAGATTGGACAGATGTGGTGGTTGGTGCTGCAAATGATAGTAGCACTGCCAATTGTTGTTGCACTTGACCCGTAGGATTTGACCTGTGAGGGTGCACTGATAGAGGAGGATATTCTTGATCCATCTTAGTAGCTGCAACAAATTCTTTTGGCTGACGGACTCCAGCATGCTTAAGAAGAAGACTACTCTGAAGTAGTTCTGCATTCAACCTTCTTAATTCCTTCACTTCTTCCCCCTGTTGTGCAAACCTTTTCTCCATTGAGAGCGATTGACCTTCTCCAGAGGAAGGATATGTAACCTATTCTTTTACCTTCCCTTTGTTGGATCCTTTCCAGAGAGGGGGAAGTTGGTTACTCAAAGGATTACCTAGGTTCTGAGTAATCCTTTGATTTCGTGTATGCACACCTTCTTCATTTGTGTCGGTGCATACATCTTCTTGAGCCGGAACCTCTTCATCTGAGTCCCCTGAGTGAGCCTCATTTGGT
This sequence comes from Viscum album, assembly GCA_963277665.1. Lineage (NCBI taxonomy): Eukaryota > Viridiplantae > Streptophyta > Magnoliopsida > Santalales > Viscaceae > Viscum > Viscum album. Next base: position 676,769,467 of record OY728150.1, read on the forward strand.
GGATCAGAAACAATGTCATTGATTACATTGATTGATATAGCATCCCGTCTTTTTATAACACAACTTTCATTCCATTACACGGAACTGAGGATCGTTAAGGTTTAGTGTCTTGGAAACAAGGATCATAATACATAAAAAAAACCTAAAACATTCTTCTTAAACACTTGAAAGTCTTCTCCTTTAGTTCATCCTATGTTCATTATGCATCTCATATCCTGGGGACATACATCAAAAGAATGGGTGAGCAGAAGGCCCAGTAAGGGAAACAAGAGAAACATTTTACATGTGAACTTGAGATACTTCAATAAGGACATGAAAAGAACTTTAAGGCATGAGAAAGAAATCATGAGATACATCATAATAAAAATAACATTTTCATAACTTGAATATGTGGCTGCAACACTTAATATTGACAATCATTTCGTTTCACCAGGGTCCATCCCCAAGGTGTTGTTAAAAATTACCAAGGTTATTCACCAAGGCGTCGTTAAAATGGTCATCTCTAGAGATTAAGTCATTACCCAATGCATTGGAGCGCTATCAGGGCGCACCCTTAAATTTTCCTTTATTATCATGTGAGCCACATATATCATCATCAAACATTTCATAAATAACCCATATAGCATAAAATAAATGGGTTTCATTTCATAATCATAACGTTTTAAAAACTGCTTTAAAGACATGATCTTTACGTTACTTTAAACCCACGGAAAGGGAAAGTGGGTATCATGTATGTAAATCCCAGAATTTAAAATAGAACATTTATATATATATGTGAATACCCCTATAGAAATAGGAGTTTTGAGTATTCACTTTATAACATAAAATAATTTTGAGAAAAGAGAGGCATTTTGAGACGAAAATTCTGCAGCATAACGGCTATGTTACAAGGTTTTAGAAAACATTGAAAAGAGAGGGAACATGGGTCGAACAATCATAATTGAACCATAAAATAGTAGAGGGACAGAATAAGAAGTATATATGGACATGGTGATGCAATTTCAAGGACATAACATTTGAAATGAAAAGCATGGAAGGAAGACAAAAGTTTGATTTCTCTTATGAAAATTCGGCAGCCTAACGGCGTCACTTAAACTTCAACAAAAATGAATTGAACAGATCAAATAGGGTCTCTCATCATATGATCATTAGAGATCAGTATGATATATATAGAGATCATACCCCAACATAATAAAAAGGAACTTGAAAGATTTGACATGAAAATTGAACTTGAAAAATGAGAAGGGTGAAAGAATCACTTAAACATTCGGCAGCCTAACGACGTCACTTAAACATTCATAAAACGAAATGATGAGAGTAAGAGGGGATCTCTCATCATATAAACATGAAAGGGGAAGTAAGAGGAATATAAAATCACATCCTATCACATAATAACATGGAGCATAAAAGGAATGACATAAAAGAATTTACGTGAAAAGAAAGAGAGGGGTCGGATCCCTTACCTTAAAACGTGACCCTTGAAACTAAAAGTTTTGGAACTTGAGGGCTTGGGGGCACCTTGGGAGGACTCCTTGGGAGTTAAGGAGACCATAACTTCGTTGGGGGAGAGTTGGGAGTGGAAACTAAAGGAGGAAAGGGTGGGTATTTATAGGGAAAGTGAGGGGACAAGGCATTAATGACCAAGGGACACCTCACTAGTGGTTTTGGCAAAACCATGGGCTTGCCCATGGTATTTGCCCATGGTATTGGCCACTTGGGACACCTCACACCTTATATAACTATTAATAATTCGACCATATTGAAAATATACTTAATACATCATTTAATGATGTCATTAAACACCCGTAACTTAAAAACTATATTTTCACTATTCATCGAAAATTCAACTTTCTCAGAAAAATCCCAAAATTTCACCTTAACCAAATATCGATGCTCTAAATACAATTATGAACTCCATATTATAAAAATAATTTTCTAAATAATTTTAATTTAATTTTTAATTAAAAACACTATTCATCGAACATTAGTTTTTTTCAGAAAAATCCCCAAAAATTACCATAACATAATATCGATGCTCTGAGTTCAAAAATAAAGTCATTTTTATAAAAATAATTTTCTAATTATTTTTAATTAAATTCTTAATTAAAAATACTATTCATCCGAAAAAAACTAATACTTGACTAATAATTTATGAAACCGTTATTTACCCATTTTATTGAATCACATTACTTAATCTAGGTGTCTGAATTATATTAAAACTTTCTTTGAGTGAAATTACTAATCCATTTGGTCACATTACTAATCCTAAGCGTAAAAGCACTATTCATAATTTACTATTCATCAAAAATTAAGTTGATCTTATTAGACTCCAAATTCCTTACTGAACACTTTTCTAGAAGACCATTTTTTGAAAATCATTACACATCATTAGTTATTTAGGGTTTACATAAATATTTTAAAATATCCCTTTTTCAAAATTCATCAATAAAATACATTCTAAAATTATCTAGACATTTGAAATTTCACAAACATCACTAAAGGAAGAAATCTCAATTTATTCACCCGAAATGATTACACAAGGAAGCTAGGGTCTCGTCACATAGCCCCTTATAACACCGGCATAAGACCTAAGTGTAAGGTGTGCTATGGTGAGAGAATATGAGGGAGGCTCAGATAACATTGCCCTAGTAGTAATCTCTATTAACTTGAACTTCTCCCGAAGGCGTTTCCGTTCAAGCTTGACACGCTGGAGTTCGGCTTGGGCTTGGTCCAAAGTGAAGCCCACAGATGATACCTCCTTCCCAAGCTCTGATAAGTGGGATTCATAAGGGTCAAGTCTACTGGATGAAGCCATCAACTCCTCTTCCTGCATTAACCATTAACATCTTATTAAATCATTAAGAGTAAGTTAATCTACTACTCAAAAAGATTGGGTCGTTACATTCTTCCCCCCTTAAGAAATTTCGTCCCCGAAATTTATACTTAAGGCCTAGTCGAAAAGGTGAGGGTACTTTTGCTTCATTGTTTCCTCCGGTTCCCAAGTCGCCTCTTCATATTTATGATTCATCCACAACACTTTCACAAGGTGGGTAGTCTTGTTTCGTAGGACCTTGTCTCTACAGTCCAAGATCTCCACTGGCTGCTCCTCGTAAGAGAGGTCATGTTCCAGTTGTACCACCTCTGGGTTCAGTACATGCAAAGGGTCAGGTATGTACTTCCTCAAGAGAGATACATGGAAGACATCATGAACTTGAGCTAGGTTCGGTGGAAGTGCTAGACGATAGGCCACTGCTCCTATGAAATCAAGGATTTCATAGGGGCCAATGTACCTGGGGCTGAGCTTCCCTTTCTTCCCAAACCACATGACTATCTTCCATGGAGAAATTCGAAGGAAGACTTTGTCACCAACACCAAACTCCAAGTCCCTTCGACGATTGTCAGCATAGCTCTTCTGACGAATCTGAGCAGCCTTTATGTGTTGTTGGATGGAATGAACCTGTTCCGTCATCTCTTGCACGAGATCAGTCCCAAGAAGCTTCCTCTTACCAGTTTCATCCCAACAAGTAGGAGTTCTACACCGCTTTCCATATAGAGCTTCATAGGGTGCCATCTGAATACTCGAATGGAAGATATTGTTATAAGAGAACTCAACTAATGGGAGGTGTTGATCCCATCCACCTTGAAATTCCATTGATCATAATCTCAACATGTCTTCGAGTGTCTGAATAGTCCTTTCAGATTGGCCATCAGTTTGAGGATGATAGGCCGTACTAAAATTCAATTCAGTATTCAGAGCATGTTGAAGACTTCTCCAGAATTTTGATGTGAATCTTGGGTCACGATAAGATAAGATCGATAGTGGTACCCCATGCAGCCTTACCACTTCCTTCACGTATATCATGGCATGCTGATCCAGAGAGAAATCTTCCCGAATAGAGATAAAATGGGCTGCCTTGGTGAGACAGTCCACAATAACCCATATCGCATTGTTCCTTTGGATGTTTTCGGGAGACCAGTTACAACGTCCATAGTGATATTATCCCACTTCCATACTGGTATGGGTAGCGGTTGTAATACCCCCTTAGGAAGTTGTCGTTCTGCCTTTACTTGCTGACATACCAGGCACCTTGTAGTGTAATCAGCAATCTCCCTCTACATGTTATCCCACCAAAAATGATCACGAAGGTCTCTATACATCTTAGTGCTTCCTGGGTGTATAGAGAATGTAGAGCTATGAGCTTCATCCATCATTTCTTTATTTATCTCCGGAATATATGGAACACATAGTCTTGTACAAAATTTCAATACACCTTCTTGATCAATATGGAAATCAGGGGAATTCCCATCCTTTACAGCCTCAAACTTCTCCTGCAGCAAAGGATCTTCTTTTTGAGCCTTCTCGATCCTCTCTAGTAATGAAGGTTGAGAAATCATTTGGAATAGGGTTGATGATGTCCCTTTCCTTATAATTCCCATGTCCAGTTTTACTGGATCTTTAATCAAGGGATCTCCTACGATCCTCATTATTTCCAGAACAACAGGATCTTTCCTGCTTAACGCATCCGCGACTTTGTTTGCTCTTCCAGGGTGATAATGAATTGAACAATCATAGTCTTTAATAAGATCCAACCATCTCCTTTGTCTCATGTTCAATTGTTTCTGTGTGAAAATATACTTTAGACTTTGGTGGTCAGTGTATATATCACATTTCTCCCCATAAAGATAGTGCCTCCATATCTTTAGAGAAAAAACAACTGCCGCCAGCTCTAGATCATGCGTAGGATAATTCTGCTCATGAATCTTCAACTGTCGAGATGCATAATCAATTACTTTGTCATTTTGCATGAGGACGCACCCAATCCCTTTCAGAGATGCATCGCTAAAAATAACTAATCCTTATCCGATAGAGGGTAGTGTTAACATAGGTGCAGTAACCAATCTCTTCTTCAGCTCTTGGAAACATTCCTCGCATTCCTTTGTCCAGATGAACTTAACCCCTTTTCGAGTAAACTTGGTTAGTGGATTAGAAAGCTGTGAAAAGTTTTTCACAAACCTCCTATAATATCCTGCTAAACCAAGGAAACTACGAATCTCAGTTACTGTTGTGGTTTGAGACCACTCCTCCACAACCATTGTCTTTGCAGGGTAAACCGAGATTCCTTCATTGGTTATGATGTGCCCCAAGAAAGCCACATGTTGTAACCAAAACTCACACTTGCTGAACTTCCCAAAGAGCCTCTCCTTCTGCATAGTTTTCAATATAACCCTTATATGATCTTCATGCTCCTCACGACTTTTTGAATATATCAAAATATCATCAATAAAAACTACCACAAAGTTATCAAGGTAGTCCTTAAAGACTCTATTCATCAAATCCATGAAAATAGCAGGAGCATTAGTCAATCCGAAGGGCATAACAGTAAACTCATAATGCCCATATCTTGATCGGAAGGCAGTCTTTGGAATATCCTCCTTCTTCACCCTCAGTTGATGATAACCAGATCGAAGGTCAATCTTAGAGAAGAATTGAGCCCCGCGAAGTTGGTCAAATAAATCATCAATTCTTGGAAGAGGATATCTGTTCTTCACCGTGATCCCATTCAGTTCTCTATAATAGATGCATAGCCGCATTGATCCATCCTTCTTCTTCACAAAGAGAACTGGTGCTCCCCATGGAGACACACTCGGTCGGATAAACCCCTTCTCCATCAAGTCTTGGAGTTGTTTCTTTAACTCTTCTAGCTCCACATTTGCCATTCTATACGGAGTCTTTGATATCGGTTGAGACCCAAGTACTAGTTCAATGGAGAACTCTACCTCTCTTTCTGGGGGAGGTCCAGGTAACTCCTCAGGAAATACATCCATGTATTCCTGAACAATCGGAAAATCTTCTATATGTATGCTCCCTTTTCCTTCTTCATCATCACCGATTAACTCCATAAAGAATGCTATAGGAGGTGCTTCTAGATAGGGATCAGTTCGGGATATCTCTCCTTGGAAGATAACTGTAGGTTGTTCATTCAAGACTACTGAGATTTCCTTACTTCTGCATTTGATCTTATCATTATACTTTGAGAGCCAGTCCATCCCTAGTATAATGTCAAATTCCATCATGGGAATGACTACTAGATTTGCGATAAGATTGTGCTCACCAAAGTAAACACTAGAGTCTCTAAATACTGTTGATGCAAGGATAATCCCACTTGGAGTCTTGACAGACAACTCTACCTCTAATAGTTCGGGGATTGATTCTATATTCCTTGAAACGTTTGAGGAAATAAAGGAATGCATAGAACCAGAATCAAATAAAGTACTTGCTAGTTTTGAGAGGACGACAAGAGTACCTGCTACCACATCGTTCGGGACTTCAACTTCAGCTGTTGTGATAGCGAAAGCACGACCTTGCTCTCTTGGCCTCTGCTGAGGTTGATGGTGATTCCCCTCCACCGCCCTCGGATTTGGACATTGGTTAGCAAAGTGCCCAAGCTGTCCACACTTGAAGCATGTGACTTCGGGTAGGGCCAGAACCATCTTTCCTCTTTCGTTAGTGTTGGTAAGCTGAGGCTTCACCTCACTATGACAATTCCGAGCAATATGGCCTCCTCTTCCACACTTGTAGCACTTGCAACTTCTGTTCAAGAAGTTCCCCAGATGATTCTTCCCACATTTATTGCATGTGGTAAGTTGCATTTTCATTCCACCTCTTCCCTGATCAAAAGACTTCCCTAAACTGGGATCCAGCGATCTCTTCTTTTCATTTGGTTTATGAGACCATTGTGTCTCACCAAACTCCAGCTCGACTTTCATATCACTTCGAACTATTTCTTCATAGCTATCATAGTCCATGTTGGCTAGATTCTTCCGCAGATGAGGTCATAGTCCACCAAAGAATCTATCAACCTTCCCATTAGGGTCCATGACAAAGCTTGAGGTATAACGGGAAAGCCTTGTGAAGTTCATCTCGTAGCTTCCGACAGATTCGTTCTCCTTCTACATCAGCTCGAGAAACTCTTTCTCTATTCTCGTTCTTATGGAACGAGGGAAATACTTGTTAAGGAAAATTCCCCAAAATTATTCTCACTCTAAAGCTTCTATCTCTCCTCTTGGCTTCGTGTTTTTGATCAGTGACCGCCACTGATCAGCTTCTCCCTCTAGGCGGTAAACAGCAAGGGTAACTTTTTCTTGTTCCGAACAATGAAGTACAGAAAAGATATTTTCAATGGAGCTTATCCATTGTTCCGCAACCAATGGGTCAGTAGATCCACTGAATGTTGGCGGTCGTTGACGCATGAAGGACTCAACAGAGTGTTGATCCCTTCGTGGTGAGGTCAGCCTCTCAGCTTGATTCAAGTTATTACTCATAACTTGAGTCAGTTGGTTCATCATTCGCATGAATGTTTCCATTCCGGCTTCCATCGTAGGGCCGTCAGCACATGGTGCATTGCGGTCACCATCGGCACGGTTCCTCCTATTGCCCGCCATTTTCTAATAGAATAAAACCATAGTAAGAAACTTATTTCATTTATGAATATTTTAACTAAGACTTCATGCTTAGACAATTACACTTTTCTATAATTCCTTCATAATGATTCATAAAAAGCTTGTGATTAACCAAACATATCCCCCGGGAGTGTCGTAACCAAGAGTGCCGCAAGGCCCGTTATCGTGCACCAGTTCCCGTTCGAGTCTAGCTCAAAGCGGTGTTTTCGGGTTTTACCCCTATGTACATCTGTGCCAGAGCCGCCTCTACCTGCTCGTATCCAGACAGGTATGTATTTGTTTGATAAACCACCTACTCAATAGTTACCAAAATACCAGGAAGTTTTCCTATATTTAAAATTTTCTATAGTGTTCTTCCTAATGTTTTTATATCCTAATTTCCACAAATAACTAAACCATCCTTTGATACAAACTATAGCATCCCGTCTTTTTATAACATAACTTTCATTCCATTACACGAAACTGAGGATCGTTAAGGTTTAGTGTCTTGGAAACAAGGATCATAATACATAAAAAAAACAGAAAACATTCTTCTTAAACACTTGAAAGGCTTCTCCTTTAGTTCATCCTATGTTCATTATGCATCTCATAACCTGGGGACATACATCAAAAGAAAGGGTGAGCAGAAGGCCCAGTAAGGGAATCAATAGATACATTTTACATGTGAACTTGAGATACTTCAATAAGGACATGAAAAGAACATTAAGGCATGAGAAAGAAATCATGAGATACATAATAATAAAAATAACATTTTCATAACTTGAAGATGTGGCTGCAACACTTAATATTGACAATCGTTTCATTTCACCAAGGTCCATCCCCAAGGTGTCGTTAAAAATTACCAAGGTTATTCACCAAGGCGTCGTTAAAATGGTCATCTCTAGAGATTAAGTCCTTACCCAATGCATTGGAGCGCTATCAGGGCACACCCTTAAATTTTCCTTTATTATCATGTGAGCCACATATATCATCATCAAACATTTCATAAATAACCCATATAGCATAAAATAAATGGGTTTCATTTCATAATCATAACGTTTTAAAAACTGCTTTAGAGGCATGATCTTTACGTTACTTTAAACCCACGGAAAGGGAAAGCGAGTATCATGTATGTAAATCCCAGAATTTAAAATAGAACATTTTTATATATATGTGAATACTCCTATAGAAATAGGAGCTTTGAGTATTCACTTTATAACATAAAATAATTTTGAGAAAAGAGAGGCATTTTGAGACGAAAATTCTGCAGCATGACGGCTATGTTATAAGGTTTTAGAAAACTTTGAAAAGAGAGGGAACATGGGTCGAACAATCATAATTGACCCATAAAATAGTAGAGGGACAGAATAAGAAGTATATATGGACATGGTGATGCAATTTCAAGGACATACCATTTGAAATGAAAAGCATGGAAGGAAGACAAAAGTTTGATTTCTCTTATGAAAATTCGGCAGCCTAACGACGTCACTTAAACTTCAACAAAAATGAATTGAACATATCAAATAGGGTCTCTCATCATATGATCATTAGAGATAAGTATGATATATATAGATATCATACCCCAACATAATAAAAAGGAACTTGAATGATTTGACATGAAAATCGAACTTGAAAAATGAGAAGGGTGAAAGAATCAGTTAAACATTCGGCAGCCTAACGACGTCACTTAAACTTTCATAAAACGAAATGATGAGAGTAAGAGGGGATCTCTCATCATATAAACATGAAAGGGGTAGTAAGAGGAATATAAAAGAACATCCCCTCACATAATAACATGGAGCATAAATGGAATGACATAAAAGAGATTACGTGAAAAGAAAGAGAGGGGTCGTATCCCTTACCTTAAAACGTGACCCTTGAAACTCAAAGTTTTGGACCTTTAGGGCTTGGGGGAACCTTGGGAGGACTCCTTGGGAGGTAAGGAGACCAGAACTTCGTTGGGGGAGAGTTGGGAGTGGAAACTAAAGGATGAAAGGGTGGGTATTTATAGGGAAAGTGAGGGGACAAGGCATTAATGGCCAAGGGACACCTCACTAGTGGTTTTGGCAAAACCATGGGCTTGCCCATGGTATTTGACCATGGTATTTGCCCATGGTATTGGCCACTTGGGACACCTCACAACTTATCTTACTATTCATAATTCGACCATATTGAAAATATACTTAATACATCATTTAATGATGTCATTAAACACCCGTAACTTAAAAACTATATTTTCACTATTCATCGAAAATTCAACTTTCTCAGAAAAATCCCAAAATTTCACCTTAACCAAATATCGATGCTCTAAATACAATTATGTACTCCATTTTATAAAAATAATTTTCTAAATAATTTTAATTTAATTTTTAAATAAAAACACTATTCATCGAAAATTCGTTTTTTTCAGAAAAATCCCCAAAAGTTACCATAACATAATATCGATGCTCTGAGTTCAAAAATAAAGTCATTTTTATAAAAATAATTTTCTAATTATTTTTAATAAAATGTTTATTTAAAAATACTATTCATCCGAAAAAAACTAATACTTGACTAATAATTTATGAAACCGTTATTTACCCATTTTATTGAATCACATTACTTAATCTAGGTGTCTGAATTATATTAAAACTTTCTTTGAGTGAAATTACTAATCCATTTGGTCACATTACTAATCCTAAGTGTAAAATCACTATTCATAATTTACTATTCATCAAAAATTAAGTTGATCTTATTAGACTCCAAATTCCTTACTGAACACTTTTGTAGAAGACCATTTTTTGAAAATCATTACACATCATTAGTTATTTAGGGTTTACATAAATATTTTAAAATATCCATTTTTCAAAATTCATAAATAAAATACATTCTAAAATTATCTAGACCTTTGAAATTTCACAAACATCACTAAAGGAAGAAATCTCAATTTATTCACCCGAAAGGATTACACAAGGAAGCTAGGGTCTCGTCACATAGCCCCTTATAACACCGGCATAAGACCTAAGTGTAAGGTGTGCTATGGTGAGAGAATCTGAGGGAGTCTTAGATAACATTTCCCTAGTAGTAATCTCTACTAACTTGAACTTCTCCCGAAGGCGTTTCCGTTCAAGCTTGACACGCTAGAGTTCGGCTTGGGCTTGGTCCAAAGCGAAGCCCACAGATGCTACCTCCTTCCCAAGCTCTGATAAGTGGGCTTCATAAGGGTCGAGTCTACTGGATGAAGCCATCAACTCCTCTTCTTGCATTAACCATTAACATCTTATTAAATCATTAAGAGTAAGTTAATCTACTACTCAAAAAGATTGGGTCGTTACAATTGATGCATTGTAACAGCCCGAGATTTTATGAAAAATATTCTTTTTAATTTCACTAATGTCTTGTGTTGTACGCTACACCAAAAGGAGCTTGCACAACACGCATCCTTGACTTGCCTTGCATTCCACGCAATCGCGACCTTCCTCGATAGCGTGTGTAGTACGCAATACCAAGTTTCACTAAACAATGATATGCTATTAAAATATTATTATAACTAGCCGTTATGAATAATAATAACCACTTTTTGAAATTTTATAAATTTTATTTTTTAAAATGGACTTCATTTTTGTATTCGGAATACCGAAATTAGCCTAGGGTGAAATTTTGGTATTTTTTTAAAAACTTTCAATTTTTGATGAATAGTGAAACCACTAAGTGGTAGGTTAAAAACTGAATTTTGCATAAAACTTAATTTTACCACTTCTGTGAATGGAATTTCAAAAATCCGACAGACACGGTTGATATCAGTAAGTAAACTGTGGTTCAATGAGATAAAAATAATTTTTTGGTGAATAGTAACTTTTTACTTTTTTTACCGCGGTTAATAGTAAATAGGGTAACTAAGGGTAAATATGACATTACTATTACCCTAACACATGTACTAATTCTATTGGATAAGTTTAATTCGACCAAAAACAACCTTATGAATAAAATATGACCATTTAGGCCCACTTGGATTAGATTAGGACATTTATTATTAATTTATTTAAAGAAGGGTTAAAATAGTTAAAATCAAAGTTTAATAAGTAAATCATTTTTAGTATGGGGTTATACATAAGATAAATTCGATTGTAAATATTAATTATAAAGATAAACAGATTTTCTACATGATGGTATTTTATTTGTAATTTTTAGACATCAAATAATTTAATTTATTTATGACACAAAGATGATGCAGTAATTATCTTATTAATGAAATATTGACATAATTGATAATATAAATACTCAAATAAATGTAATTTAAGACTTTTTATGAATTAAACAAATTTTATAAGTTACTATGATATATTAATTTTGATTTAATCAACTTGGTTCGAACATATAATTCTGTTATGACTTTCACAAAAATCATATATCAAATAGTGTCAAAATTGACACAAAATAGTTTTTAAATCAAATATTATATTATTAATTGTTATTTTATTCCTAAAAATCTAAGGTTCTGCCAAATGACTTAGATAAGGATATATATATTAATAATAAACAATTTGGGGTTCGTTTGGCATGTTATAGTAAGTGTATTAACCATATAGTGAAAGAAAACAAAAAGACACAGTAAAAGTTAAATTAATTAACTTAGAGTTAAATCTAATTGATAAGGTTAAAATAATACCCTAAACTTGTCTAAATCCTATTGGTTGATAGGATTTCGACCCCTCCCCACTTTAACTTCTAAATAAGACCCTTTGGAACCATTATAAACTGATTTTGACTTTAATATAAAATAATATTTTGAGATATTCCTAAGGTGCCCCTCTCCTCCCTTATAAAAGGGCACCTCCTCCCCCTCCTCCTCACACCAAATTGAGCACTCAAGCTCGGCCAACCCCTGCCATTTTCTCCTCTCCACTTCCCTAGAATAATCCTAGAGGTCCTGGTTTTCTTCAAAGACCAATCTTAGTTCCCTAAGTAGAGGATTCAAAGAGGCGTTCCAAAGAAGAGGTAATATCCGTTACCGATCTTTTCAATTTCTTTCTTCTTAAACTTCTTCTACTTTAGTTGTTTCATGATAAAGTAATAACATCAGTATTACTTACATACTGATATGTTATTATAAATATGAAACAACCCTAATTCACCTTCTATCCATCCTACAGAAAAATGAAATCACCGCGCGTGCGAACGTACGGAATACCGTCTCCACAATGTGAAGCGACTCGTTCTAAATGATCATCATTACATAATAATTATATAAATGAATTGAATGAATAAATATGATATATTTTACACTAATACCATTCTGGATATAACCTTAAAAGAAGAATAAGAATTTTTTCGGCAAAACACGCATAAGAACAAACGGCAATAAAGACCCGAGTAACAAGTAACAATGAAATATTACTAACAAGAAGCTAAGAATATGACCATATATGATATCATATCTGGAATAAGTCAATAACATTATTTAAACCATTATACAGGAGCTTCGGACACGTACAAAGAAAATCGGACCTAAGGTAAGGGAAAATATCACAATCTCATTTTTATCCGAGATTGTTTATTCGTAAGTATTTACTGGGGTGTATTTTATCATCCATGTTTCAGAAATATGTAACATTATTTCAATCCAACTACAATTGTTTAAATCCAATTTTACCCTTCGTTGAGTTTTTAGTAAATGAAATGAATGGAATCTTTTGTCGTTTTCCGTACGAGGTACTTTTTGACTTTTCTGAAAAAAGTACGAAGAATGTTTTTTTTAACATATACGGCATGAATGGATTTCAAAATAAATTATTTCCAAGAAGCTTCCTTTACAAGTATTCAAGTTTATTTTTAATCAACTTCTTTTATTTTAAAATTGTATGACATGTTAAGAAAGGAAAAGTGTTTTTGAAGTAGAAAGGATATTTTCCTCAAGAATGAAGTTCAAGTATTTTATCAAAATTATTTTCCATCTAAGATAATAAAAGGGTTCTGTTTTTATCCCTATTATTACATGGATTTGATTATGTTGTGATGAAAACATTTTTATGAATTCCTTTATCTTATATGAATTGTTTTATGATGTCATGTTGTTTAAGAATCCCATTTTTATTACATGGGTTATGCGATGATGTATGATTTATGATTATGTGGAACACATAAGAAAGGATTCATTATAATATGGGTGGGACCTATATCTACCTCCAATGCATTGGGTAAAGATTTTATATCTCATGAGATAGACAAAGCTGGAACGGTAGGTTATACCGGTTCAGTGAAACAGGACTGAAACGAGGGTTACTCGATTCAGAAAGGGACTTTGTCCACTAAGATAGTCTTGGCAATGAGTCTTGACTAACAAGAAATGATTCTCTATGATTATGTGTGAATGCCACAAAGTTTCATGTTTTAAGTTATGATTATTATGATTACATTTCACTGCCATGATTTATCCCATGTTATGAAATTTTGATCTCTTTTTCAGGTTAAGATTTCCAAAAGTTATGTGCTTGTGTATATGATGTGATTGATATTTCTTTTCTTTACCCTTAATGAGCATTTGAGCTCACCCTTTTATGTTTTTTTTCCTCAGGATATAAATAAAGGTTATAGGTTAAAAAAATGGAAGATCTTTATGGGAGATATTGAAGATCTTTCACCACGATTAGAAGATTACGTTCCGAGTTTCCAAAGACACTAAACTATTACAATCCTTGTGTGTGTGTTTTTGTTATGTACTAAGTATTCCGCAAAAGTAATGTAATGTCAATGTACGTCAAGATACGGGTCTCTACAATTGGTATCAGAGGAAAGGTTTAGTCAACCTTTGGAAACTAGGATGCGAAAACGTTAGTGAGATCCCTAGAGATATTTCTAAGGTATGTCTAGGGATGTCCCTAAGGTTAAGTATACGTATAGGTTATAGTACTAGAATTACGCTAACGATCATAGAATTAAACCTAAGATGTTAGATATTGAAGGTACTCCCCCTTTATTATGTTGTTTTCCCTAGCATGATTTTTGCCTCTCACACTATTCTTTTTGGGTTTTAGACGACGGCTGGAACCCGAAGGAACCGTGTTGATCAATGCAATGGACAATGCAATGATTGTCCTCCTGAACAAACAAATGTTATGGGAGATGGAGTGCAAAATCTTATTGCTATACTTACACAATCTATGAATCATTCTGGACATCCAAATGAGCAGAGAGGGGAACAATATTCTATTGAGTCCTTCATGAGGCAACGTCCACCTTCTTTCAGTTGGTCTTCTGATCCACTTGTTGCTGAACAATGGATCAGTACCACTGAAAAGATATTTTCAGTTCTTCAATGTTCTGAACATGATAAAGTCATCTTAGCAGTATATCGTTTGGAAGGTAAAGCTGATCAATGGTGGAATCTTATCAAGAATACAAGGCAAAGAGATAAAATTGAGTCCATGGAATGGGACGAGTTCAAGAACATATTTTTCAATAAGTACTTCCCTCGTATTCTTCGAACAAAGATGGAGAAGGAGTTTCTTGAACTAAAGTAAAAGGATGATGAATCTGTTGGTATATACGAAGAGAATTTTACAAGACTTGCAAGGTATGCATCTGGCATTATCATCCAACCTGAAAGTAAAGTTGATCGATTTTTCAGTGGCTTAAAACCAAGTCTTCGAAGGGCATTAGCTATAAGATACTTCAGTAGCTATGAAGAAATTGTGCGTTGTGATATCAAGGTAGAAATGGAAGTTGGTGTTACATATCCATCTCATGGTTTTGACAAAAAACGAAATATGGAGTTCAAGGAGAAATCTCAGAATAATGGTGAAAAGAAGATGAATGTTTCCTTATGCACAAAGTGTGGAAAGAAGCATGGTGGAGATTGTCTTAAAGGGACTAGAAAATGTTTTAAGTGTGGAAAAGAAGGTCATCGAGTAGCTGAGTGTCGAAGTAATGGAAAAATGGTTTCTAATGATGTGAATAAATCAAACACTGCAGAGAACGCACCACCAACACTTCAATGCTTCAAGTGCAAGGAAATGGGGCATTATGCTAATAAATGCCCTAATCCAAGGGTTAGTGATGATAAACATGAGAAACCACTGAAGGCAAAGGACAAATGGAAGTCACATGCGATCACTATTAGCAATTTTGAATATGACAACGATGTGGTGGAATGATTAAGTGTTTATGTAATGGGATTTCAAAATAATGTTGTATCATTGAGTATTGCAATATTTATTGATGTGGTATTCAAAGTGGTTGATATATTTTGGAAATAAGATGATATGCGCATAATGAAGGGAAAACGAGAAAATGAAATGTTTAATAGTATTCATGAGCTCATGATTGATATAAGGACTAAGTGATATCATGGATTGAGAATATAGAATTTTGAAGATTTTGGTATGTGGAAAGTGTTAACTTTTAACTGCATTCATGTTTTCACTAAGGTTCAATGGGTATTCAAAAGAATACATGATTAAGGACTTTGAATGTTTGGAATGTGACCAAAAAAACATATCTTATGATATATGGGGATCAACGATGGTATTAAATCTCTGGTAATCGTTTTCACTATGTTATAAGAGTGGACTGCAGTATTAATGATAAGCCTAAAGATTGAAATGCATTATGTTGGACATAAGTGAGTATTGTTTAAGGATAGAAGTTTTTTTTCGATATTATTGATGGGATGTTATAGTAATGTAGTTTTAGAAAAAGGACAACCTGCAGGACGGGCGACAGCCCATCGCTTCGGACAAGGCTGTGGGAATCGAACCCAAAACCGAAGTGCGACTGGCCTTTATCGCCTACCACTGGCCTACAGGAAGTCCCTGTTTAGTAGAAACTAGTTTTATTATATTAAGCAGTATGATATATGAAGTATAAGTCCATTTTAGGAACCATATATGATTAATCTCAATATATACTGACTTATGTATATAATTTTTGCCAACATTTTGTTTGAGACAGATGGAATGACCCGTCATTCTATCACATAATCTGCTAACACTTCCTGAATAACAAATTCAACTTCATTTATTTAAGAGATGAAGTGGAAATTGTTCAAGGCATGAACAATAGTGAGATTGTACCAAAATAAAGAATGTATTTATTCTAATTCAAATTTTCAACTTTAGGGAAATGATCTTGAAAACCAAAAATGTTGTCCTATTGATCTTATACCTGATAAATCAGATGGTACCTTAGATCGTCACAAATTTATGGATTTGTGATTGTTGGCTTTTCCATAGCCATGTTCTCTACCACTCTCCATCAGAACATGATGGTTAGATTTCTCTTCCATATCCATATTTTCACCTATGTGGAAACCCAGTGATTAGTTTATTTGGGTAACCGTTACGTTTCATACTTTTGTTTTTAAAAATTGGTTTTGATATTCCTTTTTACGATGTGGGTTTCTATTAAATAAACTTTCCAATAGTAAACCATTTATAACCCCGACGAATTTCGAGGGAGAAATTCATTTTAAGGGGGGTAGAATGTAACAGCCCGAGATTTTATGAAAAATATTCTTTTTAATTTCACTAATGTCTTGTGTTGTACGCTACACCAAAAGGAGGTTGCACAACACGCATCCTTGACTTGCCTTTCATTACACGCAATCGCGACCTTCCTCGATAGCATGTGTAGTACGCAATACCAAGTTTCACTAAACAACGATATGCTATTAAAATATTATTATAACTAGCCGTTATGAATAATAATAACCACTTTTTGAAATTTTATAAATTTTATTTTTCAAAATGGACTTCATTTTTGGATTCGGAATACCGAAATTAGCCTAGGGTGAAATTTTGGTATTTTTCTGAAAACTTTCAATTTTTGATGAATAGTGAAACCACTAAGTGGTAGGTTAAAAACTGAATTTTTCATAAAACTTAATTTTCCCTCTTCTGTGAATGGAATTTCAAAAATCCGACAGACACGGTTGATATCAGTAAGTAAAATGTGGTTCAATGAGATAAAAATAATTTTTTGGTGAATAGTAACTTTTTACTTTTTTTACCGCGGTTAATAGTAAATAGGGTAACTAAGGGTAAATATGACATTACTATTACCCTAACACATGTCCTACTTCTATTGGATAAGTGTAATTCGACCAAAAACAAACTTATGAATAAAATATGACCATTTAGGCCCACTTGGATTAGATTAGGACATTTATTATTAATTTATTTAACGAAGGGTTAAAATAGTTAAAATCAAAGTTTAATAAGTAAATCATTTCTAATATGGGGTTATACATAAGATAAATTCGATTGTAAATATTAATTAGAAAGATAAAAAGATTTCCTACATGATGGTATTTTATTTGTAATTTTTAGACATCAAATAATTTAATTTATTTATGACACAAAGATGATGCAGTAATTATCTTATTAATGAAATATTGACATAATTGATAATATAAATACAAAAATAAATGTAATTTAAGACTTTTTATGAATTACACTAAATTTATAGGTTACTATGATATATTAATTTTTATTTAATAAACTTGGTTCGAACATATAATTCTGTTACGACTTTCACAAAAATCATATATCAAATAGTGTCAAAATTGACACAAAATAGTTTTTAAATCAAATATTATATTATTAATTGTTATTTTATTCCTAAAAATCTAAGGTTCGGCCAAATGACTTAGATAAAGATATATATATTAATAATAAACAATTTGGGGTTCGTTTGGCATGTTATAGTAAGTGTATTAACAATATAGTGAAAGAAAACAAAAAGACAGGGTAAAAGTTAAATTAATTAACTTAGAGTTAAATCTAATTGATAAGGTTAAAATAATACCCTAAACTTGTCTAAATCCTATTGGTTGATAGGATTTCGACCCATACCCACTTTATCTTCGAAATAAGACCCTTTGGAAGCATTATAAACCGATTTTTACTCTAATATAAAATAATATTTTGAGATATTCCTAAGGTGCCCCTCTCCTCCCTTATAAAAGGGCACCTCCTCCCCCTCCTCCTCACACCAAATTGAGCACTCAAGCTCGGCCAACCCTGCCATTTTCTCCTCTCCAATTCCCTAGAATAATCCTAGAGGTCCTGGTCTTCTTCAAAGACCAATCTTAGTTCCCTAAGTGGAGGATTCAAAGAGGCGTTCCAAAGAAGATGTAATATCCGTTACCGATCTTTTCAATTTCTTTCTTCTTCAACTTCTTCTCCTTTAGTTGTTTCATGATAAAGTAATAACATCAGTATTACTTACATACCGATATGTTATTATAAATATGAAACAACTCTAATTCACCTTCTATCCATCCTATGGAAAAATGAAATCACCGTGCATGCGTACGTACGGAATACCGTCTCCACGATGTGAAGCGACTCGTTCTACATGATCATCATTACATAATAATTATATAAATGAATTGAATGAATAAATATGATATATGTTACACTAATACCATTCTGGATATAACCTTAAAAGAAGAATAAGAATTTATTCGGCAAAACACGCATAAGAACAAAAGGCAATAAAGACCCGAGTAACAAGTAACAATGAAATATTACTAACAAGAAGCTAAGAATATGACCATATATGATATCATATCTGGAATAAGTCAATAACATTATTTAAACCATTATACAGGAGCTTCGGACACATACAAAGCAAATCGGACCTAAGGTAAGGGAAAATATCACAATCTCATTTTTATCCGAGATTGTTTATTCGTAAGTATTTACTGGGGTGTATTTTATCATCCATGATTCATAAATATGTAATATTATTTCCATCCAACTACAATTGTTTAAATCCAATTTTACGCTTCGGTGAGTTTTTAGTAAAAGAAATGAAAGGAATCTTTTGTCGTTTTCCGTAC
The DNA here is from genome assembly GCA_963277665.1 of Viscum album. Classification (NCBI taxonomy): domain Eukaryota; kingdom Viridiplantae; phylum Streptophyta; class Magnoliopsida; order Santalales; family Viscaceae; genus Viscum; species Viscum album. Next base: position 676,788,728 of record OY728150.1, read on the forward strand.
GAGGTACTTTTTGACTTTTCTGACAAAAGTACGAAGAATGTTTTTTTAACATATACGGCATGAATGGATTTCAAAAAAAATTATTTCCAAGAATCTTCCTTTACAAGTATTCAAGTTTATTTTTAATCAACTTCTTTTATTTTAAAATTGTATGACATGTTAAGAAAGGAAAAGTGTTTTTTAAGTAGAAAGGATATTTTCCTCAAGAATGAAGTTCAAGTATTTTATCAAAATTATTTTCCATATAAGATAATAAAAGGGTTCTATTTTTATCCCTATTATTACATGGATTTGATTATGTTGTGATGGAAACATTTTTATGAATTCCTTTATCTTATATGAATTGTTTTATGATGTCATGTTGTTTAAGAATCCCATTTTTATTACATGGGTTATGCGATGATGTATGATTTATGATTATGTGGCACACATAAGAAAGGATTCATTATAAGATGAGTGGGACCTATATCTCCCTCAAATTCATTGGGTAAAGATTTTATATCTCATGAGATAGACAGGGCTAGAATGGTAGGTTATACCGGTTCAGTGAAACAGGACTGAAACGAGGGTTACTCGATTCAGAAAGGGATTTTGTCCACTAAGATAGTCTTGGTAATGAGTCTTGACTAACAAGAAATGATTCTCTATGATTATACGTGAATGCCACAAAGTTTCATGTTTTAAGTTATGATTATTATGATTACATTTCACTGCCATGATTTATCCCATGTTATGAAATTTTGATCTCTTTTGCAGGTTAAGATTTCCAAAAGTTATGTGCTTGTGTATATGATGTGATTGATATTTCTTTTGTTTACCCTTAATGAGCATTTGAGCTCACCCTTTTATGTTTTCTTTTCCCCAGGATATAAAGAAAGGTTTTAGGTTTAAAAAAAGGGAAGATCTTTATGGGAGATATTGAAGATCTTTCACCACGATTAGAAGATTACGTTCCGAGTTTCCAAATACACTAAACTATTACGATCCTTGTGTGTGTGTTTTTGTTATGTACTAAGTATTCCGCAAAAGTAATGTAATGTCAATGTATGTCAAGATACGGGTCTCTACAGTTGGTATCAGAGGAAGGGTTTAGTCAACCTTTTGAAACTAGGATGCGAAAACGTTAGTGAGATCCCTAGAGATATTTCTAAGGTATGTCTAGGGATGTCCCTAAGGTTAAGTGTACGTATAGGTTATAGTACTAGAATTACGCTAACGATCATAGAATTAAACCTAAGATGTTAGATATTGAAGGTACCCCCCCTTTATTATGTTGTTTTCCCTAGCATGATTTTTGCCTCTCACACTATTCTTTTTGGGTTTTAGACGATGGCTGGAACCCGAAGGAACCGTGTTGATCAATGCAATGGACAATGCAATGATTGTCCTCCTGAACAAACAAATGTTATGGGAGATGGAGTGCAAAATCTTATTTATATACTTACACAAGCTATGAATCATTCTGGACTTCCAAATGAGCAGAGAAGGGAACAATATTCTATTGATTCCTTCATGAGGCAACATCCACCTTCTTTCAGTGGGTCTTCGGATCCACTTATTGCTGAACAATGGATCAGTACCATTGAAAAGATATTTTCAGTTCTTCAATGTTCTGAACATGATAAAGTCATCTTAGCAGTATATAGTTTGGAAGGTGAAGCTGATCAATGGTGGAATCTTATCAAGAATACAAGGCAAAGTGATGAAATTGAGTCCATGGAATGGGACTAGTTCAAGAACTTATTTTTCAATAAGTACTTCCCTCGTATTCTTCGAACAAAGATGGAGAAGGAGTTTCTTGATCTAAAGCAAAAGGATGATGAATCTGTTGGTATATACGAAGCGAATTTTACAAGACTTGCAAGGTATGCATCTGGCATTATCATCCAACCTGAAAGTAAAGTTGATCGATTTTTCAGTGGCTTAAAACCAAGTCTTCGAAGGGCATTAGCTGTAAGAGACTTCTGTAGCTATGAAGAAATTGTGCGTTGTGCTATCAAGGTAGAAATGGAAGTTGGTGTTACATATCCATCTCATGGTTTTGACAAAAAACGAAAGATGGAGTTCAAGGAGAAATCTCAGAATAATGGTGAAAAGAAGATGAATGTTTCCTTATGCACAAAGTGTGGAAAGAAGCATGGTGGAGATTGTCTTAAAGGGACTAGAAAATGTTTTAAGTGTGGAAAACAAGGTCATCGAGCAGATGAGTGTCGAAGTAATGGAAAAAGGGTTTCTAATGATTTGAATAAATCAAACACTGCCGAGAACGCACCACCAACACTTCAATGCTTCAAGTGCAAGGAAATGGGGCATTATGCTAATAAATTCCCTAATCCAAGGGTTAGTGATGATCAACATGAGCAACCACTGAAGGCAAAGGACAAATGGAAGTCACATGCGATCACTATTGGAAATGTTGAATATGACAACGATGTGGTGGAATGATTTAGTGTTTATGTAATGGGATTTCGAAATAATGTTGTATCATTGAGTATTGCAATATTTATTGATGTGGTATTCAAAGTGATTTATATATTTTGGAAATAAGATGATATGCGCATAATGAAGGGAAAACGAGAAAATGAAATGTTTAATAGTATTCATGAGATCATGATTGATATAAGGACTAAGTGATATCATGGTTTGAGATTATAGAATTTTGAGGATTTTGGTATGTGGAAAGTGTTAACTTTTAACTGCATTCATGTTTTCACTAAGGTTCAATGGGTATTCAAAATAATACATGATTAAGGACTTTGAATGTTTGGAATGTGACCAACAAAACATATCTTATGATATATGGGGATCAACGATGGTATTAAATCTCTGGTAATCGTTTTCACTATGTTATAAGAGTGGACTGCAGTGTTATTGATAAGTCTAAAGATTGAAATGGATTATGTTGGACATAAGTGAGTATTGTTTAAGGAGAGAAGTTTTTTTTCGATATTATTGATGGGATGTTATAGTAATGTAGTTTTAGAAAAAGGACAACCTGCAGGACGGGCGACAACCCATCGCTTCGGACAAGGCTGTGGGAATCGAACCCACAACCGAAGTGCGACTGGCCTTTATCGCCTACCACTGGCCTACAGGAAGTCCCTGTTTAGTAGAAACTAGTTTTATTATATTAAGAAGTATTATATATGAAGTACAAGTCCATTTTAGGAACCATATATGATTAATCTCACTATAGTCCGACTTATGTATATAATTTTTGCCAACCTTTTGTTTGAGACAGATGGAATGACCCGTAATTCTATCACATAATCTGCTAACACTTCACAAATAACAAATTCAACTTCATTTATTTAAGAGATGAAGTGGAAATTGTTCAAGGCATGAACAACAGTGAGATTGTACAAAAATAAAGAAAGTATTTATTCTAATTCAAATTTTCAACTTTTGGGAAATGATCTTGAAAACCAAAAATGTTGTCCTAGTGATCTTATACCTGATGAATCGGATGGTACCTTAGATCGTCACAAATTTATGGATTTGTGATTGTTGGCTTTTCCATAGCCATGTTCTCTACCACTCTCCATCAGAACATGATGGTAAGATTTCTCTTCCATATCCATATTTTCACCTATGTGGAAACCCAGTGATTAGTTTATTTGGGTAACCGTTACGTTTCATACTTTTGTTTTTAAAGATTGGTTTTGATATTCCTTTTTACGATGTGGGTTTCTATTAAATAAACTTTCCAATAGTAATCCATTTATAACCCCGACGAATTTCGAGGGCGAAATTCATTTTAAGGGGGGTAGAATGTAACAGCCCGAGATTTTATGAAAAATATTCTTTTTAATTTCACTAATGTCTTGTGTTGTACGCTACACCAAAAGGAGCTTTCACAACACACATCCTTGACTTGCCTTACATTACACGCAATCGCGACCTTCCTCGATAGCGTGTATAGTACGCAATACCAAGTTTCACTAAACAACGATATGCTATTAAAATATTATTATAACTAGCCGTTATGAATAATAATAACCACTTTTTGAAATTTTATAAATTTTATTTTTCAAAATGGACTTCATTTTTGGATTCGGAATACCGAAATTAGCATAGGGTGAAATTTTGGTATTTTTCTGAAAACTTTCAATTTTTGATGAATAGTGAAACCACTAAGTGGTAGGTTAAAAACTGAATTTTGCATAAAACATAATTTTACCGCTTCTGTGAATGGAATTTCAAAAATCCGACAGACACGGTTGATATCAGTAAGTAAAATGTGGTTCAATGAGATAAAAATAATTTTTTGGTGAATAGTAACTTTTTACTTTTTTTACCGCGGTTAATAGTAAATAGGGTAACTAAGGGTAAATATGATATTACTATTACCCTAACACATGTCCTAATTCTATTGGACAAGTGTAATTCTACCAAAAACAACCTTATGAATAAAATATGACCATTTAGGCCCACTTGGATTAGATTAGGACATTTATTATTAATTTATTTAAAGAAGGGTTAAAATAGTTAAAATCAAAGTTTAATAAGTCAATCATTTTTAATATGGGGTTATACATAAGATAAATTCGATTGTAAATATTCATTAGAAAGCTAAAAAGATTTCCTACATTATGGTATTTTATTTGTAATTTTTAGACATCAAATAATATAATTTATTTATGACACAAAGATGATGCAATAATTATCTTATTAATGAAATATTGACATAATTGATAATATAAATACCAAAATAAATGTAATTTAAGACTTTTTATGAATTACAATAATTTTATAGGTTACTATGATATATTAATTGTTATTTAATCAACTTGGTTAGAACATATAATTCTGTTATGACTTTCACAAAAATCATATATCAAATAGTGTCAAAATTGACACAAAATAGTTTTTAAATCAAATATTATATTATTAATTGTTATTTTATTTCTAAAAATCTAAGGTTCGGCCAAATGACTTAGATAATGATATATATATTAATAATAAACAATTTGGGGTTCGTTTGGCATGTTATAGTAAGTGTATTAACCATATAGTGAAAGAAAACAAAAAGACACGGTAAAAGTTAAATTAATTAACGTAGAGTTAAATCTAATTGATAAGGTTAAAATAATACCCTAAACTTGTCTAAATCCTATTGGTTGATAGGATTTCGACCCATCCCCACTTTATCTTCGAAATAAGACCCTTTGGAACCATTATAAACCGATTTTGACTTTAATATAAAATAATATTTTGAGATATTCCTAAGGTGCCCCTCTCCTCCCTTATAAAAGGGCACCTCCTCCCCCTCCTCCTCACACCAAATTGAGCACTCAAGCTCGTCCAACCCCTGACATTTTCTCCTCTCCACTTCCCTAGAATAATCCTAGATGTCCTGGTCTTCTTCAAAGACCAATCTTAGTTCCCTAAGTGGAGGATTCAAAGAGGCGTTCCAAAGAAGAGGTAATATCCGTTACCGATCTTTTCAACTTCTTTCTTCTTCAACTTCTTCTACTTTAGTTGTTTCATGATAAAGTAATAACATCAGTATTACTTACATACTGATATGTTATTATAAATATGAAACAACCCTAATTCACCTTCTATCCATCCTATGGAAAAATGAAATCACCGCGCGTGCGTACGTATAGAATACCGTCTCCACGCCGTGGTGTAATCTATTTTCTACCATCAATTTACAAGGATGGGTATAATGGTGTAATGAGTAACTATTTATGATTATTATAATGAAATATTGATACTGAAATAATATATATATATACTCCAATACAATTCCACGATCATAGGAACTATATCATCACTCGTGCGTACGTACGGAATACCGTCTCCACGATGTGAAGCGACTCGTTCTACATGATCATCATTACATAATAATTATACAAATGAATTGAATGAATAAATATGATATATGTTACACTAATACCATTCTGGATATAACCTTAAAAGAAGAATAAGAATTTATTCGGCAAAACACGCATAAGAACAAAAGGCAATAAAGACCCGAGTAACAAGTAACAATGAAATATTACTAACAAGAAGCTAATAATATGACCATATATGATATCATATCTGGAATAAGTCAATAACATTATTTAAACCATTATACAGGAGCTTCGGACACGTACAAAGCAAATCGGACCTAAGGTAAGGGAAAATATCACAATCTCATTTTTATCCGAGATTGTTTATTCGTAAGTATTTACTGGGGTGTATTTTATCATCCATGTTTCATAAATATGTAATATTATTTCCATCCAACTATAATTGTTTAAATCCAATTTTACCCTTCGGTGAGTTTTTAGTAAAAGAAATGAAAGGAATCTTTTGTCGTTTTCCGTACGAGGTACTTTTTGACTTTTCCGACAAAAGTACGAAGAATGTTTTTTTTAACATATACGACATGAATGGATTTCAAAAAAAATTATTTCCAAGAAGCTTCCTTTACAAGTATTCAAGTTTATTTTTAATCAACTTCTTTTATTTTAAAATTGTATGACATGTTAAGAAAGGAAAAGTGTTTTTAAAGTAGAAAGGATATTTTCCTCAAGAATGAAGTTCAAGTATTTTATCAAAATTATTTTCCATCTAAGATAATAAAAGGGTTCTGTTTTTATCCCTATTATTACATGGATTTGATTATGTTGTGATGGAAACATTTTTATGAATTCCTTTATCTTATATGAATTGTTTTATGATGTCATGTTGTTTAAGAATCCCATTTTTATTACATGGGTTATGCGATGATGTATGATTTATGATTATGTGGCACACATAAGAAAGGATTCATTATAAGATGGGTGTGACCTATATCTCCCTCCAATGCATTGGGTAAAGATTTTATATCTCATGAGATAGACAGGGCTGGAACGGTAGGTTATACCGGTTCAGTGAAACAGGACTGAAACGAGGGTTACTCGATTCAGAAAGGGACTTTGTCCACTAAGATAGTCTTGGCAATGAGTCTTGACTAACAAGAAATGATTCTCTATGATTATGTGTGAATGCCACAAAGTTTCATGTTTTAAGTTATGATTATTATGATTACATTTCACTGCCATGATTTATCCCATGTTATGAAATTTTGATCTCTTTTGTAGGTTAAGATTTATAAAAGTTATGTTCTTGTGTATATGATGTGATTGATATTTCTTTTGTTTACCCTTACTGAGCATTTGAGCTCACCCTTTTATGTTTTCTTTTCCCCAGGATATAAAGAAAGGTTTTAGGTTAAAAAAAGGGAAGATCTTTATGGGAGATATTGAAGATCTTTCACCATGATTAGAAGATTACGTTCCGAGTTTCCAAAGACACTAAACTATTACGATCCTTGTGTGTGTGTTTTTGTTATGTACTAAGTATTTTGAAAAAGTAATGTAATGTCAATGTACGTCAAGATACGGGTCACTACATGCATAACTCAACGCATCCCTTCTATCAGCATTTATGTGATATTTTCTTCTTCCATGTCTTTGATGAGACATTGCCTTTTGTTGATTTGATCCCTAATGAACTTCTTGATGAACCGTAATTTGGAGGGAATCTCCTGATAATTTGCCTCTTCATTCCTCTTGAGGATTCTTCCCCGATTGAGAAAAGACCGACTTTCTCTGAGGAGGGGATTGATGATTTGAAAAAGTCCCCAGTCCAGTGGACTGGGACTGTCCCTTCTCAACTCCTCGAATCTTATTTGTTGATTCTGAGGGTTGGTTTAAAAGAGCCCCCAGTCTGGCAAGCTGGGGTGGCTCTTGACATTCTATGTCTGAGAATTTCTTAAAAGCTCTCCTGATCTTGCGAACCTTAGTCTGGAAATTAGCTGGATGCATTAACCTGTATGCACTTTTATCACCCGGTTCAAAAGACCGTTGGATGATTTATGACACTTTTGTCACTTGGTGACGTGATTTCTCCAAACGAGAGGCCTGTTAAATATTATCATTTGCTTGATGCAGGAGTAATTCGAAAACATGTTCTCTGTATTATTTATTTTGAGAGGAACTAGTTGAGGCCTTTTCTTGGGCAAGATTTTGATTACAAACAAAGCCCATTGACTGTGGCAGACCATGGGCAATAACATTGCATGATACCATTTTCAGCGGGCTTTGCTGACTGGAGAGAACCACGAAATGCAGTGCTCCATGAACACCTCATCCTATGACATGAATACTAGATGGGGCATTGTCAATTAACTGACACAATCTCCTTAGTGCGCCAAAGCATGAACATTGAAGGGCTCTCTACTACTTTTCAACCTTCGGATATCGAGAGACTGATAGAGACGCCAAATCAATCTGACATTGTAACCCTTCTATTATCGTAAGATTATTTTCATATTCATCATAAGATAATACTTTCTTTTTCAAACGAAACATAGTTTTCCATATATTGAGACGAATATCATGAATTTCATCTTTCATCAACATTTCTAGAATGTCATACTGAGAGTCAGCCAGAGGCCAAAACTTGACTGGCACTTCACCTTTCGCCAGTTGTTTTCTCATGTTCATCATTTCCTCATTATCATTTGTTGAAGATTATTCTACCTGATTTGACCAGAGTTGGTGTTTCTTTATAGCTTCATTGGATTCAAAAGGATTGGTAGAGAAATCATTGATCAAACTAGAAGATGCATGACTTAGGGGTGGTTCAGAGAATGACCTGCACCCTGGGATATCTTCTGATTGAGAAAGTATTTCACCTTCTAGTGATGAAGCATCAGACATGGCTGGTTTCGAATTTGAAAGTGCCTCAAGATAAGAGGGATTTCTCGGCACTACATTGTCCACTGGAGCATTTTCCGGGCAATGTGCATCACTACTGCGGAGAGGACTTTCGCAGCGAAATTCATCATAATGGGGAGGAACACCATAATGGGACATAGAAAAAGATAAGATCTCTTGCTCCTTGGTCCTCTAACCACACAGAGGGTTCTTGTGGATCTCATCTGAAGAAGAAACTTCGAGATCGTCTGAATTGTCATGAAGCAAGCCTTCATGAGGAAGTGTCTGTTGAAGACCGTCGGAATAATTGTTCCCAATATTGGGAAATGAGTTGGTAGAATCTTGAATTTCAATAGATAATTGTATAATGGCGTCAATAACTCTAGCATCGAGAAAGGCCTTGTTACAGATTGGATCTTGATCTCCTGACTGTGCTGGGCAAGTCTTTTTCTTAGATTCCTTCTTACTCACTTTGGAAACCACTTGGTGACGAAAGTGGATGCTCTGAGCAGGTGTATGTGTCTGATCAAGAAAGATGGTCTGTTTATGCTGACGATCTCCACTCAAATCATGTGTATGTTCCTGACTTGGTTGTCCGTATGATATGGGGGAGTATGCCCCACAACCCTCTTGGACTGGAACAGATGTGTGTGTCTATTCTGGAGTGAATTTTTGATGTGTCCCTCAGCTGGTAGGGATATATTTATGTGTCTTTCCCTAATATGCCGCTGAAGTTGTTATAATATCCTGGAAGGCATCCATAATATGAGCAGGGATTTGCTTCTTCTCTTTCACCATCGATAGAATATGCTTGGTGACTTCAGCTGCCGGAATAGGAATATAAGTCCATTCCGGGTTTGGAGTAGGTGTATGTTCCTTCTCCTGTACTTCTTTTCCTATCAGTGAATCCTGACATTACTCAGGTGTGGGGGCAGAGAGTTGAGTCTGCCTCTTATTTGTTGTCGGGGTTTTCCGACTAACATCTCTGAATTCTACCAAGTGAGACTGTTGGTAGGCTTGATTAGTACTAGCATGTGTATATGCCTGCTGATTACACTTCGCCAAATGTAGTTGACGAGATCCATCATATTTAGTCAGACGAGCCTGCTGACTAGCTGATGATGTATAAACAGGTGTATGTTCCTACCTATATTACTCCACCGGAATTGCCTGGTGGGATTGGTGTGATGCTGCGTGACGAGTCTGCTAGACAGCAGAATTAAAATGGGTAGGTGTGTGTGCCTGCTTTTTTCTTGCCACTATGTTAGGTTGGTGGATTTCTCCGGAGATGGCAGAGATGAGAACCTGCTCACTGTTAACTGGACTTCGCCTCTAGCGATTCGTCTTGCCTACTCGGGATCAAGGAACCTGAGCCGAATTCCTGAAGTCAGTACCCTCATCATGTTGAGGGCGTATTTCTGCACGAGTCTGGCGGCGATTGTTGGTGGGATCCCTCAGGAAGGACTCATTTCTGTTTTAATTAAGGCCCTGAGGGACCTGCTCATTCACCTCCCCAGAATAAGGGAGCGAATGGTGATTGTGTTCCAGGGATAACGACCCAAAATGGTTGGAGACGGTAGTCAGCACCGCCTGTTTCTTGATCACTGATCTTCGTTTTCCGGATGACCGGTGTGAGTTGTTCACTTGGAGGGCTTGTCGGGCAGCCTCCAGAGTTGGGATGGTACCGTGTTGGCGGTACTGCTTAACCAGCGTGTTTGATACCAAGCGTTGAAGATGATGAGTAGGTGATATCATCCTCAGAGTGGACGATGATCCAGCAGGAGTATAAGCAGTGGAATTTGCTGCAGTAGTATTCACAGGTGTGAACTTGTGAGCAGCCATTATAGAAATGCATAAGATCTTGGAAAAGAGTGCATGTTTGATATAAAAGACGTAATCAAGATAAATTCAGCCACTATATCTTTTGGATGAGCACATATGTCAAATATTGTTTTTGTTGGCCCTCTTATTGAGTTTTAAATAGGGGCCTAACAAATAGGTAAAACATCATTTTAACTTGTTTAATGATTCACGTCAATTTCACCATTTTGGTTTCCCTCAGACATTGGGGATTACCTCCTTTGATGGGAGGTTCAAACATTCCGATCAGTTTCTAACGGGTTTGTTCGTAGAACTGGAAACATCCAATGATTCCACATTCATTCATACCTACTTACCAAAGGTAGGTTCTCATTAGTTTGTGGACTGATGAGGCTTAGGAATTTTCATTGTTCAAGAGGATGGGAGGTCGGACTCATCACACCTTTTTGAGGGGAATTATTGTCTACTCCGGGAATCTCTTTATAGATATAAATTATGTTCATGAATCCTTATTATATTACCATGTATAAAATGAGTTTTACTTTAGATCTGACAATCAATGATCGATATGTAGGAAATTTATAGAATCTTTTATATGTATTTGAGGCTCTTCACTGATAAAGAAACATCTATATTTGTTAGAGATTCTTAGTCAATGGTATCCGTTGATACGTAAAAGTCTCTTGGTCCTTATGGTTACCATACTGGTTTTAAAGACACTCAGTGGGGAACTTGAAGTTTATTGTCATTCAGAAGGACATGAATTATTTCAGAGTTGGGATCGAACCCGCAGATGGGCTACATATGTATCCTTTATTTATAAAAGGAATCAGAATCCACGTAGTTCGAGTAAGGGAGTATGTTGTTTATGATTGATGGCTCAAAGAAGGATGTCATAATTACTTTTACACTCTAAGCTCACATGAGTCATGCTCGGTGTGAGAAACAAGAGGTATTGGTAAAAATTAGACAATTTTTCCATGAAAGCTGCAATCATAAGAAATAATGTGGGGATTATGTATGTATGACTACCCAGGTAAATGAAGATTATGATTTACTTCAGGGAAGAAATCCAGGAACATGGTCCATAAAGGTATATGTGCTTCATGGAGATTTGAATTCTCTAACTTGGGGCTTACTACTGAAAAGGAGGCCCAAATTAGAAGAGGACTTATGATTGGGTTTTACTCCTAAAAAGGAATCCCAGATCAAGGGTAAATTAGGACTAGTTAAGAGAAATTAAGACTGGGGCTTACTCTTGAAAAGGAGGCCCAGGTTAAGAGACTTGAAAAATTTAGGGACTGGGGCTTGCTCCGGAAAAGGAGGTCCAGATTAGGGGAATGGGGCTTACTCTTAATGAGTATGCCTAGGTTAATGAGTTCTCTGATCGTAAAGGATGAGTTTGAATGAATGAAATCTCAATCTTTAGGGACATAATGATGTGTAAATCACTTGATTTTGAGAGTTATTCCACAGAATTTCTTTCAGATAAGGATGTAAAATCAAGAAATCATGCCATAAATGGATTTAAAGAGTGTCTTGAAGAATAAATCTTGAATAGGAGAGGTGGAATGAAATAAGAGGGGTGAAATGGGCAAGAAGGGAACCCATGGAGGCAAAGGCGCAAAAGTCTTGGAAGGCGCGCAAGTACTATGTGGGCGCGCAAGTCCCGGTCGCGCAGGTATACCTGCGCGACACATGGGTACTTGCACGATGGTTAACCAGTACGGTTATACTTGAGCGAAACTTCATTAAAGCCTTTGGAATAATCTTCAGGTTCTTCCAGAAGAGGGGCGCACAAGTTCTATTGATGGAGTAAGGCGGTGTGCAAGTGTGGCCTTTTCCCTTAAGGGATGGCCACTCATGCATGCAAGTGTTGATGAGTTTCAACACTTAGGCCTTCCTCCCCCTCTTTAGATCTTCCGTTATAGGTATGAAATTACCTTACAAGTGTTTTGGAAGCTTTGAGAAGAGACTAGGGCGCCGGGAGCTCAAATATGAGTTTCTGGAAAAAATCCTCGTTTAATGGGGGTCCACAGGGTCTATTTATAGGCAGGAGAAGACCTCGGGTGGTTATCACTTAGGTCATTCAAGTGGCTTGCACGACCATTCGGTGTCGTGCAAGTGGACTTGCGTGACTATGAGGGAACATGAGCGACTTATGGGCAATGTTCTTCTTGTTCATCCCTTTGTCGATTTTTGATGTTTTCTTCAAAGGCTGAACCAATTTGTTCTAAGTCATTTACCTTTACATTCCTTTGGGATCTGTGACGAAAAAGGAGCATCAAAAATCTCTCAACCATCACCATTTATACAACTCAATATCAATCCTATATCACCATAGATACACCTTTATGGTTATCATTGATGATAGGGAGATAACGACAGATGAGTCCCACCTCCAGTTGTATCCGAGTTGGTGACTTTCACCAAGGGAGTACAATCTCATAATATGGGAGGCATTACCATTTTAAGAAAATAAGATCAGGAGAAAAGATGAATCATTCACAATGAGACATTAAGACAAAATATAAAAAGAAATACCTAAACTATCGCACGTGCATGAGTAAAATACAATTGATACAAATAAAAATATCCGCATGTTAAATGTTAAAATTTATAGTTATGTAGAAATGCAACAAAAAACAATATCTAAGTTAGTATGGTCCATCATCGACCATGTAATTCTTCTAGAAACCTAAAAATAGTTTTTTATACATAGGCTGAGCATATAAGTAAACAAACTAGGAAAAATAATTTCACTCGTGCACATGTGTAAGATGAATACTAATTCAACAATAAGAAAATTATACAACCAAACAACACCTAAGCTGGCATTTGAACCATCCCAAACTCACCCAGGCATGCTCACCAAATAATGCATGTTATGTAATATAATATAAATAACATAGATGATAGGGTACCCTGCACCACATTCCCATGGGTATTCAACTATCACCTAATTTCGTACACCTTGCTGCTCCCATCCATTCTATATACCACATCATATCTTGCCCGTATGCATCTGGGAATCACAACACATCCTTCTTGTACAAAAATCGAGCTTAAAACACATCCTGCTAGCATACACTTGGGCCTGACAAGAAATCACTCCTAGACACACTTGGTCATCACAGAAACTCACATTTCATCCCTATTAATCATGTGAAATAACATCACAACTCATACAGAAGACACATTGGAATGCACAAAACTCCAAGCCTGTAATAACTTAGGCCACCAAAACAACCATCTAAGACACTAACATGAATTATTCCATCAATACCTATTCCATAACTACCTCACATGGTAGTGATAGTGGAAAAGAGTTGGTACCCATCCATTTTTACTCCTCACCGGATGTTAGGAATGACATCCTCCCCTACGAAGATGGGGGTGGTTGGCAGATAATTCTCAACTATGGTGGGGTTCATATAAAAATATCAAGAAAAATACAATTATATTAATATGTTATACGAAACACACAATAAAACCCTATGGTTTCTTAAAAAAATCAACAACCTACAAAACCTTAAACCTTTTTCGCTACCTCAAAATGCACAACACCACACATCATGCTTGAAAAATCATTTCACTTTCTCAGCCAATATATTTAACCACATCCATTATATTATCTAAACCATCCTAAGACATTAAAATATCCATTAATAAATTATTTATTCATTCCATCATTACTAGGAAACTATCAGACACTACGCATATCCGGCAACACGTTACTAGTCATTTTAGAAGGTGAAGAGACCTAATAATTTATGGTAGCATCACATGAAATACACATCATACCATGACCCCTCGATAATGGGTGAATCTTTATACATGTTCCACTTGAATGAAATTCATGATAATTACCCATACATATCAATACATTCCTTCTTCAAATATGTACTTACCAAACCAACATATTGACCAAAAAAACCCCAACTCACAACTATATCCATCATCATATTTAGACAAACAGTTTAGCAACACTACTACACAATCATACCATGCATATAATATCCCGATTATACAAAAAAAATTCATAAATTACCTCCAGATGATAAAACCACAACAAAACTCATATGAAACTACAACAAAAAAATTTACATGTTCACAAGATCATTTATAAAATTCCATTACTTTTTATTGGGAACTTCTCACAGAATCCAATCCTGGGGAAACCAATTCATTAGCCAAGTGTACATGGTTTTCAAATTTTCAATTTATGGTGATACCAACAAATATCAAAAAAATCAACAGAAATAAAGATGTATCCAGTGAAAAAACAATCCACCAATGGCCATAATTTTCAGTGGGGCGTTTAGCCTGTATAATCACAATATCACCAAAAATATCAAAGCTGTAAAAAACAACTGAGCCAATCCCCATTGGAAAATTTAATTATATTTACAAATTCTTTATATTTATATTAACCTGGTACAACCACAGTTAATATATAAACATAATTAAAACCACTCCCACATGATCCAAAATAATGAAAAATGAAGGAATCCAAAAATCAAGGAAGCATTCCAATTATTGTGCACTGTAGGGTGAATAATAGTACTCATGAATGACTAATTCACTGTGAGGGACTTCTATCAGCCTATACTATACTATACCAGGTATGTAATGAATAATACAATTTCACATTTATTAAAATTTGTGAATACCATGTTGGTATTACTTTAAAAGGGATGCTATGTTCTATGGCGTACCTGATACACAATAATTGTTTAAATTGAAATCTTTTGTTTCAAAAAATAATGAGTTATACTAAAAAATTATAATATAACATTATTTTAAATTGTAGTTAACACAATCAATAATATTGACGGGAATGAATAGAACTAAATAAAATATTATTTTAAAAGTAAATAAATGTTTTTACTTGTATTCAATAAAAGTTATAGGCTTAAAATGTGAATGAATCTAATTTTAAGGACAAATAGTCTAATATTTTTTAAAAGGTCGATTTACTGACTTTTGATGGAGAACCCTCATTAAATATATATTTGGTCACCATTATATGTTTTATATCACAAAATATAGTTATTTTTTAGATTCGGGACATCAAAATTTATTTTTGGTAAATTATTGGTTTTTTCTGGTAAAAATCATTTTTAATGAACAGTTAAAATTATTGTATTTTATTTCAAAACTATTATTTAATATAATTTATTTATAGGGTTATATTATTTTTAATTTTTTTTAAAAAATCTAATTAGATTATATTTTTTCCATTTAATCAAAATGTGTTCATTGGAAGTAATTTCACTTTGAAACTCAGCATAAAAAAGTTTCAATCTTTTGATAGTTATTATATTTAAAAACACGCATTTTGTTTTGAAAATAGGAATAAATTTTAAAATTAATTAATCCAAATTCAATTTTTTAATTTGGTAAAATATACCTCTTTTTTAATTCAGAATATCAAATATAGATTACACTAATTTTTTGGTATTTTTCTGAAATACTTCAATTTTTGATGAATAGTGAAAACACTCAGTAGTTGTTAAAAAACTAACTTTTTCATTCAAATGAAATTTTACCACTTCTGTAAATTGAATATCAAAAATACGATGTACATGGTTGTTATTTGTAAGTAAAAGGTGGTTCAATAAGATGAAAGTAATTTTTTATTAATAGTATCTTTTGACTTTTATTAACCACAGTGAAAGTTAAATATGGTAATTCAAGGTAAAAATAATATTATAATAATATTAATTTACCCTAAAATTTGTTTTATTAATATTGGTAGATACATATACGACCATGGTCATCCTTGGGTCTATTTTGGGACCCCATGGACACTCATAAGAGTGATAATGATACTTTATATTAATTAATTTAAAGTAATATAAAAATGACATAAACCTATATCTTTTAGTAAATCAATTTTTAAATGGGGATATATAATTTATCTCACAGAATATAAATATTCATTAAAAATGTAAAATATTTCCTATATCATGGTATTGGTTTTCTATTTTTTTGAAATCACATAAATAATATTATTAATTCCACAATAAAGATGCAGTGTTTACCTCATTAATTAATGATTTAATTTAATAAGATTATAAAGATTAAAACAATTTAAAAAACATTTCCAATCATATTGGATGATTCTATTTCAAACATGAGTCATCGTATCTTCGACTTTAAGGAGTTTTGGACCTTTAGAAACTGAAAATAATTATATAATGAAATAGTCTTTTTAAACATTCATAAAGAGCCCCTTCTTCTCCCATATATGAGGACTTCACCTCTAACTAATTACCCAAACCTCTCAATCCACTTGACTCATACAAACACTACCTAATAAAGCTCCCACATCCCTATCTTCCACTTATAATGCTTACCTTAGTCAGAATTCACTTCAAGAAATCCTTTTCATCAAACAAAATGGAGTTACCTGATTTAAAGGCAACGTCTTCTTCTTTGTTATCTTCTTTTATATTACTTCTCCAACCCATAAACTCTTTTTATTGATTTATTTTATGACTAAACATTTATAATCTATATACTAAGTTGTTGTTATGGGAAGGATTTGAAGTACACTTACAAACACATCCATCTAGTGGGTGAAGAAAATATTATTTCTATGGACGATGAACTACTGCCTCACGAAATGATGATTGTTCGATTATCTCCAACATCCTATTATGGTGTCCATTATGATGAAACTATATTTATATGTATTATTTATTATGTTTATATTGTTTTTATGCTTATATATTTTTTATTTCAAAAATACCATTATGGTTTCCATATTGAGTAAACATGATAATTTCATTCGAGGAATTGCGGACTATCACCCCCTCAATGTGATATGACTCATTAATTCCACACTTGGGAGTATAAAATATGGAGTTAATGATATTATATAAAATACTGGAATTTTAATATACCTATGTATAATTAGGTTTTTGTTCCATTAAAATATGAAATAGATATGAATGCAGCGTTCATGCGTACGCATGACTTACCATCTTCATGAACAATACATCAAATTTCTTATCTTCAAATATTATTTACTATTTTAAATACATTTATATACTGGATATATGTCATATATATGATATCTAAACAATGAATATAATTTTGGAGATAATGGAATTTTTACTATGTGGACAATTTTTAATTATAACAAGTTTATTTTTAAACTGAAGTTTTGTTCATTGAAAAAATATCTGATATGAACTCAAATAATTATCCAATTTTTATAGAAAGGTAATAAGTTATATAAAATAAATATTAAACAAGAAAAATGTACTTTAGAAGGTATAAATTAACTTATAATTTATTATTCTAGGAATTAATGAAAGAACAAGTAACTTAGGACACAAGGTAAAGGAAATTATCTCAATCTCTTTTCATTGAGGCATATTTTTCTATATACAATACTTTATTTTATACATTGTATGAACACCTTTTAATTTTCATTTCATTCAATGGGAAATTTTTTTCAACAAATAATTTTACTAAATGACAAAAGAAATTTTCTTAACGTTTGTGGTGACAATGACCTCTCTGCCATCGTAAGAGTTATTTGGCTTCCTCTATAAGCATTAATGTTTTTAAAATGAAAAAAAATACTTTATTCTATTTTTGAGGTTTTTGGTATTTAAAATGGATTTTTAAATGGATTGATTATTTCAATATATTGAAATTTTTTATTTTGATTGAAAATGAAATGTTATTAATGAACTGTTTATATTTGCAATATTTTATGGGTTAAGATTCTATAATGGTACATGGTCATTTGATAGGTAGTTACGTGATAAACCAAATGAAGGTTGGTTCTATGATTGACTAGGATGGATGGTTATGTTATAACCTCCAATGCATTTGGTATGGATGTCGACCGTATGGCTATTATGTTCATTATTAGGTGTGGAAGTAGACCATATGGTTATTCTATTTAAGAATGTTTATGTCCCAAGATAAATTTATATGTTATGTGTTCATAATATGGGTTTTATGGTAATATTTTGCTTACAAAATGGTAATAAATGATATTTTATTCAGTGAAAAGTATTTACTACCTCATAATGGTGAAAATTATTAATTATGATAAGGAATTCATGGTTTACTTGTTGTTTTGAAAAACTAATAGTTTTCCTTCTTTGTGTATCCCATATGGAGAATTTTTTTCTCATCCATAGTTTTTGAAATGTTTTTTACAGGACGTAAAGTAGAATAGGGTCAAGGATGGGATGAAGGAAAAGTCATGTTTTCTAAAGCATGGAACTAGACATGAATCTTTTCTTCAACTAGTATTTATTTTATAAAAAAATGGATATTGAGTAGAAGTGTCTACATAAAATATTCAATTTGTTTTTTTATGACTCAATTCTCTAGATATCTAAACATGAAAATATCCTTAATGTGAATTATTAAAATAATTTATGATTATGTAATGTTTAAGGCTGGATCTTTATAGTTGGTATCAGAGTTCGGTTTAGACAACATTAAGAGTAAGGTTATTGTTTAATTAATATCCATAAATTAGTTTATGTTAAAAGTGAAACGATATAGCATTTAAAGATTACTTGGTTTATTCGATTATGATATTTCTTTGCCTAGAATGGTTTTCCACAGAGTAAACATGGAATCTATGATGGGACTACATTAGGAAGTAGATAATCTTCCAAATCATAAACATGAGTTGGTAAGAATCAGAACTGAATAGTTTTTTATTGTGATGGAAAAGTTGAATGAGGACATAAATGGTGGCCGTATCTATGCATGAGATGAATCTGAAAATCCACAGAAGAACATATCAGTTGTGGAACATTTTATGAGGCAATGTCCCCCATCATTCAAATGATCATCTAAACCCGTGAAAGGTGTAGGGTGGATTAAATCACTAAAGAAGATTTTTTATGTCATGGTCTGTTCAGACCATCAAAAGGATAGTCATGCAGTTTACCATTTTCATGGTGATGCCGATCAATGGTGGTTGATGGTGAAAAGTATCAAGGAAAGTGAAAATATTGATTCTCAGGATTGGGATGAATTCAAATGTTTGTTTCATGGGAAATATTTTCCAAATGTGGTTCGCCATAGGATGGTAAAACAATACTTGGAATTGAGGCAGGAGGATGAATCATTTTCTTCTTATAAATTAAAATTCACTTGACTACCAAGGTATGCTCCAAATTTCATCTAAGATATTTATATAAAGATAAATAGATTTTACTCAAGACTGAAGTCATGATATTGAATATCATTAGCTTCTAGTGAATTCAAAAGCTATGAGAAACTTGTCAAATGTGACGAGAAGATATAAATAGTGTTTTATGATGATCAAGTCTTACAGGTGAGTAAACATAATAAGAGGTATAGTTGGATGTAAAAGGTATAGAATTAATCAAAGAATCATGGAGGTAAGAAAATTAAATATCCATCTTTCGAGAAGTGCGGTAAAAACCATCCTGGATAATGTTTATCAATATCTAGAATGTGCTTCTGTTGTGGAATGTCTAGTCATATTGCTCATAAATGTAAGGAAGATGATCATGCAGCCAATGGAAATCCAATAGTATGATTTTTTAAGTGCAATGAAATGGGTAATTATGAAAATGAGTGTTCAAAGATAAACTCAACATAGAAAAAGCAACCAGACAACAAGCAGAAAGGTATGGTTAAATCCTTTGCAACTATATCAGCAGATGATGGGAAATCAAATTAAGTAGTATGAGTTACACAGTTTATTTGGTCAGATTATTCCAAAATGTGGTTTGATTCAGGGTATACACATTCTTTCATTTCAGAGAAGTTTTCTTGTATATTGGTGATTCCACCACTATATATTAATCTTGAACTTATGGTGAAATCACCAGTTGAGTTTGATGTTATTTTGGACAGGTATTGGATTTCTATTTATCATGATAATATTGACTATAGAGCTAATGTGGTTTTTTAGAATGAATTTCAATTTTTGTACAAGAATGAACCCTTACTTTTGACAACATATCATAAAGGTGATAAACTAGAAAAAGATGGAAATAAATATTACCTTGTACATATTTTTGAAAAAAGTAACTATTCATATTAATGATGTTCCAATGGTAAATGAGTATCATGATGTTTTTCTTAATGATTTTCCTGACATAATACCTGATCAGGAAGCTGAATTTACTGTTGACTTAGTTCCTAATGCTAATCCAATTTCAAAACAACCTTATCAAATACATAAAATTGAACATTTTGAGTTAAAGAATCAATTTTAAGAGATATTAGATAAAAGATTTATCCAACCTAGCACATACCCAAGGACTGATATTGTCTTGTTTTTTTAAATATGGTTCAATGAGACTTTGCATTGATAATAGAGTATTAAAAAACATAATTATATTGAACAACTATCCTTTTCCTCATTTCGATGATTTATTTGATCACCTCTAAGGAGATCAGTATTTTTCAAATATTGACTTGATATCAGGGTCCCATCAGCTGAAAGTAATGGAAGCAGACATTCTGATGACCGCATTTCATACTAGATATAGCCCTTATGAATATGTAGTTATGCATTTTGGGTTAACCAATGGACATACAGTATTTAGGGATATTATGAATAGTAATTTTTTTGAGTTCTTGGATTAGTTTGTTGTTGTGTTCTTTGATGTTAAATTAGTTTATTCCAAATGTAAAGAGGAACCTAAAAGTCATTTAAAGTTTTTCTTGAAAACCATGAAATAAATTAAACTATATTGAAATTTCAGCAAGTGTGAGTTTTGGTTATAATAAATTTCTTTCCTTTTTCACATTGTTTCAAAAAATGGAATAACTGTTTATCCTACTAAAACAAAAGTTTTTGAATATTGTCCATAACCCTCAAATATAATAGAGATCCATAGTTTTCAAGGTTTATTAGGTGATTATATGTGGATTGTTGAAAATTATTCATGGTTATCTAGCCCAATGACAATGTTACCTTGAAAAGGTGTTACGTTCCTTTGTACAAAAGAGTTTGTTGACTGTTTTCATGAAAAAAATAGAATATTGGTGAATTCTTTAGTTTTAGCACTAGCTTCAAGAAATGGGGAGTTTTTTATCAGCAATTATGCTTCTTTGAAAGTACATAGATGTTTCCTTATGAAAAATGATCAGGTAATTGCTTATACTTCACATCAGTTGAAACCTCATGAGTTAAATTACCACACACATGATTTATAGTTATCTACTGTTGTTTTTACATTAAAAATTTGGAGGCATCATCTGTATGGAGTAAATGTGAAATATATATAGATCAAAAAAGTTTGAAGTATATTTTCTATAAAAATGAATTATATATGAGGCATAAGTGATGGTTAAAATTAATAAAATATTATGATTTCACAATCCATTAACATTTGAGAAAAATAAATAATGTGGTTGATGCTTTGAGTTGAAAAAGTAATGCTTTATTAACCTTATTATGTTTGGTACAATATCCTTTGATTAAAGACTTGGTGAACTTTGACATTGAAGTTGTTGGTGTAGAAAATTCCTCTATCTTGTTTTAGGTGTTATTGAAATACTCTCTATAAAATAGATTTAAGAAAGCACAGAAGGAAGACAATGAGTTTCAAAAAAAGTTACAGTCTATTCAGATGGTTAAGTTTCTTGATTTTAACATTGATAATGATTAGTTTTTGTGCTTAGGGAAGATATTATGTGTGCCTTGTGATTCATAGTTGAATAATGAGTGGTTATGTGAAGCCCATAGTTCCCCGTTTTTAGTTCACCCAAGAAATACTAAGATGTAGAATGATCATTGGGAGTAATACTGGTGGGATGGAATGTAAATTGATATTACTGATTTTACTATGAACTATTTTACTTGTCAGCAGGTTAAAGAAAAGTGGAAATTACTGAAATAGATGCTTCAATATTTACCGGTGCTTGAGTAAAAATGAGAAAATATATCCATGGACATCATTGTGGGATTACCAAAGACATATCGAGGTAATAATGTAATCTGGGTTATTGTTGATCGATTGACTAAATCAGCGCATATCCTTCTTATTCGAGATGCTTTTTCTCTGGATCAACTTTTTTGGTAGAATATTAAAAATATAGTTAGGTTGCATGGAGTTCCTCTATCCATTGTATTCGATCATGATGCCAAGTTTACATCTATATTTTCGAAAGGCCTTTAGAAGTAGTTGGGTACTTTATTAAATTTATGTACTAAATTATATCCTCAATCCGATGGGATGTAAGAACGAACAAGTTATACCTTTGAGGATATGTTACATGATTTATCAATTGATGACCAGGGAAGTAGGAACCAATAAAGTTTTTTGGGTGAATTTTATTATAATAACATTTTTCAGTCCAATATAAAGATGGCTCTATTTGAGGCATTATATCGGATGCATCATCAAACTCCAGCTTTTTTGGAAGTTGATGGTGAAAGGAAGCTGATGGAACTAGAATTGGTAGATGATATGGTAGAAAAGGTTATTTGATTTAGAAATACATGAGAACGGTAGAGAGTAGGTAGAAAAGTTATGCGGATAACTAGAGGAAGGATGTTTTTTTTGAGGCATGTGGTCATGTATTTCTAAAAGTTTCTCCATGGAAATTGATTCTCGCTCAAATTTACCCAAGAGAAGAAGGTAAGACGGCCCTTGTAGTTTAGCTTGGGTTATCGAATCCACATAGACCTAAGAAGAAACCTATAGACACGTACATTCTATGGACTGTTTTCAGCTATGAAGTGGCCTACATGGATTTATTTTGGATTGGTTTTAAAGATATCTAATAGATTTAAATGAATTCAATTTAAAATAATGAGTTGATCCTAGGTTATCGCTCGGGGTGGATTGGACGTATTTTCATTTTAATGATTTCAATTTCTTAAATTTGTGATGGGTTCATTAAAGGAGATAAAACAACATCATCACTTACTGGTATAATGCCTACACCCTCTAATACTAATCACATATACACTGGAAGGATCAAATTTTTGAGCACTTCAAGGTAAAGGATCGTATTAGTACTTGAAGTGTGTGGCCTTAAATTCAACAAGGACGATGGAGTTTAAAAATCATCAAATAAAAATCCCAATTAAAGAAGTGATTATACATTAATTAGGTGATAAATAACATCTAATCCAGACCCTTGCTACTCCCTTGGATCAACCCATACGTGGGTTATCCCTCCATTGATCCCATGGTTTCAATGGAAGCAGAAAGTAGACTCACGAGGGAGGAAATGGAGAAGTAAAGAAAACAACAAAAATAAAATGATCACTCCACAATTGTGTAAATAATTTCACAAGGGTTGGTGTGAATAAATTCACACCTTGATCCAACGGTATCAAAGTGATATGAATAAGAACAGAATAAGACTAGAATAAGAACTTTTATTAAGAAACTAAAGTTAATTGAACAACTTACATGTGAAAGACAAATTTGAGGTAATAAAAATGCAGCATAACATTACAATTGAATAAAGCATCGAAGATTCCAAAATCCTTCACCACCACTGCCTTAAATAGGTATTTTGGGAGCCTTGGGTCGATTCTCCAACAGTACAAAGAATCTCAATTAATTTTGGTAGGCCATAGGTGGTGGAAAGCTTGTGGAATTTGAACTTTTCCATATTTGACCCGAGGTGGCAGCCAGCTTTCCTTCACTGAACAGACGTGTCTAGAAGACCTTCTAGACGGCCAAATCAGAGTGGGACATAGAAGAAGACAATGGACCTCCGGATGTCTTATAACCTATTGTAAAATTTGGGCCCATTTAGAGTTGTGGATTCCTAGATATGATCAAATTAGTGGGCTGTTTTTCTGGGCCGCAGAATCTGGCCCAGAATTGTATCTCTAACTTGGGCAGCTTAAATGACCACCATAGAGGCCGAATTAGGACTGGATCATGAAGAGTGATTTGTTCCTATTCATGTATTATAGCATCCCAAGATATTTGGGATTAATTGGGCCTGTATGTTCGGCCCAACAGTCTCATCAGTGGGATGGTGTCCAATCTTCCTTCTCTAGAATTGCTTCCTTTCATTGCCAAATATCCCCATCACCCTCCATGAATTCTCCAGTGATCCCTGAATGAAACATGTTCATATTGGAGTGTAGATCAATTATCAAATTAAAATATGTATAATAAGATGAATCATTTTTTATTTTAAATGATGTTCAAAAATGTACCACATAATAGTGCATTTTAAGAAGGTATTACAATCATAATGTAAAATGATGTTCAAAGTGTAAAATGCACTAAAATGGTGTTTATGAATAATAATGAACATGAATATTATACATATATTACCAATAAATATTAGCCTCATTTAGTGGCTAATCACACCCCCCAACTTGAGTTTTTCTAGTCCCAAGCAAAATATATCTCAACAATATGAAATTCGAATTCCCTTTTCCAAAAAAACATTTTAATACACAATGCTCACCAAAAAACCTTATACCAAACAATCATGAAACCCATAAAAATATTTTAATACAAGATAGTTTCATAAGAAGATCCCAATCCCAAGCCCATTCCTTTGTTCAAATTTATTTCCATATTTCATCCAATATCAATTAAGTATGAGGATATGTTGTGCATCACAATAGACATGGGGGTTCATATTTCTTCAAGGGGGAAATTACGGAAGCCCTAGGTGGAATCAGATTTCAATATTAAGATGAGTATTCATTTTTTTTATATAATTTTTTGTTTGTTTGTTTTTCTTTGTTTTTTTTTACAATTTTGTCATGGTAATTGAAGTTTCACTCAAAAGAGTCAACCCCTGTAGCGAGACTTTGCCGATGACTCCTAGGATAAAAGACCTTAGGTCACCAAGTGAAGCCCACATACTCGGGCATCATCTCGAGTTAACTCAGTCAAAAACCAATTCAAATTACCAAAAATAGAGATAAAATTAATAACTCTAGGCCAGAAAACTATGGAGTCATGATCCCCAAGTGCCGAAAGCCACGCATTAGGTCATTTCATTGCTCTACGTGCAAATATTTTATTTTTAAATTTTTTTTGAATACTCATATTAAACTAAAATGATCACCAAACCTATGCTATAAATTTAGGGGACCCCATGAACTCAAACTAATACCCCACTATCCAAGGGACGTGCATTGTGATTTTTTTATTTGGATGAAAATATAAACGATGAAATATCACATTGGATAGCCACACTTTCCAAAATCAATGCTCATGAAATTATACAAGGATTAAAATCAGAATCAGGGTATGCTAAATTATTTGATATTCAGTTTCAAAGTGTGAAATGTGTATTACCATGTTTAAAGTTAAAGGAATTTTTTCCTTCCATTTTCACAATTTTTTTTTCAAACCATTTATCATTTTTTGACACAAAAGAATTTTTTATTATATCACCTTCCCCAACTTAAAATAACATTGTCCCCAGTGTTTAAAGAAAAGAAAATTTATAAGGGGGTAGAGGTAGAGAATGAAAGTTCAAAAAGGAAATTGAAGATGTGGGTCATGGAATGAAGTCACCTGGTGGTTGAAGTTTGAAGTTCTTGCTGCTTCAATTTTTTCCTTTGATATCCATGTCGCTTGAAAAGTTCCCTAGTGGAAAAAGGGAAAAAAATAGTATATATATATATATTTATTTATATAATAAAGGAAGTAAAATATAAGTATATATATAAAAATTATAGAATAAGGAAGAACAAGAAGCCGGAGGTCAGTGGTAAGCACGCGCCCCTATCTCCCTTCGGTCCTGGGTTCGAGTCCCCGTGGCTTCGCCGGTTGTGACGAGGTTTTCCCCACGGGCAATGGCGTGGAATTTTTTTATTATATTTTTTTTTGTTTTTTAAATTTTTAACCTGAAAACACATCAAAAAAACAAACTAATGAAACATTTTCTTCTTTTTAAATTTTTGGGTAAGGTATTACTCAAGGATCACACCACGTGACATAGATGAATATGGTGCTCCCCTTTCGTACCCATCCATACTCATTATAGAAAAACAGGTCAACAGGTTATTTTTTTTCAAAATATCAAAATGTCTCATTAACCCTATTTAAAATATAAAGTTGATTAAAATAACAAAATTATTAGAAACTTGAAACCCATGGGTTGCCTCCCATTCAGTGCTTTGTTTAACGTCGTTAGCCCGACATGGACCCCAAATCTATTAATTTGTTCCTGGTTCATAGGTTGGCTTAGTTAACTCAACCTCTATTTCCTGTTTATTGAATGATTCATTGAATGGTTTTAACCTTTGACCATTGACCTTGAAAATGTAACCACTTGTGGGATCTTGAATTTCTACTGCCCCATGGGGGTACACATAATGCACTATGAAAGGTCCTGACCATCTAAACCTTAACTTTCCTGGGTGTAAATGAAGTTTTGAACTGTACAAGAGCACAAGTTTTCCCGGTTCAAAATGTTTGACCTTGATATTCCTAGATTGGTAGGCTTGAACTCTAGCTTTATTGATCCTTGAATATTCATAAGCCTCCATCCTTAGTTTCTCCAGTTCATTGAGATCTAATTTCCTTTTTGTTCCGTCCAATGAGAGGCCATAATCCATTTTCTTAATTGCCCGAAAGGCCTTATGTTCAATCTCCACTGGAAAATGGCATGCTTTACCATAAACCAACCTATATGGGGACATTCCTAAAATGGTTCTATATGCAGTTATATAGGCTCAAAGAGAATCTAAGAGTTTCCCAGACCATTCTTTCCTAGAGGGGTTGATTTTTTTTTTTCAAGAATTTGCTTAATCTACCTATTCGCTAACTCAGCTTGACCATTGGTTTGAGGATGGTATGCAGTGGACACTTTATGAGAAATACCATACTTAGACATGAGTGAAGCGAATGGGAGGTTGCAGAAATGGGTTCCTCGATCACTGATTATAGCCCTAGGAATTCCAAATCTTGAAAATATGTTCTCTTTTAGAAATAAAATCACAACTTGATGATCATTGGACTTAGTGGGAATGGCCTCAAACCATTTTGAGACATCATCAATAGCTAAGAGTATGTAGAGGTATCCCCGAGAGTCTGGGAAGGGACCCATGAAATCAATTCCCCAATAGTCAAATATTTCAACCACTAATATGGGAGTGAGTGGCATTGGATTCCTCTTTGTGATGGACCCTACTTGTTGACACCAAGGACAGCTTTGAAAAAATGTGTAGGAGTCCCTTGAGGGGGTGGTCCAGAAAAGACCACATTGAAGAATCTTAGCAGATGTTTTCTTAGAGGAAAAGTGACCTCCACATGCCTCACTGTGACAGAATTTAAGGATGGACTCTTGTTCATATTCTAGAACACACCTCCTAATGACTTGGTCAGGGCAGAACTTATAGAGGTAAGGATCATCAAACACATAGTGTCTAACATCAGAAAGAAATTTCCTTCGAGCTTGAGTCCCTAAGAATTTTGGAATGAATCCTGTCACTAAGAAATTTGCTATGTCAGCATACCAAGGGTAGTCACTCAAAGAGTATAGGTGTTCATCAGGAAACGAATCAGACACAGAAAGGTGATTTGAGTTGACTTTTAATTCTATCCTAGAGAGGTGATCAGCTACAACATTTTCAACTCCCTTTTTATCCTTGATCGTGAGGTCAAATTCTTTTAAGAGAAGGACCCACCTAATTAGTCTAGCCTTAGAATCTTGTTTTTGGAAGAGGTATTTTAGTGAAAAATGTTCAGTGAACACAATGATGGGGGATCCTAAGAGGTAGGACCGAAACTTCTCTAAGGCAAACACAATAGCAAGTAACATCCTTTTCAGTGGTGGTGTAGTTGATTTGGGAATCATTTAAGGATTTTCTTGCATAGGCAATGACATAAGGATTTTTATCACAACGTTGTCCTAACACAGCTCCTACAGCAAAGTCACTGGCATCACACATAATTTCGAAAGGAAGGTTCCAATTTGGAGATTTCATGATGGGGGGAGAGGTGAGAAAGGATTTGAGGGTTGAGAATGAACCCTCACAGCTTTCGGTCCAAACAAATGGAGCATACTTTACTAGCAGAGCACAAAGGGGATGGGAGATTGAACTAAAGTCCTTGATGAATCTTCTATAGAAACCAGCATGTCCTAAGAAAGACCTCACTTCCTTAACGGTTTTGGGTGATAGAAGGTGACGAAAGATGTCAACCTTTGCTTTATCAACTTTAATCCCCCTACTCGAGACCAGATGGCTTGGAACAAGTCCCTCTTTAACCATGAAATGGAATTTTTCCCAGTTTAGGACCAGATTCTTTTCTTCGCATCTTGACAAGACTCTCTCCACATTCTGCAGAAATCCCTCAAAAGTATCCCCAATCATAGAGAAGACATCCATGATAACCTCTAGAAAATTCCCTACCATGTCTGAGAAGATTCCCATCATGCACTGCTAGAAGGTTCCAGGGGAATTGCATAACCCGAAGGGCATGCGTTTGAAGGAAAAGGTAACGAAAGTACATGTGAATGTAGTCTTCCCTTGATCCTCTAGGGAGACCTCAATTTGATTGTACCCTGAGTACCCATCTAAGAAATAGTAGAAGGCATGACCTGCCACTCTCTCAAGGACTTGGTCAATTAATGGTAAGGGGAAATGGTCCTTCTTGGTGAATGAGTTTAGTTTCTTATAGTCAATGAAGACCCTCCATCCACTACTCACCATTGTTGGAATAATCTCTTCATCCTCATTGGTTATCACTGCGATTCCAACCTTTTTTGGAACCACTTAGATTGGTCTCTCCCATTCACTCTCACCTATGGGATATATGATAACGGCTTTCAACAATTTTAGAAGTTTTTTCCTTACTACCTCCATGAGATTAGGATTGAGTCACCATTGAGGTTGACGACATGGCTTTGAATCAGATTCCAGAACAATCCTATGAGTCCCGATAAGTGTGCTAATCCCAGGAATATCAGAAAGGGTCTAACCAATGGATTTCTTATGCTTCCTAAGGACATCTAGAAGCATCCTCTCATGATTTTCTTCAAGAGAAGAAGAAATGACAATAGGATGTGTTTTATTGTCCCCTAGGAAAGCACACTTGAGTGAAGCAAGAAGTTCCTTCAATTCAAGATCAGATTGGTTCAGAATTTTAGCTGAAGATTGGGACATTAGATCAAGATCAATTTCTTTTTTTAGAATCTCAGATATGATTTATTCCCCACATGTAGAAGTTTCAGCTACTATATTGGCTTGATCAGATTTAGGGATGGAAGTTTGATTGGTCTCCATGAAATTGGGTTCTTGAAAGGTTTCACTGATTGTTGGACCTAAGAATTCATCATAAGAGCAATTTGAATATTATTCAATCCAAGGAGATAAACTTCCTTCATATGAACAAAGGAAATCAATCTCATCCTGACTTAAACATCCATCAAATATTCCTTGATGTTACATGGATTCATTATCAATGCTTCCTATCATGTTTACTTCATGAATGTCCTCGTCATCCCCTATTTGTGAGCTTGCATTATAGATGTTCAAGTATAGACTCATGTTCCCAAAGGTGATGTTCATGTTCCCATTTCGAACTCGGATAACAGAGTTGATTGTTGCAAGAAAAGGACGACCAAGGATGATTGGGGTTTGTTCCTTATTTCCTAAGTTTGGATGGTTGTCAAGGACAATGAAGTCAGCTGGGTAGATGAAGTTTTCATCCTTTACTAGAACGTCCTTTAAAATCCCCTTTGGAACCCTAATGCTGTGATCAGCAAGATGAAGTGTGACAGATGTGGGTTGGAGTTCTTCTAGGCCTAACTGGCAGTACACAGCATATGGGATGAGATTGAAACTAGCACCTAGGTCACACAAGGCCTTGACAACTTTTCTCTCTCCAAGTTCAACATTGATGTAAGGGCAACCCGGGTCTTTCAACTTAGGAGGAATGGTCCCTTGAATGGTGGTACTCACATTAGCAGCTAAAAGGTCTTGGTTTTTATGTGAAAATTTTCTTTTAAAAGTTAAAAAGTCCTTAAGGTACTTTGAGTAGGAAGGTATGGTTTGTATTGCATCAATAAGATTAATGTTCAACTTGACTTGTGAGAAGATTTCCCTCAATTTTTCACTCAGTTTAGGCTTGGGTTTCCCCCTCATGCGTTGAGGAAATGGTGCAGGTTGTGGGGTCGTTTGTTGAAGAATTTCTTCGTTAAAAATGTTATCAGTTTCCTCAGTTTGATCTTGTGGTTCATTTGAATTTTCATCCAAGTTGGAATCTTCAGGTGGGTTCCGAATTAGTTGTTTAGGTTTCTCAATTGATTTCCCACTTCTTAAAACAGTCACAGCCGTTAGTTGTTCATGAGTTGTTTGAGCACAACTTGACTCTCCCCTTGAAGTTGAGGATGGCACCGCCTGAGTAGGCATGGGTTCCTTTCCAGTTTTTATGGGTTGAGGTTCTTGTTTTTGGGAAGAGACTTCTGAGTTCATCCTCTCCATTTGTTTGCACAGTTGTTCTAGTAGGCTTTGTGGAACAGTTTGGGTTGGTGCTTGAGTAGATTGGTTTATCCCATAGGGATATTTTGGAGGTGGGATGGTTTGTTGAAAATGGACCGGTGGCTGTTGGTATTGGATAGGTTGGGTTTGGAACTGGTTATGGGTTTGGTAGTTCTGATGGGGGTAAGGATTTTGTCCCTGTGGTTGGCTAGGTTGTTGGTTATCTTTCCAGCGGAAGCCTTGGTGGTTGTTATACCTTGGGTTGAAGTTGTTTTGGTATTGAGGATTTTGAAAGTTCAAAGAATTTACTTCCGCTGGTTGTACTCCTAAATGAACATCCTTTATGGATGGAATGGTTGGGCAGTTGTCTGTCTTATGGTCATGTTTTTCACAAATTGTGCAAACAGGGTCAACAGTTTGGATTTCATGGACTTTCCTAAGGTCTATCTCATCAAACTTCCTAGAGAGTGCTGCGAGTTTAGCCCTAAGGCTTTCCTCTTCTCTAAGTGTATCAATTTCAGTAGTTCTTTGTGGATTTTCAGAATAAGGTGATGTTTCCCATGTTTCGTTTTGTTCAGAAAGACTTTCTAGATACTCGTAAGCATCGTTTGGGGCTTTGTTTTTAAATGTTCCATTACACATCATGTCAATGAATTGTTTGTTCCCCGGACCCAACCCTTCATAGAAAATTCTCACTTGTTCAGGAATAGAAAAACCATGGTGTGGAACCATGTTTAGAGTATCTTTGAACC
Organism: Viscum album; assembly: GCA_963277665.1. NCBI lineage: Eukaryota > Viridiplantae > Streptophyta > Magnoliopsida > Santalales > Viscaceae > Viscum > Viscum album. Next base: position 676,820,395 of record OY728150.1, read on the forward strand.
TCACCCATGTTTCATATAATTACTCTCCCTCTTTTTCAAAAAAGTTTTGGATACTCTTTTTAAGTGCAATTGTTTTGTGGTGGGGAAAGTATTTTTTGTAGAATTCTCTTTGTAGTTGGTCCCAAGAGTTTATGGATGATGGTCTCAAATTTTTTAGCCAATTTTTAGCTCGATCTTTTAATGAAAAAGGAAATAACCTCATCTTAGAAGATTCTAGTGGATGTGGAGGACACATGGTTTCTACAATGTCATTGAACTCCTTAATGTGCAGGTATGGCATCTCGGACTCCATTCCATGGAATGTGGGAAGGTGGTTTAGGAAATGGGGTATAAAGATGTAGTTGGAATATCCTAGGGAATTGTGTCTAATGCATGAGGGGGCATTGGTCCAAGAAGCTGTGAGGTAGTCATTCATGGTTTTATCTATTTCATTCCCCATGTTTGGGGCTGCCTCATTTGGGTTTCCATTTTGGTTCCCACCCGGGTTTATGAGTTGGTTTCTTTGAAGACCTTCCATTGAAATTGGATCAATTTTGGACTCTAAAGTATTAGGAAGATTATGATCTAATGGAATGAGTTCCCTTTCTATACATGACTCCCCAACCCCAGGACTATCCACCCTAACTAGACGGTTTGATTGATCGTGGGTGTAGGCGGACATGCGCCAAAGGAAACATACGAGAAAGGGACAAGATACGAGAATTTGGATGAGAAAAGAAGAAATGGGGGAGAATAGAATGGGTGTTTAGATGACTTACTCGGGTCCCTGGAAACAGTGCCAAAATTTGATTCTCGCTCAAATTTACCCAAGAGAAGAAGGTAAGACGGTCCTTGTAGTTTAGCTTGGGTTATCGATTCCACAGAGACCTGAGAGGAAACCTATAGACACATACATTCTATGGACTGTTTTCAGCTATGAAGTGGGAAACTTGGATTGATTTTGTATGGGTTTTAAATATATATAATAGATTTAAATGAATTCAATTTAAAAGAATGAGTTGATCCTAGGTTATTGCTCGGGGTGGAATGGACGTATTTTCTTTTTAATGATTTCAATTTCTTAAATTTGAGATGGGTTCATTTAAGGAGATAAAACAACATCATCACTTACCGGTTTAATGCCTACACCCTATAATACTAATCACCTATACACTTGAAGGATCAAAGTTTTGAGAACTTCAAGGAAAAGGATCGTATTAGTACTTGAAGTGTGTGGCCTTAAATTCAACAAGGACGATGGAGTTTAAAAATAATCAAATAAAAATACCAATTAAAGAAGTGATTATACATTAATTAGGTGATAAATAACATCCAATCCAGACCCTTTCTACTCCCTTGGATCAACCCATATGTGGTTTAGCCCTCCATTGATCCCATGGTTTCAATGGAAGCGGAAAGTAGACTCATGAGGGAGGAAATGGAGAAGTAAAGAAAACAACAAAAATAAAATGATCACTCCACCGTTGTGTGAATCATTTCACAAGGGTTGGTGTGAATAAATTCACACCTTGATCCAATGGTATAAAAGTGATATGAAGAAAAACAGAATAAGAGTAGAAGAAGAACTTTTATTAAGAAACTAAAGTGAATTGAACAACTTACATGTGAACGACAAATTTGAGGCAACAAAAATGCAGCATAACATTACAATTGAACAAAGCATTTAAGATTCCAAACTCCTTCACCACCACTACCTTAAATAGGTATTTTTGGAGTCTTGGGTCGAGCCTCCAATAGTACAAAGAATCTCAATTTATTTTGGTAGGCCATAGGTGGTGGAAAGCTTGTGGAATTTGAACTTTTCCACATTTGACCCGAGGTGGCAGCCATCTTTCCTTCACCGAAAAGACGCATCTGGAAGACATTCTTGAAAGCCGAATCAGAGTGGGTAATAGGAGAAGAAAATGGAGCACCGGATGGCTTCTAACCGCCTGTAAACGTTGGGTCCATTTGGAGTTGTGGATTCCGAGATATGATCAAATTAGTGGGATGTTTTTCTGGGCCGCAGAATCTGGCCCAGAATTGTATCTCTAACTTGGGCCGCTTCAATGACCACCATAGATGCCGAATTAGAGTTTGATCATGAATAGTGATTTGTTCCGGTACATTTACTATATAATCCCATGAAATTTGGGATTAATTGGGCCTGTATGTGGGGCCCAACAGTCTCATCAGTGGGCTGGTGTCCAATCTGCCTTCTCTAGAATTGCATCCTTTCATTGCCAAATATCTCCATCACCATCCATTAATTTTCCATTGATCCCTGAATGAAACATGTTCATATTGGAGTGTAGATAAATTATCAAATTAAAATATTTATAATCAGATGAATCATTTTGTACTTTAAATGATGTTCAAAAATGTACCACATAATAGTGCATTTTAAGAAGGTATTACAATCATAATGTAAAATGATGTTCAAAGTGTAAAATGCACTAAAATGGTGTTTATGAATAATAAAGAACATGAATATTATATATATTACCAATGAATATTAGCTTAATTTAGTGGATAATCAGAAATGTTTGATGAGTTTTGGTAAGAATGGAATGTTGAGTCAGAGTTTCTTTTTCCCTTATGAAATCCTAGAGAAAGTTAGATCAGTTGTGTATAGAGTGGATTTACAGCCATGTTTATCCTAGGTAAATAATGTTTTTCATGTTTCCATGTTAAGGAAGTATATGCTCGATTCATCTCATGTTTTGAGCACAAAGTTAGTTCAGTTAGAAGAGAATCTCCCTTAAGAGGAACAAACAGTCTGGATTTTTGACCGAGGAGAGCGAATATTGTGAAATAAGGCAATTAATCAGGTAAAGGATTTGTGAAAAAAAAACATTTGGCTGAAGAAACAACATGGGAATATGAAAATTTTATGAGGGATAAATACTCCCACATATTTGATAAGTGAATAAAATTGCGTGGATGAAATTGTTAAAAGGGGGGAAGGATGTAACATCCCAGGTAAATAAAGAATAATACATTTTCATATTTATTAATATTTGTGAATTAATTATTAATTTTTCATTATAGGGGATGCTTTGTTTGATGGCGTATCTGATATGCATCAACTAGTTTTTTTAATCTTATTTTGCACACAATGCTGAGTCATATTGAAAATTAATCATATAATATTATTTTAAATTGTAGTTAACACCTAGTAGTTTTATTAGCGTGATTGAACAAAACTATCTAAAATATGATTATACATGTTTGTTAAATGTTTTTACATTTATCCAAGAAAGTTATTGGCTTAAAATGTAAATGAATCTAATTTTAAGCACAAATAGTTTGATATTCTTTAAAAGGTCCATTTACCGCATTTTTATGGAGAAACCTCTTTAAATCTGGTTTTGGTCACTTTTATAAGTTCTGTTTGACAAAATGAATTTCTTATTTAGATTTGGGACCTCAAAATTTAATTTGGGTAATTTTTTTTTATTTTTATGATAAAATATATTTTTTAATGAAGAGTGGAAATATTGTATTTTAATTCAAAACTACATTTCAATCTAATTTATTTATACAGATTTTTTTCAATTTTAATTGGTTTTAAAATATAATTAGATTATATTTTTACCATTTAATTCAATCATGGTCAATGAAAGTAATTTCTCTTTGAAATTTGATATAAACATTTGTTAATATTTTCATAGTTATTATTTCATAATAACAATCTTTTTTATTTTGAAAATGAGAATCAATTTTAAAATTAATTAATCCAACTTATATGTTTAGAATTTGGTTGAATATACATCATTTTTTAATTTGGAATATCACATATATCTTAGGATCAATTTTTCGTAACTTTATGTAAAACATCCATTTTTTATGAATAGTGAAAACATTGAGTAGTAGTTAAATAACTATCTTTTTCATTTAAATAAATTCTCACCACTTCATTGAATTGAATTTTAAATATATGACATACATTGTTGTGATTTGATTTAAATTTTGGTTCAATAAAATGAAAATTATGTTTGGTGAATAGCAACCTTTGACTATTATTTACAAAGGTTAAAGGTGAATAGGGTAATTTAAGGAAAAAATAATATTATAATAATACTAATTTCCCCTAACATGTGTTCTAATACAATTTGATGATACATTTACGACAATGTGAGTCTATGGGTTGATTTTGGGACCCCATGGAGCCACTTAAGAGTGTTAATGAAACTATGGATTAATTAATTTAAATTAAATACAAAAATGACATTAACAAATATATTATGTTAAATTAATTTTTATAAGTCCTTATATAAGTAATATTCTAGACTATAAATATTTATTAGAAATAGAAAAAATTCCAAAATCATTGTATTTTGTTAATAATTTTTAGACATCATATAAATAAAATTATTTATGACACAATAATGAGCAATGTTTTCTTCATTAATGAATGATTTAAATAATTATGATCATAAATATTAAAAGAATATTAAAAACCTATCCAATTATTATTGGATTATTTTATTTCAAACATGGTTAATCTTATATTCTTATTTAATGAGTTTTGGTTCTTTAGAAATTGAAAATCATTATATAATAAAATTATATTGTCAAACATTCCTAAAGAGCCCCCCCTATAAAAAGTCCTCACCTATAACTCATTACATACACCTCTCTGGCCGCTTGGATATTGAGAAATATACCCAATTAACCTCCCTACATCCCTCAATTCCACCTATAATCTTTACCTTAGGAATAATTAACAGCATAATATTATTTTGGTTCAAACTCATGGGAGTTAACTGATTTAAAAGAAACGTCTTCTTTTAATTTCATTCAATTTATTTTACTTATCCAACCACCTAAATTCACTTTATTCCATTATTTTATAACAAAAAAATTATCCTAAATATAATAGGATGTTGTTATTATATTAATTCTAAATACACTTACCCACACCCATTTCTAATGAGTCAAGAATATATTGTTTCTTTGGACAGAGAACTTCTGCCTCACTAAACAATGATTGTTCGATTATCTCTTAACCGCCTCTTATGTTGTCCATTTTGATGGAACTGTATTTATATGTAATATATATTATATTTATATTGTTTCTATTTTTCTTTATATTTCATTTTTATCATACCATTATGGTATCCATAATGAGTAAACAAAACAATTTCATTTGAGGAAGTGTGGACTACCACCCCCTCAACATGATATGACTCGTTCATTCCATACATGAGACGTAAAAAGGATGCGGTTAATAAATTATATATTATACATTAATTATAATATACTTATGTATAATTAATTTTCCATTAAATTAATGTATGAAATAGAAATGAAAGTAACATTCATGCGTAAGTATGGATTACCATCTCCATGGATAGTGCATTTCATTTCTTATCTCCAAATTTTAAGTACTATTTTAAATACATATATATACTAGAAATATATGATATAAATGATATCTAAATCAGGAATATAATTTTTTAGATAATGTACTTTTGACCACATGGACAATTTATTATTATAACAAGTTCATTTTTTACTCATGTTCCGAACATCAACAAAATGTCTGATATGAACTCAAATAATTAACCAACAGTAATACTAATGTAGCAATTGATATAAAAAGAAATATTAACTTGAAAAAGGTTCTTAATCAAGTAGAAATTAACTTATGATTATTATTCAGGAAATTAATGATTGAATGAGTCTTGTCGGACACGAGGTTAGGGACTTCGTCTCAATCTCCTTTCATTGAGGCATATTTTGGTTTATACATGACATTCTTTTATACGGTGTATAAACACCTTTTACTTTTCATTTCATTCAAATTGAATCTATTTTATATGAATCATTTTACTATATTACCAAAGGAAATTTTTTAACATTTGTGGTGACAATGAACTCTCCATCGTGGTAATCATTATTTGGATTCCTCAATATGCCTTGAATATTTCAAAAGGAATGAAATCCCTTATTCTGTTTTTGGGTGTTTTGGTATTAAAAATGGGGTTTTCAATTGGATTGATTATTTAAATATCATGAAATGATTTTTTGTGATTTCAAATTTAATTTTATTAGTAACATGTTTATATTTTCAATATTTTATGTCTAATGATTTTATAATGGTACATGGACATTTGATGGTTGGTTACATGATAAACCAAATGATTGGTGGTGTCGTGATAAACCAGGACGAGTGATTACTTTTTAACCTCCAAGGCATTTGTTATGGAAGACTGTCTTATGGCTATTCCATTTAGTGATATGTGTGTATGTTTACGGTATAGTTATTCCAATTATGTATGTTTATGTTCAAATTTACATTTATATGTTATGTGTTCATTATATTGGTTTTATGGTAATATTTTGGTTTAAAAATGGTAAGCAATGATCTTTTATTTAGTGTAGAGTATTTAATACTTCATAATGGACCAAAGTATTACATATGATAATTTATTCAGTTTTTACTTTTTGTTTTGAAAAACATGTAGGTTTCCATATTTGTTTATTCCATATTGAGCTTTTTATTCTCATCCCATGTTTTTGAAATTTTTTCCACAGGAAATAAAGGGGAATAGGGTGATGGATGGTGTTAGGACCAATAGGGGCCTATATACCCTGAGAGGGGGGGGGGTGAATCAGGGTATGGATATTCTTTTCAATGTTCTTCCTGCCCAACTAGATCTTGACCTCTTTATTACAAGGGTCACTTTGTTTTCACTTGTGTGTTTATTGTGATCACTTATTTGCTTCTTTATCTAATGATGATCCGTTAAATGCAATGCAGGGAAGTAAGCAGACAAACAAAAAGATTTTTACTCGGTTCACCCTCACTGGGCTACGTCCAAGGAGCATACGCCGACAGGTTGTCAGTCTTACCATATTCCACTATTCTTCACTAGATGTGAATACAATGGTTCGAGATAGATCACTTCTATTCCCAGGCTCACTGCCTTTACAAAGTTTAGGGTCAGCTCACTACTTTCCCGAGGGTCACTCCCTATTTCTCTCTCTCTGTCTCACTATCGGTGGAGAGGATCACCTTCTTCCTCTTCCTTCGCTCACTACTCCAGAAAGGATCCACTCACAGTTTATAGACCTGTAGGTCTCTTCATTTTCATGAAGGATGCGTGTTCCTCTGTAAGTAGATGCTCTGTTGAAGACCAATTTTCACCCGTAGATGAATCTCTCTTTGCACCGAATGTATCGGGAAAACTTCCAGCTTCAATGCAGCCCGAAAATCACTCCTGGAAATAAACCTTACTAGGAGCGCAAGTCTATCTCGGCGCGCAAGTATCGGCGTTCAAGTCACAATGGGTGTGCAAGTCCACCTCAGACACTTGCGTGACAAAATCTTCCCCAACTCCAAACTTGCACAACTCTCTTCCTTTTACGACCAAACCAATATTGGCGCACAACTGCCAACCGGTGCGCAACTTCTCACACTGGCGCGCAACTCCACCTGCGTGACCACACACCACCTACGCGACCACCACACCTGCGCGATGCGAGCTCTGATTTCTCAATGTATTGAACTCTGATTGAGAATTAAGAGGGGTGGTCCAGTATTTATAGGCATTTGGTCACCCCTGTGTGATGGCACGCAACTCTCCCTTTGGCGCGCAAGTCACGGCGCGCATGACTCATCTCCTGCAAGTCACTTGCGTGACCTAAATCCAAACTTGCGTGAACCTCTCTACTTTTCCATAATTTTATCTTCGGATCTTGAAAAACCATAGGAATGCAAGTTCTCAAGCTTCCAAGGCATCGACGTGCATGTATCTTTTCAGCGCGCAAGTCACCTGCACGACCTCACCAAAACTTGCGCGAACCTTATCCCTTTGCCATATTTTGATCTTCTGATCTTGAAAAACATATTGAACGCAAGTTTCCTATACTCCAAGTCTTTTCCGTGAAAGTCCCTTTTCCAAAAACACTTTTCTTCATTTTTCGATTTTCAGGGACAAAAATTCGGTAAACACTGGAAAACGGAACCACCTTGTATCTGTTCTTTTTGTACAGCCTCCAGATCGTTCATTCCATTATCGATATTCTTGAATCAAACATGGATCGTTGACCAAAGATCTTGAACTTGACATTCCATCATGAAATCATATTTTTCAACAAATTTGTATGTCATGGTTTCCTTTGTCAACAATAACATCACTGATGTCCACTTTGTCAAAAAACAAAATCACCTAAAAAATGATTCAATGATGCCTTGAGGGATTTTTGCCCAACAATCTCCCCCTTTGGGTTTGTGGAAAACTCTTTCATAAAATGATACAACATTAAATCTTCATCCACCATTCGCCTTTTGTGATTCTGATAGAGATCAAGGATTTACTCAACACATACTCTAAGCCCACATGAGTAATGCTCGGCGTGAGAAACAAGAGTAAATGAAAAGTTCATCAATGAATCACTTCATCTCTGACACCCACTTTTGACACCAAACTGATACCAATTTGTACTAAACTGATACCAATTGTTGAAGGACTTGTTGGAAGACCAATTTTTGGTTTGGAAATATTATTACCACTCTCCAACACTACTCTTCTGCTTTTATCACAATCCGCAGCTGGCGTGATATCTATTCATTAATCGATCACTTCTAGCATCGTCAGATTTCGAAAAAAACTCCCCCTTTCTCATTTCTCCCCCAATGTGGCTGCTCCACTGGTCAACTTCTCCCTGTATCAATCATGATTTATCAAATTGTCAAATTGTCTCCCCCTGGAACAATCACTATTTTCTCCCACTTTGTCAACGAACCCAAAGGTCACTCCTTTGCAGTCTGTAACAGAGTAGAGAACACATATCAGCACATTAAGGAAAAACACATCATACCTCAGGGAGAGGGGGCGAGGGGTTCCCGCATCCACACTATTTCAGGTGTGGGGAATCGATTGAACTCCCAGAGCCAGTGGATGCCTCTCAAAAGATTCCTTGGTTAAGGCCTTTGTAAGAATGTCAGCAAACTGTAGCTTTGTAGGGACATACTCTAACTTCACGATTTCCTGCTCAACCTTCTCCTTGACAAAACGATACTTTATCTCAATGTTCTTTGTCCTTGGGTGATGGACAAGATTTTTTCTGAGATTTATAGCACTTGAGTTATCAAATTGGATTCTGATCGGAGACTTCACCTCAACTCCCATATCTTCATGCTTATGCTTCATCCATAATAACTGTGTGCACGCTTGAGTGGCCGCAATATATTCAGATTCTACAGTGCTCAATGAAATGCAATCTGTCTTCTTTCTTAGCCAAGAAATACACAATTCACCAAGATAGAATGCACCTCCTGACGTTTATTTTCTGTCAACTACAGATCCAGACCAATCTGTATCTGTGTAACCCAATAACACTGATTGCGATTTGTCAGTATACATCAGACCAAAATCCACGGTGCCTTTGATATACCGAAGTATTCTTTTCACTGCAAGCATGTGGAATTCTTTGGGATCACTCTGATATCTTGCTACTTGGCATGTGGTGAATACAATGTCAGGCCTTGTTGTAGTTAAGTATAAAAAACTTCCAATAATCTGCCTGTATTCTGTGATATTAACTTTCTTTCCATCCTCATCTTTTGATAATTTCATCTAGGTAGCAACCGGAGTCTTCATATACTTGGAATTATCCATTACAAACCTTCTTAGAACCAACTTGGCGTATTTGGATTGAGAAATGAAAGTTCCATTACTTCCTTTTGTCACCTGTAACCCAAGGAAAAATGTTAGCTCTCCAATCATTGACATTTCAAACTCAATTGTCATGAATTTGTAAAACTATCTGCACTGATCTTCTTCTGATCCGCCAAATATTATGTCATCAACATTAACCAACACCATCAACCTTTGATTACTGCTGTTGCTGAAATAGAGATTGTAATCAAATCCACCACGCTGAAAACTAGACTTTTTCAAATACTGATCGAGCCTTGAGTATCGTGCTCTTGGTGCTGTTTCAGCCCATATAATGACTTCCTCGGCCGACAAAGCTTATTATCATCCTCAAGAATAAGAAAACCATCTAATTCCTCGATATACACTCCTTCCTCCAGAATCCAATTCATGAATGCAGATTTGACATCCATGTGGAAGACCTTGAATTTCTGTTGCACTGCAATGGCTATAAATAATCTGATTGTCTCCAGCCTTGCGATCGGTGAAAATTTATCATCAACTTTAATACCCTCAATCTGGGAGTATCCTTTGAACACCAGTAGTTATTTGTTTGGAATCAATATGCCATCTTTGTTCATCTTGATGTGAAAGACCCATTTAATCCCGATGATGTTCTTATCTGCTGGCCTCGAAACAATCTCCCATGTCTGATTCTTCTCAATCTGATTTAGCTCTTCATTCATGGCATGAACCCAGTTATCATCTTCAACTACATCATCAAAGCATTTCGGCTCAACCTGAGATAGAAAATATGTCTGCTACAGCGATTTCATTTTCCTTGTCTGAACTGGAGCTGGAAAATTATTGATGATGTTCTGCCTGTCAATTTCAGCTCGACTCTTTGGCTTCTGTGCAGATAAGGATTTTACATCCTCATACTCACCATCAGTATCTTCTTCTGAATCAACTTTAGCCAAATCTTATCTCCCTAAGTCTCTTACCACTTCCTCACTTTTAACAGAAATTTTTTCACTTTTTCATTGTTCAATGACATCATTTCTTTGAACTCCTTTTCTCAGATTTTTGTTGAAACATTGTTGATACTCTCTCATAGCTTCTTGGTATCCTGAAAACAGTCAGCTGATACCACATTGTTATAGAAAAATAAATAAGCATGAAATGCTTGATTATTTCTACTTCCTCTGCAATATGTCTTCCCTCCATATACGACACATGAGTCGAGTCATTCATTTATTTCATTGATGGCTCTTGCATCAGATTTTGTTATTGAATGCTCCCCCTATGTTATGAAACACTTCTTGGGGTTAGGCCCAACTGTATACACCCATAAACACTCTTATTCTCCTTCATCATCTATTCTAATCTGGTTCTCAGCATCGATCCATTAACCAAATCTCTAAGCCTACTGAGTTGGAACTCGGTGTAGGAAATAAGAGATAGAGATAATAACACAATCACTTCCTATTGGGCTCTGTTTGTCCCTTTATCCATCAACTTTGGTACCTGAATTGAGGCAATAAAATCTCTGAATCACATCACATCTCTATATTGCATCGTTAGATGCCACTTCCCCTTGGATCGTATCTCTCTAAAACCTTAAATACTTGAATCATCAGTTAATAGCATTTATATACATAGGGAGAGGGGTTACTTCTGGACTCCTCAAGATTAGGATTATGGTTGATCCTGATGGGTCAACCCTTTGATTCTTTCTTGTAGAGCATCACACTTTTTCTTTGCTTCTTCTAGCGGCCTAGCCAACTTCAACTGCTCTAGACATATGACTAAGCATTATTACCCACATGCTAAGATTTTTTCCGATATGTAGATTCTGTAGGCTTGGCCTTTCTCACCATTTGAGGTTTATACCCACTAGTTCATAGTTCCATCTTTGATGTTCCACCAAAATTCCATTTTCCTTGATTATTTCTCTGAGCAGGAGTCTCCTTGCTTGTCATCTTCCCTTGCTTCTTCCACCATTGCAAGGATTTTCCTTTTTCTTCCAGTTCTCTCTGTGGCACACGACATGCAATGTTTTCAATGCATTCTTTTTTTATCTTCCTTTTATCAGATTTATGAGTCACCACACTATTTTGCATTGGTGGTGGGTCCTCTACTGAATGTACATTCTTCTTAATCACAGTTGTAGCGTTTACTCCCTTTTTTTTCAGATATGTTCATGTTCTTTCTTAGGGGGCAGTTGTGAGTGTGACAGAGTAGGTGATAGATACACCTTTCGTTCAGCTCCATGAGATTCCCCTGAGGCTCTAAGCCTATTCTATAACTTTCCACTTTGTCTCCCAATGTATGATTTCTCATTATGCATCATTGGTTTAGAGAATCTCCTTTCAAGTTCCTTTCCTTTTCCTGCTTTCTTCTTGCTGCAATTTCTGGCCAAATGCCTATAATCAGAACATATAAAACAGTTTCCATCAAGGGAATACCTTGTTTCGTCATTTCTATGTCGAGATACTGATACACCTTGAGTTATTCTTCTAATAAGGGGCTCTTGAGCTTACTGACACATACTCATGGTGTGTACCATTCTTCCACAGTAATAGCTTCTAATGGATGCTTTCCTCTGAGAGAATCTTCTCTCTGATTTCTCATGACGCTTCTTCTTATTCTCAGATTTATCAACGTTTCTATTTTCATAGCCTGAAATGTATTCTAGAGCCTCTGAACAAAAGCTTGATGTGTGGCTATGAATCCTACAGAAATAGCACATGTCGTCACTACTTCTTGTAACTATCCTCTTAGGCCTATCTCCAACACCCACATGATTTTCTCCACATCTAGAACTGTTCACAAATCTTTATCTATCATGCGTGGGAGGTGATTCATCAAATACAATAACAGTTTTTCCCAAAATGTATGGTCTTTGAGATGAGAAAATATGTTGTTGTTTCTCCTCGGAAATCTCATACTTCCTTTTCATTTTATCATCACCTTTCGAATGACAATTGAATAGTAAGTGCAGTGCATCCTTCAACTTATGTTTTCCATTATCTTTTGATATCTCCATTTCCTTCTTGGATTTTTCTATCTCTTCCTCCAATTGTTGAATCTTCTTATATTTTGATTCAAGTTGAGAATTGAGTTCTTTTCTGAGATTCATCCCGTTACTCAACTCATCTTCTAGTTCACGTGTCAGCTTATCCACCATGTTACTCTACTCCATTAATTTCAATGTTTCCTTAGAAACAGATTCAGAGACAGATTCATTCTCTTGTTGTAGCCTTCGATTCTTCTAAACTTCTTCAGACAACTGTGTTTCTAGATCATCATTTCTAGCTTTCAGATTCAGAACATCATCTGAATTTTGATTCTATTAATAATCATCAGCCTTTTGTTTTCCTTTCATTTTAGCCATATTCTGTAGTTCTCTGGCATGTGAATCATTCTTCTCTGTTAGGTCAGTAACTATATCGATAAGCCTTTGATTAAAGCCTCTTAGCTTGTTGACCTCAATCTCCAATAATTTATCTGGATATCTTTAGATTTGACTTCTTCATCCAATTTCTGGTCCAATTTCTTTGTCATGTTGACAACATCTACCGGTGGCTTCCTTATCAAAACTTCTTCATCATCATTTGTTTCGGTATCACATTGAGGTTCATGTAATTCACTCATTCCAACATCTTGATTGAGTGAATCAATATTTTCCCTATCAGATTCATCTGTGCCTTCTTTTAGTAAGCTGTTTGATTCTTTTATTTGAATCACACTTTTTCCATACACACTTCCACACTAAGGAATACCACCTGACTTTTGATTCTCATTTTATGTCTTTCCCATTTCCATGGCACACCGAGATAAGAGCAGACCGATTCTTTAACCACACAGATCGACTATACCAAGTTCGAGAAAAAAAATCTGATAAAATCAATCGTTGCTCTGATACGAATTTTTAGGACCAATAGGGGCCTATATACCCTGAGAGGGGGGTGAATCAGGGTATGGATATTCTTTTCAATGTTCTTACTTCCCCACCAGATCTTGAACTCTTTATTACAAGGGTCACTTTGTTTGCACTTGTGTGTTTATTGTGATCACTTATTTCCTTCTTTATCTAATGATGATCCGTTAAATGCAATGTAGGGATGTAAGAAGGAAAACACATATATTTTTTCTTGGTTCAACCTCACTGTGCTACGTCCAAGGAGCATATGCCGACAAGTTGTCGGTCATACCAAATTCCAATATTCTTCACTAGATGTGGATACAATGGTTCGGGATAGATCACTCCTATTCCCAAGCTCACTGCCTTTACAAAGTTTAGGGTCAGCTCACTGCTTTCCCAAGGGTCACTCCCTGTTTCTCTCTCTCTGGCTCACTATCGGTGGAGAGGATCACCTTCTTCCTCTTCCTTCGCTCACTGCTCTAGAAAGGATCCACTCACATTTTATAGACCTATAGGTCTCTCCATTTTAATGAAGGAATGCATCTTCTTCTGTAATTAGATGCTCTATTGAAGCCCAATTTTCACTCGTAGATGAATCTCTCTTTGCACCAAACATATCGGGAAAAATTCCAGCTTCCACGTAACCTGAAAATCACTGTTCGAAATAAACCTTACTTGGCACGCAAGTCTATCTTGGTGCGCAAGTATCGGCGTGCAAGTCACAAAGGGCACACAAGTCCACCTCAGACACTTGCGCGACACAATCTTGCCCAACTCCAAACTTGCGTGACTCTCTTCCTTTTACGCCTAAACCAATTTTGGCATGCAACTGCCTACCGGCGCGAAATTTCTCACACTGGCGTGCAACTCCACCTGCGTGACCACACACCACCTGCGCGACCACAACACCTACGGGACGAGTGCTCTGATTTCTTGAAGTATTGAACTCCGGTTGAGAATGAAGAGGGGTGGTCCAGTATATATAGGCATTTGGTCACCCCTGTGTGATGGCGCGCAACTCTCCCTTCGGTGCGCAAGTCACGGTGTGCATGAATCATCTCTTGCAAGTCACTTGCGCGAACTAAATCCAAACTTGCACGAACCTCTCTACTTTTCCATATTTTGATCTTCTGATCTTGAAAACCCATAGGTGCGCAAGTTCTCAAGCTTCCAAGGCATCGACGCGCAAGTATCTTTCTCGACGTGCAAGTCACCTGCGCGACCTCACCAAAACTTGCGCGAACATTATCCCTTTTTCATATTTTTATCTTCTAATCTTGAAAAACACATGGCATGAAAGTTTCCCATACTCCAAGGCCTTGGCGCGCAAGTCACTTTTTCCAAAAACACTTTTCCTCATTTGTCGATTTTCAGGCCAAAAAATTTGGCAAACACTAGAAAATGGCGCCACCTTGTATCTGTTCTTTTTGTTCCTCCTCCAGATCGTTCATTCCATTATCGACATTTTTGAATCAAACATGGATCGTTGACCTCAGATCTTGAACTCGACATTCCATAATGAAATCCTATTTTTCAAAAAATTTGTATGTCATGGTTTTCTTTGTCAACAATAACATCACTGATGTCCACTTTGTCAACAAACACAATCACCTCAAAAATGCTTCAATGATGCCTTGAGGGATTTTTTCCCAACAGATGGGATCAAGGAAAAGTCATGTTGTCAAAAAAATGGAACTATACATGACTCTTTTTTTCAATGGGTTTTTTATTTTATAAAAAAATAGATATTGAGTAGAAGTGTCTATATGTAATATTCATGTTGTTTTGTTTATGTTAGGAAATAATATTCTAAATCTCTAAACCTAAAAAGATACTCAATGTGAATTATTAACTTAATTCAAGATTATGTAATGTTTAAGGCCGGTTACCTATAAATATAGTACCAAAGATCAATCAAGATGAAACCTGACACATACCCTAGACCAAATAACCACCATCACAACAGATCCCAATGAGATGAATAGAAGATAATATGAGAAAATAAGAGAACACACCATTGATTTCCAATGAGCATCCAACGGGATCAACCGATCATGGAGAGAGGAAAAGGGCTCGATTAACACCTTAGGGTACCTAAGGTTAGACTAAAATGAGATAGATATAGAATTAAAAACCAAAAAAATGAGGGTTTAGATGAAAAATAATTTTTAAAATTGTACATTATCGAAGTATTACACAACTTGTAATCCCCTTTCACATCACGTAATACATGAAGTTTATTTTCAGCTGAAAAATGCTTCACCTCTTCATTTTATTATTTATATTAATCCCCAAAATAGTATACATTAGGAATTTTTTTCCCATCATGAATAATTTCTATATGTTGTGGAAAATCCAAGACAATCCATGAAATCAAATTTCACATTGTTTAATCAACTTACACAATGTGTAATCCCCCTTCATCGAGCCTTTACTAACTGAACTTCTACAAACAACCTTTGAACACCTCTAACAACCAATAATGGAAATGTAATAGACTAATAAGGTATGGAACTTTATAGTAACCTTCTAATGAATAATGTTTATAAATTGGTATTAATTACATTTAATAAATGTTGAATAACTTGAATGAAAAACTAATTTTATGAATATAAAATTTTTATGATGGTAAAATATTTTAGAAAGAAATAAAGAATAATTTATCTTACCATTTCAAAAATTTTTTAACATTCAATAATAAATAATTATTTAATTAAAATCTAATTAAAAACTGAATGGTTCATTATGATAATATTATTGAAATAAAAGAAAACAAATTTTCTTTTAACATAAAAATTACTGAAATTATAAAAAATCCATGAATTTAATTCCATGTTGCATAATAGTTTTTAAAAGATATATATTTATTTTTAATTATATATCATTGGATGTAATATTTCAGTAACATCCATTTTATTTTTATGTAATAACAATTTCATAAAATTTAAATAAATAGTAATATTATTATTACCCTTTCTTTAGAATAATGTTCACTAATTTAGAAAATTATTTGAAATAACCATAAATAATTTTAATATTTTCTAAATACAAAAAATGATCATTTTAATAATGTAATAATTTTGAAACATAATGAAATTAATTTTATATAATAGAAAAAATAAATATTCAAGGAATGTTTATATAATAATTTGACTTTAAAACATTAACTTCTCTTATAACTGACTGATTTTTTACATATATTTAAAAAATGAGTACTAATATCTTAAGAAAAAATGAATAGGTTCTAATTAAGATATAGTTTATAACCATATTTCATAACAGTTTTACGGATATATATTCATGTCTATCCAATTTCTATGATTCAAAATTAATTTTTATAAAATAAATTTTCTACAGTATATTATTTTGTGACTAATTTCAGTGTTGTGTGTGGAATATTCTATAGAATATAATATTTATTTGAAAACTAATTACGTATTAAAATATTTTTTTTGTAAAATTACACCTATAATGGAAAATGTTTCATCCAAATTTGGATTTATTCATTGATAAAATAAATTTATATTAACATATGTATAATAATAATTTTTTTATCATGATTAAGGAGTAAGGAGGTTAGTATCTCACATAATAATAAAAAGCACATTTATACTATTATAATACCCATATATGTGATTTGGTTTCCAAAAAATAACTTATTAGATTAGTGTGGTTTTATATTTATTTTTGGAGAAATTAATATTCGTCTTTTTTTATTAAGAATTATTTTACAAAGAAGATAGAAAATAAGAAAACATAATCACTTTATATCATTCCATTCCATAAGATTTTATTTATATTGGTCCTGTTTTGGGTAGTTCTCTACTTTTAACTCCTATTTTATTCTAAATGATAAATATTATAAGGAATTAATTATAAATTATGTACATAATTTTTCCATTAATGAACCATAACATCAATAATATTTATGAAATTTTATTCTTCCATTGAATATATAGTTATTAAAAATAGATATCATAAGTTAAATTTTACTTAATATAAATAATCCCAAATTTGAAAACATAATACATTAGTTTTCAATAACATCAAAAGATAGACTTAAATTCAGAATAATATTTTTAAACCATAAATATTATGACTATATGCCATATCAATTTCAAAATAGAATTATTTGAATGATTTGTTCACATATTCAACAAAAAATTTAATAAAATATATCCCCAAACAACAATAATGACCCGTTATGTAAAATTATAATTATATCTATTACTTTTACAAATATTTTCCAATATATGAAAATATATTGAAAAAATAATGTGATTAACCATGATATATGTCCAACCAAACATGTTATATTTTTTAAAAGGATAAATCAATTATTATTCTAAAAATAATATCATCCACTTTGGCTTATAATCCCTTATTAGCCAATAATTTTTAGAATAATTTGATTCTAATAAACATATAAAAAAATTATATTTATAATCATCCAAAATATTAATAAACACATAATAACATTTTCAACATGTTTTTTTTATCCAAAGGTTATATTTATGAAAAAAATATAATACAAAAAAATAAATTTATCCTTTAATAATCACTAACATAAAATTTAATATAACATTAACCATAAAGGTAATCATAAACATATAACTTTTTTCCCTAGTATATAAATTTATTTCGATAAAATACTCATAGTAATTCACAGGATAAACTAAAGGGTGAAATATTTAAACTAAATGTTAATATATATTCTAAAATCAATTTTTTCTTTCAAAAACAATATTAATGTTTCCCAAAGTGTTTTTATCATCATAAAATACCATTATCAAAATCCAAAAAATGATATCAATGAATTTAATAATTTGATAAACAATAGACCTATAAACCATTGATGATAAAGATATACTATTATATTATTATCATTTGATAAATTTATATTTTTTTATGATATCAAAACCATTCTATGGTGACCAAAGTAGTAGTACAAAGTTGTACACATAAATATGGTTCTAAAAAAAATTCATTAAATACTAACATTCATACTGAATAGAGAAACATAAATTTAACACAAAATAAATGAAATATTTTTCTCTATAATTTATTCACACATATTAGGAAGACCATATTGGGTTTATAGATATATAAAATTTTAAATATAACTATACAAAAAAAACCCATTTCTTTTTCAACCATGGGATATTTTTCAATATAACCTATAATTTTTTTCCATGATAACTCTTTATAGATTCCAAAAAAATTAACCACAAATCATTAACATATATAATTTTAATTTATAGTACATATCATCAAATCCTAGGAAATTGAAAACATTATATTGGGTGATATCAGATTCATTATTTCGGATATTTTTCAGCCTAATAAATAATGAAAACATGAGTAATAAACAATATAGGAAAGATAAATAATTAAATATTATGATATATGAAAAAAATGTAATATTTTCCTTTGATTGAATAGAAATATTAATAATAACATTGATATCATTAACTAGTATCATAATAATAAAAATCATTCATTAGGACATTATAATATTATAATCGAGGATTCAAGTGATGACATTATGCCTAAATAGAAAAGGAAAACACCAAATTTCAAATTTAAATTATCTCTAGATACCTACTGATGGATAATTGAGCTATAAAAAGAATATAATTTAACATTTTTATTCCAATAAAATAACAAAACTAAAGAAATAAAAAACTATATTATATATATTCAATATAAATATTCACATTGAAAAACTAATACATGAATGGTTAATATCTTGGCTGGTTAGATATTGAATAAAATAGGATAAGACATAAAAAATAATTTGATTGGAATCTATTGGTAGTATTTTTATTGGAACATAAAATTCCTTGAGGGGTGATGACTTATATTAATTATGTATTTTGAATGTAATTATAAATAGTTGTTTAGAATAGAAGATATATAATTTTCTATTGAAATGATTGTAACATTAAAATTTTCATAAATATTGAGTAAAATCATTGTTATAAACATAAACATGAAACATGAAGAGGGTGGTTCAATAGAAAAAATATATATGTTGTTTGGAATTTCATTTTATTTATTAAATGTTAAAATAATTATTTATTAAACACTTTTTATAAAATTTCAAAATTACATTATTTGAAAAATGGCATGGGGTTTATTTTAAATATTTGCAATGAAATAAAAATATAGATTTAAAATTAAGAAAAAATTTAATGGATGGAATTAAAAACATTATTGAAATCATTATTTGTAACATTAATCTAGATGAGGTTAGTTCTTCTCTAAAAGGACTAATATAGATAATTCTCATTAAAATTATTTTCTCTATAATTTAATTTAACAAATTGTGGAAAATAATAGAAAAAAATATTTAATACCAAAATAAAAACATAAATTGAATTTATATAATGAATAAAAATAGGTATTATTGATTTATTTAATTTGTGAGTGTTTAATCATATAATATGTGGAATCAAAATAAGATTTCAGAATAAAGCCATTCCAAATTACAAACTTGGGAATCAAAAGATCATTGAATGTGAGACATTGAAACGAATTTTTAATAAAATTTAATGTTTATAAATAAATTATATAATAAATCCACATTTTAGTAAACATATAATAGAAACATATTTGTTGAACATGAAATTCATATCATTTAAATGAGATTGAGATTATAAAACCTACACCTTGAGTCCCAAAAGATTTATAAATTCAATAAATATAGAATAATAAATTATTATTATTATTATTAAATTTTATTAAAAGGATTTTTAATTATTATTACTTTATCATTATTTATTTTATTTCTTTCATTTTTAGATCATATATACTTAAGAAATCGATTATGTCTCTGAAATTAGTTTGAGGAAATTTTGTTAATAAAAACATCATTATGCTGAATATGGTCAGATTATATTTAGATTAATTTTATAAAGAATTATAATTATTTAGTATGTGTTATATTATATAGTAAATATAATTTTAGAGTCATTAATGAATAGTTGTGATGAAAAAATTAATGTGTCACTTCAGGGAGATGGTATTTCGTACGTATAATGCATAATGTTTCAAATTTTCTAATCGACCAAAATGAATTGTAATATAGAATGAGTTAATTTTAGAGAATAATAATTCTATACTGAATATCATATTTATTTGTTAAATTCATAATTATTAGCATCCTTTTTATAAAAAAAATTAAAACACATTTAATCATTGAGCTACTAGTTTGGAAGTACGCATGATAAAAATTATCAATTAACAATTGTTAGAGGGGTATGAGGTTAGAGAATATATAATATTTTGAGAATAATATTTATTTGGTAAATATAATTTATAAACATTAAAAAAATTATAATAACAATTTATGATGTTAATTTATTAATAATCAAATACATCCATTTATAGTGGTTTTAGTCCAAACTTATGTTGAAACTATTTTTCAATTTCCTATGAGTTATTAAAAGAGATTACAAAGTCATGTTCTGTCAAAAGAATAATATTTTACTATATTATGGCTACCAAAGGTTTCATATCATTATGGTCATAAAATACATATGTGATTTGGAAGAACAAATATACATGAAAATACCCAGTTACGTGATATACCTATTATTTTAAAAACTACATATATCCTAAGACATAAATTTTTGGATTTCATTTTGTTTAGGCTTGTACCTATAAGAAATTGGGATGAATGTTTGGTATTGTATTTGAAAGTTTTTGGTTGATTTATGTGGATTAATAATGTTTGAATAAGAGAGTATAATATGTTATCTTTATTAAATGTGGTTAGTGGAAATATTGTAAACATGGGAAATGTTAAAATATATTATGTTCTTAACTAATAGAAATATCTAACCATTGTCAATTAATCCAGTATAATTTAGTTAATTTCCACAAGAATTAAATGATTATTGCATGTTTATGTTGAATTTTAAACCATATCACTATATTTGACCCCCTCATCAACATTTTAACTGAAATAATGTTAAAACAATTTTTAATCTCAAATTGAAAAAATTAATTTTTAAAATGTATAGTGGAAAATAGATGGAAAATTTATTAAATCATCTTAAATTTCTCACCTTATTTACTTATTAATAAATATTAATTTTCTAACTATTTTAAAAAAATTAATTAGTAATTTACATTTATGATAATTATTGATACAATTCCAAATAGTTTACATTAAAAAATATTGAAAATGATGGAATTATAATGTAAACACATTCAGTAGACCTTATACAGTATAATTATTTATAAAATTATATAAAAAACTAATTATATAAAATATATTACATGTAATTTTTAATAATAATTTATGAATCTTTTCTAATTCTTTTACAAGTGATGTATTTATTATCACAAGAATTCAACATAATTATGCCTTATTATATATTTTAAAATAATTAATATCATAAAATAAATATATTAATTTTAAAAATAATTATTTATATTAAAAAAACAATATTTTCTTTTTAAAAATATATAAATAAATAAAGAGTGACATATTATAACTACTTTTTACATAAAAAATATAAACGAAATTAGTAGAATTTTTTTTTACAATTATCATATTTTAAATCCTTTATTAATGTATTTTATAAATTAATAAAGTTCATATGTTTCTTGATAAATATGAGAAAAAAACATGAATTTATTTATTTTATAAACTATATGATTCAGGTACTCTTTGTATTATTGAGGCATTAATTAAATGATATTTCCCTATAAAAACAATTAAATAATAAATGTGACATTTTAATTTTTATTAATGAATTATAGATCTGGATATGAAAATATTTTATAAACATTAAAATCAAAAATAAAAATTAGTCATGATATATTTATTTTTTTTATGGGGAAGGTAGTGTATTTTTTCATTATCATTTTATAGTCTTTATAATTTTTGTAATTGTTTGGAAGGAATTGAAAATGTTTATCAAAAGAATATATAAAATCTTTTTATCCATGTTATCAGTTTACCGACTAATGAAACAAATTATATATATTCCCAAAAATATCAATATTATAAAGGGAAAATAAAAATGTTATTAATGAAATGGTGGTAAAAATAAATATTTTTTCAATTAAAGGTATCAAAATATATATGACTATGTAAATAAAAAAGTTACTTGGATTTTAGGTGTTTTATAGGAAGGTGGAAGAGCTTGATAGATTCGTTTCGTTATACTTTTTGAAAGTAATCATGGAGTATAGTATTGGGATCATCATCCAGATTCTAACGTATAATTCTCAAAATATTAAAAAAATAAAATACATTGAACAATATAATAACTTATTGGATGACCACATAAGTGTTTCAGTTGATTTTTTATATGTATGACCAATGATATTGTCTTGAGGATTGTGACTTTTTTAGTATATGAATGAAAATAACTATATATAATATTACTTTTATTAATGAGAGAATAATTTAAACATGAGGGAGGTCATTAATGAAATTGTAATGATAAAAAATGATGAAATATAATTTAAAGGTAGTGATAATGGGATTATTAATCATAGAAGACTCAAAAACACAATGATAGTTAGGATTATCAGATCCAATTTTATTATTAACCTATTTTAACATGGAAAATTAATTTATTACATCAATTTATTACGCTTTTCCTCTAGAAAAATAATTTTATTATAGGTTGGTTAGTGATCATAAAATTTATAAATTAGTTTTCTATAATATATTCCTTAAAACACCATTATATTATAGAATTGAGAATATTTTTAATATTTTAATAAAAAATATGTCTTTTCGATCATAATGATAAAATGAAGAAATTTTTAATTTGTGATGTATTAATTGAAAATAAGAATTTTTTATTTATCATTATACAACAAATTATGTGTTCTATTGTATCTATATGGGTGAAGTTGAAATAATTTAATAATAAAATGTTGATTAAGAAGAATTATAAAAGAAATAAATAAGTAACACATGGTTCATTATAATTTAAATGGATATTTTCCGTATATTAGAAAAATGATACTGATTGGAATAATAACATCATTGTTGCCTTTGACAATGAATTAGGTCTCAATCATAAACTCATCGAATGGAAAATTTTTATCCCAAACTACAACCATACTCTTATATTGACCAACAACAAGTCATAAACTACCAACCTCTACCTCATATCACACATTATATTAATTTAACATAAAATTGATCTATCATCAACCAATCATGAAAATGGTTTATACTATATTATCTTAGTGGAGTGACATGAGGATATGTTTGATAACAAATAAAATAAAGTGTCTACCAATTAGATTGCCACCCCAATAGATTTTTAATGACTAATTCAAGGATATGAACTCATTTGGGTGTTATTTTCTTTATGAAAAACTATTTATTTTCTATAGGTATGGTTCATAAACAAATAACTTTCCCAAATCAAATATAGATTCCATAAATTTGATATTTAATTTTGGACTACGTCATATTTTACGAAAATACAATATATTTTCAATTTTATTAAAATAAAGCTACAATTTATCTAAGGATCCGTTCATTAAATGTTAATGTAATTTCAATTTAAATATATCACCACGACCAAACCAAAATATCACCATAACTATTGATGAATAACCAATTCGTTATAGTAAATATTCAAGACCATTTTCTTTCATTTAAGAACAATATATTATTTTTTTAACCAAATTTCATAAATCCACTATTAGAAGGAAATATGGAAAATTATTCAATTAAAAGGAATTTTTTATTCATTGACCTTTATTATGATGTTATTGATTAGTATCATGAATTTAATTAGTTATTTTTTCATGTAGAGAAATTCTTAATATTAAATGTTGGTTACTCAATTCAATATTAGGGTACAAATTTTATTTTTTTACTGAATTATATATTTTATTTTGTTAATATATATATTTGGTTTTCCATATTTCATACTCTCCATCTATTATATTCTCGGATCATATGTTATTTAAAGGACAACAAATTGGATGGTCATTATATATAGAAAAATAATCTTATAGTATTTTCCTATTGTATTGAATATACAATTTTTTAATACCGAGAATTGTTTTGTGGAAATTATATTAGGAAACTTATAAGACTCTACATGTAATCATAACTTGTTTTTTCTCACCATAACATTCATTATATTATCTATTTCCTGAGAAAATGTAATAAATTAGATCTAAGGCTTGATTATTTTTTCAATTTTTGGTTAAAATTCCTTATAGAAGTGATATAGAATACTCAATGTGGATCAATCACAGTCACCAGTATTTATTTTAGTTATATGATGTGAAAAAATAATACATAATTTAATTTATTATTTACCTATTTTTACAATTTGGATAGTTATGTGATTTATGGGATACTACAAATGGATTAATTTTCGGATGAGATTTTCAAAAATAAATAGTCATGAGAATGAATTCAAATACATTGGTGATTCCATCATTTCATTATAGCAAAAATATTTATCCAAAACTACATTATTTTTATTTAATGTAACATAATAAAAAACAAACCATGTATAATTTATATTCCATGTATTTTAAAAATAAAATGAACATAATAATTAAATAAATAAAAAAAAATATAATTTTTTTTACCAAACCCCGATGTGTGATGATAATGTTTTTACATAATTTAAAACAAGTAGATCTTTTATATTCTATATATTTTGTCCTCTAAAATGTGCACAACAATCAGACATAGGTGGTATCCATCCATAATCAATTCAAATGAGTCCCTTATGAAATTACAAACTACTCATTAAGATTATCCAAAATCTACTCATCATATTCAATCCAATATTCTATATATTTAAAATATATATTGTGTAACCTATCAATAAAACATATCATTCTGATAAGATATAATTAAATAGACACATATAAACCAAATTAAAACAATTTTATTTACAATATATTTTCTACTCTCATCCTTAATGTGCTTTTCAAAAATATCCAAGGACCTTGTTTCATTACCATGGTATCATCAGATGATTCATCTGTACACACTAAATTTCATGGTTTACATGAAACTACCCCTAAAAAGAAATTTTAATCAAACATTTAATTTTATGATTGATTATATTTGGATCATACATCACTAATTTCAGGTCAATCAATTTATATTCTTCACTTGATGATCCATTAATCACTCATATTGAATAAAAATATTCTAAATTGTTATTCAAAAAACACCGTTAATCAAAAATTAATTTTAATTTCAATTTTCTTCACTTTTATTTCGCAATACTAGCCCCATAACCAAAATTTGCTTCGGAAGTATTGTTGTAATTCTAGTCAATGACATTATGTCTCTCTTATTCATAGCATATACTCTAAATTCCAAGATGAAATCTTGAACCATTTCTAATTACCTAATCATTTTCAAAACGATAAAACATCTTTATTGTAGAACAATTAGTGCACTGACTTCCAACATAACCAACCAAAAAAATTGAAAAGAATGCTTGATCCCACATTACATGAGCATCAATCGGGCATCTGATGAATTAAAAAACATTTATCTCTTAAAATAAAAAATCTTTGGATGAAACACATAAATACAGCACAACCTAGTCACATTCATTTGTCAAAAAACGAAATAACCCATACCCTTGAGTAGAAACCAATTATTTTTCAATATATATTTATACATGTTAAATATGATATTGTCGACAGATTTAATAAAATAAAACACAAAAATAAAATGAAATACAATTAGTATATTATATTATTATTAAAAATCAATTTCATTATAAGTTGATAATATTAATAACCAAGTGGTGAAATATATTATTTAAATATTTATTTATAATAAATGTATTTAAATATTTTATGGGAAATGAATACTCAAATATTATTGTAAAATGAAAAATGGTGCAATTTTCATGTTAATTTATTCTTCAATACATTACGTATAATGTTAAATAATCCAATTATATATGGATGAAATGCATTTGAAATTATTTAATAATAATTTATTCAATGAATATCAATTTTATTAAATATTTTTATGATAATATGAAAATGAAAATATAATATAATTTCAGGGAAAATATTTTCATGTTCTAAATGTATTTTAATCATTATAAAGTTAATTAATCTCTTTTTATTATGGATTAAAATTTAATATATAGATAAAATATTCTATATAAAATATTTATTTTAATAAATAGTTGATATTAGGATGAAACTTTTAAAAAAAAATTATTTATAACTTGAAAAATACATTTTTCATTAGTTTTTTAAATGAATGAAATTGGTTTATTTTTATATTAATCCGTTATATTTTAATTTTTTTAAAATGTTTAACAGAGATAATTATCTGCTGATAAATTCATTAGATAATTTATTTTGACTATTTGAAACATTTTTGCTGAATTATTTAATATACAATATTAATTTTTTTAAGTGAAACTATATTTTCAATTTTTAAAGAGAGAAATGAATGTTATATTGTAATGAATTTTGAAAGAGTGATCTCCCCACTGTAATTATTGCTCAATGATATTATGAATACTATATATATTTATGTTTTAAATGAAAATTTTATTCACAATATTCTACAAATGATTAATATTTAAAGGTATAAAAAGATGATACTTCTCAGTTCTATGAAAAATTAAATGATATTTTAATGGGGGTTTTAAATATATCATTTATGTTTTCTTATAAATCAGTTTGTATATGATCATATATATCTTAAACCATTATTCTTGGGGCATCATATGATGATACATACTTCATGATTTATCAATGGAAGCCATCATGTTCTATAATTTCAATTAGGTTATGATGAAATAATTATTAAATCCATTTTTATTCTATGTGTAATTCTATGATGAATATTTTTATCTTATTTAATGTAAAATATATATGTATTATTTATTAGTTTGTATAAATTTAAATTTCAATATAATTAATTATGTAAAAAATTATATTTCATGATATAATATGAATGTATAAATAGGGTAAACTGAGTTTAATAAGGGACTTCATCTGGTATGATCGTCTTGGTTGTTTATTATGGGATTTTACTTAAATATACATGACTCAGATGGGTGGTGACCCTAATTATTAGGGAACATGGGCATATATGCCTTCCTAAATGGTGAAATGCTCTTAAATATTGTAGTGGGTGGGTAATTGGAAGTTTAAATAACAATAATCTACATTTATAAATATATTACTCATTGAGGATGGTTGAGATGTTTGATAAATTTCTATTTTTTATTTTTCTATGTTAGGATGGAAAAATATCATAGTGAAAATATTAGGGGTAATATTACTTATCCCTCTATCTTCACATATATCATTTATTAATAAGGGATTTTTAAATGTAGAAACCAATGAATTTGTACATTTTGTATCTTGCATATTGAGTCAATGGAAATTATGCATGCGTCCTATAATGAGTATATCCGTTGAGTTACATACTTTTGGATTTGTTAGTGGTCAATCAATTTCACTTGGGATTTGATTTCTAATTTTGATAACACTCAATTTGGATTTACACATTGTGTTTTGTTTTAAAATTTTAATTGGTATTTATAGATTTTCATGTATAAGGAGACACTTTCCAACAAGATTGGGTATCATAATGTTGGTATAGTAAGGGGAGAAAATTTCAAATGAATTATAATATATTGGTGAGATTACCGTAGTCATTTGGGAATTAGATACTATGGATATTATTTTTCGGGGCCCTAACATGTGCTTTTGTTAGTGACAATGGGTTTTTATTTTAGGGTTGGTCTTCTAGATCAATTGGAATGTTAATTGAGTTTGGGAGATGAATGTTGTATGTTCTATTTTATTTCATGTATATAATTTTAGTATTTGAATGTAGTTCCTTGGTTTGGGAGAAATAGGTGATGTCTATGGGGATTTATTATTACTCTTTAATTTGATCCTTTGAATCTTTTGAAGATTTATATTGACATTAAATATTTTAGTAGAGATATTTTTCACATGAAGTCATTATTTTAACTTTTTATTTTATTCATTTAATTATGTTTGACCATTTATATGAATTTAATTTTTAATTGTCTTAAATATTATAATTTTTCATTTTTCAAGACATGTGAATGGTTGGCTCCATGATGGAACATTATTACAAGAAACTATATGGAATCTATATATTTTTTACATAAATTTATTATTTAAATATCTCATGTTTAGAACACTATTTCTCAAACCATATTACCATGAAATATGAGATGACTAGTGAATCCAGTGACCACTGCATTATTGGTGCACAGTTTAGTAAACAACATGTCCAAAATATACACATATCATATAATATGAAAAATAATGATTTTTAAATATTACAAGACTTATTTTTTAACCATTGTTAGTCCCTCAAACCATTCCTACAACTTGTTTAGTGAAAAAAACAAATACACACCCCATGTACAATTCTTAGTCCTCCAATTCCATTAATTATGGTTATTCATTATTTTTATTTTATGTGTGAGAAATTTATGATATGGTTTATATTACTACTTAGACATTTATATCTTCCATAATTGTGTTTTATCTTCCATCCCATGATGTTCAGACGTAATGGATGAACTTTAGATGTAATGGTTTATTTTTTACTTCGTAATTTAGTACAGAGGAAATGTGAGGATAAATTTAAATCCTAATCTATAGATATCCATAAATCTAAATGTGTTTATCTCTTTTTAATATAGAACACCCCATGTTTATGGATTTATATTCAGGAATCCTAGACTTATTTTCTATTAAATTCGTATTTTTTTTATAATTGATGAAAATATATTTACCAATGAATATATTTTTTATGTGAAACCTTGTTTCACTTGGTTTCAATTTAACATACGTTAATTTTTTTTAAAACACATGATTTTAACGCATTTGAAATATTCTCTAAAAAATGTTTCATATGGATATACTGCTTCAATAATTTTATTTATATAGAATCATTTTTATTGACCCATCCTATATCAATGAAAATTATCATAAAGTAGTAATAAATTTGAACAAGAACTTGGCATAATTTTTTAATAAACTATTTAATATAAAAACCAAGTCGAGTATCTATTGATACATTACCCTTGGTGGTCCTACTTATATTACTATTGAATCTAACTACTACAGAGCATTTACAACCAACATGGGGGGATATATTAAGCGTATTATTAAAAAGAATATATCATAAAAAATGGGTGAATATAAAATAAATACTAAATTATAGGAATTATATGTAAATAATTGATATATATTATTAATAATTAATATTGTATATAAAAAAATAAACACACGAGGAATATACATACAAAATTCAAGGGCCACCCACTGGGATTATTAATTAAAAATAAAAAAATGACTATATAAATAGATACATCATGAATACTGATGCCTCTCATTGAAATTGTATCTGAACATTAATAAAAAATAATCATGTTATATTATTGATGCATTTATCAACTTGAAACCATATATAAAGTCTTCACATGCACTGATGTTCTTGTGGAGGGTGTGCAAGACAACAATGGATAAGTAAAAATTAATGATGTTCTTGATATATCTTTATATTTTTTTTTGTTTTTAATCAAAAAAATAAATAATCAATACAAAATAAGTTTTATTGGTACATCATGTGATAATAAATAAAGTATGACATTTTATTGGGACACTCACTATCTTGAAATGGTTGAAAATTCTGTAATAGATTTGTGTATTTCCCTTTTTATGATGGTTTTGATTTTTCAAAAAAAATCCACTACATAAAAGACAGTTTGAATATAATTATATGAGGATAATGCATATCCAGATATTAAATATGACATGGATATTATATAATAGATTACGAGATGTTAAAATTAAAATGGAATATTTTATGTTGTTATTGTATTTTATATTCATTATGGATGAAATACTTCCCAAAATGGATATACATTTTATGGATGCAGAGCCGGTGGTGATTCCCTAGTGGTGATGGCCACAAATTCGGCCCCCTCCTCCCCAGCAGGGGGAGGGCGAATGCCCTACCCTAATCCTTGTTTTCTCGACCCTTCATCCCTTTCACTAACCGATATTTCTTTCCAACTTTCCTTGGATATCTCTCTTCCCTAAGGTTCATGATCTACTCAACAACTTTCCCCAACTTGTGATCACTACAAAAGAGTTCAATGAATCCTCAGATCATCACCAGATGATGCTCATAGCCCATTTCAGGGGTTGTTTTCCCTTATTAGACACCTTTTATTTTTTTTCCTTTGACTCGTGGGATCTCCAAAAACATACAGTGGTAGGTCGACTCGATCAGCGTCACCTAATGATTCGTTTCTCCTCTGAGGATGATTGGATTTTCGCCTGGTCCAGATCCCCGCAGGCATTCAAAAGATGCAGATTATTTCTTCTTGGCTAGTTTTTTGAATTCAAAATGAATTGCGATGGGCATTCTTCCGCGGTTTGGGTAAGATTTATTGACCTTCATATCACTTTCCAGAACCCTAATATTATTTTAATTTCAGGAAATATGTTCGGTTGATACTTGTGTTCTCATAGCCGGATCTCCATCGTCTGTCACCCAAACCCTGCAAAATATGCATCGAGGAGGATGTTTTAAAGGCTCCCAAAAAATGGATATCGATTTTTGTCAGAAAAGAGATTCCCTAGAGAAAATGAGTAGTCATTGAAACATGGCTCACATTCTGCATGGGGTGTCATAGATTTGGACATACAGCCTCAATATGTCTCTATAGGCACATGGTGTTGCATGCTGAGATCTTTGCAACAAAGAGGCATGTGGTGCAGGTTGATCCTGTTGTGAATCAGAATGTGCCGGTTATTGATGCTATGTACGAGAAAATATAGGGGTATGGGGTTACTCCATATGGGTCAGATCATGACAGTTCAAGAGTGTAGTCTAGTACATGGGAGGTTCACCAGTAGTGGCCTCCCCTAGCTCCTTTAATGGTAGTGAAGTTTGTTAAATAGAAAGAGGTTGAGCTGTGGGTTATGGCTTTATTACAGTGAATGGAAATAAGGATGTGTGGGAACCCAATGGTGGATACTATGGTAAATTGTCTAAAACAGGACCTGGTCATGTCATTGCAGGATCTAGGTGCTAATGTGGAGTAGCTATTTGGGCAGCATGCATGCATCGAGCTTTAGATGATGACCTCAATATGTGATCATGTGGCGAAGAAGAAGATCACTCAAGGAGCCCTAGGTAGTGTAGCTAAAGGGGTTGTCGAATGTATAGAGGTCATGTTTCTAGGAAAATTAGTACAAACGGAGTCTTTTATAAGTGATGAAGAGTTTCAAATGGAAAAAATAAGGCTTGATGAGGGGAGGGAGGTAGAGCCTCCAGGATCAGAGCAGGAGGAGCCCCTGAAGTTTGCTTCATTGCAATCTGGATAAGGGATGTCAATTTTGGGGGGAGTCTTGGATCCCAAAGACATTGGAGAGGCTTCCGAAAGCCTGGATTTGGAGGAAAACTTAGCATCATTCTAATTCATGGGTAGAGGTTTCGAACAGACGGCAGATTCAGAAAAACAAAAGCAGGTCATGCATGCTAGAATTTCCTATGGAGAGAAGCACAAATCTGGGGATTCAACTATGTATTCTCAAAACTAGCTTGCAGTTTTAAGGGAAGTGGTTTTCGAGGTTAATGAGAATATAGGAGGGATGGATACCAGAGAGGACCCCCAGGTGGATATGGAAGAATCTCAAGAGAAAATGGATGTGCCTCATATTCCACTGAGCCCAAGGAGCAGGTAATAGACGAGGACAATATTAGATCCTCCTCGTAGAAGGGAAATAAAAAAATTATAGATTCAGATGGCTTCATTATAGGTAACCAGAGGATGTGACGTACGAATGGCTTTTGTAGTCTTTACAGTCATCCAGTTACTAGATCTTCTTACTAGGGTATGTTTCCACCCAAGTCTCCTACAGTTGAAGACTTCACCCCATCCCCCCGGAAGAAACACAATGTTTTTGAGGAGAATGATGTGGGTGAAATCTCCATTGACTAGGTGGATATAGGATATAAGGATGAAGCTACTATCATTCCCTCGGGTGATAAGAGGATTCTTGATCCTAGATAACAACATGATTCATGTTTCAATGAAGTCCCTTAGAAAGAAGTGTATTTGGTGATGGAAAACAAGGACCTTTTAATGAATTCAAATGAAACGATAAAGGACAATCATGATATTAATGCATTAAAGAAGATGATACTGGTTCAGATGACCACTACTAAAGAGAAAATTGAGTTGATAGATATGAATGTTTCTATTTTTCTTAGAGGACTCCACATGGGGAAGATCAATAAAAAAGGAATTTAGATAATCATCAGACAACATAGCCCACCTATATGAAGAAACCTTAAATGACTGCCCTAACTTCCAGGTTCATTCTGTGCCATGGATATTATTTATGGAGACTAGTTCCAACCAATATAAATTATTTTCAACAAATATATCATGTCCTTTGGCCCTAAAACATAAAAGATTTAATGGTTAACATTTCTCTCATAAAAGTGTTTAAATAATAAAATATTAGCTTTGGATGATACACATTAATTTATTTAAAAGAGGATTACATGACAATGATCTAAGAATTTATCTTTCATTATATTTTGATGTCATACATGAACATTCTGGATTTATTAATGTCCAAAACGTTTATATCTATATATGACATCATGGTATTTCCAACAACTAAAAGTAGTGATTATGATAATTGAGAGAGTGTTTCTCACCCTCTTAATTAAATCTCTTTCTATTTTCTATTTTATTGAATTTTTATAAAAGGACTATATAACTTTTTTAGGTGAGTAGTTCTCCTAGAATAGATTAAAAATATAGCATGCTGAGGAAATATCATTTATCAACTCTTTAAAAGGACAAGCCTTTATTTTCATATCTGTATGGAAACCTAAGAATTTAATATATATCCATATATAATTTTTCACATAATTATATATTAATTTCAACCCAATAATCATGATTCACAGTTTTGTTGGATGAATATAATAACCAAACATCAATGTGTATTTAAAATGGCTTTTAATTTTGTTATATGCATTAGTGATATTATAAAATCTATTTGAGATCCTAAAACTACGTTGGATAACCTATAAATTTTACAGAAGAATAGGGTCAGATAAACAATTCCAACAATGTAATAGACATGATACATTAGAATAACATCTAAAATAATGGTATGTAATGATTTCATTATAGGTAACAGAAATTAGTAATCAAAAAGAATAAAGTCATAAAGAATATTTTATCATAAGATCATATCATCATGGGTGTGTGGTAGAAAGAAAAAAACATGAAAAAAACATGTTTATTGGAATAATCTAATATTTACATCTTTTTGTTTAAAATTTTCATTTATTTTCATGGAAAAGTGTAATCAATGATGTATACATATAACCTAATGAATGATAATTGAGAGGAAAAATTTATTACTTCATGCTTACCAATAGTGGATATCTCTTTAACCAACAATATAGTTTTTTTATATTTGTAATGAACTTATGATAAACATATTATACTTCTTAATATCACATATAATGTTTTTATAACATCTGATTGCAAATTCATTAAGATTCATTCATTAAAATTATTTTATGGGTTGTTAATTTCATTATTTTTTCGTCAATATTTCATCATTAATGATCATAATATTGAAAATATGTTATAATTACATGATATAATTAATTTAATTAATATGATAAATATAATTTTTGTATATTGGATAAATAGTTAAATAATTAATTAAATTTTGGACATGATAAATTATTCACATGGCTTCAAGAGATGGTAGGTTGTATATACACCAATGTGATGTTATTATTTCCTAAATGGGTGAAATGGTAACAATAAAGATTTTATATTAGTTTTATAGAACTCTCAATATATCAATAATATAAAATATTATTAAGATTAAACCTTACTTTATTCAAATAAATCATATGTGAAAATCAAATCATGTATCTTCACAAGGAAGTAGTATGTTGTACACACTAAGGGCTTACTAAATTCTCAAAGGAATTTGAAACTAACCACATTAATATGATTTTATAAATAAATATGTATAATTATATGTTAAATTTAATATAATAACATTAGATACTTTATAATATATAACCTTTATAATTGGTGATTAGAAAATAATTTTGTTGCTTTGTGAGGTGGTACTCCCCCATACAGAAAAACAATAATTTTGATTCCCATTTAATGAAGGATTAGATGGTTTTTTCTCATTACCTTAACAGAAAAAATATGTGTATATATTATATAATAATGATATTATATAATATGTTTTTTAATAATATTTGTATTATCTAGTGGATGAAATAAAATTAAAATACTTAGTAAAAGAACACACCTTTTCTTTAAAAAACATCATTAGGATCACAGCTGAATCCATATTACGATAAAATAATAAGTAAATAATGCAACTAATAAGTTAGTAGGGATGTGAAGAAACGTTCGTTGTAGGTACTTTTCCAAAAATAGGATCATATAGGATGTATAAGTGTGTACGGGAGTCCTTTTATTTGTTGGGAAATGAACACACATAGAAACAGCATGTAAATTCATCAGAATACTCCAAAAATATAATTTTATTTCAAGGAAAATTTTCAAAATTACCATAAAATACATATTGGGATGGAAAAAATGATATATTTCCATGAAATTTTAATTAAAAAATAAGTTATTTTTGACCCATTTCATTGTATATCCCTCATGTAAACCCCCTTGTAACATAACCCCAATAAATAATTATAACTGTTTTCCCTAATTATTATTATTAAATATTACTTAACCTATTTTATATAATATAAGTTTTTATTTTAACCAATATGGAAACCATTTTTTGAGGTTGAACTCATATAAGTGGAGGAATTTAAATTTAATGTAAACCTATATATGCGACAATAAAGCTGATTTCTGAAGTGAAAAGTTTCATAATTAGATAATGATTTGATGTAATAAGTCAATGTGAAATATATTAATATTTACTAAATTAATCTAATATATATATATATATATTTATTTATATAATATAATTAATTTTACCGTTAAATTAATATTAAAAAAATTTAGAAATTACATTAAATGAAAAACACGTTATCATTAAAAGACAATATTCTTTTTGTATTCAACAAAACGTAATCCATTTAGAAAAATTCCAAACAATTATCCTATGATAATTTTAAATTATTTAATTCAAAAAATTAATTTAATATATTATAATAAATTTTATAATATTAGTAAAAAAAATTAACAACTTGTGCAAAGGGTGACTAATTTTCCCTTTAGATTTTTTTTTCAAGAAACATTTCTTCTTTAATTTTAAAGGTCTCTTATTAGATTTGAAATAAGTTGATAAACATTGCAACAATTATTTATATTTTTGAACCATATATTTTTCATATTTGTTTTATTTTTATTCAAACTGGCCAACATAACAAGTTGGTTATAATGGACATTATTAAAAAAATATTTATATAGAGTATCATGTTTCATTTAAACCCTATATTGCATGAATCCCAAGATAATAAGAAGATTGAATTTATTTATAAATAAATATATAATTATTTATTAGGGTATAACATTCTCATGAAATGTAATTTCTTCCATTTCATATTCCTTTTATAACATTATATTATTTTTTACAAATTTCATGGAGTTATGTTATACACATTTTAAATAAATTGCATCAATACAATTTAATCATGATCTCAAAAATCATGGTTTTGACAATTCAAAATACAGCCTTTTCAAATATAATTCTTAAAAATATATTTGAAAATTTCTTCTTAAAAAGACACAAGGGTATGTGTTAGGGTCATCAAGAACTGCACATGATAGGTTCCCAAATTAGAGAACATAGGTTGGAAGTGATGATTTGCAAACCGATGTAAATCTTAGAATCCAAATAATTACGTATGATAACCTTGATAATTGACGTCATTAATGTTAAAAGTCATGAGAAATTTATTAAACACAAAATACAATACCATATAGGTTTTAAAAGGGCCATTGGTGTCATTATAAATGACAATAAAATGATTATAGATTATTATAAGATCCTATTAATAATGTTTAGTTATTCATTTACTATCCATGAATATGATTAAATATAAGTTAATAATATTTTTTTATAAGAATAATATTATCCTATGATTTTTTAAGATCTTTTTTCCCATCATCTCTTACTCCATTAAATAATTATACCTAAAAATTCATTTGTAAATCTCTAAAAATAACATTTACATATTGATTGACCTAAAAAACGAGTAACTAGTCATTTCAACTATGAATACCAAAAGTAAAATGGTTTTTTAAAATGTAAATAAATATTATAGATGAACCTAAATTTTTTGTTCTCCCAAAATAAATAATATGATCATATGTCTAAAATATATTTTCTAAAAAGTACCCAATATCCAAGATAACCAATGTACCCTTGAAATGAAAAAGGTTACATCTTTAAATTATTTTTCTTACCAATTTAGTATACCACTCAAAAACATAATATCTAACCTCTCAAATAATTTATTACATTTGAAATGATTGTTTTATATAATTAATCCTAATAAATAATCTCTATAATTATAATTAGTATCCTCGAAATCAATTAACATAATACCTAAATAGGGGTGTTTAATACAATATAATATTTCATCAACCATAAAATAATAAAACCATGATGGTATGCATGACTATTAATTTATTCTATCATAAATACATGTATGCTTCAATTATTTAAAAAATTCTGTGATTTTTTATGATTTTTATAACCTAAATATCATTGATTAAAATTTTTATACAACACAATTAATGAATTTCAATACATAAATATTTCAATAATATTACATAAATGATTTTTTATAGCAATGGTCATTCATCGATCTGTGGGAAAATAATTAGTTTATATAATTGGCTTTGATAATGCCCATTTTCCAAGAAAATAATCCTTCTAATTCCTCAGATATATTTTCATCTATTACAATCATTTCAACATTGCTAATTTATTCACACCAATTTGATATATTGTTTGAATTGTTTTACCCTCTATATTGACATCTATGAAGATGAATATTTGTTCCTCCATGTTCATCATGAATCTTGATTTTTATCTTATTATTTGGGGTAGGAATCTTAACTACATTGATATAGTTAATAATATTATGTTATTAATGAATGATAATAATAACAGCATTTGACTTTACACCACCCATTTCATTTGGTTTATCAAGTGGAGAATAATTCCATTATTTCATAATTAAAAATTACATTATTCCTTCTATTTCTATGCATTGACTAAAACGCAAAATCACAGCATGATAAAAGATAATGATAATGTATAAAACACATAATCATTAAGAATAATGTATGGGATATATTAAATCATGA